>JAXCHB010000051.1:0-2400000 GCA_036926305.1 Uropetala carovei | reverse complement strand
CATGTGCGCACTGCACACTCGTGCACGCATGCATGTGCGCACATGCACACTCGTGCACGCATGCATGTGCGCACATGCACACTCGTGCACGCATGCATGTGCGCACATGCACACTCGTGCACGCATGCATGTGCGCACATGCACACTCGTGCACGCATGCATGTGCGCACATGCACACTCGTGCACGCATGCATGCACGCACGTGCACACAGTGTGGCAAGAAAGTAATGAGACTGAATTAAAATAAAAATATCCAGTATGAGTATAGTTCCGCAACAAGTTCCTAGAGACGCACTGAAGTGTGACGTTGGCTGTCCCGCTAGCCGTGACCAGATGGGATTGTGTTGCTGTTTCATATGGATGTGTTTTGCGCATCTTGTATTACTGCACCATCAGAAACCCCAAAATGGAACGTGTCAACATCAAATTTTGTGTAAAACTGGGGAAAAATCCAACTGAAAACATGAAATGTTACGAACAGCTTATGGGGATAAAGTTCTGTCCTGAGCACAAACATTTCAATGGTTTAAGCGTTTTCAAGAGTGCAGAGAGGATGTGGAAGATGGCCCTCGCAGTGGATGACCAAAAACGACCTCCAATCCAGAATTGGTGGACAAGGTGTGCAATTTACTTGCAAGAGACCGCCAATTGACACTCAGAATGATGACAAGGGAACTAAATGTGAATGAGGAACCGATAAGGTCCATAATGACCACACACCTCTGGTTGGCAGCTTTTGCATGACAATGCGCCTGCTCACACAGCGATAAACGTAAGGACATTTCTAGCCAAAACTGAGGTTGCAGTGCTCAATCACCCCCATATTCTTCTGACCTGGCTCCAGCAGACTTTTTTCTGTTTCTCAAACTGAAATTGAAAGGTCGCCGATTTGACATGATCATTGACATTCAGAAGAACGTGACGGCAGAATTGAATACTATCACACCAGACGAGTTTTCCAAGTCTTTCCAAAGTTTATGTGAATGCTGTAATAAGTGTATTCGGTCCCTCTGGGACTATTTTAAGGGAAATGGTTAATAATCATGTTACCCTATGTGTCGTTGTTTTTATTATATTTCAGGCTCATTACTTGTTTGCCACACTGTGTATATATGCACACATATACATACACATACTCACACACACACAGTAGAACTTGGTTATTCAAGGGATTGGAAATTTATTGTCACTATAACCGAGTGTCGTTATAACTGAGGTGCATGGGAACATAAAATTAGTTTCCAAATTCTAAAATTTATAGTATTATGATCTAATAAGTACCTTAAAACATTATATTATATTGACATAATAGAAAGTAAATTATATTATGATATAATAAGTACATTTAACATAATAAAAATATTTTTAATGATTAGTAAATTAATCTGATATTTTTTTCTGTGCTGTATGTGCCAACTTGAAATGTATTTCGAGGTCTTCCTCAATGCAGTAAATAATACTAGTCTTTTTATAAGTCTCCTTCAATTCATAAAACCGTTATATCACTTTTATTGCTTGCATAGCTTCATTAACTGCTGGAACTGGTTCATCTTGATCCTCTACCATTTCTTCGTCTTCTTCTTTGGTACACTTTCCATGCTGCCCTTCCGTGGCCTATGTCCATTTGTTTCTTTTGTTATAACATCGTGGTTGATTTCTATATATGAATTGATATCTTCATAACTTTTAAAACTTTTTACGTTCATATTGGCTAACCATTCTGTTAGTGTTGTTTCATTAAAAGGACAGGACGTCTACTGACTTGGTTTTAGAAAACGGCTCATGCGAACCACATTGAGTAAAGAGTTTCTGCTGTTGGATCACTCCCTACCTGGGCGGTCCTTCAATATATTGGCAATCAGAAAAAATTATTAATAAAACCTGAATCATTTAATGACATTTATATTATACTAGCTGAAAGTACCCGGCGATGCCCGGGTTATGCCAGACACGTAACCAAGTGACCAAGAAAAAGTCGCCGTTACACTGTAATCCATAAATCTTAAGAATTTTAACTTGTAAGAACATTCAAAATGGGATCGAATCTTTAATAAGGCATACTTACCTTCTAATTACAGCAAATGCCCCATATATTGCTGTGCGGTACGTGTGTCATTTACGAAGCAAAGTAGCTTTTGTCACTTTCTGGGGAAATGTTGGCGTCCTAGAAAAACTTGTATAGATTAGACGTTTCATTCACAACCACAAACTTATGTCGAGTGACTTCTATGGAAAGTATTATAAATGTGTGTTAGTAAGCATAATAGATGTATAATATAAAGGTTTTACTTACTAAAAGGTAAGATTCCAGCATACACACGATGAATTGTCGTAATAAACGCTTCCAATACGCAGTCAACAGAATAATTATCCTTAACTATGTACGTTGCTATATATCATTAATTTCAATGCTTAAACAACAGTTCGAAGCGAATAACGCTATTCTTTCACATATTTGAAGGTTTAATTGGCATTAATTGAATCGGAGGCAACAATTACGGTCGCCTTGACAACGTCCAGATAGAGTACGAAATATCCGTAAAATTTCGAAAACAATTGCGTATTTCTGAATGATTCGACCGTATAACATGTAAACATCGCAAGAATAAGATAGTATAGAGTTTTAGCCGTCGAATAAAGCAAAAACGAAGAAAATTGGTCCATATTTACGTATTTTAACGGATGAAGGAAAAAAACCTTGCACTTTGAAAAATCGAAAATCCCGTGTAAACTTATGGGAAAATAAAATTGTCTCCTGGAATCGAACCCGGGTCGATTTTGGAAATCCCAGGTACCCTATGTTACTCGTAGAGTCATATGAAGTCAATTTGCAAAGTTTGGTCCCGATAGTTCAAAGGGCGTGGCATTGTATAAGGAACACACGGACAGACATTCAATTTTATTATATAAGACAAGAAGAAGAAGATTAGTTCTATTCTTCTCACCCACACATACAAAAATGTGTTGTGTTGACCCTGTTCATTGTCACTATAACTGAGTGTGTTAATGCGTTATAACTGAGGTGCAATATTGTAGAAATGGGAATGGGACCTGAAGAATATGTCACTCTAGCCAAGTTGTATTAACCGAGGCTGTTATAACAGAGTTCTACTGTATTTACATATAACCTTTATTTTATGTATGTACTTAATAGAAGTACTTTATGCTTTGTGATAAATGGAGTTATGGCATGAGAGCAAAATAGAAATACTTTTTGTATTTAAATTCATTAAAAAATCTAAATTTATAGAAAAATTATTTTTGGTGGAATATTTCATGGAACACTTAGGCAATGTTATTGGAACACCAGTGTTCCACTGAATACCGGTTGAAAAACACCGCTGTAAAGGACTCAACTCGTCTTCACTTATTCCGCCCTTTTTCTTGATTGGTTGTCTTTAACTTATCTGTGTGAATTTTTCCATTTGGCCGAAATAACTTCACCCAAAGGTTGCCCATTTATTTTAATCTTTAGTGAACTGCTGATGTTTTCCACCAATATTTTCTAGTGCAAATCTGTTGAAATAAGATTCACTGCAGAATAACCCCTTTTGCGTTAAGCTTTGCTGTAACGAATGATTTGGCTATTTAAAAAAAAATCAAAATAATTGGAAACAGTGTTTGTGTCAACATATCCTTGCATTCTGTTGATTGCTTGTTTGGAATCTAAATTAAGAAAAAACAAGAATTTTCAGGCCTTGAAAAAAAATATTCTAAACCCTTAGTCAATATTGAGTTTTTTCAGTTTTTCTTTTTTGCAGTATACATTTGTATTCATTTTTCTATAAATAAAACTTTCTCACATTTTCGAGTGTCTGTTCTAATGAATGACCAGAAATTGAAACCCAAAAATTTTAATTTTTTTTCTTTCTTCAATTTTGAAAAATGGGGTCATATTTGACCCCACAGTAGTAGTTATGTGATCGAAAAATGCAGTGCAGTACATATTAAGGTTGCCCATTAACTTGTCATCCGGCTGTAGCACCTATGATTCTCTTAAGGTTGCCAATTAACTCGTCATCTGACTGTAGCCACTATGATTCTCTTAAGGTTGCCAATTAATTTGTCATCTGGCTGCAGCCACTATGATTCTCTTAAGGTTGCCAATTAACTCTTCATTTGGCCTATGTTTCCCCCTCCTTCCTTTTTCCTCCCCTTTCCCTCCTTTTTCTTTGCCCTCCTCCCCCATCTTTTTTTCTCCCCCTTCTCCAAACACTTTGGATGAATTTATTCTGGCCAGGTATGTTGAATTGTGGAAAAATTCACAGATGAAGAAGAAAAAAACGGGTGTTAAAAGTGAAGAGAAGTTGAACCCTTTACAGGAATTGTAGTAATTATACAGGTAAATAAATTTATAATTTTTTATTAAACAAAGAAAAAAATGTTCTATTCAAAAGATTGTATTTGAACAATGGCAACTGGAATACATTTTATTGGTTAATCACATAAATTAATAAATCAGCTCCTTAAATTTTCCTAAAAATATATTAAGGACGGAGCAAAAAAAACCGTTTCACATAATTTCCTGAACGAAACTGGACCCGAACTGAAATTTTGTGTTATGAGTGAACCGGAACGAAAACCGAAGCGAAAAAATAACGGTTTGTTGCCCTGGCTTAAACCCCACCTAACCTCCTGGGCCAATCAGGGAGGGGGAGGGGGGAGGCAGGAGGGCCATTTGGCCCAGGCCTCGAGCTTAAGCCAACTTCAGAAACTTATTTTTTTGTAGGTATGACATCTCTATAAATTGAACAAGATGGGTTTAGTCAGACCTTCCTTCTTCGGATCAGAATTAATTTTCATTTGATAAAAATAAATTTTAAAATGGGACTCATGTTAAACTTTTATTGTGACCAGAGGCCTCAAAATCTGGAAGTGGCCCGATCCTCCTGGATATCTGAAAGGGACTGCTAACGACTACCCCTTTATTTGACCCACCGTTTTAATAAGTAAACCATCGAAGTGCAAAAATATATTTTCCCTCGTGGATTTTAAAACGAGATATTTCATATTTTAGAGAATATGCATAAAAACTTTTTTCGGGTCCCCTTACTTCAAGGGGCCAAGTTCGACCCCCCCCCTCCTCCCCACTGCATCACTGGTTCAAGGCTGCAGTAATCTCACTACGTAGACATGAAAACGAAGTTTGCGTAAAATTTTGTGTGCATACCGCAAGGACTTCTAAGGAACGCCTTGTTCGCGCAATCAACTGCATCAGATACATTTGGCCGCCCATCTCTATTTTGTTGCAACAGACTACCAGTTACTAGAAATTTTCAAACTAAGCTTTTACGCTATTCTTAGTTGTCGCGTATTTTCCATGAGCACGTCGGTTATTTTGCGCTTATATGAATGATTTGGATGCAGCAAACTAATCACTCACCACGCCTTTTGCCAGGGTTAAACCATTTTTTTCTCTTTTATAGCATTGCAGCGGATCTGCTCTAGAAAGGAAGAAAGCGTAAAATCAAACCGGTGTTTTGTCTATAATATGTACTTTGGAAGTTATTAATTTTTTAAATGGATTATATCGTTTTTGGACACCCTTTCGTTTTCTGCTTCATGGGTAGAAGACCATCAAGAATGCCTTAGGTGATAAAATAACTTAAGACATTGTTAGAATTACCAGCTGTAAGTTATTTAAAATAATTCTATAATCACGCCATCGTTGATGTCAGTTGTTTATCATAAAAGGCATTGAAAGCGCCACGAGGTAAATAGGCGCCGGTATGTGATTTTTGTTACAAAAATGAATTAACAATTAGTTCTTTAGTGTCCGAAAATACGCCTGCAATAAAATCGCCGATAGAAATGTCATTTTTAAATTGCATTGTCTCGTAATTCAGTTGTTAAATATTCATTTTTATCATACGAACGTGATTTCCAGAAGTATTAATGCGGTTTAGAATTATCTCTAACAGATAATGGAATGCTATAGATCATATTTTCTCAATCGACCTGTTGCTTAACAGGTTGCGACCTCTGTGTGCACCAGCCAATAGTAATCAGCCTTCCTTATGCGCTGGATGCATCTCGGTTTTTTACTTTTTTATTTCAGCCGGCTTTGATTAGGTCTGTTCGTCTGTTCTCTTCGTTGTTGCTGGTTGTAGAGTAAGGATTACGGCTTGATTGAACGTTACAAGTGATCGTTTTTTAATCTGTATATCTTTAAAGCTTTTATTAATCGTATTGCGTAACTTTTCATAATTTTTGAGAAATAAAGAACACTTATAATACTAATTACTTTGAATTGCAGTTGGAAAAACTTAACTAAGTGTCATGGCATCTGGAGGAAACTTAGGTGAGTGATATCAACACTGAAATTTTTGTCTTTGTGCCATATTTAAAAAAAAACAACAATCATGGACCTTTGTTACGTAACATAACTATTATTTTGTTGATGTTGATGGTTTTATCTTACATTATCTTTAAAGGTAAAATGCTGCATGACGAGGAATGTAGTAGATGCTGCGTATTATTATCATGGTTGTAGTCAGACACGATACAGAATTCTAATGCAAAATTTAGTTATCGTTGTTATCGGTCGCTTAACATTATTACGTAATTTTACCACGCTAACCCGCATCTACTGTATAAGTTTTTCATTCCTTGTAGATTTACTTAGATTATACCGAAGTAAAGCTCATTCGGGAAGAATTTTTTAATGGTGAGAACAATTAATATCATCCAAGAAATGGTTCAGAAAAAAATCTTAAGGTCATTATGGAAAAATCGACTTCTTCTCACCAAAAAAATAAAATTAGTTTTGGCTTGTATCAAATACATTATATTTTTAGCCTTTTATGTTTAATAATGGCCAAAGTATAGCCCAAGTGAATCTTCTCTATTTGTCGTTGAAACATTTCGAATATTCTATTTTCATATGTAAACATAATAAGTTAACAATTGTTTCTAATGTATTTTCAGCTTTGTTGAGTGTGTCCAACAAAACTGGACTGATTCCTTTTGCACAGAATCTCCATAAAATATTGGGACTTACTCTTGTTGCCTCTGGAGGTACAGCAAATTCCCTGCGTGCTGCTGGACTCCCCGTCAAAGATGTCTTTGAGCTTACAGGTGCACCAGAGATGCTTGGAGGAAGAGTTAAGACTCTGCATCCTGCAGTACATGCAGGTGAAATGTTTTTCTAGAAGCCTGATTATTATTTTATTATCAAGTAGCCTCACAGTATGGTTATTTTTTAAAATCTCTAATGAATTTCATATTTCATAAATTCAATGTACAGTAAAACCGCTATATATCAAAATAGAGGGAACCGGCTATTTTGAAATTTGGGTACATGGAGGAACACTGTAAGGAAGTTTAGGGTAAAATCTTAGTTACATATTATAAATTTACAAAAAGGAATGAAAAAATACTACAGTAAAAGCTATGTTATCTGGCTATCTTGGGGATTGTGGATAGCCGATTAGGAAAAATAGCCGGTTAAGCAAGCATTTTTTGATTTTGACATCGCAAATTTAGCAATAACCAAACAGAATTGTGCTTAGGTTCACTATCGTACTCCCCAAACATAACTGTGGTTTGCATTTTCCATTTTAATTCTTCCCCACGTAGTTAGATCTAGATACTATTTATCCATTCTTATTTAATACGTTGCTACGCTTACATGCAAAACAAAAAGACTACTGAAAAGTTTAAGGCATCCGGGAAGTTTGGGGATTACGGCAGTGAACCTGTTCCCAAAATTGAATTTATTGGATTATATCTTTCTTATTTATCTTTATTTACTCTATTCGAAAAGGACGAAATTATTCTGAACATTTCTGTGAAAACCAGTCATATAATATTTTATCCATTTTCTCCACTTTTGGTTTATGAAGAGTATGACATTTGTTAATTGATATACTCGTCTCAGAAGATGACACAAATTTCATTAATTTAGCCTTATGAGCTTTGATATCGTAAGTGTGGAAGATCCGATGTTGAATTCTTTTGCTATGGCTGCTCTACTTTCTCCTTTTCCATTCATTTGATCAGTTCCAGCTTTTGTGTTAATGTTAAAACAACTCTCTCTTCTGTCCCTTGCTTTTAGGTACAGTACAGCCTCAAAGTTCACGGCTTCCAAATTCGCGTGTTCGCAGTTTTTCCAACTACTGCTGCCATCTTTAAAGGGATTAGAAAAACACTAAACAAATGAATTTCTCCATCCGCGAGGTTTTTTTAATCATGCTGTGGACCTGTTTCGTTTTCTAGCTCTCATCAAATTTAATGCATGCATTTTTTTTGCCGTTTACATGATTTAATAAATATTTTTTCGGTACATTCTTTGCTAATCATGGTTTTTGCAAAATTATCTCGTTAAACCTACTGTACTGCTATGGCAGATTTAAATGCCACACTAGCAGCCCGCTGCAGCTACGCTTGCAAATAATCTAAATAATTCGGCTCTACGTTAGATCATATCGTGGTATATTCAAAGGGGAAAAATTTTTAATTCTACTTTACCTTAGTTGCATCCTTATAGACAAACTCACAAACAGTTGCTTTCCTTCAAGTGTCTATCAACGACTGCTTTTAACTTCTTATAGGACCTACTATAAAGGCGACGTCAGTGCAAGCGTTTATTTAGATTATCAATGAAGAGAAGATAACAATAATGCTTTTCTTTTGTCTATTTGAAGGTTTAATTGGCCTTAAATGAATCGGAGGCAACAGTGAGTGTCTCCTTGGCAATGCCCGGAATGAGTACGAAAAATCCTAAAAATTTCGAAAAAGAATGCGTATTTCTAAAAAAATGTACTCGTGTAACGTGTAAACAGTGCAAGAATAAGATAGTATAGAGCTTTAGCCGTCGAATAAAGCAAGAAGAAAATCGGTCCATATTTATGTATTTTAATGAACAAAGGAAAAAAATCTTGCACTTTGAAAATTGAAAATCTCATGTAAAGGAGGATCATGATCTTTACTTTGGAATGTGTATCTTCCAAAATAATCCAGCCTCCTCTGCATTGAAAACCTGTTCTGCCTTGTAATCGTTGTCTTTTAGGTATATTAATAGCTTTGTTGCCACATAGTTTTCATATACTAATACACCTATCAACTTAACAGTATGTGGGCTGAAGCTCTTAAATCGCTTGAAACACTTCTTACTTGCACCAAATGGCATAAGATTGCAGGTTTACTGTACAATTACGACTGTAAATCTTGGTGTTTTTGCAGCCTTTTTATTCATTGAAGAAATCTAATGTAACTTTTTATGATCCTTTTATTAAGGTATCCATAAGAGTATGTATCTTAGTATCTTTGTTTGCATTTAATCCCCATATTATTTTAAAATCATGATTACTGCACTGTTCCTTTTCTTTAATCAGACACAGTCAACCATTTGTTCAAGAGTTTTTGCAATAACAAGTTCAGGGTAATTTTCCATATGTTCTTAATTTATAATAAAGTAATTATTTGGGAACAACAATATGTCCATAAGTGCTGGGCATCATAAGTACGTAAGATTTGTGAAATATATGCTGATAATTGATGAAATGTTTACCCTAAGCTGGTTCTTGATTGTGTCATAATTTCAATTTTTTTACCTCAGGTATTCTTTCTCGGCAAACTGCAAGTGACCAGGAGGATATGAAAAAAATGAAGTATGAAATGATCCGTGTGGTTGTATGTAACCTGTACCCATTTGTGGACACTGTGTCAAAACCTGGAGTCACTATTTCTGAAGCTGTTGAAAATATTGATATTGGCAAGTTTGAATTTGATAAGGATTTACTAGACTTTTTAATGGGGGTTTTGTATTTGATTAGCTTGTAGTTGCAGTGATTGAGTAGTAGGATTTTGATCTACCAATAAGGGCAGATATGAGTAATTTTGACCTTCTATACCACCATGATTCTTAATGCTATATATATTATACTATCAAATTATCATTACAGGCAGTCCTCGACATCCGTACATAATGTGTTCCTGAAAACGTGTACAAAAGTCGAATGTCTGGCTGTCAAACATAGATTAACATGTTATAGGGTGGGGTTCCGTTCCCAGAAAGCCAAAAAATATTATAAAATCTCTGATTATGGTATAAATGTTTAGTTTTTTGAGCAGGGGCCTTTTAGACACAATCATCGATTTTATAATATAGAGAGATAGGGCAAAATGCAATAAAATATTTAAATAATTGTACAAATAAACACTACTGTACAGACAAAGATGGTGACGCAGCAGAAACTAGTGACCTGGTGGCTGGCAACCAGCAGCACTCGAAATATTCATTCGTCATTTCGCTGATTCATGAAAGTCCAAATTCGGCATATGGAAGGCGGTTTAGGATTGTCATTGTATAGTGTATGAAAGTGCGAGTTTTTTTTCATTAAAGCAGTTTTCTATTTTCATAGTTTTTTGTAATATTGCATAATCATGGCCCCAAAGAGAGTGATGATTGAAAAGAAAAGTTGGTAAAAAGGGTGAAAAAAGTGATGAGTTTGGAGAAGAAAATTGAAGTTTTAGATAGGCTTGCGCATAATGAATCTGCTTCATCAGTTGGTAAATTACTTAGTGTGACCGAGTCCACAATAAAATCGATAAGGAAAGTGACGAAGCAATTAGAGGTAGTGTTGCAAGTGGTACTTCAACGAGTACAAAAGTGTCTTTTGTACCAAGGAATCCATATGTAGAGAAGACAGAGAAGGCTGTAAACCTGTGAATCATGACCCAAACTCGCAAGAAAGTCTCGCTGAGTTCACTTGTCATTCGCGAGAAAGCCAAGCAACTGCATAATCATTATGTCTCCAATTGTTTCATGGTCTGCTAATGGGATATTGCCAACATCATCAAAGCATCTGTAGATCGGTTCCTTGCTCTTTAAAAAAATGTGGTGTTTATTCAGAACGCCACAGTACGTATTGTATTATATTTTTTCTTCTCCTTCACAATTGAACACACTCGACTGTCCAATGAGTGTCTGACTGAAGCTAAAGATTTGTCGCTTTCGGCACGCGTAATTATTTCCATCTTTGTCTCAATAGTGTTCAGTTTATGAGTCCTACGTTTCTTTTCACTTGTATTAACACTTTCAGTTTTCCCTTTCTCACTCATGTTTATAAAATAACAGGTATAAAATGCAAAAACAAAGAAACACTGCTATACGTATGTTCAAACTTGTTTTACTTTGTGCTCCACCATACAGAAGGTGCTTCTTCCCCTATTTAGTTTGGGCATGCCCCAAGAGTCACGTGACACTGGAGGAGACCTACGCGTCACTAGCCGGCAAGATAACATGTGAGACGGTTGTGTGTGATGCTGCTCCGAGTTGTTGGGCTTCTATTCCTGCAATTTGTAACTGCGTGTATTATTTCTGTTGCCAAAGACCATAGAGATCCAGTGATTGTTCCAGTAACCATTTAATAGTTATTTGTTTTCCATCGGTGTTAATACAGTCCACTTTTTACATAGACAAATGTTTTTTCTTTAATACGATTTGTCGTGAAAAATGTACAAACAAAGATGGTAACGTTGCTGAGACTGAATAATAATAATAATTTATTGATTATTAACCGACTTTACAGTGGTATTAATCTTGTTAAATTTCAGTACAATGTTAAAAAACATTACACACAAATCTTACATTGCATATAATACATATATTATTACAGAGCATACTTTAATTTGGTAATTTATTAAAAATTTGACTTGGTTGACAGACAGCGTCATTATGCGATAGCTCGAAATGTATGTTCGTCAGCTCATGTAAGAAAGTTCGAATTCGGAGTACGAAAGGCGGTGTAGGGGTGAGAATTTATAATGTACGAAAGAGCGAATTGTATGGATGTGGAATGTACGGATGTCGAGGACTGCCTGTATTTGAATGGAAAAAATATTCTTTTCACATAATAACTACTGAGTTTAGGACAAATTTTGGAGCAATAATCCTTGTAATCCACAGAAGGTAAAATAAATTTTCTTTCTTCAAAATCAACTTTATTGCCCAAGCTTTCTCATTTATTCTTATCCCATATTAACAAAAAAAATATAAATTCCATTAAATTTCCTGGTGAGTATTTACTCAAGGTTTCAAGTGACAATTTCTATTGTACTCATTGATAGAAACTTAGCTGAGCATGGCAATTTTTACCGATTTAACGATGAATTTATTAGGCTCAAAGTGTAATTTTTGGTAACATTTATGGAACTTTTGATTTAAAAATTTTCACTTTTATGTCATAAAAATGTACTGATGTTTTGTTAACAAAAATGTTAGAGTGAATGTTTATATTTTGGCTACATTGCATATGTACTCCTTTTGGATCTTATGACATTGTTTTAAGTAGCAGTGTTTTCCATTTATATGCTACTTCTGGGCTGCAAAGAAGAAAGTTGTGGATATATTACCAATACAGTGGAAACTGGTTAACACAAAAGTGGAGAATGCACAAAAAGAGCGAAAATTCAGACTAATTTTTACCACAGTATCTGACTAGAAGGAATGCCAGTCCACCTTGCAACTTTAACATTGGCTAACAAACTATTCTTTTGATAATAAGAAACCTCTTTACAAACCTATCAAGCAGACAGCTACAAGCTAAACACTTGTATGAAGGATGTCTTAAAAACAGTCAAATATGATCTATATCTATATCTACAGTTCCCCTGCAAGCCACCGCAATGGTGTGTGGCAGGGGGTGCAATAGCACCAAGGGAAAGTGCATAATAATGAATAGTATCACTCTACGTCGGCTGATTTCTTTTTGTAACTTCTGTTCTGCTCAGCTATTGTTCTAGGGAAAAACGAGGCTTTATACCTCTCATTCCTACAGGCTATCTCTCTTATTTTACGAGGATGGTCCATTCTACCAATATAAGTTGGCGCTCTTATTATTTCTTCGACATCGCTGGAGAATATATGTGTTCTAAATCTTTCAAGAAGTTTTAACCTAGAGCGTGATCGGTGCTCAGTTAGTGATTCTCATCATAAGTCCTGTATCAAGTCTGTAACACTTTTGTTTCTATCGTAACAATTTTTGATGAATCTAGCGGCTTTTTGCTGCACTCTTTCTAACTCTGAGATTGATCCTTTCTCGTACGGATCCCATATGCTCAACGCGTACTCTAATAGCGGTCTTACTAACGAGAAGTAACATGTCTCTTTGACTTTTTCCTCACTTTTACCTACTATGCGTTTGATGAATCCTAGTTTCTGTTTAGCCTTCCCGCATATATTTCATATGTGCATATCCCATGAGAGGTTGCTTGTTAAAGTAACGCCTAAGTATTTGACGGAATCGGCTTGTTATAGCTGGATGCCTTCAACAGTGTAATTCGTTGCGTCGATGTTTTTGTTTCCCCAGAATCTCATAAAGGAACACTTTCCTAAGTTCAATTCTAACTGCCACTCTTTACACCACTCGAGAATTGCATTTAAGTTGTTAGAAAGTAATAATTGACCATTAGGACTGTTAATCTCTCTGTAAACTACTGTATCATCTGCGAATAACTTGATTTTACTTTTAATAACCTTATCTAAGTCGTTTATATATAAAAGGAATAGTAGGGGGCCGATTACACTTCCCTGTGGAACGCCTGAGGCTATGCTGACTGAATCTGATTTAAAATCATCTCTAACTACTATTTGTTGATGCTCATTAAGAAAGTCCCTGATCCACTCGATTATCTTTCGATTAATTCCACAGTCATTTAATTTCTTCATTAACTTACTCTGCGGAACTTTATCGAAAGCCTTCTTGAAGTCGAGGAAAACCGCATCTAACTGAGTCTTATGGTCTCCTGATCTTAGTATATCGTGAACGAACAGAGCGAGCTGTGTTTCACAAGATCTCGTCTTCCTGAAGCCATGCTGATATTTACATAGCAAGTTCTGACTATCTAAGAAGTCCATCACGGAGCTAACAATAATGTGCTTGAGAACCTTGCAAGATAGGGAGGTAAGCGAAATTGGCCTGTAATTTTCTCTGTCGTCTTTTTTCCCACTTTTGTGTAACGGCGTTATGAAGGCTAATTTCCATTCCTTAGGTACAGTGCCATGACTAAGTGACTTACTGAAAACTATTTCGAGATAAGGTGCTATTTCCAGTGCTAACTCTTTGAATACTCTAGCTGGTATGTCTTCTGGACCCGGAGATTTATTTGACTTGATATTTTTAAGCTGTTGAGCTATCCCTTTCGCTAATATGACTATATCGTTCATTTTTTCCTTGCCTGGTTCGGGCACCACGACCTTCGCTCTCACGTCTTTGGTAGTAAATACGCTCTGAAAAAATAAGTTTAACAAATTTCCTTTATCTGTGCTATCGCTAACTACCTCTCCTTGGTCGTTTATTAACGGGGCTACGGTTGGGTGTCGACCTTGAATTTCTCTAACATATGACCAAAAGCATTTGGGATTTTCACTTAGATGTTCCCTAAGAGTCTTTTTCTTGAAGTCCGTTAGTGCTTTGCGCATAACCTTTTTGGTCTTAGTCCGACAATCTCTGTACTTAAGTGAAATTGAAATTACTTCCTCTTGTGACTTACAGTTATTGATGCGTTTAAATTTGGAGTGAAGCTTTCTTTGGTGTCTGAGGGCACACCTAACCTGCCGATTATACCACCTTGGTTCCCCATTATTGCTAATAAATTTACTTGGTATATACGTATTAATACCCATTCTAATTTCTGATAGAAATGCTTTCCAAGTTTCCTCAACGTTTTTTGTGCTTGTTGATTTGCTGAAATCGCCGTAATCCTTGATGAGTTTCTCTTTGAAATCCTCAAAGTTAGCATTTTTATACATGTACACTTTTCGCTTAGGCTTGTGATATTTTGCGGCAGCTATATCCAAAAGTACTCGAACTGCTTGGTGATCACTGATTCCTTCTTCAACAGTTACTTCAGAAACACGCTCGGGGATGTTAACTGCTAGTAAATCTAATATATTGTTCGCTCTCATAGGTTTTTTGACTACCTGGATAAGGGAATGTTTATTGAAGATGTTTATTAGCGCTTTGCATGACTCGCGATTCCTACCGAATGGTATGAAGCTACAACTCTGCCAATTTATCGAGGGTAGATTGAAGTCTCCTCCTACTATGATAATGCTTTTACTATTCTTCTTCTTTAGTGAGTTTATTTGAGCCTCTAGATCGTATATTTCTTCTGCGTTTGAAGCTGGCGGCCTATAATATGCACATGCATGAATGTTTCCCAAACCTTCACGGCCGAATTCAGAGATTTTCTGTTTTACGCATGACTAAGGGCTACTTCCTAGTCACCTACTAAGAGAGTAACAAAGAGCTACTAAAAGGTTGTATTCAGAGCCCCAATCGAGCGATTAACGAGAGTTACTAAGGTCCACTAACGCAGAGCTCCACCTAGCATCACTAAGCTGGACAAGAGGAAATGGAACGCTTGGCAACATTGTGAAGCACCTACTGCGCATGCGCAGTAATCGATACCTCGAGGTCTACAAGCCGCGGCCATCTTCACTCCTCCTGTGGTTGGGCTTTTGTGCGGTTGAGTTGTGTAAATTCTTGAATCTTATTTCCTTTAGTGTATTTAAATTAGTGTTAGCGTAGTTCTGTAGGTTAATTGGTTAGGTGTGGTGATATTATTTCTTCTATTACGTAAGTTACATTTCAGTTAGGTTAGTTTTCGTCATTATTATTTACTTAGCTAGTTTTGTAGGTAATTGGTTAGGTGTAGTGATATTATTTGTTCTATTACGTAAGTTACACTTCAGTTAGGTTAGTTTTCGTCATTATTATTTACTTAGCTAGTTTTGTAGGTAATTGGTTAGGTGTAGTGATATTATTTGTTCTATTACGTAAGTTACATTTCAGTTAGGTTAGTTTTCGTCATTAATATTTACTTTAGCTAGTTTTGTAGGTAATTGGTTAGGTGTAGTGATGTTATTTGTTCTATTATGGAAGTTACATTTCAGTTAGGTTAGTTTTCATCATTAATATTTACTTTAGCTAGTTTTGTAGGTAATTGGTTAGGTGTAGTGATATTAGTGTTACGTTATTTCGATTTGTTGGGTTAGTTGTAGACACGGATATGGAAGCAAAACGGGTAAGGGCGGTGAACTGGTCGCAGGAGGAGAAGGAGACGTTACTATCGTTGATACAGGAATGTATTGACGTGATAGAGTGCAAAAGTTGCGATGGACGGAAGATACGCGAAAAGCAGAAACAGTGGTTGGAGGTGACGAAGTCGTCTAATTCCATCACCTTCAGCGCTTCTTCATAGTACTCAAAATCTGACCCGGCCATCTACAATATTATTAAATGCAATACTATAATACGCCTATCAATATAGCAAGAACTAGAAAGTGCGAGGATATCCGGGTCGATTCTACAGGCTTTCCTTGGTACTCTTTGTTTTATATCGAAATGACGTTTAAGGTTTGATGGTTTCATACTTTCATTTGTGTGTCGTAACAAATCACACATAGTGGAACAGGCTCTATATTATCACCAGTCGATGAAAATCCCAGTTTAAGATAATCTTCATCATATTTGCAGATTTTTTTCACTTTCTTTGTATTTGATCGTTTACACATTCCACTTATTTTATCACCAGATACGTCTGCTGCAGTTATATTGCTGCGTTTTTCCTCAAAATTGTAATTAACACATTCAGTTTCTTCATTATTTTCACTTTTACGTTCCACACCTGGTTTTTAGCCAACGATCCATATTAAAGGATTAAATAAAAAATTTAATAAAAAATAGAGAAATTCTGTCAATTAATACACTGGGCAAAATCTGATTTGAAGAGAATTCGTTTTTAAGAAAATTAATTTATAATAATACAAATTAATATAAATTATTTTTCTTAAAAACGATTGCTCTTCAAATCGGATTTTGCCCAGTGCACTTTAAGTTTCAGTAATAATTGTCAGTATAGTTGTTACGTATCTACTGTAAAAGCAAGTATATCATCCGCACAGCTCACAATTTGCCGTTCAGCTCCACTACTAACGTATACGTTGCAATCAAGAACACTATGCCAATGACGACACATATGTGTTGTCGCCGACTTTCGGGCGATCACCGGTTACAATGTTATATTTTTAATGTAAATATAAATTGACATGGGACAAAACAGACAGAAATTATGTTGGCATACTGCAATGGGCACTCATTTCGAAGGGCACAAAATTTTAATGACCAGGGTGGAGAGAGCGAGGCGAGTGACTAAGCAAAAAATCAAACTGGCTTTCGCATGCTATCTGCTTAATGTTTCTCTACTTGAAATACAGTGTAATAATATGTATCTCCCCTGCATTGAAGCAGCAACTATATATCTTTCTTCTATGTTAAAAAATTACATTCTACATTCCGATTGGTGAGAGGGAGGGGTGTTCCCACACTTCAGTAGATACAATGCGGCGTCTATTGGTTACTATGCAATACATAGTAATCAATTTTGTCTGGCGTAAATTAATAATGACAGGTTTTTTCTTTCAATTTCTTGGTTTTTTATTAAGTCCTATGCGATCGACCGTTTGCCGAACCCTGAATTATATAATTAATATTTATTAAATTTTAATCACTTGTTTTTTAAAGCTGAAAAAATTATTGTTAAGTAAAATAAAAATTCTTCTGAGTACCCCTTCAAATTCTTTCGCGTACCCCTTGGGGTACGCGTACCACACTTTGGGAAACACTGGTCTATTGAATACTGGAATCTTACATTTTTTGTAAGTAAAATCATTATATTTTACATTATAATGTTTATTACCGTATCAGCCCGAATAGAAGCCGACCCCGGATTTAAGCCGACCCACCAAAAATTTCCACAATTATTTTGGCAAAAACGTAAATTTTGTAGATTTTATGCTGAAGTGTGCCGGTCATTCATGCACATCTCAGAATACATTATTCGAGATTGAAGAAATGTGGGGGAAATGGTTTAGTTGTTGACATTTTGAAATATTACTCCAATTAATAATTTTGCATTGTTGAATAATGTTCCACATTCAGTGACAATAATTTCATTCATCTTCATTTTCACCAAAGGTCAAATATATGATAGTAATAGCGATCTCGCCAAGTAATTTTTCATCCAAGTCTATTTCCAATGAAATTAGCATATATATTGCCTTAAGAAACTGCATTTTTAAAATTATACACGTTCCATGTAAAGTTTTACCGAAATTCAAACAGTTGAGCATTCAAATCTGTCAACGCATTTTGCATTATCGTCTATTTACGCAAGCGATCTCGCCAAGATATTATTTCATCCAAGTCTATTTCCAATGAAATTAGTATTTACATTGCCTTAAGAAATTGCATTTTTATAATTATACACGTTCCATGTAAAGTTTTACCGAAATTCAAACAGTTGAGCATTCAAAGCCGTCAACACATTTTGCGTAACCGTCAATTTACGCAAGCGATCTCGCCAAGATATTTTTATATATATTCATCGTAGGTCAAATATTTACTTTACGAAAAATATAGTACTATCATTTGAACGCGAAGGCAATGGGAGACATCAGATTTAACCATAATCCAAATTTTCGTCGGACTCGCATTTAAGCCGAGGGGTGATTTTTTCATGATAAATTTTGACAAAAAACATCGGCTTGTATTCAGGCAGATACGGTAATTTAAATAAGCTCACATATCTGGTGTACATTTACCGGAGTCAGTGTTCAATCGTGGACAACTGTACGTTGCTTTTTCATGGGTTTCTTGCTTACAAGACATAAAAGTAAATATTTCAGCGAGGCATAATTACACAAGAAATGAAGCTGGATTTGGTGAAAGTAATATGATAGGAAATAAAATTATCGTTATATTTGAATGCAATATGTTCGGAAATGGATTGTTACAAGCAAATATGATTAATTCTTAAGAAAAGCTAATTGTAATTTAAAAAGTATGTATTATATATTTTAAACAGTTTGATGTTGTACTGTAGTAGCTTCACTAAATCTGTTGAAATTCAACGGGAAATTCTGCTAGTAATAAATAAGAAGCACCTTTTTCATTATTAAGTTTAAACCTGCAATGGATTTATGCCCTTTCATTTTAGGTGGAGTAACACTTCTTAGAGCTGCTGCAAAGAACTATGAAAGAGTTACTGTTATTTGTGATCCATCAGATTATGATAAAGTTGTCAAAGAAATGCAAACATCCTTCACTAAGGACACCACCATTGACACCAGGTGATATATTTAATTTAGTCATTATATTTTTCTCTAAGAAATAGTAACATTTATTCATGACTAGCTGTACCCATGCAATGTTTGTGCAGTTTTTTTGATAAATTTATAAAAATAAAGAAATTTGTAAAATAAGTTGATCTCAATAATTCACACTTAAATCTAATAATGCATTTCCCCGGTATAGGATTTTAATGTATTTGTCTCCCAATGTAAGGTTTGCAGGTTTGAATCTTGCTGAGGGCATAGCTGTGTGTGCGTATTGACAATTTATAATGCGAAGTCAGTTATAAATCTGCATTTTAAAAGTCATATTAGAGAGAAAATTAATGTTACACAGTAATTGATTGCAAACTTTTATGTATTTTCTTTGTTTCTTTTTATTGAATTATATGTCCTTTCTTTTTTTATAACAATCATTGCAACAGTTTATTTAGATTATTTATGAAGAGAAGATAACACTTTACTGTGTTAAAAAAATAACATATGTCCTTATTCTCATCTAATTTTAAATGTATGTGTGAGTTTATTTGCATTATTAAGCACTATAAATGTATAATATAATGGAACTACTTACAGAAATGTAAGACTCCAGCATTCAGACGATGTAATGAAGATTCAGCTGCTTTGATTAATTGGAGGCAACAATGATGGTCGCCTTGGCAACCCCCAGAAAGAGTATGAAATATCCACAAAATTTAGAAAGCAATTGCATATTTCTGAAAGCTTTGACCGTGTAACATAAATATCACAAGAATAAGATAAAATAGCATTTTAGCTGTTGAATAAAGCAAAAACGAAGAAAATCGGTTCATATTTAACTATTTTGATATATGAAGGAAAAAAACCTTGCACTCTGAAAAATCAAAAACAATTTTCCATTGTTTTACTTATGTCTCTGAAGGGATAAAGCAGGGGCTATGGTCTGCGGGCTTCATGCGGTCCCCGAGAGCACTTTTTGCGGCCTGCAAAGCCATGATAAAAAAGTGATTGGTACTATTTAACTCAGTCAATTCCATATTTTTTCAGTGAAATTATGGTCTCAAGACCTTTTCTGATGGAGTTTTAAGGCTAGTAAATTAATTGCAACTTTCACTATTATGAGGTGACAAAATCTCAGTACCCGGACGATTCGCCAACAGATGTTTCGCCGACGGCCAATTCGCCAAGCGGTTGTTTTGCCAATGGATGTTTCGCCGACAGGATGATTATTTGAAAAGACGTTAAGTTAAAATTTTCTATCGCACATCTATTTATAGGAATGCTGTGCCGAATTTCCGAATTTTTAAATTATATATTTCATATTTTATCATTATAAAGAAGAATGGAAAGGTGTACTCCATGCCAGAGTACACAGTTTCCAAATGCGTTCTTTAAGATTTTGCATTCCTGGAAGTTTTAAACTTTTATGAATTGTTTGTAGGTTCTTGAAGAATTGTACTTCATGTCATTATGCTTACATGGGGTATTTGTTTACTATTAGTAGCATTAACATTTATTATTTTAATCAAGGAAAAAATATTTATAATTTATTGAAATATCAGCATCCACTTGTTTTCTTCTACCATTAGTTTTTTCTCTTGGGCATAATCAATAAAAAATTTCAAATAATAAAACAATAAGTTACCACTATATGTTCAGACACTTAAGCTTGACAAGTGATTTATTGTTTCCAAATAAACAATCTTCATAGCAAATGATATGAATAAGATTTGTTATAATTACGTAGGTAAATACGTTTATTTATTTTCTTTGAAGTTTTTGTAAATGTTAAGTTTTACGGGAAAAATCTATTGGACAAATACCTGATAAACTTTATATTAAGTATGAAACATTTTATGTAGTACTAGCAGAAGTGCCGATTGAATTTCAATGGATTTAGTGAATCTAAAACTTCGACCGTGTAACATGTAAACATAGCAAGAATAACTTAGTACACAGTTTTAACTGTCCAATAAAGCAAAAATGAAGAAAACCTATTAGATGAATGAAGGAAGAAAATCTTTCACTGTGAAAAATCAAAAATTACATGTAAATTATGGGAAAATATTTATTGAATTAAGCTCTCCCTCACCCAGATTTTTTATAGTCATATAGCATATGTTACCCACAGGGTAAAATTATATACCTATGCGAAGTTTTGTAACAATATATTCTAAACGAAAACTGTAAGTAACACCAGCAAGAACACAATAATCAATAGAAAATGGATTAACAAAGGAACAAACGAAATTAATTAATTTAACGGAAGACAAAAAAGTAAATAGAGAACATTTAAGAATCACAGAGTGAATATTACCCTCCGACCATTAGCTCGATTCTCTCGTCCAAGAGTTCTGTTATTGGAAACAATAAAACTTTTTATCCAATCACAATTTGTGGATAATCTATGTATAATTATTTAAACTACTTACATAGTTTTAAAAACAGCTTGCTTCGGAGAACTCTACGTCACATGAAAATATCATTATAAACTATTTATTAGTAATATTTCAATTAAACTCAACAAATATGAGGTTGTCATGTAAACAAAGCAAAACTGCACACGGAAATTGAAAAACGATATGTTAAAATATTTCCAATATAAATGCATTGGACTCTCAACTTCGGCGACAATAGGAGTTGTCATGTTAGCTTATAAATGGCATTGTCATAAAACTGAAAAATCACATATTTTTCTGATTCTACATGCATTTTTACTCTAATTCGATCAGGATTCGGATTCTGTATTAAATAAAAATAAACTTTGGTCTTTTTCTTCATAGAACCATTCAACTCTTAAGTTGATACCATGTTTCTAAGTAATTTTAAAATTCAAATGAAAAATAAGCTGCACTCATCTCTATGTTATACAAATGGAGAAAATTAAAAAGAAAATATTTTTTAAAATTAGTAAGGTCAATCAAATCGGTATAAAAACCTGACTACACCAATTAGCACTTTATTCCGGTTAAAATGACACCTTCCTCTTGTTTCTATGTATTGTAGTTGCTGCGCTTTAAAAAACATACATACATACAAACACTTTTCTTTATAGATATGCATAGGTATTTGAATCAAATACAGGTGACTCCCGAGATTCGACCGTTTGAGATTCGACCAACTCGAGAATTCGACCAGTCGAAGCCCACTTATCTGACCCAGCCAATAGGTCGGTCGAATTAGGAACTAGTGTACGCAAAGTAATTTTTGGTCCGCCCAACCACGCGAGGTTTAGTTTCAGTCTGGACATCGTCATTCCTGCTCTAATTGTTTGAATTTGTGCTGATTTCACTCATTTTTTTTGTAAATCTTTTATTTATTTATAAATTTATCACTTGCATGGCATCTAAAAGGAAATGTATTAGTGATAATGCAAGTGAATCAAATAAAAGAGTGCATAAGACTCATAGTTATGAATAGAAATTAGAAATTTTGAATCGTGTTGAGAAAGGTGAAAGCCATGCTGAAACCGCACGATCATTGGGGATGTCTCGGTCAACTATTGGCATTTATGTGAAACAGAAGAAGAAAATTCTAGAACGTGATAAATTCAGGTAATTTGATAACAACAATAAACAGTCCTAGGCGAGGTGTTGATTCCTAAAATGGAAAAACTTTTATAACTCTGGGTATATGATCAATGTCAGAAACACATTCCTATTAGTGGGGCCATGATTAGAGCAAAGGCTAAGGATCTCTGTGATGATTTGAAGGAAAGGAAAGGATGGATGAAATTTCTGTTGATGAGCCTCCATTTAGTGCAAGTCATGGCTGGTTTGACAGATTTAAGAGAAGAGCAGGTTTGCATAGCCTTAAATAACCTGGCGAGGCTGCAAATGAAAATACTGATGCCACCTCAAGTTATTAATTTCGCTGCGATATATAGTTGTATGTATAGATAGATGTATGCAGAGATGTGCTGCAGCCGGCCCGGTCCAGCTTGCGCGAGTCGTTTGTTAAAATCTTTGAAGCTTGACAAGTCGTATGTTGCACGTCACTCTTCCGTTAACTTTGTTGGTAAAATACTAATAATACTCATTCCTCCATTTAAATAATGTGGGAATGGATGTGGCGGATTTGATTTAATTTGGATTTTAAAATTACATAAAATAATCATACAAACAAATTTATTTTTTCCTTTTTAGTGCAAAAAAAAGTTATGCATTTAAAATATTTTTATTTAATTTATTCATAATTTAATATTGTTGTGTTAACACAGTAATGTTATCTTTATATAACGTGAGGGGAGACTTAATAATTTTTCCCGAGATGTGGGAATGTATCCCCGGATTATAACATTCAAGTCTATGGAAAAACGGTGTTCGACATTCGACTGTTCGAGATTCGACCACGTTTTCAGGAACACATCCCGGTCGAATCTCGGGAGTTGCCTGTATATTAGATTATTTATTGAGTAGTCAGCAAAACATCCGTTGGCGAAACGTCAGTTGGCAAATTGTCCAGCCATGAAAATCTCTAGGTATCTTCTGATTTAAACACCCATCTGGTCCACTGAAGCTCTCGTGATTTCCAATGTGGCCCTCTGAAGCATGCACAACATCAAATGTGGGCCGCCATATAGAAAAGGTTGCCAACCCCTGGTATAAAGGATGGAAAGCTAAATGTCTGTGTACCGTATTTACCCGAATATAAGATAACTCTGAATATAAGATGACCCCCCCCCCCTTTTTAGGCGCAATTTGCTTCCATCGTGAGCACCTATTATCATCCGTCTGCATGTTCGTTCTCGGTTTCTACTAAACCGATTTTCATGAAATTTGATATTAAGGACATACAGTCAAAGATAATAAGAAAATCGCAAAAATGAATCGTAATCCAATCAGGGGTACCACTTTACTGGTGATAAAAAATGAACTTTGTCATATCTCGTAAAGTATTGCTCATATCAAAATATTTGTCAAATAAAAATTGTAGAACTAGTAAATTAGAATATTTATTTTCCTATACATTTTTATCGTAGGAGTAGTTGTTATCAAGAAAATCGAACATGAAAGTCTTAAATCGAGTTAGAAAATTTCTTGCATGGTTACTTCTTCATTGTTGATAACATTAAACGTTTGTTTGTGAAATTGTTAATGTCCTTATGTGTGCATGCAATATTTTTAAATAGGAAGGAAATGGATTATTTAGGACAAAGAAAAAACTTTAAAACGCTATTTCCCTTATGTACAGGTATATCATTTCTTTGTAATTCTCCATTGCGCGAAATGCGCCCATTTGTGATACGTTGTACACTTTCCTAACTTGTTTAAACTCAATATTTAAGAAAAATTATTTAAACCGGTAATGTTGATAAATTACTGTCTGATTATACCAGAGATTATACAGAACATACCAATGATCCTCTCTTAATGCAGAGAATGTTTTGGAAAATCCCACCAATAGCTCCCGAAGAAAGTCCCTCGAAAGGTATGGAGGAGGGTCAAAAGAAACCCAGAGCCTTTAGGGTTATCAGCTTGGGTTGGGTAGGAGAAGGGTACAACCAACTTTATTATTTTTTCTCATACTCAAGACACTGAATTTTGAGTTTAGCATGGGTACTGATTGTTGTATCCGCACCCGATCTGCATCCTCAGGCTTTAAATCCAAATCCGACCTGCATCCGCAAAAAGTTACGCATAATCCTATCTAAACCACAACTTTTCTTGCGGATATCCGCAGGTCGGGTCGGATAAATTGCGGATATGCAGATCTCTAATTTATGCGAAGTTATTCCGTACTAAATGAGTATAAGACGACTCAAGATTTTTTAGGTGCTAAACCTTGTCTTATATTCGGGTTAATACAATTTGTTTTTACAGTGATGCCACTTATTCTTGAAAATTTTTTAAAACTTTACAGAAGTGAATAGGGAAATTGATTGCACTCAAAACTAAACTAAACAATGCTCTAGTAACGAAGTAAGTGGTAGTATAACCATATGAAAAATAAAAAATGTTTGTGGATAAAACTCGACCTGTTCTTTCCTAATTTTTTCTACACTTCATTGTGCCACTGGACCATCAAGTCAGTTCTCATTAGAGTTAAAGAACAAGCCACAGAGGAATTTCTCCTTTGGCTTATTCTTTTTCTGTATTATGGCATTAGTTGGCAGTTTTGTATCATCAACCAAAACTAATGGCAGAACACATCTCGAGCTTTTAATTGCCAATAGTTTTGGCTATACTTCACTATAGTCTGCCAGCAACTTTGGCATAGCAAAAATAAGTGGTTCATCTGTATTTTGTATTTGGCCTATCAAGTAACTTTGTTTACACCAAACTAGACAAAAACCCGTACTAGACCACAGGGCCGTAGATATGGCTTAGTAAAGGGGGGTTTTTTAATGAAAAAAACATTTTTCAAATTTTTAATATTTTATTACATTCCTATGTTATGACATTAAATTTTATTTAAATGAAAAAACACCTTTTTTAAAAGAAATTTTTTTCTCTAAATTACAAATTGTTTTTTTTTCTATTTTTTAAAGCAAATTTGGAAATAATATCATCTACATTCAAGGGCACACTGTGATACACATTCATCAGTGCCAAACCTGTTAAACTTTCATCTCCCGTTGAATTCCTAAGCCAGGTTTTAAGATGTCTTAAAGACGAAAAACATCTTTCGGGGGTTGCCGCAGAACAGAGCAAGGTAGTAAGAATCTTTAATAGTCTTTTTATACTAGGAAAAAGCATATTATCGCAAACTGTGATTGCCTCTATCGTCGTTTTTGGCACATCATCTTCTGACAGCAAATTCCATTTACACTGCCATATTTCAAATTCTGCTTTAAGTCTTCCAAGTCTTCACCATAAATTTCACAAGTTTGTTGGAATATTTCTGGCTTTGCATTTTTACATTTATTAGGAAGCAGTAGCTGCAGTTTAGCTATTAGCTTATTATGTGCTGAGAAACAATCCTTTAATACAGTTAAAAAGTGATGAAGAAAAGGTATAAATAAATTACGTCGGTAATATTCATTAGCATCGCTTGATGGAGCATTTTCAAATTTTGATTGTCTTCTAACTACTCTAGGCTTGATCATTTCACTTGCAATGTTGTGCAACATACCTTCTGCTGACAGATATATTTCATTTAACGAGTCTTCACTGTTCCTATGCATTGATTCTCGAGAAACAAGAATCTGAAATAACAATTTCTCGAGGTGAGAATTCTTGAGCACAATCTGTAAAGGGGGGTTTGAACCTCTTAAACCCCCCTGTATATACGGCTCTGCTAGACCAGTTATTAGTTAAAGGAAATACGATAATAAACTGCTAATGTCTAGTCGAAATCTTCAATTTGTCCATTCAACGTTGTTCCGGGCAAAAGCAAATCATTTTACCACTAACATTTGAAGAAGGGTACTGTGCAATAGTGAATCCACATTTGACTGTTTCATTTTACTTAATTATGTTTGATGGCCTTGGGAACTAGTGTCTGGCCAATACTATCTTTTGGGCTTTGTTTATGATATCATACATTTTTAATGTAAGGCAATAAAAATGATGTATGCGCTTATAATTTTCAGGAAACTTCTAGCTTTGAAGGCTTTCACTCATACTTGTGATTATGATTCGGCTATATCGGACTACTTACGTCGTCAACATTCTAGTGGTATATCACAGCTCACTTTACGTTATGGAATGAACCCACACCAGAAACCTGCACAGCTGTTTACCACATTAGCTGAACTTCCTTTAAAGGGTGAGCATTGATATTAATTGCTTTTAAGAACTATTGGTATCAAGTGTTATATCTTTGTAATTGAGCCGTTGATTTGGAGAATTAAGTTCTTGATAACACAGTATTTGCTGATTGTGAGGTAGAAATAAACCTGATTTGAAATGTTCATAATATGAGACAGGTTTATCTTTCCTTATCAAATGATTTATGAAAAATAGTATAACTGCCCTTAAAAAAAATGATGGGTATGAGTGAATTAAGTCTTATCTATATAATAAATTGCTTAGTGTCCGTCATGCTAAGATTCATAAAGCTAATAACTCGAGAAGTAATGAAGATAGAAACTTGAAATTTGGCAGGGATGCTTGATTAACACTTTTTCAAGTGATGACTAATTTAAATCGCGAAAAAATTACTTGGTTCAACTCCAAGGAAGTCCATTTACCATTACTTAACATTTAAACCCGATTTTTCGACGTGCAGCCTCTTATTCATTTGGAAATTAAAATTAGAAGGACTTAATCTACGACCTTCGGAGTTGAACCATTTTGAAGAAAAATTTATGAAGTTTCTTATTCTGTTCATCTTTTTTTGCCCACAGTTCGAAGTATTCCATGTTAAACGTTTAATTTACATATTTTTATACAAATCTTGCCATTTTAACGGAATGTTGTCATGGTGACTAATTATATTGTTAGACCTCAAAATCCTATTGTTAAATCAATCCTTATGGGTGTAAGCGTGCATTGAATGTTTTTAATACGAGACAGGGAGGGGGGAGAGGGAGGGAGAGGGAGTGAGGGAGAGAGAGAGAGAGAGAGAGAGTAGGGAGTAAGAGAGGGGGAGGGAGAGAGAGGGAGGAAGGGAGGGAGAATATTAAAAAAAATGGTTATAATATTTTATACATTCCGTGTTTTTTTATAAAATTGCTGGCGAAGCTGCAACGGGCTACTAGTGTTAAAATAAAATTTAAACAATTAATGAAACCACCATTTATATGCACTAAAAAGTAAACAATAAATAGAAAATTCAAATAATTGAGTGTTCCAGAAATTAAAAATAGTTTTGAGTGTATAAATTTGTATGGTAGGGAAATACTAATGAAGATATATTTGTCTAACATTAGACAACTTTAAATGCCTCAAACTATTTTACCTTCTGAATCACTCAGTTATTTGCATTTTATTTTTTTCTTTTAGTGCATATAAAATGTGATTTCATTGAAATTAATTTATATAAATTTATTTTTAGGCACGTTTTGCTTACAGCGTGAGCGCCTATTATGGTCGGTCCGTCTGCCCGTCCGTCCGTCTGTCCGCATGTTCGTTCTCGGCTTCTACCAAACGGATTTTCATGAAATTTGATATTAAGGACTTTCAATCAAATATAATAACAAAATCGCAAAAATGAATCACGTATGCCAATCAGGGGTACCACTTTACTTGGGCGAAAAATTAAATTTTTGTCATACCTCGTAAAGTATTGCTCATTTCAAAATATTTTTCAAATAAAAGTTGTAGAACTGGTAGAGTATTTCCTTCCCTATACATTTTTATCATAGGAGTAGCTGTTATCGAGAAAATCAAACAAGAAAGTCTTATATCGAGTTGAACTTGGAAAATTTCTTGCATGGTTACTTCATTGTTGTTAACATAAACAATCTCCCAAACAAACGTTTAATTTCCTTACGTGTGCATGTAATATTATTAAATAGGAGGAAAATGGATTATTTATGATGAAGAAAAGAACTTTAAAACGCTATTTCCCTTACGTACAGGTATATAATTTCTTTCTAATGCACTTTCCTAACTTGTTTGTCTTTAGTCAAAGATTAAAAAATTATTCAGCCTTTGCAGAAAATGTCCTCGAAGACCTTCAAGAACTCACCAATTTTTATTTTTATAACTGACTTCATTAACATCAATGAAAAACTGAATACAGTAGTCCCCACCAACCGCAGGTGTTACGTTCTTGGAAAACACTGTGGTTGGCAAAACCACGGTTAGTAAAACCTAGAGCTTATGGTAAATAAAAGGTTAGTAATAGTAATTCTAGATTTTCTTCTTCAAAGAAACATCAAGATTATTCAGATTAAAGAAAATTTTTGTGTGCGCGCCTGAAACCGTGGATACTCAAAACCTCATACTGCGGTTGGTAAAACAGTATACAAGTCGCTATCCACGGATACTTGAAATTGCTGTATTTACTTATTTTTGTTACTGTCATATTATTTATTGTACTCAAGATATCAATTAAACTTAAAACTTTAAAACCACTGAAATTTCTTGAACATGTGGACAAATGTGAGCGAATTTAAAGTACCAGTCAATCATAAGAAATTACAGGAAATTGACAACAATCAAATCATTTTGAATGATGAAAGTTTTTCACATAAAAGTACAGGCCGTTCCTGACTTAAGACTAATGCGTTCCTGAAAATCGCACCGTAAGTTGAATTATCGTAAGTCAAATATCAATTTCCCATAGACTTACACGTTATAAATTAACACGTTAAGTGCTGAGGGTAGTTTTTCAACCTTTGCCGATACCTGAACTTTTTTTTCTTATTTTGGAAGGAAACTGTCCAAAAGTGTTGTGTAGGAATCCGTTTTTATTGTTGTCTTTCTTAAATGTTTATGATATTAACTTTTATTGAGGACTACTCAAGCGTCCCTTGAGTATTGGTTAGTCTCTGACCTGCATTACGTATTACATAAATGTGAATATTTTACCTATTTTTTCTAAACTTAACGGTTTCACACATATATTTATGAAAAAGTAATTAATTTTGAAATATATCACCATAAAATTAAAAAACAATTTATTTTCAAAAGAAAGTTTATTTTGACATTTCTACACAATAAAATATTTTACAATAGGAAATACATATGATATAAAGTGAACGATAAGAATATTCAATTTTACCTTGTTCAAAGAAGATGTGTTCAAATATTTGAAAAAAAAACTAACCGAAAGCAAGATAATAGACCAAATTGAAAACTATGCACACTGCTCTGAAGGTCGGAGCCCAGCTAATGCCTAGCAATGCTTGGGCAGGTTAAAATTCATGCCTATGCCCTCTACCACAACAAGGAAGCAGAGGGGAGTGCTGGCCACTCGAGTGGTCCTTAGGTATTGTATCGGGCTCAAGCAGCCGCCAACACTCAATGTGTTAAGATACATTCCAGGACCTTGGAAAAATATGTACCAAGCCATAGTCTCTAAATTAATAGTTTAAGAATAAATGTGTTATATCTCTATAATATATTGATGCTTCTGACATAAGAAGAGGAGTATTATTATTATAGGTTTTTAGTCACATTCAAAGGAAAAAATTCGAAATAATAAAAATTCCTATTTTCATGGGCTGCTTTGATCCATTATTACCCCATACGAGGATAAAAATTATATGGCACTTCCAGATGAGATAGAAACTTGAAATTAGTCACGGTTAAAGGTTTTTCGACAAAACCGATGAAAAAACTTTGAGATTCTAAAATTTTCAAATTTTAAAAATGCTTGCTTGCACCATCTACTACTGTTGTATCTATAATAAACATTTTTAAGACTTAAAACAATTGACAAATAATACAGGCCATTCCTGACTTATGACTCTGATGCCTTCCTGAAAATCGCATTGTAAGTCGAATATCAATTTCCCATAGACTTACATGTTGTAAATTGAGATACGTTCCAGGACCTTGGAAAAAATATCTACCAAGCCTTATTTAGGCTATAATGTAATAGTTTAAGAAACAGTGAGTGTTATATATTGTATAATAAACATTTTTAAGGCTTAAAATCAAATTAATACCTACAATGTGGACTAGTCACATCGTCCAACTGAATATCGGCTGAAAATACACACAAGAAAGTAGACTCAGAGCTCATTGGATGTCAAATATTGTGTGCCTAGATGTTGATTTCAAAGTATCGATGTATTAATGTTGTAAGTCCGGATTTATCATAAGTTGAGACATCGTGAGGAACATCAGATTTTCATATTAAAAACCAATTATGGACCTGTTCAACACATTAAAAAAACGATGGCAGAAAAAATTTTTGTTGTTTTGGGTGTTCTTTGTTTCAAATTTTTAACTCCTACAATGATTCTAAGTAATTTTAGTATGCAAAAGTTGTGCTACACATCCCCATGTTGATGAAATGGAGAAATCCTAGAATCTAATTCATGACTTCAATGTTGACAGAAAGCAACTTAATATTTAATATTGATATTACCAAGTAATTTGTGAAAGTTTGGTAAAAACATAAGTGAAAGTTTTTTAGTTAAAAGTGTTTTTCTTATTCTCCCAGTTAACTCCATATAATGTGATGGAGATTCAGCAAATTATTATAAGACTAGTCAAATATCCGTTACTACGTAACTTTAAATCAAAAGCCATTTAAAAAATCGGTACAACATACATTGTACAAACTTTCTCATGTACATACTAATGCGTCGTTTAGTTATCTTTAGAAAATGAAAATCGTATGAGCCTGTTTTTAGAAAATCCAATTTTTGTTAAAGTTGCCCAAGAATAAACTAGCCTTATATTCATTCATTGGGAAAAATGAAATACGTAGTATTATTGAAGACGTATACTCAAGTAACTGTACGAAATTTGATCAAAATCGTTAGAGCCGTTTCTGAGAAAATGGAATTATTGTTAAAGTTGCCCAAGAATAAACTAGCCTTATATTAATTTTTTGAGAAATATGAACTATACAGTATTATTGAAGACGTAAACTCAAGCTACTCTGCGAAATTTGATCAAAATCGTTAGAGCCGTTTTTGAGAAAATCGGATTGTTGTTAAAAATGCGTAGAATAAACTACTCTTAATTATTGATCAATGTCAACCATTTCTATGTATACTCTGCTCAGTATGATAAAATGCCTAAGTATGAGATTTCATTCATTTTCGTTCAACCGTCTAGGCTCCAGCGCCAGTAACAGACAGACAGACGGCATTGTGAAAACCACTTTTTTGGATTCATCGACACCTAAAACGTGTATTTCCGTAAAAATCTCGAGGTCGAATTTTTTCGCGATAACAATACTTTTCGATACTTTGTATGAGAAAGTAAAAATCATGAATTTTCTTTGTTAATTTTCAAATATTTCTTTATAAACTACATTGTCTAGTACGTCAGAATGTTTTTTTTTTTTTTTTTTTTTGATATTTCTATCATCTCCTGTTCTAGACATGGCCACATACAACTGGCCATGGGAAAATACTGATTCATCCATCGTCAAACCAACTTTAGACAAAGTTTGTCCTTGTGCCTTATTGATTACGCGCTCTTGAAATTTTACCTCTTTCATGTTGCCTCTGCTCTAGTGTTAAATTTTCACATCGCTTTCTCTGTGCTTCCGTTCGAACCATTTTCCTGTTTTCTGGAGTTAAATTACGACGTCTTTTTCCCATTGACGTAGAAGATCCAGTAAGATTCTCAAAATTTTTAAATATCGAAAGTATCTAAAATTTAAATTTTAAATCAAAACAAAAGAATTTTGATACCATGCTTAACGGCATTACTATTATAATTATTAGAAATAAAATGTTTTATTATACCTGTGTGTGTCTTGAATACTCTTTTCCAAATTGCACTCTTAAATACTTGGTCTGAACCAATAACAATCATGTAATCTGTTATATGTGTCCACTTTGATATGCTGTTTTGTTTTACCTATTTGTTATTCAGTGTTGCTAGTGACTTATTTATTTATTTATTCTGTCACCGTGCTTCTGGTTGCTATTTAGCTTCGGACATCAATCAACAAATTATATTATGACTAGTGTAAGTGCCCGTTGAATTTCAATGAAAGTGAATCTGCTTTCGCTGCCAGTTCTAGGGCATATGCGAGATATACAAAAACATTTTAGTATATGAAAAACTGAAAATCACCTATAAAGAATACTTTTTTCTTAACCTTTTTTAACAATTAACCAAATTTGTTTGTAAACAATCCATTTCCAAGTATATTAAATTCAGTTATTACGATAATTTTATTTCCTATCATATCACTTTCGCCAAATCCAATTTCATTTCTTGCGTAATTATGCCTTTCTGAAATGTTTACTTTTATGCCTTGTAAGCAAGAAACCCGTGAAAAGGCAACGTATTGTCCTAATCTATACTTTGCTTATACCTATACTATAATATAGGTCCGAAAGATAGAAGGGACGATATGGAAGAACTGCCCTAGCCCTAAATTTATATTATTATTTGAAAAATAAAACTTTTAATGTAAATAATTTACCATACCTGCCCTAAATTGATATTACTATTTAAAAATAAAACATTTAATGTAAATAATTTACCATACCATTTTAGTTCTCCGACTATTTTTTCACAAATATAAGTTCATCCAAAACAATTGTTAGAAAGAATATTATTGTAGTAAGGCTCATCAAAGAAGAATTAATAAATCACAAATTACTTTGATTGACTGAAGTAGATGAATTCTTTCAGATCAATCAGTAAATAGTGAAAGCATTGCTATAAATAATCAGCAATGGATGAACATTAATCAAACTTAAAACTCCATCCATAAAGAATTACTTAACCTTTAAACGGGCAAGCTTAATTTGTTACGTATCCAGTCGAGTGGGGTCAGATTTGACCCCAAATTTTTTTTGTTTATAGAAGGTCACTGAGTAGACAATTACTTTATTTTCTTATATTTTTCATTGCTTTAGGTTTATTAAACATGGTTTTAGCTCCGTATTAGTAATACTAATATTGATATCTTTTGTTATTGAACATTACCTTACACAACTTTTGTTTATGAAATTTTATGATATTTATATTGGGTATTTTAGGTCTATTTAAATGAAGTTCAATGTTTTGCAAAAAAATATTCTTTTATTACCAGTTCAGCTATATTCATTCACATTAACATATGTACATAGAATTTTACGTAGAATCAGAATTCTGTTCGTGTTTACATTCATGGCACATTCGAAGTGTCTCGCTATGCTGTTCACATATGAAATGACTGCACTTTGTACATCTGTTTTGCACTTTTTTGTCGTGCTTTCTGTCACACATCTTACATCTTCCTCTCTTGGTTTGTCTCATGTTATCTCCATTACCAATCTCAATTTTCTCTTCTGAACTCCACACATTTCCATGGCTCTTCGTATTGAGAAGTGGAGGTTCGGTACGGTCGCTGCCCTTTGCTTCATGTAAGGGATTACTAGCTCTTTTCCTAGCACCTGCAAGAACTTTCTACGGTTCCCTATCTATTGTAAGACTGCATAGTTTTTTTCATTGTTATGCTGGAAGATTAATAAGCTATTGTATGCAGCCGCGTCAAGCCAATTCATAAACAATCGCAAATGCAATCTTTGTGTTCAGCGACTGCATAAGTACCCGGAAATCAAATGATCAAGGGTGTCTACACCCCCTTGGGTTGCATTATAATGGGAAATTATGCATGGTTTTTTGCCATTTGATGAATCCATTTCTACCTCATGGTGCTGACTAGATAGCAAAAGTACAACTCTGCGTTTTTTGGGCATGTACCCAACAAGCGTAAATAAATTCGAAAATAAAAACTTTGTTGCCTGGGATTCAGCTTTCATCAAAGATAAAAGCATCTCTCTGGGAGCATCTTGATTATTTTTTCGGATGGTCCCAACTAATGTTAGATTCTTCCTAATTTAGTCCAGGAAAAAAACATGATGTGACCATGGGCGCACGTTCACGAAGATTTATAACCATATTCTTACTTTTAAAATCACTACAAATGCCATGGAAATATGTTTTAGGTATTCTTCAAACTGAATCACATGTAATTGAGTGATTAATATAAACAAAAGTGTCAATAATTACAAATTATTATATCAAGTCAATGAAAAACTTTTGTTCGCAAAAGGTGTCGTTGCCGGACAAGTGGAGTCAAAAATGACGCCATCGAAAAATATAGTTTTTTTAATTACTTTAAAATTAAAATAAAAAAATCTTTTTGCTACACACAAACTGAGACAAAAATAGGAAGATACGAAAAACGTGAAAGTGATACATAAAGACTTGGACTCCAAATCAAACAAAATGCAGTCAAATATGACCCCACTTGCCCGTTTAAAGGTTAAATCAAGACATATGTTATGCTTCTATTTTTTGTTTTACAATTTTATTATTTGAAATGTAAACAAATAATGAAAATTAAATTACATAATGCCTGATGAATATGTTTTTATAAATGAATGAATTTGTTCAGAGTACCGTATTTGACCGAATATAGCCCCCCTGTTTTTGGCCAAAAGTGAAGTGCAAAAGTTGAGGGGGGAGGCTATTTTCGGGCACTAAAAATTAGGTGGGTACAAACAAGTGTGCAAAGCTTCAATAATGATGAATTTCATTCGAGTCAGTAAGTGTTTCTGTCCATTGTAAGACTAAACTACTCGGGTTGCGAATATTTATTTGCAAGGCTGATTGACGTCACCATATAGGAAGGATTTTTCAATTACCTGATCGTTCTCATTGTCGTCAAATTGCAAGTTTTACCGTATTTGCTCGTGTAAGCCACGCCCCCGTGTATCCCGCGCACCCCGGTTTTTGGGCCAGCTCTAGGGAAAAAAATTTATTTGAGCCGAAAAAGGGTTTTTTAAATCACCATTTCCTATTCCTCAAAAATGCTACGCTCAAGTTAAGCATCTTCACACTCCTACGTGACGAATTTATTGGGTGATCTCTTTATATCAGTACTAGTATAAATCTCCTCGGTAGTTCTCTTTTGTTAAACACTTAACTGTTTTTGTCGTCATATTGGTCATTTTCGGCAGAAATCGCTCCGGAAGCGATCATTCTGCTGGACGTAATTTTCCAGCCATATGGTCACTGACCCCTACAGTATCGGTCGTCATTTTTTTGACGAACTAAAATTATGATCCGTGATCATTCAATGATCAGCACGGTGGCTATGACTTTCATAGACGTATCATAGAATAAAGGAAGCATGCCGTATCTGAACGTGGTAGGCATCGTCTGCCGTGAGAACAAAACCCCCACCAACCGAAACTGGTCGTGCATGCGCCATGGCCTCCGTGACGATTGCAGCAGAAAGCCGTCGAGTTTGGGGAGCATCCGTTAATAAACTTAAAACTCATTTAAAATTTTTATACAATGAATAAATGACTAAATACACCGAAATTTAGAAATAGAATAATAGATGCGGCATGGGTGCTAGCTTAACGTATATTTGTTTACCGAAACGACATTTTGGGAAAAAAGGTGAGCGGCAAATAAAAGAATTCGTGTAAGACACGCACCCCCTTTTTTCCACCGGCGTTTTGGGAAGAAAGGTGCGCAGCTTACACGAGCAAATACGGTAATACTAATAAAATTAACCTTACCCGAGAATGGACTAATTGCCTGGCTAAGCTCGAATTGTTAATTACACAAACGAAAGATAGATTAGCATTGTGCATCGATATATGAGCAAAGTGCGAATTTATATTGCTGCATAAATTGGTATGTTATTTCGACTTGCTAATATTGCTGCATTAATTAGTATGTTATTTCAACTTTTTAAAGTTTATTTTTACTCCCTAAAAATGCATTTTTGGTCATTTCCTTGTCAAATATCTCTTTTGTTAGTATACCCTCTGAATTCTGAGGTACAAATCTGAAAACCTTAAAATTCCAATTAGCATGGCGTTTTATCACTCGCTCATTGGTACTTTTTTATTAAATGAGTGCAAGTTTGATATTTCTTCAAATTATACAACATGTTTCATGACATTAAAGTCCTAAAAATGATCATGTCCTTTCAGGGTATTAAAATATTTTCTAGATTTGTGTGAGAAAAATGGGTAGGGGGGCTATATTCGGTCAAATACGGTAATTGTTAGCTAAACTCACATTATCATAAATCCATCTTACTTGATTTTATAGTTCCTGCATTTATTTTGCATAATATTTTCTCCATCACCAAGCGTTTATATTTTCAACCAATCAGAAGTCAAGAAATCAGAAATGGACCATTCACCAAGTGCTCCAGATCTATCGGCAGACAAACATTCTGGATTTTATATTTAAGATTAATAAATTGTTATTTTCTTTAAAACCTGGCTTGGGTCAGTCAAATTCTAGTTCTTTGAAAATAGAAAAAGTTCAGTAACGTAAACTGAGGTTTTTACTATCAGTTGGCATTGCTGAAATTGCAGATTGCAGGATGCTTTGACCAGTGTGGATTCTATCGCTACTTGGGCTACTTCACTTAATTTACTTTCATTAGTTCCTTTTATCAATTGATTCTGCACTCTTGTAATTGTGCATGATTTTTTAAAATATTAATATTGATTTATATTCAAAGTAAACATTTTTTTCATTTCTCACTGCATATGGAAATTAGCAGAAAAATTTTGCCTTGAACAGGAATTGAACCCACGTCTTTCAGTCGATTGGCAGATATACTACCACTGAACTAACAATGCAGGCTAATCCATTTGCTTTTGAATACTGGAAGATTAGCCTGTCTTATTGAATCAGTGGAAGAGTGTATGCCCAGCAAGTAAAAGATCTGGGTTTCATTCCCGCTCAAGGCAGAATTTTTTCTCTTGCTTTCTAGTTTTGCATAAAATTGAAATGTATTTTTCACAGTTAAAAATTTATTGCAAAATTTTACTTGAATATTTTTAATATTTTGGCAATAATTTTAAATGGGAACACTTTTTATAAGGTGTGTTTACAACAAAAATTTTCTATGCTTAATATTTTATTAGTTCATTCTTTTGTCTATCATTGTAGTTGTCAATGGTTCTCCTGGTTTTATAAATCTCTGTGATGCTTTAAATGGATGGCAGTTAGTGTCTGAATTGCAAAAGGCACTAGATCTTCCAGCAGCTACATCTTTCAAGCATGTCAGTCCTGCTGGAGCAGCAGTGGGAAATCCACTTACTGCTGAACAGGTTTGTTTTCATGATCTCATCTCTTGTCTTAAGATTTTCTTATGTTGCTGCTACTTTCAGTAGAGTACATAGTAGCAGTTGAAGCAGGATCACATATTTACATTTTGTTTACAGCTAATTTCAGAAAATAAGTCACCAAAAATTGTTCCTCATCTAATTTAATGACCCATTTACCCTGATTGTTAGTCGACATAACAACAGTATGCTCTTGGTAGTTTGCACATTGCAAAATTACTTTCTTATCTCAGATGATTCAAACTGATATTTTGAATGGCAAATAGAAATAATACTACCTATATGCTAGTGCTGTCACCAATTTTTTTTCTAAATCCTGTTACTGATATCAAAATATCCTGTAATATGTAATATCTTGTTTTTTTATGCAAAATGTATGTACAAATTTATGCTTTCAATATTTTCAGCATCTGCATCACGTATTTTAAGTAGAATTATTTACAACTGTTTATGCATGGCCCTGTAACTTAAATTTAATCATGCATATTTTAATGATTTTAAATTTATTCTCCATTACGAATCAGTTGCATTGAAATAGAAAGTTTAAAAAAATGTATTCAAGTTTTAAATATACAGCAAATAGCACAAATGCATTGAAAACTATAGGCCTACTTTACAGGGCAGGCTGCAGATTTTAATGATATCAATATAATGGCTCAACAAGATTAGACAAAATGAAAAAATTGCTACGCATTGCAATCAACAATTAGAAAATTTGATCTCTCATGTGTGTGTGTATACACACACATACGTGTTAACAAAAATTCAATTTTAAGCAAAATATTTAAGATAAACTAAGCTTCCACGCTCTACGATATCATCAAGGCTCATAAGGCTAAATTAATGAAATTTGTGTCATCTTCTGAGACGTGTAAATCAGTTAATAAACATCATAAGCCAAAAATTGAGGAACTGGATAAAATATTATATGACTGGTTTTCACAGAAATGTTCAGAATAATTTCGTCCTTTTCGAATAGAGTAAATAAAGATAAATAAGAAAGATATAATCCAATAAATTCAATTTTGGGAACAGGTTCACTGCCGTAATCCCCAAACTTCCTGGATGCCTTAAACTTTTCAGTAGTCTTTCTGTTTTGCATGTAAGCGTAGCAACGTATTAAATAAGAATGGGTAAATAGTGTCTATATCTAAATACGTGTGGAAGAATTAAAATGGAAAATGCAAACCCCATGCATAGTTATGTTTGGGGAGTACGATAGTGAACCTAAGCCCAATTTTGTTTGGTTATTGCTACATTTGCGATGTCAAAATCGAAAATCGCTCCCCTAACCGGATATTTCTCCTAATAGGCTTTCCACAATCCCCAAGATAGCAGCATAACACAGCTTTTACTGTATTTGCAGTGAGTCGACTTCAATGCCGTACTTACATATGCAAAGAGATGCTTATCAACTTCGCGGCATGTAAAATGTTCGACTGCTATTACATATGATTTTTTAAATGGTCAATTAATATTATTATTATGGTCATTAATTTACATAAACATTTCACATTCTTAATATCAATTTCAAAACAAAGGGAGCGTGGAAATTCGTATGGAAGGGGTAGATGGAGGAAGGGGACCTCTATGAACAAGTGCGCGGTAAACAGGCGGAAACTATTCATTACTAACCACTCTGCTCGCCAAAATTCGTTATATATGGGGCTTTTTTTGCCACGGGACCAAACATTTGTTCGTTACAGCCGAGAATTCGTAAAATGCGTGTTCGTTACATCCGAGAAATTTAACCAAAGTCCTTATGGAGAAGTTCAATGGACCGAAACATTTCTTCGTTATAGCCGAGATTTCATTTTAGGCGTGATCGTTATAAACGAGTTTTACTGTGTATAAAATCAAAAATATAGAATTTCCTTCTGGTCTGATGAATAGTTTTTGAGTTAGAGCGCACACAAAATTTCTGTCACACATATGGACACACAGACTTGCAGTCGGGATGTTTTGTTTCTTTCCCAACTTGTTAGCAATGCAACCCCTATGTATAATACAGGCGACTCCCGAGTCTCGTTGGGGATGCGTTCCTGAGAATGTGTTCGAACCTCAAATATTCGAGTGTCGAACGCTGTTTTTCCATATACAGTGGAATCCCGATTTAAGTTTCTCCCATTTAAGGTTTACCTACATTTAAAGTGGTTTTTTTGTGGCCCCGTCCAAAGCTCCATATAAATAATGTATTGTATTACCCGATTTAGTGTTCCTGGATTTAGTGAATTGCCCGCAATTAAGGAACAAAATTCTGGTCCCTTGCGGGCCATCGCCTCGATTTCAGGTACGTTTACACCGTGACTCGAGAATATTTCATTTGTTGGAGATGTAATATTAATTCAATCTAACCATCAATGGCACAACACATACTGGCGTTGTTACTACATTAAATAAACTGAAAAGAATTAATATGTAGTCGTGCTGTTTTGTCAATCAACCTTAAATGTCCTAATCTGTTACGTACTTCACGAAAGTTGCGATGACGTCATCACGTGAACACAGATTTTTTTACGTTTCAGTTCACAGGCACTCGCTCACTAACATGACGCGTTAGCTAGTTGGACCACCCGCATTTACCACAGCCATATTTACCTTGTTAACCCAAGAGGAAGACAATCCCTCACAAAAAGGGAAGTCTTATTCACAACAATGTTATTATTACATCGAGGCGGGGATGTTATTAAAACTTTAGATGTATGTATGTTCTTACTCGTCAGTCACTGTAGCATTTCCCTACACTGCACAAGACACGCAATCAAATTTGCGAGCCCACTTCGCATGAAGGGCTGAAATGTAACAAATGAGACTAAAAACTGTTTCACTGAGGGATAATTATTCGAAACTCGTAAATACAGTAAAACTCCGTTATAACGCACCTCACTATACCGCGGATTCAGATTTACCGCAGGTCTAATCATATCCCCCAAAATGATTCCATTTATTTTCTTCTTAAACATCCTTGTTTCAGATTTTACCGAGATTTATTTTCCTCGTAAACAACTTGGTTCAAATTTTACCGCGATATATTTTCTTCGTAAACAACTTGGTTCAAATTTTACCGCGATTTATTTTCTTTGTAAACAACTTGGTTCAAATTATACCGAGATTTATTTTCTTCGTAAACAACTTAGTACAAATTTTACCGCGATATATTTTCTTCGTAAACAACTTGGTTCAAATTTTACCGCGATTTATTTTCTTTGTAAACAACTTGGTTCAAATTTTACCGCGATGCTAAACTACCATCGCCTTGTATAAGAATAATAAGAACTTGTAGCTGAAGTCCAGAACCACGGAAGGGCAGAAAAATTATTGCAAGATGACAGCGAGAATGAAGAGATGTGTGAGGTTGAGACCCCTTAAATAAGCAAAGTATTGGATAACATCATTGAAGTGATGAATTGGATGGAGAGACAGAGTGATTGTGATCATCTTCATCTTTTACATTTGCAAAATTTTAAGACATATGTGACGAAGAAACACCAACAGCTGTCGCGCCAAAAAAAAATATCAGACTATTTTAAAAACACCGTTTAAAGTAAGGTATGCATTAAAATCAAAATACGATATCAGTTTTATAGTATTTTGCAATTAAATTTGTTATAATGCATATGCTTTCACGTTTTGTAAAAGTTATTTCCCGAAATACTGCGGGTTGCCGATAATGCGTGTGTACATTCTGTCTCCCGAAACCCGCGTTATAATGGGGTTTTACTGTATTATCTTATATAACCCATGAGAGCCCAATTATATCATGTATTCATTATAGCATTCGAACTTAAAAAAACTGAAAGGATATCTGCATGCTTGGTTGATTCCTCCTATATAGGAGCGCTTCAATTAAGTGTGTTTATTTGCTTAAATGTTTTAAGAAAGTTTTTCTCGGAAGAATTAAAGATCACCAATTCACTACTAGGAGGTGCAATGAGGGTCACAGCCATGAAGTGACCAATAATTTTGCAAAGATAACCATAAGGTAGAAGAATCACCTTTGCCGGATGACTTACAGTTGGTATTATTCTCAACCATCTTCTTTCTGTGAAAATTTACAAATGAAAAAATTGATCATAATTAATCTATACACTTAATATTTGTGTTTTAACTAATAAAACATATTTGACATTAATGAACTGGCATGTAGTCTTTCAATTTTAGATAACCCCTATTTAATGTATTACTCAATTTAAGGTACAAAAAACTTGTCCCCGACGCAAACGTTATAGGGGGGTTCCACTGTACTTGCATGTTATAATTGGGGGATACGTTCCCGATCTCAGGATAAAGTCTGCCATCACGTTCTATAAAGATAAAATAACATTACTAATATGTTAATACAACAATATTAAATGATGAATAAATTATATAATAAATATTTTAAATGTATAACTTATTTTTTGCACTTTAAAAGAAAAAATAAATTTTTGTTTTGAACTTCAAAGATAGATGTATGCAATATGCTTTACAGAACTAAGTCCGGATCGCCCGAGTCGTTTGTTACAAACGACTCGCACGAGCTGGATAACATACCTGCGTACATCTATCTATACATACAACTATTTATCGCAGCGAAATTAATATAAAAGTTATTATAAAAGCGCAAAATAACTTAAGAATAAAGAAACAATAAAATTGAAAATATTTTCATACCTTAAATCTTTTTCAACTGCGCTTCCTGGACTTGGTTTATTAATTGAGAAGTTGGAAGATTTTAGTTGGAAGAAGTGGAGCTATTGGTTGGGGAACTGTTTATTGTTGTTATTAAATTACCTGAATTTATCACATTCTAGAATTTTCTCCTTCTGTTTCACATAAGTGCTAATGGTTGACACATTCCCAACGATCGTACAATTCCAGTATGGCTTTCAGTATGTGTTTCTGACACTGATCATCTACCCAAAGTTTTAAAAGTTTTTCAATTTTAGGAATCACAACACCACACCTAGGACTGTTTATTGTTTTTATCAAATTACGTGAATTTATCACGTCTTCTAGAATTTTCTCCTTCTGTTTCACATAAGTGCTAATAGTTGAAGGACACATTCCCAACGATCGTGCAATTTTAGCTTGGCTTTCACCTTTCCCAACATGCTTTAAAATTTCTAATTTCAATTTATAACTATGATTCTTATGTCCTCTTTTATTTGATTCCCTTACATTATCACTGTTACATTTCTTTTTAGATGCCATGTCAAGTGATAAATTTATAAATAAATCAATAATATAAATAAATTTTAAATAAAAGATTAACCGAAGAAAGAGTGAAATCAGCACAAATTCAAACAATTAGAGCAGATATAACTACGTCTACACAAAACTAAACCTCACGTTTGGTCGGAACCAATAACTATGCGAAGTTTATTCCGCGTATATTATCGATCGGCGGGATCGAAATCTTGAATTAATCGAGACTCGAACAATCGGACAGTACCATATTTTTACTTATAAATATCTGTGAATCACGGAAATGTTTTCCGTTAAAATAAATGTATGTGAAAATGGCAGCCCTGCTATATGCTAATGAACCTGTTGCTTTTTAGAACTCAGGCAGGAGGAAAATAAAAGAATGATCTTCTATATAAACATCAAAATTGTTTCACAAAACAAATGCCTTTTTTTAGATGCAAAATTACCAGTATCCTTATAAAGATACAAGGTAGCTCTGTTTTATTCAAGATTTATATTGTTAGTTTTATAAAGCCATTTATCGTTGTCATTATCTAAAAAAGCAAAAATTTTGCACTTGAATATCAAATGTTAATATTTTATGTTGGGTGTATATCTTATATAGCCCACTCGGTAGTTTACAATATTAGTGATGCAGTATCACATTATTGTATGTTTATTACATTAAGTTGTTGTACATTTGTGTGTTCCTTAGTCCCAACCATGCATAGAAACTGTAGTTGTGGAACATCAATGCTACTTTTACCCTACATCTGTAAGAATCAGCTACTGATAATAGATATAGTACTTAAGTTTCATTTACCCTTAGTATTAGATGTTTTATTGAAATTCCATGGTTTGGGAAAATATATGTTTTAGAAACAATTGACTTTACCAACCACTATGCTGAAGATTAGTTATTTTATGAACAGTTAGCAGTAATAATAGAAAGAAATGAACTTCATTTTTCTTATATAATCGTGTATTAATTTTTTGAGTTGGTATTGATAATTTGAAAGACAAATTTTGATGATGTTTATATATATATATATATATATTTTTTTTTTGTTTTATTTTAAGGCAAAAGTTTGCATGGTGGATGACATGATCGATAGTCTGACACCGCTGGCTATAGCTTATGCTCGTGCTCGTGGTGCTGACCGGATGTCCTCTTTTGGAGACTTTGTGGCATTATCAGACACGTGCGATGTTCCAACTGCACGCATTATCTCTAGAGAGGTAAGACTTTTCCATGGAACCAGGATTTTGCCTGAAAAATATTTTTAAGAAATACATATAAAGTGAAAGAATAAAACAGAAATTTTCAAGCTGAATAATTGAGGTTGGCTTATGTGTGATGATATATAGCAGGGATGGCAAATGATTTTGGATTTGCGTGCCAAGAAAATAGTGTGAACCATTAGAAATTTTTTCGCGTGCCACTACTTTACTCCTCTATGAAACATCATATTTTCTACAGAAAATACAAGCTTACGTGTGCCACCTCTGCTATGCATGCCACATATTTGCCATCTCTGATATATAGTACTAGTAGACGGTGCTTGCATTCTGCAAGCATTTTTAAATTTCAGCATTTTTACAATTTCGAATGTTTCCCAATAGAATGTGTCCAAAATTAAGTAACTGTGACAAATTTCAACTCTATAGCTCATTTAGAAGTGCCTTATAATTTTAATTCTGATATGAGGCAAAACAGTCCCTAAGATTTTGAATTTTTACTATATCGGATATTTTTCCTTCTGTTGTAACAAACAAGTTAGGAAAGTGTACAACATATCAGAAATGGGCACGTTTTGTGCAATGGGGTATTAGAAAGAAATTATATACCTGTACGTAAGGGAAATAGCATTTTAAAGTTCTTTTCTTCATCATAAATAATCCATTTTCTTCCTATTTAAAAATATTGCATGCACACGTAAGTAAACTAAACGTTTGTCTGTGAGATTGTTTATGTTAGCAACAATGAAGAAGTAACCATGCAAGAAATTTTCCAGTTCAACTTGATTTAAGATGTTTTTGTTTGATTTTATTGATAACAGCCTCTTCTACGATAAAAATGTATAGGAAAGAAAATACTCTTCTTTACAATTTCTACAACTTTTATTTGAAAAATATTTTGAAATGAGCAATACTTTACGAGATATGACGAAAATTTCATTTTTAGTCTCCAGTAAAGTGGTACCCCTGATTGGCGTACGAGATTCAATTTTGTGATTTTCTTATTATATTTGATTGAAATTCCTTAATATCAAATTTCATGAAAATCCGTTCTGTAGAAGTCGAGAACGAACATGCGGATGGATGGACGGACAGACCGACAATAATAGGCGCTCACGCTGTAAGCAAAACACGCCTAAAAACACATAATTCTGCCAAATTTCAAGTTTGTATCTCATTAAGAAGTGCGTTATAATTTTCACACTCGTATTGGGCAGAAATGGGGCAAAACCGCCCCTAAAAATTTGAATTTTTGCACTTTTTAGGCGCTTTTCGCTTCCAGTGTGAGCGCCTATTATTGTCGGTCTGTCCGTCCGTCCGTCCTCATGTTCATTCTCGGCTTCTACCAAACGGATTTTCATGAAATTTGATATTAAGGACTTTCAATCAAATATAATAAGAAAATCACAAAATTGAATCTCGTATGCCAATCAGGGGTACCACTTTACTGGTGACAAAAAATTAAATTCTCGTCATATCTCGTAAAGTATTGCTCATTTCAAAATATTTTTCAAATAAAAGTTGTAGAAATTGTAAAGAAGAGTATTTTCTTTCCTATACATTTTTATCGTAGAAGAGGCCGTTATCAATAAAATCAAACAAAAACATCTTAAATCAAGTTGAACTTGGAAAATTTCTTGCATGGTTACTTCTTCATTGTTGCTAACATAAACAATCTCACAGACAAACGTTTAGTTTACTTACGTGTGCATGCAATATTATTAAATAGGAAGAAAATGGATTATTTATGATGAAGAAAAGAACTTTAAAATGCTATTTCCCTCACGTACATGTATATAATTTCTTTCTAATACTCCATTGCATGAAACGCGCCCATTTGTGATACGTTGTACACTTTCCTAACTTGTTTATTTTATCTTCGGTTGCAACAAAATTTCTATAATCGTGACAGATTTCAAGTCTCTAGGTCAGTGTTTCCCAACCTGGGCGCTGCAGCACCCTGGGGTGCCGTGAAGTGTTCAGAAGGATGCTGCGAAAAATATTCTGTTTTTCCATTTTCAGCCTCATTTTGCATTGTCGGCTTTCAAAAATGCAAACCAGAGTTAAGTCGACCTTCATTTCGTTGCAAAGGCACTTCAAAATGAACGGCGATATGGAGATTAGGGTTAGGGGTCCAACTTCATCGCAATTATTACTGACAGTGGATAGGGAGGGGTGCTGCCAATTTCTGAAAAGTCACTTAAGGGTGCCTCTAAAAAGGTTGGGAAACACTGCTCTAGGTCATATGGAGCTGCCTTACCTTTTTTCTCGTATGGAGCAATACTGGGGCAAAACAGCTCCAAAAATGGGAATTATATCAATATCAGACTTTCTTTGTTAGTCGTAGTTTAACATTAATGGCATTAAAATATAAGCCTCTGATTCCCATTAAAAGCTTACCCATATGAAAGCTTTGAGCTAGTTGTCTAGGCAGCCAATTGCTGCGACCCAGATAAATTACCATTTTTTTCCAATAAAACTATAAATTTATGCTAATTCTACTCGGATTTGAATTTGTCTTCAAAAATAAGAAACTGCAATTCAAATCCTATCCAATAGTATAAGTCTCGAGTTTGAGTCTTGATGGGATATAATTTTAAAATGCAAATATAAAAACCTCTACACCAATTTACGTGTTATCTTATGGGGCAAAAATGGGGAGAAAAGGGGCAAAATAACCCCTCAGAATTGTAATTTCGAAAGTTTTGGATTTTTTCCTTCGGTTGTGACCAAAAACCCATAATCCTACCAAATTTCAAGTTTCTAGCACATCTGGAAGTGCCTCATAATTTTGTATCCTCCTTTCATTCTATAAGCACTTTTCTTACGGAGGGGGATATAAGATATAGGATACTAGTGAATGTGTGTTTGCATTCTGCAAGCATTTTCTCTCACCTTAAAGTAAAAAGAAAAGCAGAAAAATAATTTCCAAACGCATGTTTGCATCTCTGCACCGAATTACCTGTTTTTCTGTTTTGAAATTATTGGGGTAAAAACAACCCCAAAAATGTATAATTATAATTTTTTTTAGGTTTTCCTCATTTGCTTTGAATACCTCACATTTTTGCATAATATCATCAATGTAGCACATCTAGAAGTGCATTTATAGAAATTTAATTGTTTACATTTTATGAATTTTTAACAGCCACAATAATAAATATTTCTAAAATTTTCGATGTTATTTACTACCGGAGCGTCATTCCTTAACTAGTTTAAAATTTTCAGCTTCCTGCACCTTCAGAAAGTAGATAAGCATTACTCAATTTGTTTAACATTTGAGAATTTATTACGGCCGAACGAATGAAAATTTTCAAATTTCTGTAATCCTGTTTTCATTATTTGGCAAATTCTATCACCAGAAAAAATTTCAGATTCATAGCACAGTTAAAAGTACCTAAACCATGAAATGTTGGTAAAATTGTTTATAATTTTTACCGGCCAAGAAAATAAACATAATTACAATTTTTCAGTTTTTCCTACAATTATTTTTTTCAATTCACCTATGTATTAATTTTCATCTCTCCAACTATTGTAGTTTGGGCCAGAGATTAGTATCCTCCTATATCATATCATTCTATAAGCACTCTTCTTACAGAGGATACAGGATATAGGATACTAGTGAATGTGTGCTTGCATTCTGCAAGCATTTTCTCTCATCTTAAAGTAAAAATAAAAGCAGACAATTTTCAAATGCATGTTTGCATCTCTGCACCAAATTACCTGTTTTTCTGTTTTGAAATTATTGGGATAGTCAACCCCTATAATGTATATAATAATTATATATATATATATATATATATATATATATAGAGAGAGAGAGAGAGTATATTTTAACGACATTCCAATACTTCTGATATGGTGAACGGACAAAATTCGTTTCTGTTCATTTCAAAGAGTACCATTCCGTTTCGTTCTGAGCTAATTTGCAGGGACCTTAACCGGCCATCTGCCGCAAAATCCCTCTAGCTCTTACAGCCGTGCATTTCCCCATTCCTCAGAAGACCCCTAATCCTTACTTCTGTCTGCTCAGCGTTGTCATTTTAACAGAAGAGTCTTTGCTACAAATAGTCTCCGCAGTGACCGCTGTCGAACGCCATGAGGTGTTGCGTTAATTTTGGGCAGCACAGTACATAAGCATTAGTCAATTTGTTTAACATCTGAGAATTTATTACGGCCGAACGAATAAAAATTTTCAAATTTCTATAATCCCATTTTCATTATTTGGCAAATTCTACCTCTAGAAAAAATTTCAGCCTAATAGCACATTTAGAAGTAGCTAAACCATGAAATGTTAGTAAAATAGTTTATAATTTTTACAGGCCAAGAAAATAAATTGTTACAATTTTGCAATTATTCTTCCAATTATTTTTTTCGGTTCACCTATGTATTACATTTCAGCTCTCCAACTATGTAGTTTGGGCCAGACATTAGTATCCTTCAAACCTTCTAGAGGTGCTATATTGATGAAATTTTGCATAAATGTGCAGTATTCGTAACAAATGCTATAAACCTATAAATGTTTTATAATTATAAATTTTAGAGGTTGTTTATACTCCAATATTTTCAAAACAGAAAAACACGTAATTCAGAGCTGAGATGCAAACTTATGTGTTTAAAATTATTTTTTGGCAAAAAATGGCACATAGGACCATCTCGGCAAGGCAATTAACATATTACAACATGAAAAACTTTTTAACTGATGTGAACTTAAGTTGACTGGAACAATTAATGTTGATGATTTCAAAAACAACTATGTAAATCACCATGTTCAAAGGGATGATCATTCGAACATTGTCAACAATTTAACCATTAATACTGGCAGTAGTAACTCACCTATGAGAAAGTAGATTTTGTGGTCCAACAAGGGATAAGGCAGCTGCTGATGAGCGATTCAGAGTGGCATAGGCAGTGTCTAGACCTAATTCTAATGTTCTTTCGTCAGCCACCAATACGGCCATTGAAAGCACCAGATGTGCTAATGCTGATACCACAACAGTGGCACGCTCTCCAGCAGATTCTTCTCCGCCACGGAAGTATTGAGCTGACAAAGTCCCCAACGTCTTACTGTGCTTTGTCAAAGATAACTACTTCATTCATTTTCTTTTAATAAAAATTCATGATCACTTTTGTCACTGAGAAATATTTTTTTCAAGTAATACATACACGTTTTTAACACTGAAGTGTAGATAATTCACCGACAAAGCCGATATTGGGCTCTTCATTATAGGGGAATGGGCACAGTTTGCACAAAAAAGAAACAAATTGCATTTTTTTAATGGAAATAGTTCAAAGTTTTAATAAACAGAGTGCAATTTGTTTCATTTTCAAGCAAATTACACTCATTATCCTAATGAAACATACATTATAAGACTTAAGGTATGTCTCCCAGGGAACACCCCCTAATCCAAAATTTCACATAAGCCTTGGTCCCTTCAAATGACTGGTTGAGTCACGAACATAACCACCACAGTAAAAATTGCAATTAAAAATGTTTTTCAAAATATTTGTCATAAATATCAACTTGCAACTTTTCTTTTAGTTCCCCTTGCCTTTCACATTTTTCTTACTTGCTCTCACTCATTATGATACTAGACACACATATTGCTGACAAAATGGCCATCATCAAATTAAAGGAAGAACTCGGTCACTTTGTAACTGAAACACAAGTAATTTTTAAAGCCATATGGTTTAACCCGTTTGCTGCTGCGCTCTAGGATACCCAAGCACTTGAAAATACTCAAGCTCAACTTCGTATAATCATTACTACCATCAATCTTTTTTAATTTCCTCTAATCAATTTAAATGCTTTCTTTTATATTTAAGTAGATATTTTCTTGCCATGGTCATCTATTGTTTCAGATATTTTGACTAAAATGTATTGTAGTTCATGTATTTTTTATACCCATTTCTATGAAAATGTAAGTTAATACTATTTCTCAATGCTTGTAAATCAAATTATTATAATTAAAATATATTACAGTATAGAACCTTTTATCCGGCAAGCTTGGGATATGGGGAGAGCCAGTATCTGGAATTTCCAGTTATCTGGAATATACTCATAAACAATACTCGGATAGAGCTAGAACTCACCAGAACGGTGTTCTGGTCCGTCGCATGTGTCGATAATATCATTCCATCTCGTCAAACATTTAGTAATACCGTTTTGATAACTTCATTTAATAAAAATAAAATAAAAAATTTTTCTTTACTTTTCTTCTTTGTAGTACATAAGGAAGAAATCAAAATTTAACTCGATTGTAACTATTCTATCAGTTACTGCTTTCAGTTCCACTACCAGAACGTGTGTTCCGTATCGTAATACTTTCCAATTTGAGCACTATTATAATATACTAGTGTAATGCCCGTTGAAATATCAACGGAAGAATTATAGATAGATAGATAGATTATTATTATTTTCATTTAAAATAATTAATATCACACTTTTACACATGAAATATTTTGCCATATACAACATTTCTAGTGAATATTCTGTTGTTGACGGGCTATCTTTAGTTAAACTTAAAATAGTTGCCTCTTTCCCTCCCTCTCGCTCCCCCCTCTACCTCTCTACCCTCCCCTCTCTCGTATTAAAAGCATTCAAAGCACGTTTATACCCATAAGGATTGATACAACAATAGGATTTTGAGGTCTAATAATATAATTGGTAGCCAAGGCAACATTCCATTTAAATGGCAATATTTCCACAAAATATGTGAATTAAACGTATAACATGAGCGATTTAGAACTGTATGTGGAAAAAGATGAACAGTGTAAGAAAATTTGTAATTTTTTCTTCAAAATGGTTCAGATCCGAAGATCGTAGATTAATTCCTTCTAATTTTAATTTCGAAAACAATAAAAGCCTGCACATCAAAAAATTGATTTTTACATGTTACCTTACGGAAAATGGAAATGTCTTCCTTGGAGTCGAACCCAGGACTTTTTTGGAGATTTATTTTCGTCATTACCTTAAAATATGTTAATCAAGCATCCTTGCCAAATTTCAATCTTCTATCTATTCAGGAAGTTTGTTAAAACGCTCTATATTGGCCATCGTGAAAGAGTGACCAACCAACCAACAGACCTGGGCTATTATAGTCAGCCTGGAAAGAGTACGAAAAATCCGCAAAATTTCAAAAACAAATGCGTATTTCTGAAAATTTCGACTGTGTAACATGTAAACATTGCAAGAATAAGATAGTATAGAGTTTTAGCCATCGAATAAAGTAAAAATAAAGAAAATCGGTCCATATTTACGTATTTTAGTGAATGAAGGAAAGAAACCTTGCACTCTGAAAAATTGAAAATCCCGTGTAATCTTAGGGGAAAATATAATTGTCTGCTGGTGCTTTTCCAAGCCAAAAATAAAAAAATAAACCCAAGGTGCACACCCTCAGGATGCTCTTAGTATGTATCCCAAGTTTCAGCTTTCTAGGTTTATTGGTTTTAGAAATACAGCGTTAACACACACACTAACTTCAAGTACACATGCGCCAAAAAAAGCCACGGCACCGGTCGGTTTAAGCGAATTATATAAGGGGAGATAAGGAAAAACACGTAAATCGGCCCTCCCTCCGTCCATCCCTCCTCCGTCCCTCCCTCCTCTGTCCCTCCCTCCTCTGTCCCTCCCTCCTCCGTCCCTCCTTCCTCTGTCCCTCCCTCCTCTGTCCCTCCCTCCTCTGTCCCTCCCTCCTCTGTCCCTCCCTCCCTCCGTCCCTCCCCATCACTCCATCTCACTCCCTCTCACTCCATCTCCCCTCCTGCCTCTCTCCCCTGCCTTCCCTCTCCCCCTCCCTATCACTCCCTCTCGCTTTATACATGTATGTAAACACTTTATATTTCTATCATACGACATATGAATATTGAGGCAATAGTAGGAATCTCGAGTCTCTACAATGACATTCGTTGCCCAGGAAACTTATCAATAAAAGCACAATATTTGGTCAAAATCTGTCACATATTCATAAAATGTGATTAATTTCGAATGAAAGCTGTAAATTCACGATAAGAATAACAAACTTTGTACATTCTTCTTTAAAACAGTCTATGTATGGAGATTGTAGGTCAATTTTTTCTAATTTTAATTTTTAAAAGAGTGAAAGTCTGCACGTTGAAATGCCATATTTTCTTATGGGAAACAGAAATGTTTTCCTGGAGTTGACCTGAGTTTTTTCGTCATTGCCTTTTAATGCGTGATTTGTGCATTCCTGCCAAATTTCAAACTCCTTTCTACTCGGAAATTATCTTAAATCGCATCTAAAGAATGGCTTCAAAAGTGTGTAGACAAGAAAACAAGAAAGAAAGAATCCTTTTATAGTATGGATATTTTCCTATACATTTTTATCATAGGAATAGCCATTTTCAAGAAAATCTAACAAGTCATAATTCACTTGAATAGAAAAATTCTTGTTTGGATATGTAATTGTTGCCAATGTAACAATCTTCACAGTAACTGAAGTAAATAAGTTCTGCTCTAATTATGATCATATATTTAATATCATTACATGTGCATGTAGCAATTTTTTTAAGCAGAAGGAAATGGATTATCTTTAACGAGGAAAAGAGCATAAACATAAACATTAAAATGTATTTAACTCAAGTGAGGTATGTTTAAAAAAATTTTCGAGTGTTAGTTTTGATCACAACTGATTAAAAAATAAACTGGTAACTATACATTTAATATCTATCTGGCATAATTTCTGATATATCATTTTGCTGTATCTAGTCATTGCACTAAAATTACATAAATACATATATTAACCCTCTCCTGGTCCAATTTAAATACAGTGGAATCCCGATTTAAGGTTCTCCCATTTAAGGTTTACCCACATTTAAGACGGTTTTTTTGTGGCCCCGACCTAAGCTCCATATAAATAATGTATTGTGTCAACTGATTTAGTGTTTCTCGATTTTGTGACTTGCCCACAATTAAGGAACAAAATTCTGGTCTCTTGCGGGGCATCGCCTCGATTTCAGGTGCGTTTACACCGTGACTCGAGAATATTTCATTTGGTGGAGATGTAATATATTAATTCAATCTAACCGTCAATGGTGCAACACATACTGGCGTTGTAACTACATTAAATAAACTCAAAAGAATTAATATTTAGTCGTGCTGTTTTGTCAATCCACCTTAAATGTCCTAATCTGTTATGTACTTCACGAAAGTTGCGATGACGTCATCATGTGAAGACGTATTTTTTTATGTTTCACTTCGCAGGAGCTTGCTCACTAACGTGACTCGTTAACTAGTTGGGACACCCACGTTTACCACAGCCATATTTACCTTGTTAGCCAGAAAGGAAGACAATCCCCCAAAAAAAGGGAAGTCTTACTCACAACAATGTTATTATTACATCGAGGCGGCGATGTTATTAAAACATTAGATGTATGTTCTTACTCGTCAGTCACTGTAGCATTTCCCTACACCGCACAAGACACGCAATCAAATGTGCAAGCCCACTTTGCACAAAGGGCCTAAATGTAACAAATGAGACTAAAATGACGTTGGAACTGTTAGCGTTGTCATTTTATGCATGATCAGCCGATATCAGGCGTCAAAACGTCTGCCAACGCTCACAACACTGCTTCACCGAGGGATAATTATTCGAAACTCGTAAATACAGTAAAACTCCGTTTTAATGCGCCTCACTATACTGCAGATCTAGTCATGTCCCTCAAAATGATTCCATTTATTTTCTTCGTAAACATCCTTGTTTTAAATTTTACTGTGATTTATTTTCTTCATAAACAACTTGGTTCAAATTTACTGTGATTTATTTTCTTCGTAAACAACTTGGTTCAAATTTTACTGCGATTTATTTTCTTCGTAAACAACTTGGTTCAAATTTACCGCGATTTATTTTCTTCGTAAACAATTTGGTTCAAATTTTACCGCGATGCTAAACTCCCGTCGCTGTCTATAAGAATGATAAGAAATTGTAGCTGAAGTCCAGAACCGCAGAAGAGCAGAAAAATTATCTCAAGATGACAGCGAGAATGAAAAGATGTGTGAGGTTGAGACCCCTTAAATAAGCAAAATATTGGATAACATCAGTGAAATGATGAATTGGATGGAGAGACAGAGTGATTGTGATCATCTTCATCTTTTACATTTGCAAAACATTAAGACACATGTGACAAAGAAACGCCATCACCTGTCGCGCCAAAAGAAAATATCGGGCTATTTTAAAAACACCGTTTAAATTAAGGTATGCATTTAAATTAAAACACGATATCAGTTTTTATAGTATTTTGCAATTAAATTTGTTATAACGCATATACTTTCACGTTTTTAAAAATTATTTCCCGAAATGATGTGGGTTGTCGATAACGCAGGTGTACATTGTCTCCCGAAACCTGTGTTATAATGGGGTTTTACTGTGTTATCTTATATAAACCATGCCAGCCCAATTATATCATGTATTCATTATAGTATGCGAACTTAAAAAACTGAAAAGATCTGCACGCTTGGTTGATTCCTCCTATATAGTAGCGCTTTAATTAAGTGTGTTTATTTGCTTAAAAGTATTAAGAACGTTTGTCTCGGAAAAATTAAAGAATGCAAATTCACTGCTAGGAGGTGCAATGAGGGTCACAGCCATGAAATGACCACTAATTTCGCAAAAAACTATAAGCTAGAAGAATCACCCTCGCCAGAGGACTTACAGTTGGTGTTATTCTCAACCATCTTCGTTCTGTGAAATTTTACGAATGAAAAAATTGATCATAATTAATCTATACCCTTAATATTTGTGTTTTAACTAATAAAACATATTTGACATTAGTGAACTGCCATTTAGTCTTTCAATTTTAGATAATCCCCATTTAATGTATTACTCAATTTAAGGCACAAAAAACTTGTCCCTGACGGAAACGTTAAATGGGGATTCCACGGTATGTTGAATACCCGATTTTGACCCTATTATTATTTTACAAAATGTTGCTTTATGTGCATCTCTTCATGTTACCGGCAATTACTTAATAACTACTGACAGAGGCTACTAAGAGTAAAAATTATGGAGGCTTTCAAGTGGTTAGACCAGATTTATTTAGCTATTTCATCTCGAACGCTTGTCAAACACTTTGGCCAGGAGAGGGTTAATGCACCATCTTAGGGTAGGAAAGAAATTTTTAATAGACAAAGAGAGATAATAAGATCATAGTGTTTCTCTGTTTATGATATGCATTCATTCAAACTATATATATATATATTGTTTAGTTTTAAATGCTCCATCGCATGAAATGAGCCTATTTGTGATACACAGTACACTTTCCAATGTTGCTCTTAATCTCCCTTGTGCTACACTAGCGTAATTGCTTGTCAACAATGGTGGGTATGCATAAATTAAGTATGCATTATGCTACAATAAAATTTAAATGAAAACTTAATGATGCAAAACTTTTATCTGCACTAAAAAGTAAAAAATAAATATAAAATTCACATAATTAAATGTTCAGGAAAGTAAAAATACTTCAGGCGATATAGAAGTGTGGCAAAGAAATTATACTGAAGATTAATTTTGAAACACCCATCCCGCCATACTCTCCAACCTTTTTAATTATGAAGATTCATTTGTTAAGCTTAATGCTACATAACTTTTTGCCCCCAAAACTACTTTTACTTTCTCTTAACATTCATTGATGTGAATTTTAGATTTATTTTTGATGTTTTAAGTGCATATAAAACATGATTTCGTTAAAATAAATTTGTAAAATATTACTTTTCTGTTTTTAGTCAATAATTACAATCACATCCAGCTTTCTGAAAGATATTAAAAGATTCGGCTATTTTAATCTCTATAGCTGATTTCATTAACATAATTTCTTTGTGCTTTGTGCTTTTAATCCTGTTTATGGGCATTTCAGACGTTAATGATATGAAAAAAGTTTTATTGTAAGCTACAAAGTTTGTTACACTGTTTCCAGATGACATTTACTTAGCGTGAAAAATAAATCTTTTTTCTCTTTATTTTTCTGGTAATTGGCAACCATACAAAACTTTCTTTTACTCGTATAAATTTTTTGGCATTTCTAAGTCAACATAAATGTTTATATTTTAGATAATCAAAAGAAAATAATTGTTGAAATTAATTATGAATAATTATGATTACATGCTCTTTTAGATTGTGTTAGTTAGTTGTGAGTTGACTTAAATAAATTCTCAGTAATGGTAATTTTTATTTGTTCTTTGCTATTGTACATTTTATCTTTGATTTTTCAAAGATAGTAGATTGTAAGGATATGTTCTAAGACAGTCATCTAATTTAGAAATCCACATAAAATAGGTTCAATTCTGAAACAAATATTTACTTATAGTTTTTATTTAAAAGTTACGACTATGGGGTAGTTCAATTCCTTGTCGCTAATGGCAGGCTGTCGATTCTTGGCAGCCAATCAGATTCTGGATGGACGAACACTTGCTCTATTATAATATGGTAATAGGGTTCCTACTGTAGTTTAGTAAAACAAAATAAGGTTGTTGTGGCAAGAAAATGCATTATTTTTAGCAGGTAGAGCATTTTGTTGAATATTGTCTATTTCTTATTGAGTATTGATTTTGTTATTGAATGATATGACCAGTTGCTGAAAATATATAGGTGGCTGAATAAATTCTAACCCTAGATTTTCCCTTGTCTCTCCATATGTGAGAGTAGGTCTCTGATGGTATCATTGCTCCTGGTTATACTCCTGAAGCTTTGGACATATTAAAGAAGAAGAAGGGTGGTGCTTATTGCATTCTTCAGATGGACCCAGAATATAAACCTAAGCTAACTGAGCAGAAAGTTATTTTTGGATTGAATCTTGAGCAACGTCGCAATGATGCAGTTATTGATAAAGCTGTTTTTACAACTGTTGTTGCTGGTGGAAAAGAAGTAAGTCTTGTATTTATGTTTCCTTTTATTGAAATTAAAGAAATTTTTGCCAGATTTTTTTGCACCACATCCAAACTTTTCAGGAGAGCTAGAGATAAAATATCATGTACCAAATTATTTTAAAGAAAATGTATAAATTTTAGTTAAACATTTTTGTTAGATCTCAACTTTTGTTTTGCCTGTGACATTTGATTTGCATAATTTTCTCTATATTAGATGCTGTTATTGTAATCAAATTTTTTTGCCTAATAATTACGTATCTAAAAACTCCCTTGCTATTGCCTAAAGCAGGGGATCTCCAAACTTTTTTACAAGTGGGCCACTTGGTCAATAAATTTTATGCTTGTTGGCCAGAGTATCAACATGAAAAACTCTTTGAAAATATAGTTGCACTATATAAAAATATATGTTATTTTTGTATTAAAAGGTGGGTTTAGTGAATTAGATAAATTACGATTTTGCCAGGAAATTTTTTGACATGCCTAACTTTTATTTTTTCTTCATCGAATACGAATTGAAATCAGACATAAATGGAGCACAACTATTTAATAAAGTAGAAAATATTGTCTTATACCTGGAATGAAAATTCCCTAGAAATAAAAATAGGTAATAATAAACAAACATAAATTGAGATAATGATGAAATATAATATATATAGACCTTTGATACTATCCTTTGTCAGATAGAATTTTATCACTTTGGAGTTCAAGTTTTGTATTGCTGATCGTTACAATTGGTTGCAAATACTCATCATATAAACAAGATCGATATTTTGACTTAACTAATTTCATTCTGGAAAAAGTCTTTTCACAATTGTAGGTGGCAAATAGCAAAGACTTATTACAAGATCGAGGGCCATATTAAATGTGGTCACTGGTCACATGTGGAGAGCCCTGGCCTAAAGGAACGATTTATGAAGTTGTATTATTTGATGTTAGTGCCATTAGTTTGTCTGTGTATTCATTATTATTTTGGGAATGTTTATCATGTGCATAGTTTACTTAGAGATTTGTATTCTTTGATGGTTTTTGTGAAGATTTCTATTTTGTGAAGATAGTCTTCTAAAAATTCTAGTCTCTTTAAGAGTGTCACTGGTAGATAAGTAAGAGACATTGAAGGAGGCAGTCTTTTATTTCTTGTCAGTAGCAGATTTTAGAATTTTCAGTTTCTGATTTTTGTGTGTTTATTCTTTGAGTTGGGGTTTTACCAAGAGATGCTTGATAATTCTCTATATTGGATGTCTTTTTATTTATATTGAATCGAGAGAGCCATTTAACAGTGTCCAAGTGAAGTTTAATGATTATCTCATATTTAATACTGAATTCTTTTCTGGCAAATATGCTGCATCTTCATTTTGTAAACATGAAATTTGAAAGGATGTGCAGCTTACATGTGGGTAAATATGGCGTGTTTTGTAAAAATGATTTATTGTATAAACATTCATATCTTTAATATTTAAGGATTTGATATTCAGGTTAAGGTCATGCATTATAATGAAAAGTTTTAACTTATGATTAATTTTAAGATGAAATTGTAATTATTTTCAATCAAGCTTCCAGAATCAGCGTTGAGAGACCTGATTGTTGCCACTATAGCTCTGAAGTATACCCAATCAAACTCAGTTTGCTATGCAAGAGATGGCCAGGTAATTGGGATTGGCGCAGGTCAACAATCTCGTATCCACTGTACACGTTTGGCTGGAGACAAGGCAGATAACTGGTGAGTTGAGGTGCTGTAATACCGTATTTAATCGATTGTAAGCCGACCTTTTTTTTTACCTTTTTACCATCTCAGAAATTGCCACTCTGCTTAGAATCGGGGGCAAAAAAACGTAGTCAATGAATTTATGTCCATAGTTACATTATAACGCGAGATCTTTAAATATATGAAAAAAAAAGAATCAAATTGACTGAATACCTACGAAGGAATAAATTATGTAAATAATACGTGGCGCGTCAAAGTCATAAAAGAACTCAGCGATAGCGCTCGTATGCATAAGGAGCTAACACTGAAACATGATAGGTGGAGGAGGGAGGGCAGAGGAGGGCAAATGCATCGATTCATGAGTAAAATGAAACATTGTGTTAGCTCCTTATGCATACGAGCGCTATTGCTGCGTTCTTTAAGACTTTGATGCACCACGTATTATTTGCATAATTTATTCCCAGGGTATTATTATATTAAGATCCCGGGAGATAACGAGGTCAAATTACTTTTTTTGTAGAAGTTGTTATGAATAAGTGAATAAAATGTATTTTATGTCACTGTAATTTTAGTTAATATTTTAGCCCTCTCACGTCCTGAGGTGTGGAGCACCTGCTGGCATTAAAATTCCGGAGAAATTCAAGATGGCCGCCAAATGGGAAACATTAAATAAAACAATTATACATTAATCTCCAAAAATATATATTTTGAAAAATCTCCGAAGTAGAAGAATTACTGCTAGACATTAGATTGTTCAGGGTCCAAAAAAATAGCAAATTTTGATCGAATATGCTTAAAAAATTCTTCGTATACAAAGTTAAGAAAAATCTGCCAATTACGATCTAAATCTCGTGTTTATATGGTATACTACGTCAATTCTGAGAGAGAAGCCATCCAGTCAATGTTTTCAGAGGTAAATTTGAAAGAATATTTTCAGGGCGGGCTCGGGCGGTCCCGCGATCGGGAGTAAAAGAATTTACGGGCATTCTCAGGTGGTCTGGTCGCGAGAGGGTTAAAATCAAATTTTTTTTCTTGTGTGGCCTTGTGAAAAGTGGGGGTCGGCTTACAATCGGTGTCGGCTTACAATCGATTAACTACGGTATATGCTTTTTCTGCAAAAATCTGGTGAATACAGCTTGCTTATTAAATGACCAGCAGGTTGTTGTTGGATTCCATGTACAGGTAGAACCTGATTTATATTGCCCCATTTTACAAAGTTTCGAAATTATGGAAAAAAAATTTTGTCCAATATTTCGTTATATGAACCAAAACCCAGAAGTTACGAAAAACTTATTTTTTTGTTGAAAATCTCGTAAAGAAGATGAGTAACATAATAATATTACTAATCAATAATAATAAGTAATAATGATTACAAAAGAAAAGCTAGTTTAACATACATGAAATTTAAAATAGATTAAATTATTATACTTTAAAATCCTAGGTAAAACCCACAATCTCAAAAGGATGAAATCGCGAATGGACAGAATTAAGAATAGACGGAGTCTCGAAGGTTTGGAATCTCGAAAATAATACGTATTTATTTAAAGACAACCCTTTAACAACATAGCGTTAACTATTTTTATTTTCACCTGCTATCTTGAAACAGTATAGCACCTGTTTAAATATTTAAGATTGAATAGTCCGGACAAAATTTGCTTTCTTTGGAAGAAAACAAATCTGAATGTGTGCTTTCGCGAGGTTTTGTGCATTATATAATGTTGCCAAAAAATAATGTGCAAAGGGACATATTTCTTACCTCCAGCTGATCGCAGGATCAAATTAAATTTTTATCATAATAGACGGTAGGTGTGATGATGTTATGCGGAGGAAATTCCATGTTACAATAATTTTTTGTTCTAAAATCTGCATTTGTTTATAACAGATGGCTCTTAAAAATAATCGATAATGATAATAATAATAAGTGGCACCTACTCTACTCTGGAGGAATGTAACCTTCCTTATTTTAGTTATTTCTTGTGAAGAAAATTCTCTCGCTTAACGTATTTGACTTACAAGGGGAGGGCCACTTATTGGAATTTCAGAATTTGATGAAACTTGGTAAATGGGTAGTAGTTGAAACGAGATTTATGAATCACCCGCCTTTTGGGCATAGATCATTAATAATCAGATAATGAACTTTTTACTTTGGGGTTCCTTGTGGCAGCCAAATTATAACGCCACATCAATCTCTAAGTAATTACTATATTTGGTAGAAATTATAACAAACAGGAAAACAAATAGACGAGATGCACACTTGTCTCGTAGTTTAAATTACATCAATAACATGGTATATTAGAGTTGAGTACGATGACAGCACGAAAAACAAACAGACTCGTGACGTAATACATGTCTCTTGTATATCAGAGTTAAGTACAATGACTGAACGAAAGGCAATCAGACATGAGACGTAACATTTGTCTCGCAACGTAATTCACTTCGGTGGTATAGTTTATAGTTACAACGAGTGTCCACAGGAAAAGTTCAGCACACGCCGTCTAGGAGAAGATCTCTCTTCGTGGTCGTGGCGTGTTCTTCTCTCTCTGCGTCGAACAGCAAGTGTGTAGTGTAGCCCAACCCTCGTTCAGCTCTCTCGGAATATATTCTGCCGGTGAGACACCGTGTCGCCCCGGCGAAAGTGGCGGTCACTTGACGGCAGCCGATGAGGGGAAGTCCGGCGGTTAGTTAGAATGGGCGACTCCTTGATTTCGTATTGGTTAATTGTTTGAGTAGATTATATAACCATAAGAAAAAGGAAGAATGGAAAATAGGGGTGATATTCGTGCTGTATAAGGCGAGTAGCTATGGGGCCGAGCCAGTAGCGAGGAGAGCGTTTAGTGTTTCTGTTTGGTGATTACGAATGGCGGCGATAACAAAGGGATGCGCTATTCAATGGGCGGGCGTTATTCGTCTCATTTTTTCGACAAGTGCTTTGTTAAGTGCATAGGTGCGGGGAAAATCACTGCATCCTTTAAAGCCTATTATGAACAACCTGTATCTCACAGTAGATGTAGCGTAGTGGTTATTGTCCCTGCTCGTGAAGCGCTATGCAGAGGTTTCGAATCCCGAGATAGACATTTTCTTTTCATTTACCCGATTTTGTTTTTTCTTGTCTATAACTTTACAAAAACATCACACCGACTCCTTTTCTCTCAATATTTTGTGTTTGAACAAATCTGTGAATTTATTCCGATTACCACCAGCTTTGCCTTCACTTCCTAAAAATTACTATGTATTGTATTGCCACTCATGTGTATAAATATCTATCGAAAACTTTTTAGCCATTACCGATGAAGATGGCGAAACTTTCTATGGCAATGGAAATTGTTCCAAACGAAACCTTTTCAACCATTCGTCCATACGACATGAGCGACAATACAATACATAGTAATTTTTAGGAAGTGAAGGCGAAGATGGTGGTAATCGGAATAAATTCACAGATTTGTTCAAACACAAAATATCGAGAGAAAAGGAGTCGGTGTGAATTTTTCGTAAAGTTATAGGCAAGAAAAAATAAAATCTGGTAGGTGAAAAGAAAATGTCGAGCTTGGGATTCAAACCCTATGCATAGTGCTTTGCAAGCCAGGACGATAACCGCTAAGCTACATATACTGTGAGATACGGGTTGTTCATAATAAGGAACCCCAAAGTAAAAAGTTCATTTTTTGGCTAAACTATTAACCAAAGGGGGGTGATTCGTAAATCTCATCTCAGCTACTATCCATTTACCAAGTTTCATCAAAATCTGAGACTCCAACAAGTGGTCCTCCACTTGTTAGAGTCACATTTTTAAGGAATGCAAAATCGATTATCCGGGATCAGCTTAACTGGGATGCGGATTAACCGGGATGTAAAAAAACGTAATATGAAAATAATTTAGAATACATAGTACGAGAAATCGGCGCCGAAAAATGATGCGACAGCGTAACTGAAACCACAGGCGATGTGCAGAGTGAAGGAATGAAGAGGGGAGGAGGGGGAAAGGCAAATAACGAGATACCTACATACATAGTTCTCGCTACTCCGTGTGAGCTAGAGATACATATTATCACATTCTATGCATTTCACTTATAAAAACATCGCATAGATGGCACGTGATCGCCGTGAAGTAGATCCTGATCGCTCGTGCGGAATTGGATCAGAATATTTCGAGTGTTCACTTTATTTTCATGTTTCATAACGGGTGCATGTCATTTTGTTTTTATTAATTTGAAATTCGAATAGCCCTTACGTGATCATGTCAAAACGTAAAAGAGTTGTTCTTACTATAGAACAAAAACTTGACATAATTAAAAAATCTGAAAAAGGCATGATGGTGAAGTTGTTAATGAACGAGTACAGTGTGGGTGACCAAACAGTTCATGATGTTGTGAAAAACAAACATAAGCTGATTGAGTTTGTTGGAATTTCTGATAGTGCAAGTGGCATGTCTAGGTGGAAAACCATGAAGACGTCAACCTACGATGATTTGGATAAAGCAATGGTTTTGTGGTTTTACCAACAGAGAGCTGAGGGAATCCCGGTTTCAGGAGTTGTTTGTGCAGTGAAAGCAGAGTATTTTTTCGATGAATTGAAATTGAATGGGGAATTTAACGCATCATGTGGGTGGTTTACAAGATTTAAGCAGAGGCATGGGATTCATCAGATTGCTATCGAAGGAGAAAAACTTAGCTGTGACGAGCCGGCAGCTGAGGAATTTAAGTCTCAGTTTCAACATTTCGTCGATAATGAAGGATTCACGTCAGAACAAATTTATAATGCTGATGAAACTGGTTTATACTGGAAGTGTCTACCACAAAAAACTTTAGCTCATGAAAATGAAAAAAGTGCTGAAGGGCCTAACGCCTAACAGTTTTGTGCTGTGGTGGTGTGCATGCCAGGTCTCATTTTTTGAAACCGTGTGTTATTGGGAATGCAAAGAAACCTCAGGCTATCTCAAAAGTTAAAGTTTTATCAAATTCACCTGTCGATTACTACAGTAATAAGTCAGCATGGATGGACAGAGAAATTTTTATGGACTGGTTTAAAACAAAATTCATTCCAGCAGTGCGTCAACACTTAGACTCTTTAGATCTGCCACAAAAGGCGGTTTTACTGTTAGACAATGCCCCCAGCCACCCAAATGAAGACACTTGAAAGTCCGGAGACGGAAATATATTTGTGAAGTACTTACCTCCGAATTTGACAGCTTTGATTCAGCCTATGGATCAAGGAGTGATACAAAACATGAAAACAATTTATCGAAGAAACTTGCTGTTGAAGTTTGTAAAGGAAGACGGTGATGATTTGCTGTTGTTTTGGAAAAAGCTAACTGTATTGGATGCTATTTATGAAATTTCTGCTGCTTGGAAAACAGTGAAAAGTTCGACATTAAAAAAATCTTGGTGAAAAATTTTACCGGGAAACGACGAGGAATTTCTTGGTTTTGAGGACAGTTTCAATGAAACGGTGCCTGATCTACTGCATAATTTACACAGCATTAGTGGATGTGCGAATGTTGATGAGGAAACAGTGCACGAGTGGTTAAATGCAGAACAAAATTTGGCCGGCCATGAAGTTTTGAGTGACGAAGAAATTGTGGAACGTATCATACCGTTGATGTCGACGATGTAATGGCGGTCGATGATTTGGACCAGGAAGAGGACAACCTAATGCCAGAGCAAAGTATCAGTCACAGCACTGCTTTAACTCACACTGAAGCTCTGCTGGATTATTTGGAGGGACAGCAAGACAGCACCCTGGCTGAGAAACTAAGGCTGAGAAATCTGCACAGCACCATTTGCCGAAAGGTTAACGTATCGAAAAAGCAAACTTCTTTGATATCGTATTTTAAATAAAATAGGAATAAGTAAGTACATATTTTTCATTAAAATTTTTTTCTATAATCTTATTGTTTTAATACAGTAAAACCAGACTTACATGGAAACACGGCGTAACTCATGAGCACGTTTAATTGCAGTAGGTTAACTGCTGCGTGTTAGACAGTCACTCAATACATAGCGCTACGTGCAGGAAAAGCAGCAGACAAGTGATGTTGTTAACTTCGTTTTTTTTAAATCAAGTGCGTGAAGTTTATCTCGTAAATGTATTCAAACAAATTTGTTGAATTGCCGCATGAATCAGGTTATTTGAACTGACGCTCAAAAGATCGCGTTTGCCGTACGTTTCCGCGAAAGCTCTCTTTTTATTTCCGCAAGCAAGGCACAGCTGACTGCATTGCTTTCAAATGATATTGGTTTAATTATTGTTCGATTTACGTGATTTTCGACTTGCATGGGAATTTTGTGAACGATTAACCTTGTTGGTCGTGAACTTACAGTATATCAAATGGATGTTAGATTAAACGGAATTTTTTTAACCGGGATTAGTTTATTCCCTACCATCCCGGATAATCGGGAGTCTACTGTACAATGCTAAGCGACATATACTTGTAATATTAATAGATGTTTAGAATAATTGTTTTCTGTAATAAATGTTGTAAGAAACATATGTACAGTATCATTTTACTATATTTAGGGAGAGATTTTTTGCCATAAGGACGTATCTCACCTTTTGTAATGGGAGTCAATGAGAAATTATATCTTGATTTACGAATTTTTGATTTACAAAAGGTTTTTGGTGAACATAATGAAGAGCTTAATGCACCAGGAAAATAATTAAGATTAATGCAATTGAAAAATAAAATACATGAGTGGTACACAAGTGAGTCACATTATTTTATGCCTTGAATGCACTACACAAACAACTGTGTGGTATTACAATAAATACCTCTAATAAATGCATTTACATGTACTTATTATATCAAAAAATTCAAACTCAATTGAACTATGTTCGCTTCTATTGTCTTCAGAGTCACTGAAAAACTGAATGATTATGATGGAGACAAAGAAATCCAACTGAGTGAGAGAAAAAAGAGTGAGAGAATTTCCACAATAATTTGTTTATTCTTTACAGTAAGCTTATACCAAAACTATGACTCGTTCTACACAGAGAACACTTGAGCAAAGTTAGAAGTAGCAATGGACTTGAAACCTTATATCGAGAATATATTAGAAGTTAAAACTTGTGAGAACTTAAGTTCTCTATTGTCCCTTACAGCCCCGTAACTAGATATTTTAGCACCCGGGGAAAATTACTAAATATGTGCCCTCTTCCCCTTCAAGAAATTATTTTCTCTAGTTTATTTAGTTACTATTTTGATTTTTGCTTAGTTGTGCCTGGGGCAGATGTTCCACTTGCACCACCCTAGTTATGACACTGGTCCCTTAGACCAGTGGTTCTCAAACTTTTTCAGTTCGCGGACCACTTTAATGGGCAAAAGACCTCGCAGACCACCTACCCCATCCACTTCCGTCTTGCCACTACTAAAACTTGAATAGAGTAACGTTTTTTATTGTTCCAAACAAAGGATAGGGGTAAGAACAATTGTTAGGACATTTCGTTGTATCCACTGAGATTTTACACTGTGAAGAATGTAGTTAATTTCAGTGGTATTAATTGAATTTGTTTTGGTCAAGATTAATGGCTTTAGGACTAATCATGTAAGCTATGCAACTGAATTAATTTAAAATGGTATATTTAGCCTTATCACTATTGTAATACATCATGCAATTTTGGAGATTAGGATTTTTGTCTGTTCTCAAGTATGGCCTTGGCATTGTATATCGTTAACTTGCATTTTGGACCAGCCCGTGGACCACCTGGAGGACTCTCATAGACCACACTTTGAGAACCACTTCCTTAGACCCTACTTTTTAATGAGAACTTATGCTCTCTTTTGTACGATAAAGGTTAAATGAAATTTTATTCAGGGGATGGCTGTTGTAGGGAACGTGGATTTTAAAAATTTTGGTTATATAAAATAAGACTCATCTTCTTTGGACAGAGAAGCAAGTATCAGTATTTCATTGAGAACATCTAATATAGCTCCATTTTAAGAAACTTGTATTTCATGACATTTTTAAATTCAGCAGCTTTAAAGGGATTTTTAGTTTTCCTTTCAAAATTACAAACAGTAAAGGTGCAAGGTGAACTTGCAGTGGCATATTGTGTGACCACCATTGCCTAATCATCTAAGTTCTTGTACCACAAAATACAGTATTATGCATTGTGATTTCACTCTAGAACAGTGATGGTAAGCCTTCTATTGCCCGCGTGCCAATATTACTGAAATTGTTAAATCTTTTCCGCCTTGCATGCCACAAAAAGTCTGTGATTTTTATGTGTGCCAACTAAATTAAATTTGTTATCAAGACAAAAGATTGTAACTGTAAAACTAATGTTTACATAGTTGACTAAATAACACAAAGTTTTAGCAGTGCTAAATCAGTACAATAAATGCTTTGACTGGTTTTTGCCTTTCGTTGGCCTGCCAACCAAAATCGTCTTGCGTGTCACTTATGGCACATATGCCATAGGTTTTCCATCACTGCTTTAGAAGTTTGAGTGCATATTATATTTAGAAAATTGTTTTTCTGTAGATAATATTGAAAATTAAAAATGAAGTTAACACTTTGGTATGTTTGTGTCATGCATGATATTAGTTATTGATTAGTCTTGCATATCAAAATATTTTTGACTTAAGTATTTTTTAAATCTTGCAGGTGGTTGAGGCAGCATCCAAATGTAATAAACATGAAATTCAAAAAGGGTGTGAAGAGAGCTGAAATTTCCAATGCAATAGACAATTATGTTAATGGAACTGTTGGTAAGACCAAAAGTAGTGCCTAATGTTTTTACTAATGATGTAACTCACATTATTTCCATATATCAGAATTCTAATGGTGTTTTACTTATTATTAAAATGAAATTTTAAAATTTTGATGTGGAATGTTAAATCCTTGGTAATTTACAGAATATTAACTCTCTTAGTGTAAAACTCCAATTGGTAGTTCAAGAACAAGCACTTAAAAAATACTTGCCTCGGGCATCTTCAAAAGCCACAACAAGATTATCAGAGATACCTGAGGCAAGTACTTTTGTTCTTGAATTTTTTTCAGCCATAAGATAAGCTCACAAGGAGAGGCTACGGAGTGTAACTCTCAGAAATGATTCATCTTCTACCGGTGGAAAGTTTAGGTTAAAAAAAAATACCATTTTGGAATTAGGGGCAACACCTTTTAGTTTAATAATTAATTAAAAAGTACAAAAATTGTCCAATCTAAATAAATCACAGTATCTTTGCGCTTACGTTCATTAGCGACTGTAGCCTAGGGGATAATGAGTAAGGCTTCCGATGTGTGGTCTTGGGGTTCGAGACCAGTGTTGTTCACCTTTTTTTCTCGTGTAAAATTTCATTTTTCGTGCTAGTTTTTCTCCAAGTTTTCGGGTAATACCTATTCACCGCAGTTTTTATTTTTTTCATGCAGGATAATTGTCTTTAATCACTAGACCACTGTTTTCCTCCATTTTTCAGAAAATATTTATACACCGCTATTTGCATATTTTATTCCCAACTTACACCCTCAAAAATCCCATGAATTTATTATCGTGAGTTTTAATCATTTTTCCTGCATGAAGAAGATTATTGCGAGAGCTAAAGATAAATTGATAGAAAGGATGATCCGAAGATCCTTATGCGACAGGCATAAGCTGTTATGATGGGAAATGAGGAAACGTGAAAAAATCTGCCATGACCGGGAATCGAACCCGGGCCTTCCACTTGCCGGGCAGAACCAACCTAAGAAAATATTCCCGTTCTGAAACAGGAGAATTAGTCTGCCACGGTAGTTCAGTGGTAGAATATCCGCCTGGCAAGTGGAAGGCCCGGGTTTGATTGCCGGTCATGGCAGATTTTTTCATCTGTTTCCTCATTTCCCAGCTAAAGATAAAGAATATATTTGCGGATAATAATAAAGTAACCCATCTTATTAGTTATTATTGGTACATGCATATAATATCAGAAGGTATGATCGCGAAGAATAATTTCTGCGAGCTCCTCGCTCTGCATCTGCCCGTCGCTGGGTTTTCATCCTACACCTTTCAAAATTAATATGAATTTCCAGTGCATTCCTTTGGATGATAATCGTTGAAGAAACATGGAAAACATAAATATTCATGGCACCAGGAGCAACATGTAAATGAACGCTTTCTACAGTTGCAGCGATTTATTTTAATTTTGTCTGTGAACGAACCTTCGTTTACATTAAGAAATAATTCGCACCTCTCGCAGCTATTTATATGCTATCCCTATTGCCATGAATATTTATATTATCGTTTTTTTTTTACGATTACCATCCAAAGGAATGCGCGGGAAATGCACACTAGATGTAAAGGGTGGAAGTGCAATTACGGCGGAATATCACAGCTTAAAGAATACGCCAATGTCTACGGAGAGTGTCAATGTAGTGATGGACAGACGCAGCAAATTTTTTTGAGGGAGTAGGTTGGGGATAAAATACGTGAATAGCGGTGTATAAATATTTTCTGAAAATGGGGGAAAACAGTGGTCTAGTGATTAAAAACAATTATCCTGTGTGAAAAAAATAAAAACTGCAGTGAATAAGTATTTTCCGAAAAATTGGAGAAAAACTAGCATGAAAAATGAAATGTTACACGAGAAAAAAAGTTGAACAATGCTGGTCTCAAACCCCAAGACCATGCATCGGAAGCCCTACTTATTATCCCCTAGGCTACGGTCGCTAATGAACGTAAGCGCAAAGTTACTGTGATTTATTTAGATTGGACAATTTTTGTACTTTTTAATTAATTATTTCTCTTAAACTAAAAGGCATTGGCCCCTAATTCCGAAATGGTACTTTTTTTTGACCTAAACTTTCCACTGGTAGAAGATGAATCAAATCTGAGAGTTACACTCTGTAGCCTCTCCTTGTCAGTAATTCTCCGTTGAAAACCATTAGTAGGTTAAGCAAAAAGCACCAGAGGTTTCTTTAGCAGTTTTGCCCCCAAGTAAGAAATTCTTAATCAATTTTTGAGATTTAAGTTATTATACATGTATGGAAAATACTGTATGTTGTGGCAGATAAGCCAATCTTTACCACTTAAAAAAATATTTCAAATATACTGAAAGTGTAAAAATAAGTGCCATCAATTCTAGGTGAATGACATCGAAGACCACTTGAAGCTAGTTTTATATTTTATTCTTATTGGCAGTGATGCCATGATGAGGGTTTTCAGTTAAAATGAATGTTATTGCAGCTTGCAGTTGATGTCATCAGGTCTTACGTCTGTCCTAAAATCATGCTGCATCTTATACAATGATGGTTTAAATGCTGATAAGATATTTCACTTAAAATTTAGATATATTTGCACTTTCCATGTTCTTGTGGTGCTGTTTTTGCCTTCACAGTCGGAAAATTTTTCAATTTTTCACCAAAACTTCAATTTCAGTTGGCATTATTCTGTGAAAATAATGATAAAAGCAGTAGCTACATCAATTCAAATATTATGGTATTTTCAATGCAATACAGCAAAAGTTTATGAGAAATTATAATATGGAAAAACAGTGGCATACTAAAAAAAGAGACAACACATGAAGCAGTGCCCGTATGTGATCCGAGTAAATCATGCAATGGGTTAATGCAAATATGCTGCACGTGGAAAGTGATGAAAAATCACCTACTTTCAAACTGAAAGTAACGCTACTGAAATGTTTCTCACGATAGAATCATCAGAATATGACACTAAACTGTGATGATATCTGCCAGACTAAGGCATTTTTCTCACAGACTCCTGGCATAACCATAGCAATCACCTGCAAAATCTGGCATTTGTAACTACACCATTAATAATAGCATTTCTTTTCCTTTTTGTTGCAGTGGTTATGTAATGTCACATCCTGCATGTTAAATCATCCAGCCATTGAGTGAATTTCTATTGAATTTCAACGATTATCTCATATTTTTGTAATTTTTAAATTTTTTTCTTGCATATAAGCCACATCCTCATTCTGGAAATGAAATATTTGGAAAAACATGGCTTATACTATAAATATTAACCCTTCCCGGGTGGTAACAGAATTTTCTGCAAAGTTAAAAGTGGTCTAGCAGGCATCTATCGGATATATCCACAATAGCATTAAGAGCCATCAAGAGTTCATTTTGTGAACCCTAATTAACAACACTGTGGTTAATATGAATTTGCAGATATATCCGATAGCCACCCGCTAGAACACTTTTAACTTTGCGGAATATTCCGCTACTGTCTGGGAAGGGTTAATACGGTTCATACAACATCTCTAAGTGTTTGTTCATTATTCTCATTCACACTGTATATACAGTGAAACCTCGATTTTGCATTCTCCGATTTTACATTTTCCTCAATTCTACGCACTTTTAATCTGGTCCTGGCCAAATTCTCATAAGAACAATACAAAATTTTATCTGATTTTACATTTCCTCCTATTTATGTTTTCTCTGAATTTACACGATTTTTTCAAGTCCTGACAACGAAAATTCACCCGAATTTACGTTTAGACTTTTGTATTTTAGAAAATACAATGAAACACTATCATAGTTTCAATAGCGATCGTATTTATAAAATTATTTTACATAATTTGCAATTTTCCGATAGTATAAGGCTCTATTGAAATCTGTTATTACATTGACACACTTTCAGGTCAGCTGATATCTTCTACACTGTACTAACAATGATAGTAATACCTCATCTTAATACCTATTAAAAATTCTACGCTATTTCATGTAAATTTATTACCAACTACGAAATGAAAGTTAAGAGAATAAACACATTCTAAACATTACTTTATTTTATTCTTCAATTTCGCATATACATAGACGTAAACGTCCATTTAAAATAGATAAACTTCTGCATTAAACCTTAAAGAATCTTGTAACTGAAATTACTTACAATTTAATTGTAACCTTAAAATTTATTTAACCCGTCAGCATCGTCCTGCGTACTGGGTACGTCTGACGAAAACTCTACATGCGGTCGTCCTGCATACTGGTTACGCCGCGGAGGTCGCTATTTTTCTTTATTTTTTTGACAGTAAATTTTCTTAAATATGGATAACCTTTATATATTTTAAAAGAGGAACCTTTGGCCTACCTATTTATCGTCATTCTGCGATCTTTTTGTCTTTTTTATTACACTTAATGTGCATTAAATTTTGTGATCAATTTTTTGCGAATTTGGGAATCGCATCTTCTCTGCCGGAGAAATATTCTTGTGTCGCTCTCAAGAAGTTAGTCTGAAATGAATGCTAGTAAAAAAATTCGGTATAGATGCTTCATTGAAGTTATATTTTCTTGTAAATTTCATGGTAAATGGGATAAAGCAAATGCCTTTTAAAAAAACTTTTAACTTTTCTAATTTTCTTATTACGCGTACATTATGATACATACAACATCATAGCTCCATTTCTACTGAACGAAATAGGACAAATTTCACCATGTAAATTCTATAATGACTATGAATGACTACTGTACAACTCAAAACTTCATAAGCTTTATGAAATGTCTTTTAAAAATATATGAAATGTAAAATTTATTTCAAATTTTTAGTCAAAACATGAAATAGTTGACCTGCGAGAAACTTTTTTCCTATTTGGTTTAGGTAGGTACATCCAGCAAATGAAATGTCAATAAAAGCTGAAATATTATTTTAAAAAAGATTGCATATAAATGCCGTTTATAGTTTTCATAATACTGAAAGATATATGAAAGCAAGGGTGTGCGCTAACTGGTATTTCGTATTTCTCTTCTCTCCTGTAAAGATTATGCTTAATGTAAGGTAATGTAAAAGAAATTGTTTATAAATGTTATGATCTACTAAAATCTTCAAAAAATTTTATACAAATCCAATAAAAATGAAAAAGTTATGAATTTTTCAATTTTCAGGAATCGAAATCACGAATTTTCGCAAATTTTTAAAAACCTCTTCTGACCTGAAACACAGGATTTAAGTAAACGTCCTGCATGCTTGAAGGGTTAAGTGACTGTATTATGATTTGAGAACTTATTTATAACTTCCGAACTAGAATAAAAAGCAAACGCTATGATCATACGACCACTGATAATTGGCCGTGCTTTTTAAATAAATAGAGTATCACGTAAACAGTTCGTTTATTTAAATATGTCAAAAATGTCATGAAAGTTTGGTAAACTCATGTGACTATGTATACATTTATCGGCCAATCTAACATACAAACTTGCAAGATCACAGGTGCGCTTTGAGTGCTGTAGTCATTTGTTTATTATGCGGTGAGCCGAGTCTTATTACCAGAAAGTTGACATCTATGCGAAGTTTAGCGTTCTTTTTAAATTTGGCAATCCATTTATTATTTAATTTTGTTGCCCTGAAATATGGATAATAAAGGAAAACGGAAAGCATTTACGATAAGTGATAAAATCAAAATCTTAGCCCAATTTGATGCACATATTGCAACAAGAGTCGAACTAGCATTGCAGCTGGAACTTTCTGTGTCAACACTGAACACGATTGTAAAAAACAGTAAAGAAATTGAAAGATGTCATACCCAGTGTGGACCTTTCTCCAAGCAGAGGAAATCTTTAGAAATGTCACCACTGGAGGAACTGGAGTCAGCTCTAGGTACATGGTTCTAGCAAGTACGTGCTAGTAATGCAGCTGTAGATGGCACCCACTTGAGGGAGAAGGCCTTGCACATCGCTGCACATCTAGGATTAGATAGCTTTTCTGCTTCTAATGGTTGGATCGAAAGATTTAAAAGAAGACATAATATTTCCTACAAAACTCTATCAGGTGAGAGCAGGAGTGTAGATGCAACAACTGTCAAAGACTGGAAAAATAAATTACTGCATGAAATTCAAGGTTATGACCTCTGTGACACATATAATGCTGATGAGACAGGTCTTTTTTTCAATCTACAACTGAGTAAAACTCTTGCTTATCGAGGGGATTCTTGCCATGGTGGTAAGAAACCTAAAGAACGAATTACAGTACTCCTTGCATGCAGTGCAGATGGCAGTGATGAACTTCTGCCTCTTGTAATTGGGAAATATAGAAACCCACGCTGTTTTAAGAATGCTAAAACCCTGCCATGCAAATTCTTGGGTGACAACAAAAATATTTGAAGATTACCTCATACAACTAGACAGGAAAATGGATGATAAAAACCGCAAAATTTTGCTTTTCATTGATCAGTGTGCTGCTCACCCAAAGAAAATGTTTCTCAGAAACATAAAGATTATATTTCTCCCTGCCAACTGTACTAGCCAGCTGCAACCTTTAGATTTGGGTATTATTCATGCTTTTAAGTGCTATTATAGAAAGCAGGTGGTTCGGAAGGCTGTAGCCATGATAGATGGTGGACTTCTCCAGGATGTTACAAAGATTAAGCTGAATGTGTTTCATGCAATGCACTTCATAGCAGAGGCCTGGCGGTTGGTATCACCCACTACAATTAAGAACTGTTTTGTGAAGTGTGGTTTTTGCATTGATCTCACCAGTGTCTGTGACGACAATTCTTTGAAATTAACAGAAAATGAAGAGGATTGGTATAGTTTACAACCTAATGGAATAAGTTTGAGGAGTATGTACTGTGTGACTGTGATCTAAATGTTTGTGCTGTCCAAACCATTGACCAGGTGTTAGATGAACAGTTGACTATGCCAGTTGAACAGGAAGAGGAGGACGATGTTGTAGAGGACAAAACCACCTTCCTAGATGCACTGAAAGGATTGGAAGTAGCAAAAAAGTATATTTGCAAGATTGAAGCTGAAGACGATTGTATTGTTCTGTGAAACAAAGTTGAAATTGAACTTTATAGATTGAGAGGTCAAGAAAAAAGAGACAAACAACCATATTAGACTGGTTAAAGAAATAAAATAGTATATTTTTTGCAGTTGGATATAAAAAACAGAGATATATCAGTTTTATTATTTAAACAAATTTAGACACAAGAGAAACTTTTTTGTTATTACGAGATGGGAGGTATGCCTGTTTATTTTTTTCAAGCATATATTATTGTAGATGGCTTGCCAAAGTTATGATGTAAAGCAACCACATTTTTCTTTGTATTACATCACTTTCATTTTCCTGATTTTATTATTTTCTTCAATTTTACACTTTCCTCTATTTTACACTTTCCTCGATTTTAAACTTTTTTAGGCAGTCCCTTCAAAAGTGCAAAATAGAGGTTTCACAGTATTTTTGTTCCAAAAAATTGAGATCGATATTATTTTTATTATTTAAAATACTTTTTCATTTCTGCTTTAGGCAAAGATATGGATGAGAAGATTTGGGCCAGTATGTATGAAGAAGTACCGAAACATCTCTCTGGTGCTGATCGTAAGGAATGGTCTGAGAAACTAAATGGTGTGGTTCTTAGTTCTGATGCCTTTTTCCCTTTCCGGGATAATGTGGATCGAGCCAAGCAGGTCTGATTTGTTTCTTACCATCAGTTATCATTTCACCTCATAAGTTTGAAATTGAGAAATAACACATTCCTTTTTTAGCATGGTAGATACATTCCTGAATAATGCTGCACTTAATGAAAACTTGCTAAGTGAAAATCAATTTTCCATAAGAATACATGTAATATTGACTTATTAGTATGGCCTCCATTTCCTTCGGTGCCAAACTACACAAATGCTGCTATTTCATAGCTGATAATGGAGTTATGCTCTGGCGGCATATCTTTATTTTGTCTTTTTTTTATAGTACGCACTGTAAATTCTACCAACTCCATTGAATAAGCAACATCAATCACATTATCACCTTGCTCAAGGCTCTTGAGCACTGCAAGTTTCTCTTCTAAATTAATACTTTTCCTCTTAATAGCTAAAGGTGTTGAAGATGATGGTCTTTTTGAAGACATAATGGGGGTTGAGTTACTTTCTAGTGTGAATCGCTAATAATTTTCAAAATTCACAGAGTACACACATAATGCATATTTCTCACTGTGACACACAGCAAAAAAATCTGATGAGTCCAGCACATGACTTTGATGATGTTACTCTTTTAAAATAATTGTAGTCCCATGATTTTTGTGAGCTGTATGTTTACAGTTTCATTTATTCACACAAATTATTGTAGCAATTTTCAATATTTGTGAAAGATAAATTTTATTTATTCCTGCCAGGTGACTTGAGCAAACACTGCTCATTCACTTATGCCCCTGAAACACAGAGCAATTTCCTCTTGACAACAAAACAAGCACATAGTATATACATGCTACAAAAGTAGTGATGCACGTGGAGAATGAATGGGATTAGTGGTAAGCAAGATAGGTGCATGATGCCATGTGTCAGTATGTCTTTTTCCTCCCTTTGTGTGCATGTAATGTGAATAGCATTTCTATAATCTTTTTGTATTACATATAAGAATGTGATTAAACTGTGACCTCGAAATACAAAGGAATTGAATTGAAAAAAGTATGAGAAGAAAGAAGAGATTTCGCTCTGTATTTTCCCTTAAGCTTTTAGAATCTACCAGGGAAAGTCAGAAAGTAAGGTTCCCTATTTTTTTATTTTGAATGTAAACAAGTTACAATGCAGAACACATGGAACAGATATAGGCACATATTCAGTCTATTTTTTGGCATAGTTGCCTTGTCTGTTGAGGCACTTATCACAGCGGTAGATCAAGGAATCAAAGCCTTGGTGGTAAAAAGATGCGTCCTGCAGACGTAGCCAACGGTTGACCTCTTCTTGGATGTCTTCATCAGACTGGAAGTGTAGGCCTCGAAGGTGCTTCTTCAGTTTGGGGAACAGGTGGAAGTCCGATGGTGCCAAATCAGGACTATAAGCAGGATGGGGCAGAATTTCCCAGTGCCAAGTGTTCAAGAGATTCACTGTGGCATGAGCAGTGTATGGCCGGGCATTATCACGCAACAGCAGCACTCCCTTTGACAGCAAGCCAGACCTCTTGCGATGAACAGCCTCCATAAGTTTCGTGAGGGTGGCCTGATAACCAGCTGCATTGATTGTCTGCCGGATGCATCTTTCTACCACCAAGGCTTTGATTCCTTGATCTACCGCTATGATAAGTGCCTCAACATACAAGATGACTATGTCGAAAAATAGACTGAATATGTGCCTATATCTGTTCCATGTGTTCTGCATTGTAACTTGTTTACATTCAAAATAAAAAAATAGGGAACCTTACTTTCTGACTTACCCTTGTGTATTTGCAGTCTATGTACATCATATGATGCTGACTGGGAAAGAAAACTTGGGGAATGTTACATTAGTTTTGCAAGGGAAATATTGTAGTGCTCTACTTATAATTAATATGAAAGACTAGATTATTTGTATTATTACGAAAAGATTTCTGAAATATTTAAATGAAAATCACAACCGGGTTTGAATTTTACAAATAAATTAAATATGTTATTTTTCTTTTCTTCATGACAGAGTGGAGTTTCATATATTGCCAGCCCTTCAGGTTCTACCAATGACGCTGAAGTTATTAAAGCTTGCAATGATCACAATATTACTTTGGTTCATACCAATTTGAGACTTTTCCACCATTAGAATATTGCATTTATAAGGAGATCAAGATTTCTCATTAACTTTTATAGAACTATTAAATGCTTTTCTATGAATTATATTTTGATAAACATTCCAGTTGAGGAATTTAATACATATTTTTGATGACTGTTTTGCAAATATGTCAAATGACATTTTATATCTAAAATTTAGAATAGCCTTGGATTATATTTTATTGTTATATTTTGTGACTAAAAACTATTTCCAGTTCCAATGGAATTTGTGAATGAAAATTTAAATAAAGTTATGCAGTAAAACTTTTTTCCCTAAGATATTTTGGAAGAGGTAGCATTTAGTTGAAAATGAATCATTCCCAAAAGTAAATCCATCATCATACAGCAAACATTAGCATTTTATAGACCTACTTTTGTTTTATGTGATATGTCCAAAGACCCCTTTCCACCACAATAAACCTTTTGGTTGGAAAAAATAACATTTTATGGCTATTGGAGCTACATATTTTATCAAGGCTAGTGATCATATTTTAGTCTAAGCTATGGAATGGATACTTTTGTCCACAAAAATGGTTTTGTCAACAGGGGTCCGTTGTGGCACAAGTAGGATTGAACAAAAAGTCTACCTGGACTGCTTTAGTGAGGCATATAGTTTAAGTAGTATATTAATTGAAAAGGCTTGTCATATGCATTTTCTTGTATGGAATCTATACAACAAACCTAATGTAATTAGTTGCGAATTGCTTTCCATTCTATTACCTAACATACATAGATGGTTGATATTGTAAATGTCTTGTAATTGGGAAAGGTTAACTCTCAATAAGAATAAATGCAGAATGACACTTAGAATGCAAATTTTTGAGCAAATAATGAATGTACTCTATAGTAAATTGGTTGTAAGGTGGTCAGAATTTCCTTACCACAGGTAAACAAGTCAGGAAAGTGTACAACGTATCACAAATGGGTGTGTTTCGTGCATTGGAGTATTAGAAAGAAATGATACATGTACCTGTATGTAAGGGAAATAGCGTTTTAAAGTTCATTTCTTCATCATAAATAATCCATTTTCTTCCTATTTAAAAATATTGTATGCACACGTAAGGAAATTAAACGTTTGTTTGTGAGATTGTTTATGTTAGCAACAATGAAGAAGTAACCATGCAAGAAATTTTTAAAGTTCAACTCGAATTAAGACATTCTTGTTTGATTTTCTTCTAAAATAAATGTCATAAAATGTAAATACTTGAGCAACTGATTCAAAATAGCAATCACCTCCACCAAGAGATCAACAGTCTTCGTAAATATCGATGTTACTCATTTGTAATTTAAGGTTCACATTTTATGTTGGCATATAAGTCGACTCTAAGTTTTAGGAAAAATTTTTTAAGCTTCAAAGGTTGACTTATATGCCAGAAACCTTTTTACATCACGGAAGCTGTGCAACTCGAAGAAAACATCCTCACCAAGTCCGACGTCCAACATGAGTTATCCCATGAATTGATTTGTCTTATTAAAGTGTGTATAGGTCAAAATTATTTCAAATTTAATAGACAGATGGGCTCTCCTCTTTCTCCCCTGCTAGCAAATATTTTCATGGACAATTTAGAAAATGCTCTTTCTAAATTTAACTACACTTTACTTAAATACAGGCAGACCTCATCTTTCGGGGCTTTATCTTTCACGTGTTTCGATCTTTCGCAGTTCCGCATTTGTGACCAGTTTTGTCTTTTGCAGTCTTATGTTTCCATCTTTCGCGGAAAAAATCACGGAAAAGGCTGCGCGAAATTTTTTATATATGGTATGAATTGCATTTTCCTCACATTTTCTCTCATAGTCAAACCTGAAAAATGTTGTTACGTTATTCTGATATTTAAAAATAGATACGTGAATGTATTTTTTAAAGTACACATATATGTATAAGACAGGTGTATGCAGGGCCTGAGAGAGGTGAGATGTGGCCCGGGCCAGTCACAAATGTGGGGCCCCACCCCAGTCCGAAAGCCATACAAATAGATTAATTAAAAACCTTTAGAATAAATTTTGGGGGCCCCTCTGGGCCCGGGCCAAATGGCCCTGCTGGCCTCCCCTCTATCTGGCTCTGCGTGTACGTATCTTATATATACTTTTAAATATTTTTAGGATGCAATCCTCCCACACTTTTGTGTCCCTTCGCACGTGAAAAGTTGCAGAATATAAGCTGGCATCACCGTTCAGAAGCCTTCTGTCTTTATTACGAAAGGGAACTCCCGAGGGGAAAAACTCGACTATCATTGGATTATTTGCTCAGGTGTGACATAGTTCAAATGCTTAAGCTTGCGTTTTGCGCATCATTTATTATTGGTGGAGTTTCGCAGAGTTTTTCAGGAATGTAACCCCCAAGAAAGACACGGTCTGCCATATTTGGGGAATTAGCTCCTGCAAGTTAGGCAACCTCCGATGATTTTTTTTCTCGATTCTACTACGGAACTTAAATAAGACTATTTTCTGATACTTTTTTCGTCTTCTTTTAATTTGTTTAAGTCTCACTTTCATTGAAGTTAATTTTTCCATCTCTTTCTCTATTTTTCTGTGGTCACCAATACAGAGGACAAATGATGATGGGATGGGAACCAAACGCTGTATTTCCCATTGCCTTAATTACTTCTCTTTTGCGATTTCGTCTTTCGCGGTGTTTTCAGGAACGTAACCCTCACGAAAGATGAGGTCTGCCTGTATTCCTTATTTTGGTGTAGGTATATGGATGATTTTTTATGTATTTGGTCCGGTTCAGATGAACTGTTGCATGACTTCCTTGATCTAATCAATTTCTTCCATAAATCCATCTTTTTCATAATAGAAATAGAAAACAATGGATTCCTTAACTTTCTTGATTTATATCCCTCAAAAATAACGAGCCTGTTTTTTCAATATACTGGAAACCCTATGCAGACCAGGTTATCCTGAACCATTCCTCTCATCATCATTCTCACAAACATGCCTCCTTCCACTCCATGTTACACCGTCTAGTAAACATTCCGCTCTCCCCTTCCGATTTCAGTTTGAAAACAATTAGTGAATGAAAACATTAAAAAATATGGACACTTTTTCCTGTCATTGAAATAATTCTGAAAATGTAAATCTTATTTTCTTCCACTTGAAAAAGTACCCACTATGTTAAAAACATTTTTTTAAATTTTATTAAATGAAGACTATCTATTATTTCTGCATTCATTAGTCCATGTGTTTCATTTAAAATTAAAATACATGGAAAGGGAGAATAATTCAATATACATAATTGAAATTATTAGTACTATATTAATGTGGTTAGTGAGTCGTTAACAGAATTATCAACAATTTTTCCCAGTGTGTCAAAACTACTAAATAAACAAGTTTATAAGTAGATGGAATTAAGAAGCACCCAACAGTGGGTATATATAGCAAAATATTTAGAATTCATATTAAACAAAAATGCTATAATTGATGAATCTAAATGCTTGAATAAATGGAATCTTTTTAAAGTTTTTCTGCAATCATATAAAGAGTTTGAGGAAAAGTTAGCATATGAAAAATGGTTTGTCTTTTCTCAATCAGTCTCTAATTCAAAAGATAACTCCGAGTTTCCGAGGATTGCCTGCTTGTCTTTGCAATTCCAGCTCACAATGCAAACCTTGAGCATATTTTTAGTTTAACGAAAGATAAGTGGACTGATGAAAGAAATAGTTTGGCATATGAGTCAGTTTTTTAATTACAAAATAATTTTAAACATTTGTTATGTATTGAGTTATTTGATAGCATAGTTAATGATAAGGAATTGTGGAAGAAAGTGAGCAGCTCTGAAACATATGGCTAGATAATTCAATTAAACACTCCATTTGATTTAACTTTTATTAAGAAATTATTAATTTATATATAATACTTTGGCTGTAAATTTCTAATAAAACTTGTTTTCATACCAAATTTTATTAGTCATATTTTTTCTCATATTTGGGACCATTTGTCCTATCTCCACAAAGTCAAAATCTGGTCACACTATTATGTGGGAAATAATTCAAGTAGGCCCTGGGCAGAGGTGAGGGGTGTTGGTAAGTTTCTAAGGGCGGTGCACTGTCTCCGCCGACCACCAAATACTGTGTCGGCAAACTATAGCAGGTATGTCCAAGGTGGCACGCTAATTCACAGAGAAATTATTAAAAAATAGAAAATTTTTCTTTCAATGTCACCCCGTTCCTGCATCATCCAGGATGTCTATATCATAAAACATTAACATTTTATAAGCGCTAGCGATAAAATTAATGGTGTCACGCACGGCCACAAATTTTAAATATTTGAAGAGGCTCGACGGGAAAATGTTTTCGACTGTTGCTTCGAACAGTAAATTCCAAGCCTCGACCCTGATCTATCTTTTACAAAATATGTAAGTCGCCGAAACCGGTCGTATCCTTTTAAAATGTGGAAATAGTAAAAGGTTTTATCATTGTATTTTATTTCGTCCGATATACAGCTATAACTATTATAAAGTGGCAGTTCTTTACATGGGTACCCCCCTACTACAAAATGACAAAGTTAATCTATTTTTAATATTCTTCGTTAATACATCATTTAAGGTAAGGAATACAATTCGCTTATTTGAGATAGTAAATGATATAGGCAATCAGGACCTGAGAATAAATAACCGATTAAAAAAAACCTTTTAGATTGTTTAATAATTTTTAATTAGGATAATATCTATATCTGATTGGCCGGTCTCGACATTTACAAACCCAATCACCGGACAACGGGTTCCGGGCGAGGCGAAGGGCGCGGTAGCCGAAGGCTCGTCAATATATCCTTTCAATGTTATATCCTCTTGTCTGTTGCGCCGCAATGTTTTTATTTATCCTACACATTTCCGTTGCTATTTACTATGTTACTATTTACTGTAAACATTTCCCCTAGAAACATGATCATTTTATAGTAGGGGGGTACCCATGTAAAGAAGTACCTATACAGTTAATCAGTTGAATTAGTCTGGAAGACTGAAAATTAAGTGAAAATTTAAGCTGATATTTATTTTAAGAAATTAGGCCACCTGGACCAAGTTCAATTTTATAGAGTGAGTGAATATGAGAAATTTAAATCTTGTCAAGTTTAGATAACAATTGACACATTACTTCCGATGCATTTTGTGAGCTGGTTCTGAATTTGTTCCTCTCCGCTTTTCTTATTGGTCACCGGCTTAGCAGAAAAGTTTTGCAGCTGAAGTTATTCTAGCCGTGATATCCCGGGATTTTTTATGCTGCTGTGTTCTTATATACTTCGGTTCTAAATGGTACGTTTGTAATGTTAATTTCAAGTCATAACTATGTTGCATCTTTAGGAATATGTCGATAGAACGACAAGTATTTCTCACGTTAGTTTTAAATTATATGTGTTTTATTATTGTCTTGAGGTTAAATGCGGTATTCTTTATTTCTGTTACAGGCGTTACTTGGTGTACAACTCGTAATTACAATGGTGATGGCAAGTATAATACAGAAGTTAGGTCCACATTATTCTTTGGCTAGGTGGCTTCTTTGCTCAACAGGGTATGTTATACTTTTCAGTTGTTTCAACATTTTTGTGGCTTTTTCTGAGGTGTCTGTTACAAAAATTGCTAGATATAAATAAGTATAAGAATGCGGAAGACCATCTTAACATCATATTATTAATTACAAACTCGGTGATATTATTTATTTCTCAAGGTTGACAAGGTATCTATATCCCACTAATGAAGAACTCAAAGCTTTGGCGGGAATTCCTAAAGTAAAAGGGAAAGGAAAGAGATTCAAAGAAGAAAATGGCAAAAATTTTGATACGTTTCACGTTGCAAGGAATTTGGATATTCAGGTGTTAAGATTAGTTTACATATTTTGAAATACGTCATAAACTTCAATAAGACCCTACTATGTCTTTCAGTCCTTTTTTTTTTAATTTAAGAGTTTCTCTAGTGGTTCGGCGTTCGCAATTCAACATACGTAAAAGTCTTAATAAATATAAAAAAGTTGCTAAGTGTATTGTATTAATTTTTAATTTGGAATTAATAATTCGAGGTTTTTTAAATATGTGAGTAATGGTAACTCTCCCTTTTCATTTGCAGCTTGAAACTGCAAGTGTGACAAGCCTTGATGTGGTTCATTTGAAGTTTTATCCGGAATATCAATGGCTTGTTGACTTTTCCATGTACGCAGTAATTGTGTATATTTTAACCGAGGTAATTTATTTTATGCATAATACTTCAACGATTAGTAATGCATGTTCGAAAATGTTTTTGTGTGTGTATCTGTGAGTCCCTGCTTTTATTCGCATTTACTGATGTAGTATTTATGAACCTCATTTTTATTGAGAATGGTCATATGATCAAAAGTTTGTCAGAATTAAGGCTGCTGCTGTGAAAATGTTTAGTTCCATTTTCAGCCTGAAATTCCCTCATTTTGTTTTAAGAATAAGTAAGGGAATTAATCAGGAATTGTCAATTTGATATCAAACAATTATTAAAGTCATCACCTAACTTCTTATTAATGAGACTTTGTATATTAATGTGCAGTTCATAAAATTCATAGTCTTTCAAATGACTGATCAGGACCTGTTTAAATTTCAAAGAACTAGTTTTGAGAATTTTTGATTCTGATTTGTCACATGCCTATATTAAAATACACCACTCCCCGATTATAATGCCGTCGGTTATACCATGGACTCCGATATACCGCAGGTCTTCCTCCCTATTTCTTGGAAAGAAAGTCCTGCCATTTTTTTTAGTATGTACTAAAGTAAAAACAAAATATACTGACGTTTCAAGGAATCGATTAAATAAATTTCTTCTACTCACTGTATATTGTTTTTTTGAATTTTGTTTTTTTGTAGCAAGTATAGAAATTAAAAAAATGAAAAGTCATGTCCTCGGTTATACCGCGGTTGTCTTATAACGCGGGTCGCAGCTCCTCCCCCGATACCCTGCGTTATAACCGGGTAGCGGTGTAATTAAGTTAATAGTTGATTCTTTAAGACATGGGTGGGGAACCTTCGGCCTGCAAACTGCATGTGGCCCTCGAGAGCGTTTTGTGTTTACTGCGAATGAGTGATGAAAAAGAGATCTGTAAAATTTAACACACAAACTCATATTTTTAATCCAAATAGTGATAATAAAGCATTTAATACTGAAATGTTAATCCTAAATACTATAATTTAGAATTGATTTCCACTTATATGATACCTTATATTCTCTTAGTAACTTCAATTTAAACTACCGTATATACTCGTGTATAGTACGAGTTTTTACGACTAAATTTTTATTGCAAAAATTGGGGATCATACTATACACGAGTAATGCATTTGAGGATTTAAAATTCATGTATCTTCACGGGCATTTTCGGTGAAGTTATGCCACCCGCACGCATTTTAATGGTAGGCTAACCTTAACAGTGAGGTCCTTTATCGTTGTTATGTTGCTTCGTGAAGAGTAGAATCTTTTTCATATATACAGCTTCAAATTCACAAATACTTGATAGTGACGATTTACGGGCACTTCCTTTCTTGAATTTTATGTATGTACATCTTTCTTTGCGTCTTTTTACAAGGGATGGATTGGAACGAGTTGGACTAAAAGTATCGTAACTTTATGGAATTTCGACATTTTGGGAAAAAGAAATTATTTTGTAATATTCAACAGTCTTTATTGTTTCTTCAATCACACACCGATTGGTTTCCACTACAAAGTCATTCTACAAGTGTTACGTCGGTTAGTAACACCATTAGAATGATTTTGTAGTGGAAACCGGTCGGTGTGTGATTGAAGAAACAATAAAGACTGGAATATTACAAAGTAATTTCTTTTTATCCGTTATCCCTACCTATTAAACAGATGAGCGGTTGGAACCATTACGTACGCGGAACGTAATCAAGACGTACTAGAATTGAAACGATTTTATTTCATCTTGTGCAATCATGATTCATATCACTTTTTATTAAATGTTTTAGGAGTAAGATACTTAACCTATCCGAATTTTAGTGTACTCGCAAAAAATACTATTTACGACATTTACGGCCTATTCTACGGTGGTGTGGAAAATCAAGGTTGTTCGATATATCTCACTCGTAACCATCGAGCTATCGAAACGAAATATATCGACCATGGTGAAAAGCTCGGGTCGTACTATAAACGAGATATATGAAAAAATCAGGTTTGTTCACCAAAAAACCAGGGGTCGTACTATACATGGAGTCGGCATATACACGAGTATATACGGTAATCAGGCCTGCCAAAGCAGTGGCAACTTCCAATGCGCTAACATTCACTTTCCTGAATCCCACTTTCCGAAGTATCATTTGCCCGAATGCCAATTGCCTGAACATTACTTTCTCAGATATCATTTTGCCAAATATCATTTGCCCGAACATTACTTTCCCGAACATCACTTTCCCGAATATTGTTTTCCCGAATATCATTTGCTCGAATATCACTTATATGCGAATTTACCGTTCTTCTGAGACCGAATGAAAAAGGGTTCATTTTGGAAAAAATACTCTAACATTTTCCTGAAGAGAAATAATCTTGCACTCAAAAGATAAGTTGAAGAATACAATTTTCTTCTACTCCCACTTCCCCCTCCTTGGTCTTCAACTATTTTCCCACAATGCCCTCTCCCGCAAGTAGCCTCCTTCCGTACTCACCCATCACAACAACAACCCCTCCCTCCTGGGATAACCCACCCCTCCCATTACCACCTGTACCAATCAACCCTCAAACCTCTCCCCTTTAATACCCTACTCTTGCCTCTTCCACATTTGGTGTAGATAAATACTAGGCTTATGCTATGGTATTAGTATATCACTGTAGACAATCGCAAGCAGGTAAACCATTGTTTCCCAACCTATTTAGGGTAAGGGGCTTCGTAATTGTATTCCATTGGCTCCGAATGTGTGGTGACCAAGTGAGAAAAATCATCTAGAAACATCGTCTCTCTTTTCAGAATAAGATCGCATCGAGTACATTGATTCAAATAATCGTAAGTAAATTTTTATTATTGACCTATTCTTAATAATTACGCTAAATGATTTATTATCTATACTAGGTGTATATTTAATTAAAAAATTTAACCCTCTTTTTACAGAGTTGGACGGTATGGAAAATAAAATAATTTTATAAAGTACACTTTCAAATAAAGGGGTCTTAAAGTTGGGTTATAAAGGATTTATGTACATTAAGAATAAGGTGGGAAAGGAAAACAAAACTTATTCGGAATGCGAATTGTGGAAGAGCAAGGGTTGTAAAGGACAGATAATCATGATTGGCATGGGTGATAAACTCCATAGTTTATTTTCTGAGAGTATTAACTGGCATAACCATGTCTCAGAAACCACCAAGCTTGGCATTTCCCAGGCAATTGCATCCATTAAGCTCAAGGCTGAAGCAAGTGCTGAATCACCAGCATTGATGATACAAGAAGTCAAAAATTCTGCTTCTCAAGAGGTCACTGTAGCCTTGCCTTCGAAGAACGCATTAATTCAGGCCATGCAAAGGGCAAAAAAAGACATTTATGGCAAAGGGAGCCTTCAAATTTTGATAAAATTAAAATCCCGCAAGAACTCATGCACACGAAAGACGGTCAGTCATTTTTATTCAAAGACATTGAAGTTGGAGAGGGAAGGATGATCATATTTATGTCAAGCAGAAATTTTCGGGTTTTGGCTAATAGTGGGTGACTTATGGATGGTACTTTCAAAACCGTTCCAAATATTTTTTATCAGTTATATACGATTATGTGCGAAGTGGGTGAAGAGGGAAGTAAACGGTTTTTGCCTGAGGCATTTGTCTTGATGACTGGGAACACAAAGAAATGTACTGTAGGATTCTGGAAGAACTACTGGACAATTCCGAAGACAATCGTACTGTGCTGAGGGTTCGGCACATAATCACAGACCTTGAAATGGTGGCAATTGCAGCAATAAAGGAGAAATTGCCCCTCGTAAACAATAGTGTGCTTCTATCACTTGAGGCAAATCCAAAAAGTAGGTCTTGCTTAGTTATACAGCAAGAATGAATAGATTTTCCTGCTGATGAGAAAGATTGGGGCTCTAGCTTTTCTGCCATCAAATAAAATTAGAGCAGCATATGAGGCAATAGATGCATTATTTAAAAAAACTGGGAATGAGAAAGTGATACAAGTGTGGGAATGGTTTGGAGAGTAATACGTCAAAGGTAAGCTCCGAGAAAGAAATGCTGAAGAAAGAGACATTTACTCTGACCTGATGTACAAACCATCTCTTTGGTCTGTGTACAATAACATAGAAAATGCCTTTCCTCGAACCCAAATAATTTGGAAGGCTGGTATAGGCGATGGAAGGAGTTGTTGTCAGGTAAAAGTCACATTGGGCTCTATACATTTATCTGTGGATTAAGAGATGAAGAAGAATACAGTAGCCGGAAACCTGACGATGTAAACAGAGGCAAAAAAGTGGCAATTCCCAGAGGAGTCAGGGTGAGGGAAGAGAAGATTTTAAACCTACATAAAACTTGAGATGGGCAAATGACCAAAATTCTACATATGTACTGGTTTCGTGTACAACACATGGTATGCTGTGTAGTAATCAACATCCTTGTATAGATACAGTAAGCCCATATCCATTCTGTCATCTTTTCTCCTGCTTGATTAATATTAAATGAACAGCATAATCTGAAATTTTATCTTTTTTCCAAAATAGGACATCATCATCTGTGGCTGCAAAATTGTACCACTAGTTTTGTTGCCTCGGCTGCATTGAGGAGAAAAAATTGACTAACTGACAATGTGTCAGAATTAATAAATGTAACACTATTATTATTATGGTGTATTTTTGTGACTGACTGATTTTGTATCAGAATTAATCAGTGTAAATAAATGTAACATTATTATTACTGTGGTGTTATTTGTCCAACTGTGTAGCTTTTTAGAAACATGTGAAGCATTTTTTCCAAGGAAATGATTATCACAAAATTGGACTATTTGGGAAAATGATAATCAAGAAAATGTTATTCGAAAAAGTGATATTCAGAAATATGTTATTCGGGAAAGTAATGTTTGGACAATTGGTATTCTTGCAAATGATATTCATATATATATATATATAGATAGGATATTTAGGGCAACTAGGTGTTGAAGGAAACCCAGTGAACACTTACCGGAAGGAGAGCCGCTGGGATGTTGGAGAGACACATTTGTAGAGGTTAGAGCTTTCGGGATGATCCCTTCGTCAGCACAAGAGAGAGACAACTGATATGGCAGTGACACTGGGGTGAAGGTGTGGGGGTGGAAGGGAAGGGAGCGTGGAAAGGTTGGGGATTGGAGGATGCAGAGAGGGGAGGGGCAGAGGGGAAAGAGAGGATGGAAAGAAGGAAATATTAATGGATATTGAGGCTGGGAGGAGAGAAAGAGTTTAAGATTTGGATATGGGCCAGTTCCCATTGACGGAGTTGGGGGGCAGAAGCATCGCCTGGGAGGGTGTGAATGGCCCTCACCGTGAAACAAACATTGAAACTAAGATTGTGATTGTTTGCATGAACGGCCACGGGTAGCTGTCGTTTAAGACTGATGCTGTTGCTAGTATTTATGTATATACATACACATATATGTATACATATATATATATATATGTATGTATGTGTGTGTGTGTGTGTGTGCTCGCGCACGTGCGTGCGTGTGTATGTATGTGTGTATATATATATATATATGTATGTATATACATATACATACAGGCGACTCCGTTCGAGATTCGACAAATTCGAGATTTCGACCAAGCCGATCAAATTGGGAATTAGTATACGCAAAGTAATTTTCATCCTGACCAACCACACGAGGTTTAGTTTTAATGTAGACATAGTTATTTCTGCTCTAATTGTTTGAATTTGTGCTGATTTCACTCTTTTTTCTGTTAATCTTTTATTTAAATTCATTTATTTTATTGATTTATTTATAAATTTATCACTTGACATGATATCTAAAAGGAAATGTAATAGTGATAATGCAAGTGAATCAAATAAAAGTGTGTCGTTAGCACTTCTGTGAAACAGAAGGAAAAAATTCTAGAACGTGATAAATTCACGTAATTTGTTGGCTGGTTTGACAGTTAAGAGAAGGGCGAGCTGAAAGGCGGGAATGTATCCCCTGATTATAACATGTAAGTCTATGAAAAAATGGCGTTCGACATTTGACAATTCGAGATTCGACCACGTTTTCAGGAATGCATCCCTGTTGAATCTCAGGAGTCACCTCGGTGTGTGTGTGTGTGTATATATTTTTTTTTCATTAATATTTTTTGTGCTATATTTTCATTTACTTTATTTGGCTATTTATTGATATACTATTGTGTCATATCTACATAGTGTTAAAAACTGCAAAATTTTCAATTTAAATATTTTGAATACTGAAGTAAATTTAGTATAAAGTAATCCAAGTTTTGATCAATAATTATGATATAGTTCATCAGTAGCCCAGAGTTGCCCTACATCAGTGGTTCTTAACCTTTTTCGTCTTGTGCCCTTGTTCTAGTCTTCTAAAATCCCCATGCCCTCCTCCCCCAGAAAATTTTCTTTTATGTTTTTAAGGGCTTTATCAAAAAGTATTTGTAATTTTTGTTTGATTAGTTTTTTTGACCACAAGATTAAAATAATCGAAAACTAGTCATTCTTCTGAATTACGCATATTTTTGTACTAACTTACCTTGCAAACACTTCCCAGCTTAACATAAAACAATAATATTTTGGCAATTGGACACAGGATTATGACAGCAATCACTAGTGGCAACTTAAAGTCAGCCAATTCATGAGGCAGTCTGACAAGCTGTTGCCACACAATACAGTGAAACTTCGATTTTACGTTTTTGAAGGGACCGATTTAAAAAACATAAAATCGGGGAAAACGTAAAATCGAGAAAATTAAAATTCTTTACTCTGAAGAAAAATCTTACACTGTTTACTATATGTGAACTTTTTAAATATACCATAATGACCTTCTTCTGTGTACTGATGGTATCATCGACTTAGCAATGTAATATAAAACATGATCATTTAAATATGATAATTTAACAATATGTATAAGTAATAATTTAGCACTTGAGAAATTAATTTATAGAATGCAAATGAATTATAAACTATATTATTGATTATTTATTCAAATACTTAACGATAATTGCTCAAAGAAAGAAGTATACGATATCATTTAGAATGTTTTAGTATCAACGAAGTTATTAACGATTTATCTGTCATAAGAATCGAAAGAATCCTTTATTGCAATTACATTGTGAAGAAAGTAATAAAAATAATATAAATGAAATCTTCCCAGGTCTAGTGGTTGGAGATGACTGGTGCAATTTGGTGGGAAGAAAACAGCTTTGATGTTTGCCAAATGACGTGTGTTTCGGGGATGAGCGGCACATTGATCGACAGAAAGAATAATTTTGCGGCCTTTAGCTCTCATTTGTTCATCGAATGCTATTAAGAAGCCTTCGAATATTTGAATAGTCATCCAAGATTTTTTGTTATCCACATACTTACTAGGCAGCTTCTTAACATTCTTAAAACACAGAGGATTTTTAAATTTACCAATAATCAAAGGTGGTAGCTTATCACTCCCATCAGCATTCCACACAAGAAGAACAGTTATCCTTTCTTTAGACTTTATACCTCCATGGCATGATTCTCCTTGCATGGTAAGAGTTCTATTCGGTTGCAAATTGTAAAACAACCCAGTCTCATCTGCATTGTAAATGTTACAGAGTGCATAACTTTGTTCTCTTCCAAGAACTCCCCTTTTTTTCTTGTTTCAACTGTTTCTATATTAACACTTTCCCTCACCAGATATAATATTATAGACAACATTATAGCGCCTCTTAAACCTGTCAATCCAGTTGTTGGATGTGGTGAAATCATCTATACCAAGCCTTAGAAAAATGTCCACACTGTAAATAACTCTTCTTTATCCTCGCGATTCTTCACGATCGTGTTCAGCGTGGACATGGCAGTTCCTAAGTGTGAAGTTAATTGAACGCGTGTTCCCATATTTGCGTCAACTTCTGCTAAAATGTCAATCTTCTCGCGTATAGTGAATGCTTTGCGTTTTTTCATGCTGTTATATTAAGGGTTATTAACAAATTTTGAAAAACTACACATTATAATAAATTTGATGTGCAGAATGTTTGCAGTTTTGTCAAAGTAGCTGCAGATGAAAGAACAACCTTATGTTTCAGGCATCTGCGACGACTTAATGCTGTTATCGGTGTAGACGCGTAGTAGGGGTTTAGTTTTATCTCTACCAATTAATAACACCTCACACCTGTCATAAAAGCTGAAGAAAAACAATAAATTTTTTATCCTCCTATAAATTTGCAACAGAAATGTATGAAAATGAAGTTTATTAAAGATTTTTATTTAATGAATTAACAAAAAATTATTACGTTAAAAATCTGAGGGATTTTGAAAAGAAGATAACTCTTAAGGACTGAAAGTTGGGTGCAAAATGTATTACCCAGACTTCAATTTTGTGTCGTAAATTCGAGGAAAACAGAAAATCGGGGAAACGTAAAATCCGTTAAATTTTAGCATTGCTTTTATGTATCATTCATCAGGACCAAAAGAAAAAGCGTAAAATTGAGGAAAACGTAAAATCCGAGATTGTAAAATCGAAGTTTCACTGTATTATACTTTCTCATTAGGCACAAAATCACTCCCCCCTGGAACCCTCGTATGCCCCCTGGTTGAGAACCACTGCCCTACATCATAAATTGCCATATCATATAGATTTTTTTACTATGAAAATTGATCAATGTAACGGGAATGAAAAGATAATACCGTATATACTCGTGTATAGTACCAGTTTTTACGACCAAATTTTTATTGCAAAAATTGGGGATCGTACTATACACGAGTAATGCATCTGAGGATTTAAAATTCATGTATCTTCACGGGCATTTTCGGTGGAGTTATGCCACCCGCACGCATTCTATTGGTAGGCTAACCTGTGGAATATTACAAAGTAATTTCTTTTTATCCGTTATCCCTACCTATTAAATAGATGAGCGAGTGGAACCATTACATACGCGGAACGTAATCAAGACGTATTAGAATTGAAACGATTTTATTTCATCTTGTGCAATCATGATTCATATCACTTTTTATTAAATATTTTAGGAGTAAGATACATAACTTATCCGAATTTTAGTGTACTCGCAAGAAATAATATTTACGACATTTACGGTCTATTCTATGGCTGTGTGGAAAATCAAGGTTGTTCGATATATCTCGCTCGTAACCACCGAGCTATCGAAACGAAATATATCGACCATGGTGGAAAGCTGGGGTCGAACTATAAACGAGATATATGAAAAAATCAGGTTTGTTCACCAAAAAATCAGGGGTCGTCCTATATATGGAGTCGGCATATACACGAGTATATACGGTATATTGTTTTTTTATCATAAAGTGAATTTTTTGGAAACATTCTTTAACTAAAATGTTAGTGTTGAAATAAATTATAACCAACAATAATATGCTAATATGCATATATGGTGCATCTGAAAAAATCTTACAACAAAGTGCCAGAAATTCTCTCTCTTCAATTTCATTATAAGGAGGTTTTACTGTATATAAATTTGAGTGTTGAGTTTATTTTTTATATATTTATTTTAAATAACTAATAAGCAGTCATTACTGGTCTTTTACAATGCATGTGAAAACATAACAAAGATGATAAGACAGCTGTGCAGCCTGCAACCCTAGCATTAAGAAATGTACACACTAAACACTCCTCCTCCAAATACATAAGTTTAGCCTGTCCAATCATAATCAGTTTTTCAGTACTTAGCTTGACCCCAGGTGTTCTAGGCAGGACACCATCAATAACAGCAGAGGGGATTTTACTCCAAATACATTTGTGCAGTTAGCTGTAAATTAGTGATATATTTCCCCTTTGGGCAAAATTATTTTCCTGCTCATGACATTATAGCAAAGTCATATGTGTCACTACTTGAAAAAAGGTATAAACTTTTTTGGTGGTGTGTGCCTAAAACCTAACGGAAGGTGGAGTTATTCTGTATCTTGAGAAATCATCCACTTAAAAAATAATAGGGAGTAATGACTGATGTTTACATTGAAATTAATTTATGCAAATTAATACACTTCAAAGTTTTAAATCAAATGCAAGAAAATTGGCAAAGCCTACTCATTTGTATATGTAATTTGGATTGGCAGAAATCAGACCTTTTACTTAAATTTATTTTTTTATATTTACAAATAATTTGGAAATTTCCTATCAAGTGTACACTTTTTGTTTGAAAATAAATTGCTTCTGCTAACGTTGCTTGTTGTTTTCATTATCAGCTTTCTTTGAAAAACTTGTATTTTGCAAAATATTTTTTTCAAATAGCATTTTATTTTGTTTTAGATTTATTATGCTCTGTTGCCAGTTAAAGAAGAATTCAACCTAAGCATGCTGTGGTCTCTCCTTGTGTTGGGGTTTGCAATGTATCCTTTTTATCTTGTAGCTCTGAATCTTGTACTGGATGTACTACATATGGTTTGAAATACTCTGCACTTTTGTAATTATGTATTATAAATTTGGGTTTATAAAAAAGTTATTAGTTTAGTGGTTAAATTACAAATAAGTTGTAATTACTCCTTAAAATTATATTTTATATATACGGTATAGAACCTTTTATCCAGATTCTGGAAATACAGTTAACTGGCTATTTAAAAAAACTTTTTTTCCAGAATTTGCTAGGAGAAAGAATTTTAAATTTAAAGCCTCACTATAGTCTGTTCACTAGCTGAAGTCTCTTGGCCTACTTAGAGCAAGTAGCCAATCACGAACGTTTCCCCTTCCATCGCCCCTCTCAACTTTCATGCGGGAGAGCAGATAATGGTGTGCGTTGCCAGCTCTTGCGGATTTTTGCCTTCAGCTGATAAACTACGCAATTTCTAAATAAAATACTTCCCATCCTTCTTTTTGATTCGGGCCTTGGACGGCGGTAGAAATGGCAATGCAGGCCAATGTGAACTCTTTGAGAGCAGGAGTGAGACTGGGTTCCTCCCCACTACCTTCCCAAACTAACCGTCTCCTATTGGCTGCTGCTAACTGGCCAAGAGACTTTAGCTAGTGAACCGACTATAGTAATTACCCGGCTCACCACCGTGTGTTGGGTGTGCTCTGGTGAATGAGTGAACATGTAATTTGGAAGAGAACAAGGAATTTATATTGGAAAGTACCAGATTACCGGAGCCAGCTAGGAAAATCGTGGGGCCCGATGCATAGTGTACACGCCGGGCCTCTTATGAATCAAACATTTTTAGTAGTAAATTTTAATAAATAAAGCAGTCTCTCTCGCTATGACACTTCGATATTTTTTCATATTTCTTTATACGACAAATATATTGTAGAGAGCACGAGTGCTCTTTATATGCAGGGCCCGGTGCAGTTACACCGTTCGCACCACCATCAAGCCTACTCTATTACTGTACAGCAGTGGCGTGCATTCAGATGAAGCAACTGAAGCACTGCTTCACTAACTCAAAAAATAAAACTGGGTGTAACATTAAATGCTCGTGAATAATGTAGAACAGTATTGTGCAGCGCTCTGCAATACCTCGGCAATCAGTCCCGGCCAGCCAGCTTGCTACTGAAGCAAAGATATTTCTGATTCAGCTCAGGAAGATGCGCGTGCATGCCAGACCAAGTGCGTAGTTAGGAGAAGCGGTGGAGGGAGTGGGAGATACAGCCTCAGCCAGGCGAAGTGAAGTGAGAGCGTTGAGAGAGACCTGAGCTGGTGTGAATTTTATACGTGTGATACGGAGCGTAGTTTTCGTGCGTGCTGTATCTGAAGTAATTGTTTAGGAAACTATTTGTCATTCAATTTGTTGACTGTTGTTCTTGCTGCTTATAGTTTTAACATGTGAAAATGAATAAAAAATGTCTTCTTGCTTGGTTCGAGACATTTTAAATCGGCCATTTTCTACGCATTCTTTCAACGAAAAACAAGAAATAGTGAAACTTGGCCGACCAACTACTGAACTTCCCAACCTAGTGCAAAAGTCTAAAACATTCACACGTCATTTTCAGATCAATTATTTTGAAAAGTACAACTGGCTTGCTGAAAGCAGTGAGTTAAATGTAGTGTTTTGCTGGAATTGTTTACTATTTGGAAAAAACAGAAGTACGAGTTGGATGAAATCAGGATTTATGCATTTGGGAAACCTATCCAAATCTTTGGTAGAACATGAAATAACTGTTGGACATTTGCGGTCATCAGTGTCCCTCGCTTCATTCGGCGAAACCAGAGTAGAAACTAATTTGGATGACCAACATAAAGCTGACATCTCTCTTCACGATCAGAAGGTCCAGCGAAACAGAGAACTTCTTAGGTGCCTCATCAATGCGGTTTGCTTTCTTGGGAAACAAGAGCTGGCCTTCCGAGGGCATGATGAGTCTACTTTTTCGGTAAATCAAGGTAACTACATTGAACTGCTAAAGTACACGGCTGAATATGACTCCCTTTTAACAACTCATTTAGAAACCGCCTCAGTTTTCAAGGGTATCTCTAACAGAATCCAGAATGACCTAATTGATGCAGTTGCCTCTTCACGGTTAGAAATTATTAAATTTGAAGTGAAAGGTGCTAACTGTTTAGCTGTGTTAGTGGACGAAACTACAGATGTATCAAATAAAGCTCATTTCTCAATTGTATTTAGGTACATCTTTGGGGTACAAATCATAGAATGATTCATAGGGTTTTGTGACATAAGCTCTGACTGCCATGCTCCGGCTATTGCTGAACTTATCAGACAATTCCTCTCTGATAGGGACTGTAGTAAAAAACTGGTTGCCCAAGCATATGATGGAGCAGCGACACTAGCAGGGCACCTTAACGGGGTACAAGCACTGATCAAATCTACAAATCTGGAGGCACACTTCGTACATTGTTACGCACACATCCTCAATCTGGTTTTATCGCAAAGTGTAAGCAGCATTCAGGAGTGTAAGATATTTTTTAGCACTCTCAGTGGACTTGCCGCTTTTTTCTCTAGGTCACCTAAGAGAGCTAGATTTCTGGACGAATTCCTGAAAGGTAGACTTCCAGGTGTTTCGCCCACGTGATGGAATTATTCATCTAGGCTTGTAAACACAGTTTTCAGAAATAGACCAGCTGTGTGAAGTATTTCATGCAATGTTAGGCAGCGCAGGTGATATTTAACAAGACATCCTGGCACCGGTAAATGGATTTCTTTATTCCTTGGAGGATTTTTCATTCTGCTTCTTTCTGAGGGTATTTGACAAAATATTTTCATACACAGATGTACTGTTTGGCATTCTTCAGACGCAGTCATATGATATTAATTACTGCAGACGTAAGATTCAGGAGTGTCATAAGAACATTGTCAGTTTCAGAAATGACTATGATGCTATCTATGAGGAAACAGTTTCTGAAGTAGGTGCACCAAACCAGAGAAGAATCATGAATCACAAGCGTGTATTCTTCGAAATTTTTGATAACATAGACAGCCATCTTGACATTCGTTTTCAAGATTATGGAAAATTGGGATTCCTTGATCTTCTGACGTAAAACAAGTTCAGTGAATTCCCAGAAGATGCATTCGTGAACCTGTTTGACACCTACAACAAATATTTTGAAAAAATTCATTTAAGAAACGAACTAATTGTTGTCTACAGCAGCAAAGAATTTCAGGATAAGAATCCTTTTGAAATGCTCAAGTTAGTCTGTTCCTCAACCCTGGCATCAAGTTTCCCTCAAACAGCACATCTTTTAGAACTTATCTGCACAATTCCAGTATCGACAGCAACAGTGGAACGATCATTTTTGGCATTGAAGAGAATTAAAACCTACTATCGGAACACCACTGGTAAAAAAAGACTCAAATTTAGCCGTGATTTCAATAGAGTCTCGTCTGTTAGAAAAGATGAAAAACAAACTCATTTTTTGAGAAAGTTGTTTCACTGTTTGCCTCACAGGACATGCTTGGAATTTCAATTCCGTTAAAATAAGTTCTTTACATTGTTCATGTTGTGCCTGAGCTAATTTGTATTCAGTTTATTTGTATTTATACTTTTATAGTTTATTGTGATGTCAATAGGAATGTGCATTTTTGTGTTGCCTGCTTTTGTGAGCTAGATTATGGACACATGACATTGTTTTTTGAATTCAATAAATATTTAGTTATGTACATACATTCATGGTGTATTGTACGCCAGCCACGAGAAACGACTTGACCTTGTTCACTCTACAAGCTGAAGCATGCACCTGCACATGCGCAGAACATGAATAACAAGCCACTATTGGCTACTCCCATCCCGCCCACACCTCCCTGCCTGGTGTTTCCCCTCTAAAGAACGGTTCTCGTGGCTCGCATACAGCGATGTAACACATTTAATAATTAATCATCATCATCATATCGATATTGTCCTCATCATATTTTTTCCCCTCTCTGCTTCACTTATTTGACCAGCATGCCACTGCTGAACAGTACAGGAAGTTATGGGCTGGAATAAAATTAAGAACCGGATCTCAAAAAAAAAAGTTGTAAGGAAATTTGGATAAGGATGTCAGGGAAGCCCTACAAGCCAGGGGCACCAGGCAAGTGTCCTGTTTGTAATATATTCCATTTCATACACTGTCAGTAATTGAATGTAAGATAGGGCAAAATGTACTTGAAGGGACGAAAATCAATTAATTTTCATATTTTCTAAAAATTTAACAACCGGCTTGCAGATTCAGAGAAAAATTAACAACTGGCTCACGTGAGCCGGCTTCAGCTCATCACTGAGTTCAAGCATTATTTTATACTATAATAGCCCAGGTCTGTTGGTTGGTTGGTTGGTTGGTCACGCTTTCACGATGGCCGATATAGAGCGTTTTAACAAACTTCCCGAATAGGTAGAAGATTGAAATTTGGCAAGGATGCTTGATTAACATATTTTAAGGTATTGACGAAAATAAATCTCCAATAAAGTCCTGGGTTCGACTCCAAGGAAGACATTTCCATTTTCCGTAAGGTAACGTAAAAATCAATTTTTTGATGTGCAGGCTTTTATTGTTTTGGAAATTAAAATTAGAAGGAATTAATCTACGATCGTCGCATCTGAACCATTTTGAAGAAAAAATTACAAATTTTCTTATTCTGTTCATCTTTTTCCACATACAATTCTAAATCGCTCATGTTATACGTTTAATTCACATATTTTGTGGAAATATTGCCATTTAAATGGAATGTTGCCTTGGCTACCAATTATATTATTAGACCTCAAAATCCTATTGTTGTATCAATCCTTATGGGTATAAACGTGCTTTGAATGCTTTTAATATGAGAAAGGGGGGGAGAGAAAGGTAGAGGAGGGAGCAAGAGGGAGGGGGAGAGAGGGAAATAGAGGGGGAAGGGGGAAAGATGGGGGAGGGAGAGGGGGAGAGAGGAAGGCAAAGAGGCAACTATTTTAAGTTTAACTAAAGATAGCCTGTCAACAACAGAATATTCACTAGAAATGTTGTATATGGCAAAATATTTCATGTGTAAAAGTGTGATATTAATTATTTTAAATGAAAATAATAATAATCTATCTATCTATCTATAATTCTTCCGTTGATATTTCAACGGGCATTACACTAGTATATTATAATAGTGCTCAAATTGGAAAGTATTACGAAACGGAACACACGTTCTGGTAGTGGAACTGAAAGCAGTAACTGATAGAATAGTTACAATCGAGTTAAATTTTGATTTCTTCCTTATGTACTACAAAGAAGAAAAGTAAAGAAAAATTTTTTATTTTATTTTTATTAAATGAAGTTATCAAAACGGTATTACTAAATGTTTGACGAGATGGAATGATATTATCGACACATGCGACGGACCAGAACACCGTTCTGGTGAGTTCTAGCTCTATCCGAGTATTGTTTATGAGTATATTCCAGATAACTGGAAATTCCAGATACTGGCTCTCCCCATATCCCAAGCTTGCCGGATAAAAGGTTCTATACTGTAATATATTTTAATTATAATAATTTGATTTACAAGCATTGAGAAATAGTATTAACTTACATTTTCATAGAAATGGGTATAAAAAATACATGAACTACAATACATTTTAGTCAAAATATCTGAAACAATAGATGACCATGGCAAGAAAATATCTACTTAAATATAAAAGAAAGCATTTAAATTGATTAGAGGAAATTAAAAAAGATTGATGGTAGTAATGATTATACGAAGTTGAGCTTGAGTATTTTCAAGTGCTTGGGTATCCTAGAGCGCAGCAGCAAACGGGTTAAACCATATGGCTTTAAAAATTACTTGTGTTTCAGTTACAAAGTGACCGAGTTCTTCCTTTAATTTGATGATGGCCATTTTGTCAGCAATATGTGTGTCTAGTATCATAATGAGTGAGAGCAATTAGGAAAAATGTGAAAGGCAAGGGGAACTAAAAGAAAAGTTGCAAGTTGATATTTATGACAAATATTTTGAAAAACATTTTTAATTGCAATTTTTACTGTGGTGGTTATGTTCGTGACTCAACCAGTCATTTGAAGGGACCAAGGCTTATGTGAAATTTTGGATTAGGGGGTGTTCCCTGGGAGACATACCTTAAGTCTTATAATGTATGTTTCATTAGGATAATGAGTGTAATTTGCTTGAAAATGAAACAAATTGCACTCTGTTTATTAAAACTTTGAACTATTTCCATTAAAAAAATGCAATTTGTTTCTTTTTTGTGCAAACTGTGCCCATTCCCCTATAATGAAGAGCCCAATATCGGCTTTGTCGGTGAATTATCTACACTTCAGTGTTAAAAACGTGTATGTATTACTTGAAAAAAATATTTCTCAGTGACAAAAGTGATCATGAATTTTTATTAAAAGAAAATGAATGAAGTAGTTATCTTTGACAAAGCACAGTAAGACGTTGGGGACTTTGTCAGCTCAATACTTCCGTGGCGGAGAAGAATCTGCTGGAGAGCGTGCCACTGTTGTGGTATCAGCATTAGCACATCTGGTGCTTTCAATGGCCGTATTGGTGGCTGACGAAAGAACATTAGAATTAGGTCTAGACACTGCCTATGCCACTCTGAATCGCTCATCAGCAGCTGCCTTATCCCTTGTTGGACCACAAAATCTACTTTCTCATAGGTGAGTTACTACTGTCAGTATTAATGGTTAAATTGTTGACAATGTTCGAATGATCATCCCTTTGAACATGGTGATTTACATAGTTGTTTTTGAGATCATCAACATTAATTGTTCCAGTCAACTTAAGTTCACATCAGTTAAAAAGTTTTTCATGTTGTAATATGTTAATTGCCTTGCCGAGATGGTCCTATGTGCCATTGTATCAATGAAAATTAATGAAAACGAATGTTTGAATGATACCCTTTGATTTTAATTAGGAACATATTCACAGTACAGTCATGCCTCGTTTAGCGCAAAGGATATGTTCCGAACAGTCTTTGCGCTAACCCAATTTGTGCTAAACACACCGGTTATAACATGTACTTTGTAGCGAAATTGCAAGGTTCTCTAATGTTACTTTTTTATTTATTATTATTTTTTAATGATGCGTTCCCCGCAAAGCCAATTTTAAGCTTGTCTGCAGGTAGGGGGAAAACCCCAAGATGAATCACAACATCCATGCCCGAAGCGAACCCACGACCTTTGGATTAGAAGGCAGGCACACTACCTACCAGTCTAATTATCATTATAAATCAGTATTAATACAATTTTAAATCTTTCGCAGCGGTGCTCGCATTTATCCATAGATCGCTAGGTTCTGCGAGTTATCATTTTCGTCACTGCAGCGCTCAAATCTACGCATAAATTACTTATGGTATGTATGCATGGGGGTATTCACCATTTTCAATAATTGCTTGAAATTCGTCAGAAAACTTTATAGCTGCATCTTTATCAGCGCTTGCTGATTCACCTGTAAAACGAACGCTATTTATATTTGTGTGGCGTTTAAAATTTTGAAACCAACCGGAACTGGCATGAAATGTTTCTGAGGAATCTCCACCCTCTTCTTGCTTTACACATTCAAACAAGGAAAGTACTTTACTGCAAATGATTGCTTGACTAAGGGGCATGTGTTCATTAGAACACTTAGAATCAATCCACAACACTAGCAGTTTCTCCACTTTTTCAAGCATATTACTAACAATAAGTGATCGTGTGAGTTTCTTCACAGTTACTGCACTGGCTGCTTCAATTGAACTTTTTATTTTGTCTTTATTTAACAAAATTGTATGAATTGTAGAAGTTGTGAAGTTACACTTACGTGCAATATTGCTCTGACGCTCACCTTGTTCAAAACACTGAATCACTTGAAGTTTTTCCTCAAGATTTATGTTTTCCTTGATAATTTAGGATTATTTTCTATACTTTGATTGCCTTTACTCAATTTTCTCCTTTCTGCCATGATCGCCATGATCTACTGAAATTATTTCCCCCTATTTACTGGTAAAATGTTATTTTGCCATAGATACAGTATTTACTCGTGTACCCTGCACACATTTTTTCCAGAAATGCCGCGGAAAAAGGGGGTATGCATCTTACACGAGAATTTCTGAACATGCTATATAAATTGTATCGATAGTAAATTCTCTGCAATATGCTTGCGTCTATGTTTATATTCGTAAAAGACGTCGAATTCTACAAAGTATATGTGTATTTATGCGACCAAGCAAACATGTAAGTTACACCTGCGCCGTAGGCAAAAACTCGCAAAAGTAGGCAGAAAGAATACGCCGACTAACTGATAACTATAGTTCAATGACTACTGAGGGTTTGCTGGCTTGAAAATAGGTAGGTTCAAGTTTGGTCCTTTTCCCTCATCTACTTCAAGGAATTCGGAGTGGTGAAATTTTTTTGTGAATGAATGATTTCATCATTTGAAAGGAAGACGGAAATCCACATCTCAAGTGTTTGGACTCATTTGTTCATAACCTTCCAATATTTACTCATGAGACGATACGTGAAAAAACTCCCCATCCACCTAAGGAAGTTCCCGTTCATAGATGAACAAATATTTTGTGAAGTTCAACATCTATTCGTAATATTATGTCAAAAACAGAAGCGGAGGTGAAGTTGTGTAATAATACAACAAAAACAGTTATGGGATTAACAAAAGAGGACTATCGGTGAGGAGATTTCTGCTAGTATTGTCATAAAGAGATCATCCAATAAATTGTGTCACGTAGAAGGGAGAAGATGCTTAACTTGAGCGGAACTTGTTTCAGGGAGTGGGAATCGGTAACTTAAAAGAAACTTATTCTGGCTGAAATTACTTTTTTTCCCTCCTATCTGGCCCAAAAATAGGAGTTCGCGGGTTACATGAGTAAATACGGCATTAAACAAAGCACCGGAAATATGTCATTGGAACTGATTACGTGAAAACAGCTTTCCTTTATTTTTTAAGCAAACAAAAGCCATCCATACATAACAGTATTTATTTTATTAAAAAATAAAAAAAAATGTATACCACTGGATTCCAATTGCACTAAACAAATATGCGCTAAATGAGGCATGACTGTATTGCTTTAGTTTTTAGCATTTTTCTTAATCCGCTAATGTAATTATTTTGTCAGTCTCACATTTTCACATCTGGTGAACTACTGCTACAACTTGATGGAAAGGATGACCTGAAGATCCGTATGTGACAGGCATAACCTAAAATGATGGGAAATGTGGAAGCAGCTGAAAAAATCTGCTATGACTGGGAATCAAATCTGGGTCTTCCACTAGAAAATATTCCCGTTCTGAAACAGGAGAATTAGTCCGCTATGGTACTTCAGTGGTGGAATATCTGCCCGGCAAGTGGAATACCTGGGTTTGATTCCAGGTCATAGCAGATTTTTTCACCTGTTTCCACATTTCCCTACTGCTACAACGTTCAAGTTAGAGCAACCAAATTTTGAGGATTGTTCATGTCCTTGAGTTCTTCTTACAGATGAATTTTAGACACACCAGGGTCAGCCTAAGTGATGTAATGAGGGCACAATGGACAATAAAATGATAAATTAGTGAGCTACTTCTACATTATCCAAGTTAGAGCAACCAAATTTTCAGGATAGTTTCAGCTGGTGACAGTAACAAAGGGCCCAACCCTCTCTCCGTTTGCCTTTTAACAGGGTTTTAGAAACCTCTTAATTAATTATCTATCATCATCATAGGTAGTCTGTCCGTTGACAGGTCCGTGATTATTCTAGGTTAAACTTGGTTCTCCATATATTCCTATTTTCCGCAGTTTTCTTCATGTCTTGATAGCTCTCTTTCCCTTTCAAGTCATCTACTAGCTGAAACCTTTTCCTACCTCTTTCTCTTTTTCCAACCAGTTTTCCTTCTAGCATTTATTTAATCATGCTCTCTCTTCTCAGGTAATGTTCAATCCAGTTCGCCTTCCTCTTTTTGATAGTCTGTATAATCATTCTCTTCTCTCCAATTCTTCGTAGTACAGTAGAAGCCCCAAATTCGCGGCGGTTACGTTCCCGAGAACACCGCGAATTTCGAATCTGCAAAAATAGAAGCAAAGGCCTTATGAAAAAATGGGGGTTAGGTTCGCAGCTCTCCATTATTTCGACAACAATAAATGATGAAAAGGTAGTCTAAAAGTGGTTTTGAACCAATACAATGCGGTATTTAAATCTGCCGTAGCCGTACAGTTTATCGCATATTGCCTGCCCACTGATGCCGCACTCAGGCCACTAGCATGTTTATTTTGAAACTCACTTTTCTCACTTAAGCTTCACTTTTATCCATAATATCACAAATATCCCTCTCAATCTTCTGAGAATATTTCTTCACGTATGTTTTGCATATGAAACATTCACTGCAATGGAGAGGAGGATTTTATTGCTCCAGTTGCCTAGAAATATCCTATACAGTTAGAGGAAAGTGGTCCTACTGGTTAAAATTCACAAGAGGATGCGAAAAAAGCATTAAGAGGTCACACCTCCGCTTTCACTACCGCAGGGGCATGTATAGGCATCCCCGCATTACACATGCAGGGTTTTCGTAATAAGCGTATTTTTTCTTGGCAAAAGGAAGAAAACGCCATCTATGGGCTCTAACCTGTACTAGAAGGACACAGCTAGATACCGGAGATGCTTCATGACAGGCTATTTCAGCATACCCATACCGGATAGCCCGAAAAATGGCGTGATGGATATATACGGCATACAAATTACGACAGGCCATGACGAATATATACAGCATATCCACCCAACTGGTTCAAGTCAACGTCTCCTTTTTGCTTCTGCTTTCTATATTATCACTTGCTTTCCTCTTGGTAGACATTTTCGGAAAACGGGGTCACAGCATGATAAAAAAACCTCGCGGATGGGAAAATTCATTTGTTTAGTGCTTTTTCTCTTCACTTCAAAGATGACAGCAGTAGTCCAAAACCGTGAAACTGCGAAGCACGTGATTTTGGAAGCCGCGAATTTGGGGGCTTTACTGTACTTCCTCGTTTTTCAGTTTTTCACCCTATCAGTGCATTTTATCTTCAGCATTCTTCTCCATGTCCACATTTCGAAGCTTTCTGAGTATTTAATATCATTTTTCCTTAGTGTCCATGTTTCTACCCCATAGAAATCTGTACTCCATACATAGTATTTTATCAACTTCTTATGGATATCCTCCTTTATATTCCCGTTAGTAGGAGTTTCTTTCTTCTGAAAGTGGCTTTTGCTTTCGTTATTCTAGTCCTGATTTCATCGGTACATTTTGCTTCTGTCGTTATGATGCTTCCAAGGTATTTATAATCTAAAACTTGTTCTAATGGCTTTCCTTCAATACTTATGTTCAAATTTTCTTCTTCTTTACTTGATACTCGCCTGACCTTGGATTTTTCTGTATTAATTTCCATACCATATTTTCTACCTGTTATCACTAGTCTATTTATCATTTTCTGGTGTTCCTTTTCCTTTCTTGCTAGAAGTACTTGATCATCCATGTATTTCTCTGTTCTTATAATCCTTCCTCCAATTTTGAAATCTCCTGTGCCTTCTAACGGTATGTTCACATATGTGCATTTCCCGGCAACAGAACAGCGAACTGAGCAGTAAACCAACCAGCGAACCAAGCAGCGAACCAGACCTTGTAACAAGACGGCGCTCGGCACGGTGTTGCAAATCGTTGGTCGCCTGTTTTCTGCCAGTATCCTTTTGGTCTCCGAGTAGACATGACTTCTCTGCAAGTAGCTGCTGCAGCTTATATGTTTATGCATAAATATGCTTCCAAGAAGAAAGACAAAGACGATGGCGGCAGACCCATCTGTACAATAGTAGAGCAGTGTACAGTGGATCTACATTGTTAACAGACTTATGAGTTAAAGAAGTGAGTGGGCTATTTCAAAATTTTACCATAAAGAATTATGCTGATTTTGATTTACTTATTAATTTAATTGAACCAAGAATTGCTAAAAAAGACACAAGCTATAGAAAAGCTATATCCATACAAGAAAGATTGGCCGTGACTTCGTTTTCTTGCTACTGGTGATTCGTACTCCAGTCTACAATACGTTTTTAAAATTTCAAAGCAATTAGTAGCATCATTCCAGAAGTTCGTGAAGCTATCATTGAGGCATTCTTAATTAATTAATTAAAATAGTTCTTATTTTTTGCATCTCAAAGAACCTCTTTGCTCCTATAGATTTCAATAAATTTCAACACCGTTTTATTGGGTCACTCCATTTTAATAATACACTCTACAACTGAACGATATACACGGGCAGACAACGATGTGTCTTACTTGGTGGTAAGATGATAACTCAGTGTAAACACGTCTACGCTCGCTTAAATGTTGCATGCCCGTCCAGACAGGTTGCAACGTGCGCGCGCAACATCCTTTGATGGTTCGCTGAAATACTGACTACGCATGGATCACCAGTTTGTTGCTCAGAAATGTTGCACGTTCGTGTTCGCCAAAATGTTGCTCTACTTTGCTCGGTTTGTTGTTCTGTTGCCGGGAAATGCGCATATGTATACATACCTTAACGCTTCTTGCATTAGCCTCTCTCCATATACATTGAATAGGATCGGCAATAGGCAACAGCTCTGTCTTACTCCTCGACCAATATTTACACCGCTGGTGTCAGCATCCTCCAACCTGACCTTTACAACTTGATTCAAATATAGATTCCTGATCAGTCTCCTGTCTTTCCAGTCTACACCTATATCCTTTAATATCCTCATCGACAGTATCCAATTTACTCTATCAAATGTCTTCTGCTGGTCGATAAGCATACGCAGCAGTCTTGGCTGTACTCTGTTGCCCTTTCTGACATGATTCTCACTACACCAATAGCATCTTTGGTTCCTTGTCCTTTTCTGAAGCTGAATTGATCTTCCCCTAGCATTTCTTCTGCCTTTTTCTCTGGCTTTTATTAAGAATCCTCGTGATAATCTTTGAAGTGTATGACAGTAGACTTATCGTTCTGTAGTCTTTACACTGCATTGCCTTTGGCTTCTTCTTTAGAGGGATCATTGTTACTTTAAGAAATCCTGAGGCCACTCTCCCGTGTCGTAAATCTTGTTAATTAATTTTCTAATCACTTTAAATATCTCTGCTGGTATTCCACAGCTGCCTGTAGCTTTTCTTTTCTTCAATTCCAGTGTCGCCTTTTCTACTTCACTTTTCATAATACTAGGTTCCAAGTTGTCTTCTTCAATGTTATCCTCTTCTTCCTCTAGTTCTATTTGTGCCGATCCTGCCTGTGTGCTATATAGTTCCTTAATGTATTCTTCCCATACCTGTGCTACATCCTTTGGTTCCACGACTATTTTTCCATCTGTATTCATAATTCCTTTATCATAAATTCCATTAGGCTTCTTATTTTCTAATCCAGTGCCCTAGCGCAATGGTTCTCAATCTTTCTGGAGCCGTGGACCCCCTACATCAGCTTCTCTGGAGCCATGGACCCCCTTCCCATTAAAAGTTCAATAATTTTTTTAAAATAGAGTAAAATCTTATGTTTTTTTACATTGAAATATAAATATGAAAAAGAACAAAAATTTAAATTTTTATTGAAACCTTATTTATCTAAGAAGATGCCATAAATAAAAAATAGAATATCTAACTAACCCATCTTGATATTCAGCTTCTCTCATCACTCGTGATTGTACTCACAGCTGATTTGCTTCCATTCGTTGAACGTGAGTAATGTCTTGTTGTTTTTAGCAATAATGGGAATGACAGTTGTCTTGGTTGGGGCACAAACCAGATCTGTCCATGAAATAATCTTGGCACATAATATTTCTAGAAGAGATAGTCACAAATTCAGTTTACAGCATATAGTACCTATGGTTTCTACTCTTTTAAAAACACACGCACACACTACAGTGATATAACTAGAAGGCTAATGGGATTTTTGCTCTTGGATGTTTTTCAGTCATTCATCTTGTCTCTGCCCATCTACCCAAAACTTCTAAAATCAATTGGATAGGAGCCGAGATCTTACTTAACGCTATAAAGAATGTAATATATGCTATTAGACCAAACGTTATCGACAACTCTAAATGGTCAAAATGAATCTTAAGGAAAATCGTGCATCTTTTTAATATATAAGGTACCAAAGTCAACTCGCAGACTCCCTGGAGACATGATACGGACCCCCGGTTGAGAACCACTGCCCTAGCCCTACTGTCCTAACTTCTCCATCTGTTTTATTTCCTCACATTTTTATATTATCCAATTTTCTCTAGCTTTATCTGTTACCCTTCTCAACTCATTGTTTATATGTCTATAGTTGGCTCTACTTTCTTCAGTGTTAACGTTTTTCCATTTTCATCTCTCATCCATTTTCTCCAGCATTTCCTTAGTGATCCATGGTTTTCTGATTTTCTTCTTTTGTTTTCTAATCTCTTTATTCAAGGTAATTATCTATATAGGCCTGATATTACAGTCAATGTTTGTTTTATGCTGCTACAACATTAAAGGTAAAGCAATCAAATGTTCAATTAACTTTTGAAAAAGGATAAAGATAATATTACAACTGCTTAATTGTGGTGAGTTATGTTTTAAATTACTTTTGTTTGATTTTGGGTTTTTAATTTTGATTTTAATGCAAAGTTTCTAATGAAAATGCAGTGTAACATTATAATAAAATATACTTAAATTTTTATTAAAAACCCTCCCTTAATATCAGATTCATCAGCTCTTTCCTTATTTGTTTTTTGTATTCCTTTCAGAGGTCCTGCTTCCAAGATAGTCCTTAAGTTTTGCATTGCATTATGGTGTGGGCTAGTGGGAGCTCTATTTACCTTTCCTGGCCTGAGAATGGCAAAGATGCACTGGGATTGCTCAAGGTATATTAAATTATCATATCCAATTATGGATATGTGTATTTTTGTGACAGATTGTGCCTAAGAACCATCAGAGTGAGGATGGCCATGAAGCTGCTGTATTTTATTTTTGCAGTACAGGCAGTCCTCGACATCTGTACAATTCGCTTTTCGTACATTATAATGGCGCCTTTCGTACTTTTGTACATCAGCTGACGAACAAACATTTCGAGCTATCGCATAATGGTGCTGTCTGCCAGCCAAGCCAACACTTTTAATAAATTACCAAATTAAAGTATGCTATGTAATAATATACGTATTATATGGAATGTAAGATTTGTGTGTAATGTTTTTAAGATTGTACTGAAATTTGACAAGATTAATACCACGGTAAAGTCAGTTAATAATCAATAAATTATTATTCAGAGTCGACAACGTTACCATCTTTGTTTGTACGTACAGCAGTGTTTCTTTGTTTGTGCATTTTACACCTATTATTTTATAAACATGAGTGAGAAACGGAAAACTGAAAGTGCTAATACAAGTGAAAAGAAACGTAGGACTCATAAACTGAGCACGATTGAGACAAAGATGGAAATAATCAGTCGTGCTGAAAGCGGCAAATCTTTAGCTTCAATTGGACGCTCATTGGACTTGAGCCGGTCGAGTGTGTGTTCAGTTGTGAAGGAGAAGAACAAATATAATAATACAATACGTACTGTGACATTCTGAATAAACGCCACATTTTTTTAAAGAGCAAGGAACCGATCTACACATGCTTCGATGATGTTGGCGATATCCCGTTAGCAGACCGCGAAACAATTTGAGACATAATGATTCTGCAGTTGCTTGGCTTTCTCATGAATGATAAGTGAACTCAACGAGATTTTCTTGCAAGTTTGGGTCTCGATTCACAGGTTTAAACCTTCTCTGTCTTCTCTACACACGGATTCCTAGGTACAAAAGACTTTTGTACTCGTCAAGTACCACTTGCAACACTAGCTCTAATTGCTTCGTCACTTTCCTTATCGATTTTATTGTGGACTCGGTCACACTAAGTAATTTACCAACTGATGAAGCCTATCTAAAACTTCAATTTTCTTTTCCATACTCATCACTTTTTTTTCGCCCTTTTTAGCGACTTTTCTTTCATTTCAATCATTCAATCTTTGGGGCCATGATTAGGCAATATTACAAAAAACTATGAAAATAGCAAAATGCTTTATTGAAAAAAAACTAGCACTTTCATACATTATACATTGACAACCCTAAACTGCCTTCCGTACGCCGAATTCAGACTTTCGTGCGTCAGCGAAATGACGAACGAATATTTTGAGTGCTGCTGGTTGCCAGCCACCAGGCCACCAGTTTCTGCCACGTCACCATCTTTGTCTGTACAGTAGTGTTTATTTGTGTAGTTATTTAAATATTTTATTGCATTTTGTCCTATCTCTCTATATTATAAAATCGACGATTGTGTCTAAAGGCCCCTATTCAAAAAACTAAACATTTATACCATAATTAGAGATTTTATAGTATTTTTTGGCTCTCTGGGATCGGAACCTCCCCTATAACATGTAAATCTATGTTCGACATCTGTACATTCGACTTTCGTACACGTTTTCAGGAACGCATTATGTACGGATGTCGAGGACTGCCTGTATGTATCTTAAATCTTATTTTTTTAAATTAATTAAATATCTCATCCATTCACTTATTTAATCTCTATTTATTTTATCATTTTTCACAAGTAAACTGTTTGAGAACATGGGTTACCTTGACAGGAAATTAGGTTCAAGCCAAAAAAATGTCTGGATCCACTGCTTTAATGTGCTTGTATGAAAACTATTTAATTAGAAACTATGCAATTAAGTTACTAATGTGATAAAATACTTGTTAAGTTGGTCTTGTTAGTTCAGTTTTAGTATGATTCTAAGCACCTGCTTTATATATCCAAAGTAATAATTTGTGATTTGGATGATTAGTAGTGTTCTTGAGCTATGGATGATTTTGTATGTAGATGAGAAATTAATTTTTATTTTATTTCCTTTCAGATATTGTAATGAAAGCAGACTTTTGAAGTTGTTATTAAATCTGAGCTTTGCATCTCCACTTTTGCTTGCTATTTTGTGGGTCAGGCCGGTCAGCCGAGACTATCTGGCTCATTGGACATTCTCTGGAACTAGTGGACCTATGTATGTTGAGTAATTATTCAATGTACAAAAATTCTGCCATATTTCTGCTATATAGTATAGCTTAGTATAGTTGCTAATGTAGTTCTCATATTATATTTCATCAGTAACTAATTATCTCAAGAAATGTTACCAATCTTTCTTTGAAGTCGTTAATTCATTAAGCTGTGCAAGTATGTATGCATAGTTTTAAGGTATTTTTTGTTTCATGAGAGTAAGTTTGGCTATTCATGTTCAAGTGCTATTTTGCCTTGTCTTGCAGAATGTCTGAGGAGACCTTTGACACCTTCCGTTTGGTTGCTGTCATTGCTATGGTGATGCTTAGACTAGCACTGATGCCGGTGTACTTACAGGTGATTGACAATTCATATTTATTACAGTTCATATTCTGTAGTTTAACCCTTCAAGCATGCAGGATGTTTACTTAAATTGCGTGTTTGAGGTCAGATGAGGTTTTTAAAAATTTGCGAAAATTCGTGATTTCGATTCCTGAAAATTGAAACATTCGTAACTTTTTCATTTTTATTGGATTTGTATAAAATGTTTTGAAGATTTTAGTAGAACATAACATTTATAAACAATTTCTTTTACATTATCTTACCTTAAGCACACTCTTTACAGGAGAGAAGAGAAATACGAAATATCAACCAGTTAGCGTGCACCTGTGCTTTCATATATCTTTCAGTATTACGAAAACTATAAACGGCATTTATATGCAGTCTTTTTTAAAATAATATTTCAGCTTTTATTGACATTTCATTTGTTGGATGTATCTACCTAAACCAAATAGGAAAAAAATTTCTCGCAGGTCAACTTTTTCATGTCTTGACTAAAAATTTGAAATAAATTTTACGTTTCATATATTTTTAAAAGACATTTCATAAAGCTTATAAAGTTTTGAGTTGTACAGTAATCATTCATAGTCATTGTAGAAGTTACATGGTGAAATTTGTCCTATTTCGTTCAGTATAAATGGAGCTATGATGTTGTATGTACCAGAATGTACACATAATAAGAAAATTAGAAAAGTTAAAAAGTTTTTTTTTTAAGGCATTTGCTTTATCCCATTTACCATGAAATTTACAAGAAAATATAACTTCAATCATTCATCTATATTGAACTTTTTTTACTAGCAGTCACTTCAGACTAACTTCTTGAGAGCGACACGAGAATATTTCTCCTATGAAGACCTGAGCGTAAGGGCATGATGCAAGTGCTCGCTCAGAAATTTTCGCTTACTATGCATCATCAGTGATATATGTTTGTAAACAGACCTTGGATCCAAGAAGAGACGTTTCTTCTTTCTATCTCTATCTCTCCTACTATAATGGTCTCAAGAAATGCTGAAGCAAGCACATGGCCCGAAGAGAGCCGACAATGGTTTTCGTTGTTCAGCTGTCCTCATCTTATACCTCTCAACCTCTGACTCATAGGAAAAACCAAAGCAAAAGCAAAGTTTGTGCGCAGATAAGCAGTCTAGATCTTGTTTCACTTTGTAGTAGCATTCATGTCAAGATACGGTTCCTCTCAGTATTGGATAGGGGATTTTTAGAAGATGCGATTCCCCAGTTCGCAAAAAGTCAATCACAAAATTTAATGCACATTAAGTGTAATAAAAAATACAAAAAGATCGCCGAATGATGGTAAATAGGTAAGCCAAAGGTTCCTCTTTTAAAATATATAAAGGTTACCCATATTTAAGAAATTTTACTGTGTCAAAAAAATAAAGAAATCTAGTGACCTCCACGACGTACTGGCTATGCAGGAGGACCGCATGTGGAGTTTTTGTCCTACATACTCAGTACGCAGGATGACGCTGACGGGTTAAAACATCATTTCATATAATTTCAGTAACAGATTTTGATTTACATGAATGAATGAGTTTGCATGCCACATATATGAACCCAATGTTTTATGATGAACCTTTCTAATGCAGAGTTTAAGGAATTGGGATAACCGAAATATATCATTTTATAATGCTATAGGTTATTTACTTATTAATTCAGTGATGTCGCAAAAGATTTGAAGTCTTATCTTTTTTCCTATATCTTTATCATAATTTTATCTGGCCTCCAAATATTTTTATAAAAAAAATGCTAAAAATTTAAAAAAGAAAAATTCTGGTTTTTGTTTAACAATAAAATAGTTGTGATATCACATTATTTATGATTAAACTGTATTAAATACTTTCCAGTAACTTTTCACGCATGCTATAATTAGGCTCCTTAGAACTTTGTTATCATTAATCAAGATAATGTCAGCAATAGGCAGTCTGTAAACTTTCTCACATTCAACTACCTATTTAGTACCTACTTCAAGAGCATTTCATGCCACTGCTGTATCTAACAGCATTGGAACTTAATCTACCCTTTTAAATATATCATTTATAAAAAGCTTTGGGACTTCGAGGGCCCCAGGGCTGCCACAGTATCTGTGGAGGGCTGTCTTTAAACTCTTTAACTACAAAAATAAATGTAAATATGATGGAAATTGTAAAATTAGGCTTTTAAGACTTACTTACTAATCTGAATAACAATTAAGAAAAAAAAATGTGCATGACTTGCCAAAAATGTTTGGTGATTTTTCATCTTACATTTCACTCTGTTGGTTTTTTTAAAAAACTTCTTTGTGGTTTGTGATTTTCAAACAGTTGTCCATAGAATAGTTTCAAGTTTTAAGATTTTTCTTAAGCATATATCTAAAATATACTGTATTTACTCATATACCCACATCATACATGAAGATTTCTAACCAAGTTTTAAAAATTGTGAGTTTTGATAGTAAATTTACTGCAACATGCTTGCGTCTATGTTTATACTCTAAGAAGATGAGGAATTCTACAAAGTACAGGTAAACCCCACTTAACATGAGAGATACGTTCCTAAAAAGTGTCATGTTAAACAAATCTGTGCTAAGCGAATGCATAAATACCATAAGAAACCACGTAAAAGGTTAGGGTTAGGTCATGCTGTTTTGCAGGCCATCTGCTATGGGTATGCCAAAATAGCCCATCATGAAGCTTCACCGGTATCTATCTGTGTCCTTCTAGTACACGTTAAAGCCCATAAATGGTGTTTTCTTCCTTTTGCTGAGAAAAAATATGCTTTGTACGAAAACCCTGCATTTGTAATGTGGGGATGCCTGTTCCTGCCCCTGTGGTAGTGAAAACGGGGGTGGGACCTCTAATCAGAGCCGCGCCAGCATATGGGTGCAAGGGGCGCATCGCACCTGAGCGGCAACATATTAGGGGCGGCAATTCACAGGCGGGGAGAAAAATCTCTTAAGTTTGTGTTTTGCACTAATTCGTAAATTAAATACAACTTTTAATCTAAAAATCGAAAAATATGGGCCAGGGTGCTTTTATAAGTCTGTAAGGGGAGGCATAAACTGCTTGCACCCAGATGGCAAATATGCCCGGCGCGGGCCTTCCTCTAATGCTTTTTTTGCATCCCCTTGTAAAATTTAACCAGTATCTTCCTCTCCATTGCAGTAAATGTTTCACATGCAAAACATATGTGAAGAAAATCGGATAGTTGGCTTTTGGGTGGCATAGTAGACAGTGTGTTGTGAAGTTAGGCATTTTTCGGAATGCATTGTAGTACGAATAACGCGTACAAAATTTTATTTGCATTTAATTTGTATAAATTTCATCGTGTTTCATCCCTTGAAATATTGGAATCAGTAATGGCATCATCCAGCAAACGTGCAAAATTTTCTTAGAAGATTGAAAAGGATATTGTGACATTATGGATGAAAGTGATTCCAGAGAAGATTTGGAGGACGTTTATGTAAACACTGGTATAAATGACAGTGAATCTGAGGGAGAAATTGAATTATTTGAAAAAAATCTATTTCCCAGAATTTAATACCCAAACGGTGCATTCTTTGAAAAAAAAAGTATCCACTCAAGTTGTTAATGTGCATTTTACTTACATTTTCATAAATAAACTGTAATAACCAATACAGTGTAAATACAATACAATGCATAAACAATACACATAAGATGTAAATAAAGTATAAACCTGGCGACGTGTGCTATAGCTTGACCGTGTAGAAAACATCCTGGGTGGAAATTGCCGCACATCCCCTCCGAGGAGGGGTATACCCCCACTCCCGCTATAACTCCCTCCCTCGTGAACGTCCCTCGCGGTTGCCAGCTTTTGCTGTTTGTTATTTTTTCCGAAAAATTAAAAACACCGCTACTTTTCATAAGTGGAAAACAAGCCTATGGCCCACATTTGAGGGAAACTGACAACAATGAGCTGCTTACAAGGGACTCTCCGCTCGAGAGTGAGGGGAAGGGATAGCAGGGGTGGGAAGGTGTGGAGGTGGGGTAGGTATCCTTAGCTCCGCCCACTGGTCGCCAAGAAGGTCACTTTCTATGCGGTCAAGGTATAGTTCCGCAGGTCTTTGAGATTTTATACTATAAATTATCTAATAGTTTACGAATAAATATTAATTAATATATATGTTCCATTAATGGCAATATTTTTTTAATGTTTTCACGTAATGGATCATGTTGCAACTAATGTTAAAACGGGAGCTTCTTTGTGTAAAGTGAACAGGTTCCCCAATTGGTAAATCATGCTAAAGTGAATTTCGTGTTAAGCAAACTCATGTTAAGTGTGGACTACCTGTATACGCATATATAAGATCAAGCAAATGTTTTGGGTTTAAATGTGTGGTTTATACTGCCATTGGTGCATCTTCAAGATCACGATGGACATTTTGATAATTGGGATGAGTTTAAGTTTATTATTGCTAATCAAAATAAGCAGTTCTGTCAAAAATTTATTATCAATTTTTACCTATACTTTTGCTGGAATAAGTAGGCTACTGGTATCTGTGTTTGCCGAATTCATTGTGAGCTGCTGACACTCCTTTAACCCAGGAGAAAGCACACCTATGGGGAATCCCTGCACTTTTTTAATTTTCTTTCTAATTTTCTGCCACCGTAGATGTCAACTTATTCCCAGGGGTGTGCTGCCAAATATATAACAACCAGATCGCTATTCTCGCCACTCCTGGCAGTTAGGCATTTCACCCAGCATCAAATTCATGACCTTTTTTGCAGCCTTGAGATTGCGTTATCTGGTCTTTGTGGGAATTAGAATAGATTTCAATAAAACAACAAGATAATATTGTAAATAAAAATTAAATTTTATTTTAAATGTTTAAATATCATTAATGACTGCTATATCAAAGATGGTGACTTCGATTAAGCATATTCCATGTACAATTGTTTGGCGTCTTTCAGATAAATTGCTGTGTAACACGATCTAGAAAGCACTTAAACTTTTAGTGTCCCATTATTATCAGACCATGATGTGTTGCTATACCGCGTTTCAAATATCTTTGCGACTGAGAAAGAGAGAGAAAAGAGAAAGCTTCCCAAAACGTGACCATGTGAGAACCAATAGGAATGAAGGAGGCGGAGCATCACTGGACTCAACTTCATTCACTCTTAGGCCTCCATCGTGTCAACTTCGAGTCTCTCTGTGCTGTGTTGCTTTTTTCTTCGCGAGCCCACTGAAAGGTGCATTCCAGTGTAGTAGATATGATAACGCCTAGTTTGAGTTCTCTCCCCAGAAGACGTCCCCTCACCTCCTAGCAGCAGAGACACACGAGCATTCCCGAGTACGTATAAAATGTCAATTGCAAAGATATTTGAAACGGATAATAATTTCTAATGTGGAATGCTTATCTCAACAACTGGCACGTCGAGCATCAAAAATTTTAACAAACGGATCGCACGAGCTGGATGGAGCCGGCTGCAGCATATCCCTGCTTATTCCAGAATGAATTTATTTTTTCCCTCTGAACTGGAGCAGAAATAAGGGTGTGCATAGTACATGAGGGCATGGGTTACATGAGTTAATATAGTATGCATGAAATCTCTTTTCCCTCTAATTCAGTATAATGAACTTTGAACCAACAAAATAATTGGGCACTCAAGTTTGTCTTTTGATATTTTCCTATCTAATACATTTGATTGCATTATACCATAGTTCATGTTGCATTGCATTTATTTCAATTACAAACTTCAGAATCCTCTTACCCTCCTCAACTCCTTACAACCCTCTGTACAGTTCACTCAGGAATGATCATTGTCTCCAAATTTCCTTCTAAAAGATTAAAGAAATCAGTCGTAGGGCAGATATTTTCTTCTCTTGATATCTTGACTGAAATACCTTCCGTTGGTGCAGAATAACTTTCATCAGAAATTTAAGCCAAAATAATCCTATCGTCTTCCAAAAGATAAGTTAAAGGCTGCCTTCTACAACTGTTAATTTAATACATTTTTCATTAAATCCAAAGACAAAAAGACTTGTGCTTATGATTACTAAAAACTAAAACAGAATGGCAAAAATAGCTGATTTCCTAAAAAACATCCACAGTAACAATGTAATTACCGTATATTCTGGCATATAAGTCGACCCCTGCTTTTTTTAATGAAAATACATGATTAGTTATACGTTCGCTGTATAAGTGGACCCCTTCCTTTAACCAGGGAGAGGACAATAGTTCCCTCTAATTTTCTTCATCCATGGGTGGGATTAATATCGCTATGCGCGCCTACATGATGCTAGTGTGTGGATGTACACCGGGGTTGGCACGGCCCTGTTCCGATATATTCTAAAATACACACAATCGTGCGCGCTTGAAAAATTTAGTGCGCAGTTGTGCAGCTTAGAGGAAACCATGGAGAGAACACACCTACAAGGAATCCCCACACTTTTTTTTTTCTAATTTTCTGCCGCCACTGTAGATGTCAACTTATTAAAGCACGAATTAATTTTTTCTCCTTGAACTGGTCCAAAATAGCTGTTTAAATGGTTACATTTGATTTAACAAAATTATTTATCTCTAATCTTTTAAATTAATAAATATGGATAAGTGATATAGTAAATTGCAACAGATACCAATGAATGACAATAATGCGATGTTATCCATGCCATATGATTGTCGGGAATTTCTCATGGATTTACTATCATCAAATCAGCTACATATTGAGATATTTACTTTCATGTTTTTTTCAAAACTTTGATCATGTGAGACCTCTGTTTGTCTTTGGATTCCATAAATATATTTATTAAAATGAAAGAAGTGTGTGGATTTATACAGCAGTATTGTCTAATAAGACAGTACTCTTAAATGTCACTGCAATGCACTGCATAAACATCATAGTATAACATTAACTTACGCACTATAAAATAAGTTTGCAAGGAATTTCAAACAAAACTATTGTTTTTTTATAGAAAAATCATTTTCAGTCTATCTTATTGATCGTGGAATGTAATCCCCACATTGGGGGAAGTTTTGCTGTATTTTTGTTTTACAAATTGTTACCTACATGTCAATTTTACTGTCTTTCATCTTCCCTCTATTTAAATGCTGAATTGTCATATTGATCACTTGATTTATAATTAAATTAAATATTCTTTGTAGATACATTTTTTAATGCTAAGATGATAGTTTTGTTGTGATAAATGTTCAATTAAAGTGGAAATATTTCAACCATTTACTTGATACATTTTTCTTTATTTTCTGTTATTTTAATATCACCAATTTTTATAAAGTTTCATATTTTTTTATTGAAAATAACATTTTTCAATATTTGAAACATTAAGTTGATCTAATTCACATTTTTGTTTCAGGCTTATTTAAACATGGCATACTACCGAATTGAAGAGCAAAAGAAGGAGGCTGGACGAATTAAGAATGTTGATCTACAAAAGAAGGTGGATTTTTATAATTTAGATACTAATCTCTAAACTTTTCATTGACTTGAACTGTTTTGTAACTCAAATGGTGCATTTTAATGGCATCCCAGCGTATTTTTGAACTGCAGCTGAAAACCTGGGCTCAACAACTGCTCATTTTACACAGTAAGAAGTGAAAATTTCATCTTAATCCTAATCATCATCTTTAGCCAAGTCCAGAGAGCATTTTAATGCTTAACATAAAACTTTTTTATCTATGAGAATTCCAGAATAATGATTTATATTACAGTATTATTATGTGCTTAGCTGTATCTTCTAGCTATTCTAGGTTTCTAAATCATATACAGTGAAACCTCAATCTATTGTTCCTCTATCCATCATTTTCCCCGATGCATCATTCACTTTATATTGTCCCTACGAAAGCCCCATATAAATAACGTTAAATTATATTGCATTCATCACTCCTCAAAGTATCTTTTTCCCACATTGTTTGAAATTTCTTTGTCCTATTATACTATTTACATTGATTGGTCATCATTTTCTCCTCTTCTTTAGGTTGCCATTTCAACAATGTAGGCTCTAATGCCTCTCCTAGAATATTTTAGATAATAAATTAAGATGAATGAATTAAAACATTTCTGAGAATGATTTCTATGGAATCCATTGACGTTGCTTAAAATCCAGAAAACTGGAGTCATTTCTCAGACAAGACTGTCAGTTAGAAAACAGATCATTTCTGGTTGCTTACTTTAAGGCCCAAAATTTACTTGGAGCTATTTCTGAAGGGGGAGAATTTAACTTGATCAACATATGGGACAGTAATGGGATAAAAACAACGCCTAAAATTAAAATTTTAACTATTTTGGATTTCTCCATTGGTTATAGTTTAATATTAATGGCATTATAATATAGCCCTCTGATTCCCATTAAAAGCATTGAGCTTGTTGCCATGGTAGTTGATTGTTGAGACCTAGAAAAATTCCCACATTTTTGCAATAATAACTAAAAATTTATGCTAAATCTACATGGAATTTAATTCCGTCTTCAAAAATAACAAAATACAGTAAGTCCCCGACTTACACGGTTAATTCGTTCAAAAAATTTCCATGTAAGTCGAAAACCGTGTAAGTTGAACAGTGTTTAAACCAATACCTTTTTTGAAGCAACGTGGTCAGCTGTGCAGTACTAGCGGCAATGTAAAGAGAACTTCAGTGGAAATGTACGGCAAATGCCATCTTTTGAGTAGCTGGTCAAGTAACCTAATACGCACGGCAGTTACACAAATTTGACATTCATTTCATTGGATAATTAAAGTCGAAAAAAGTAAAGCTTATATTAACAAAATGTTAAGAAAATGAAAATTTATTCATTACAATACATCATACTTAAGTAAAAATGTTAGTAATTGCAGTAATAAGCAGATTCTGCAGGTGACAATGGCATTACATCATTTGTTTCTGTTTTACGTATGTACTTGTCCAGTGATGTTTGTATAGTAGCTTCTTTCTTCTCATCATAAATAATTTTATAGCATGCAATTGCATCATTAACTGCTCTAGATACCTTCGTGAACCATCACGTCACCACTTTTACGTTTCTCAGCCATAATGAGGGCTTATACCTAGTTCGTTTATCAAATTTGTTTTAATGCACTTAAAAGCTCTTTCACAATAAAAAACAAGTCTAACAAAAGCACTTCTGTCTGCTACGTTTCCTGCTGTGTACAAATAACGCCATCTATCGAGCAGCTGTCTAACTAACTGTATACGCGTGGCAGTTCAACTACCCTCATCTGTGTATCTGGGGATCCGTGTAAGTCGGGGACTTACTGTACAATGTCTTAGCTTTCTGTTAGTTTAAGTGTCGAATTTGAAAATTGAAGGAAAATAATTTTAAAAAGCAAATATAAAAACCTCTACACTGATTTATGTGCTTTTCTTATGGGGAAATAATGGACCAAAAACAGCCCCTAAAAATAGGAATTACAACAATTTCGAATTTTTTCCATCAATTGTGACAAAAAAATCTATAATTGTGCCAAATTTAAAGTCTCTAGCTCAGGGGTCTCAAACTCACATTGGTGTGCGGGCTGCATGACGGCTCTCTGACGATCTGCGGGCCGCATTCATTACTTTCTCAGTCTTCACATATTTTCGTATTCTTCGTATTATATTCACTCTCCCTTTCCACAAGAGAGGAATGGCTCTATTACGCATCTTACATGCAGTCATTACAAAAATGCTAAATTTAACGTCGAGGGTTGTCCTGATAAGCAAGAAACTCACTGGCAGTGGGATAAACATTCTTCACTAACTCAACCGTGCAGGTTGATATAAATTGGAATGATTTGATATACTTCTTAGATCATTTAGAAATATTTTGTAAGAAATAGATTTGAGTTCGGGTCGCATAATATAAAGTAAATTGCTTCGTGGGCCTCACAAATGCATCGCGCGGGTCTCATGCGGCCTGCAGGCCACGAGTTTGAGATGCCTGCTCTAACTCATCTAGAGGTGCCTTATAATTTTTATCCCCATATGGGGTAATAATGCAGCAAAACAGCCCCTAATAAATGAAATATTTACAATTTCAGATTTTTTCCATTGGTTGTGACAAAAAACCTATAATTGTGCCAACTTTCAAGTCTATATCTCTTCTATAATTATAAAAATGTGTGTTTCTGTTGAAATCTTGAATTTTTTATGAAATATTAAATATTTTCTATACTGCATACGGAGAAAGTAAAAATTGGCAATTTCCTCCCTATGTAGTGTTTTGGCCTTTGTGTTGTCTGTTTACTTTCTAAACCTCTTCTATTCACAATGAAACCTATAGTGTATGACAGCAGCCACCTTTTAAAGGAACAAATCCACTTCAGTTGCCACATGTTTTTTGAAACACAAGGATCCCCTGGGTTATGAAGTTGCCAAAAATGTGGGATAAGATATTATGTATATATTTTCTGTGTACAGTAATCCCACACCATTCGCAAAATTTGCAATTTTTTTTAACTTCTTTCTTTCTCAAAGTCTTGTAGTCACCGTGGTAGTGTATGCGCACAGTTCCTCGCCTATTTCATGAATGTATTGTGCCATTTTCATAGTTTTTTATTAGAAATATTGCTTAATCATGGCCCCAAAGAGAGTGATGAGTGAAATGAAAGAGAAGTCGGTAAAAAGGGCTAAAAAAGTGATGAGTTTGGAGAAAAAATTGAAGTTTTAGATAGGCTTGCATGTAGTGAATCTGCTTTGTCAGTGGGTAAATTATTTGGTGTGAATGAGTCAACAATAAGATCGATTAAGAAAAGTGAAGAAGTGATTAGAGCTAGTGTTGCAAATAGTACTTCAACGAGTGTAAAACTATCCTTTGTGCCTTGGGATCCATATGTAGAGGAGATGGGGAAGGCTTTAAACCTGTGGATCGAAACCCAAGCTCGCAAGAAAGCCCCGCCGAGTTCGCTTGTCATTTGCGAGATCACCCAATAAATTCATCACATAGGAGTGTGAAGATGCTTAACTTGAGCATGGCATTTTTGAGAAATATGAATTGGTGATTTAAAAAACCCTTTTTCGGCTCAAATAAATTTTTTCCCCTATAGCCGGCCCAAAAACTGGGGTGCGTGGGATACACGGAGGCGCGGCTTACACGAGTAAATACGGTAGATGGCATTAAAGGTCACACAAACTGAAAATTTTTAACTTTCCTTCTGTAAAGAATTTCTCCAGAAATACTCTATTGTAGCGTACTAAATGGCATCATAGATCACACAAACCCTGCAAATTTACTTGTTATTTTAATTTAATTGATTACATGAACAGATGGGGCAAAAACATAAGCATGTTAAAAAAGTAAAATGTGCTAAAAATATAAACAAATAAGATGCCTGATGATTGTGACAAAGAAATGGGGCATGTAAAGATCACTTTTTTATTTGAAACATAGAGTTGTAAAAAACGACGACATTTAAAGATTTCTTTACAGTTGTACAATATAATATTTTTTTTATTGTGAGCAATATTTTTTGAAAATTTTCAGCTTACAATGAGAGGCTACGGAGTGTAACTCTCAGATTTGATTCATCTTCTACCAGTGGAAAGTTTAGGTCAAAAAAAAAAATACCATTTCGGAATTAGGGGCCAACGCCTTTTAGTAGCAGTAGTAATTAGGTTTTTTTAGGTGTGTCAACAGCTAAGGTTATTTTGCACCATCAAATTCTCTCAGAGAAAATCAACATACATCACAACATCCATGCCCGAAGTGGGATTCGAACCCGCGACCTTTGGGTTAGAAGGCAGGCGCACTGCCTACCAGTCTAACCCGGCCGGCTGCCTTTTAGTTTATGAGAAATAATTAATTAAAAAGTACAAAAATTGGCCAATCTTAATAAATCATAGTAAATTCGCTCTTACGTTCATTAGCGATCGTAGCCTAGGGGATGAGGTGTAGGACTTTCGATGCATGGTCTCGGGGTTCGAGACCAGCGTTGTTTAACCTTTTCTCTCGTGTAAAATTTCATTTTTCATGTTAGTTTTTTCCCAATTTTTCGGAAAATACTTATTCACCGCAATTTTTATTTTTTTCATGCTGGATAATTGTTTTTAATCACTAGACCACTATTTCCCCCCATTTTTCAGAAAATTTTTATACATCGCTATTTGCATATTTTATTCCCAACTTACACCCTCAAAAATCCCGTGAATTTATTGTCGTAAGTTTTAATCATTTTTCCTGCATGGAGAAGATTATGGCGAGAGCTCAAGAAAAAAATATATTTGTGGATAATAATAAAGTAACCCATCTTATCAGTTATTATTGGTACAGATATATAGCATCGGAAGGTATGATCACCAAGAATAATTTCTGCGAGCTCCACGCTCTGCATCTTCCCGTCGCTGAGTTGACACCCTCCACCTTTCAAAAATAATATGGATTTCCAGCACATTCCTTTGGATGATAATCGTCAAAGAAACACGGAAAACATAAATATTCATGGCACCAGGAGCAACATATAAACGAACGCTTGCCACAGTTGCAGCGATTTATTTTAATTTCGTCTGTGAACGAAACTTCATTTACATTAAGAAATAATTCGCACCGCTCGCAGCTATTTATATGCTGCCCCTATTGCGATGAATATTTATATTATCGTTTTTTTTTGACGATTACCATCCAAAGGAATGCGCGGGAAAAGCAAACTAGATGTAAAGGATGGAAGTGCAATTACGGCGGAATATCACAGCTTAAAGAATATGCCAATGTCTACGGAGAGTGTCAATGTAGTGATGGACAGACGCAGCTAATTTTCTTGAGGGAGTAGGTTGGGAATAGAATACGCAAAAAGCGGTGTATAAATATTTTATGAAAAATGGGGGGAAATAGTGGTCTAGTGATTGAAAACAATTATCCAGCGTGAAAAAAATAAAAATTGCGGTGAATAAGTATTTTCCGAAAAAATGGAGAAAAACTAGCACGAAAAATGAAATGTTACATGAGAAAAAAATTAAACAACGCTGGTGTCGAACCCCGAGACCATGCATCGAAAGTCCTACACCTCATCCCCTAGGCTACGATCGTTAATGAATGTAAGAGCGAAGTTACTATGATTTATTAAGATTGGACAATTTTTGTACTTTTTAATTAATTATTTCTCGTAAATTAAAAGGCGTTGGTCCCTAATTCCGAAATGGTATTTTTTTTTAACCTAAACTTTCCACTGGTAGAAGATGGACCAAATCTGAGGGTTACACTCCGTAGCCTCTCCTTGTTAGTCCTTTTTTGGGTACTGTACTGTTATACCCCCGCAAATTTATTGTCACTTAAAATCTCCCAAAAAAAAAACAATTCAACAATACAAAATGTATTTATTTTATATTAAGTATCAGTAAATTACATGTTTTGTTAATTAAATCACGTTTCTATTATTACACTATAACAATGAAAATAAATATAAACCATGAGTAATGGCTTTGCTGAATTATAAGTATTTGGTACGTTTATTAAAAGACGAAGCAAGTTGTATATCTTTTCTTCAACAACGCAACATTTTGCATAAAATTGATTGGCCTGTCTCGACATTTACTAACCTAGTCTCCGGACAAGAAACTGATTGGCCTGTCTCGACATTTACTAACCCAATCTCTGGACAAGGTGGAGGGTTTCTTTGGTTCCGGGCGAGGTGAAGGGCGCAGTAGCGCCCAAAGCCCACTACCCATTAAAACAAAGCGAGCCGAAGGCTTGTCTTGTCAATATATCCTTTCAATGTTATACATACATATATATATCTATAATATATAGATGCTTCTTACACATGATATATCTATACATATCTATAAAGTAAGGTGTTTGTATGTATGTATGTTCTGCTAAGGCTCAGAAACTACAACACGCAGAAAAAAGAGGAAGGTGTCATATTAACCGTTATCATGTGTACGGTGGTGTAGTAATGTTTTTAAACCGATTCGGTATACTATTTAATTATAATAAAATATTTTCCTTTATATGGGATTTCCATTTAAAATTTTTTCGTAAATTTCTCGAATTTTTTAACTCCTTACATATATATCGCAGACATATGCTCTCGCAGACTTTTTTGTGGTAAATTATCTCCTCTTTTGGAATAATTTTTTAAAAGAGGGGCTTACAGATCAAATAAGACGAATTGAAGGGAAAATCTTATTTTTCATTATTGTTCAGCATTTGGATATACTTAGCAACCGATGTACACAAATTACGTTTGAACTATAAACATATCGTAAACATAGAAATAGTTAATGAAATACTCATTTAGTATCTTCTGATTTGATTGTATGTTTTTCTTTCATTATCTATGGTCTTCTATACACAGGTTAATTCTGCGAATAAACATCAGTGAACTGTTTCTTTTTCTGTAGTCGTGTCATTCGCATTATAGGTATGTTTGGATATAAGTTAAATTGTTTTTATATGCCTTTTGTCTTATTTTATTTCATATTTTGTTTAAGTGAAAATTACTGAAGATATATAATTCAATTACTACGTTAAAGTTTTTGTGTTTTGTTTTAACAGTTTATCAATAAAAACTGAATTGAGTATTTCATGCTAACATGCAAGTTTTTTCCTATGCTCATCCATTTTGCGTTTCAATAATAATTAGATACTTTTTTGTAATATATAATATCGTTTTGAATTAAAAGAGAGTTTTATCAATTGGAAATAAGGTTCACTCTTGAATAATTGTTATTTTAATACGAGAACTAAATTAGATTAACATTTTGAACACGTAACGCGGTGAATTTCGAAAGATTTTATGTGAATAATACTTTTGTTGAACTTTATTATGTCTTCTGAACTAAAATTAAGAATTCGTGTCTGTGGTTCCATGGGTAAAATGTGAACACTACCGATACACTCACGTAATTAATTACGTTAGAAAAGTAAAACATTTTACTACATTATTTAAAATCGTTTCGTTCGAATATCTCAATCTATTATTCAATTAATTACGATGGAAAACACAATTAAGATCAATAATTTTATATCTATTTAGAGTAATAATAGGTATTCTTATTTAGTTTCTCCTGTTATTATGTTGACATACAAACTCATATTCCGGGTAATGAATATTTACTCATCACTACGACACGCTATTTTGTGATTGTTGGTTGTTTATTTAGCAACTGAATAGAATGGAATAGAAAACGTCAGTCGCCATCATCAGATACATTGAGCTTTAGGAGATTATTCGTTGGTTGGTTTCGGTTAGTTTGTTGTTTTCATTTGCTTTCGTTTCGTGTCCATTTTTTGTGTTCTTTGTTTGTTTTCTTTGTTTTCATTCTTAGTTGTTCATTTTGTATTGTTTGTTTATATTCTTTGGCTGTGCTCTTGATTTCTGTTCCTTGATTACTTATTTGTCGGTTTACACCTTTTATGCCGGCTATTGGTTAGAGTTTAATTCATTTCTTTTTTCTTGGTGGTATTTACATTGAAATTATATTGTTTGGTTGTACTCTTAATTTATGTTCCACGATTATTTATTTGTCGGTTTACATCCTTTTCTGCCGGCTATTGGTTAGCTTTTAATTCATTTCTTTTTTCTTGGTGGTTTTTGTAGTTTTCGTATTGGTTCGTTTCGTGTTCATTCCACTTTATTTCAAGACTCCTAATGTAGTTTACAGAAAGGAGAGGAGAAGTTTTAGTATGTATCATTTTCTCACGCTGTCTTCTAAGCGGGAAAAAGTATAATTATTTGCAGTCCGAAATGCACCCGGGCGAAGCCGGGTACGAAAAGCTAGTTATATATATATACTAGTTGTTATGTGCTTGCATTCTGCAAGCATTTTCAAATTTTAGCATTTTTACAAATTCAAATTATTCCCAAGCGATGTTGTACATAATGATATAAGCATGTCAAATTTGGAGTTTGTTGCTCATTTAGAAGTGCCTTATAATTTTAATCCTCGTATGGGGCAATAATGGAGAAAAACAGCCCCTAACATTATGAATTATTACAGTCCCAGATTTTTTCCATCTGTTGTAACTAAAAACCCATAATTCTGCCAAATTTCAAGTTTGTATCTCATTAAGAAGTGCCTTATAATTATCACACTTGTATGGGGCCAAAAAAGGGCAAAACCAAACATTAAAAATAGGAATTTTTGCAATTTTACAATTTTATCTTAGTTTGCCATGAAAATTCTATAATCCTGCCAAATTTCAAGTCTCTAGGTCCTATGCAGCTGCCTCGCATTTTTTGTTCTCGCATGGGGCCGAAAAGGGGCAAAACTGCCCTTTAAAAATGAGAATTTTTGTAATTTTATCTTAGGTTGCAATGAAATTTCTATAACCATGCCAAATTTCAAGTCTCTGGGTCCTATGCAGTTGCATCGCCTTTTTTGTTCTCGAATGGGGCAATAATGGGGCAAAACACCCCCAAAAATGAGAATTATATCAATATCGGATTTCCTTCATTAGGTGTAGTTTAACATTAACAACATTAAAATATAAGCCTCTGATTCCCATTAAAAGTTTACCCATATGAAAGGATAGAGCTTGTTACCAAGGAAACCTATTGTTAGACCCAGAAAAATTAGCAATTTTTTGCGATAAAAACTATAAAATTACGCTAATTCTACTCGGATTTGCATTCCGTCTTCAAAAATAAGAAACTACAATTTATATCCTATCCGACAGTTTAAGTCTCGAGTTTGTATCTTGACGGGAAGTAATTTTAAAATGCAAATATAAAAACCTCTACACCAATTTACATGTTTTCTTATGGGCAAAAAATGGGGCAAAAAGGGGCCAAAATAGCCCTTCAAAATAGTAATTTCGACAGTTTCGGATTTTTTCCTTCGGTTGTGACCAAAAACCTATAATCCTACCAAATTTCAAGGTTCTGGCACATCTGGAAGTGCCTCATAATTTTGTATCCTCCTATATATATGATATATCATGTGTAAGAAGCATCTATATATTATAGATATATGAGGATACAAAATTATGAGGCACTTCCAGATGTGCCAGAAACTTGAAATTTGGTAGGATTATAGGTTTTTGGTTACAACCGGAGGAAAAAATCCGAAACTGTGGAATTTACTATTTTGAAGGGTTATTTTGGCCCCTTTTTGCCCCATTTTTTGCCCATAAGAAAACATGTAAATTGGTGTAGAGGTTTTTATATTTGCATTTTAAAATTACCTCCCGTCAAGATACAAACTCGAGACTTAAACTGTCGGATAGGATATAAATTGTAGTCTCTTATTTTTGAAGACGGAATTCAAATCCGAGTAGAATTAACGTAAATTTATAGTTTTTATAGCAAAAAAGGGGTAATTTTTCTGGGTCTTACAATAGGTTTCCTTGGTAACAAGCTCTATCCTTTCATATGGGTAAACTTTTAATGGGAATCAGAGGCTTATATTTTAATGCTGTTAATGTTAAACTACACCTAATGAAGGAAATCCGATATTGATATAATCCTCATTTTTGGGGCTGTTTTGCCCCATTATTGCCCCATTCGAGAACAAAAAAGGCGATGCAACTGCATAGGACCCAGAGACTTGAAATTTGGCACGGTTATAGAAATTTCATTGCAACCTAAGATAAAATTACAAAATTACAAAAATTCTCATTTTTAAAGGGCGGTTTTGCCCCTTTTCGACACCATGCGAGAACAAAAAATGCGAGGCAGCTGCATAGGACCTAGAGACTTGAAATTTGGCACGATAATAGAATTTTCATGGCAAACTAAGATAAAATTGTAAAATTGAAAAAATTCCAATTTTTAATGTGTGGTTTTGCCCCTTTTCGGCCCCATACGAGTGTGATAATTATAAGGCACTTCTTAATGAGATACAAACTTGAAATTTGGCAGAATTATGGGTTTTTAGTTACAACAGATGGAAAAAATCTGAGACTGTAAAAATTCATAAGGTTAGGCGTTGTTTTGCTCCATTATTGCCCCATACGAGGATTAAAATTATAATGCACTTCTAAATGAGCTACAAACTCCAAATTTGACACGGTTATATGATTATGTACAGCATCGATTGGGAATAATTTGAATTTGTAAAAATGCTAAAATTTGAAAATGCTTGCAGAATGCAAGCACATATTAACTAGTATATATATATATATATATATATGTATATATATATATATATATAATTTTTTATTATTCACATCATTTTTTGGAGTTTTTAAGGGACAATAAATTTGCAGAGGTATAACAGTACAGTACCCTTTTTTGTTGTTCCCATGTTTTTGTACTTTTACACAGTTATCCACTTTCATCATTTTCCCATTTCATTATTTTCCCACTCATGTCAATTTTTTGTCCCTTCAAAATTGATAGATTGAGGTTTCACTTTATTATTAAGAAAAGTATTTTGACCAATTTCTTAGGATTTTTCTTCTGTTTTTGATAAAGAATTCATTTTTAGTGTCTTATTTTATTCATTATTATTACTAAAGATTGAATTGCTATTAATACCATAATTTAAATGGCTTAAAATGCTATGATAAAATTATGAAAATCATTTGACCAACTTGGAGCTGATTTTATCAGAGATGAAAAAGTAAGGTATTATTTCACTTGTGGAAAATGTTTTGTTTTTATGAAGTACTAGCTGAAAGTACCCGGCGATGCCTGGGTTATGGCAGACGTCTTTGGCGAGTAAAATTATGTATTATATGGTATTACAATCATTGCACCTTTTGTGCGTTTTTTACCAAAGGATGAAGGCATTATAAATTAGAAAAATATGTTTTAATATTTATTTCAAAACTTGCTTGTAAACAATATTTTTTGACGCGGGCCACAATGTCGTGCCTATCTATGACCTTCTGTCCTGGCAGCAACTCTGCTATTATTTCTGGCCACTTCGGGTCACACGTCAATGTGATGAAGAGGTCGGGCCGGCCTTAGTGCCTCACATAGATGAGTGCGTCCTGCGCGTGCTCCTGCATGTTGCGCGGGCTGCCCGTGAACGTGGATGGCAGGATGACCATTTGGCCCAGATTGTTTGCATTGGCAGAGCCATCGCTGGCCACCGTGTCCATCAAGTACTCTCATGCCCCCTCCACTGGCCCACCCACCATCGGCAATAGGATCGAACTTAACCTTTCTAAAATGGCACGCCGCCATTTTGTTTCAAGATGGTGTATGAAGTTCAGAATATACTTTTTACTATTTAAATAGGCCCACAGACCATCTCATCAAATTTGGTTAAAGTTGGACTAACCGTTTCTGAGATAGCAGGCCACCATTTTTTTTCAAGATGGCAAACAAATTTTGTTTAAAGCCTATGTGTTAAGTGGGTGTCCCAGCTATGTCAGTGGAAAGTTTCAGCTCTATCGGTGCAGTAGTTTTTGCGTGATTGAGTAGCAGACAGACACCACTTCATTTTTATTTATAAATTAATATGAATGTTATGTGATGGTTTAATAGTTAGCCTGTTACATACTATGAATTACGCCTTACGTACCATTATAATATGATATAACGTTTACACTTGTGAAGAAAGCCATTTTGTATAAAAATATCTGGTTGAATTTCACTTAGTTGCCCATCGCTTATGACATAAATATTAATGTCTGGAATAACTTTTGTTGTGCAGGTTTCTCCCAATTCTGTTGTCATATTCTTTTTAATCTTTACTCAAAGTGCATGTATGAGGTTTTGTGCAAGTTAATTTGCATAGGAGCTAGTATAGGATGTTTTAAATTATGTTTAAAAAAATAATGGGATTGAGATTTTAACTTGGTACTTACAGGAGTGACATATACATATTTATTTAATGGTATATTTATATAATGCTAAAAAATGTGTGAAAGAAAAAAATGTTTATGATTACTGCCTCAATATATTTGCAAGGTTGTGCAACACCTGGGAATTCCTGGAATTATTTATTTTATTTTTGCAAAAATAACCAAAAACGTAAATTTTTCAAATATTATTTTATTATTTAATAAACAAAAACAATCCACTTATACATCAAATTAGCACATACAAAAATACTACAAAGTTCAAAGTTAAGCAAAGAAATAATGAGAATAATATAAGCAAATTTATAAAAATATAAGAAAATTTATTTATCATCATGTACAAAATAACTTTTTAAGAAATGTAGTATGTTGTGCAATTTATCACTCATACCCACTCTTTTCTTTGAACAAAAAAATGAGGATGTCCAAAAGACACATTCACTCTTGGTAGATGTCGGTTGAATACAGGTGAGCCCCGCTTAATGTGGGGGATGTGTTCCTGAGGTCTCCGCGTTAAGCGAAAATCCGCGTTCGCCGGGGCACCATAACCTTTAGGCGCCCAGAGGGAAATAACTTCCCAAATGGTATTTTTGGAACCACATTCAATATGAAACATATTTCTACCGTACTTTTAGAATGTAATTTATTAAACAAACTATAAAATTACCTAGTAAACAGTAAGACAAAAAAGCTTTTTAGCGGTAAACGAACATAATTTCAAAGTATTTCTCAGAACACCAACGAAGTTTTATTTTAAAAAGAGTCCAGGGTCGACTACTTAGCTTTTTTTTGCTTATTACGTAAAACTTGTCGGTAGCATTCAAATAGTTTGTTGCAGCCCCACTTCATGGCACTCACTCGTGTGAAGTCACTGTGCTCCTCCAACAAAGTCATGCACTGATCGACGATGCTCTTGCAGCTCCGCTTATAGATCAAACCCATAGTAGTGTGTGTTGGGTTTTCTGCAATTTACATATCACTAGACGAATGAGCCAGTTTAAAATGACCTTTGAAAACAAACTATAAAAATAAAACCAACAAACGATAAAATTATAATATTTGAATAAGATTGGAAAGGGCTACAAATGAAAACAAAGGAATAGTTTTAAAAAATTAAGAAGAAAACAGTCTTATACCTCAATAATATTATTTTAGCTATTCAGTAGCTCTCTTATAATGATGTTCCTCATAAATACTCTTTCATTTAACAGCAATTGCCCTTGATTATCTTTATCCTTAACCCAAAATTTCAAATTATGTGTATCACGTGTTCTAGTTATGGCTACATACAGCTGTCCATGTGAAAAGCAATATTTAGTAAGTAATCACAATCAGTTGTTCAATTCCACTAAACAGCAGTTAAGAACAATCTCAATATATATCTTAATACACAAACAATCAGCGCATATACCTTATTTATTTAGATAAGAATGTAATCGTTGTTTGGTTGGTTACCCTATAATTGGATTGACGCAAATTAAAAGTAAACAGCACGAAAAAAATTATTTTCATAATATCTGTTCTATTCAGATAATGCGAAGGCACAGCGCAAGCAACTGCCTTTAATATGCAGAAAGACTTCGATAAGACAACGAAGGCATGTTAAAACATCGTCGAATTATTTCAAACATTAGCATGTTTTAAAATACGTAATTTACCGCATTTATCCATCCAATTTACTTAAACGAATATAGGTTTATATGAGCATACTGGATGGAAAAAGAGAAAGAGGTAGGAAAATGTTTCAGCTAGTAGACGACTTGAAAGGGAAAGAGAGCTATCAAGACATGAAGAAAACTGCGGAAAATAGGAATATATGGAGAACCAAGTTTAACCTAGAATAATCACGGACCTGTCAACGGACAGACTACCTATGATGATGATGATGATGATGAGCATACTAGCATAAGTGCCCGTTGAATTTCAACGGGTTTAATGAATCTAAATTTTTGTCAATGCAACATGTAAAAATCGCAAGAATAAAATTGTGCACTGTTTTAACCATCGAATATTTCTATATTATAAGTCCATTTTAATTAATTAACTAAAATCTCACAGAAATTCCTTGTGAATAAAATAGTATCTTTCTTTCTACTAAAATAGCCATTGTTATTAGTTTTAAATTGATTATAGCATTAGGATTTCAATTTCATTAAATAACCAGAATTCCGGTTCCAATAAATTGGTTCAATCTTCAATTGCCTCTGATAATACTTTAAATAGATTTTGGAATATAATGTACCTCAATATCGTTTATCGTCTGCTCAGCACTCTTGCCTTCTCATTTTCCGAAACAACCACTTTCACCAGTTTTAAATGGATTTCAAACTTAGAAGAGAACTTGATTCAATTCAGTTAAAATAACCACATAACAAACTTCTTATTCCAAAGAAAATCCTTTTATAATATGCAGTGTTAACCTAGAATTCATTCATTCTGAAAAGTGAACAAAAGTACCATGCACATATATTTCTTTCAACTAAAATAGCCACTCTTAACAGATTTTAATGGATTAATGCATTAGCATTTCAATTTCATGAAATAAGCAGAATTCTGGTAAGAAAAAAATTTGTTCAATCTTCAATTGCCTCTGATAATACTTTAAATCAGTGATGGGCAAGAGAGCGCTCTAAGAGCACGCTCAGAGCACGACCGTAAGGGGGAGCAACGTTGAGCGAGAGGGGGAGCTAATGGAGGGAGAACGAGTGGGAGGATATGGAGAGGGGCGAGGACGTGATGCAGAAGGCAGGCTTAAGGTTGGCGGGTGTTTAAATTGCATGAGAGTGGAAAGAAACTTACATGTAGTCCTTAAGTAAATTTTACAATGGAATTTTATTTTGATGAAAATTACATTGTGCTCGCATTACTTTACGTCTACGTAGCACCAAATCATTTATTCGCGGGACTATAGATCGCGCACTTTTGATGCATAGCATGGCTGTGAGATTTCCATCTGAGACTCGGTTCCTGACATTGAACTTCGTTAGTTTCATGAGAGAAAAACGCTGTTCGCAAATGTAAGTTCAGTCAAACATTATTTTGCTCGCTAACGTGTGCAGTTCGGGAAACGTGTCCTTGGAAAGTCCTCGTAGAACTGCACTAAACCTGTTCTTCTCTCATATTTGTCCTTCTTTTCACGATCACAATAAGATCAAGAAACTCGCACTGCAGTGCGATTGGGATATCATTTCCATCGAGGGAATTTGAAAATGGTGTCGCGAAGATTTTCATTTTTATTTCTAATGCATTCCAGTCGTCGAATCGTTTGTTAAATTCATTATGAAGTGTGCTGAGTATTGCAGCATACTTCTCAAGATCATGCTGCTGCAGCAAGTGTACACGAGAGGTCAGCTTTGGAAAGCTCTTATTCTCTGCTTCCGAAGCGCACGGAACACAATACTATTTCCTCTTGAAGCAGGCTGCGACTACTGCAGGAATGCAAGGGAAGCGCTAGCGACCGATAACGCACCTTATAACTACCTGTCAAATGCACCACCTTTTCCACGTGTGAACTACCTAGAATTCTTATGTCAAAATTGTCTAAAAGTTTCCCCCTCCGCAGCTCTTCGCTCTCAAGGTAAGAGCAAAGAGTGCTCTGGGAGCGCAACCAGTCGTTTGCCCATCACTGCTTTAAATAGATTTTGGAATAAAATGTACCTTAATATTGTTTAGCGTCCGCTCACCACTCTGGACTTCTCAGTTTCCGAAACAACAACTTTCAATAGTTTTAAATTGATTTTTGCTTTGAAATATACTTGAGTCAATTCAGTACAACTTCCACTTTACATACTGTAAATTCCCAAGTAACTCCTTTTATAATAGGCAATGCTAGCCTAAAATGAATTCATTCTGTAAAGTGAATAAATAAAGTTCTTTCTTTAAAATATAATAGCCACTGTTATTAGATTTAAATGGATTATAAGCCTTAGAACTTACTCTGAATTAAATAAGCACCAAAATTCCTTTTATAAAAACAAATCAATTCATTAAAAGATCCACTGTTGTTTCTTCGAAAATTGTTGCCTGTTAGCAGTTTTAAATGTCCTTTTAATTTTAATTGAATTTTAATTTACATTCGTTTCCAAACTTCGGCCATTGTTACGAAATTAATTCGAGGAATAGCAATATAAATTCGTAGGCACGTATGGTTTACAAAGAATTTAATTTGAGAATGCTTTTTATTTCCAATTTTTCTAAAATGACACTGTTGATACTTAAAATTTTATATATGTACGTTAATATACTTATTTTCCACAAAACACGCCAATCTCTCCCCGTCCTTCCTCTCTCTCTCTCGTATTGAAGCATTCAAGGCACGCTTATTCCCAGAAGGATGTATACAATAATAGTAATTTGAGGTGTAACAATGATAATGGTTGACATAGCAACATCACGTTAAAATGGCGAGATTTCCACAAAATATGCAAATTAAACGTTCAACATGGAATATTTCGAACTGCTGGCGAAAAAAGATGAACGGAATAAGAAACTTTATAAATTTTTCTTCAAAATGGTTCATATCTGAAGGTCGTCTGTTAATTTCTTCTAATTTTAATTTCCAAATGAATAAAATCCTGCACGTCGAAAAATCGCGGTTTACATAGTAATGGAAAATGGAAATGCCTCTATTGGAGACGAACCAAGGAATTTTTTCACGATTTAAATCCGTCATTCTCTGAATAAGTGTTAAGCATCCCTACCAAATTTCGAGTTTCTATCGTTATTATTTCTCAAGTTATTAGCGTTTGCATAGCATGACCAACTAACCAACCAACAGATGACGGCTTTTATTATATTAAATATGGCTTGAAACAACAAAGCCTGTTTCCAAGGTGATCATTGATGACAATGAATGATTTTTCTTTCATCGGCGAATTTAAACAAAATTTGCTAAAGTTTTACCTTTAGGTGAGAAAAGACAAACAAAATTAAATGGCCCGTTTATTTTTCTTTAAAATGGTCCTGATTTGAAGGTCGTAGGTCAGTTCTTTCTAATTTTATTTTCCAAAAGAGTAAAACTCTGCACGTTGAAAATTAAATTTTAGTGTGTAAACTTATGGGCTGAGATATGAGATTCATATGGAATGTAAAACATTCCTGGCATCGAACCCAGGACTTTTTTGAAAATTTTTTTTATAGCATTCGCTTTTGGAACATATTCATAGCAATCCCACCGAATTTGGCTTGACTGGCTGAAGAAATGGCCGAGATATGTTGAGATATTTATAACTAACTGATGAGGCCTCCTAGAGACATCATGACAAAGATATGAAGCGTTTTATTATAGTAGATTATATACAGTGATGAACTGAAGCCGGTTCGTACGAGCTTGTTTTTAATTTTACTGAATTTGTGAGTCGGTTGTTAAATTTTTAGAAAAGACGAAATTGGTTGATTTTGTCCTTTCAAGTACATTTGTCCCTATCTGATAGTCAATTACCGACAATGTATGAAATGGAATATATTATGAACGGATCACTTGTTAAGCTAGCAGAACGCTAGAGCGATATGGTGCCCGCGGCATATATGCCTCCTGCCACCATTATCCAAATTTCCTAACCCCCCCATTTTACTTTCTCATATGAAGTATCGAGAAAGTATTGTTTTCACGAAAAAATTCGACCTCAAGATTTTTACGGAAATATACATTTTAGATGTCGCCAAATCCAAAAAAGTGGTTTTCGCAATGCTGTCTGTCTGTCTGTTTGTCTGTTACTGGCGCTGGAGCCTAGACGGTAGAGCGAAAATGAATGAAATCTCATACTTAGGCATTTTATCATACTGAGCAGAGTATACATAGAAATGGTTGACATTGATCAATAATTAAGATTAGTTTATTCCACGCATTTTTAACAACAATCCGATTTTCTCAAAAACGGCTCTAACGATTTTGATCAAATTTGGTACCGTTACTTGAGTTTACGTCTTCAATAATACTATATATTTCATATTTCTCAAAAAATGAATATAAGGCTAGTTTATTCTAGGCAACTTTAACAACAATTCGATTTTCTCAAAAACGGCTCTTAACGATTTTGATCAAATTTCGTACAGTTACTTGAGTATACATCTACAATAATACTACGTATTTCATTTTTTTCAATGAATGAATATAAGGCTATTTATTCTTGGGCAATTTTAGCCAAAAATGGATTTTCTAAAAACAGGCTTATACGATTTTTATTTTCTAAAGATAACTAAACGACTCATTAGTACCCGTATATGAAAAAGTTTGTACAATGTATGTTGTACCGATTTTTTTAAAAGAGCCGGTTCTTAATTTTTTTCCATCTCATCACTGATTATATATTATTATACATTATATGCATTTAAACATTAAGATCCCTCCGCACGTACCACATGTTTTTTCATATGTAGATCAAAATTATAAAATTTTTTGATGTTTAGCGTTATTGTTTTATTATTACTTATAATGACATGTTAATACGGTAAATTAAAATTGTAATAAAGTAAATGTCGAAAATTACAGATTTAAAAAATATAAATCATCAAAAACATTCTTTACGATCCAGTGATTCCAAAGAAACATGAATCATATTTCTATTTCCATTTTTCAAATGTTTTCCGCCTTAGGAGATATATTTTTTGTGTTAGACCTGTGAAAGTTACAGGGAAAAGAGTGAAATTGGCTACCAGATGATGCAATATTATGCAACATTGCTGAAATATCACAATATTTAGGATACTTTATGAAATTTGTTTAGTGCGAAATTTAAAAAATCATAAGATATTAGACTGCGGTCGCACTCTGCATAAGATATCTATATTTAAAAAAAAATTTAATTTGAAATAAAATCCACGTTATAACAAATCTGCATTGGCTGAGGCCGTGTTAAGCGGGGCTCACCTGTACTTTTTAGGGCATCCAATAGGTTGGATAGATATTCAGTTAATTTGCTGGTACCCTCGTAAATCACCATTTGTTTTTTATTGAAACCAACTTTTCCGTACAGCTTCGTTGTCAATGATGCATTAATGGCAACTTTTAATTTTTTATTCATGCTGGCATTTGAAGCAACATTTTGCTCTTGGTTGTGTTTCATGGTCTACTTTGGTTATATTAAATAATTTGTCCATCAAATTTTAACCAATTTTGTAACATTGATTTTGGTCGAGAATGGTAATTCCTCAGTAGCATTAGCATTGTTATCTTTATTGTGCAAGTATGTCATCAACAATACGACATCCTGATTTCTCCTTTCTGATATGCGAGGATTGATTGCCTGGAATAGTTACTGCAATAAGGTGCAATTTTAAACTTTAAAATGCCTTCGCTAGTTAGAAGGTTTGTGTCTCTTTGTTCTAGTGCTTTTACAGCCAATTTTATTTGTTTTAAAATGTTTTATAGTTCCCGTAATAGAAAAGTAACATCAACAAAAAAATCAGAAACTTTATATCTGTTAATGCCTTGACATTTAAATCAAATAGATTTAACAATCGATCAAGCATGGGCTCAATGATGTTCCATCTTGTTTTGCAATCCAAAAGCAAGGTGAGCTTTCTCCTGTGTTGGATCCTAACATAACTTTGAAGGATAGAATTTTGCACAGGTGACAATTTGAAAACTTCATAATTCGTTGAACTCTTTTTAAAGCGGCTCAAATATATGATCAAGGTTCTTCATATTCATTTTCATCCTGCGAGTTGTCTTCAGATAGGTCATACTCATAATCAATTTCATCTTCGCTCATGTTTTCTTTTTATGTAGACTGGTATTGACTTTCCTGTAAAGTGTGTCAATGACTGCAAGATGAATTGCATGATTGTAGCATTGTTGGTGTTCAAATAAATTGAGTCGGCCAAATTTCTTCATTACAGAAGCTCCATATGTCGTTGATGCCACTCACTTAACTTTTTCTCCACTAACTCTTGTGTAACTTCCACAGGACAATTTCCCTTGATTCGAATAATCCCCATATCAATTCCCAGAATCCCGGGATAAAACCAATAATATTCCTGAGATTTCAAGTTAAAGCAACCAAAATTTCAGGATAGTTTCAGCTGGTGACAGTAATGAATCCTATTGATTTTGGGATCTGTCTCTCTGTCTGTTTACCTTTTAGCAGGATTTTAAAAAACCCTAGTTAATTATCTACACATCCGATATTACGGTAAATACCTATTTATTTTACTTTCTCATACGAAGTATCGAGAAAGTATCATTATCGCGAAAAAATTTGACCTCGAGATTTTTACAGAAATATACATTTTAGGTGTCGCTGAATCCGAAAAAGTGGTTTTTGCAATGCCGTCTGTCTGTCTGTTACTGGCTCTGGAGTCTAGACGGTAGAGCGAAAATGAATGAAATCTTGTACTTAGGCATTTTATCATACTGAGTAGAGTATACATGAAATGGTTGACATTGCTCAATAATTAAAGAGTAGTTTATTCTACGCATTTTTAACAACAACCCGATTTTCTCAAAAACGGTTCCAATGATTTTGGTCAAATTTCATACAGTTACTTGAGTTAACGTCTTCAATAATACTGTATAGTTCATATTTCTCAAAATATGAATATAAGGGTAGTTTATTCTAGGCAACTTTAACAATAATTTGATTTTCTCAAAAACGGCTATAACGATTTTGATCATATTTCGTATATGTCCCTGGTTAAGATGTCAAATTTGTTGTGCATGTAGGTGATAAGTTCTGATAATTTAAGTAATGTTTATTTATTTTCTCACTATCAGCTAAACTTATTCGTACTTTACAGCCATGTAATCACAGTGATGATCTTTTTCAGATAGCTGCAGTTTTCTATTACTTGTGTGTGGTGACCTTGCAGTATGTGGCTCCACTTCTCATGTGCCTCTATTTCGCATTAATGTATAAAACTCTAGGCAAGTATTTGTTCATCAGGTATCAATTTTATCTTTTACTATTCCTTGAATATTAACATTGTTGACAAAAATGCAATTGTTAGAGAAGCATGCTAGCATAATTCTCATTTTAAGCTTGTACAATCAACACTTAACTGCCATAATTAGTTATGCTATAATCTTTTATTGGTTTCAGGAGATATGTAGAAATAATTACAATAATTTCTGATTTTTTAGTGCAACACATGACATTTAACACGTCTGTAAACATAATTAATGATGTTTTTAATGTCATATTGGATGAGAGACATATATTACAATTAAGTTATGATGTCTGAACTACAAAATGAATATTTCTGAATCATTGAGCTGAGTTTAGGGATGATAATTCTGATACATTAATAGTAAACACATCTGTTTTGTCCATTGACTTAACGAATCTTGGGTTTGCAGGTGGTTATAGCTGGTTTGGGCAACCTATTTCACAAGAAGAATGCCCTGCTCAAGAACCTACTTTGGACCAAATAGATGCTGAAGATGATGAAAGTGTTGAGATTTCAGCTCGTCGCTTCACTCTTGCTCTTAGCATACTTAAGCAGGTGAGTGATGTGTTGCTTTCCAGATAGTTGTATGATTTTTGATTAAACAGCAATTGAATTAAATTTTCCTCGTTTGGGATTGTTACACTGCTGTTATTATTTTTTGTTCATGGTAATATCATTGTAACTGACACAATTTTAATTCTTCAGGTTTTTTCTGCAGAAGTTTACCGAGGACTCCTTGGATTTGGCTTATGGTGGTGTTGCTTTGCTATTTTTGTCACATCATCACTGGGAATGGTTTATCAGTCATATTTTGGCCAAACATAACGGGTGATTGTGTTGTCATGTTAGCATTTTGTGGTGCTTGTTACATCCCTTGTTGTTGAACTCTTTTTAGTCTTCTCATACAGTTTTTATACGTATTTTTTAAAAGTGGATGATAACAGGTGTTTTACAGCAAGATGTACCTGAAAATATTTGGTAAGAATATTTTAAAACTCAGTTTTGGTTTTTTAAGGTATAAATTTTATAACTAATGATTGATTAGCTCAGCATATTTTGATAAACAAAACTAATGTGTTGTTACTTATTTTGTTTGTTTTTGTACTAGATTGTAGTATTTATTCTGAAAATCAGTGAATCTTTAAGGTAATTTCTTTGGACTAATATCTGTATTTGTTTGTTTTCATGCTGAAATATAAAACACATTCTCATTGACTTTTAATTACTCATTTTTCATTAATTTAATACATATACCATATATTCTGGCGTATAAGTCGACCTTTGAAGCCTGAAAAATTTTCCTAAAACCTAGAGTCGACTTATATGCCGAACATAAAATTTGAACCTTAAATTACCAATGAATAACATCGATATTTACGAAGACCGTTGATAGTTCGGTGGAGTGATAACTATTTTGAATCAGCTGTTCCAGTATTTACATTTTATGACATTTATTTTAGAAGAATTATAATAATTAATTTTAATACTGTATTTATGTAATTCGCATCCTAGTGTACCATGCACACCCCTATTTTTGGACCAGATCGAGGAGAAAAAATAAATTCGTACTTTAATAAGTTGACGTCTGCGGTGGTGGAAAATTAGAAAAAATCAAAAAAATATGGGGATTCCCCGTAGGTGTGTTCTCTCCATGGTTCCCTCTAAGCTGCGTGACTGCACGGCCGTGCAGCAGTTTTTGAAGTGCCGCGCACTAGATTTTTCAAGCTCGCACAGTTGTGTGTATTTTAGAATATATCGGAACAGGGCCACATCATCCCCGGTGCATATCCACGCACTATCATCATATAGGTTTTGCATAGCGATATTCATTCTGCCCATGGATGAAAAAAATTAGAGGGAACTATGGTTCTCTCCCGGGTTAAAGGAGTTTCAGTGGCTCACAATGAATTCTGCGAATACAGATACCAGATGCCAACTTATTCCAGCAAAAAGTGTAGGTAGAAACTGATAGTAAATTTTTAGTGACAGTACTGCTTTTTTTGAGTAAAAATAATAAACTTAGAATTCAATTTAAAGGCACAGCTTTAATATTATAAAAATATTACATCATCTAAATCGTCAAAATGTCGTGATCTTGAAGATGCACCAACAGCAGTATAAACTGCGCATTTAAACCCTAAACATTTCTTGGTCATGTAGATACGCGTAAACTTCGTAGAATTCTTCAGCTTTTGCGAGTATAAACGTAGACGAAAGCGTGTTGCAGTAAATTTACTATCGAAACTCGCAATTTATAAAACTTGGTCAGAAGTCTTCATGTACGATGCAGTCTCTTTTTCCAGCGACATTTTGGGAAAAAAGGTGTGCGGGGTACACATTTGCTATATTTTATTGAATTTTACCGCTAAAGAGATTGATCGTGATCACTACGTATAGTTCATTTCAATAGTATCATTAGCAGCTGACATCAATCGAATTATAGGAAACTTAATTTAGTGGGTCAAGCTCTCCAAAAATAACAGTTTCTTATTGGGTGAAATTAAAACACCTGTCACATGGAATGCTCAAGAAGAATAGCATAGACTCTAAACCAGGGGTTCTTAATCGGGGGTGCTCGCATCCCCAGGTGGTGCGGGAAGATGGTCCAGGGGGTGCGGGAAGTGGATCCAGGGTTTGCGGTGGGAACATCTTGCAATTTGGCTTTTTTATTTTTTTAGATAACATTTTGAACCACCCATCCTCGTCCTAGTGTGTGTAGTAATGCGTCCACGTTTCTTATTAGATACATAGCGAGATGCTGAAGAACATTTGTTTTCTTGAAATAACAAACCATATCACTATTCGAGGTCTGTTTACAATGCGATTTAAACTGCCATGCCCAGACATATTGTCGCTATATTTTTCTGCCTTTAATTATGTTTATAACTAAGTCATTATCTCGGTCTTACTTTTCGTGAGAAGGCTGAGATAATCTGCTACAGAGAGGTTATTTTGAAGTTCAAGATGAATACAGCATTGAAAATTGTTTAAAAAGAAACAATCTTGAAAACTATTATGAAATTTTTGTATAGGATTCCATTGTAATAAAATGCCTAATCGTCGCCTCACCTGTATTACAATATTATTGTGTCTTTAATTGAGGAAAGGTTGAGTTTAAAATGTAGTTTGTAATAATTATATTTGATTTTAAATACTATAAGTTTAATAATTCATTAAAATTAAAAAAACAAATTAATAACCATTGAAAAAATTATGGTGGAGTTGGGGATTACCATGGATCGCTGTGGGGATGCGGGGCTCACAAAAGGTTAAGAACCCCTGCTCTAAACAGTACTTATTATATATTTTTATTATTGTGTTTATTTCTGTTTTGTTAAAACTTGGATTGTACAGAAATATTGTTAAGTGAAAAAGTGGGGGTCCACTTATATGGCGAGCATATGCCTAATGTATTTCATCCAAAAAAGCAGGGGACGACTTATACACCGGGTCGACTTATACGCTGGAATATACAGTAGTTGTAATTTTGCACAATTAGGTGCAGAATTGAAAATATAATGCCTTAGGCCGGGCGCACACTGATAGAGCGAAACAAGATGAAACAAGGCGAAACTGCTCCAAGTAGTTTCAAGAGATGAAAATTACATACAGATGAATGAGCATGCACACATTGATAAGGCGAAGGAAAACATCTGCTCCAAGCTGGTTAGAACAGGGTGAATCATGTGTCATGCTGTTTCTCGTCCCTTTGTTATGTCAAAATGTTTCAGTATTTCTCAAGCCATGAAGTGTGATGCTAATAAACTTGTGACCCTTGTACACGAAAGAAGAGTTTCACCAGCGAAGATTATAGCAAAAGAGCAGTAATAGATAAATGGTGGAATGAGATAGTGACTGAGATGAAGGCATCAGGTGAGTATTTAAATACAATGCATTTAACTGTATTTTACATTAGTACATTATTATTGTATTGAGTGTTACTGAATTTTTCACCAACCAGTCCCACAGAATGGGAACAACCTCATCATCGTTGCTTGACATCCTGAATTGTGTTTCTGTACAAATTGGGTCGTTTTGTTTTGCCTAACCAGTGTGCGAACTCCGGTGTTTGAAACGTGTCAACACATTTCCTTTCTTCATAGCTTGACACAGTTTTGCCTTGTTTCGTTCTGTCAATGTGCACCTGGCCTTAGTCTGCAAAAGTATTTTCGTACGAGAAGCCATTTCAGGACTAAAGAAAGTAACGTATATCTTTGAGTATAAGTTGACAAATTTCTTGCTTTCATAGGCCGATCAAACCCTACTAGTGATGCTGACTCGAGCTAGCTCGAGTTTGAAAGCTCGAGTATACTTGCTATTACTGACTTGACTTGAGCTCGAGCTTTTATGAAAAAAAGATCGAGCTTTGAGTTTTAGATTTCATCACATTCCTAACTAACTTAGCCATTGATACCCCTCTTCTGCCACTTTGTATAAATATTTTAATCTGCCTGGAGACGACTCGAGAGTTCTCTTACTTTGTTAGTATACTAATAACTGCTACAATGTTTCTATCAGCCCATAGATTAATAACAAAGTTTCATTTTGTAATTCTTATAAAAGTCATGCAGAATAACCTTTACAATAAAGAAAACATTTTATGAAGATATGAATACCACCGACTAAGCCACTTTTTATCATAAGATCATTCAGTGCTTCGCCCATTTAAGAAGTGAATGGACGATTTTTGTTAGTCAAAGCTAAAGCTTTTTCCGTAAAATTAAAAAAAAAAAATTTTTTCCTGAAATTTTTTTCCGAACAATATTTTTCCGAAATCTTTTTTTCAGAAATATATTTTTTCCGAAAAATTTTTTTAGAAAAATTTTTTTCAAAAATTTTTTTTCCAAAACTTTTTTTCCGAAATTTTTTTTAGAAAAAATTTTTCCAAAACTTTTTTCCGAAAATTTTCTTTTTCCGAAAAATTTTCGAAATTTTCTTTTCGAAATTTTTTTCAAAAGTTTCCGAAAAATGTTTTTTAGAAAATTTTTTTTCAAAAAATTTTTTTTCCAAAAATTTTTTTTCAAAAAATTTTTTTTCCAAAAATTTTTTTTCCAAAAATTTTTTTCCAAAAAATTTTTTTCCGAAAATTTTTTTTCCAAAACTTTTTTTCCGAAATTTTTTTTAGAAAATATTTTTCCGAAATCTTTTTTTCCGAAATATTTTTTCCGAAAATGTTAAAAAAAAAAATTTTTTTCAAATAATTTTTTTTCCAAAAATTTTTTTCCGAAAAATTATTTTCCGCAATTTTTTTTTCCGAAAAATTTTTATTCCAAAACTTTTTTTCCGAAATTTTTTTTAGAAAATTTTTTTCCGAAAAATTTTCAAAATTTTCTTAGAAATTTTTTCAAGTTTTTTGAAAATTTTTTTTTGCAAATTTTTTTTCGAATTTTTTTTTCGAATTTTTTGTAATTTTTTTTTCGAAAAATTTTATCCGAAAATGTTTTTTCAAAAATTTTTTTTCGTAATTTTTTTTCGAAATTTTTTTTTGAAATACAGTAGAACCTCGTAAATCCGGCACCCTCGGGACCTAGCACGAGCCGGATTTTAGAAAATTCCGGTTTTTTGAAAATGTTGCACGATGCCTAAGTATCCAGGAGCAAATCGGCCTATTGCGGGATAAAACAAAAGAAAGCTTTTTGTAATCTATTTCATGTATTTCAAAATTTAATCAGAAATCACGCCAGAATATTTTAAAATATGAAATACACAAAATCTATGTAAATAAACATGCAAAATATAAATTAAATCATAATAGACGCCTTGCCCTCTTGCCACCCTTGACTACGCCACTGCACCTTCATACCATATACCTATACGTAAAAATAAATAAAATCCAAAATTTACGCCAAATCTTATAAAAGAAAGAATCGTTAACAAGTGACGAATTTGGAATAAGGTCATAGCAAATTTAATGCACACTTACCAATTTACACGTCTCGTTTCTACTCTCAATGGCTACACGATAAGGTCGAGACAGCATCTTTAGTTGCGGGAATGCAAGTTTCATATATTTCAGTGTTGGAAGCTTTTTGAAGGTTTTTCTGCGAAACTGTTTTGAACATATCACACAGCTTGCTTCATACATTGTGATATTTCCTTAATAAGTTTATCTTTAATTAGGTACAAATTCATCATATCCTGTGATTCGATGCATGACCGCTGCTCTAAAGCCGATATTGTATCAGTGACTAATTCTATGCAACGGTCAATTGAAGGCTTGTTTGCAGCTGCATTGTCATCATCGTCACTTTCACTTTTTCATAACTCTCACGTACGGGTTCCAAAACCATTTTAACTATTTCTCTGTCAGTTAGCTTTTTCACTACAGGCACTTCATTGTCGATTTCCATCCAGTTCTCAACGTCTTCTTCTTCCAGACCCTTCGTGAAAGCGTTATTCGTCGATCCCTTAGCAAATTCCATAACTTCAGACACCAGTCTCTTATTGTCACTGACATTGAAACCTAGAAAATCTGGTGGTGATTCATCACATCCTTCAAACATGCTTGCAGGCCACAAATTATGCCAGGCATTTTTCAGTGTAGCGGCCGTTACATCAGTCCACGCTTTAGCTAGAGTCCAAATCGAGACCTTAATGTTAAATTCCTTTTTAAATCCGTCAACACCTTGGCCTCTATTGCAAGCAACAAGCAATTTCTGCATAAATTGCTGTCTGTAATAGCATTTTAGTGAGCGTAATATTCCCTGATCCATAGGTTAAATAATAGATGTACAATTTGGAGATAAATAAACCACACGCACGTTACCCAATACCAAAAGTGATGCATAAGGATGGGCAGGACAGTTATCTAATGTCAGAATTATTTTACAATCATCACCTAGTCCCTTAGATTTACAATTATCACGTGCCTCCGGTGCAAAATAATTGACAATCCAATCCAACATTAATTGAGAAGTTATCCATGCACGTTAATTAGCACGGTAATTGACAGAAAAATTATTTACACCCTTTAAAGCACGAGGGTGTGCACTTTTACCAATTACAGTTAGCTTTAGTTTGTGCGTACCTGCTGCATTTGCGCACGCAAGAACCGTCAGCCTCTCCTTTGACTCCTTCACTCCAAATGCCATATCCTCATCGGCGGCTGCAAGTGTGCTCCGAGGAAGACATCGCCAAAATAATCCTGTCTCGTCCGCGTTATATATTTGCTCTGCAGTAAAATTTTCATCTGAAATTAACTTGGTAAACTCCTCTACAAATGTTTCGGCAGCATCCGAATCGGCACAAGTTTTTCACCAGACACTGCTAATTTTCGTATTCCATGGCGAAGCTTGAAGCGATGAAGCCAACCTTGCGAATAATCGCAAGCTTTATTGATTTTCAAATCGTCGTGGAATTTCTTTACTTGCTGTATTAGCAATAGGTCTGATACCGGTACACCTTCACTTCTTTGTCGAAACCATTCAAACAATACTCTATCGACATCGATGACCCTGGAAGTGTGTAATGTTTTTCTGCTACTCATAGCATTAGGAGTGTCACTGTCTGCATAAAATGTCAGTAACTCACTTTTTTGATTCTTCAAGTCATACACAGTAGAACTGCCTACGCTATATTGTTCACAGTCTCTTAACTGAAGCACCTTTTTCAAGTTTTATTAATAAATCTACTCTTTGTTCAATAAAAAGAGATTTATGTTTACGCTTCATAATACTACTGGAGGGGTTTTCAGGTTTTTTTGAAGACATTTCAATATGAACTTGAGCAATATCACACTAATGAAAAACACATGCGATCGCTACGAATCGCGACTGTATACAAGTTATACAATGTGACTATGGAAACTATTCCCTACCATGTACCAACATGTATTAGTCAGCTGACAATAGGACTCACACACACAATGTAGCTGCTGCCGTCAAATTGTTTCTAAAATTCGCGAATTTTGATGCGAAGCGGTGCGTTTATCGTTTCATAGCGGTTTAGGCTACCCGCGGCAAAAATTTGATAATTCCGGATTTTCGAGTGCCGGATTTGTTCTACTGTAATTTTTTCCAAAAAATTTCTTCCGAAAATTTTTTTTCCGAAATTATTTTTTTCCGAAAAATGTTTTTCCCGAAAATATTCTTTTCCGAAAACTTTTTCGTCCGAAAATTTTTCTCCGAAAAATTTTGTCCGATAAATTTTTTTTTCAAAAAATTTTTTCGGAAAATGTTTTCCGAAAATTTTTTTTACGAAAAAATTGTTTTTCCGAAAATTTTTTGCAGAAATTTTTTTTTCCGAAATATTTTTTTTTCCGAAAAATATATATGCGAAAAATTTTTTCCGAAAAACGTTTTCGAAAATATTCTTTCCGAAAAATTTTTATACGAAAAATGTTTACGAAAAATTTTTTTCCGAAATATTTTTTTCGAATAATTTTTTCCGAATAATTTTCTTCGGAAAAATTTTTTTCGGAAGTTTTTTTTCCCGAAAAATTTTTTTCCGAAAAATTTTTTCATGAAAATTTCTTTTTCCGAAAATTTTTTCCAATATTTTTATCGGAAAATTTTTCCTTATTATTTTGCGAAATTTGTTGCGGACTTCTTCCGGATTTTTGCGGAATTTTTTGCGGATTATTTTGTGGATTTTCTTCCGATTGTTTTGGGGATTTATCTGCAGATGTTTTTGCGGATTTTTTACGGATTTTTTTGCACATATTTTTGAGGATTTTTTAACGGAGTTTTAGCTGAGTTTTTGCGGATTTTTTTGCGGATTTTTTTGCGGATTTTTTGCCAATTTTTATGAGGATTTTTGGGCGGATTTTTGTGAGGATATTAGGGCGGATTTTTGTGAGGATTTTTTTGCGGATTTTGGTGCGGATTTTTGTGCGTATTTCAGTGCGGATATTTTTGCGGATATTTGTCCGGATTTTTGTGCGGATTTTTTGCGGATTTTTCTGTGGATATTTTGCGGTTTTTTTTGCGGATTTACTCGCGGTTTTCTTTGCGAATTTTGTGCCGATATTTGTGCGGATTTTTGTGCGGATGTTTGTGCGGATTATTATGCGGATTTTTTTTGGGGATTTCTGTGCGGATTTTTATGGTGGATTTTGTGCGGAATTTAGTTCGGATTTTTTAGCAGATTTTTTTGCGAAATTTTTGCGGATTTTTTCGCAGATTTTTTTGCGAATTTTTTCTGAATTTTTTGCGGATTATATTCGGATATTAGTGGGGATTTTTTCGGTGTTTTGTGCGGATATTTGCCCGGATTTTTGTGCGGATTTTTTGCCGATTTTTCTGTGGATATTTGGCGGATTTTTGTGCGCATTTTTGTGCAGATTTTTTTGCTTATTTTTCTGCGCCTTTTTTGCGGATTTTTATGCCGATTTTTTTGCGGATTTTTGTATGGATGTTTTTGCGGATTTTTTTGCGGATTTTTTTGCGGATTTTTGTGCGGATGTTTATGCGGATTTTTGTGCGGATTTTTGTGCGGGCTTTTGTGCGGATTTTAGTACGTATTTTTTCGCAGATATTTTTGCGAATTTTTTGCTGATTTTACTGTGGATTTTTTTTCGGATACTTGAGGGGGTTTTTTTCGGTGTTTTTTGCGGATTTGTTGCGGATTTTATTGCGGATTTTTTTGCGGATGTTTTTGCGGATGTTTTTGCGGATATTTTTGCGGAATTTTTGTGGATTTTTTGCGGCCATTTTTGCAGATTTTTTTGCGGATTTTTCCGCGGATTTATTCGCGGTTTTTTTTCGGATTTTGTGCCGATATTTGTGCGGATTTTTGTGCGGATGTTTTTGCGGATTTTTTTACGGATTTTTGTGCCGACATTTGTGCGGATTTTAGTGCGGCTTTTTTCGCAGATTTTTTTGCGAATTTTTTGCGGATTTTTTGCGGATTTTTTTGTGGTTTTTTTACGGATTTTTTTGCGTATTTGTTGGAGAATTTTTTGCGGAATTTTTTTTCGGATTTATTTGCGGATTTCTGTGCGGATATTGTGCGGATTTTTTTGTGGATTTTTGTGCGGTTTTTTTTATGATTTACTATTGGATGTTTTTGTGTATATATTTGCGGATTATTTTGCGAATTTTGTTGTGGACTTCTTCCGGATTTTTGCGGAGTTTATGCGGAATTTTTTGCGGATTATTTTGGGGATTTTCTTCCGATTTTTTTTGGGCTTTATCTGCAGATGTTTTAGCGGATTTTTTACGGATATTTTTGCCGATTTTTCTGTGGATATTTGGCGGATTTTTGTGCGCATTTTTGTGCAGATTTTTTGCGTATTTTTTTGCGGATTTTTCTGCGCCTTTTTTTGCGGATTTTTATGCCGATTTTTTTTCGGTTTTTTGTATGGATGTTTTTGCGGTTTTTTGCGGATGTTTTTGCGGAATTTTTGCAGATTTCTTTCGGATTTTTTTACAGATTTCTGTGCGGTATTTGTGCGGTTTTTTTTGCGGTTTTTTGTGCGGATATTTGTGCGGATTTTTGTGCCGATTTTTGTGCGTAATTTTGTGCGTACTTTTGTGCGGATTTTAGTGCGGATTTTTTTGCGAATTTTTTGCGGATTTTTTCGCTGATTTTTTCGCTGATTTTTTTGCGAATTTTTTGCGGATTTTTTTGCGGATTTATTCGCGGTTTCTTTGCCGATTTTGTGCCGATATTTGTTCGGATATTTGTGCGGATGCTTGTGCGGATTTCTTCGCGGTTTTTTGCGGATTTTGTGCCCATATGTTTGCGGATTTTTGTGCGGATGTTTGTGCGGATGTTTGTGCGGATTATTGTGCGGATGTTAGTGCGGATTTTAGTGCGTATTTTTTCGCAGATATTTTTGCGAATTTTTTGCGGTTTTTTCTGCGGATTTTTTTTCGGATATTTGAGGGGGTTTTTTTTCGTTTTTTTGCGGATTTGTTGCGGATTTTATTGCGTATTTTTTTGGGGATGTTTTTGCGGATATTTTTGCGGAATTTGTGTCGGATTTTTGCGCGGATTTTTCTACGGATTTTTGTCTGGATTTTTTTGCGGATTTTTGTTCGGATTTTTGTGTGAATTTTGGTGCCGATTTTTTTTGCGGATTTTTTGCTTATTTTCCTGAGGATTTTTTAGCGGATTTTTTTGGTAATTTTTCTGCGGATTTTTGTCCTTAGATTTGTGCGGGTTTTTGTGCGGATTTTTGGGCGCATTTTATGAGGATTTCGGGCGGATTTTTGTGAGGATATTTGGGCGGATTTTTATGAAGAATTTTTTGGGGGTTTTTGTACGGATTTTTAGCCGATTTTTCTGTGGATAGTTTGCGCATTTTTGTGCGGATTTTTTTACTTATTTTTTTGCGTATTTTACTGCGGCTTTTTCTGCGTGTTTTCCTGCGGATTTTTAGCGGATTTTTTTGCGGATTTTGGGGCGGATTTTTTTGGTAATTGTTTTGCGGATTTTGGTCCTGAGATTTGTGCGGGTTTTTGTGCGGACTTTTGGGCTGATTTTTGAGGATTTTTGGGCCGATTTTTGGGCGGATTTTTTGTTCGGATATTTGGGCGGATTTTTGTGAGGATTTTTTTCCGGATTTTTGTGCGGATTTTTGTACGGTTTTCTGTGCGGATTTTTGTGCGGATTTTTGTGCGGATTTTTGTGCGGATTTTTGTGCGGATTTTTGTGGGGATATTTGTGCGAATTTTTGTGCGGATTTGAGTGCGGATTTTTGTGCGGATATTTGTCCGATTTTTGTGCGGATTTTTTTGCGAAAGTTTGCGGATTTCTTGCGGATTTTTTCGCAGATGTTTTTGCGAATTGTTTCGGTGTTTTTTGCGTATTTTTTTTCGGATATTTGTGGGAATTTATTTCTGTGTTTTGTGCTGATTTTTGTGCGGATTTTTGTCGGGATTTTAGTGCGGATTTTTTGCCGATTTTTCTGTGGATATTTTGCGGATTTTATCGCGTTTTTTTTTCGGAATTTGTGCCGATATTTGTGCGGATTTTTTTTGGGGATGTTTGTGCGGATTTTTGTACGTATTTTTTTGCGGATTTGTTTCGGATTTTTCAACGGATTTTTGTTGGATGTTTTTGCGGATTTTTAGCGGATGTTTTTGCGGATTTTTTTCAATTTTTTTTCGAATATTTTTGCGGATTTTTTGCCGATTTTTGTATGGATGTTTTTGCGGATGTATTTGCGGATGTATTAGCGGATTTTTTGCGGTTTTTTTTTCGGATTTTTTTGCGGATTTCTTTGCGGATATTTGTGCGGATTTGTTTGTGGATTTTTGTGCGAATGTTTTTGGGAATTTATTTTCGGATTTTTTTGTGTATATATTTGCGGGTTATTTTTGCCAATTTTGTTGCGGATTTCTTCCGGATTTTTGCTGAGTTTTTGCGGAATTTTTTACGGATTATTTTGTGGAATTTTTTCCGATTTTTTTGGGGATTTATCTGCAATGTTTTTGCGGATTTTTTAACTGAGTTTTTGCGAATATTTTGCGGTTTTTTTTGCGGATTTTTTTGCGGATTTTTTTGGGTATTTTTTCCGATTTTTTTGCGGATTTTTGTCCTGAGATCTGTCGGGGTTTTTGTGCGTATTTTTGGGCGGATTTTTGTGAGGATATTTGGGTGAATTTTTGTGGATTTTTTTGCGGTTTTTTGTGCGGATCTTTGTGCGAATCTTTGTGCGTATTTCAGTGCGGATATTTTTGCCGATATTTGTCAGGATTTTTGTGCGGATTTTTTGAGGATTTTTGTGCGGATTTATTCACAGTTTTTTTGCGGATTTTGTGCCGATATGTGTGCGGATTTTTGTGTGGATTTTTGTGTGGATTTTTGTGCGGATTTCAGTGCGGATTTTTTCGAACATTTTTTTGCGAATTTCTGCGGATTTAGTGCGGATTTTTTCGCAGATTTTTTTGCCAATATTTTGCGAATTTTTTGGAGAATTTTTTTTCCGGATATTTGTGGGGATTTTTTTCGGTGTATTTTGCATATTTTTTTGCCTATTTTTTCGGATTTTTTTGCGGATTTGTTTCGTATTTTATTGCGGATTTTTTTTCGGATTTTTTAGCGGATGTTTTTGCGGATATTGTTGCGATTTTGGTGCGGATTTTTGCGCGGATTTTTTTACGGATTTTTGTCTGGATTTTTTTGCGGATTATTTTGTGGATTTCCTTCCGATTTTTTTGGGGATTTATCTGCAGATGTTATTGCGGATTTTTTACTGATTGTTTTGCACACATTTTTGCGGATCATATAACATAGTTTTATCGGATTTTTTGCGGATTTTTTTGCGGTTTTTTTGCGGATTTTTTTGCGGATTTTTTTCAAATTTTTTGCCGATTTTTTTGCGGATTTTTGTCCTGAGATATGTGCGGGTTTTTGTGCGGATTTTTGTGCGGATTTTTGAGGATTTTTGTCAGGATATTTGGGCTGATTTTTGTGAGGATTTTTTTATGGATTTTTGTGCTGATTTTTGCGTAGATTTCAGTGCAGATTTTTTTGCGGATATTTGACCGGATTTTTGTGCGGATTTTTCTCTGGATATTTTGCGGTTTTTTTTTTCGGATTTTATCGCGGTTTTTTTTTTGCGAATTTTGTGCCGATATTTGTGCGGATGTTTGTGCGGATTATTATGCTAATTTTTTTGGGGGTTTTTGTGCGGATTTTTGTGGGGCTTTGTGTGCGGCCTTTTGTGCGGATTTTATTGCGGATTTTTTCGCAGATTTTTTTGCGAAATTGTTTCGGTTTTTTGCGGATTTTTTCGCAGATTTTTTTGCGGTTTATTTTCGGATATTAGTGGGGATTTTTTCGGTGTTTCGTGCGGATTTTTGTCCGGAATTTTGTGCGGATTTTTTGCCGATTTTTCTGTGGATATTTTGCGGATTTTTGTGCGGATTATTTTGCCTATTATTTTTACGGATTTTTCTGCGGATTTTTTTGCAGATTTTTATGCGGAAGTTTTGCGTATTTTTGTATGGATGTTTTTGCGGATTTTTGCGGATTTTTTTGTGGATATTTTTTTACGGATTTATGTGCGGATTTTTTTGCGGATTACTGTGCGGCTTTTTGTTCGGATTTTTGTGCGGATTTTTGTGCGAATTTTGTGCGGATTTTTTTTCCGATTTTTGTGCGGATTTTTGTGCCGATTTGTGCGCGTACTTTTGTGCGGATTTTAGTGGATTTTTTTGAGAATTTTTTGCGGATTTTTTTGCGGATCATTTCGCTGATTTTTTTGCGAATTTTTTGCGGATTTTTTTTGCCGATTTATTCGCGGTTTCTTTGCCGATATTGTGGTATTTGCGAGGTATTTGCGGATTTTGTGCCCATATGTGTGCGGATTTTTGTGAGGGCTTTTGTGCGGATTTTAGTACGGATTTTTTCACAAATTTTTTACGAATTTTTTGCCGATTTTTCTACTGATTTTTTTTGGATATTTTTGGGGATTTTTGTCGGCGTTTTTTGCGGATTTCTTGCGGATTTTATTGCGGTTTTTTTTCGGATTTTTGTGCGGATGTTTTTGCGGATATTTTAACGGATTTTGGTGCGGATTTTTGCGCGGATTTTTGTACGTAATTTTGTCTGGATTTTTTTGCGGATTTTTGTTTGGATTTTTGTGGGAATTTTGGTGCCGATTTTTTTGCGGATTATTTCTGCGGTTTTTTCTGCGTATTTTACTGAGGATGATTTTTTAGCTTATTTTTATTCGGATTTTTTTTCGGATTTTTTTTCGGTATTTTTTACTGATTTCTTTGCGGATTTTTTTGCGGATTCTTGTCCTTAGATTTGTGCGGATTTCGGGCGGATTTTTGTAAGGATATTTGAGCGGATTTTAGTGAGGATTTTTTTTCGGGTTTTCGCCCGGATTTTTTGAAGATTTTTCTGTGGATATTTTACGGATTTTTGTGCAGATTTTTTTGCGTATTTTTTTGCGGATTTTTCTGCGGATGTTTAAGCGGATTTTTATGCGGATTTTTTTGCGGATTTTTGTATGGATGTTTTTTCCGGATTTTTTGCGGACGTTTTTGCGGATTTATTTTCAGTTTTTTTTCCGGGTTTCTGTGCGGATATTTGTGCGGATTTTAGTGCGGATTTTTATGCCGATTTTTGTTCGTACTTTTGTGCTGATTTTGTGCCGATATTTGTGGTGATTTTGGTGCGGATTTATTCGCGGTTTTTTTGCGGATTTTTGTGCGGATATTTTTGTGGATATTTTTGCGGATTCTGCTGCGGATTTTTGCCTAGACTTTTGTACGGATTTTTTTGCGGATTTTTTTCAGATTTTTGTGGGTATTTGGGTGCCGAATTTTTTGCGTATTTTTTTGCGGATTTTCTGCGGATTTGTTGCGGATTTTTACGCGGATTTAGTTTGCGGATTTTTTTCGGACTTATTTGCGGATTTTTTTTCGTACTTTTGTGCCGATGTTTGTGTTGATTCTTGGGAAGATTTATTTTCGGATTTTTGTGCGGATTATTTTGCGAATTTTTTGCGGATTTTTTTGCGGATTTATTCGCAGATTTTTTTACGAATTTTTTGCGGATTTGTTTGCGGATTTATTCGCGGTTTCTTTGCCGATATATGTGCGGATTTATTCGCGGTTTCTTTGCGGATTTAGTGACGCTATGTGTGCGGATTTTTGTGCGGATGTGTGCGGATTTCAGTGCGGATTTTTTCGCAGATTTTTTTTAACGAATTTTTTGCGGATTTTTTTTCGGATTTTTGAGCGGATGTTTTTGCGGATATTGTTGCGGATTTTTGCGCGGATTTTTGCACGGATTTTTGTCTGGATTTTTTTGCGGAATTCCTTCCGATTTTTTTCGGGATTTATCTGCAGGTGTTTTTGCGGATTTTTTTGCACATATTTTTGCGGATTTTTTAACGGATTTGTTGCGGATGTTTGTGGTTATTTTTGTGCGGATTTTTTTGCGAAATTTTTGCCGTTTTCTTGCGGATTTTTTCGCAGATTTTTTTGCGAATTTTTTTCGGAATTTTTTACGGATTATTTTCGGATATTAGTGGGGATTTTTTCGGTGTTTGGTGCGGATTTTTTTGCCGATTTTTCTGTGGATATTTTGCGCATTTTTGTGCGGATTTTTTTGCGTATTTATTTGCGGATTTTCTGCGAATATTTTGCGTGTTTTTATGTGTATTTTGTAGCGGATTTTTGTATGGATGTTTTTGCGGAATTTTTGCGGATGTTTTTGCGGATTTTTTGCGAATTGCTTTTCGGAGTTTTTTACGGATTTCTGTGCGGATATTTGTGCGGATTTTTGTGCCGATTTTTGTGCCGATTTTTGTGCGTACTTTTGTGCGGTTTATTTGCGGATTTTGTGACGGTATGTGTGCGGATGTTTGTGCGGGAGTTTGTGCGGATTCTTTTGCTGATTGTTTTTCTGATTTTTGTGGCGGTTTTTTGTGGATTTATTTTCGAATTTTCTTTCGGATATTTGTGGGGATTTTTTCGGTTTTTTGTGAGCATTTTGGCGAGGATTTTTTTGCGGAGTTTTGTGCGGATTTTTATGCGAATTTTTGTGCGGATATTTGTCCGGATTTTTGTGCGGAATTTTTTCGGTTTTTTCTGTGGATATTTTGCGGATTTTTTTGCGGATTTATTCGCGGTTTTCTTTGCGATTTTGTGCCGATATTTGTGCGGATTTTTGTGCGGATGTTTGTGCGGATTATTATGCGGATTTTTTTGGGGTTTTTTGTGCGGATTTTTGAGGGGCTTTGTGTGCGGTGATTTGTGCGGATTTTAGTGCGGATTTTTTCGCAGATTTTTTTGCGGATTATTTTCGGATATTAGTGGGGATTTTTTCATGTGTTTTATGCGGGTTTTTGTACGGATTTTTGACCGGATTTTTGTGCGGATTTTTTGCCGATATTTCTGTGGATATTTTCCGGATTTTTGTCCGGATTTTTTGCCGATTTTTCTGTGGATATTTTGCGGATTTTATCGCGTTTTTTTCGGAATTTGTGCCGATATTTGTGCAGATTTTTTGAGGATGTTTGTTCGGATTTTTATACGGAATTTTTTTGTGGATTTTTTTAGGATTTTTGTGCGGATTTTTTTGCGTATTTTTTTGCGGTTTTTTCTGCCATTTTTTTCCGGATTTTTATGCGGATTTTTTTTCGGATTTTTGTATGGATGTTTTTGCGGATTTTTTGCGGATGTTTTTGCGGATTATTTGGGGATTTTTGTGCGGATTTTTGTGCCGATTTTTGTGCGGATTTTTTTGCGAATTAATTGCGGATTTGTTTGCGGATTTATTCGCGGTTTCTTTGCCGATATTTGTGCGGATTTATTCGCGGTTTCTTTGCGGATTTAGTGACGGTATGTGTGCGGATTTTTGTGCGGATGTGTGCGGATTTGTGTGCGAGCTTTTGTGCGGATTTCAGTGCGGATTTTTTCGCAGATTTTTTTTAACGAATTTTTTGCGGGTTTTTTTTCGGATTTTTGAGCGGATGTTTTTGCGGATATTGTTGCGGATTTTTGCGCGGATTTTTGCACGGATTTTTGTCTGGATTTTTTTGCGGAATTCCTTCCGATTTTTTTCGGGATTTATCTGCAGGTGTTTTTGCGGATTTTTTTGCACATATTTTTGCGGATTTTTTAACGGATTTGTTGCGGATGTTTGTGGTTATTTTTGTGCGGATTTTTTTGCGAAATTTTTGCCGTTTTCTTGCGGATTTTTTCGCAGATTTTTTTGCGAATTTTTTTCGGAATTTTTTACGGATTATTTTCGGATATTAGTGGGGATTTTTTCGGTGTTTGGTGCGGATTTTTTTGCCGATTTTTCTGTGGATATTTTGCGCATTTTTGTGCGGATTTTTTTGCGTATTTATTTGCGGATTTTCTGCGAATATTTTGCGTGTTTTTATGTGTATTTTGTAGCGGATTTTTGTATGGATGTTTTTGCGGAATTTTTGCGGATGTTTTTGCGGATTTTTTGCGAATTGCTTTTCGGAGTTTTTTACGGATTTCTGTGCGGATATTTGTGCGGATTTTTGTGCCGATTTTTGTGCGTACTTTTGTGCGGATTTTTTTGCGAATTTTTTCCGGATTTTTCGCTGATTTTTTGCGAATTTTTTGCTGATTTTTGTGCGGAGTTTTGTGCGAATTTTTGTGCGGATTTCAGTGCAGATTTCGGATTCTTTCGCAGATTTTTTTGCGTATTATTTTTAGATGTTAGTGGGGATTTTTTCGGTGTTTTGTGCGGATTTTTGTGAGGATTTTTTGCCGATTTTTCTGTGGATATTTTGCGGATTTTTGTGCGCATTTTTGTGCGCATTTTTGTGCGGATTATTTTGCGTATTATTTTTGCGGATTTTTCTGCGGATTATTTTTCGGATTTTTATGCGGATTTTTGTATGGATGTTTTTGCGGATTTTTGCGGATGTTTTTGCGGATTTTTTGCGGATTTTTTTTTGTATTTCTTTTCGGATTTTTTTACGGATTTCCGTGCGGATATTTGTGCGGATTTTTTTCCGGATTTTTGTGCGGATTTTTGTCTGGATTTTTTTGCGGAATTCCTTCCGATTTTTTTCGGGATTTATCTGCAGGTGTTTTTGCGGATTTTTTTGCACATATTTTTGCGGATGTTTGTGGTTATTTTTGTGCGGATTTTTTTGCGAAATTTTTGCCGTTTTCTTGCGGATTTTTTCGCAGATTTTTTTGCGAATTTTTTTCGGAATTTTTTACGGATTATTTTCGGATATTAGTGGGGATTTTTTCGGTGTTTGGTGCGGATTTTTTTGCCGATTTTTCTGTGGATATTTTGCGCATTTTTGTGCGGATTTTTTTGCGTATTTATTTGCGGATTTTCTGCGAATATTTTGCGTGTTTTTATGTGTATTTTGTAGCGGATTTTTGTATGGATGTTTTTGCGGAATTTTTGCGGATGTTTTTGCGGATTTTTTGCGAATTGCTTTTCGGAGTTTTTTACGGATTTCTGTGCGGATATTTGTGCGGATTTTTGTGCCGATTTTTGTGCGTACTTTTGTGCGGATTTTTTTGCGAATTTTTTCCGGATTTTTCGCTGATTTTTTGCGAATTTTTTGCTGATTTTTGTGCGGAGTTTTGTGCGAATTTTTGTGCGGATTTCAGTGCAGATTTCGGATTTTTTCGCAGATTTTTTTGCGTATTATTTTTAGATGTTAGTGGGGATTTTTTCGGTGTTTTGTGCGGATTTTTGTGAGGATTTTTTGCCGATTTTTCTGTGGATATTTTGCGGATTTTTGTGCGCATTTTTGTGCGCATTTTTGTGCGGATTATTTTGCGTATTATTTTTGCGGATTTTTCTGCGGATTATTTTTCGGATTTTTATGCGGATTTTTGTATGGATGTTTTTGCGGATTTTTGCGGATGTTTTTGCGGATTTTTTGCGGATTTTTTTTTGTATTTCTTTTCGGATTTTTTTACGGATTTCCGTGCGGATATTTGTGCGGATTTTTTTCCGGATTTTTGTGCGGATTTTTGTGCCGATTCTTGTGCGTACTTTTGTGCGGATTTTAGTGCTGAGTTTTTTGCGAATGTTTTGCGGATTATTTTGCGGATTTCTTCGCCGATTTATTCGCGGATTTATTACCGGTTTCTTTGCCGATTTTGTGCCGATATTTGTACCGATTTTTGTGCGTATATTTGTGCGGATTTCTTCGCGGTTTTTTGCGGATTTTGTACGGATGTGTGCGGATTTTGAGGCGGATGATTGTTCGGATTTATGTGAGGGGTTTTGTGCGGATTTTAGTGCGAATTTTTTCGCAGATTTTTTTGCGAATTTTGTTGCGGATTATTCTGCTGATTTTTTTTCGGATATTTGTGGCGATTTTTGTCGGCATTTTTTGCGGGTTTCTTGCGCATTTTATTGAGGATTTTTATGAGGATTTTTGCGGATTTTGGTGCGGATTTTTGCGCGGATTTTTGTACGTAATTTTGTCTGGATTTTTTTGCGGATTTTTGTTTGGATTTTTGTGGGAATTTTGGTGCCGATTTTTTTGCGGATTATTCCTGCGGCTTTTTCTACGTATTTTCCTGAGGATTTTTTAGCGGATTTTTATTCGGATTTTTTTTCGGTTTTTTTTACTGATTTTTTTGCGGATTTTTTTGCGGATTTTTGTTCTTGGATTTGTACGGGTTTTTGAGCGGATTTTTGTGCGGATTTTTATGAGGATTTCGAGCGGATTTTTATGAGGATATTTGGGCGGATTTTTGAGAGGATTTTTTTTCCGGTTTTTCTCCGGATTATTTGCCGATTTTTCTTTGGATATTTTGCGGAATTTTGTGCGCATTTTTGTGCGGATTTTTTTCGGTATTCTTTTGCGTATTTTTTTGCGGATTTTTCTGAGGATTTGTATTCGGATTTTTTTGCGGATTTTTTGCGGATGTTTTTGCGGATTTATTTCGGAATTTTTTGCGGATTTCTGTGCGGATATTTGTGCGGATTTTTTTGCGGATTTTAGTGCGGATTTTTATGCCGATTTTTGTGCGTACTTTTGTTAGGATTTTTTGCGCTTCTTTTGAGGATTTTTGTGCGGATTTATTCGCGGTTTTTTTGCGGATTTTGTGCCGATATGTGTGTGTATTTTTGTGCGGATGTTTGTGCTGATGTTTGTTCGGAGTTTTGTGCAGATTTTTGGGCGGATTTTTGTGCGGGATTTTGTGCGAATTTTAGTGCGGATTTTTTCGTAGATTTTTTTGGAAATTTTTTGCGTTTTTTTTTTTGATTTTGTTTCGGGTATTTGTGGGGATTTTTTTCGGTGTTTTTTGCGGATTTCTTGCGGATTTTATTGCGGATTTTTTAAAAAATTTCTGTGCGGACGTTTTTGCGTATATTTTTTCGGATTTTGGTGCGGATTTTTGTGAGGATATTTTTCGGTGTTTTTTTCGGATTTTTTTGCGTATTTTTTGCGTATTTTTTTGCGGATTAATTGCGGATTTTTTTGCGGATTTTTGTGTGGATGTTTTTACGGATTTTGCATCCGATTTTTGTGCTGTTTTTGTTTGGAGTTTTGTACGGATTTTTTTGAGGATATTTAGCGGATTTTTTTGTGGATTTCTTTCGGATTTTTGCGTATGTTTTGCGATTTTTTTGGGTTTATATTTCGGTTGTTTTGCGAATTTTTTTGTGGATTTTTTGCGTATTAAATGCGGTTTTTTTGCGGATTTTTGTGCGGATGTTTTTGCGGATTTTTGTGTGGATGTGTTTGCGAATTTTGGTTCCGATTTTTGTGCGGAATTTTGGTGCCGATTTTTCTGCGGATTTCTTTGCGTATTTTTTGGGGATATTTTGCGATTTTCAGCGGATTTGTGGGGATTTTTGTCGGCGTTTTTTGCGGGTTTCTTGCGGGTTTCTTGCGGAGTTTATTGATTTTTTTGCGGATTTTTGTGCGGATGTTTTTGCGGATATTTTAGCGGAGTTTGGTGCGGCTATTTCTGCGTATTTTCCTGAGGTTTTTTAAGCGGATTTTTATTCGGATTTTTCTGCGGAATTTTTATGCGGATTTTTTTGCGGATTTTTGTATGGATGTTTTTGCGGATTTTTTGGGATGTTTTTGCGGATTAATTTCGGAATTTTTTGCGGAATTCTGTGCGGATTTTTTTACGGATTTTTGTGCGGATTTTTATGCCGATTTTTGTGCGTACGTTTGTGCGGATTTTTTGCGATTTTTTTGAAGATTTTTTTGCGGATTTTTTTTGCGGATTTATTCGCGGTTTCTTTGCCGATTTTGTGCCGATATTTGTGGTGATTTTTGTGCGGATGCTTGTGCGGATTTATTCGCGGTTTTTTGCTGATTTTGTGCCGATATGTGTGTGGATTTTTGTGCGGATTTTTGTGCGGATGTTTGTGCTGATGTTTGTTCGCATGTTTTTGCGGATTTATTCGCGGTTTTTTTGCGGATTTTGTGCCTACGTGTGCGGATTCTTGTCTGGATTTTTGTGCGGATTTTTGTACGGATTTTGGTGCAGGCTTTTGTGCGGATTTTAGTGCGGATTTTTTCGCAGATTTTTTTGCGAATTTTTTGCGTATATTTTTTCGGATTTTGGTGCGGATTTTTGTGAGGATTTTTTTCGGTTTTTTGCGAATTTTTTTTGCGTATTTCTTTGCGGATTTTTGTGCGGATGTTTTTACGGATTTTGCAGCCTATTTTTGTGCGGTTTTTGTTTGGAGTTTTGTACGAATTTTTTTGAGGATACTTAGCGGATATTTGTGGATTTATTTCGTATTTTTGCGAATGTTTTGCGGTTCTTGTACGGTTTTTTTTGGGTTTATATTTCGATTGTTTTGCGGATTTTTTTGTGGATTTTTTGCGTATCATATGCGGTTTTCTTGCGGATTTTTGTGCGGATGTTTTTGTGGATTTTTGTGCGGATGTGTTTGTGAATTTTGGTTCCGATTTTTGTGCTGTTTTTGTATGGATTTTTTTACGGTTTATTTGCGGATTTTTTGCCAATTTTTGTACGGATTTCTTTGCGTATGTTTTGGGGATATGTTGCGATTTTCTGCGGATTTGTTGCGGATTTTTCTGCGGATTTTCTTACGGTTTTTTTGCGGATTTTTATGCGGATTTTTTTGCGGATTTTTGTATGGATGTTTTGCCGATTTTTTTGCGTATTGTTTGCGGATTTTTTTCTTACTTATTTGTGGATTTTTCTTCTGAATTTTGTTCGGATTTTTGTGAGGATTTATTTTCGGATTTATTTGCCGATATTATGCGGAATTTTTTGCGGATTATTGCGGATTTTTTCGGATCTTTTTGCGGATTTTTTTGCGGATTTTTTTGCGGATTTTTTTGCGGATTTTTTGCGGATTTCTTTGTGGATTTTTTGCGGATTTGGTTTTTGGATTTTTTTGCGGATTTCTGTGCGTATATTTGTGCATATTTTTGTGCGGATTTTTGTGCAGATTTCAGTGTGGATATTTTTGCGAATTTTTTGCGGATTTTTTCGCAGATTTTTTTGCGATTTTTTTCCGGATTTTTCTGCGGATTTTTTTTCGGATATTTGTGGGGATTTTTTTCGGTGTTTTTTTGCGGATTTCTTGCGGTTTTTTATTGCTGATTTTTTTGCGGTTTCTTGCGGATTTTATCGCGAATTATTTTGGGTATTTTTGTGCGGATGTTTTTGCGGATATTTTTGCGGGTTTTGGTGCGGATTTTTGCGCGGATTTTTGTTCGGATTTTTGTCTGGATTTTTTTGCGTATTTTTGTTCGGATTTTTGTGGGAATTTTGGTGCCGATTTTCTTGCGGATTTTTATGCCGCTTTTTCTGCGTATTTTCCTGCGGATTTTATAGCGGATTTTTATGCGGATTTTTTTCGGATTTTTTTGCGGATTTTTTTGCTATTTTTTTGCGGATTTTTGGGCCGATTTTTATGAGGATTTTCGTGCGGAATTTTTTGCAGATTTTTTTACGCATTTCTGTGCGGATTTATTTTGTGGATTTTTGTGCGGATTTTTTGCGGAATTTTGTGGGGATTTTTGTTAGGATTTTTTTTTCGGATTTTTTTCGGCTATTTTTGGAGATTTTTTTCGGATATCTTTGCGGATTCATTTGGGGAATTTTTTCAGATTTCTTTGCTGATTTTTTTGGGAATTTTTTTTCTAATTTTCAAAGATATATTTGCGGATTTTTTTAGTATTTTTTTGCGGATTTTTTTTCGGAGTAATTTTCCCCGGGTTTTTTTGCCGATATGTTTCCTGATTTTTTCGCGAATTTTTTCATGGATTTTTTTGTGTATCTTTTGGGGATTTTGAGCGGGGTTTTGTGCGGATTTTTGTCCAGATCTTCGTGCCGATATTTGTGCGGATTTTTGGACGGAATTTTCAGCGGAATTTTTGCGGGTATGTTGCTGATTTTTTGCGGTTTTCTTTCCGGATTTTGTTTCGGATTGTTTTGCGAAATTGTTTCGGATATTTGTGCGTGGGTTTTTGCGGAATTTTGTGCGGATTTTTGTGCCTAGTTTTGTGCCTATACTTGTGCGGATTTTTCTGAGGATTTTTTTCGGATTTTTTTGTGGATATATTGCGTATTTTTTTTGCGGATTTCTTTCGGATTTTAGCGGATGTTCTGCGGTTTTTTTGCGTATGTTTTTGGGAATCTTGGTTGCGATTTTTGTGCGGATGTTTTTTCGAATTTTGGTGCCGATTTTGGGCGCATTTTTGTATGGTTTTTTTAGTTTATTTGCGGATTATTTGCCGATATTTGTGCTGATGTCTTTGCCTATATTTTTGCATATTTTTATCGGATATTATGCTGATTTTATGCGGATTTGTTGCAGATTTTTCTGCAGATTTTCCTGAGGTTTTTTTGCGGATTTTTATGCGGATTTTTTTGCGGATTCAGGTATGGAAAAATTTTGGAAAAAGATTTTGGAAAAATATTTTGAAAAAAATTTTCAAAAAAATTTTCGAAAAAAAATTCGAAAAAAAATTAAAAAAAAAAATTTCGAAAAAAAATTTTCCAACAAATTTAAAAAAGAAAATTCTCGAAAAAAATTTTCGAAAAAATTTTTGAAAAGAATTTTCGAACAAATTTTCGAAGAAAAAATTTGAAAAAAAAATTTCTAAAAAAATTAAAAAAAAAAAAAATTTCGAAAAAATTTTCAAAAAAATTTTGGAAAAAATTTTGGAGAAAATTTTCCAAAAAAATTTTCGAAAAAAAATTTAAAATAAAAATTTCGAAAAAAATTTCGAAAAAGGTTTTCAAAAAAATTTTCGAAAAAATTTTGGAAAAAATTTTCGAAAAAAATTTTCGAAAAAATTTTGAAAAAAATTTTCGAAAAAAATTTTGGAAAAAAATTTTCCAAAAAATTATGAAAAAAATTTTCGAAAAAAAATTCGAAAAAAAATTTCCAAAAAAAATTTCGAAAAAAAATTTTCGAGAAAACTTTTTAAGAAAAATTTCAAAAAAATTCCAAAAAAAATTTTCAAAAAAGTTTTGGAAAAGATTTTCGAAAAAAAATTTCGTAAAATTTCGAAAAATTTTTTTAAAAATTTCAAAATAAATTTTGGAAAAAAATTTTCGAAAAAAATTTTGAAAAAAATTTTCAAAAAAATTTTCGAAAAAAATTTTGAAAAAAATTTTCGAAAAAATTTTGGAAAAAATTTTCGAAAGAAATTTCGAAAAACAATTTCGAAAAAAATTTTCAAAAAAATTTTCGAAAAAATTTGGAAAAAAATTTTCGAAAAAAAAATCGGAAAAAAATTTTCGAAAAAAAATAAAAATTTACGAAAAAAAATTCGAAAAAAAATTTCGAAAAAAGTTTTGAAAAAAATTTTCAAAAAAATTTTCGAAAAAAATTTTGAAAAAAATTTTCGAAAAAATTTTGGAAAAAATTTTCGAAAGAAATTTTGAAAAAAATTTTCGAAAAAAATTTTGGAAAAAAATTTTCCAAAAAATTATGAAAAAAATTTTCGAAAAAAAATTCGAAAAAAAATTTCCAAAAAAAATTTCGAAAAAAAATTTTCGAGAAAACTTTTTAAGAAAAATTTCAAAAAAATTCCAAAAAAAATTTTCAAAAAAGTTTTGGAAAAGATTTTCGAAAAAAATTTCGTAAAATTTCGAAAAATTTTTTTAAAAATTTCAAAATAAATTTTGGAAAAAAATTTTCGAAAAAAATTTTGAAAAAAATTTTCAAAAAAATTTTCGAAAAAAATTTTGAAAAAAATTTTCGAAAAAATTTTGGAAAAAATTTTCGAAAGAAATTTCGAAAAACAATTTCGAAAAAAATTTTCAAAAAAATTTTCGAAAAAATTTGGAAAAAAATTTTCGAAAAAAAAATCGGAAAAAAATTTTCGAAAAAAAATAAAAATTTACGAAAAAAAATTCGAAAAAAAATTTCGAAAAAAGTTTTGAAAAAAATTTTGAAAAAAATTTTCGAAAAAAATTTCGAAAAAAAATTCCAAAAAAAATTTTCAAAAAAATTTTCGACAAAATTTTGGAAAAAATTTTGGAAAAAAAATTTTCGAAAAAAATTTTTGAAAAAAAATTTTCGAAAAATATTTCGAAAAAACTTTTCAAAAAAAATATTGAAAAAAAATTTCAAAAAAAATTTTGAAAAAAAGTTTCGAAAAAAATTCTGAAAAAAAATTTTCGAAAAAATTTTCGAAAAATTTTTTTCGAAAAAAATTTTGGAAAAAATTTTCGAGAAAAATTTTGAAAAAAAATTTCAAAAAAATTTGAAAAAAAATTTTCGAAAAAAAATTTGGAAAAAATTATGGAATAAAAAGTTTCGAATAAAATTTCCAAAAAAAATTTTCAAAAAAACTTTCGACAAAATTTTGGAAAAAATTTTTGAAAATATTTTGGAAAAAAATTTTTCGAAAAAAATTTTCAAAACAATTTTCGAAAAAATTTTGGAAAAAAATTATCGAAAAAAATTTTGAAAAAAATTTTATAAAAAATTTTGGAAAAAGAATTTTCGAAAAAATTTTGGGAAAAATTTTCGAAAAATTTTTTTCGAAAAACATTTTGAAAAAATTTTCGAGAAAAATTTTGAAAAAAAATTTCGAAAAAAATTTGAAAAAAATTTTCGAAAAAAAATTTGGAAAAAATTTTGAAAAAAAAATTTTCGAAAAATATTTTGAAACAAATTTTCGAAAAAAAATTTTCGAAAAAAATTTTGAAAAAAATTTTCAAAAAAATTTTGGTAAAAAATTTCGAAAAAAAATTTTCCAAAAAAATTGTCGAAAAAAAATTCGAAAAAAAATTTTCGAAATAAATTTTTTTAAAAATTTTCGAAAAAAATTTTTAAAAAAAATTTCGAAAAAAATTTGGAAAAAATTGAAAAAATTTTCGAAACAAAATTTCGGAAACATTTTTTCCAAAAAAAAGTTTGGAAACAAAATTTCGAAAAAAATTTCGAAAAAAATTTTGAAAAAAATTTTGGAAAAAATTTTCAAAAAATTTTCGCAAAAAATTTTGGAGAAAATTTTCCAAAAAAATTTTCGAAAAAAAATTTTCGAAAAAAAATTTAAAATAAAAATTTCGAAAAAAATTTCGAAAAAGGTTTTCAAAAAAATTTTCGAAAAAATTTTGGAAAAAATTTTCGAAAAAAATTTTCGAAAAAATTTTGAAAAAAATTTTCGAAAAAAATTTTGGAAAAAAATTTGGAGAAAATTTTCCAAAAAAATTTTCGAAAAAAAATTTTCGAAAAAAAATTTAAAATAAAAATTTCGAAAAAAATTTCGAAAAAGGTTTTCAAAAAAATTTTCGAAAAAATTTTGGAAAAAATTTTCGAAAAAACTTTTCGAAAAAATTTTGAAAAAAATTTTCGAAAAAAATTTTGGAAAAAAATTTTCCAAAAAATTATGAAAAAAATTTTCGAAAAAAAATTCGAAAAAAAATTTCCAAAAAAAATTTAGAAAAAAACTTTCGAGAAAACTTTATTAAGAAAAATTTCGAAAAAAATTCCAAAAAAAATTTTCAAAAAAGTTTTGGAAAAGATTTTCGAAAAACAATTTCGTAAAATTTCGAAAAATTTTTTTAAAAATTTCAAAATAAATTTTGGAAAAAAATTTTCGAAAAAAATTTTGAAAAAAATTTTCAAAAAAATTTTCGAAAAAATTTTGAAAAAAATTTTCGAAAAAATTTTCGAAAGAAATTTCGAAAAAAAATTTCGAAAAAAATTTTCAAAAAAATTTTCGAAAAAATTTTGGAAAAAAATTTTCGAAAAAAAAATCGGAAAAAAATTTTCGAAAAAAAATTTAAAATAAAAATTTACAAAAAAAAATTCGAAAAAAAATTTTCGAATAAAATTTTGAAAAAAATTTTCAAAAAAAATTTTCGAAAAAAATTTTGAAAAAAATATTCGAAAAAAATTTCGAAAAAAAATTTCGAAAAAAATTTTTTGAAAAAAATTTTTAAAAAAAATTTCGAAAAAAATTTCCAAAAAAAATTTTCATAAAAATTTTCGACAAAATTTTGGAAAAAATTTTGGAAAAAAAATTTTCGAAAAAGATTTTTGAAAAAAAATTTTCGAAAAAAATTTCGAAAAAACTTTTCGAAAAAAATTTTGAAAAAAAATTTCGAAAAAAATTTTGAAAAAAGTTTCAAAAAAAATTCTGAAAAAAAATTTTCGAAAAAATTTTCGAAAAATTTTTTTCGAAAAAAATTTTGGAAAAAATTTTCGAGAAAAATTTTGAAAAAAAATTTCAAAAAAATTTGAAAAAAAATTTTCGAAAAAAAATTTGGAAAAAATTATGGAAAAAAAATTTTCGAAAAAAATTTTGAAAAAAAAAATTCGAAAAAAATTTCGAAAAAACTTTTCGAAAAAAATTTTGAAAAAAAATTTCGAAAAAAATTTTGAAAAAAAGTTTCGAATAAAATTTTAAAAAAAAATTTTCAAAAAAACTTTCGACAAAATTTTGGAAAAAATTTTTTTAATTTTTTGGAAAAAAAATTTTCGAAAAAAATTTTCAAAACAATTTTCGAAAAAATTTTGGAAAAAAAATTATCGAAAAAAATTTTGAAAAAAATTTTATAAAAAATTTTGGAAAAAGAATTTTCGAAAAAATTTTGGGAAAAATTTTCGAAAAATTTTTTTCGAAAAACATTTTGAAAAAATTTTCGAGAAAAAATTTGAAAAAAAATTTCGAAAAAAATTTGAAAAAAATTTTCGAAAAAAAATTTGAAAAAAATTTTGAAAAAAAAATTTTCGAAAAATATTTTGAAACAAATTTTCGAAAAAAAATTTTCGAAAAAAATTTTGAAAAAAATTTTCAAAAAAATTTTGGAAAAAAATTTCGAAAAAAAATTTTCCAAAAAAATTGTCGAAAAAAATTTTCGAAAAAAAATTCGAAAAACAATTTTCGAAATAAATTTTTTTAAAAATTTTCGAAAAAAATTTTTTAAAAAAATTTCGTAAAAAATTTGGAAAAAATTGAAAAAATTTTCGAAACAAAATTTTGGAAACATTTTTTCCAAAAAAAAGTTTGGAAAAAAATTTCGAAAAAAATTTCGAAAAAAATTTTGAAAAAAATTTTGGAAAAAATTTTCAAAAAATTTTCTCAAAAAATTTTGAAAAAAATTTTCGAAAAAAATTTCAAAAAAACATTGGGAAAAAGAAAAAAATTTCGATAAAATATTTTCGAAAAAAATTTTTAAAAAAAATTTCGAAAACAATTTCGAAAAAAATTTTCAAAAAAAATTTTCCAAAAAATTTTCGATAAAATTTTCCAAAAAATTTTCGATAAAATTTTGAAAGAAAGTTTCGAAAAACAGTTCGAAAAAAATTTTCAAAACAATTTCGAAAAAATTTTGGAAAAAAAATTTTCGAAAAAAATTTTGAAAAAAATTTCATAAAAAATTTTGGAAAAAAAAGTTTGGAAAAAATTTTCGTGAAAAATTTTGAAAAAAATTTTCGAAAAAAAATTTGGAAAAAATTTTGGAAAAAAAATTTTCGAAAAAAATTTTGAAAAAAATTTTCGAAAAAATTTTGGAAAAAAAATTTTCAAAAAAAATTTTTGGTAAAATTTGGGAAAAAAAATTATCGAAAAAAATTTCGAAAAAATTTTCGAAAACATTTTCAAAAAAAATTTCGAAAAAATTTTCGAAAACATTTTCAAAAAAAATTTTGAAAAAATTTTCGAAAAACTTTTCGAAAAATATTTTGAAAAAAATTTTCAAAAAAAATTTCGATAAAATTTTGAACAAAAGTTTCGAAAAAAATTTTCAAAACAATTTTCGAAAAAATTTTGGAAAAAACATTTTCGAAAAAAATTAAAAAAAAAATTTATAAAAAATTTTGGAAAAGAAATTTTAAAAAAAATTTTCAAAAAAATTTTCGAAAAAATTTTCGAAAAAATTTTGGAAAAAATTTCCGAAAAATTTTTTCAAAAAAAAAGTTTTGAAAAAAAATTTTCGAAAAGTTTTGAAAAAAAATTTTCGAAAAGTTTCGAAAAAAATTTTCGAAAAAAATTTCTAAAAAAGATTTTCGAAAAAACTTCGAAAAAAATTTTCAAAACAATTTTGAAAAAAGTTTTTGGAAAAAATTGCGAAAATGAATTTTCGGAAAAAATTTTGAAAAAAATTGACGAAAAAAATTTCGAAAAAAAATTTTCCAAAAAAATTGTCGAAAAAAATATTCGAAAAAAAATTCGAAAAAAAATTTTCGAAATAAATTTTAAAAAAAATTTTCGAAAAAAATTTTGAAAAAAAATTTCGAAAAAAATTTAGAAAAAAATTTAGAAAAAAATTTTCAAAAAAATTTTTGAAAAAATTTTGGAAACAATTTTCAAAAAATTTTCGCAAAAAATTTTCAAAAAATTTTCGCAAAAAATTTTGAAAAAAATTTTCGAAAAAAATTTCAAAAAAAAATTTGGAAAAAAATTTTTAAAAAAAATTTTTGAAAAAATTTTCAAAAAAATTTGCGAAAAAAAATTCGAAAAAAAATTTTTGAAAAAAATTTCGATAAAATATTTTCGAAAAAAAATTTAAAAAAAAATTTCGAAAACAATTTCTAAAAAAATTTACAAAAAAACTTTCCAAAAAATTTTCGATAAAATTTTGAAAAAAAGTTTCGAAAAACAGTTCGAAAAAAATTTTCAAAACAATTTCGAATAAAGTTTGGAAAAAAAATTTTCAAAAAAAAATTTAAAAAAAAATTTTCGAAAAAAATTTTCGAAAAAAATTTCGAAAAAACATTTTCGAAAAAAGTTTTGGTTAAATTTTGGAAAAAAAATTATCGATAAAAATTCCACAAAAAATTTCGAAAAAATTTTCGAAAAAAATTTTCAAAAAAATTTTTGAAAAAATTTTCAAAAAACTTTTCGAAAAATATTTTGAAAAAAATTTCGATAAAATTTTGAAAAAAAGTTTCGAAAAACAGTTCGAAAAAAATTTTCAAAACAATTTTCGAAAAAAATTTTAAAAAAATTTTATAAAAAATTTTCAAAAAAATTTTCGAAAAACATTTCGAAAAATATTTTGAAAAATATTTTGAAAAAAATTTTCAAAAAAAATTAAAAAAAAAATTTTCGAAAAAAATTTTGAAAAAAACATTCAAAAAAAATTTCGAAAAAAATTTCGAAAAAATTTTGAAAAAAATTGTCCAAACAATTTTTAAAAAAAATTTTCGAAAAAAAGTTTGAAAAAAAATGTCGAAAAAAATTGAAAAAATTTCCAAAAAAATTTCGAAAAAATTTTGGAAAAAATTTTCAAAAAAAATTTTGAAAAAAATTTTCGAAAAAAATTTTGAAAAAAATTTTCGAAAAAATTTTGAAAAAAGGTTTGGAATAAAATATCCAAAAAAAAATTTCAAAAAAATTTTCGACAAAATTTTGGAAAAAATTTTTGAAAATATTTTGGAAAAAAAATTTTCGAAAAAAAATTTCAAAACAATTTTGAAAAAAGTTTTTGGAAAAAATTTTCCAAAAAAATTGTCGAAAATAATTTTCGAAAAAAAATTCGAAAAAAAAATTTGAAAAAAAATTTCGAAAAAAATTTTCGAAACAAAATTTTGGAAAATTTTTTTCCAAAAAAAAGTTCGGAAAAAAATTCCAAAAAAAAATTCGAAAAAAATTTCGAAAAAAATTTTGAAAAAAATTTTCAAAAAAATTTTTGAAAAAATTTTGAAAAAAATTTTCGAAAAAAATAAAAAAAAAAATTTGGAAAAAAATTTTTAAAAAAAATTTTGAAAAAATTTTCAAAAAAATTTGCGAAAAAAAATTCGAAAAAAAATTTTTGAAAAAAATTTCGATAAAATATTTTCAAAAAAATTTTTAAAAAAAATTTCGAAAAAAATTTCGAAAAAAAATTTCAAATAAATTTTCCAAAAAATTTTCGATAAAATTTTGAAAAAATGTTTCGAAAAACAGTTCGAAAAAAATTTTCAAAACAATTTCGAAAAAATTTTGGAAAAAACATTTTCGAAAAAAATTTTGAAAAAAATTTTATAAAAAATTTTTGAAAAACAATTTTGAAAAAAATTTTCAAAAAAATTTTCGAAAAAATTTTCGAAAAAATTTTCGAAAAATTTTTTCCAAAAAAAAGTTTGGAAAAAATTTTCGAGAAACATTTTGAAAAAAAATTTCGATAAAAATTTGAAAAAAGTTTTCGAAAAAAAATGGAAAAAATTTTGGAAAAAAAATTTTCGAAAAAAATTTTGAAAAAAATTTTCGAAAAAAAATTTTCGAAAAAAATTTTGAAAAAAATTTTCGAAAAAAATTTTTGGTAAAATTTTGGAAAAAAATTATCGAAAAAAATTTCGAAAAAAATTTCGAAAAAAATTTCGAAAAAAATTTTCAAAAAAATTTTTGAAACAATTTTGGAAAAACTTTTCGAAAAATATTTTGAAAAACATTTTCAAAAAAAATTAAAAAAAAAATTTTCGAAAAACATTTTGAAAAAAACATTCGAAAAAAATTTCGAAAAAAATTTTTAAAAAAATTGTCCAAACAATCTAAAAAAAAAATTTTCGAAAAAAAGTTTGAAAAAAAATTTCGAAAAAAATAGAAAAAATTTTCGAAAAAATATTCGAAAAAATTTTGAAAAAAATTTTCGAAAAAATTGAAAAATTTTCGAAAAAACTTTTGGTAAAAAATGTTTGAGAAAAAAAATTGAAAAAAATTTTCGAAATAAATTTTTAAATAAATTTTCGAAAAAAATTTTGAAAAAAAATTTCGAAAAAAATTTGGAAAAAATTGAAAAAATTTTCAAAACAAAATTTTGAAAACAAATTTTCGAAAAAAATTACGAAGAAAAATGTTCGAAAAAATTTTTTAAAAAAATTTCGAAAAAAATTTTTATAAAAATTTTCAAAAAAATTTTCGAAAAAATTTTGGAAAACATTTTCGAAAAAAATTTTCGCAAAAAATTTTGAAAAAAATTTTCGAAAAAAATTTCAAAAAAAATTTTGGAAAAACATTTTGGAGAAAAATTTTGAAAAAATTTTCAAAAAAATTTTAGAAAATACTCGAAAAAAAATTTTCGAAAAAAATTTTTTAAAAAAATTTCAAAAACAATTTCGAAAAAAATTTTCCAAAACATTTTCGATAAAATTTTGGAAAAAAATTTTCGAAAAAAATTTCGAAAAAAATTTTCAAAAAAAGTTTTGAAAAAATTTTGGAAAAAATTTCGAATGATATATTGAAAAATATTTTCGAAAAAAAATATTCGAAAAAAATTGTCGAAAAAAATTTTCGAAAAAAAATTCGAAATAAATTTTAAAAAAAATTTCGAAAAAAATTTTGAAAAAAACAAAAAAATTTTGAAAAAAATTGTCGAAACAATTTCGAAAAAAAATTTTCGAAAAAAAGTTTGAAAAAAAATTCCGAAAATAATTGAAAAAATTTTCGAAAAAAATTTTCGAAAAAAAGCTTCGAAAAAAATTTTGAAAAAAATTTTCGAAAAAATTTTGGTAAAAAACATTCGAAAAAAATTTTGGATAAAAAATTTTGAGAAACATTTTCGAAAAAAATTACGAAAAAAAATTTTCGAAAAAAATTTTGAAAAAAATTTTCGAAAAAAAATTTTCGAAAAAAACTGAAAAAAAAATTTTCGAAAAAATTTTGGAAAAAAAAATTTCAAAAAAATTTTCGAAAATATTTTGGAAAAAATTTTGGAAAAAATTTTCGAAAAATTTTTTCAAAAAAAATTTTGCAAAAAAATTTTTAAAAAAAATTTCGAAAAAAATTTGAAAAAAATTTTCGAAAAAAAATTTGGAAAAAATTTTGGAAAAGAAATTTTCGAAAAAAATTTTGAAAAAAATTTTCGAAAAAAACTAAAAAAAATTTTCGAAAAAATTTTGGAAAAAAAATTTTCGAAAAAGATTTTTGGTAAAATTTTGGAAAAAAAATTTTTGAAAAAAATTTCGAAAAAAATTTCGAAAAAAATTTTCAAAAAACTTTCGAAAAAATTTTCAAAAAAATTTTTCAAAAAATTTTGGAAAAAGGTTTTCAAAAAATTTTGGAAAAAATTTTCGAAAAATATTTTGAAAAAAATTTTCATAAAAAATTTCAAAACAAAATTTTTGAAAAACATTTTGAAAAAAACATTCGAAAAAATCTCGAAAGAAATTTCGAAAAAGAATTTTCGAAAAAAATGTTTTAAAAAATTTCGAAAAAATTTTCGAAAAAAAATTTGAAAAACATTTTCGAAAAAAGTTTCGAAATTCTTTTTCAAATTTTTTTTTCGAAATTTTTTTCGAAAATTTTTCCAAAATTTTTTCGAAAATATTTTCCAAAAGTTTTTCGAAAATTTTTTTGAAAATTATTTTCGAAATTTTGTTGGAAATTTTTTTAAAAAATATTTCAAAAAAATTTTTCTTTTGAAAATTTTTTTTCGAAATTTCTTCGAAAATCTTTTTCGAAAAATTTTTTTGCAATATTTTTCGAAATATTTCTTCAAAATTTTTTTCGTTCAGTTTTTTAAAAATTTTTTTCGAAAATTTTTTTTGAATTTTTTTTCGAAACTTTTATTGAAAATTTTCTTCAAAATTTTTTCGAAAATTTTTTTCCAAAATTTTTTTCTAAAATTTTTTCCAAATTTTTTTTCTAAAATTTTTTTCAATTTTTTTTTCGACAATTGTTTTTGAAATTTTTTTCGAAAATTTTTTTCAAAATTTTTTTTGAAAATGTTTTTCGAAATTTTTTTCGAAAATTTTTTTCAAAATTTTTTTCTAAACTTTTTTCCAAATTTTTTTCGAAAATTTTTTCCAAAATTTTTTCGTAAATTTTTCTGAAAATTTTTTTCGAAATTTTGTTCGAAATTTTTTTTAAAAATTTTTCAAAAAAATTTTCTTTGAATATTTTTTTTCGAAATTTCTTCGAAAATTTTTTTCGAAAATTTTTTTTCAAAATTTTTTTCGAAAATTTTTTTTACAATTTTTTTGAAAATTTTTTTCGAAATTTTTTTTTTTTGGAATATTTTTCGAAATATTTTTTTGAAAATTTTTTTCGAAATTTTTTTTTTAGAAAATTTTTTCCAAAATTTTTTGGAAAATTTTTTTGAAAAATTTTTTTGAAATTTTTTTTAAACCTTTTTTTCGAAAATTTTTTTTCGAAATTTTTTCGAAAATGTTTTTTCGAATTTTTTTTCGAAAATTTTTTTCAAAATTTTTCTCGAAAATTCTTTTCGTCTTTTTCTAAAATTTTTTCCAAATATTTTTCGAAATTATTTTTCAAAATTTTTTTCGAAAATGTTTTTTCGATTTTTTTAGACAATTTTTTTCTAAATTTTTTTCGAAAATTTTTTCCAAAATTTTTTCGAAAATTTTTTTGAAAATTGTTTTCGAAATTTTGTTCGAAATTTTTTTAAAAAATTTTTCAAAAAAATTTTGGATAAAATTTTCGAAAAATATTTTGAGAAAAATTACCGAAAAAAAATTCAAAAAAAGATTTTGGAAAAAATTTTCGAAAAAAATTTAGAAAAAAATTGTCTAAAAAAATCGAAAAAACATTTTCGAAAAAAATTTCGAAAAAAAAGTTTCGAAAAAATTTTGAAAAACATTTTCGAAAAAAATGTCGAAAAAAAATTTTTGAAAAAAATTTTGAAAAAAATTGTGGAAAAAACTTCCAAAAAAAAATTCAAAAAACAAATTATGAAAATAATTTTCGAAAAAATTTTGGAAAAAAAAATTTCAAAAAAAATTCTGAAAAAAAAATTTCGAAAAAAATTTAGAAAAACATTTTCGAAAAAATTTTCGAAAACGTTTTGGAAAACATACGAAAAAAATTTTGAAAAAAATTTCGAAAAAAAATTTTCGAAAAAAAGTTTTAAAAAAATTTTCGAAAAAATTTTCGAAAAAATTTTCGAAAAAATTTTCGAACAAAATATTTTCGAGAAAAATTTCGAAAAAAAATTCCAAAAAATTTGGAAAAAATTTTCGAAAAATGTTTCGAAATTCTTTTTCAAAATTTTTTTTCGAAATTTTTTTTCGAAAATTTTTCCAAAATTTTTTCGAAAAATTTTCCAGAATTTTTTCGAAAATTTTTTCCAAAATTTTTTCAAAACTTTTTTTGAAAATTATTTTCGAAATTTTGTTGGAAATTTTTTTAAAAAATATTTTAAAATAATTTTTCTTTTGAAAATTTTTTTCGAAATTTCTTCGAAAATTTTTTTCGAAAATATTTTTTACCAATATTTTTTTCGATATTTTTTTTTTAATTTTTTTAAAAACCTTTTTTCGAAAAATTTTTTTGCAATATTTTTCGAAATATTTCTTCGTTACCTTTTTTTAAAAATTTTTTTCAAAAATTTTTTTTTAAATTTTTTTTTGAAAATGTTTTTCGAAATTTTTTTCGAAAATTTTTTTCTAAATTTTTTTCTAAAATTTTTTCCAAATTTTTTTCGAAAATATTTTATAAATATTTTTTCAAAATTTTTTCCGTTAACTTTTTTTTCAAAATTTTTTTCGAAAATTTTTTTTTCCAAACTTTTTCGAAAATTTTTTTCAAAATTTTTTTCGAAAATTTTTTTTCTAAAATTTTTTCTAAACTTTTTTTGAAAATTTTTTTCGAAATTTTTTTTCGAAAATTTTTTCCAAAATTTTTTGGAAAGTTTTTTTGAAAATTTTTTTCGAAATTTTTTTCGAAATGTTTTTAAAAAACGTTTTTCGAAAATTTTTTTTCGAATTTTTTTTCGAACGTTTTTTGAAATTTTTTTGGAAAATTTTTTTGAAAATTTTTTTCGAAATTTTTTTTAAAAACCTTTTTTCGAAAATTTTTTTGAAAATTTTTTTCAAAATTTTTTTTGAAAATTTCTTTCGATAATTTTTTTTCGAATTTTTTTTCAGAAATGTTTTTGAAAATTTTTTTCAAAATATTTTTTTTAAATTTCTTTCGAAAAGTTTTTTTCGAATTTTTTTTGGCAAATTTTTTTTCGAATTTTTTTTCGAAAATTTTTTTGAAAATTTTTCTCAAAATTTTTTTTCAAAACTTTTTTCGAAAATTTTTTTTCCAAAATTTTATCGAAAATTTTTTTCAAAATTTTTTTCGAAAATTATTTTTCCAAAATTTTTTCGATACTTTTTTTGAAATTTTTTTTTAAATTTTTTTTTCGAAATTTTTTTTAAAAATTTTTTTCGAAAATTTTTTTTTGGATTTTTTTTTCGAAAATTTTTTTGAAAATTTTTTTCAAAATTTTTTTGAAATTTTTTTTCAAAATTTTTTTCGAAAATTTTTTTCCAAAATTTTTTTCTAAAATTTTTTTCAAATTTTTTTTCTAAAACTTTTTCCAAATTTTTTTCGAGATTTTTTTTCAAATTTTTTTGGAAATTTTTTTTCGACAATTGTTTTCAAAATTTTTTTTGAATATTTTTTTCAAACTTTTTTTTGAAAATTTTTTTTGAAATTTTTTTCGAAAATTTTTTTTAAAATTTTTCAAAAAATTTTGCTTTTGAAATATTTTTTACGAAATTTCTTCGAAAATTTTTTTCGAAAATTTTTTTAAAAAATATTTTTTGAAAATTTTTTTTCCAATTTTTTTGAAAATTTTTTTCGAAATTTTTTTTTTAATTTTTTTAAAAAACTTTTCGAAAAATTTTTTTTTGGAATATTTTTCGAAATATTTTTTCAAAATTTTTTTCGTTTACTTTTATTCAAAATTTTTTTCGAAAATTTTTTTTCAAAAATTTTTTCGAAACTTTTTTTGAAAATTTTTTTCAAAATTTTTTTTCGAAAATTTTTTCCAAAATTTTTTGGAAAATTTTTTAAAATATTATTTTTGAAATTTTTTTTAAAAATTTTTTTCGAAAATTTTTTTTCGAATTTTTTTTTCGAAAATTTTTTGAAAATTTCTTTCAAAATTTTTTTCCAAAATTTTTTTCCAAAATTTTTTTCTAAAATTTTTTCCAAATTTTTTTTCTAAAATTTTTTCCAATTTTTTTTCGAAAATTTTTTCCAAAATTTTTTCGACAATTGCTTTCAAAATTTTTTTTGATAATTTTTTTCAAAATTTTTTTTGAAAATTTTTTTCGAAATTTTTTTCGAAAATTTTTTTCAAAATTTTTTTCGAAAATTTTTTCCAAATTTTTTTCGAAAATTTTTTTGAAATTTTTTTTCGAAATTTTGTTCGAAATTTCTTCGGAAATTTTTTTCGAAAATTTTTTTTCAAAATTTTTTTCGAAAATTTTTTTTCCAATTGTTTTGAAAATTTTTTTCGAAATATTTTTTTCAAAATTTTTTTCGTTATTTTTTTTTCAAAATTTTTTACGAAAATTTTTTTTCCAAAATTTTTTCGAAAATTTTTTTCGAAAATTTTTATTCCAAAATTTTTTCTAAACTTTTTTTGAAAATTTTTTTCGAAATTTTTTTTTAGAAAATTTTTTCCAAAATTTTTTGGAAGTTTTTTAAAAATTTTTCTCGAAAATGTTTTTTCGAAATTTTTTTCGAAAATGTTTTATCGAATTTTTTTTCGAAAATTTATTGAAAATTTTTTTCAAAATTTTTTTCGAAATTTTTTTTCGTTTTTTTCTAATATTTTTTCCAAATTTTTTTCGAAATTTTTTTTCAAAATTTTTTTCGAAAATTTTTTTTCGATTTTTTTTAGACAATTTTTTTCAAAATTTTTTTAGAAAATTTTTTCCAAAATTTTTTCGAAAATGTTTTCCAAACTTTTTTCGAAAATTTTTTTGAAAATATTTTTCGAAATTTTGTTCGAAATTTTTTAAAAACATTTTTCAAAAAAATTTTTCTTTTGAAAACTTTTTAGAAATTTCTTCGAATATTTTGTTTGGAAAATTTTTTTTCATAATTTTTTTCGAAAATTTTTTTTCCAATTTTTTTGAAAATTTTTTTCGAAATTTTTTTTTAATTTTCTAAAAAAATTTTCTTCGAAAATTTTTTTTTGGAATATTTTTCGAAATATTTTTTCAAAATTTTTTTGTTAACTTTTTTTTCAAAATTTTTTTCGAAAATTTTTTTTCCAAATTTTTTCGAAACTTTTTTTGTAAATTTTTTTCGAAATTTTTTTTCGAAAATTTTTTTAAAAATTTTTTTCATAATTTTATGCAAAAATTATTTTCAAAAATTAAAAAAAAAATTTTTTTTGAAATTTTTTTCGAAACTTTTTTTGAAAATTTTTTCGAAATTTTTTTAGAATTTTTTTTTACAAAATTTTTTTTGAAAATTTTTTTCGAAAATTTTTTTCAAAATTTTTTTTCAAAATTTTTTTCGAGATTTTTTTTTGAAATTTTTTTGAAAATTTTTTTCAAATTTTTCTTCGAAATTTTTTTCGAAAATTTCTTTAAAAATTTTTTTCAAAATTTTTTTCGAAAATTTCTTTTCGAAATTTCTTCGAAAATTTTTTTGAATTTTTTTTTCGAAATTCTTTGCGAAATTCTTTTTCTATATTTTTTTTCGAAATTTTTTTCGAAAATTTTTTCAAAATTTTTTTCGAAAATTTTATTTGAAATTTTTTTTGGAAAATCCTTTCCGAAAAATTTCTTTCGAAAATTTTTTCAAAAATCTTTTCAAAAAAACTTTTTAAAATTTTTTTTACAATAATGTCTTATATAAAACCTTTCTTCGAAAAATTTTTTCGAAATTCTTTTTTAAAAAAATTTCTACAATTTTTTTTTCGAAAACTTTATTCGATTTTTTTTTCGAAATTTTTTTTTCTAATACTTTTTTGGAAAATTTTTTTTCGAATATTTTTTTATCGAATATTTTTGGCAGAAATATTTTTTGGAAAGTCATGCCCAAAAACGTTATCCCCCAAAAAAATCATCCCAAAAAATCATCACCAATAAATTCATCCACAAATATATCATCCAACAAAAAATCCAACCATAAAATCATCCCCAAAAATAACCTACTCCCAAAAAACCCCCATAAAAAACCACCCTCCAAAAAAAAACCACGCCCAAACAGAAAAACCCAAAAAATACCGCCAAAAAAACCACCCCACAAGAAAAACCACCCCGAAAAAACACCGCATCATCCCCAAGAAAAACTAAACCACATCAACCGTTAAAATTCATCTAAAAAAAATCCACAAAAAAATCACACCTAAAAAAAAACCACCCTTCAAAAACTCACCCACCAAAATGTCCACCTCAAAAAATATTGATTTGGGGGGGATTTATAAAATATTTTTCTATATTTTTTCGAAAATTGTTTTTTGAAAAATTTTTTAAAATTTTTATTGAATTTTTTTTAATAAGTTTTTTCGAAAATTCTCTCCGAATTTTTTTTGGAATTTTTTTTTTGCAAATTTTTTTTTGAAATCATTTTTCGGGAATTTTTTTCGAAAATTATTTCGGTAATATTTTTTCGAACGTTTTTTTTTTAAATTTTTTTTCGAAAATATTTTTTCCAAATTTTTCTTCGAAAAATTTGTTTTAGGAATTTTTTTTCTAATTTTTTTTAATAAATTTTTTTTGGAAAATTTTTTTTTAAAATTTTTTTTTCGAAATTTTTTTTCAATAATTGTTTTGAAAATTTCTTATTCGAAATTTTTTTTCGATATTAATATTTCGAAATTTTTTTTCAGATGTGTTTTATTCGTAAATTTTTCTTACAAATTTTTTTTCGAAACTTTATTGCAAATTATTCACCAAAATATTTTTGGAAATTTTTTTCTCAAATTCTTTTTGGAAAAATTCCTTTCGAAAATTTTTTTCAAAAATATTTTTTCGTTTTTTCGAAAATATTTTTTTGAAATTTTTCCTCGATAATTTCTACCAATTTTTTTTTGGAAATTTCATTTCGAAATTTTTTTTCGAAAATATTTCGATAATTTGTTTTAGGGAAATTTGTTTCTTAAAATTTTCTGGAAAATTTGTTTTTCGAAAATTTCTTTCGAAAATGTTTTTCTTAAATTTATTTTTGAAAATTTTTTTCTAAAATTTTTTTCAAAACTTTTTTTCTAAATTATTTTTTCGAAATTTTTAATTTTTAATTTTTTTGTCGAAATTTTTTTAAAGAAATATTTCATGAAAATTTTTATCAAAAATCTTTATTGGAAAATTTTTTTTCGAAAATGTTTAAATATTTTTCCGAAAATTTTTTCCGAAAATATTTTTATTGAAAATATTTTCTCAAAAAATTTCTTTCGAAAAATTTCTTTGGGGAATATTTTTTCGAAATAATTAAAAAAAATTTTTTTCGACATTTTCTTTTGGAAAATTTTATTTCGGAATATTTGTTTCTAAATTATTCTTATAAAAGTTTTTTTTGGAAAACAATTTTAAGAATATTTTTTTCTAAAATTTTTTCTCGAAAATATTTTTATCGAAAATGTTTTTTCGAAAATTTTCTTTGGAAGATATTGTTTCGAAATAATTTTCTGATAATTTTTTTTCTATTTTCTATTTGGAAATTTTATTTCGAATTTTTTTTTTCGAATTTATTTCTCTGAATATTTTTTTGGAAAACATTTTTGAATATTTTTTTCTGAAATTTTTTTTTCGAAATTCTTTTGGAAAATTAAATTTGGAATTTTTTTTTCGTAAAATATTTTTTGAAAATTTTTCCGAATATTTTTTCTCGAAAAAATATCTTCGAAATTTTTTTTTTTTCGATGATTGTTTTTCGAAATTTTTATAGAAAATCTTTTTTCGAAATTGTTTTTTTTAAAATTTTTTTTTTTAAATGGTTTTCCAAAATTTTTTTTTGATCATTTTTTTCGAAAATTTAATTCTCATTTATTTCCCGAAATTTTTTAAAAAATTTTTTTGAAAATCCTTTTTCGAATTTTTTTTTTTTTTTAATTGTTTTTCGAAGAATCTATTTTTGGATCTTTTTTCGAGAAATTTCTTTTCTAGTATCTTTTTTGAAAATTTCTCCGATTTTTTATCGAAAATTTCTTTCAATTTTTTTCGAAAATTTTTTTCAAATTTTCGTTTTCGAGAATTTCATTTCGAAAATTTTTTAACGAAATTTTTTTTTCGAAACTTTTTTTAAAATTTTTTTCGAAATTTTTTTCCAAAATTTTTTTGGAAAATTTTTTTCAAAATGTTTTTCGAAAATTTTTTTTCCAAAATTTTTTCGAAAATTTTTTTCGAAATTTTTCCTCGAAATGTTTTTTTCGAAAATTGTTTTTCTGAATTTTATTTTCGGAAATTTTTTTTCAAGATTTTTTTTTCGAAAATTTTTTTTTGAAATTATTTTTTCGATTTTCTTCGAAAATTTTTTTTTCGAACTTTTTTTTTTCAAAATGTTTCTTCGAAAATTTTTTTTTCGAAATGTTTTCGTAATTTTTTTTTTGAAATGTTCGAAAAAAATTTTCGAAAATTTTTTTTGGAAATTTTTTGAAAAAGTTTTGGAAATTTTTATTGAAAATTTTTTTATTTTTTTTTCGAAAATTTTTTTTCGGAAATTTTATTTCGAAAATTTTTTTTGGAAATTTCTTCGGAAATTTTTTTCGACAATTTTTTTTCGAATATGTTTTTCGTTATATTTTTTCGAAAATTTTTTTCATAAATTTTTGTGAAATTTTTTTTTCCAAATTTTTTTTTGAATTTTTTTTTGGATAATTTTTTTTAAAATTTTTTTTTCAAATTTTTTTTAAAATTTTTTTTTCAAATTTTTTTTTGAAATTTTTTTTTCAATAATTTTCTACGAAAATTTCTTTTTCGAAATTTTCATTTCGAAAATTTTTTTTTGAAAATTTTTTTCCGTAATTTTTCTGGAAAATGTTTTCGAAATTTTTTTTGGAATTTTTTCCCAATTGTTTTACGCAAATTTTATTCCAATTTATTCACCAAAATTTTTTTTGAAAATCTTTTTCGAGAATTATTTCGAATATTTGCTTTCGAAATTTTTTTTCGATTTATTTTCTAAAATATTTTTTCTAAAATTTTTTCCCGAGAATTTTTTTACGAAATTATTTTTTGGAAATTTTTTTTCACATGGGTATGGTACCTTATAATTTCACATGGCTAAGACACGAACTAAATTCACATGGCTTAGGCACCGACTAAATTCACATGGAATAGGCACCTACGTAATTCACATGGCTTTGGCACCTACTATATTCACATGGCTAAGGCAACTACTAAATTCACATCGCTAGGGCACCTACTAAATTCACATGAATTGGGCACTGTGTGGAGAGCCTCCCTCGAAATTGTAACATTGCAGAGGGTATATCGTGTCTGTGGCCAAATAAAAAAAAACCGATTCTCGGATGGACTGAATGGTGGGGGAAATGTCACTTGTTAGACACTGTAATACATAGTAGCAGTTTTATGAGGGTCGGTGGAAGGACAGGTGACAGGAGGATAATGTTGAAACTAAAAAACATGTGAGGACTATGAAAGTCGGCTGCAGCTTCAGAGATATGCTATTTTGCGGCCCGCGCACCGATGTTTCAGACCCCTCCTCTAGAGAAAGTATTCTAATGCTAGACCGGGAGGAAAAATGCATAAAGATAAATGGAGAACATCTGAGTCACCTGCGCTTTGCAGATGATATCATACTATTCGCAGGGAGCCCAGAAGAGCTCCGTAGAAGAAATGAAGAGCTTGTTCAAGCAAGCCGTGAAGCTGGATTAAGATGAATCTTAATAAAATAAAAGTTAGGTACAACTCCTTCACAAATTCTGAGAAGATACAAATCAACAGAGCAGAACTCGGAGAGGTAACCAGCTATATGTTTACTTAGGTCAACCCATCACTACTGATGGTTCGCTTCTTGGAGAAATCAACCGGAGAGTGAAGATGGCATGGAGTGCTTTTGGCAAGAATGCAAATATCTTTAAATCAAATATTCCAGTCTTCCGAAAAGAACTGTTCCATTCTTTCTGACCCATCTCTAGTTTTAAAATATTTAGCATTAGTATACAAAGTTATTTTGCTTTTTGTACAATTAATATAAAACATTTGAAAAGTAGCCTACAGCCTTCCTATTTATGGAGAAAGTATCTGTTGAAAGTTTGATTACTTTAGCTTTAACCCTTTCAGACCCAGTGTCCAATATGTTGGACGCTATATTCAATGTTCAATAGTTTCTGTTCCTATAGATGTTATATTATATTTTTACATTTATATACTCTTTTAGACCTTATTTGTCATTTTGTATAAGGAGTGAACCCAGTAAGTTATTCTTTTAGATTTTAGGACCGAATGAGTAAAGCAATGCAGCAGTTTTTTTGGAGAATATAGGAACTCCATTTTTGTGTATTTATTTAGTATTTAATTTTATATATTTTGGAAATTTCTTATAATGTATTGAGTTAAGTTCTTCTAGTATAAGACTGAAAAATAAAATATAGTTTTCTATCATTAGTATAACTTCAGTTGTGTTTTTTACGTGTTGTCCAATATATTGGACATTGGGTCTGGATGGCAACTTTTCCTATATCTAAGCCAAAATATATATTCAAGTCTTTCATTGACTTTTAAATGTTTTTATCGTTTTTTATTTGTTGTTTTCTCTTTAAAACTGGTGCTATTCTGTTGATTTTGTTTTATAATCATTGCCTTTTATTTTTCGTTTTGCAATTGTTATTCATTCTGAATATTACAAAATGATTTGCATCATCCAAGTTTCCATTCCAAAACTCTTTAGCTGACTCTTCATATGGTGCCATTATTAGGGCTTGTTTTTGCCCCCCTGCAGTGCAGTAATAGCCCTCTGGTAATTAGGGTTCCTCTCTTTGTACTTTCACTTCTACTTCAACTCCACTTCCCTCTGCATCAACAAACACTCAACTGTTATGAATCACCCTACATTCTTTAATATCATTGGTCAATCCTCCACTTACCCTTCTTCAAAATCAGTATAAATACCACTGTATGGACATCATTCTTTTTAATGTTGTGTCTAGCACGACAAAGAAAAGTGTGACTTTGGCTGCCTTGAGTAACTACATTATTCATTCATTTTAAAATTTGCTCAAGCCCTTCAACTCTCTCAACTATTTAGGTAAGTTTGAATGAGTTTCTTGAAATATTTGTAATTGCTTGTTTATTTTTGCTGTTAAGTTCTAGAGTGTTTAGAGATTTTGTGATTTAGATCTGTACTGATATATGTAAATGTTTATTTACAGCTCAGGAAAATATAAAGCTTCAGATGGATTGCAAGGTTATTGTAGAATTACTTGAAATGATTGACAGTGGAGAATCTGAAATTGAAATGACAGATGATGAGAATAACTTGGAGGATTTACCACCCAAAATGGTTAAACATATTAGACTGGGTGCAGATCAAATAAGCCGAAAAGAAGAAGAAATTTTGGAAGCGCATATGGCTGTTGAGGAAGGGCAAGGGGAATTGCAAGAAACAGACGATTTGCTTGTAGAGGAAGGCTTTCAATCCACCAGCGAATATGCCTGTTGTCTAACAGATAAGTGTGATATAGTTTATCGTTACCGTCCATTCATTCCTCCTTTTATAAGTTACGAGGCCGGAGAAAATTCTTGTGACAGCAATGCATTATATCCAACAGACTACTTCTTACGTTACATAAAGGAAGAAGATTTTGTGAAATTTGCCCAATATACAAATATATATGCATTGCAACAAGGCAATAACAATTTTAAGCCAACGAATGCCTTTGAAATTAAAACACTTATTGGTCTCCATATAGCTATAGGTTGCCTGAAATTCCCACGAGTGAGAATGTTTTGGGACTCTTGTGTCGGATTGAATCTGTTTTTGGAGAATATGACAAGAGATAGATTTTTCCAGCTAAGGTCACATTTACATATTGTTAACAACTTGGAAATGCCCAATGATTGTAAAGACAAATTGTTCAAAGTTCGACCACTTTTTCACTCTATTAGAGATAGATGCTTGCAATTGCCACTTGAGGAGTTCCTTTGTGTTGACGAGCAAATTGTTCCTTTCAAAGGAAAATCATCCATGAAACAATATGTAAAAGGGAAACCCACCCCTTGGGGTATAAAGATATTTGCTCTTTGTGGAAAAAATGGGATCGCGTATGACTTTTTGATATATCAAGGCAAGTCAACTATCCTTGACGAGAACAGTTTGAAAAGATTTGGGCTTGGGGCAACAGTGGTCCTGAAATTAAGTGAACGAATAAGAAAAGGTGGACATAAGTTGTTTTATGATAACTATATCTCCACATATAATTTGTTTCAAATTTTGAAGCAAAGAAACATATATGCAGCAGGAACAGTGCGAGTAAATCGATTTTCTTCTCCACCCTTGATGGCTGACAGGGAAATGATGAAGAAGGAAAGGGGATATTCACATAGTGTAACAAGTAGGGATGGTGACCTCGTTCTGACGAAATGGCTGGACAACAGGACTGTAGTCATGGGATCCAATTTTGTCAGCGTTGGAGAGGAAGATACAGTGGAACGTTGGGATAGGAAAGAGAAGAAATATGTGAATATAAAGCGTCCTGAGGTAATTCGACTTTATAATAAATCTATGGGAGGTGTTGATCTTATGGATCAAATGCTAGCAATGTATAGGATTTTTATAAAATCCAGAAAGTGGACACTCAGGATGATAATGCATGCCATAGATATGGCCTTAGTTAATAGTTGGTTTGAGTACCGAAACCAATGCACCCTTGAGAATTTGCCCCCAAAAAAGATTATGGACTTACTACAATATAAAATGAATGTGGCAGAAAGTTTGGTGCGTTGCAAGGCTAAGGTCGGGATCAAAAGAGGGAGGCCAAGCATTGAGGTAACAGAAGCACGGAAATGTAGGAATAAAGCAAAGGCGGAAAGAAGACCACTAGAGGAAGTGAAAAATGATGGTGTGGACCACTTGCCAATTGTGGATAAGAGAAAAGACGGTGGACGCTGTAAATATGGTACATGTAAAGGGAAATCAAAGTTCATGTGTATGAAGTGCAATGTACATTTATGTTTAAATAAAGATAGGAATTGCTATCTTTCATTCCACACAAAATAAATTGCAATTGTAGGGAGTATAATACTGCATTTCTTCAAACTTATGATATGAATTTTGTAATATGTCTGTTTCTGTATTTAGGATAAACTAAATATAATTTTAAATGTATAAATTGGTTTATAATTATGAATTATTTAATGTCCAATACCATTAAAAGAAGGTAATTGAGAAAACATGACAAGAAATTTAAATATAAATGTATTTTACTAAGTCAACAGCAGAAATAGGGAGGAAACGTTTCAGATTACCCCTGAAAGATATACAACACTTGAGACCCAATGTCCAATATATTGGACATTCCAGAAATTGTTAACAAATATCACAATTTACAAAAAATTGATATAAATGAAGATAAATATAGCTGAATACACCCAGAATAGGAAAAATTAAAAAAAAACTCCAATTCACCGTAAAGGCGGTACTTACGTGTCAATACAAAATCCGGAGTCGATGTTCTAGATGAAATGACTGAGACCTATAATATTGCACGAAACAGCAGAAGATGGCCAATGGTCATATTCTATTCTATTCTGAATATTAGTGCCGTAAATGCTCAGGTGATTTATCTTGGAAATAAAAACGAAATAAAAAACAGACTCAGCTGCAAAGATTTCAGCCTACAAGACAGAGACAAGATGAAGAAGTTCCACAACAAAGTAAAAAAAGAAAGCACTGCATCCGCTGCAACATTACGAAAAGAACTAGGTTGCCTAAGTATTGTTGTAAATTTTGTGATTCATATATTTGTTTAGAACATACCAATATGATTTGCTCAAGTTGCTGTGAAAATTGAACATGTGGTTAAGGCTCTGATTCTGACAAATTTTATATCACTAAACAATTTTTTTAAATTAAACACAGTACATTTAGTAATGATATTTCTTTAGTTCTTACATTGATTAATTTTTGTCTTAATAAAAAATAATAAAATATACCATCACTCAAAATGCAATAATTAATTAATACTCGGAAACATTTTCTATAAAAAAACTCTAAGTGGTCCTGCGAGTCTTGACACGTAAGTACCGCCTTTACGGTGAATTGGAGTTTTTTTTTTTAATTTTTCCTATTCTGTTCATTGCCTTCACCGTGTTTAGAGTTCTTCCTTTATTTATTGAATACACCCAATATATAAAAAAATAATTTTTTCATCCATAAACAAAAAGTCAGGTCTGAAAGGGTTAACGGTGTGGAAATGTATAGATGCACAAATAAACAAACAAACTTTCATAAATATACACACACACACAAACCTCTACTTACAAACATTCAGGAAACGAACAATTGGTATTTACGAACATTTCACATACCAATGAATTGCACCTCACACTTCATTTATGAACACTCTCTCCCACACTTATGAATATCGTTTGCAGTAAGAACATGTAAACTTGTTAACACTTGTCATTTGCCATTTGTAATCGAAACTGTATGGGTGCGTGTTTATATATGTATTGTTTTTCATTACCCTCGAAATATGGAAAGCAATCGTAAACGTAGTGTTTGTGAAAGTACTAAGAGTGGTAAAAAAAGTCGAGTGCTTTCGATAGAAACTAAAATAGACATAATAAGTAGATCAGAAAAAGGTGAGTTGCTTGCTTTGATTGGTCGTGTTTATGATCTTAATCGTTCAACAATTGCAACCATTTTAAAATACAAAGGAAAAATTGGTGATCATATTTGCAATGTAGCCTCTGTTCAGTTCGTGATTATTAGTAAAACACGAAATGTCGTAGTTGAAGAAATATAACGGTGTTTAACAATTTGGATTCAGGATCAAAATAAAGAAAACCAATGCTTGTGCACTGAAACGATATAAGATAATGCTAGAATTATTTTTCAAGATATTAAAACACGTATGGGAGAAAGAATTGGCTTCAACTTTCATTGAACACTTTGTTCTAGCAAGTAGGGAACAGCATATCTCAAGCATCAACTTCAAACATCCCTTCTGATTACAATTCTCAGGAATAATATTAATCAATTGAATGTATGTATAACAAAATACCTTAATATTTTTTAATACATTAAGTACCGTATATCTTTGAGTTTAAGTTGAGAAATTTCTTGCTTTTTTAGGCCGATCAAACCCTACCTTCAACTTATATTCGAGTCCCAAACTAGATGGATATTTCTCTGGGTCAATAATTAAACATGACCAGCAAAAAACATCTGACTGACCTGGAATGTTGCCTTGCCTACCAATCCCATTGTTAGACCTCGATAACATATTTTTATTTCAATCTTTATTATGAGTGTAAGTCATTATAAAAGAGTGGGAAAATCGAGAAATATATACGACAAAATGTATACGATATATTCTTTTACTAGATTTGTTTCTGACATAGAATAATGATTTTATCATTTCTAACCCAAGACTAAAATATAAATGAAAAACCTTCGCAATTAATTATATTGCTTACTAGCAGAACTGCCCGTTGAATTTCAACGGATTTATTGAATCTAAAACTTTGACCTTGTAACATGTAAACATCGTAAGAATATGATAGTACACAGTTTAACCGTCGAATAAAGCAAAAATGAAGAAAACCTGTTCGCAATAGGTATTTAGATGAATGAAAGAAGAAAATCTTGCACTCTGAAAAATTGAAAATTACATGTAAACTTATGGGAAAATAATTATTGAATTGAACACCCCCTACTCCCCCCCCCCCAACTTTTTTATCGCCATATAGCCTATGTTATCTGTAGGATAAAATTATTTACCTATGCGAAGTTTTGTGACAATATCTTCAAAGGTTTGACAGTCACAATTTGTGGAAAATCTACGTCTAATTATTTAAGTTACTTACGTAGTTTTAAAAACAGTTTGCTTTGGAGAACTCTACGCCACATTTTATGTTTCTTTCTTCGCAATTTTTATCGCCAATTAGCCTATGTTACCTGCAGAGTAAAATTATGTACCTATGCGAAGTTTCGTGACGATTTCTTCCAAACAAAAACTGTAAGTAAAACCAGCAAGATCACAATAATCAACAAAAAATAAATGAACAAAGGAACTTACGAGATGATTTAATTTAACAAAAGACAAAAAAGTAAATAGAGAACGTTTAAGAATCACAGAGTGAATATTACCCTCAGACCATTAGCTCGATTCTCTCATCCACGAGTTCTGTTACAAGGAATTGTTTACATCAACAATACTTTGGAAACAATGAAACGATTTATCCAATCACAATTTGTGGAAAATCTACGTCTAATTATTTAAGTTACTTACGTAGTTTTAAAAACATCTTGCTTTGGAGAACTCTATGCCACACGAAAATACCATTAAAAATTATTTATTAGTAATATTTCAATGATAATCAACAAATATTAGGTTGTTATGAAAACAAAGCAAAATCGCACACACAAATTGAAAAACGATATAATGTTAAAAATTTTCTAATATAAATGCATTGGACTCTCAATTTCGGCGACGATGGGAGTTGTCATGGTAGCTTATAATGGGTATTGTAATAAACCTGATAAAGTCACGTATTTTATTGATTCTAAATGCATTTTTATGCTAATTCGATCAGGATTCAGATTGTCTTCAATAAAAATAAACTTTTTTCTTTTCTTCATAGAACCATTCAAGTCTCAAGTTCGTACCATGTTTCTAAGTAATTTTAAAATTCAAATGAAGAATAAGCTGCACTTTCCCTGTGTTATTCAAATTAAAAAAGAAAATATTTTTAAAAATTAGATGGTCAATCAAATCGGTATAAAAACCTTACTATACCACCATAGTCGTTATTCCGGTTAAAATGATACTTCCCCTTGTTTCTACGTGCTGTAGTTGCTGCGCTATAAAATTACATACAAACACTTTATTTTATAGATATATATAGATTAACGTTTCGTAGTCTATTTACGTAACTGTTTATCGGTTGTTTACTTAACGACGACGAAGAAAGCGTGTAGATACAACTTTTTGGCGTATTTACAAAAAGGTAGTCAGCAAGGCATACGAAAGTTTTCCACTACCGATTAATGACGCCGAAATAGAAAGTGTTTGGTGTGGAGTTAGAGGAAGCGATTACACTATAGCAAATATATGCGCATTTTATAGGCCTCCCAATTCAAGTTTAGAAATGATTCATAATCTCGAGAAACAAGTAGCAACGCTAATATCGAAAAATAAAGAGAGGGCCATTATAATAGGAGGAGATTTCAACTTACCTTCAGTAGACTGGAATCATAATTGCTTTGATCCCGGTGGTAGAGAGCGTGAATCCTGCGAAGCACTTATAGAAACCTTCGTTAAACACTCGTTGTGTCAGATAGTAAGATGTCCCACGAGATCGAACAATATATTAGATTTACTCGTAACGAACTACCCCGAGCGTATGAACAAGCTTTCCATAGAGGAAGGAATAAGCGATCATAATGCTGTGTACGTAGAATTTAAGCTAAAAGTGGAGAAACAGGTTAAAGCTAGAAGACGCGTATATATGTACGCCAAAGGCGATTTCTCGAAATTTAGGTCTTTTTTACAGACACAATTCCCTAATTTCTGCGAGGCATCTATCGGGACTAGTACAGAGGAATTATGGTGCGTGTTCAGGGATATGATGCGAGAGGGTACGGATAAATTCATTCCACATAAAGTTAAACGTGATGGTGCGGAACCAAGATGGTACAACCAGAAAGTTAGATGCGCTCTTAGACGGCAAAGAAAACTTCACGCTCGCTTAAATAGTGATTCTTCAAAAGTCACAGAGGAACAGAGGTCAATGATACGGCAAAAATACAGAGAGGCGCGGTCAAGAGCTAGAGTAACAATGCGAGAAGCATTTAATGATTACAAAAAGAAAGTTTTGCATAATAATTTGAAAGAAAATCCGAAAGCATTTTGGTCGTACGTTAGGGAGGTTCATGGTAGAGATCCCACCATAGCGTCATTGAGAACGGAGGCAGGTGATGTAGTACACGATAGCGCGGAAAAAGCAAACTTGTTAAATGAACACTTTCAGAAAGCGTTTACTTCGGTGAGCAACGAGTTTGAGGAACCAGATTCGAATGATAAGGGAAATTCGATGGAAGATTTGATATTCTCCGAAACAGGTATCGCGCACCAGCTAGAGTCGATTAAGCAAAATAAGTCTCCCGGGCCGGAGGGCATACCCGCGCGTGTGTTGAAAGAGCTAGCCTCGGTAATCGCACCTTACTTGAAAATAATATTCGAAAAATCCGTTGCACATGGTACCGTTCCAAAAGACTGGAAGCTAGCATACGTAACTCCCATCCACAAAGGCGGTGATAAAGAGAACCCCGAAAATTATAGACCGATTTCCTTGACGTCATTATCGTGTAAGATTCTAGAACATATAATCGTTAGCTCTGTTCTGCGTTATTTAGATGGTCGTTCTTCGCTAAGCAAAAACCAACACGGGTTTCGGAAAGGTAGGTCATGCGAAACGCAGCTCGCCCTGTTCGTAAACGATTTGTTGCAATGCGGAGAGAAAAACAGTCAGGTTGATGCAATTTTTATTGATTTTAAAAAAGCGTTTGACAAAGTACCCCATAATAAATTAATAGGAAAACTAGGAAAGTACGGCATAAACCCTAATATCGTGAGTTGGGTAAAAGACTTCCTCTCCAACAGAAAACAGATAGTAGTTATTGATGGGAAATCTTCATACCCGGTAAAAGTCGCATCAGGTGTTCCACAGGGAAGTGTTATTGGCCCACTGCTATTCCTGATATATATAAACGATATCTGCTCGGTAGTTCGCTGCAAAATAAGACTTTTCGCAGATGATACCGTTTTATATAAGGAGATAACGAGTCAGGATGACCAAAAATCGCTTCAGGAAGATTTAAACGCCCTTTCAGCATGGTGTCAACATTGGAAAATCGAAGTTAATCAGAGCAAATGTTCCCTATTGAGTTTCTGGAAGAGTAAGAACAATGACTTAAACTCGGAGTACAGAATTGATAGATTGAATATCCAATCTGCAGAGTACGTTAAATATTTAGGAGTCACCATTTGTCGTGATCTATCGTGGAATATGCATATTCGAAGGATCGTAGGCGCAGCTAATAAGAAATTGGGCTTCGTAGGCAGAATAGTAAGAAGTAGCACAGAACAGGTACGAGAAACGTGTTATTTATCATTGGTCAGATCTCAGGTCGAATACGCTTCCAGCATATGGGATCCGTACGAAAAGGGACAGATACTTGAGTTAGAAAGAATCCAACGCAGAGCAGCCAGATTCGTTAAGCAAAAATATGAGCAAAAATTAAGCGTCACATCACTCTTGAAGGAGTTGAATTGGATATCGCTAGAGGATCGCAGAATTAGCGCTAGGTTAAGACTTCTGGAGAAATTTAGGTCGGAAGTTCTCTTAGAGGAGGTCTCAGGAATATTAGAGGCACCTACGTACATGGGCAGGCACGATCACGAGAATAAAATACGAGAGATCGACTGTAGGACCGAGCGATACCAGAGCTCGTTTTTCCAAGGACCATACGGGATCATAACAGGAGAGTGATTCCCACGAGGGACGTTATTAGGTAGGGCTTGGTGTGCTGCACCCCCTGCCACCCACCAGTCTGGTGATTTGCAGGGTATCATGTAGATGTAGATGTAGATGTAGGTATAATTGTTATATTTTTTAATAAACTTCAACGGAGATTTAGTTTATTAGCATAGTTATTCACGATATCGGCATATTTATGATTATACCGTTACCAAAAAAATACCGTCATACCATCATATGTCAATTTAAAGTTTTATTTTCTGCTTTAGACACCTCAATACAATTATAACCATTATTATCGAATTATCTACTGCTTTATCTTTTGAGTGAAACGAATGTTCATAATTTTTCCGTTGATATTTCAATGGGCATTGCACCAATTAAATTAATAAATAATTAATTAATTGTTTATTTATTTGTAATGCCCAAATTAGAATTGCTCTCATTTTTTTCTTACAGAGAAACTCTCTCTCAAGACCAAATATTTAACAAAATAGTCTTAACAAGTTAGGAAAGTGTACAACGTATCACAAATGGGCGCGTTTCGTGAAATGGAGTATTAGAAAGCAATTATATACATGTACATGAGGGAAATAGCGTTTTAAAGTTCTTTTCTTCATCATAAATAATCCATTTTCTTCCTATTTAATAATATTACCTGCACACGTAAGGAAATTAAACGTTTGTTTGGGAGATTGTTTATGTTAGCAACAATGAAGTAACCATGCAAGAAATTTTCTAAGTTCAACTCGATATGACTTTCTTGTTTGATTTTCTTGATAACGGCTACTCCTACGATAAAAATGTATAGGAAAGGAAATACTATTATTTACGAGTTCTACCACTTTTATTTGAAAATTATTTTGATATGAGCAATACTTTACGAGATATGACTACAATTTAATTTTTTGTTACCAGTAAAGTGGTACCCCTGATTGGCGTACGTGATTCATTTTTGCGATTTTCTTCTTATATTTGATTAAAAGTCCTTAATATAAAGTTTCATGAAAATCCGTTTGGTAGAAGCCGAGAACGAACATGCGGACGGACGGACCGACCGACGATAATAGGCGCTCACGCTGTAAGCGAAACGCGTCTAAAGATGGCTGATGAAGAAACACCAGACGAAGGTGCCAATGGACGTGCGTAATGGGCAGAATATATGAGAGAGTATCGCCGATCTAAATGAGCTAGGGAAATGCCAGAAGAAACTCCCGATCGATTAGCACATGAAGTTAACCAAAAAAGACAGAATCGTCATGCCGAAGAAGCAAATTATTCTCCTGAGTGAACGCTTAGTGAACGCTTCCAGTGTGTAAGAATTGGGACCTGTTACATTGAATTTAGATGTACTGGTTCTGGAGTGCCACAAAGCTCGGTTCTTGGACCTATTTTATTTTTAGTTTACATAAATGATTTGTGTAGTTTTAAGTTCAATGGTTATGTTACTGCTTTAGCTGACGATTTGGCTCTGAGCTACAGTGCAAGTACTGCGGGAGAGGTAGCAAATTATGTGCGAAGTGATTTGCATAATCGACGGGAATGGTTCGATTTTAATGGTTTTGAGTTGAGAGATAAAACAAAATATATGTTTTATGATCCAAGTAATTGTTATGTGTTCGATTATAAATTAGTTTATCATGAAAAGGAGTGTGATCATTGTACATGTCATTGTCCAGAAATAGAACGGGTTAAATCCATTAAATATTTAGGAGTAATATTACATCAAGGTTTGAAATGGAATGAGCATAATGTTAATGTGATCAAGTACTTGAGATACTGTTTGTTGAAATTGTATTTTCTTAATAACAAATGTACTTTATTGTTTCGTAAAATTATATATTATGCATTAATGGATTCAAAGCTAAATTATGGTGTAATATGTTGGGGTGGGGCCTATGAGAATGCTTTAAAGCCCCTAATTATAGTGCAGAAGAAAATTATTAGATGTATGGCAGGCAAGAATCGATTTGAGCATTCATATTCTTTATTTTTGAATTTAAATATACTTCCCGTGAGGTATATTTATAAAGTGATGAAGATTTTTTATGCCAGAAGTGGAAATATTCCTCAAAAAAACGCTGGAGTACAATGTTATTATTTACGTAGAAATGTTGGTGTGGTGGTTCCAAAACCAAACCTATCTTTATTCAAAAGGAGTTTTTTGTATGTGGGACCAAAAGTTTTTTGTAATTTACCGGATGAAATTAAAAGATATAAAGGTACTCTATTTCTTAAAAAAGTAAAACAGTTCATTTTGGCTCATGAAAATATTTATACTGTGTTGAAGCTTTAGTTTTAATGGTTGTGTTCATTTGATTGTTTGTAGGCTAACTGGATGTTAGTAACATTGTTATAATAACAAATTTGTATATTGTTCACTAGTGCAGCAGTGTAACATCTTCCATCATAGCTTTGAGTTTTAGGCTGAATACATGAGCCACTAAATCTGGACGATCACAGGGCTGCTGTCCAGGAAATAAGTTGTTACGAATTTCAGACCAGTTAGGGTTGCATGTCATTGTGATGAAAAGATCAGGTTTCCCAAATTTTGCAACAATTGCCATTGCATCATGATATTTTTCTCGCATGTTTCGTGGTGATCCCTCAAATGAAGATGGCAAAATGACAGCACGGCCAACATTTACCCCTTGTTGATTTGCAACTTCATTTAAATGATCTATAAGCCCACGTTACTGCTCAACTCTTAAACGCCCTTTCTGATGATGGATGAAATTAAGGTTGTTTGCTTCGACCTCCAAATGTGAGTCAACTGCCCACTGCTGAAACAGCTTTCCTCCATGTAGAATAGGATTGAAACGATTAACTCGCTCAAATACTTGCACCACCTTCCACTGCAACATCGTGATTTGATTATGTTTGCGTTTAGGGTGGTTCTCTCAATTGATTTCAATGTGTGGTTGCCTGCCAGCTTCACCGAAAGGATAGAACAGCACATACGTCATTGGATCCAAGTTCGGGCTCAAAATGTTAGCGTGATCACTGGTTGTTCTGGATTCCGCAGATAGACACGAAAATCACGCTCGAATGGGGGCTCACCGTCTGCTGATCGGAATATCATAGCAACTTCATCAACTGTTGGCAGGTTATAGCGCCGTCTGTCATCATTGCGGTCCCTACGGAAAGCCATGTTAACTACAGGAATCGTTCGGTATTCAGCAACAGCTCGTTCTTCTTCCTCAGCTTCGACTTCACTAACAATAAGCATGCGATACGCTTGAGAATAAACGTTGTTCTGCCTTATGAAGTTATCTAATCGGTCCATGATGTCAGCATTGAGTTGAGAGTTGACGGGGCTGTTCATTCTCTGTTGATTTTCCATCCTCAAAAACATCCGCACAAAAATCCGTAAAATATCCGCATAAAAATCCGCAAAAAATTACGCAAAAAAATCCACAAAAAAATCCGAAGAAAAATCCGCAGAAATATCCGCAGAGAGATTCGGAAAAAATAGGCATAATATATACAAAAAAATCCGCACAAAAATCCGCACAAAATCCGCAAAAAATCCGTGAAAAAGTCCGCGAAAAAACCCGCGAAAAAATCGGCGAAAAAATCCCCAAAAATATCCGCAAAAAAATCCGCTACAAAATCAGCAAAAAATACGCAAAAAAATCCACAAAAAACCGAAAAAATTCGACAAAAAAATCCGCAAAAAAATCGGCACTAAAATCCGCACAAAAATACGCAAAAAAATCCGTCAAAAAATCCTCCAAAAATCCGCACAAATATCGGCAGAAAAATCCGCACAAAATTCCGCAAAAAATCCGCGAAAACATCGGCAAAAAAATCCGCAAACAATCCGTGAAGAAATCCGCTAAAAAATCCGCAAAAATCCGAAAAAAAATCAGCAAAAAAATCCGCAAAAACAACTGCAAAAGCATCCTGAAAAACATCCGCAAAAACATACGGAAAACACCCGCAAAAACATCCGCACAAAAATCCGCAAAAAAATTCGTAAAAAAATCCGCAAAAAAATCCACATAAAAATCCTCAAAAAAATCCGCAAAAAAATCCACAAAAAAATCCGCAGAAAAATCCGCAAAAAATCCGCAAAATATCCGCAAAATATCCGCAAAAAACCGCACAAAAATCCGTACAACATTCCGCAAAAAAAATCCGCACCAAATCAGAAAAATTTCCGCAAAAACACCCGCGAAAAAATCCGCGAAATAATCCGTAAAAACATCCGCAAAAAACATCCGCACAAAAATCCGCAAAAAAACCGCATAAAAATCCCAAAAAAAATCCGCACAAAAATCCGCACATAAATCCACACAAAAATCCGCACAAAAATCCTCTTAATAATCCGAAAAAAAAATCCACAAACAAATCCGCAAAGAATCCACAAAAAATCCGCAATTAAATCCGCAAATAAATCCGCAAAAAAAATCGGAAAAGAATCAGTAAAATAAATCGCACAACAATCAGCACAAACATCCACACAAAAATCCGCACAAAATACACAAAAAAAAAACTCCGAAAAAATCCGCGAAAAATACGCGAAAAAATCCACAAAAAAACAAAAAGATCCCCAACAAATTCACAAAAAAATCAGCAAAAAATTCCGCAAAAAAATCCGCAAGAAACCCGTTAATAAATCCGCAAAAATATACGAAAATAATTCCTTAGAAAATCCGCAAAAATCCGCAACAAAATCCGCACAATATTCGCAAAAAATACCAAATAAATTCCGCAAAATATCCGGAAAAAATCCTTATAAAAATCCGCACATAAATACGCAAAAATCCGCACAAAAATCCGCACAAAAATCCGCACAAAAACCACAAAAAAAAATCGGACAAATATCCGCACAAGAATCCGCAAAAAAACCGGCACAAAAATCCGCAAAATATGCGCATAAAAATCCGCACAAAAAAAACGGCAAAAAAATCTACAAAAAAAACCACAAAAAAAATCCGCAAAAAAAATCCGCAAAAACATTCGCAAAAAAAATCAGCAAAAAAATCCGCAGAAAAATACGCAAAAAATTCCGTAAAAAACACCGCAAGAAAATCCGCACAAAAATCCTCAAAAAAATCCGCACAAGAATCCGGGAAAAAATCCGAAAAATATGCGCACAGAAATCTGCACTAAAATCGGCACAACAATCCGCACTAAAATCCGCACAAACATAGGCACGAAAATCCGCGCAGAATCCGCAAAATACCCAAAAAAAATCAGCGAAAATATCCGTGAAAAAATCAGAAAAAATCCGCAAAAAAATCTGCAAAAAACCAAATCAAAATCGGAAAATAATCCGCAAATAAATCCGGAAAAAATCCGCAAATTATCCGCAAAAAATCCGTAAAATATCCAGAAAAAACCGCAAGAAAATCCGCTAAATATCCGGAAATAGCCGCAAGAAATCCGCAAATGATAAGCAAATAACCCGCAAAAAAATTCGCACAAAAATCCTCGAACTAATCCGCAAAAAATCCGCAGAAATATCCGCAAAGAATCCGCCAAAAAAATCCGGATAAAAATCCGCAAAGAATCCGAAAAACAAATCCGCACAAAAATCCGCAAAAAAATTCGCACAAAAATCCGTAAAAAAATCCGCATGAAATCGCAGGAAATCTGCAAAAAATCCGCAAGACATCCGCAAAACAAACTGCAAAAATATCCGCAAAAAATCCACAAATACATCCGCATAAAATCCGCTAAAAAATCCGCTAATTCATCCCCAAAAACATTTGCAAAAACATCCGCAAAAACATCCGCAAACACATCCGCAAAAACATCCGCAAAAACATCCACAAAAACATCCGCACAAAAGTCCGCATAAAAATCCGAAAAAAATCCGCAGAAGAATACGCAGAAAAATCCACAAAAAAATCCGAAAAATATCCGCAAAAACATCCGCAAAATCATCAGCACAAAAATCCGCGAAAAAATCCGCAAAAAAAAAATCCACAAAAAAATCCTTAAAAAAAATTCGCACTTTAATCCGCACAAGAATCCGCACCAAACTCCGCAGAAAAATCCGCAGAAAATTCCGCAAAATATCCGCTTGAAATGCCGAGGAAATCCGCAAGAAATCCGCAAGACATCCGCAAAACAATATGCAAAAATATCCGAAAAAAATCACAAAAAAAATCCAAACAATCCGCAAAAAAATCCGCTAAGAATCCGCAAAAAATCCGCAAACGAATCCGCAAATACATCAGCAAATAATCCGCAAGAACATCAATTCAAAAAACGCAAAAAAAATCCGCATGGAAATCCGCAAAAAATCCGCAGAATAATCCGCAAAATATCCGAAAATAAATATGCAAAAAAATCCGCACAAAAATTAGCAAAAAAATCCGCACAAAAAAACGCAAAAACATCCGCACAAAAATCCGCAACAAAATCCGCAAAATAAAAAAAAATCCCCACAACTATACGGAAAAAATCCGCAAAAAAATCCGCAAAAAATCCACAGAAGAATCCGCAGAAAAATCCACCGAAAAATCCGTAAAATATCCGGTAAAAATCCACAAAAAAATCAGCACAAAAATCCGTACAAATCTCCGCACAAAAATCCGCAAGAAAGTCCGCGAAAAAATCCGCAACAAATCCGCAAAAAATATCCGCAAAAAAATCCGCAAAAAAATCCCAAAAATTCGCAAAAAATCCAGAAATATCCGTAAAAAAATTCGAAGAAAAATCCGCAAAAACATCCGCACAAATATCCGCGCAAAAATCCGCACAAATCTCTGCACCAGAAACCGCACAAAATTCCGTACAAAAATCCGCACAAAAATCAGCAAAAAATACGCAGAAAAATCAGCAAAAAAATCCGCAAAAACACCCGGAGAAATATCCGGAAGGATTCCGAATAAAAATCCGCTAAAAATCCCCAAAAAAATTGGAAAAAAATCCGCATAAAAATCCTTAAAAAATCCGCAAAAATCCGAAATAAATCCACAAACAAATCCGCTAAATATCCGCAAAAAAATCCGTAAAAAACTCCAAACAAAAACCGCACAAAAATCGGCAGCGAAATCCGCAAAAACATCCGCACAATAATCCGCAAAAAAATCCGCAATATAATCCGCAACAGATCCGAAAAAAATACGCAAAAAATACGCAAAAAAATCCGCAAAAAACACCGAAAAAAATCCTCACAAATATCCGCATCAAAATCCGCAAAAAATTCGCAAAAAAAATCGGCGAAAAAATCCCCAAAGAAATCCGCAAAAAATCCGCATAAAAATACGTAAAAAAATACACAAAATATTCGAAAAAAAATCCGCAGAAAATTCCGCAAAAAAACCGCAAAATATCCGCAGATAAATCCGCAAAAAAATCCGCAAAATATCCGAGAATGAATCCGCAAAAAATCCGCAAATAATCCGCAAAAAATCCGCAAATACATCGGCAAATACATCCACAAAAACATCCGCACAAAAGTCCGCAAAAATCCGCCCAAAAATCCTCACAAAAATCCTCACAAAAATCCTCACAAAAATCCCCCCAAAAATCCTCACAAAAATCCATCCAAAAATCCTCACAAAAATCCGCCCAAAAATCCGCACAAAAACCCGAACAAAACTCAGGAAAAAATCCGCAAAAAAATCCGAAAAATACGGCAAAAACATCCGCAAAAAATCCATAAACAAATCCGCAAAAAATCCACAAAAATACCTTTAAAAATCTGCAAAAATATGTGCAAAAACATCCGCAAATAAATCTGCAAAAAAATCCCAAAAAAAAAAAACCGGAAAAATCCTCAAAAAATCCGCAAAAAAATCCGCATAATATCCGCAAAAAAATCCGAAAACAAATCTTCACAAAAATCAGCACACACATCCGCCCAAAGATCCGAAAAAAAATACGCAAAAAAATCCGAAATCAAATATCTGCAAAAAATACGCAAAAAAATCCGCAAAAACATCCGCAAAGCATCCATATTAACATCCGCAAAAAAAATTCGCATAAAAATCAGCAAAATATCCGCAAAAAATACGCAAAAAAATAGGCAAAGAAATCCGCATAAAATACCGGCAAAAAAATCGAAATAAAGCGTAATAAAATCCATTCAAAAATCCGCACAAAATCTCCACCGAAATTCGCAGAAAATTCCGCACAAAAATCCGCTTGAAAAGCCGAGATCATCAGCAAGAAATCCGCTAGAGCGGAAAAAATCCGGAAAACTTCCGCAAAATAATCCGCAAAAACATCCGAAAAAACATCAGCATAAACAACCGCACAAAAATCCGCGAAAAAATTAAAAAAAAAACGCAAATAAATCCGCAAAAAAAACCGCAAAAAATCCGCTTAAAAATTCGCAAAAAAATTCGCAAAAATTCCGCAAACAAATCCGTAAATACATCCGCAAAAAATCCGCAAAATCATCCATACAAAAAGGCGCAAAAAAATCCGCATAGAAATCCGCAGAAAAACCGCAGAAAAATCCTCAGAAAAATCCGCAGAAAAACCCGCAGAAAAATCCACGAAATATCCCAAAAAAATACGCAAAAAAATCCGCACAAAAATCAGCACAAAAATCTGCAAAAAAATCCAAAAAATAATCCGCAAAAAATCCGCAGAAAACTCCGCAAAATATCCGCGGGAAATTCCGCAGAAAAATCCGTAAAAAATGCACAAAATATCCGCAAAAAATTAGCGCAATAATCCTCAAAAAAATCCGCAAAAAAATCCGCACAAACATCCGCAAAAAAACGCGCACAAAAATCCGAAAAAAACTCCGCATAAAATTCCGCAAAATATCCGCAAAAATATCCGCAAAAAAATCCGCAAGAACATTCGCAAAAACATCAGCAAAAACATCCACAAAAACATCCGCACAATAACCCGCACAAATATCCGCGAAAAAATCCGCAAAAAAAAACACTAAAAAATCCGTCAAAAAATTCGCACTAAAATCCGCACAAAAATCCGCAGAAAATTACGCACAAAAATCCGCAAAAAATCCGCTTGAAATGCCGAGAAAATCAGCAAGAAATCCGCAAGAGCGGAAAAAATGCGCATAGAAATCCGCAAAAAAAAAATCAGCAGAAAAATCCGAAAAATAACCGCAAATAAATATGAAAAAAATCCGCACAAAAACTCGCACAAGAATCAGCAAAAAAATCCGCAAAAAAATCCGCACAAAAAACCGCAAAAACATCCGCAAAAAACAGAAAAACATCCATACAAAAAGGCGCAAAAAAATCCGCATAGAAATCCGCAGAAAAATCCGCAGAAAAATCCTCAGAAAAATCCTCAGAATAATCTGCAGAAAACCCGCAGAAAAATCCGCGAAATATCCGCAAATAAATACGCAAAAAAATCCGCACAAAAATCTGCAAAAAAATCCGCAAAATAATTCGAAGAAAACTCCGCAAAGAATCCGCAAAATATCCGCAGAAAAATCCGTAAAAAATCCACAAAGTATAGGCAAAAATCCTCAAAAAAATCCTCAAAGAAACACGCACAAAAATCCGCAAACAACTCCGCATACAATTCCGCAAAATATCCGCAAATAAATCCGCAAGAACATCCGCAAAAACATCAGCAAAAACATCCGCACAAAAACCTGCACAAATATCCTCGAAAAAATCCGCAAAAAAAATCCACCAAAAAATCCGTCAAAAATTTCGCAATAAAATCCGCACCAAAATTCGCACCAAAATCCGCAGAAAATTCCGCACAAAAATCCGCAAAACTCCGCTTGAACTGCCGAGAAAATCAGCAAGAAATCCGAAAGACATCCGCAAAACAATATGCTAAAAATCAGCAAAAAATGCGCAAACTAATCCGCAAAAAATCCGCAAAAAATCCGAAAAAACATCAATACAAAATGGCGGAAAAAATCCGCATAGAAATCCGCAAAAAAAATCCGCAGAAAAATCCCCAAAAATCCGCAAAAAAATCCGAAGAAAAATCCGCAAAAACTCCGCACAAATATCCGCGCTAAACTCCGCACAAATCTATGAACCAAAAACCGCACAAAATTCCGTACAAAAATCCGCACAAAAATACTGCATAAACATCCGCAAAAAATACGCAAAAAAATCCGAAAAAATCCGCAAAAAAATCCGAAAAAAACCGCAAAAAAATCCGCAACAAATCCGCAGAAAATCCTCAAAAAATCCGCAAACAAATAGCCGAAAAAATAAGCAAAAAAATACGCAAAAAAATTCGCAAAGAAATCCGCACAAAAATCGGCAAAAAATTCCGCAAAATTATCCGCACAATAATCCGCAAAAAATACCACAATATAATACGCAGAAAATCCGTAAAAAATCCGCAAACAAATACGCAAGAAAATAAGCAAAAAAATACGCAAAGAAATCCGCACAAAAATCGGCAAAAAATCCTCAAATAAGCCGTAAAAAAATCCATACAAAAATCCGCCCAAAAATTGGCACCAAAATTCGCAAAAACATCCGCACAAAAATCTGAACCAAAATTCGCAAAATCATCCGCACAAAAATCCGCAAAATCATCCGCACAATAATCCGCAAAAAAAACCACAATATAATAAGCAAAAAATCCGCAAAACAATCGGAAAATAAACCGCAAAAAAAACCGAAAGAAAAACCGCAACATATCCGCAAAAAAATTCGAAAAAAATCCTCAGAAATATCCGCACAAAAAAAGGCACAAAACTCGGCATAAAAATACGCAAAAGTTCCGGAAAAAAATCCTCTCAGATATGCGCAAAAAATTCCGCAAAATATCCGAAAAAAAATCCTGATAAAAATCCGCACATAAATCCGCACATAAATACGCACAAAACCGCACAAAAATCAACACAAAAACCACAAAAAATTCGGGCAAAAATCCGCACAAGAATCCTCACAACAAACGGCACAAAAATCCGCACAATATGCGCACAAAAATCCGCACAAAAACAACCGCAAAAAAATGCACAAAAAAATCCGGAAAAAACCGCAAAAAAATACGAAATAAAATCCGCAAAAAAATCCTCAACAATCCGCAAGAAATCCAAAAAAATATCCGTAAAAATTCGCAAAAATACCGCACACAAATTCGCACAAATATCCGCACAAAAATAAGAACAAAAATCCGCAAAAAAATTCGCAAAGTGATCCGCAAAAAAATGCCCTAAAAAATCCACAAAAAAAACCGCAAAAACGTTCGCTAAAACATCCGAAAAACATCCGCAACAAAATTCGCACAAAAATCTGCACAAAAATTCGCACAAAAATACGCACAAAAATCCCCACAAATATCCTCAAAAATATACGCACAGTATCGGCGAAAAAATCCACGAAAAAATCCGCGAAAAATTTCGCACAAAAATCGGCAAAAAAATCCTCAAAAAGATCCGCATAACATCCTCAATAACATCAGCAAAAACATTCCCAAAAACATCCGCAAATATATCCGCAAAAACCCGTACAAAAATCCACAAAATATTCCGCAAAAAAATCCGCAAGAAATCCGTGAAAAAATCCGCGAAAAAATCCGCGAAAAAATCCGCGAAAAAATACGCGAAAAAATCCGAGAAAAAATCCCCAACGATATCAGGAAGAAAATCCGCAAAGAAATACGAAAAAAAAAATCCGCAAAAAACAAAGAAATCCGAAAAAAATCCGCACAAAAATCCGCACAAAAATCCGCAAAAAAGTCCGATAAAAAATACGTAAAAAAATACGCAAAAAATCCGTAAATCATACCGACAAAATCCGCACAAAAATCCAAAAAAAATCCTCGAAAAATCAGCAAAAAAATCCGCGAAAAACCGTAATAAAATCCGGAAAAGAATTCGCAATAATACGCAAGAAATCCCCAAAAAAGGCCGCAAAAAAACCGCAAAAAATACGAATAAAAATCTGCAAACAAAAACCGCAAAACTTCCGTAAAAACATCCGCAAAAACATACAAAAGACTACCGCAAAAACATCCGCCCTAAACATCGGCACAAAAATCCGCAATAAAAACCACACCATAATCCCCAAAAAAAATCAGCACAAAAATCCAGACAAAAATTCGCACAAAAATTCGCACATAAATCCACACAAAAATACGGCAAAAAAACCGAAAAAACCATCCGCAAAGAAATCCGCACTAAATTCCGTAAAAAAATCCGCATGAAATCGCAGGAGATCTGCAAAAAGTCCGCAAGACATCCGCAAAACAAACTGCAAAAATATCCGCAAAAAATCCACATAAACATCCGCAAAAAATCCGCTAAAAAATCCGCTAATACATCCCCAAAAACATTTGAAAAACATCCGCAAAAACATCCGCAAAATCATCTGCAAAAACATCCACAAAAAAATCCGCACAAAAGTACGCATAAAAATCCGAAAAAAATCCGCAGAAGAATACGCAGAAAAATCCAAAAAAAATCCGCAAAATATCCGCAAAAACATACGCAAAAACATCCGCAAAAACATCTGCAAAAACTTCCGCAAAATCATCCGCAAAAAAATCCGCACAAAAATCCGCGAAAAAATCCGCAAATAAAATACACTAAAAAAACCGTAAAAAAATTCGTACTAAAATCCGCAGAAAATTCAGCACAAAAAACCGAAAAAAATCCGCTTGAAATGCCGAGGAAATCCTCAAGAAATCCTCAAGATATCCGCAAAACAATATGCAAAAATATCCGAAAAAAATGCCCAAAAATATCCAAAAAAATCCGCAAAAAAACCGCAAAAAACCGCAAAATATCCGCAAAATATCCGCAAATACATCCGCAAAAAAAACCGCAGAAAAATCCTCAAAACATCCGCAAATAAATATACATATAAATCCGCAAAAAATCCGTAGAAAAATCCGCACAAATATTAGCAAAAAAATCCGCAAAAACATCCGCACAAAAATTCGCAACAAAATCCGAAAAATAAACAGAAAAAATCCCCACAACTACAGGGAAAAAATCCGCAAAAAATCCACAGAAGAATCCGCTGAAAAATCCACCGAAAAATCCGTAAAATATCCGGAAAAAATCCACAAAAAAATCAGCACAATAATCCGTACAAAAATCAGCACAAAAATCCGCAACAAAGTCCGCGAAAAAATCCGCAACAAATCCGCAAAATTATCCGCAAAAAAAATCCGCAAAAAAATCCGCTAAAATCCGCAGAAAATCCGCAAAAAATCCAGAAAAATCCGCAAAAAAATCCGTAGAAAAATCCGCAAAAAAATCCGCACAAATATCCGCGCCAAAATCCGCACAAACCTCTGCACCAAAACCCCTCACAAAATTCCGTACAGCAGAAATCAGCAAAACAATCAGCAAAAAACTTCCCAAAAAATCTGCACAAAAAATCCTCAAAAAAATCCGTAAAAGAATCCGCACAAAACGAAGCACAAAAATCCGAAAAATATGCGGAAGAAATCGACAAAAAAAAGCCGCAGAAAAATCCGCAGAAAAATCCGCAGAAAAATCCGCAAACAATCCGCAAAAAAACCAGCACAAAAATCCGCACAAAAACCCGCACAAAAATCCACAAAAAAATCCGCAGAGAAATTTGATAAAATACGCAAAAAATCCGCAAAAAACAAGGCAAACAAATCCGCAATAAACTCCGCAAAATAAGCATCAAATAAATGTGGAAAAAATCCGCAAAATATCCGAAAATTAATCCGCAAACACATCCGCAAATAATCCGCAAAAAAATCCGCAAATACATCAACAAGTACATCCACAAAAGCATCCGCAAAAACACCTACAACAACATCCGAAAAACATCCGTACAAAAGTCACAAAAAAAATTCACATATAAATCGCACAAAAATCCGCACTAAAATCCGCACAAATATCGCCCAAGAATCCGCACAAAATCAGCAAAGAAATCCGCAAAAACACACGCACAAATATCCGAAAAAATTCCGCATAAAAATCCGCAAAAAATCCGGAAATAAATCCCTAAAAAAATCCGCAAGAAATCCGCTAAAAAACCGCAACAAAATCCGGAAAGAAAACCGCAGGAAATCAGCAAAAAAATCCGTAAAAACACCCGCACAAATATCCGGAAGGATTCCGAATAACAATCCGCAAATAAATCCGCTAAAAAATCCCCAAAAAAATTGGAAAAAAATCCGCAAAGAAATCCTGAAAAAAACCGCAAAAATCTGATTTAAATCCTAGAAAAAATCCGCTAAATATCCGCAAAAAAATCCGTAAAAAACTCCAAACAAAATCCGCATGAAATCCGCTAAAAAACCGCAACAAAATCCGGAAAGAAAACCGCATTAAATCAGCAAAAAAATCCGTAAAAACACCCGCACAAATATCCGGAAGGATTCCGAATAAAAATCCGCAAATAAATCCGCTAAAAAATCCCCAAAAAAATTGGAAAAAATCCGCAAAGAAATCCTGAAAAAAACCGCAAAAATCCGAAATAAATCCTAGAAAAAATCCCCAAAATATTCGCAAACAAATCCGCAGAAAATTCCGCAAAAGATCCGCAAAATATAGGCAAAAAAATCCGAAAAATATCCGCAAATGGATCGGCAAATAATCCGCTAATAAATCCGCAAATACATCCGCAAAAAATCCGCAAATACTTCCGCAAAGACATCCGCAAATACTTCCGCAAAGACATCCGCAAAAACATCCACAAAAACATCCACAAAAACATCTGCAACAACATCCGCAAAAATATTTACACAAAAATCCGCCCAAAAATCCTAAAAAATCCGCCAAAAAATCCTCACAAAAATCCGCACAAAACTCAGAAGAAAAATCCGCAAAAAAATCCGAAAAATACCGCAAAAACATCCGCAAAAAATCCATAAAAAATCCGCAAAAAATAAGTTATAAAAACCGCAAAAATATGTGCAAAAAAATCCGTAAAAACATCTGCAAAGAAATCACGAAAAAAAACCGAAATAATCCGCAAAAAATCCGCAAACATCCGCAAAAAAATTCGCAAAATAGCGGCAAAAAAATCTAAAAATAAATCCTCACAAAAATCAGCACAAACATCAGGCCAAAAATCCGAAAAAAAAATCCGCAAAAAAATCCGAAATCAAATATCCGCAAAAAATACGCTAAAAAATCCGCTAATACGTCCCCAAAAACATTTGAAAAACATCCGCAAAAACATCCGCAAAATCATCTGCAAAAACATCCACAAAAAAATCCGCACAAAAGTACGCATAAAAATCCGAAAAAAATCCGCAGAAGAATACGCAGAAAAATCCAAAAAAAATCCGCAAAATATCCGCAAAAACATACGCAAAAACATCCGCAAAAACATCTGCAAAAACTTCCGCAAAATCATCCGCAAAAAAATCCGCACAAAAATCCGCGAAAAAATCCGCAAATAAAATACACTAAAAAAACCGTAAAAAAATTCGTACTAAAATCCGCAGAAAATTCAGCACAAAAAACCGAAAAAAATCCGCTTGAAATGCCGAGGAAATCCTCAAGAAATCCTCAAGATATCCGCAAAACAATATGCAAAAATATCCGAAAAAAATGCCCAAAAATATCCAAAAAAATCCGCAAAAAAACCGCAAAAAACCGCAAAATATCCGCAAAATATCCGCAAATACATCCGCAAAAAAAACCGCAGAAAAATCCTCAAAACATCCGCAAATAAATATACATATAAATCCGCAAAAAATCCGTAGAAAAATCCGCACAAATATTAGCAAAAAAATCCGCAAAAACATCCGCACAAAAATTCGCAACAAAATCCGAAAAATAAACAGAAAAAATCCCCACAACTACAGGGAAAAAATCCGCAAAAAATCCACAGAAGAATCCGCTGAAAAATCCACCGAAAAATCCGTAAAATATCCGGAAAAAATCCACAAAAAAATCAGCACAATAATCCGTACAAAAATCAGCACAAAAATCCGCAACAAAGTCCGCGAAAAAATCCGCAACAAATCCGCAAAATTATCCGCAAAAAAAATCCGCAAAAAAATCCGCTAAAATCCGCAGAAAATCCGCAAAAAATCCAGAAAAATCCGCAAAAAAATCCGTAGAAAAATCCGCAAAAAAATCCGCACAAATATCCGCGCCAAAATCCGCACAAACCTCTGCACCAAAACCCCTCACAAAATTCCGTACAGCAGAAATCAGCAAAACAATCAGCAAAAAACTTCCCAAAAAATCTGCACAAAAAATCCTCAAAAAAATCCGTAAAAGAATCCGCACAAAACGAAGCACAAAAATCCGAAAAATATGCGGAAGAAATCGACAAAAAAAAGCCGCAGAAAAATCCGCAGAAAAATCCGCAGAAAAATCCGCAAACAATCCGCAAAAAAACCAGCACAAAAATCCGCACAAAAACCCGCACAAAAATCCACAAAAAAATCCGCAGAGAAATTTGATAAAATACGCAAAAAATCCGCAAAAAACAAGGCAAACAAATCCGCAATAAACTCCGCAAAATAAGCATCAAATAAATGTGGAAAAAATCCGCAAAATATCCGAAAATTAATCCGCAAACACATCCGCAAATAATCCGCAAAAAAATCCGCAAATACATCAACAAGTACATCCACAAAAGCATCCGCAAAAACACCTACAACAACATCCGAAAAACATCCGTACAAAAGTCACAAAAAAAATTCACATATAAATCGCACAAAAATCCGCACTAAAATCCGCACAAATATCGCCCAAGAATCCGCACAAAATCAGCAAAGAAATCCGCAAAAACACACGCACAAATATCCGAAAAAATTCCGCATAAAAATCCGCAAAAAATCCGGAAATAAATCCCTAAAAAAATCCGCAAGAAATCCGCTAAAAAACCGCAACAAAATCCGGAAAGAAAACCGCAGGAAATCAGCAAAAAAATCCGTAAAAACACCCGCACAAATATCCGGAAGGATTCCGAATAACAATCCGCAAATAAATCCGCTAAAAAATCCCCAAAAAAATTGGAAAAAAATCCGCAAAGAAATCCTGAAAAAAACCGCAAAAATCTGATTTAAATCCTAGAAAAAATCCGCTAAATATCCGCAAAAAAATCCGTAAAAAACTCCAAACAAAATCCGCATGAAATCCGCTAAAAAACCGCAACAAAATCCGGAAAGAAAACCGCATTAAATCAGCAAAAAAATCCGTAAAAACACCCGCACAAATATCCGGAAGGATTCCGAATAAAAATCCGCAAATAAATCCGCTAAAAAATCCCCAAAAAAATTGGAAAAAATCCGCAAAGAAATCCTGAAAAAAACCGCAAAAATCCGAAATAAATCCTAGAAAAAATCCCCAAAATATTCGCAAACAAATCCGCAGAAAATTCCGCAAAAGATCCGCAAAATATAGGCAAAAAAATCCGAAAAATATCCGCAAATGGATCGGCAAATAATCCGCTAATAAATCCGCAAATACATCCGCAAAAAATCCGCAAATACTTCCGCAAAGACATCCGCAAATACTTCCGCAAAGACATCCGCAAAAACATCCACAAAAACATCCACAAAAACATCTGCAACAACATCCGCAAAAATATTTACACAAAAATCCGCCCAAAAATCCTAAAAAATCCGCCAAAAAATCCTCACAAAAATCCGCACAAAACTCAGAAGAAAAATCCGCAAAAAAATCCGAAAAATACCGCAAAAACATCCGCAAAAAATCCATAAAAAATCCGCAAAAAATAAGTTATAAAAACCGCAAAAATATGTGCAAAAAAATCCGTAAAAACATCTGCAAAGAAATCACGAAAAAAAACCGAAATAATCCGCAAAAAATCCGCAAACATCCGCAAAAAAATTCGCAAAATAGCGGCAAAAAAATCTAAAAATAAATCCTCACAAAAATCAGCACAAACATCAGGCCAAAAATCCGAAAAAAAAATCCGCAAAAAAATCCGAAATCAAATATCCGCAAAAAATACGCTAAAAAATCCGCAAATACATCCGCAAAGCATCTATACAAAAATCCGCAAAAAAATCCGCATAAAAATCCGCAAAAAAACCGCAGGAAAATCTGCAGAAAAATCCGCAACAAATCCGCATAAAATCCGCAAAATATCCGAAGAAAATACGCAAAAATATAGGCAAAGACATCAGCACAAATATCGGCAAAAAATCTCCAAATAAACCGTAAAAAAACCATACAAAAATGCGCACAAAATCGGCACAAAAATTCGCAAAAACATCCGCACAAAAATCGGAACCAAGATTCCCAAAAACATCCGCTAAAATCCGAAAGAAATCCGCAAAAATATACGCAATATATCCACAAAAAAAACCGAAAAAAAACCTCAGAAAAATCCGCACAAGAATAGGCACAAAACTAGGCACAAAAATCCGTACAAAATTCAGCAAAAACCCACGCACAAATATCCGAAAAAATTTCGCAAAACAATCCGCAACAAAATCCGGAAAGAAAACCGCAAAAAATCAGCAAACAATCCGCAACATAGTCGCAAAAATTACGCAGAAAATTCCGTACAAAAATCCGCACAAATATCGGCACGAAGATCTTGACAAAAATCCGCACAAAACCCCGCTCAAAATCCGCAAAAGATACACAAAAAAATCCATGAAAAAATTCGCGAAAAAATATGCAAACATATCGGCAAAAAAATCCGCGGAAAATTACTCCGAAAAAAAATCCGCAAAAAAATACTAAAACATCCGCAAATATATCTTTGAAAATTACAAAAAAAAATCCCAAAAAAATCCGCAAAGAAATCCGAAAAAATTCCCCAAAAGAATCCCCAAAGAAATCCAAAAAAAATCCGCAAAAATAGCTGAAAAAAATCCGAAAAAAAAATCCTAACAAAAATCCCCACAAAATCCGCGCAAATATGCTCACAAAAATCCGTCCAAAAATCCTCATAAAAATCCGCCCAAAAATCCGCAAAAAAATAGCAAAGAAATCCGCAAAAAAATAGCAAAGAAATCCGCATAAAAATCCGCTATAAAATCCGCAGGAAAATACGCATAAAAATCCGCAAAAAAAATCGGCACAAAAATCCGCAAAAAAATCCAGACAAAAATCCGTACAAAAATCCGCGAAAAATCCGCACCAAAACCCGCAAAAATATCCGCAAAAACATCCGCACAAAAATCCCCAAAATAATTCGCAATAAAATCCGCAAGAAACCGAAAAAAAATCCGCAATAAAATCCGCAAGAAATCCGCAAAAAAACACCGAAAAAAATCCCCACACATATCCGAAAATAAATCCGAAGAAAAATCCGCAAAAAAATCTGCGAAAAAATCCGTAAAAAATTCGCAAAAATATCCGCACTGAATTCCGCATAAAAGTACGCACAAAAATCCGCACAAATATACGCAAAGAAATCCGCAAAAAAAATAAAAAAAAGAAATCCGCAAAAATCCACAAAAACATCCGCAAAAAAATCCGCAGAAAAATCCGAAAGAATCCGCACAAATCCGCAAAAAAATCCGTATAATATCCGAAAATAAATCCGAAAATAATTCCTCACAAAAATCCACACAAAATTCCGAAGAAAAATCCACAAATAAGTCCGAAAAAAATCCGCAACAAATACGCAAAAAAATCCGCAAATACATCCGCAAAACATCCATACAAAAATCCGCAAAAAAACCGCATAAATATCCGCAAAAAAACCGTAAGAAAATCCGCAGAAAAATCCGAAACAAATCCGCAGAAAATCGCAAAATATCCCCAAAAAATACGCAAAGAATTCCGCACAAAAATCGGCAAAAAATCCGCAAATAAACCGTAAAAAAATCCATACAAAAATCCGCACAAAACACGGCACCAAAATTCCGCACAAAAATCGGAACCAAAATTAGAAGACACATCCGCACAAAAATCCGCAAAAACATCCACACAAAAATCCGCAAAAAAACCGCATATAATAAGCAAAAAATCGAAAAAAAATCCACAAAGCAATCGGAATATAAACCCAAAAAAAACCGCAAACATCCGCAAAAATCCGAAATAAATCCACAAAACAATCCGCTAAATATCCTCAAAAAAATCCGCACAAAACTCCAAACAAAAACCGCAAAAAAATCGGCTGCAAAATCCGTAAAAACATTGAACAAAAATCCGCAAAACAATCCGCAAATTAATCCGCATAAGATCCGCAAAAAAATACGCAAAAAAAACGCAAAAAAATCCCCAAAAAATCCGAAAAAATAGGCAAAAAAATCGCCAAAAAATACCGAAATAATTCCCCCCAAATATCCGCAAAAAAATCCGCAGAAAATTACTCCGAAAAAAAATCCGCAAAAAAATACTAAAAAAATCCGCAAATATATCTTTGAAAATTACAAAAAAAATTCCCAAGAAAAACCGCAAAGAAATCCGAAAAAATTCCCCAAAAGAATCCGCAAAGAAATCCGAAAAAATCCGCAAAAATAGCCGAAAAAAATCCGAAAAAAAAATCCTAACAAAAATCCCCACAAAATTCCGCAAAAAAAACCGCACAAAAATCCACAAAATAAATCCGCACAGAAATGAGCAAAAAAATCCGCCAAACATTCCGCACAAAAATCCGCACAAAAATCCGTAAAAAAAATACTCACAAAAATGCGCCCAAATATGCTCACAAAAATCCGCCCAGAAATCCTCATAAAAGTCCGCCCAAAAATCCGCAAAAAAATAGCAGAAAATCCGCAAAAAAATCCGAAGTAAATCCTCATAAAAATCCGCTACAAAATCCGCAAAAAATCCACATAAAAATCCGCTATAAAATCCGCAGGAAAATACGCAGAAAAAGCCGCATAAAAATCCGCAAAAATATCGGCACCAAAATTCCCACAAAAATCCGAACAAAAATCCGCAAAAAAACCAGACAAAAATCCGTACAAGAATCCGCGTAAAAATCCGCACCAAAACCCGCAAAAATATCCGCAAAAACATCCGCACAAAAATCCCCAAAATAATTCGCAATAAAATCTGCAAGAAACCGCAAAAAAATCCGCAATAAAATACGCAAGAAATCCGCAAAAAAACACCGAAAAAAATCCCCACAAATATCCGAAAATAAATCCGCAGAAAAATCCGCAAAAATTCGCAAAAAAATCTGCGAAAAAATCCGCATAACATCCGCAAATAAATCCGAAAATGAATCCTCACAAAAATCCACACAAACTTCCGAAGAAAAATCCACAAATAAGTCCGAAATAAATCCGCAAAAAATACGCAAAAAAATCCGCAAATACATCCGCAAAACATCCGTACAAAAATCCGCAAAAAAACCGCACAAAAATCCGCAAACAAACCGTAAGAAAATCCGCAGAAAAATCCGAAACAAATCCGCAGAAAATCGCAAAATATCCCAAAAAAATACGCAAAGAAATCCGCACAAAAATCGGCAAAAAATCCATACAAAAATCCGCACAAATCACGGCACCAAAATTCCGCACAAAAATCGGAACCAAAATTAGTAGACACATCCGCACAAAAATCCGCAAAAACATCCGCACATAAATCCGCAAAAAAACCGCATATAATAAGCTAAAAATCCACAAAAAAATCCACAAAGCAATCGGAATATAAACAAAAAAAAAAACCGCAAAACATCCGCAAAAATCCGAAATAAATCCACAAAACAATCCGCTAAATATCCTCAAAAAATTCCGTACAAAACTCCAAACAAAAACCGCACAAAAATCGGCTGCAAAATCCGTAAAAACATTGCACAAAAATCCGCAAAAAAATCCGAAAATTAATCCGCAAATGATCCGCAAAAAAATCCGCAAAAAATCCGAAAAAATAGGTAAAAAAATTGCCAAAAACACCGAAAAAAATCCCCACAAATATCCGCAAAAAAATCCGCAGAAAATTACTCCGAAAAAAAATCCGCAAAAAAAAACTAAAAAAATCCGCAAATATATCTTTGAAAATTACAAAAAAAATTCCCAAAAAAATCCGCAAAGAAATACGAAAAAATTCCCCAAAAGAATCCGCAAAGAAATCCGAAAAAATCGGCAAAAATTGCCGAAAAAAATCCGAAAAAAAATCCTAAGAAAAATCCACACAAAATTCCGCACAAAAATCCTCAAAATAAATCCGCACAGAAATGCGCAAAAAAATCCGCAAAAAATTCCGCACAAAAAAGCGTAAAAAAATACTCACAAAAATGCGCCCAAATATGCTCACAAAAATCCGCCCAAAAATCCTCATAAAAATCGGCACAAAAATCCGCAAAAAAATAGCAAAAAAATCCGCAAAAAAACCTCATAAAAATCCGCTATAAAATCCGCAAAAAATCCGCCCAAAAATCCTCATAAAAATCCGCCCAAAAATCCGCAAAAAAATAGCAAAAAAATCCGCAAAATAATCCGCAGAAAATCCTCATAAAAATCCGCTATAAAATCCGCAAAAAATCCGCATAAAAATCCGCAAAAATATCGGCACCAAAATTCCCACAAAAATCCTAACAAAAATCCGCAAAAAAATCCAGACAAAACTCCGTACAAAAATCCGCGTAAAAATCCGCACCAAAACCCGCAAAAAAATCCGCAAAAAAATCCGCAAGAAATCCGCAAAAAAACACCGAAAAAAATCCCCACAAATATCCGAAAATAAATCCGCAGAAAAATCCGCAAAAAATTCGCAAAAAAATCTGCGAAAAAAACCGCAAAAAATTCTCAAAAATATCCACACTGAATTCCGCATAAAAGTACGCACAAAAATCCGCACAAATATACGCACAGAAATCCGCAAAAAAAATCCAAAAAAGAAATCCGCAAAATATCCACAAAAACATCCGCAAAAAAATCCGCAAAAAGATCTGAAAAAATCCGCACAAATCCGCAAAAAAATCCGCATAATATCCGCAAATAAATCCGAAAATGAATCCTCACAAAAATCCACACGAACTTCCGAAGAAAAATCCACAAATAAGTCCGAAAAAAATCCGCAAAAAATACGCAAAAAAATCCGCAAATACATCCGCAAAACATCCGTACAAAAATCCGCAAAAAAACCGCACAAACATCCGCAAAAAAACCGTAAGAAAATCCGCAGAAAAATCCGAAACAAATCCGCAGAAAATCGCAAAATATCCCAAAAAAATACGCAAAGAAATCCGCACAAAAATCGGCAAAAAATCCATACAAAAATCCGCACAAATCACGGCACCAAAATTCCGCACAAAAATCGGAACCAAAATTAGCAGACACATCCGCACAAAAATCCGCAAAAACATCCGCACATAAATCCGCAAAAAAACCGCATATAATAAGCTAAAAATCCACAAAAAAATCCACAAAGCAATCGGAATATAAACAAAAAAAAAACCGCAAAACATCCGCAAAAATTCGAAATAAATCCACAAAACAATCCGCTAAATATCCTCAAAAAATTCCGTACAAAACTCCAAACAAAAACCGCACAAAAATCGGCTGCAAAATCCGTAAAAACATTGCACAAAAATCCGCAAATTAATCCGCAAATGATCCGCAAAAAAATCCGCAAAAAATCCGAAAAAATAGGTAAAAAAATTGCCAAAAACACCGAAAAAAATCCCCACAAATATCCGCAAAAAAATTCGCAGAAAATTACTCCGAAAAAAAATCCGCAAAAAAATACTAAAATAATCCGCAAATATATCTTTGAAAATTACAAAAAAAATTCCCAAAAAAATCCGCAAAGAAATACGAAAAAATTCCCCAAAAGAATCCGCAAAGAAATCCGAAAAAATCCGCAAAAATTGCCGAAAAAAATCCGAAAAAAAATCCTAAGAAAAATCCACACAAAATTCCGCACAAAAATCCTCAAAATAAATCCGCACAGAAATGCGCAAAAAAATCCGCAAAAAATTCCGCACAAAAATCCGCACAAAAATCCGTAAAAAAATACTCACAAAAATGCGCCCAAATATGCTCACAAAAATCCGCCCAAAAATCCTCATAAAAATCGGCACAAAAATCCGCAAAAAAATAGCAAAAAAATCCGCAAAAAAACCTCATAAAAATCCGCTATAAAATCCGCAAAAAATCCGCCCAAAAATCCTCATAAAAATACGCCCAAAAATCCGCAAAAAATAGCAAAAAAATCCGCAAAAAAATCCGCAGAAAATCCTCCTAAAAATCCGCTATAAAATCCGCAAAAAATCCGCATAAAAATCCGCAAAAATATCGGCACCAAAATTCCCACAAAAATCCTAACAAAAATCCGCAAAAAAATCCAGACAAAACTCCGTACAAAAATCCGCGTAAAAATCCGCACCAAAACCCGCAAAAATATCCGCAAAAACATCCGCAAAAAATCCCCAAAATAATTCGCAATAAAATCCGCAAAAATTGCCGAAAAAAATCCGAAAAAAAAATCCTAAGAAAAATCCACACAAAATTCCGCACAAAAATCCTCAAAATAAATCCGCACAGAAATGCGCAAAAAAATCCGCAAAAAATTCCGCACAAAAATCCGCACAAAAATCCGTAAAAAAATACTCAAAAATGCGCCCAAATATGCTCACAAAAATCCGCCCAAAAATCCTCATAAAAATCGGCACAAAAATCCGCAAAAAAATAGCAAAAAAATCCGCAAAAAAACCTCATAAAAATCCGCTATAAAATCCGCAAAAAATCCGCCCAAAAATCCTCATAAAAATCCGCCCAAAAATCCGCAAAAAATAGCAAAAAAATCCGCAAAAAAATCCGCAGAAAATCCTCATAAAAATCCGCTATAAAATCCGCAAAAAATCCGCAAAAAATTCGCAAAAAAATCTGCGAAAAAACCGCAAAAAATTCTCAAAAATATCCACACTGAATTCCGCATAAAAGTACGCACAAAAATCCGCACAAATATACGCACAGAAATCCGCAAAAAAATCCAAAAAAGAAATCCGCAAAATATCCACAAAAACATCCGCAAAAAAATCCGCAAAAAGATCTGAAAAAATCCGCACAAATCCGCAAAAAAATCCGCATAATATCCGCAAATAAATCCGAAAATGAATCCTCACAAAAATCCACACAAACTTCCGAAGAAAAATCCACAAATAAGTCCGAAATAAATCCGCAAAAAATACGCAAAAAAATCCGCAAATACATCCGCAAAACATCCGTACAAAAATCCGCAAAAAAACCGCACAAAAATCCGCAAACAAACCGTAAGAAAATCCGCAGAAAAATCCGAAACAAATCCGCAGAAAATCGCAAAATATCCCAAAAAAATACGCAAAGAAATCCGCACAAAAATCGGCAAAAAATCCATACAAAAATCCGCACAAATCACGGCACTAAAATTCCGCACAAAAATCGGAACCAAAATTAGCAGACACATCCGCACAAAAATCCGCAAAAACATCCGCACATAAATCCGCAAAAAAACCGCATATAATAAGCTAAAAATCCACAAAAAAATCCACAAAGCAATCGGAATATAAACAAAAAAAAAAACCGCAAAACATCCGCAAAAATCCGAAATAAATCCACAAAACAATCCGCTAAATATCCTCAAAAAATTCCGTACAAAACTCCAAACAAAAACCGCACAAAAATCGGCTGCAAAATCCGTAAAAACATTGCACAAAAATCAGCAAAAAAATCCGCAAATTAATCCGCAAATGATCCGCAAAAAAATCCGCAAAAAATCCGAAAAAATAGGTAAAAAAATTGCCAAAAACACCGAAAAAAATCCCCACAAATATCCGCAAAAAAATCCGCAGAAAATTACTCCGAAAAAAAATCCGCAAAAAAAAACTAAAAAAATCCGCAAATATATCTTTGAAAATTACAAAAAAAATTCCCAAAAAAATCCGCAAAGAAATACGAAAAAATTCCCCAAAAGAATCCGCAAAGAAATCCGAAAAAATCGGCAAAAATTGCCGAAAAAAATCCGAAAAAAAAATCCTAAGAAAAATCCACACAAAATTCCGCACAAAAATCCTCAAAATAAATCCGCACAGAAATGCGCAAAAAAATCCGCAAAAAATTCCGCACAAAAATCCGCACAAAAATCCGTAAAAAAATACTCACAAAAATGCGCCCAAATATGCTCACAAAAATCCGCCCAAAAATCCTCATAAAAATCGGCACAAAAATCCGCAAAAAAATAGCAAAAAAATCCGCAAAAAAACCTCATAAAAATCCGCTATAAAATCCGCAAAAAATCCGCCCAAAAATCCTCATAAAAATCCGCCCAAAAATCCGCAAAAAAATAGCAAAAAAATCCGCAAAATAATCCGCAGAAAATCCTCATAAAAATCCGCTATAAAATCCGCAAAAAATCCGCATAAAAATCCGCAAAAATATCGGCACCAAAATTCCCACAAAAATCCTAACAAAAATCCGCAAAAAAATCCAGACAAAACTCCGTACAAAAATCCGCGTAAAAATCCGCACCAAAACCCGCAAAAAAATCCGCAAAAAAATCCGCAAGAAATCCGCAAAAAAACACCGAAAAAAATCCCCACAAATATCCGAAAATAAATCCGCAGAAAAATCCGCAAAAAATTCGCAAAAAAATCTGCGAAAAAAACCGCAAAAAATTCTCAAAAATATCCACACTGAATTCCGCATAAAAGTACGCACAAAAATCCGCAAAAAAAATCCAAAAAAGAAATCCGCAAAATATCCACAAAAACATCCGCAAAAAAATCCGCAAAAAGATCTGAAAAAATCCGCACAAATCCGCAAAAAAATCCGCATAATATCCGCAAATAAATCCGAAAATGAATCCTCACAAAAATCCACACGAACTTCCGAAGAAAAATCCACAAATAAGTCCGAAAAAAATCCGCAAAAAATACGCAAAAAAATCCGCAAATACATCCGCAAAACATCCGTACAAAAATCCGCAAAAAAACCGCACAAACATCCGCAAAAAAACCGTAAGAAAATCCGCAGAAAAATCCGAAACAAATCCGCAGAAAATCGCAAAATATCCCAAAAAAATACGCAAAGAAATCCGCACAAAAATCGGCAAAAAATCCATACAAAAATCCGCACAAATCACGGCACTAAAATTCCGCACAAAAATCGGAACCAAAATTAGCAGACACATCCGCACAAAAATCCGCAAAAACATCCGCACATAAATCCGCAAAAAAACCGCATATAATAAGCTAAAAATCCACAAAAAAATCCACAAAGCAATCGGAATATAAACAAAAAAAAAACCGCAAAACATCCGCAAAAATTCGAAATAAATCCACAAAACAATCCGCTAAATATCCTCAAAAAATTCCGTACAAAACTCCAAACAAAAACCGCACAAAAATCGGCTGCAAAATCCGTAAAAACATTGCACAAAAATCCGCAAAAAAATCCGCAAATTAATCCGCAAATGATCCGCAAAAAAATCCGCAAAAAATCCAAAAAAATAGGTAAAAAAATTGCCAAAAACACCGAAGAAAATCCCCACAAATATCCGCAAAAAAATCCGCAGAAAATTACTCCGAAAAAAAATCCGCAAAAAAATACTAAAAAAATCCGCAAATATATCTTTGAAAATTACAAAAAAAATTCCCAAAAAAATCCGCAAAGAAATACGAAAAAATTCCCCAAAAGAATCCGCAAAGAAATCCGAAAAAATCCGCAAAAATTGCCGAAAAAAATCCGAAAAAAAATCCTAAGAAAAATCCACACAAAATTCCGCACAAAAATCCTCAAAATAAATCCGCACAGAAATGCGCAAACAAATCCGCAAAAAATTCCGCACCAAAATCCGCACAATAATCCGTAAAAAAATACTCACAAAAATGCGCCCAAATATGCTCACAAAAATCCGCCCAAAAATCCTCATAAAAATCGGCACAAAAATCCGCAAAAAAATAGCAAAAAAATCCGCAAAAAAACCTCATAAAAATCCGCCCAAAAATCCGCAAAAAAATAGCAAAAAAATCCGCAAAAAAATCCGCAGAAAATCCTCATAAAAATCCGCTATAAAATCCGCAAAAAATCCGCATAAAAATCCGCAAAAATATCGGCACCAAAATTCCCACAAAAATCCTAACAAAAATCCGCAAAAAAATCCAGACAAAACTCCGTACAAAAATCCGCGTAAAAATCCGCACCAAAACCCGCAAAAATATCCGCAAAAACATCCGCAAAAAATCCCCAAAATAATTCGCAATAAAATCCGCAAAAATTGCCGAAAAAAATCCGAAAAAAAAATCCTAAGAAAAATCCACACAAAATTCCGCACAAAAATCCTCAAAATAAATCCGCACAGAAATGCGCAAAAAAATCCGCAAAAAATTCGGCACAAAAATCCGCACAAAAATCCGTAAAAAAATACTCACAAAAATGCGCCCAAATATGCTCACAAAAATCCGCCCAAAAATCCTCATAAAAATCGGCACAAAAATCCGCAAAAAAATAGCAAAAAAATCCGCAAAAAAACCTCATAAAAATCCGCTATAAAATCCGCAAAAAATCCGCCCAAAAATCCTCATAAAAGTCCGCCCAAAAATCCGCAAAAAAATAGCAAAAAAATCCGCAAAAAAATCCGCAGAAAATCCTCATAAAAATCCGCTATAAAATCCGCAAAAAATCGGCATAAAAATCCGCAAAAATATCGGCACCAAAATTCCCACAAAAATCCTAACAAAAATCCGCAAAAAAATCCAGACAAAACTCTGTACAAAAATCCGCGTAAAAATCCGCACCAAAACCCGCAAAAAAATCCGCAAAAAATCCCCAAAATAATTCGCAATAAAATCCGAAGAAACCGCAAAAAAATCCGCAATAAAATCCGCAAGAAATCCGCAAAAAAACACCGAAAAAAATCCCCACAAATATCCGAAAATAAATCCGCAGAAAAATCCGCAAAAAATTCGCAAAAAAATCTGCGAAAAAAACCGCAAAAAATTCTCAAAAATATCCACACTGAATTCCGCATAAAAGTACGCACAAAAATCCGCACAAATATACGCACAGAAATCCGCAAAAAAAATCCAAAAAAGAAATCCGCAAAATATCCACAAAAACATCCGCAAAAAAATCCGCAAAAAGATCTGAAAAAATCCGCACAAATCCGCAAAAAAATCCGCATAATATCCGCAAATAAATCCGAAAATGAATCCTCACAAAAATCCACACAAACTTCCGAAGAAAAATCCACAAATAAGTCCGAAAAAAATCCGCAAAAAATACGCACAAAAATCCGCAAAAAAACCGTAAGAAAATCCGCAGAAAAATCCGAAACAAATCCGCAGAAAATCGCAAAATATCCCAAAAAAATACGCAAAGAAATCCGCACAAAAATCGGCAAAAAATCCATACAAAAATCCGCACAAATCACGGCACCAAAATTCCGCACAAAAATCGGAACCAAAATTAGCAGACACATCCGCACAAAAATCCGCAAAAACATCCGCACATAAATCCGCAAAAAAACCGCATATAATAAGCTAAAAATCCACAAAAAAATCCACAAAGCAATCGGAATATAAACAAAAAAAAAACCGCAAAACATCCGCAAAAATTCGAAATAAATCCACAAAACAATCCGCTAAATATCCTCAAAAAATTCCGTACAAAACTCCGAACAAAAACCGCACAAAAATCGGCTGCAAAATCCGTAAAAACATTGCACAAAAATCCGCAAAAAAATCCGCAAATTAATCCGCAAATGATCCGCAAAAAAATCCGCAAAAAATCCGAAAAAATAGGTAAAAAAATTGCCAAAAACACCGAAAAAAATCCCCACAAATATCCGCAAAAAAATCCGCAGAAAATTACTCCGAAAAAAAATCCGCAAAAAAAAACTAAAAAAATCCGCAAATATATCTTTGAAAATTACAAAAAAAATTCCCAAAAAAATCCGCAAAGAAATACGAAAAAATTCCCCAAAAGAATCCGCAAAGAAATCCGAAAAAATCGGCAAAAATTGCCGAAAAAAATCCGAAAAAAAAATCCTAAGAAAAATCCACACAAAATTCCGCACAAAAATCCTCAAAATAAATCCGCACAGAAATGCGCAAAAAAATCCGCAAAAAATTCCGCACAAAAATCCGCACAAAAATCCGTAAAAAAATAGTCACAAAAATGCGCCCAAATATGCTCACAAAAATCCGCCCAAAAATCCTCATAAAAATCGGCACAAAAATCCGCAAAAAAATAGCAAAAAAATCCGCAAAAAAACCTCATAAAAATCCGCTATAAAATCCGCAAAAAATCCGCCCAAAAATCCTCATAAAAATCCGCCCAAAAATCCGCAAAAAAATAGCAAAAAAATCCGCAAAATAATCCGCAGAAAATCCTCATAAAAATCCGCTATAAAATCCGCAAAAAACCCGCATAAAAATCCGCAAAAATATCGGCACCAAAATTCCCACAAAAATCCTAACAAAAATCCGCAAAAAAATCCAGACAAAACTCCGTACAAAAATCCGCGTAAAAATCCGCACCAAAACCCGCAAAAAAATCCGCAAAAAAATCCGCAAGAAATCCGCAAAAAAACACCGAAAAAAATCCCCACAAATATCCGAAAATAAATCCGCAGAAAAATCCGCAAAAAATTCGCAAAAAAATCTGCGAAAAAAACCGCAAAAAATTCTCAAAAATATCCACACTGAATTCCGCATAAAAGTACGCACAAAAATCCGCACAAATATACGCACAGAAATCCGCAAAAAAAATCCAAAAAAGAAATCCGCAAAATATCCACAAAAACATCCGCAAAAAAATCCGCAAAAAGATCTGAAAAAATCCGCACAAATCCGCAAAAAAATCCGCATAATATCCGCAAATAAATCCGAAAATGAATCCTCACAAAAATCCACACGAACTTCCGAAGAAAAATCCACAAATAAGTCTGAAAAAAATCCGCAAAAAATACGCAAAAAAATCCGCAAATACATCCGAAAAACATCCGTACAAAAATCCGCAAAAAAACCGCACAAACATCCGCAAAAAAACCGTAAGAAAATCCGCAGAAAAATCCGAAACAAATCCGCAGAAAATCGCAAAATATCCCAAAAAAATACGCAAAGAAATCCGCACAAAAATCGGCAAAAAATCCATACAAAAATCCGCACAAATCACGGCACCAAAATTCCGCACAAAAATCGGAACCAAAATTAGCAGACACATCCGCACAAAAATCCGCAAAAACATCCGCACATAAATCCGCAAAAAAACCGCATATAATAAGCTAAAAATCCACAAAAAAATCCACAAAGCAATCGGAATATAAACAAAAAGAAAACCGCAAAACATCCGCAAAAATTCGAAATAAATCCACAAAACAATCCGCTAAATATCCTCAAAAAATTCCGTACAAAACTCCAAACAAAAACCGCACAAAAATCGGCTGCAAAATCCGTAAAAACATTGCACAAAAATCCGCAAAAAAATCCGCAAATTAATCCGCAAATGATCCGCAAAAAAATCCGCAAAAAATCCGAAAAAATAGGTAAAAAAAATGCCAAAAACACCGAAAAAAATCCCCACAAATATCCGCAAAAAAATTCGCAGAAAATTACTCCGAAAAAAAATCCGCAAAAAAATACTAAAAAAATCCGCAAATATATCTTTGAAAATTACAAAAAAAATTCCCAAAAAAATCCGCAAAGAAATACGAAAAAATTCCCCAAAAGAATCCGCAAAGAAATCCGAAAAAATCCGCAAAAATTGCCGAAAAAAATCCGAAAAAAAAATCCTAAGAAAAATCCACACAAAATTCCGCACAAAAATCCTCAAAATAAATCCGCACAGAAATGCGCAAAAAAATCCGCAAAAAATTCCGCACAAAAATCCGCACAAAAATCCGTAAAAAAATACTCACAAAAATGCGCCCAAATATGCTCACAAAAATCCGCCCAAAAATCCTCATAAAAATCGGCACAAAAATCCGCAAAAAAATAGCAAAAAAATCCGCAAAAAAACCTCATAAAAATCCGCTATAAAATCCGCAAAAAATCCGCCCAAAAATCCTCATAAAAATACGCCCAAAAATCCGCAAAAAATAGCAAAAAAATCCGCAAAAAAATCCGCAGAAAATCCTCCTAAAAATCCGCTATAAAATCCGCAAAAAATCCGCATAAAAATCCGCAAAAATATCGGCACCAAAATTCCCACAAAAATCCTAACAAAAATCCGCAAAAAAATCCAGACAAAACTCCGTACAAAAATCCGCGTAAAAATCCGCACCAAAACCCGCAAAAATATCCGCAAAAACATCCGCAAAAAATCCCCAAAATAATTCGCAATAAAATCCGCAAAAATTGCCGAAAAAAATCCGAAAAATAAATCCTAAGAAAAATCCACACAAAATTCCGCACAAAAATCCTCAAAATAAATCCGCACAGAAATGCGCAAAAAAATCCGCAAAAAATTCCGCACAAAAATCCGCACAAAAATCCGTAAAAAAATACTCAAAAATGCGCCCAAATATGCTCACAAAAATCCGCCCAAAAATCCTCATAAAAATCGGCACAAAAATCCGCAAAAAAATAGAAAAAAATCCGCAAAAAAACCTCATAAATATCCGCTATAAAATCCGCAAAAAATCCGCCCAAAAATCCTCATAAAAATCCGCCCAAAAATCCGCAAAAAATAGCAAAAAAATCCGCAGAAAATCCTCATAAAAATCCGCTATAAAATCCGCAAAAAATCCGCATAAATATCCGCAAAAATATCGGCACCAAAATTCTCACAAAAATCCTAACAAAAATCCGCAAAAAAATCCAGACTAAACTCCGTACAAAAATCCGCGTAAAAATCCGCACCAAAACCCGCAAAAAAATCCGCAAAAAAATCTGCAAAAAATCCCCAAAATAATTCGCAATAAAATCGGCAAGAAACCGCAAAAAAATCCGCAATAAAATCCGCAAGAAATCCCAAAAAAACACCGAAAAAAATCCCCACAAATATATGAAAATATATCCGCAGAAAAATCCGCAAAAAATTCGCAAAAAAATCTGCGAAAAAAACCGAAAAAAATCTCAAAAATATCCACACTGAATTCCGCATAAAAGTACGCAGAAAAATCCGCACAAATATACGCACAGAAATCCGCAAAAAAAATCCAAAAAAGAAATCCGCAAAATATCCACAAAAACATCCGCAAAAAAATCCGCAAAAAGATCTGAAAAAATCCGCACAAATCCGCAAAAAAATCCGCATAATATCCGCAAATAAATCCGAAAATGAATCCTCACAAAAATCCACACGAACTTCCGAAGAAAAATCCACAAATAAGTCCGAAATAAATCCGCAAAAAATACGCAAAAAAATCCGCAAATACATCCGCAAAACATCCGTACAAAAATCCGCAAAAAAACCGCACAAAAATCCGCAAAAAAACCGTAAGAAAATCCGCAGAAAAATCCGAAACAAATCCGCAGAAAATCGCAAAATATCCCAAAAAAATACGCAAAGAAATCCGCACAAAAATCGGCAAAAAATCCATACAAAAATCCGCACAAATCACGGCACTAAAATTCCGCACAAAAATCGGAACCAAAATTAGCAGACACATCCGCACAAAAATCCGCAAAAACATCCGCACATAAATCCGCAAAAAAACCGCATATAATAAGCTAAAAATCCACAAAAAAATCCACAAAGCAATCGGAATATAAACAAAAAAAAAACCGCAAAACATCCGCAAAAATCCGAAATAAATCCACAAAACAATCCGCTAAATATCCTCAAAAAATTCCGTACAAAACTCCAAACAAAAACCGCACAAAAATCGGCTGCAAAATCCGTAAAAACATTGCACAAAAATCCGCAAAAAAATCCGCAAATTAATCCGCAAATGATCCGCAAAAAAATCCGCAAAAAATCCAAAAAAATAGGTAAAAAAATTGCCAAAAACACCGAAGAAAATCCCCACAAATATCCGCAAAAAAATCCGCAGAAAATTACTCCGAAAAAAAATCCGCAAAAAAATACTAAAAAAATCCGCAAATATATCTTTGAAAATTACAAAAAAAATTCCCAAAAAAATCCGCAAAGAAATACGAAAAAATTCCCCAAAAGAATCCGCAAAGAAATCCGAAAAAATCCGCAAAAATTGCCGAAAAAAATCCGAAAAAAAATCCTAAGAAAAATCCACACAAAATTCCGCACAAAAATCCTCAAAATAAATCCGCACAGAAATGCGCAAACAAATCCGCAAAAAATTCCGCACCAAAATCCGCACAAAAATCCGTAAAAAAATACTCACAAAAATGCGCCCAAATATGCTCACAAAAATCCGCCCAAAAATCCTCATAAAAATCGGCACAAAAATCCGCAAAAAAATAGCAAAAAAATCCGCAAAAAAACCTCATAAAAATCCGCCCAAAAATCCGCAAAAAAATAGCAAAAAAATCCGCAAAAAAATCCGCAGAAAATCCTCATAAAAATCCGCTATAAAATCCGCAAAAAATCCGCATAAAAATCCGCAAAAATATCGGCACCAAAATTCCCACAAAAATCCGCAAAAAAATCCAGACAAAACTCCGTACAAAAATCCGCGTAAAAATCCGCACCAAAACCCGCAAATATATCCGCAAAAACATCCGCAAAAAATCCCCAAAATAATTCGAAATAAAATCCGCAAAAATTGCCGAAAAAAATCCGAAAAAAAAATCCTAAGAAAAATCCACACAAAATTCCGCACAAAAATCCTCAAAATAAATCCGCACAGAAATGCGCAAAAAAATCCGCAAAAAATTCGGCACAAAAATCCGCACAAAAATCCGTAAAAAAATACTCACAAAAATGCGCCCAAATATGCTCACAAAAATCCGCCCAAAAATCCTCATAAAAATCGGCACAAAAATCCGCAAAAAAATAGCAAAAAAATCCGCAAAAAAACCTCATAAAAATCCGCTATAAAATCCGCAAAAAATCCGCCCAAAAATCCTCATAAAAGTCCGCCCAAAAATCCGCAAAAAAATAGCAAAAAAATCCGCAAAAAAATCCGCAGAAAATCCTCATAAAAATCCGCTATAAAATCCGCAAAAAATCGGCATAAAAATCCGCAAAAATATCGGCACCAAAATTCCCACAAAAATCCTAACAAAAATCCGCAAAAAAATCCAGACAAAACTCCGTACAAAAATCCGCGTAAAAATCCGCACCAAAACCCGCAAAAAAATCCGCAAAAAATCCCCAAAATAATTCGCAATAAAATCCGAAGAAACCGCAAAAAAATCCGCAATAAAATCCGCAAGAAATCCGCAAAAAAACACCGAAAAAAATCCCCACAAATATCCGAAAATAAATCCGCAGAAAAATCCGCAAAAAATTCGCAAAAAAATCTGCGAAAAAAACCGCAAAAAATTCTCAAAAATATCCACACTGAATTCCGCATAAAAGTACGCACAAAAATCCGCACAAATATACGCACAGAAATCCGCAAAAAAAATCCAAAAAAGAAATCCGCAAAATATCCACAAAAACATCCGCAAAAAAATCCGCAAAAAGATCTGAAAAAATCCGCACAAATCCGCAAAAAAATCCGCATAATATCCGCAAATAAATCCGAAAATGAATCCTCACAAAAATCCACACAAACTTCCGAAGAAAAATCCACAAATAAGTCCGAAAAAAATCCGCAAAAAATACGCAAAAAAATCCGCAAATACATCCGCAAGACATCCGTACAAAAATCCGCAAAAAAACCGCACAAAAATCCGCAAAAAAACCGTAAGAAAATCCGCAGAAAAATCCGAAACAAATCCGCAGAAAATCGCAAAATATCCCAAAAAAATACGCAAAGAAATCCGCACAAAAATCGGCAAAAAATCCATACAAAAATCCGCACAAATCACGGCACCAAAATTCCGCACAAAAATCGGAACCAAAATTAGCAGACACATCCGCACAAAAATCCGCAAAAACATCCGCACATAAATCCGCAAAAAAACCGCATATAATAAGCTAAAAATCCACAAAAAAATCCACAAAGCAATCGGAATATAAACAAAAAAAAAACCGCAAAACATCCGCAAAAATTCGAAATAAATCCACAAAACAATCCGCTAAATATCCTCAAAAAATTCCGTACAAAACTCCAAACAAAAACCGCACAAAAATCGGCTGCAAAATCCGTAAAAACATTGCACAAAAATCCGCAAAAAAATCCGCAAATTAATCCGCAAATGATCCGCAAAAAATCCGCAAAAATCCGAAAAAATAGGTAAAAAAATTGCCAAAAACACCGAAAAAAATCCCCACAAATATCCGCAAAAAAATCCGCAGAAAATTACTCCGAAAAAAAATCCGCAAAAAAATACTAAAAAAATCCGCAAATATATCTTTGAAAATTTTACAAAAAAAATTCCCAAAAAAATCCGCAAAGAAATACGAAAAAATTCCCCAAAAGAATCCGCAAAGAAATCCGAAAAAATCCGCAAAAATTGCCGAAATAAATCCGAAAAAAAAATCCTAAGAAAAATCCACACAAAATTCCGCACAAAAATCCTCAAAATAAATCCGCACAGAAATGCGCAAAAAAATCCGCAAAAAATTCCGCACAAAAATCCGCACAAAAATCCGTAAAAAAATAGTCACAAAAATGCGCCCAAATATGCTCACAAAAATCCGCCCAAAAATCCTCATAAAAATCGGCACAAAAATCCGCAAAAAAATAGCAAAAAAATCCGCAAAAAAACCTCATAAAAATCCGCTATAAAATCCGCAAAAAATCCGCCCAAAAATCCTCATAAAAATCCGCCCAAAAATCCGCAAAAAAATAGCAAAAAAATCCGCAAAAAAATCCGCAGAAAATCCTCATAAAAATCCGCTATAAAATCCGCAAAAAATCCGCATAAAAATCCGCAAAAATATCGGCACCAAAATTCCCACAAAAATCCTAACAAAAATCCGCAAAAAAATCCAGACAAAACTCCGTACAAAAATCCGCGTAAAAATCCGCACCAAAACCCGCAAAAAAATCCGCAAAAAAATCCGCAAGAAATCCGCAAAAAAACACCGAAAAAAATCCCCACAAATATCCGAAAATAAATCCGCAGAAAAATCCGCAAAAAATTCGCAAAAAAATCTGCGAAAAAAACCGCAAAAAATTCTCAAAAATATCCACACTGAATTCCGCATAAAAGTACGCACAAAAATCCGCACAAATATACGCACAGAAATCCGCAAAAAAAATCCAAAAAAGAAATCCGCAAAATATCCACAAAAACATCCGCAAAAAAATCCGCAAAAAGATCTGAAAAAATCCGCACAAATCCGCAAAAAAATCCGCATAATATCCGCAAATAAATCCGAAAATGAATCCTCACAAAAATCCACACGAACTTCCGAAGAAAAATCCACAAATAAGTCCGAAAAAAATCCGCAAAAAATACGCAAAAAAATCCGCAAATACATCCGAAAAACATCCGTACAAAAATCCGCAAAAAAACCGCACAAACATCCGCAAAAAAACCGTAAGAAAATCCGCAGAAAAATCCGAAACAAATCCGCAGAAAATCGCAAAATATCCCAAAAAAATACGCAAAGAAATCCGCACAAAAATCGGCAAAAAATCCATACAAAAATCCGCACAAATCACGGCACTAAAATTCCGCACAAAAATCGGAACCAAAATTAGCAGACACATCCGCACAAAAATCCGCAAAAACATCCGCACATAAATCCGCAAAAAAACCGCATATAATAAGCTAAAAATCCACAAAAAAATCCACAAAGCAATCGGAATATAAACAAAAAAAAAACCGCAAAACATCCGCAAAAATTCGAAATAAATCCACAAAACAATCCGCTAAATATCCTCAAAAAATTCCGTACAAAACTCCAAACAAAAACCGCACAAAAATCGGCTGCAAAATCCGTAAAAACATTGCACAAAAATCCGCAAAAAAATCCGCAAATTAATCCGCAAATGATCCGCAAAAAAATCCGCAAAAAATCCGAAAAAATAGGTAAAAAAATTGCCAAAAACACCGAAAAAAATCCCCACAAATATCCGCAAAAAAATCCGCAAAAAAATACTAAAAAAATCCGCAAATATATCTTTGAAAATTACAAAAAAAATTCCCAAAAAAATCCGCAAAGAAATACGAAAAAATTCCCCAAAAGAATCCGCAAAGAAATCCGAAAAAATCCGCAAAAATTGCCGAAAAAAATCCGAAAAAAAAATCCTAAGAAAAATCCACACAAAATTCCGCACAAAAATCCTCAAAATAAATCCGCACAGAAATGCGCAAAAAAATCCGCAAAAAATTCCGCACAAAAATCCGCACAAAAATCCGTAAAAAAATACTCACAAAAATGCGCCCAAATATGCTCACAAAAATCCGCCCAAAAATCCTCATAAAAATCGGCACAAAAATCCGCAAAAAAATAGCAAAAAAATCCGCAAAAAAACCTCATAAAAATCCGCTATAAAATCCGCAAAAAATCCGCCCAAAAATCCTCATAAAAATACGCCCAAAAATCCGCAAAAAATAGCAAAAAAATCCGCAAAAAAATCCGCAGAAAATCCTCCTAAAAATCCGCTATAAAATCCGCAAAAAATCCGCATAAAAATCCGCAAAAATATCGGCACCAAAATTCCCACAAAAATCCTAACAAAAATCCGCAAAAAAATCCAGACAAAACTCCGTACAAAAATCCGCGTAAAAATCCGCACCAAAACCCGCAAAAATATCCGCAAAAACATCCGCAAAAAATCCCCAAAATAATTCGCAATAAAATCCGCAAAAATTGCCGAAAAAAATCCGAAAAATAAATCCTAAGAAAAATCCACACAAAATTCCGCACAAAAATCCTCAAAATAAATCCGCACAGAAATGCGCAAAAAAATCCGCAAAAAATTCCGCACAAAAATCCGCACAAAAATCCGTAAAAAAATACTCAAAAATGCGCCCAAATATGCTCACAAAAATCCGCCCAAAAATCCTCATAAAAATCGGCACAAAAATCCGCAAAAAAATAGCAAAAAAATCCGCAAAAAAACCTCATAAAAATCCGCTATAAAATCCGCAAAAAATCCGCCCAAAAATCCTCATAAAAATCCGCCCAAAAATCCGCAAAAAATAGCAAAAAAATCCGCAGAAAATCCTCATAAAAATCCGCTATAAAATCCGCAAAAAATCCGCATAAAAATCCGCAAAAATATCGGCACCAAAATTCTCACAAAAATCCTAACAAAAATCCGCAAAAAAATCCAGACAAAACTCCGTACAAAAATCCGCGTAAAAATCCGCACCAAAACCCGCAAAAAAATCCGCAAAAAAATCTGCAAAAAATCCCCAAAATAATTCGCAATAAAATCGGCAAGAAACCGCAAAAAAATCCGCAATAAAATCCGCAAGAAATCCCAAAAAAACACCGAAAAAAATCCCCACAAATATATGAAAATATATCCGCAGAAAAATCCGCAAAAAATTCGCAAAAAAATCTGCGAAAAAAACCGAAAAAAATCTCAAAAATATCCACACTGAATTCCGCATAAAAGTACGCAGAAAAATCCGCACAAATATACGCACAGAAATCCGCAAAAAAAATCCAAAAAAGAAATCCGCAAAATATCCACAAAAACATCCGCAAAAAAATCCGCAAAAAGATCTGAAAAAATCCGCACAAATCCGCAAAAAAATCCGCATAATATCCGCAAATAAATCCGAAAATGAATCCTCACAAAAATCCACACAAACTTCCGAAGAAAAATCCACAAATAAGTCCGAAATAAATCCGCAAAAAATACGCAAAAAAATCCGCAAATACATCCGCAAAACATCCGTACAAAAATCCGCAAAAAAACCGCACAAACATCCGCAAAAAAACCGTAAGAAAATCCGCAGAAAAATCCGAAACAAATCCGCAGAAAATCGCAAAATATCCCAAAAAAATACGCAAAGAAATCCGCACAAAAATCGGCAAAAAATCCATACAAAAATCCGCACAAATCACGGCACTAAAATTCCGCACAAAAATCGGAACCAAAATTAGCAGACACATCCGCACAAAAATCCGCAAAAACATCCGCACATAAATCCGCAAAAAAACCGCATATAATAAGCTAAAAATCCACAAAAAAATCCACAAAGCAATCGGAATATAAACAAAAAAAAAACCGCAAAACATCCGCAAAAATCCGAAATAAATCCACAAAACAATCCGCTAAATATCCTCAAAAAATTCCGTACAAAACTCCAAACAAAAACCGCTCAAAAATCGGCTGCAAAATCCGTAAAAACATTGCACAAAAATCCGCAAAAAAATCCGCAAATTAATCCGCAAATGATCCGCAAAAAAATCCGCAAAAAATCCAAAAAAATAGGTAAAAAAATTGCCAAAAACACCGAAGAAAATCCCCACAAATATCCGCAAAAAAATCCGCAGAAAATTACTCCGAAAAAAAATCCGCAAAAAAATACTAAAAAAATCCGCAAATATATCTTTGAAAATTACAAAAAAAATTCCCAAAAAAATCCGCAAAGAAATACGAAAAAATTCCCCAAAAGAATCCGCAAAGAAATCCGAAAAAATCCGCAAAAATTGCCGAAAAAAATCCGAAAAAAAATCCTAAGAAAAATCCACACAAAATTCCGCACAAAAATCCTCAAAATAAATCCGCACAGAAATGCGCAAAAAAATCCGCAAAAACTTCCGCACCAAAATCCGCACAAAAATCCGGAAAAAAAAATACTCACAAAAATGCGCCCAAATATGCTCACAAAAATCCGCCCAAAAAACCTCATAAAAATCCGCCCAAAAATCCGCAAAAAAATAGCAAAAAAATCCGCAAAAAAATCCGCAGAAAATCCTCATAAAAATCCGCTATAAAATCCGCAAAAAATCCGCATAAAAATCCGCAAAAATATCGGCACCAAAATTCCCACAAAAATCCTAACAAAAATCCGCAAAAAAATCCAGACAAAACTCCGTACAAAAATCCGCGTAAAAATCCGCACCAAAACCCGCAAAAATATCCGCAAAAACATCCGCAAAAAATCCCCAAAATAATTCGCAATAAAATCCGCAAAAATTGCCGAAAAAAATCCGAAAAAAAAATCCTAAGAAAAATCCACACAAAATTCCGCACAAAAATCCTCAAAATAAATCCGCACAGAAATGCGCAAAAAAATCCGCAAAAAATTCCCCACAAAAATCCGCACAAAAATCCGTAAAAAAATACTCACAAAAATGCGCCCAAATATGCTCACAAAAATCCGCCCAAAAATCCTCATAAAAATCGGCACAAAAATCCGCAAAAAAATAGCAAAAAAATCCGCAAAAAAACCTCATAAAAATCCGCTATAAAATCCGCAAAAAATCCGCCCAAAAATCCTCATAAAAGTCCGCCCAAAAATCCGCAAAAAAATAGCAAAAAAATCCGCAAAAAAATCCGCAGAAAATCCTCATAAAAATCCGCTATAAAATCCGCAAAAAATCGGCATAAAAATCCGCAAAAATATCGGCACCAAAATTCCCACAAAAATCCTAACAAAAATCCCCAAAAAAATCCAGACAAAACTCCGTACAAAAATCCGCGTAAAAATCCGCACCAAAACCCGCAAGAAAATCCGCAAAAAATCCCCAAAATAATTCGCAATAAAATCCGAAGAAACCGCAAAAAAATCCGCAATAAAATCCGCAAGAAATCCGCAAAAAAACACCGAAAAAAATCCCCACAAATATCCGAAAATAAATCCGCAGAAAAATCCGCAAAAAATTCGCAAAAAAATCTGCGAAAAAAACCGCAAAAAATTCTCAAAAATATCCACACTGAATTCCGCATAAAAGTACGCACAAAAATCCGCACAAATATACGCACAGAAATCCGCAAAAAAAATCCAAAAAAGAAATCCGCAAAATATCCACAAAAACATCCGCAAAAAAATCCGCAAAAAGATCTGAAAAAATCCGCACAAATCCGCAAAAAAATCCGCATAATATCCGCAAATAAATCCGAAAATGAATCCTCACAAAAATCCACACAAACTTCCGAAGAAAAATCCACAAATAAGTCCGAAAAAAATCCGCAAAAAATACGCAAAAAAATCCGCAAATACATCCGCAAGACATCCGTACAAAAATCCGCAAAAAAACCGCACAAAAATCCGCAAAAAAACCGTAAGAAAATCCGCAGAAAAATTCGAAACAAATCCGCAGAAAATCGCAAAATATCCCAAAAAAATACGCAAAGAAATCCGCACAAAAATCGGCAAAAAATCCATACAAAAATCCGCACAAATCACGGCACCAAAATTCCGCACAAAAATCGGAACCAAAATTAGCAGACACATCCGCACAAAAATCCGCAAAAACATCCGCACATAAATCCGCAAAAAAACCGCATATAATAAGCTAAAAATCCACAAAAAAATCCACAAAGCAATCGGAATATAAACAAAAAAAAAACCGCAAAACATCCGCAAAAATTCGAAATAAATCCACAAAACAATCCGCTAAATATCCTCAAAAAATTCCGTACAAAACTCCAAACAAAAACCGCACAAAAATCGGCTGCAAAATCCGTAAAAACATTGCACAAAAATCCGCAAAAAAATCCGCAAATTAATCCGCAAATGATCCGCAAAAAATCCGCAAAAATCCGAAAAAATAGGTAAAAAAATTGCCAAAAACACCGAAAAAAATCCCCACAAATATCCGCAAAAAAATCCGCAGAAAATTACTCCGAAAAAAAATCCTCAAAAAAATACTAAAAAAATCCGCAAATATATCTTTGAAAATTTTACAAAAAAATTCCCAAAAAAATCCGCAAAGAAATACGAAAAAATTCCCCAAAAGAATCCGCAAAGAAATCCGAAAAAATCCGCAAAAATTGCCGAAATAAATCCGAAAAAAAAATCCTAAGAAAAATCCACACAAAATTCCGCACAAAAATCCTCAAAATAAATCCGCACAGAAATGCGCAAAAAAATCCGCAAAAAATTCCGCACAAAAATCCGCACAAAAATCCGTAAAAAAATACTCACAAAAATGCGCCCAAATATGCTCACAAAAATCCGCCCAAAAATCCTCATAAAAATTGGCACAAAAATCCGCAAAAAAATAGCAAAAAAATCCGCAAAAAAACCTCATAAAAATCCGATATAAAATCCGCAAAAAATCCGCCCAAAAATCCTCATAAAAATCCGCCCAAAAATCCGCAAAAAATAGCAAAAAAATCCGCAAAAAAATCTGCAGAAAATCCTCCTAAAAATCCGCTATAAAATCCGCAAAAAACCCGCATAAAAATCCGCAAAAATATCGGCACCAAAATTCCCACAAAAATCCTAACAAAAATCCGCAAAAAAATCCAGACAAAACTCCGTACAAAAATCCGCGTAAAAATCCGCACCAAAACCCGCAAAAAAATCCGCAAAAAAATCCGCAAAAAATCCCCAAAATAATTCGCAATAAAATCGGCAAGAAACCGCAAAAAAATCCGCAATAAAATCCGCAAGAAATCCCAAAAAAACACCGAAAAAAATCCCCACAAATATCCGAAAATAAATCCGCAGAAAAATCCGCAAAAAATTCGCAAAAAAATCTGCGAAAAAAACCGAAAAAAATCTCAAAAATATCCACACTGAATTCCGCATAAAAGTACGCAGAAAAATCCGCACAAATATACGCACAGAAATCCGCAAAAAAAATACAAAAAAGAAATCCGCAAAATATCCACAAAAACATCCGCAAAAAAATCCGCAAAAAGATCTGAAAAAATCCGCACAAATCCGCAAAAAAATCCGCATAATATCCGAAAATAAATCCGAAAATGAATCCTCACAAAAATCCACACAAAATTCCGAAAAAAATCCAGAAATAAGTCCGAAAAATCCGCAAAAAATACGCAAAAAAATCCGCAAATACATCCGAAAAACATCCGTACAAAAATCCGCAAAAAAACCGCACAAAAATCCGCAAAAAACCGTAAGAAAATCTGCAGAAAAATCCGAAACAAATCCGCAGAAAATCGCAAAATATCCCAAAAAAATACGCAAAGAAATCCGCACAAAAATCGGCAAAAAATCCATACAAAAATCCGCACAAATCACGGCACTAAAATTCCGCACAAAAATCGGAACCAAAATTAGCAGACACATCCGCACAAAAATCCGCAAAAACATCCGCACATAAATCCGCAAAAAAACCGCATATAATAAGCTAAAAATCCACAAAAAAATCCACAAAGCAATCGGAATATAAACAAAAAAAAACCGCAAAACATCCGCAAAAATCCGAAATAAATCCACAAAACAATCCGCTAAATATCCTCAAAAAATTCCGTACAAAACTCCAAACAAAAACCGCACAAAAATCGGCTGCAAAATCCGTAAAAACATTGCACAAAAATCCGCAAAAAAATCCGCAAATTAATCCGCAAATGATCCGCAAAAAAATCCGCAAAAAATCCGAAAAAATAGGTAAAAAAATTGCCAAAAACACCGAAGAAAATCCCCACAAATATCCGCAAAAAAATCCGCAGAAAATTACTCCGAAAAAAAATCCGCAAAAAAATACTAAAAAAATCCGCAAATATATCTTTGAAAATTACAAAAAAAATTCCCAAAAAAATCCGCAAAGAAATACGAAAAAATTCCCCAAAAGAATCCGCAAAGAAATCCGAAAAAATCCGCAAAAATTGCCGAAAAAAATCCGAAAAAAAATCCTAAGAAAAATCCACACAAAATTCCGCACAAAAATCCTCAAAATAAATCCGCACAGAAATGCGCAAAAAAATCCGCAAAAACTTCCGCACCAAAATCCGCACAAAAATCCGGAAAAAAAAATACTCACAAAAATGCGCCCAAATATGCTCACAAAAATCCGCCCAAAAATCCTCATAAAAATCGGCACAAAAATCCGCAAAAAAATAGCAAAAAAATCCGCAAAAAAACCTCATAAAAATCCGCCCAAAAATCCGCAAAAAAATAGCAAAAAAATCCGCAAAAAAATCCGCAGAAAATCCTCATAAAAATCCGCTATAAAATCCGCAAAAAATCCGCATAAAAATCCGCAAAAATATCGGCACCAAAATTCCCACAAAAATCCTAACAAAAATCCGCAAAAAAATCCAGACAAAACTCCGTACAAAAATCCGCGTAAAAATCCGCACCAAAACCCGCAAAAATATCCGCAAATACATCCGCAAAAAATCCCCAAAATAATTCGCAATAAAATCCGCAAAAATTGCCGAAAAAAATCCGAAAAAAAAATCCTAAGAAAAATCCACACAAAATTCCGCACAAAAATCCTCAAAATAAATCCGCACAGAAATGCGCAAAAAATTCCGCAAAACATTCCGCACAAAAATCCGCACAAAAATCCGTAAAAAAATACTCACAAAAATGCGCCCAAATATGCTCACAAAAATCCGCCCAAAAATCCTCATAAAAATCGGCACAAAAATCCGCAAAAAAATAGCAAAAAAATCCGCAAAAAAACCTCATAAAAATCCGCTATAAAATCCGCAAAAAATCCGCCCAAAAATCCTCATAAAGGTCCGCCCAAAAATCCGCAAAAAAATAGCAAAAAAATCCGCAAAAAAATCCGCAGAAAATCCTCATAAAAATCCGCTATAAAATCCGCAAAAAATCGGCATAAAAATCCGCAAAAATATCGGCACCAAAATTCCCACAAAAATCCTAACAAAAATCCCCAAAAAAATCCAGACAAAACTCCGTACAAAAATCCGCGTAAAAATCCGCACCAAAACCCGCAAAAAAATCCGCAAAAAATCCCCAAAATAATTCGCAATAAAATCCGAAGAAACCGCAAAAAAATCCGCAATAAAATCCGCAAGAAATCCGCAAAAAAACACCGAAAAAAATCCCCACAAATATCCGAAAATAAATCCGCAGAAAAATCCGCAAAAAATTCGCAAAAAAATCTGCGAAAAAAACCGCAAAAAATTCTCAAAAATATCCACACTGAATTCCGCATAAAAGTACGCACAAAAATCCGCACAAATATACGCACAGAAATCCGCAAAAAAAATCCAAAAAAGAAATCCGCAAAATATCCACAAAAACATCCGCAAAAAAATCCGCAAAAAGATCTGAAAAAATCCGCACAAATCCGCAAAAAAATCCGCATAATATCCGCAAATAAATCCGAAAATGAATCCTCACAAAAATCCACACAAACTTCCGAAGAAAAATCCACAAATAAGTCCGAAAAAAATCCGCAAAAAATACGCAAAAAAATCCGCAAATACATCCGCAAGACATCCGTACAAAAATCCGCAAAAAAACCGCACAAAAATCCGCAAAAAAACCGTAAGAAAATCCGCAGAAAAATCAGAAACAAATCCGCAGAAAATCGCAAAATATCCCAAAAAAATACGCAAAGAAATCCGCACAAAAATCGGCAAAAAATCCATACAAAAATCCGCACAAATCACGGCACCAAAATTCCGCACAAAAATCGGAACCAAAATTAGCAGACACATCCGCACAAAAATCCGCAAAAACATCCGCACATAAATCCGCAAAAAAACCGCATATAATAAGCTAAAAATCCACAAAAAAATCCACAAAGCAATCGGAATATAAACCAAAAAAAAACCGCAAAACATCCGCAAAAATTCGAAATAAATCCACAAAACAATCCGCTAAATATCCTCAAAAAATTCCGTACAAAACTCCAAACAAAAACCGCACAAAAATCGGCTGCAAAATCCGTAAAAACATTGCACAAAAATCCGCAAAAAAATCCGCAAATTAATCCGCAAATGATCCGCAAAAAAATCCGCAAAAAATCCGAAAAAATAGGTAAAAAAATTGCCAAAAACACCGAAAAAAATCCCCACAAATATCCGCAAAAAAATCCGCAGAAAATTACTCCGAAAAAACATCCGCAAAAAAATACTAAAAAAATCCGCAAATATATCATTGAAAATTACACAAAAAATTCCCAAAAAAATCCGCAAAGTAATCCGAAAAAATTCCCCAAAAGACTCCACAAAGAAATCCGAAAAAATCCGCAAAAATTGCCGAAAAAAATCCGAAAAAAAATCCTAACAAAAATCCACACAAAATTCCGCAAAAAAATCCGCACAAAAACCCTCAAAATAAATCCGCACAGAAATGCGCAAAAAAATCCGCAAAAAATTCCCCACAAAAATCCACACAAAAATCCGTAAAAAAATACTCACAAAAATGCGCCCAAATATGCTCACAAAAATCTGCCCAAAAATCCTCATAAAAATCGGCACAAAAATCCGCAAAAAAATAGCAAAAAAATCCGCAAAAAAACCTCATAAAAATCCCCTATAAAATCCGCAAAAAATCCGCCCAAAAATCCTCATAAATATCCGCCCAAAAATCCGCAAAAAAATAGCAAAAAAATCCGCAAAAAAATTCCGCACAAAAATCCGCACAAAAATCCGTAAAAATATCCTCACAAAAATCCGCCCAAATATGCTCACAAAAATCCGCCCAAAAATCCGCATAAAAATCCGCACAAAAATCCGCAAAAAATCCGCATAAAAATCCGCAGCAAAATACGCAGAATAAGCCGTATAAAAATCTGCAAAAATATCGGCACCAAAATTCCCACAAAAATCCGAACAAAAATCCGCAAAAAAATCCAGACAAAAATCCGTGCAAAAATCCGCGAAAAATCCGCACCAAAACCCGCAAAAATATCCGCAAAAACATCCGCACAAAAATCCCCAAAATAATTCGCAATAAAATTCGCAAGAAACCGCAAAAAAATCCGCAATAAAATCCTCAAGAAATCCGCAAAAAAACACCGAAAAAAATCCCCACAATTATCCGAAAAAAACCGCGAATAAATCCGCACAAATATCGGCAGAAAATCGGGAAAGGAATCGCGAATAATTCCTAAAAAAATCCGCAAAAAATTCCCAAAAAAATCCGGAAAAAAGTACCCCTATAAATTCGCAAAAATATCCGCCCTGAAATCGGAACAAAAATTCGCCAAAAAAACCGCACTGAAATCCGCACAAAAGTACGCACAAAAATCCACACAAAAAATCGCACAAAAATCCGCAAAAAAATACTGAAAAAATTCGGCACCAAAATTCCCACAAAAATCCGAACAAAAATCCGCAAAAAAATCCGTACAAAAGTCCATGCAAAAATTCGCACCAAAATCCGCAAAAATATCCGCAAAAACAACCGCACAAAAATCCGCAAAAAACTCAGCTATAAAATCCGCAAGAAATCCGCAAAATACCCGAAACAAAATCCGCAGAAAAATCCGCAAAAAATTCCCAAAAAAATCTGCGAAAAAATCCGCACTAAAATTCGCACAAAATCCCGCACAAAAATCCGCACAAAACTCCGCCCAAACATCAGCACAAACATCCGCACAAAAATCCGCACAAAAATCCACACACATATCGGCCAAAATCCAAAAAAAACCGCGAATAAATCCGCACAAACAACCGCACAAAAATCACAAAAAATACCGGCACAAAATCGGCAAAGAAACCGCGAATATCCGCAAAAAAAATCCGCAAAAAAATCCTCAAAAAAATCGCAAAAAATCCGCACAAAAGGACGCACATAAATCCGCACAAAAATCCGAAAAAAAATCCGCACAAATATCCGCAAAAAATTCCGAAATTAAATCCGCAAAAAATCCACAAAAACATCCATACAAAAATCCGCAAAAAAATCCGCATAAAAATCCGCAGAAAAATCCGCAAAAAAATACGGAAAAAAATCCGCACAAAAATGCGCACAAAATTCCGCAAAATATCCACAGAAAAATCGGCAAAAAATCCCCAAACAAATCCGCAAATAATCCGCACAAATATCCGAACAAAAATCCGCACAAATATCGGCACAAAATTCGCAAAGAAAACCGCGAATAAATCCGCAAATAATCCGCAAAATATCCACAGAAAAAACCGCAAAAATTCCACACAAAAATCCGGACAAATATCCGCACAAAAATCTGCACTGAAATCCGCACAAAAATCCGCAAAAAAAAAAAGCAAAAAATTCCCAAAAAAATCAGCGAAAAATCCGCAAATAAATCCGGAAAAAATTCGCAAAATAATCCGCAATAAAATCCGCACAAAAGTACGCAAAAGAATCAGCACAAAAGTCGGCACAAAAATCGGCACAAAAATCCGCACAAACCCCCGCTCAAAATCCGCAAAAGATACACAAAAAAATCCATGAAAAAATTCGCGAAAAAATCCGCAAACATATCGGCAAAAAATCCGCAAAATATTACTCCGAAAAAAAATCCGCAAAAAAATACTAAAAAAATCCGCAAATATATCTTTGAAAATTACAAAAAAATTCCCAAAAAAATCCGCAAAGAAAACCGAAAAAATTCCCCAAAAGAATCCGAAATCCGAAAAAAAATCCGCAAAAATAGCCGCAAAAAAATCCGAAAAAAATCCTAACAAAAATCCCCACATAATTCCGCAAAAAAATCCGTACAAAAATCCACAAAATAAATCCGCACAGAAATGCGCAATAAAATCCGCAAAAAATTACGCAAAATAATCCTCAAAAACATCCGAAAAAACATCCGCACAAAAATCCCCAAAAAAATTCGCGATAAAATCCGCAAAAAATCCGCAAAAAAACCGATTAAATCCCCACAAATATCCGAAAAAAACCCGCAGAAAAATCCGCAAATAATTCGCAAAAAAATCTGCGAAAAAATCCGCAAAACATTCGCAAAAATAACCATACTGAAAACTGCATAAAAGTACGCACAAAAATCCGCACAAATATAGGCACAGAAATCCGCAAAAAAATTTAAAAAAAGAAATCCGCAAAAAATCCACAAAGAAATCCGCAAAAAAATCCGCAAAAAAATCCGCAAAAAGATCCGAAAAAATCCGCAAAAATCCGCAAAAAATTCCGCATAATATCCGCAAATAAATCCGAAAATAAATCCTCACAAAAATCCGCACAAAATTCAGAAGAAAAATCCACAATTAAGTCCGAAAAAAATCCGCAAACAATACGCAAAAAAATCGGCAAAACATCGATACAAAAATCCGCAAAAAAATCCGCATAAAAATCCACAAAAAACCGTAAGAAAATCCGCAAAAAAATCCGCATAAAATCCGCAATAAATCTGGAACAAAATCCGCAAAAAAATCCACAAAAATATCCAAAAAAATCCGCAAAAAAATTCGGAAAAAAATCCGCACAAAAATCCGCACAAAAATCCGCCCAAATATGCTCACAATAATCCGCCCAAAAATCCGCACAAAAAGCCGCACAAAGCTAAGGACAAAAAACCACAGAAAAAGTAGCAAAAAAATCCGCAAAAAAATCCGCAAAAAATCCGCATAAAAATCCGCTATAAAATCAGCAGGAAAATACGCAGAAAAAGCCGCAGAAAAATCCGCAAAAAAATCGGCACCAAAATTCCCACAAATATCCGAACATAAATTCGCAAAAAAATCCAGAAAAAATCCGTACAAAAATCCGCGCAAAAATCCGCACCGAATCCCGCAAAAATATCCGCAAAAACATCCGCACAAAAATCCCCAAAGTAATTCGCGATAAAATCCGCAATAAACCGCAAAATAATCCGCAATAAAATCCGCAAGAAATCCGCAAAAAAACACCGAATAAAATCCCCACAAATATCCGAAAAATATCCGCAGAAAAATCCGCAAAAAATTCGCAAAAAAATCTGCGAAAAAATCCGCAAAACATTCGCAAAAATATCCACATTGCAATCTGCATAAAAGTACGCACAAAAATCCGCACAAAAATACGCACAAATATACGCACAGAAATCCGCAAAAAAATCCAAAAAAGAAATCCGCAAAAAATCCACAAAGAAATCCGCAAAAAATCCGCAAAAAGATCCGAAAAAATCCGCAAAAATCCGCAAAAAATTCCGCATAATATCGGCAAATAAATCCGAAAATAAATCCTCAAAAACATCCGCACAAAATTCAGAAGAAAAATCCAAAATTAAGTCCGAAAAAAATCCGCAAACAATACGCAAAAAAATCGGCAAAACATCCATACAAAATTCCGCAAAAAAATCCGCATAAAAATCCACAAAAAAACCGTAAGAAAATCCGCAGAAAAATCCGCAACAAATCCGCAGAAAATCGCAAAATATCCCCAAAAAATCCGCAAATAAACCGTAAAAAAATCCATACAAAAATACGCACAAAAATCGGAACCAAAATTCACAAACACATCCGCACAAAAATCCACAAAAACATCCGCACAAAAATCCGCAAGAAAACCGCATATAATACGCAAAAAATCCACAAAAAAATCCGTAAAACAATCGAAATATAAACCCAAAAAAAACCGCAAAAAAACCCCAAACATCCGCAAAAATACGAAATAAATCCAAAAATATCCTCTAAATATCCTCAAAAAAATTCGTACAAAACTCCAAACAAAAATCGCACAAAAATCGGATTCAAAATCCGTAAAACATCCAACAAAAATCCGCAAAAAAATCCGCAAATTAATCCGCAAAGAAATACGCAAAAAAAATCTGAAAAAACACCGAAAATATCCTCACAAAATCCGCACCAAAATCCGAAAAATATACGCAAAAACATCCGCACAAAATTTCTTTTTTAAATCCGCAATTAAATCCGCAAAAAATCCGCAATTAAATCCGCAAAAAATCCGCAAAAAAATCCGAAAAAATAGGCAAAAAAATTGCCAAAAACCGAAAAAAATCCTCACAAATATCCAAAAACAAATCCGCAAAAAAATCCGCAAAAAATTCGCAAAAAAATCTGCGAAAAAATCCGCATTATATTCCGCACAAAAGCCTGCACCAAAATCCGTACAAAAATCCGTACAAAAATCCAGACAAAAATCCGCACACATATAGGCAAAAAAACCGCGAATAAATCCGCACAAACATGCGCACAAAACTCCGCACAAAAATCCACACACATATCGGCACAAAATCCGCAAAAAACCGCGAATAAATCCGCACAAACATCCGCACAAAAATCACCACAAATATCGGCACAAAATCGGCAAAGAAACCGCAAAAAAATCCTCAAAAACATCACAAAAAATCCGCACAAACGTACGCACAAAAATCGGCATAAAAATCCGCAAAAAAATCCGCAAAAAAATCCGCAAAAAAATCCGCACAAATATCCGCACAGAAATCCGCAAAACATTCCGAAATTAATCCGCAAAAACATCCCAAAAAATCCGCAAAAACATCCATACAAAAATCCGCAAAAAAATCCGAATAAAAATTCCGCAGAAAAATCCGAATAAAAATCCGCAAAAAAACCCTCAGGAAAATACGCAGAAATAGCCGCACCAAAATCCGCAAAAATATCCGCAAAAACATCCGCACAAAAATCCGCAAAAAATCCTCAATAAAATCCGCAAGAAACCCGCAACAAGTTAGGAAAGCGTACAACGTATCACAAATGGGGCGCGTTTCATGCAATGGAGTATTAGAAAGCAATTATATACCTGTACGTAAGGGAAATAGCGTTTTAAAGTCCTTTTCTTCATCATAAATAATCCATTTTCTTCCTATTTAATAGTATTACATGCACACCTAAGGAAATTAAACGTTTGTTTGGGAGATTGTTTATGTTAGCAACAATGAAGTAACCATGCAAGTTCAACTCCATATAAGACATTCTTGTTTGATTTTCTCGATAACGGCTACTCCTACGATAAAAATATATAGAAAAGGAAATACTCTACTTTACCAGTTCTAAAACTTTTATTTGAAAAATATTTTGATATGAACAATAGTTTACGAGATATGACGAAAATTTAATTTTTTGTCTCTAGTAAAGTGGTACCCCTAATTGGCGTACGTGATTCATTTTTGCGATTTTCTTATTATATTTGATTGCAAGTCCTTAATATCAAATTTCATAAAATTCCGTTGAGTAGAAGCCGAGAACGAACATGCGGATGGACGGACGGACGGACGGACGGACGGACGGACGGACGGACGGACAGACGGACGGACGGACGGACAGACGGACGGACGGACGGACAGATGGACGGACGGACCGACCGACGATAATAGGCGCTCACGCTGTAAGTGAAACGCGCCTAAAAACGCAGACAAAAATCCCCACAAATATCCGAAAAAAAATAAGCAGGTGAATCCGCAAAAAATTCGCAAAAAAATCTGCGAAAAAATCCGCACTAAAATCCGCACAAAAGCCCTCACATAAATCCGCACAAACATCCGCCCAAAAATCCGCACACATATGCGCACAAAATCTCCAAAAAACCGCGCAGAAATCCGGTAAATCGGTAAAGAAACCAGGAATAAATCCGCGAATAAATCCGCAAAATAATCCGCAAAAAAATCTGCGATAAAATCCGAAAAAAAATCTACGAAAAAATTCGCACTAAAATCCGCACAAATGGCCGCAATCAAAGCCCCACAAAAATCAGCACAAAAATCAGCACAAAAATCAGCACAAAAATCCCCAAAAAAATCCGCATAATAATCCGCACAAACACCCGCCCAAAAATCCGCACAAATATCGGAACAAAAATCGCAAAGAAAACCGCGAATAAATCCGCAAAATATCCACAGAAAAAACCTCAAAAATTCCACACAAAAATGCGGACAAATATCCGCCCAAAAATCTACACTGAAATCCGCACAAAAATTCGCAAAAAATCCGCAAAAAAATCAGCAAAAAATCGCAAAAAACAGCGAAAAATCCGCAACAAAATCCGCAACAAAATCCGCACAAAAGTACACACAAAAATCGGCACAAAAATCCGCACAAATATCCGCACAGAAATCCGTAAAAAAATCCTCAAAAAATCGGCAAAAACATCCGCAAAAACATGCATACAAAAATCCGCTAAAAAATACCCATAAAAAAACGCAAAATATCCGCAGAAAAATTACAAAAAAAATCCGAAAAAAATCCGCAAATAAATCCGAAAAAATTATTCAAAATAATCCGTAAAGAAATCCGAAAAAAAACCGTAAAAATAGCCGCAAAAAATCCTAACAAAAATCCCCACAAAATTCCGAAAAAAAATCCGCACAAAAATCCTCAAAATAAATCCGCACAGAAATGCGCAAAAAATCCGCAAAAAATTCCCCAAAATAATCTCCAAAAACATCCGAAAAAACATCCGCAAAAACGTCGGCACAAAAATCCGAAAAAAAATCCTCACAAAAATCCTCCCAAATATGCTCACAAAAAGACATCAAAAAATCCTCATAAAAATCCGCCCAAAAATCCGCACAAATCTATGGACAAAAATCCGCAAAAAAGTAGCAAAAAAATCCGCAAAAAAATCCGAAAAAAATCCGCTTAAAAATCCGCTATAAAATCCGCAGGAAAATACGCAGAAAAAGCCGCAGAAAAATCCGCAAAACAATCGGCACCAAAATTCCCACAAAAATCCAAACAAAAATCCGCTAAAAAAAATCCAGACAAAATTACGTACAAAAATACGCACCAAAATCCACAAAAATCTCCGCAAAAACATCCGCACAAAAATCCGCATAAGAATCCTCAACAAAATGCGCAAGAAACCCGCAAAAAACGCCGAAAAATATCCGAAAAAAAATCAGCAGAAAATTCCGCAAAAAATTCGCAAAAAAATCTGCGAAAAAATCCGCACTAAAATCCGCACAAAAGCCGTCACATAAATCCGCACTAACATACGCCCAAAAATCCGCACACATATGGGCAAAAAATCCGCAAAAACCGCGAAGAAATCGGCACAAACTTACGCACAAATATCGACACCAATATCGACACCAATATCGGCACAAAATCGGTAAAGAAAACAGGAATAAATCCGCGAATAAATCCGCAAAATAATCCGCAAAAAAATCTTACAAATATCAGCACTAAATAAGCACAAAAGTACGCCCAAAAATCGGCACAAAAATCCGCACAAAAATCCGCAAAAAAATCCGCACAAATATCCGCACAGAAATCCGTAAAAAAATCGGAAAAAAAATACGCAAAAAAATCCGCAAAAAATCCGCAAAAACATCCGCAAAAATCCGCAAAAACATCCACACAAAAATCCGCAAAACTACCGCATAAAAATCCGCAGAAAATCCGCAAAATAAATACGCAAAATAATCCGCAAAAAATCCGCAAAATATCCACAGAAGAATCGGCAAAAAATCCTCACAAAAATCCGCACAAAACACCGAAAAAATCCCCACTAATATCCGAAAATAATCCGCAAAAAATCTGCGAAAAAATCCGAAAAAACATCTGCGAAAAAATCCGCAAAAGAAACGAAAAAATTTCGCAAAAAAATCTGCGAAAAAATCCGCACTAAAATCAGCACAAATTGCCGCAGTCAAAGCCCCACAAAAATCAGCACAAAAATCCCCAAAAAAATCCGCATAATAATCCGCACAAAAATCCGCACAAATATCGGCACAAAATTCGCAAAGAAAATCGCGAATAAATCCGCAAAATATCCACAGAAAAAACCGCAAAAATTCCACACAAAAATCCGGACAAATATCCGCACAAAAATCTGCACTGAAATCCGCACAAAACTTCGCACAAAAATTCGCACAAAAATCCACACAAAAATCCGCAAAAAAATCAGCAAAAATATTCCCAAAAAAATCAGCGAAAAATCCGCTAATAAATCCGGAAAAAATTCGCAAAATAATCCGCACAAAAGCCTCACATAAATCCGCACAAACATCCGCCCAAAAATCCGCACACATATGGGCACAAAATCTCCAAAAAACCGCTCAGAAATCCGCACAAACATACGCACATATATCGGCACAAACATCGGCACAAAATCGGCAAAGAAACCGGGAATAAATCTGCGAATATATCCACGAAGAAATCCGCAAAATAATCCGCAAAAAAATCGCAAAAAAATCAGCACATAAATCCGCACAAAAGTAGGCAGAAAAATCGGCACAAAAAACGGCACAAAAATCCGCACAAAAATCCGTAAAAAAATCCGCACAAATATCCGCACAGAAATCCGTAAAAAAATCCGAAAAAAAATACGAAAAAACATCCGCAAAAATCCGCGAAAACATCCATACAAAAATCCGCAAAGATTCCACATAAAAATCCGCAAAAAAATCCGCAAAAAAATCCGCAGAAAAATTCGCAAAAATTATACGCAAAATAATCCGCACAAAAATGCGCACAAAAATCCGCTAAATATCCACAGAAAAATCGGCAAAAAATCCTCACAAAAATCCGCACAAAACACCGAAAAAATCCCCACTAATGTCCGAAAATAATCCGCAAAACAATCTGCGAAAAAATCCGAAAAAAAATCTACGAAAAAATTCCCACTAAAATCCGCACAAATGGCCGCAATCAAAGCCCCACAAAAATCAGCACAAAAATCAGCACAAAAATCAGCACAAAAATCAGCACAAAAATCCCCAAAAAAATCCGCATAATAATCCGCACAAACACCCGCCCAAAAATCCGCACAAATATCGGAACAAAAATCGCAAAGAAAACCGCGAATAAATCCGCAAAATATCCACAGAAAAAACCTCAAAAATTCCACACAAAAATGCGGACAAATATCCGCACAAAAATCTGCACTGATATCCGCACAAAAATTCGCACAAAAATCCGCAAAAAAATCAGCAAAAAATCGCAAAAAATAAGCGAAAAATCCGCTAAAAAAATCCGGACAAAATTCGCAAAAAAATCCGCAACAAAATCCGCACAAAAGTACGCACAAAAATCGGCACAAAAATCCGCACAAATATCCGCACAGAAATCCGTAAAAAAATCCGTAAAAAATCGGCAAAAACATCCGCAAAAAAATCGGCAAAACATCCATACAAAAATCCGCAAATAAATCCGCACAAAAATCCGCACAAAAATCGGCACAAAAATCCGCACAAAAATCCGCACAAAAATCCGCACAAATATCCGAAAAAAAATCCGCACAAATATCCGCACGGAAATCCGTAAAAAATCCGAAAAAAAATACGCAAAAAAATCCGCAAAAAATCCGCAAAAACATCCGCAAAAATAATACGCAAAATAATCCGCACAAAAATGCGCACAAAAATCCGCAAAATATCCACAGAAAAATCGGCAAAAAATCCTCACAAAAATCCGCACAACACACCGAAAAAATCCCCACTAATATCTAAAAATAATACGCAAAAGAATCTGCGAAAAAATCCGAAAAAAATCTGCGAAAAAATCGGTACTAAAATCCGCACAAATGGCCGCAATCAAAGCCCCAAAAAAATCAGCACAAAAATCCCCAAAAAAATCGGCATAATAATCCGCACAAACATCCGCACAAAAATCCGCACAAATATCGGCATAAAATTCGCAAAGAAAAACGCGAATAAATCCGCAAAAAATCCGCAAAATATCCACAGAAAAACCGCAAAAATTCCACACAAAAATCCGGACAAATATCAGCACAAAACTCTGCACAGAAATCCGCAAAAAAATTCGCACAAAAATCCGCACAAAAATCAGCAAAAAATTCGCAAAAAAATCAGCGAAAAATCCGCAAAAAAATCCGGAAAAAATTCGCAAAAAAATCCGCACTAAAATTCGCACAAAAGTACGCACAAAAATCGGCACAAAAATCCGAAAAGAAATTCGCAAAAAATCCGGAAAAACATCCGCAAAAATTCCGCAAAAACATCCATACAAAAATCCACTACAAAATACCCATAAAAACACGCAAAATATTCGTAGAAAATCCGCAAATAAATACGCAAAAAAATCCGCACAAAAATGCGCAAAAATTCCGCAAAATATCCACAGAAAAATCGGCAAAAAATCCGCACAAAAATACCTAAAAAAATCAGCAGAAAAATCCGCACAACACACCGAAAAAATCCCCACTAATATCCGAAAATAATCCGTAAAAAATTCCGAAAAAATTCGCAAAAAAATCTGCGAAAAAATCCGCAAAAAAACGGCAAAAATTTCGCAGAAAAATCCGAACAAAAATAACCACAAAAATTCGCAACAAATCCGTTAAAAAATCCGCAAATATATGTGCAAAAAAATCAGTAAAAAATCCGCAAAAACATGCTGATAAATCCCGAAAAAAATCGGAAGGACTTCCGCAAAAAAATCCAGACAAAAATCCGTGCAAAAATCCGCGCAAAAATCCGAAAAAAAATCCGCAAAAAATTCTTTAAAAAAAATTTGCGAAAAAATCCGCACTGAAATCCGCCCAAAAGCCAGCACACAAATCCGCACAAACATCCGCACAAAAATCCGCACACATACCGGCACAAAATCCGCAAAAAAACCGCGAATAAATCCGCACAAAAACCCCGCACAAATATCGGCACAAAATCGGCAAAGAAACCGCGAATAAATCTGCAAAAAAAATCAGCAAAAATTCGAAAAAAAATCAGCGAAAAATCCGCAAAAAAATCCGCAAAAAATTCGCACAAAAATCTGCACAAAAATCCGTAAAAAATCCGAAAAAAACAGCAAATAATCCGCAAAAACATCCGCAAAAAATCCGCAAAAACATCCATACAAAAATCCGAAAAAAAATCCGCATAAAATTCCGGAAAAAAATGGCAGAAAAAACCGCAAAAAAAAAAGCAAAAAAATCCGCACAATAAATCCTAAAAAAATCCACAAAAAATTCCCTATAAAAATCCGAAAAAAATCAGCACAAATATCGTCACAAATTCCGAAAAAAACGCGATAAAATCAGCAATATATCCACAGAAAAATCGTCAAAAAATCCGCACAAAAATCCGCACAAAATTCCGCGCAAAACACCGAAAAAATCCCCACTAATATCTGAAAATAATCCGCAAAAAAATCTGCGAAAAAATCCGCAAAAAACCGAAAAAATATCGCAAAAAAATCTGCGAAAAAATCCACACTAAAATCTGCACAAAAGGCCGGACACAAAGCCCCACAAAAATCCGCACAAAAACCGCCAAAAAAATCCGCATAATAATCCGCACAAACATCCGCACAATAATCCGCACTAATATCAGCACAAAACTCAGGACAAAGATCCGCAAAAAAACAGCAAAAAATCCGCAAAAATATGTGCAAAAATAACATTAAAATATCCGAAAAAACATCTGCAGATAAATCCCCAAAAAAATCGGAAGGAAATCCGAAAAATTATCCGCAAAAAAATCCACAAAAAATCCGTACAAAATGCCGCGCAAAATTCCGCACCAAAATCCGCAAAAATATCCGCAGAATATCCGCACAAAAATCCGTAAAAAAATCCGCCATAAAATCCGCAAGAAATCCGCAAAAAACGCCGACAAAAATCCTCACAAATATCCGAAAAAAAATCAGCAGAACAATCGGCAAATAATTCGCAAAAAATCTGCAAAAAATCCGCACTTAAATCCACACAAAAGCCCTCACAAAAATCCGCACAAACATCCACAAAAACATCCGCACAAAAATCCGCACCCATATGGGCACAAAATACGCAAAACCGCGAAGAAATCCGCACAAATATCGGCACAAAATCGGCAAAGAAACCGCGAATAAATCCGCGAATAACTACGCAAAATAATCCGCAAAAACTTCGCATGAAAATCAGCACTAAAATCCGCACAAAATTAGGAACAAAAAACGGCACAAAAATACACAAAAAAAACCGCACAAATATCCGCACAGAAATCCGTAAAAAAATAAGAAAGAAAATCCGCAAAAAAACCGCAAATACATCCGCAAAATCCGCAGAAACATCCATAGAAAAATCCGCAAAACTCCCGCAATAATATCCGCACAAAAATGCGCACAAAAATCCGCAAAATATCCACAGAAAAATCGGCAAAAAATCCGGACAAAAACCCGAAAAAAAATCCTCACAAAAATCCGCCCAAATATCCTCACAAAAAACTACTCTAAATCCTCATAAAAATCCGCCCAAAAAATACGCACAAAAACCCGCGCAAAACTAAGGACAAAAATCCGCAAAAAAATCCGAAAATAAATCCGAAAATAAATCCGGAAAAAAATCCGCATAAAAATCCACCAAAAAATCCTCAGGAGAATTCGCAGACAAATCCGCAAAAAGATCAGTAAAAAATCCGAAAAAACATCTGCAGATAAATCACCAAAAAAATCGAAGGAAATCCACAGAAAAATCCGCAAAAATAATACGAAAAATAATCCGCACAAAAATGCGCACAAAAATCCGTAAAATATCCACAGAAAAAACCGCAAAAATTCCGCAAAAAATCCGGACAAATATCCGCACAAAAGTTCGCAAAAAATCCGCTCGAAAAACCGCAAAAAAATCCACACCAAAATCCGCCCAAATACCCTGACAAACATTCGCCCAAAAATCCGCATAAAAACCCGCCCAAAAATCCGCACTAAAACCCGCGTAAATCTCAGGACAAAAATCCTCAAAAAAATCGCCAAAAAAATCCGCAAAAAAATCCGAAAAAAATCCGCAAAAAAATCCGGAAAAATATGCGCAAAAAAATCAGTAAAAAATCCGCAAAAATATCCGCACAAAAATCCGCAAAAAAATCCGCAATAAAATCCGCAAGAAATCCGCAAAAAAACGCCGACAAAAATCCTCACAAATATCCGAAAAAAAACCAGCAGAAAAATCGGCAAAAAATTCGCAAAAAATCTGCCAAAAAATATCCGCACTTAAATCCACACAAAAGCCCTCACAAAAATCCGCACAAACATCAGCACAAAAATCCGCACACATATGGGCACAAATTACGCAAAACCGCGAAGAAATCCGCACAAACAACCGCACAAATATCCGCACAAATATCGGCACAAAATCGGCAAAGAAACCCCGAATAAATCCGAGAATAAATCCGCGAATAACTACGCAAAAGAATCCGCAAAGAATTCGAAGAAAATCAGCACTAAAATCCGCACAATAGTAGGAACAAAAATCGGCACAAAAATACACAAAAAAACCGCACAAATATCCGCACAAAAATCCGCACAAAAATCCGTAAAAAAATCCGAAAGAAAATCCGCAAAAAAATCCGCAAAAAATCCGCAAATACATCCGCAAAAATCCGCAGAAACATCCATACAAAAATCCGCAAAAAAATCCGCACAAAAATGCGCACAAAAATCCGCAAAATATCCACAGAAAAATCGGCAAAAATTCCGGACAAAAACCCGAAAAAAAATCCTCACAAAAATCGGCCCAAATATGCTCACAAAAAACTGCCCGAAATCCTCATAGAAATCCGCCCAAAAAATCCGCACAAAAACCCGCACAAAACTAAGGACAAAAATCCGAAAATAAATCCGCATAAAAATCCACCAAAAAATCCTAAGGGGAATACGCAGAAAAATCCGCAAAAAAATCAGTAAAAAATCCGCAAAAACATCTGCAGATAAATCACCAAAAAAATCGGAAGGAAATCCACAGAAAAATCCGCAAAAATAATACGAAAAATAATCCGCACAAAAATGCGCACAAAAAAATCCGCCAAATATCCACAGAAAAAACCGCAAAAATTCCGCAAAAAATCCGGACAAATATCCGCACAAAAATCGGCACTGAAATCCGCACAAAAATTCGCACAAAAATCCGCACAAAAGTTCGCACAAAAAAAAGCTCAAAAAACCGCAAAAAAATTATCACCAAAATCCGCCCAAATACCCTGACAGAAATTCGCCCAAAAATCCTCATAAAACCCGTCCAAAAATCCGCACAAAAACCCGCGTAAATCTTAGGACAAAAATCCGCAAAAAAATCGGCAAAAAAATCCGCAAAAAAATCCGGAAAAATCCGCAAATAATCCGCAAAAAAATCCGCAAAAACTCCGTTAAAGAATCCGGAAAAATATGTGCAAAAAAATCAGTAAAAAATCCGCAAAAACTTCTGCAGATAAATCCCCGAAAAATCGGAAGGAAATCCAAAAAATTATCCGCAAAAAAATCCAAAAAAAATCCGTACAGAAATCCGCGCAAAATTCCGCACCAAAATCCGTAAAATTTTCCGCAAAAACATCCGCTCAAAAATCCGAAAAAAAATCCGCAATAAAATCCCCAAGAAATCCGCAAAAAAATTCGCAGAAAAATACGCAAAAAATTCGCAAAAATACGCACTGAAATCGCACAAAAGCCCTGACACAAATCCTCACAAACATCCGCACAAAAATCCGCACACATATCGGCACAAAATCCGCAATAAACCGCGAATAAATCCACACAAACATACGCACAAAAATCCGCACAAATATCGTCACAAAATCGGCAAAGAAACCGCTAATAAATCCGCAAAAAAACAGCAAAAAATTCGCAAAAAAATCAGCGAAAATTCGCAGAAAAATCCGCAAAAAATTCGCAAAAAAATCCTCACTAAAATCCGCACAAAATTACGAACAAAATTCGGCACAAAAGACCGCACAAATATCCGCACAGAAATCCGTAAAAAAATCCGAAAAAAAATCCGCAAAAACATTCGCAAAAAATCCGCAAAAACATCCATACAGAATTCCGAAAAAAAATCCGGAAAAAAATTGTCAGAAAAAACAGCAAAAAAATACACAAAAAAAACCGCACATAAATCCTAAAGAAGTACACAAAAAAATCCGTATAAAAATCCGAACAAACATCCGCAAAAAATCAGCACAAAAATCGGCACATATTCCGAAAAAAACGCGATAAAATCCGCAAAAATATCCACAGAAAAATCGGCAAAAAATCCGCACAAAACTCCGGACAAAAATACGCAAAATATCCACAGAAAAATCGGCAAAAAATCCGTACAATAATCCGGCCAAAAATCCGCTAAAAATCCGCACAAAACACCGAAAAAATCCCCACTATTATCCGAAAATAATCCGCAAAAAAACCTGCGAAAAAATTCGCAAAAAAACCGAAAATATTTCGCCAAAAAAATCTGCGAAAAAATCATCACTAAAATCCGCACAAAAGGCCGCACACAAAGCCCCACAAAAATCCGCACAAAAATCCCCAAAAAAATCCGCATAATAATCCGCACAAATATCCGCACAAAAATCCGCACAAAAATCCGCACAAATATCGGCACAAAATTCGCAAAAAAACCACGACTAAATCCGCAAAAAAATCCGCAAAATATCCACCGAAAAATCCGCAAAAATCCGCAAAAAAATCCGGGCAAATATTCGCAAAAAAATCTTCACTGAAATCCGAACAAAAATTCGCGCAAAAATCAGCACAAAAATCCGCAAAAAATCCTCACAAAAATCAGCCCATATATCCTGTCAAAAAACCTCAAACATCCGCCGAAAAATCCGCACAACAACCCGCACAAATCTCAGGACAAAAATCCGCAAAAAAATCGGCAAAAAAATCCGCAAAAAAATCCGGAAAAATCCGCAAATAATCCGCAAAAAAATCCGCAAAAACTCCGTTAAAGAATCCGGAAAAATATGTGCAAAAAAATCAGTAAAAAATCCGCAAAAACTTCTGCAGATAAATCCCCGAAAAATCGGAAGGAAATCCAAAAAATTATCCGCAAAAAAATCCAAAAAAAATCCGTACAGAAATCCGCGCAAAATTCCGCACCAAAATCCGTAAAATTTTCCGCAAAAACATCCGCTCAAAAATCCGAAAAAAAATCCGCAATAAAATCCCCAAGAAATCCGCAAAAAAATTCGCAGAAAAATACGCAAAAAATTCGCAAAAATACGCACTGAAATCGCACAAAAGCCCTGACACAAATCCTCACAAACATCCGCACAAAAATCCGCACACATATCGGCACAAAATCCGCAATAAACCGCGAATAAATCCACACAAACATCCGCACAAAAATCCGCACAAATATCGTCACAAAATCGGCAAAGAAACCGCTAATAAATCCGCAAAAAAACAGCAAAAAATTCGCAAAAATATCAGCGAAAATTCGCAGAAAAATCCGCAAAAAATTCGCAAAAAAATCCTCACTAAAATCCGCACAAATATCCGCAAAAAACACCGAAAAAATCCCCACTAATATCCGAAAATAATCCGCAAAAAATTCCGAAAACATTCGCAAAAAATCTGCGAAAAAATCCGCAAAAAATACACAAAAATTTCGCAAAAAAATCTGCGAAAAAATCCGCATTAAATCCGCACAAAAGGCCGCACCAAAATCACCACAAAAATCCCCAAAAATCCGCCTAATAATCCGCACAAACATCCGCACAAAAATCCGCACAAATATCGGCACAAAATTCACCAAAAAAACCGCGAATAAATCCGCAAAATATCCACAGGAAAATCCGCAAAAAATCCGCACAAAAATCCGGACAAATATCCGCACAAAAATCCGGACAAATACCCGCACAAAAATCCGGACTGAAATCCGCACAAAAATCCGCCCAAATATCCTCAGAAAAATCCGCCCAAAAATCCGCATAAAAACCCGGCCAGGTCTCAGGCGAAAAATCTGCAAAAAAAATCGTCAAAAAAATTCGCAAAAAAATCCGCAAAAAATCCGCAAAAACTCCATTAAAAAATCCGCAAAAATGTGCACAAAAAGCTGCATATAAATCCCCAAAATATTTTTTAAAAATCCACAAAATAATCAGCAAAAAATTACGCAAAATCTTAGCAAAAATCCGGAAGTAATCCGCAACAAAATTGGCAAAATAATCCGGAAATATATCCAAAAAATCCGAAAATAAATCCGCATTTCGAAAAAAATTTTCAAAAACAATTTCCAAAAAGTTTTGGAAAAAATTTTCGAAAAAAATTTTGAAATGAATTTTCAAAAAAAATTTCGAAAAAAAATTTTCGAAAAAAATTTTGGAAAAAAAATTTCGAAACAAATTTTGAAAAAAAAATTCGAAAAAAATTTCGAAAATAATTTTCAAAAACATTTTGGAAAAAATTTTGAAAAGAAATTTCGAAAGAAATTTGGAAACAGTTTCGAAAAAAATTTGGGAAAAATTTTCGAAAAAAATTTTGAAAAAAAAAATTTTCGAAAAAAATTTTGAAAAAAATTTTCAAAAAAATTTTCGAAAAAAAATTTCCAAAAAAAATTTCGAAAAAAAATTTTCGAAAAAAATTTTTAAAAAAAATTTCGAAAAATATTTTTTAAAAAAATTTCGAAAAAAATTTCGAAAAATATTTCCAAAAAGTTTTCCAAAAAATTTTGGAAAAAATTTTCGTAAAAATTTTCGAAAAAAATTTTCGAAAAAAATTTGGAAAAAAATTTTCAAAAAAATTTTCGAAAAAAATTTTGAAAAAAATTTCGAAAAAAATTTTCAAAAAGATTTTCCAAAATATTTTCGAAAACAATTTTCGAAAAAAATTTTGAAAAGAATTTTCATAGAAAAATTTCGAAAAAAAATTTTCGAAAAAAATCTTGAAAAAAATTTTCGAAAATAATTTCGAATATAATTTTCAAAAAAATTTTCCAAAAAAAATTTCGAAAAAAAATTTTCGAAAAACATTTTTAAAAAAAATTTTGAAAAAATTTTTGAAAAAAAATTCGAAAAGATATCAAAAAAAATTTTGAAAAAAATTTTCGAAAAAAATTTTGTAAAACTTTTTCGAGAAAAATTTTCAAAAAAATTTTAGAAAAAATTTTGAAAAAAATTTTCTAAAAACATTTCCGAAAGAAATTTTGAAAAAAATTTTCGAAAAAAATTTCTAAAAAAAATTTTCGAAAAAAATTTCGAAAAAATATTCAAAAAAAATTGTAGAAAAAAATTTTTAAAAAAAATTTTCGAAAAAAAAAGTTTGAAAAAAAATTTGGAAAAAAAAATTACGAAATAATTTTAAACAGAAATTTCGAAAAAAAATTTTTTAAAAATTTTCCAAAAAATTTTCGAAAAGGTTTTCGAAAAAAATTTTGAAAAATATTTTCGAAAGGAAATTTTCGAAAAAAATTTCGAAAAAAAATTTTTGAAAAAAATTTTCGAAAAATGTTTGAAAAAAATTTTTGAAAAAAATTTTCGAAAAAAATTTTCGAAAAAAATTTTGGAAAAAATTTTCCAAAACATTTTGCAAAAAATTTTTGAAAAAAAATTTTCAAAAACATTTTCGAAAAAATTTTGGAAAAAATTTCCTAAAAAAATTTTCGAAAAAAATTTTGGAAAAAATTTTCGAAAAAAATTACGAAAATAAATTTTAGAAAAAAATTTTGAAAAAAAATTTCGAAAATATTTTAAAAAAAAAGTTTCAAAAAAAATTTTGAAAAACAAATTTTGGAAATAAATTTCGAAAAAAATATTTCAAAAAAAAGTTTGGAAAAAAAATTTCGAAATAAATTTTAAAGAAATTTTCGAAAAAATTTTGAAAAAAAAATTTTCAAAAAAAATTTTGAAAACAAATTTTCGAAAAAATTTTGAAAAAAATTTTCGAAAAATATTGGGAAAAAAAAAGTTTCAAAAAAAATTTGAAAAAAAAAATTAGGAAATAAATTTCGAAAACAATTTTCAAAAAATTTTGAAAAAATTTTTCGAAAATTTTTTCGAAAAATAATTTGAAAAAAATTTTCAAAAAAATTATGAAAAAAATTTTCAAAAAGATTTTCGAAAAAAAATTCGAAAAAAAATTTCGAAAAACAATTTTCGAAAAAATTTTTAAAAATAATTTCGAAATAAATTTTCAAAAAAAATTTCCAAAAGGTTTTGGAAAAAATTTTCGAAAAAAATTTTGGAAAAAAAATTTCGAAAAAAATTATGAAAAAAAATTTCGAAAAAAATTTCGAAAAAATTTTTAAAAAAAATTTCGAAAAAAATTTTGAAAAAAATTTTCGAAAAAAAATTTGAAAAAAAAATTCGAAAAATATTTTTTTTAAAAATTTCGATAAAAATTTCGAAAATAATTTTTAAAAAATTTTCGAAAAAATTTTGGAAAAAATTTTGGAAAAAATTTTCGAAAAAAATGTTGAAAAAACCTTTCAAAAAAAATATCGAAAATAATTTTCAAAAAAATTTTCCAAAACATTTTGCAAAAAAATGTTTGAAAAAAAATTTTCAAAAAAATTTTGAAAAAAAATTTCGAAAAAAATTTCGAAAAAAATTTCGAAAAAAATTTTGAAAAAAATTTTTCGAAAAAAATATTTCAAAAAAAATTCCAAAAAAATGTCGAAAAAAATTTTCAAAAAAAATTTCGAAAAACATTTTGAAAAAAAATTTCGAAAAAATTATGAAAAAAAATTTCAAAAATATTTTCGAAAAAAAATTCAAAAAACAATTTTCGAAAAAAATTTTGAAAAAAAATTTTCAAAAAAATTTTCCAAAAAGTTTTGGAAAACATTTTCGACAAAAATTTTCAAAAAAAATTTTGGAAAAAAAATTTCGAAAAAAATTTTGAAAAAAATTTCGAAAAAAATTTCGAAAAAAATTTCGAAAAAAATTTCGAAAAAAATTTCGAAAAAAATTTTCGAAAAAAATTTTGAAAAAAATTGTCGAAAAAAAAAATCGAAAAAATATCTTCGAAAAAAATTTTTAAAAAAATTTTCGAAAAAAAAATTCGAAAAAAAATTTCCAAAAAAATTTCGAAAAAAAATTTTCGAAAAAAAAATTTAAAAAAGATTTCGAAAAAAATTTTCAAAAATATTTTCCAAAACAATTTTCGAAAAAAATTTTGGAAAAAAATTTTGAAAAGAATTTTCGAAAGGAATTTCGAAAAAAAAAATTCGAAAAAAATTTTGAAAAAAAATTTCGAAAAAAATTTTGAAAAAAAATTTCGAAAAAAAATTTAAAAAAAATTCGAAAAAAAATTTGAAAAAAATTTTCAAAAAAACTTTTGAAAAAAAATTTGAAAAAATTTTTTAAAAAAAAATTTCGAAAAAAATTTTTAAAAAAAATTTCCAAAAAGTTTTGGAAAAAATTTCGAAAAAAATTTTGAAAAGAATTTTCAAAAAAAAATTTCGAAAAAAAATTTTCGAAATAAATTTTGAAAAAAAATTTCGAAACAAATTTTGAAACAAATTTCGAAAAAAAATTCGAAAATAATTTTCAAAAACATTTTGGGAAAAATTTTGAAAAGAAATTTCGAAACAAATTTGGAAAAAATTTCGAAAAAAATTTGGGAAAAATTTTCGAAAAAAATTTTGGAAAGAAATTTTCGGAGAAAAATTTTGAAAAAAATTTTCAAAAAAATTTTCGAAAAAAAATTTCCCAAAAAAATTTCGAAAAAAAATTTTCGAAAAAAATTTTTTAAAAAAACTTCGAAAATAATTTTTTAAAAAAATTTCGAAAAAAATTTTTAAAAAAAATTTCGAAAAAAATTTCGAAAAAAATTTCCAAAAAGTTTTCCAAATAATTTTGGAAAATATGATCGAAAAAAATTTTCGAAAAAATTTTTCGAAAAAAATTGGAAAAAAATTTTTAAAAAAATTTTCGAAAAAAATTTCGAAAAAAAATTTTCGAAAAACATTTTTCGAAAAAAATTTTTATAAAAAAATTTCGAAAAAAATTTCCAAAAAAAATTTTCAAAAAAATTTTTGAAAAAATTTTGGAAAAATTTTCGAAAAAAATTATGGAAAACATTTTCGAAAAATATTTAAAAAAAATTTAAAAAAAAATTACAAAAAAATTTTCGAAAAAATTTTGGAAAAAATTTTCTAAAAAAATTTTCCCGAAAAATTTTGAAAAAATTTCGAAAAAAAATTTTCGAAAAAATTTTTGAAAAGAATTTTCGTAAAAAATTTTGAAAAAAATTGTCGAAAAAAAATTTTCGAAAAACATTTCAAAAAAAAATTTTCGAAAAAAATTTTTAAAAAAAATTTCGAAAAAAATTTTCAAAAAATATTTCCAAAAAGTTTTGGAAAAAATTTCCAAAAAAATTTTCGAAAAAAATTTTGGAAAAAAAATTTCGAAAAAAATTTTGAAAAAAAATTTCGAAAAAAATTTCGAAAAAAAATTTTTGAAAAAAATTTTTAAAAAAAAATTGAAAAAAATTTCGAAAAAAATTTTGAAAAAAATTTTCGAAAAAAAAAATCGAAAAAAAATTTTCGAAAAAAATTTTGAAAAAACATTTCGCAAAAAAATTCGAAAAAAAATTTCCAAAAAAATTTCGAAAAAAAATTTTCGAAAAGAAATTTTAAAAAAGATTTCGAAAAAAATTTTCAAAAAAAATTTCCAAAATTCTTTGGAAAAAATTTTCGAAAAAAATTTTGAAAAGAATTTTCAAAAAAAATTTCGAAACAAATTTTGAAAAAGAATTTCCAAAAAAATTTCGAAAAAAATTTCGAAAATAATTTTCAAAAACATTTTGGAAAAAATTTTGAAAAGAAATTTCGAAAAAAATTTGGAAAAAATTTCGAAAAAAATTTGGGAAAAATTTTCGAAAAAAATTTTGGAAAAAAATTTTCGAAAAAAATTTTTAAAAAAATTTTCAAAAAAATTTTCGAAAAAAAATTTCCAAAAAAAATTTCGAAAAAAATGTTTTAAAAAAATTTCGAAAATAATTTTTTAAAAAAATTTCGAAAAAAAGTTTTAAAAAAAATTTCGAAAAAAATTTTTAAAAAAAATTTCGAAAAAAATTTCGAAAAAAATTTCCAAAAAGTTTTCCAAAAAATTTTGGAAAAAATTTTCGAAGAAAATTTTCGAAAAAAATTTTCGAAAAAAATTTTCGAAAAAAATTTTCGAAAAAAATTGAAAAAAAATTTTCAAAGAAATTTTCGAAAAAAATTTCGAAAAAAAATTTTTGAAAAAAATTTTTCGAAAAAAATTTTTTAAAAAAATTTCGAAAAAAATTTCCAAAAAAAATTTTCAAAAAATTTTTGAAAAAATTTTGGAAAAAATTTCGAAACAATTTTGGAAAAAATTTTCGAAAAAAATTGAAAAAATTTTCGAAAAAAATTATGGAAAATATTTTCGAAAAATATTTTTAAAAAATTAAAAAAAAAATTTCAAAAAAATTTTCGAAAAAATTTTGGAAAAAATTTTCTAAAAAAATTTTCCCAAAAAATTTTGAAAAAAATTTTTGAAAAAATTTCGAAAAAAAATTTTCGAAAAAATTTTTGAAAAGAATTTTCGTAAAAAATTTTGAAAAAAATTGTCGAAAAAAAATTTTCGAAAAACATTTCGAAAAAAACTTTTCGAAAAAAATTTTTAAAAAAAATTTCGAAAAAAATTTTCAAAAAAAATTTCCAAAAAGTTTTGGAAAAAATTTTCGAAAAAAAGTTTCGAAATAAATTTTTGGAAAAAAAATTTCGAAAAAAAATTTTCGAAAAAAATTTTGGAAAAAAAATTTCGAAACAAATTTTGAAAAAAAATTCGAAAAAAATTTCGAAAATAATTTTCAAAAACATTTTGGAAAAAATTTTGAAAAGAAATTTCGAAAAAAATTTGGAAACAATTTCGAAAAAAATTTGGGAAAAATTTTCGAAAGAAATTTTGAAAAAAAATTTTCGAAAAAAATTTTCAAATAAATTTTCGAAAAAAAATTTCCAAAAAAAATTTCGAAAAAACATTTTCGAAAAAAATTTTTAAAAAAAATTTCGAAAAAAATTTTTTAAAAAAATTTCGAAAAAAATTTTAAAAAAAAATTTCGAAAAAAATTTCCAAAAAGTTTTCCAAAAAATTTTGGAAAATATTTTCGTAAAAATTTTCGAAAAAAATTTTGAAAAAAATTTTCGAAAAAAATTTCGAAAAAAAATTTTCGAAAAAAATTTTTCGAAAAAAATTTTTCAAAAAAATTTCGAAAAAAATTTCCAAAAAAAATTTTCGAAAAAATTTTCGAAAAAATTTTGGAAACAATTTCGAAAAAATTTTGGAAAAAATTTTCGAAAGAAATTGACAAAATTTTCGAAAAAATTTATGGAAAACATTTTCGAAATATATTTTTAAAAAATTAAAAAAAAAATTCAAAAAAATTTTCGAAAACATTTTGGAAAAATTTTCTAAAAAAAATTTCACAAAAAATTTTGAAAAAAGTTGTCGAAAAAAGATTTTCGAAAAACATATTGAAAAAAAATTTCGAAAAAATTATGAAAAAAATTTTCAAAAAGATTTTCGAAAAAAAATTCGAAAAAAATTTCAAAAAAAAATTTTCGAAAAAAATTTTTAAAAAAATTTCGAAAAAAATTTTCAAAAAAATTTTCCAAAAAGTTTTGGAAAAAACTTTCGACAAAAATTTTCAAAAAAAATTTTGGAAAAAAAATTTCGAAAAAAATTTTGAAAAAAAATTTCGAAAAAAATTTCGAAAAAAATTTCGAAAAAAATTTCGAAAAAAATTTCGAAAAAAATTTCGAAAAAATTTTCGAAAAAAATTTTGAAAAAAATTGTCGAAAAACAATCGAAAAAAAATCTTCGAAAAAAATTTTTAAAAAAATTTTCGAAAAAAAAATTCGAAAAAAAATCTCCAAAAAAATTTCGAAAAAAAATTTTCGAAAAAAAAATTTAAAAAAGATTTCGAAAAAAATTTTCAAAAATATTTTCCAAAACAATTTTCGAAAAAATTTTGAAAAGAATTTTCGAAAGGATTTTCGAAAAAAAAAATTCGAAAAAAATTTTGAAAAAAAATTTCGAAAAAAATTTTGAAAAAAAATTTTGAAAAAAAATTAAAAAAAAATTCGAAAAACATTTTGAAAAAAATTTTCAAAAAAATTTTTGAAAAAAAATTTGAAAAAATTTTTCAAAAAAAATTTCGAAAAAAATTTTCAAAAAAAATTTCCAAAAAGTTTTGGAAAAAATTTTCGAAAAAAATTTTGAAAAGAATTTTCAAAAAAAAATTTCGAAAAAAAATTTTCGAAAAAAATTTTGAAAAAAAAATTTCGAAACAAATTTTGAAAAAAAATTTCGAAAAAAATTTCGAAAATAATTTTCAAAAACATTTTGGGAAAAATTTTGAAAAGAAATTTCGAAAAAAATTTGGAAAAAATTTCGAAAAAAATTTGGGAAAAATTTTCGAAAAAAATTTTGGAAAGAAATTTTCGAAAAAAATTTTGAAAAAAATTTTCAAAAAAATTTTCGAAAAAAAATTTCCAAAAAAAATTTTTAAAACAAATTTCGAAAAAAATTTCGAAAAAAATTTCCAAAAAGTTTTCCAAAAAATTTTGGAAAATATGTTCGAAAAAAATTTTCGAAAAAAATTTTCGAAAAAAATTGGAAAAAAATTTTAAAAGAAATTTTCGAAAAAAATTTCGAAAAAAAATTTTCGAAAAACATTTTTCGAAAAAAATTTTTAAAAAAAATTTCGAAAAAAATTTCCAAAAAAAATTTTCAAAAAAATTTTTGAAAAAATTTTCAAAAAAATTTTCAAAAAAATTTTTGAAAAAATTTTGCAAAAATTTTCGAAAAAAATTATGGAAAACATTTTCGAAAAATATTTTTAAAAAATTTAAAAAAAAATTACAAAAAAATTTTCGAAAAAATTTTGGAAAAAATTTTCTAATAAAATTTTCCCAAAAAATTTTGAAAAAATTTCGAAAAAAAATTTTCGAAAAAATTTTTGAAAAGAATTTTCGTAAAAAATTTTGAAAAAAATTGTCGAAAAAAAATTTTGAAAAAAATTGTCGAAAAAAAATTTTCGAAAAACGTTTCGAAAAAAAATTTTCGAAAAAAATTTTTAAAAAAAATTTCGAAAAAAATTTTCAAAAAATATTTCCAAAAAGTTTTGGAAAAAATTTCCAAAAAAATTTTCGAAAAAAATTTTGGAAAAAAAATTTCGAAAAAAATTTTGAAAAAAAATTTCGAAAAAAATTTCGAAAAAAAATTTTCGAAAAAAATTTTTAAAAAAAAATTTGAAAAAAATTTCAAAAAAAATTTTTAAAAAAAATTTCGAAAAAAATTTCGAAAAAAATTTTCAAAAAAAATTTTGAAAAAAATTTTCGAAAAAAATTTTGAAAAAAATTTTCGAAAAAAAAAATCGAAAAAAAATTTTCGAAAAAAATTTTGAAAAAACATTTCGAAAAAAAATTCGAAAAAAAATTTCCAAAAAAATTTCGAAAAAAAATTTTCGAAAAAAAATTTTAAAAAAGATTTCGAAAAAAATTTTCAAAAAAAATTTCCAAAAGGTTTTGGAAACAATTTTCGAAAAAAATTTTGAAAAGAATTTTCAAAAAAAATTTCGAAAAAAAATTTTCGAAAAAAATTTTGAAAAAAAATTTCGAAACAAATTTTGAAAAAAATTTTCCAAAAAAATTTCGAAAAAAATTTAGAAAAAAATTTCGAAAATAATTTTCAAAAACCTTTTGGAAAAAATTTTCGAAAAAAATTATGGAAAACATTTTCGAAAAATATTTTTAAAAAATTTAAAAAAAAATTACAAAAAAATTTTCGAAAAAATTTTGGAAAAAATTTTCTAAAAAAATTTTTCCAAAAAATTTTGAAAAAATTTCGAAAAAAAATTTTCGAAAAAATTTTTGAAAAGAATTTTCGTAAAAAATTTTGAAAAAAATTGTCGAAAAAAAATTTTCGAAAAACATTTCGAAAAAAAATTTTCGAAATAAATTTTCAAAAAAAATTTCGAAAAAAATTTTCAAAAAATATTTCCAAAAAGTTTTGGAAAAAATTTCCAAAAAAATTTTCGAAAAAAATTTTGGAAAAAAAATTTCGAAAAAAATTGTGAAAAAAAATTTCGAAAAAAATTTCGAAAAAAAATTTTCGAAAAAAATTTTTAAAAAAAAATTTGAAAAAAATTTCAAAAAAAATTTTTAAAAAAAATTTCGAAAAAAATTTCGAAAAAAATTTTCAAAAAAAATTTTGAAAAAAATTTTCGAAAAAAATTTTGAAAGAAATTTTCGAAAAAAAAAATCGAAAAAAAATTTTCGAAAAAAATTTTGAAAAAACATTTCGAAAAAAAATTCGAAAAAAAATTTCCAAAAAAATTTCGAAAAAAAATTTTCGAAAAAAAATTTTAAAAAAGATTTCGAAAAAAATTTTCAAAAAAAATTTCCAAAAAGTTTTGGAAAAAATTTTCGAAAAAAATTTTGAAAAGAATTTTCAAAAAAAATTTCGAAAAAAAATTTTCGAAAAAAATTTTGAAAAAAAATTTCGAAACAAATTTTGAAAAAAAATTTCCAAAAAAATTTCGAAAAAAATTTCGAAAATAATTTTCAAAAATATTTTGGAAAAAATTTTGAAAAGAAATTTCGAAAAGAATTTGGAAAAAATTCCGAAAAAAATTTGGGAAAAATTTTCGAAAAAAATTTTGGAAAAAAATTTTCGAAAAAAATTTTGAAAAAAATTTTCAAAAAAATTTTCGAAAAAAAATTTCCAAAAAAAATTTCGAAAAAAATGTTTTAAAAAAATTTCGAAAAAAATTTTCGAAAAAAATTGGAAAAAAATTTTCAAAGAAATTTTCGAAAAAAATTTCGAAAAAAAATTTTTGAAAAAAATTTTTCGAAAAAAATTTTTTAAAAAAATTTCGAAAAAAATTTCCAAAAAAAATTTTCAAAAAATTTTTGAAAAAGTTTTGGAAAAAATTTCGAAAAAATTTTGGAAAAAATTTTCGAAAAAAATTGAAAAAATTTTCGAAAAAAATTATGGAAAACATTTTCGAAAAATATTTTTAAAAAATTAAAAAAAAAATTTCAAAAAAATTTTCGAAAAAATTTTGGAAAAAATTTTCTAAAAAAATTTTCCCAAAAAATTTTGAAAAAAATTTTTGAAAAAATTTCGAAAAAAAATTTTCGAAAAAATTTTTGAAAAGAATTTTCGTAAAAAATTTTGAAAAAAATTGTCGAAAAAAAATTTTCGAAAAACATTTCGAAAAAAAATTTTCGAAAAAAATTTTTAAAAAAAATTTCGAAAAAAATTTTCAAAAAAAATTTCCAAAAAGTTTTGGAAAAAATTTTCGAAAAAAAGTTTCGAAATAAATTTTGGAAAAAAAATTTCGAAAAAAATTTTGAAAAAAAATTTCGAAAAAAAATTTTCGAAAAAAATTTTTAAAAAAAATTTCGAAAAAAATTTCGAAAAAAATTTAAAAAAAAAATTTCGAAAAAAAATTTCACAAAAAATTTTGAAAAAAATTTTGAAAAAAATTGTCGAAAAAAAAAACCAAAAAAAAATTTTCGAAAAAAATTTTGAAAAAAAATTTCGAAAAAAAATTCGAAAAAAAATTTCCAAAAAAATTTCGAAAAAAAATTTTAAAAAAGATTTCGAAAAAAATTTTCAAAAATATTTTCCAAAAAATTTTCGAAAAGAATTTACGAAAAAAATTTTGAAAAGAGTTTTCGAAAGGAATTTCGAAAAAAAAATTTCGAAAAGTTTTCGAAAAAAAATTTCGAAAAAAAATTTGGAAAAAAATTTTCGAAAAAAAAATTTGAAAAAATTTTCGAAAAAAAATTTGAAAAAATTTTTCGAAAAAAATTTTTAAAAAAATTTTCGAAAAAAATTTTTAAAAAAATTTTCGAAAAAATTCTGGAAAAAATTTTCTAAAAAAATTTTTCCAAAAAATTTGAAAAAAATTTTTGAAAAAAATTTCGAAAAAAAATTTTCAAAAAAAATTTTGAAAAACATTTTCGTAAAAAATTTTGAAAAAAATTGTCGAAAAAAAATTTTCGAAAAACATTTTGAAAAGAAATTTCGAAAAAATTATGAAAAAAATTTTCAAAAAGTTTTTCGAAAAAAAATTCGAAAAAAAATTTTCGAAAAAAATTTTGAAAAAAAATTTTCAAAAAAAATTTTAAAAAAAAATTTCGAAAAAAATTTCGAAAAAAATTTCGAAAAAAATTTTCAAAAAAAATTTCCAAAAAGTTTTGGAAAAAATTTTCGAAAAAAATTTTGAAAAGAATTTTCAAAAAAAATTTCGAAAAAAAATTTTCGAAAAAAATTTTGGAAAAAAATTTCGAAACAAATTTTGAAAAAAAATTTCGAAAAAAATTTCGAAAATAATTTTCAAAAACATTTTGGAAAAAATTTTGAAAAGAAATTTCGAAAAAAATTTGGAAAAAATTTCGAAAAAAATTTGGGAAAAATTTTCGAAAAAATTTTGGAAAAAAATTTTCGAAAAAAATTTTGAAAAAAATTTTGAAAAAAATTTTCGAAAAAAAAATTTCGAAAAAAATTTCGAAAAAAAATTTCCAAAAAAATTTCGAAAAAAAATTTTCGAAAAAAAATTTTAAAAAAGATTTCGAAAAAAATTTTCAAAAAAAATTTCCAAAAAGTTTTGGAAAAAATTTTCGAAAAAAATTTTGAAAAGAATTTTCAAAAAAAATTTCGAAAAAAAATTTTCTAAAAAAATTTTGAAAAAAAATTTCGAAACAAATTTTGAAAAAAAATTTCCAAAAAAATTTCGAAAAAAATTTCGAAAAAAATTTCGAAAATAATTTTCAAAAACATTTTGGAAAAAATTTTGAAAAGAAATTTCGAAAAAAATTTCGAAAAAATTTCGAAAAAAATTTTGGAAAAATTTTCGAAAAAAATTTTGGAAAAAAATTTTGAAAAAAATTTTCAAAAAAATTTTCGAAAAAAAATTTCCAAAAAAAATTTCGAAAAAAAATTTTCGAAAAAAATGTTTTAAAAAAATTTCGAAAATAATTTTTAAAAAAAATTTCGAAAAAAATTTTTAAAAAAAATTTCGAAAAAAATTTTTAAAAAAAATTTCGAAAAAAATTTCGAAAAAAATTTCCAAAACGTTTTCCAAAAAATTTTGGAAAAAATTTTCGAAGAAAATTTTCGAAAAAAATTTTCGAAAAAAATTGGAAAAAAATTTTCAAAGAAATTTTCGAAAATAATTTCGAAAAAAAATTTTTGAAAAAAATTTTTCGAAAAAAAATTTTTAAAAAAATTTTTCGAAAAAAATTTTTTAAAAAAATTTCAAAAAAATTTCCAAAAAAAATTTTCAAAAAATTTTTGAAAAAATTTTGGAAAAAATTTTGAAAAAATTTTGGAAAAAATTTCGAAAAAATTTTGGAAAAAATTTTCGAAAAAAATTGAAAAAATTTTCGAAAAAAATTATGGAAAACATTTTCGAAAAATATTTTTAAAAAATTAAAAAAAAAATTTCAAAAAAATTTTCGAAAAAATTTTCTAAAAAAATTTTCCCAAAAAATTTTGAAAAAAATTTTCGAAAAAATTTCGAAAAAAAATTTTCGAAAAAATTTTTGAAAAGAATTTTCGTAAAAAATTTTGAAAAAAATTGTCGAAAAAAAATTTTCGAAAAACATTTCGAAAAAAAATTTTCGAAAAAAATTTTTAAAAAAAATTTCGAAAAAAATTTTCAAAAAAAATTTCCAAAAGGTTTTGGAAAAAATTTTCGAAAAAAAGTTTCGAAATAAATTTTGGAAAAAAAATTTCGAAAAAAATTTTGAAAAAAAATTTCGAAAAAAATTTCGAAAAAAAATTTTCGAAAAAAATTTTTAAAAAAAATTTCGAAAAAAATTTTCAAAAAAAATTTCCAAAAAGTTTTGGAAAAAATTTTCGAAAAAAATTTTGAAAAGAATTTTCAAAAAAAATTTCGAAAAAAAATTTTCGAAAAAAATTTTGAAAAAAAATTTCGAAACAAATTTTGAAAATAATTTCCAAAAAAATTTCGAAAATAATTTTCAAAAACATTTTGGATAAAATTTTGAAAAGAAATTTCGAAAAAAATTTGGAAAAAATTCCGAAAAAAATTTGGGAAAAATTTTCGAAAAAAATTTTGGAAAAAAATTTTCGAAAAAAATTTTGAAAAAAATTTTCAAAAAAATTTTCGAAAAAAAATTTCCAAAAAAAATTTCGAAAAAAATGTTTTAAAAAAATTTCGAAAATAATTTTTTAAAAAAATTTCGAAAAAAATTTTTTAAAAAAATTTCGAAAAAAATTTTTAAAAAAAATTTGAAAAAAATTTCCAAAACGTTTTCCAAAAAATTTTGGAAAAAATTTTCGAAGAAAATTTTTAAAAAAAATTTCGAAAAAAATTTCGAAAAAAATTCCTAAAAAAATTTTCAAAAAAAATTTCCAAAAAGTTTTGGAAAAAATTTTCGAAAAAATTTTCGAAAAAAATTTTGAAAAGAATTTTCAAAAAAAATTTCGAAAAAAAATTTTCGAAAAAAATTTTGGAAAAAAATTTCGAAACAAATTTTGAAAAAAAATTTCGAAAAAAATTTCGAAAATAATTTTCAAAAACATTTTGGAAAAAATTTTGAAAAGAAATTTCGAAAAAAATTTGGAAAAAATTTCGAAAAAAATTTGGGAAAAATTTTCGAAAAAATTTTGGAAAAAAATTTTCGAAAAAAATTTTGAAAAAAATTTTGAAAAAAATTTTCGAAAAAAAAATTTCGAAAAAAATTTCGAAAAAAAATTTCCAAAAAAATTTCGAAAAAAAATTTTCGAAAAAAAATTTTAAAAAAGATTTCGAAAAAAATTTTCAAAAAAAATTTCCAAAAAGTTTTGGAAAAAATTTTCGAAAAAAATTTTGAAAAGAATTTTCAAAAAAAATTTCGAAAAAAAATTTTCGAAAAAAATTTTGAAAAAAAATTTCGAAACAAATTTTGAAAAAAAATTTCCAAAAAAATTTCGAAAAAAATTTCGAAAAAAATTTCGAAAAAAATTTCGAAAAAAATTTCGAAAATAATTTTCAAAAACATTTTGGAAAAAATTTTGAAAAGAAATTTCGAAAAAAATTTCGAAAAAATTTCGAAAAAAATTTTGGAAAAATTTTCGAAAAAAATTTTGGAAAAAAATTTGAAAAAAAATTTTCAAAAAAATTTTCGAAAAAAAATTTCCAAAAAAAATTTCGAAAAAAAATTTTCGAAAAAAATGTTTTAAAAAAATTTCGAAAATAATTTTTAAAAAAAATTTCGAAAAAAATTTTTAAAAAAAATTTCGAAAAAAATTTCCAAAACGTTTTCCAAAAAATTTTGGAAAAAATTTTCGAAGAAAATTTTCGAAAAAAATTTTCGAAAAAAATTGGAAAAAAATTTTCAAAGAAATTTTCGAAAATAATTTCGAAAAAAAATTTTCGAAAAAAATTTTTCGAAAAAAATTTTTTAAAAAAATTTTTCGAAAAAAATTTTTTAAAAAAATTTCAAAAAAATTTCCAAAAAAAATTTTCAAAAAATTTTTGAAAAAATTTTGGAAAAAATTTTGAAAAAATTTTGGAAAAAATTTCGAAAAAATTTTGGAAAAAATTTTCGAAAAAAATTGAAAAAATTTTCGAAAAAAATTATGGAAAACATTTTCGAAAAATATTTTTAAAAAATTAAAAAAAAAATTTCAAAAAAATTTTCGAAAAAATTTTGGAAAAAATTTTCTAAAAAAATTTTCCCAAAAAATTTTGAAAAAAATTTTCGAAAAAATTTCGAAAAAAAATTTTCGAAAAAATTTTTGAAAAGAATTTTCGTAAAAAATTTTGAAAAAAATTGTCGAAAAAAAATTTTCGAAAAACATTTCGAAAAAAAATTTTCGAAAAAAATTTTTAAAAAAAATTTCGAAAAAAATTTTCAAAAAAAATTTCCAAAAGGTTTTGGAAAAAATTTTCGAAAAAAAGTTTCGAAATAAATTTTGGAAAAAAAATTTCGAAAAAAATTTTGAAAAAAAATTTCGAAAAAAATTTCGAAAAAAAATTTTCGAAAAAAATTTTTAAAAAAAATTTCGAAAAAAATTTTCAAAAAAAATTTCCAAAAAGTTTTGGAAAAAATTTTCGAAAAAAATTTTGAAAAGAATTTTCAAGAAAAATTTCCAAAAAAAATTTTCGAAAAAAATTTTGAAAAAAAATTTCGAAACAAATTTTGAAAAAAAATTTCCAAAAAAATTTCGAAAATAATTTTCAAAAACATTTTGGATAAAATTTTGAAAAGAAATTTCGAAAAAAATTTGGAAAAAATTCCGAAAAAAATTTGGGAAAAATTTTCGAAAAAAATTTTGGAAAAAAATTTTGAAAAAAATTTTCAAAAAAATTTTCGAAAAAAAATTTCCAAAAAAAATTTCGAAAAAAATGTTTTAAAAAAATTTCGAAAATAATTTTTAAAAAAAATTTCGAAAAAAATTTTTTAAAAAAATTTCGAAAAAAATTTTTAAAAAAAATTTCGAAAAAAATTTTGGAAAAAATTTTCGAAGAAAATTTTCAAAAAAAATTTTCGAAAAAAATTTTCGAAAAAAATTTTCGAAAAAAATTGGAAAAAAATTTTCAAAGAAATTTTCGAAAAAAATTTCGAAAAAAAATTTTTGAAAAAAATTTTTCGAAAAAAATTTGTTAAAAAAATTTCGAAAAAAATTTCCAAAAAAAAATTTCAAAAAAGTTTTGAAAAAATTTTGGAAAAAATTTCGAAAAAATTTTGGAAAAAATTTTCGAAAAAAATTGAAAAAATTTTCGAAAAAAATTATGGAAAAAATTTTCGAAAAATATTTTTAAAAAATTAAAAAAAAAATTTCAAAAAAATTTTCGAAAAAATTTTGGAAAAAATTTTCTAAAAAAATTTTCCCAAAAAATTTTCGAAAAATATTTTTAAAAAATTAAAAAAAAAATTTCAAAAAAATTTTCGAAAAAATTTTGGAAAAAATTTTCAAAAAAAATTTTCCCAAAAAATTTTGAAAAAAATTTTTGAAAAAATTTCGAAAAAAAATTTTCGAAAAAATTTTTGAAAAGAATTTTCGTAAAAAATTTTGAAAAAAATTGTCGAAAAAAAATTTTCGAAAAACATTTCGAAAAAAAATTTTCGAAAAAAATTTTTAAAAAAAATTTCGAAAAAAATTTTCAAAAAAAATTTCCAAAAAGTTTTGGAAAAAATTTTCGAAAAAAAGTTTCGAAATAAATTTTGGAAAAAAAATTTCGAAAAAAATTTTGAAAAAAAATTTCGAAAAAAATTTCGAAAAAAAAGTTTCGAAAAAAATTTTTTAAAAAAATTTCGAAAAAAATTTCGAAAAAAATTTAAAAAAAAAATTTCGAAAAAAATTTTCAAAAAAAATTTTGAAAAAAATTGTCGAAAAAAAAAACCAAAAAAAAATTTTCGAAAAAAATTTTGAAAAAAAATTTCGAAAAAAAATTCGAAAAAAAATTTCCAAAAAAATTTCGAAAAAAAATTTTAAAAAAGATTTCGAAAAAAATTTTCAAAAATATTTTCCAAAAAATTTTCGAAAAGAATTTACGAAAAAATTTTGAAAAGAGTTTTCGAAAGGAATTTCGAAAAAAAAATTTCGAAAAGTTTTCGAAAAAAAATTTCGAAAAAAAATTTGGAAAAAAATTTTCGAAAAAAAAATTTGAAAAAATTTTCGAAAAAAAATTTGAAAAAATTTTTCGAAAAAAATTTTTAAAAAAATTTCGAAAAAAATTTTCAAAAAAAATTTCCAAAAGGTTTTGGAAAAAATTTTCGAAAAAAATTTTCGAAAAAATTTTCGAAAAAAATTTTGAAAAGAATTTTCAAAAAAAATTTCGAAAAAAAATTTTCAAAAAAAAATTTTCGAAAAAAATTTTGGAAAAAAATTTCGAAACAAATTTTGAAAAAAAATTTCGAAAAAAATTTCGAAAATAATTTTCAAAAACATTTTGGAAAAAATTTTGAAAAGAAATTTCGAAAAAAATTTGGAAAAAATTTCGAAAAAAATTTGGGAAAAATTTTCGAAAAAATTTTGGAAAAAAATTTTCGAAAAAAATTTTGAAAAAAATTTTGAAAAAAATTTTCGAAAAAAAAATTTCGAAAAAAATTTCGAAAAAAAATTTCCAAAAAAATTTCGAAAAAAAATTTTTGAAAAAAAATTTTAAAAAAGATTTCGAAAAAAATTTTCAAAAAAAATTTCCAAAAAGTTTTGGAAAAAATTTTCGAAAAAAATTTTGAAAAGAATTTTCAAAAAAAATTTCGAAAAAAAATTTTCGAAAAAAATTTTGAAAAAAAATTTCGAAACAAATTTTGAAAAAAAATTTCCAAAAAAATTTCGAAAAAAATTTCGAAAAAAATTTCGAAAATAATTTTCAAAAACATTTTGGAAAAAATTTTGAAAAGAAATTTCGAAAAAAATTTCGAAAAAATTTCGAAAAAAATTTTGGAAAAATTTTCGAAAAAAATTTTGGAAAAAAATTTGAAAAAAAATTTTCAAAAAAATTTTCGAAAAAAAATTTCCAAAAAAAATTTCGAAAAAAAATTTTCGAAAAAAATGTTTTAAAAAAATTTCGAAAATAATTTTTAAAAAAAATTTCGAAAAAAATTTTTAAAAAAAATTTCGAAAAAAATTTCCAAAACGTTTTCCAAAAAATTTTGGAAAAAATTTTCGAAGAAAATTTTCGAAAAAAATTTTCGAAAAAAATTGGAAAAAAATTTTCAAAGAAATTTTCGAAAATAATTTCGAAAAAAAATTTTCGAAAAAAATTTTTCGAAAAAAATTTTTTAAAAAAATTTTTCGAAAAAAATTTTTTAAAAAAATTTCAAAAAAATTTCCAAAAAAAATTTTCAAAAAATTTTTGAAAAAATTTTGGAAAAAATTTTGAAAAAATTTTGGAAAAAATTTCGAAAAAATTTTGGAAAAAATTTTCGAAAAAAATTGAAAAAATTTTCGAAAAAAATTATGGAAAACATTTTCGAAAAATATTTTTAAAAAATTAAAAAAAAAATTTCAAAAAAATTTTCGAAAAAATTTTGGAAAAAATTTTCTAAAAAAATTTTCCCAAAAAATTTTGAAAAAAATTTTCGAAAAAATTTCGAAAAAAAATTTTCGAAAAAATTTTTGAAAAGAATTTTCGTAAAAAATTTTGAAAAAAATTGTCGAAAAAAAATTTTCGAAAAACATTTCGAAAAAAAATTTTCGAAAAAAATTTTTAAAAAAAATTTCGAAAAAAATTTTCAAAAAAAATTTCCAAAAGGTTTTGGAAAAAATTTTCGAAAAAAAGTTTCGAAATAAATTTTGGAAAAAAAATTTCGAAAAAAATTTTGAAAAAAAATTTCGAAAAAAATTTCGAAAAAAAATTTTCGAAAAAAATTTTTAAAAAAAATTTCGAAAAAAATTTTCAAAAAAAATTTCCAAAAAGTTTTGGAAAAAATTTTCGAAAAAAATTTTGAAAAGAATTTTCAAGAAAAATTTCCAAAAAAAATTTTCGAAAAAAATTTTGAAAAAAAATTTCGAAACAAATTTTGAAAAAAAATTTCCAAAAAAATTTCGAAAATAATTTTCAAAAACATTTTGGATAAAATTTTGAAAAGAAATTTCGAAAAAAATTTGGAAAAAATTCCGAAAAAAATTTGGGAAAAATTTTCGAAAAAAATTTTGGAAAAAAATTTTGAAAAAAATTTTCAAAAAAATTTTCGAAAAAAAATTTCCAAAAAAAATTTCGAAAAAAATGTTTTAAAAAAATTTCGAAAATAATTTTAAAAAAAAATTTCGAAAAAAATTTTTTAAAAAAATTTTCGAAAAAAATTGGAAAAAAATTTTCAAAGAAATTTTCGAAAAAAATTTCGAAAAAAAATTTTTGAAAAAAATTTTTCGAAAAAAATTTGTTAAAAAAATTTCGAAAAAAATTTCCAAAAAAAAATTTCAAAAAAGTTTTGAAAAAATTTTGGAAAAAATTTCGAAAAAATTTTGGAAAAAATTTTCGAAAAAAATTGAAAAAATTTTCGAAAAAAATTATGGAAAAAATTTTCGAAAAATATTTTTAAAAAATTAAAAAAAAAATTTCAAAAACATTTTCGAAAAAATTTTGGAAAAAATTTTCTAAAAAAATTTTCCCAAAAAATTTTGAAAAAAATTTTTGAAAAAATTTCGAAAAAAAATTTTCGAAAAAATTTTTGAAAAGAATTTTCGTAAAAAATTTTGAAAAAAATTGTCGAAAAAAAATTTTCGAAAAACATTTCGAAAAAAAATTTTCGAAAAAAATTTTTAAAAAAAATTTCGAAAAAAATTTTCAAAAAAAATTTCCAAAAAGTTTTGGAAAAAATTTTCGAAAAAAAGTTTCGAAATAAATTTTGGAAAAAAAATTTCGAAAAAAATTTTGAAAAAAAATTTCGAAAAAAATTTCGAAAAAAAAGTTTCGAAAAAAATTTTTTAAAAAAATTTCGAAAAAAATTTCGAAAAAAATTTAAAAAAAAAATTTCGAAAAAAATTTTCAAAAAAAATTTTGAAAAAAATTGTCGAAAAAAAAAACCAAAAAAAAATTTTCGAAAAAAATTTTGAAAAAAAATTTCGAAAAAAAATTCGAAAAAAAATTTCCAAAAAAATTTCGAAAAAAAATTTTAAAAAAGATTTCGAAAAAAATTTTCAAAAATATTTTCCAAAAAATTTTCGAAAAGAATTTACGAAAAAATTTTGAAAAGAGTTTTCGAAAGGAATTTCGAAAAAAAAATTTCGAAAAGTTTTCGAAAAAAAATTTCGAAAAAAAATTTGGAAAAAAATTTTCGAAAAAAAAATTTGAAAAAATTTTCGAAAAAAAATTTGAAAAAATTTTTCGAAAAAAATTTTTAAAAAAATTTTCGAAAAAATTCTGGAAAAAATTTTCTAAAAAAATTTTTCCAAAAAATTTGAAAAAAATTTTTGAAAAAAATTTCGAAAAAAAATTTTCAAAAAAAATTTTGAAAAACATTTTCGTAAAAAATTTTGAAAAAAATTGTCGAAAAAAAATTTTCGAAAAACATTTTGAAAAGAAATTTCGAAAAAATTATGAAAAAAATTTTCAAAAAGTTTTTCGAAAAAAAATTCGAAAAAAAATTTTCGAAAAAAATTTTGAAAAAAAATTTTCAAAAAAAATTTAAAAAAAAAATTTCGAAAAAAATTTCGAAAAAAATTTCGAAAAAAATTTTCAAAAAAAATTTCCAAAAAGTTTTGGAAAAAATTTTCGAAAAAAATTTTGAAAAGAATTTTCAAAAAAAATTTCGAAAAAAAATTTTCGAAAAAAATTTTGGAAAAAAATTTCGAAACAAATTTTGAAAAAAAATTTCGAAAAAAATTTCGAAAATAATTTTCAAAAACATTTTGGAAAAAATTTTGAAAAGAAATTTCGAAAAAAATTTGGAAAAAATTTCGAAAAAAATTTGGGAAAAATTTTCGAAAAAATTTTGGAAAAAAATTTTCGAAAAAAATTTTGAAAAAAATTTTGAAAAAAATTTTCGAAAAAAAAATTTCGAAAAAAATTTCGAAAAAAAATTTCCAAAAAAATTTCGAAAAAAAATTTTCGAAAAAAAATTTTAAAAAAGATTTCGAAAAAAATTTTCAAAAAAAATTTCCAAAAAGTTTTGGAAAAAATTTTCGAAAAAAATTTTGAAAAGAATTTTCAAAAAAAATTTCGAAAAAAAATTTTCGAAAAAAATTTTGAAAAAAAATTTCGAAACAAATTTTGAAAAAAAATTTCCAAAAAAATTTCGAAAAAAATTTCGAAAATAATTTTCAAAAATATTTTGGAAAAAATTTTGAAAAGAAATTTCGAAAAGAATTTGGAAAAAATTCCGAAAAAAATTTGGGAAAAATTTTCGAAAAAAATTTTGGAAAAAAATTTTCGAAAAAAATTTTGAAAAAAATTTTCAAAAAAATTTTCGAAAAAAAATTTCCAAAAAAAATTTCGAAAAAAATGTTTTAAAAAAATTTCGAAAAAAATTTTCGAAAAAAATTGGAAAAAAATTTTCAAAGAAATTTTCGAAAAAAATTTCGAAAAAAAATTTTTGAAAAAAATTTTTCGAAAAAAATTTTTTAAAAAAATTTCGAAAAAAATTTCCAAAAAAAATTTTCAAAAAATTTTTGAAAAAGTTTTGGAAAAAATTTCGAAAAAATTTTGGAAAAAATTTTCGAAAAAAATTGAAAAAATTTTCGAAAAAAATTATGGAAAACATTTTCGAAAAATATTTTTAAAAAATTAAAAAAAAAATTTCAAAAAAATTTTCGAAAAAATTTTGGAAAAAATTTTCTAAAAAAATTTTCCCAAAAAATTTTGAAAAAAATTTTTGAAAAAATTTCGAAAAAAAATTTTCGAAAAAATTTTTGAAAAGAATTTTCGTAAAAAATTTTGAAAAAAATTGTCGAAAAAAAATTTTCGAAAAACATTTCGAAAAAAAATTTTCGAAAAAAATTTTTAAAAAAAATTTCGAAAAAAATTTTCAAAAAAAATTTCCAAAAAGTTTTGGAAAAAATTTTCGAAAAAAAGTTTCGAAATAAATTTTGGAAAAAAAATTTCGAAAAAAATTTTGAAAAAAAATTTCGAAAAAAAATTTTCGAAAAAAATTTTTAAAAAAAATTTCGAAAAAAATTTCGAAAAAAATTTAAAAAAAAAATTTCGAAAAAAAATTTCACAAAAAATTTTGAAAAAAATTTTGAAAAAAATTGTCGAAAAAAAAAACCAAAAAAAAATTTTCGAAAAAAATTTTGAAAAAAAATTTCGAAAAAAAATTCGAAAAAAAATTTCCAAAAAAATTTCGAAAAAAAATTTTAAAAAAGATTTCGAAAAAAATTTTCAAAAATATTTTCCAAAAAATTTTCGAAAAGAATTTACGAAAAAAATTTTGAAAAGTTTTCGAAAGGAATTTCGAAAAAAAAATTTCGAAAAGTTTTCGAAAAAAAATTTCGAAAAAAAATTTGGAAAAAAATTTTCGAAAAAAAAATTTGAAAAAATTTTCGAAAAAAAATTTGAAAAAATTTTTCGAAAAAAATTTTTAAAAAAATTTTCGAAAAAAATTTTTAAAAAAATTTTCGAAAAAATTCTGGAAAAAATTTTCTAAAAAAATTTTTCCAAAAAATTTGAAAAAAATTTTTGAAAAAAATTTCGAAAAAAAATTTTCAAAAAAAATTTTGAAAAACATTTTCGTAAAAAATTTTGAAAAAAATTGTCGAAAAAAAATTTTCGAAAAACATTTTGAAAAGAAATTTCGAAAAAATTATGAAAAAAATTTTCAAAAAGTTTTTCGAAAAAAAATTCGAAAAAAAATTTTCGAAAAAAATTTTGAAAAAAAATTTTCAAAAAAAATTTTAAAAAAAAATTTCGAAAAAAATTTCGAAAAAAATTTCGAAAAAAATTTTCAAAAAAAATTTCCAAAAAGTTTTGGAAAAAATTTTCGAAAAAAATTTTGAAAAGAATTTTCAAAAAAAATTTCGAAAAAAAATTTTCGAAAAAAATTTTGGAAAAAAATTTCGAAACAAATTTTGAAAAAAAATTTCGAAAAAAATTTCGAAAATAATTTTCAAAAACATTTTGGAAAAAATTTTGAAAAGAAATTTCGAAAAAAATTTGGAAAAAATTTCGAAAAAAATTTGGGAAAAATTTTCGAAAAAATTTTGGAAAAAAATTTTCGAAAAAAATTTTGAAAAAAATTTTGAAAAAAATTTTCGAAAAAAAAATTTCGAAAAAAATTTCGAAAAAAAATTTCCAAAAAAATTTCGAAAAAAAATTTTCGAAAAAAAATTTTAAAAAAGATTTCGAAAAAAATTTTCAAAAAAAATTTCCAAAAAGTTTTGGAAAAAATTTTCGAAAAAAATTTTGAAAAGAATTTTCAAAAAAAATTTCGAAAAAAAATTTTCTAAAAAAATTTTGAAAAAAAATTTCGAAACAAATTTTGAAAAAAAATTTCCAAAAAAATTTCGAAAAAAATTTCGAAAAAAATTTCGAAAATAATTTTCAAAAACATTTTGGAAAAAATTTTGAAAAGAAATTTCGAAAAAAATTTCGAAAAAATTTCGAAAAAAATTTTGGAAAAATTTTCGAAAAAAATTTTGGAAAAAAATTTTGAAAAAAATTTTCAAAAAAATTTTCGAAAAAAAATTTCCAAAAAAAATTTCGAAAAAAAATTTTCGAAAAAAATGTTTTAAAAAAATTTCGAAAATAATTTTTAAAAAAAATTTCGAAAAAAATTTTTAAAAAAAATTTCGAAAAAAATTTTTAAAAAAAATTTCGAAAAAAATTTCGAAAAAAATTTCCAAAACGTTTTCCAAAAAATTTTGGAAAAAATTTTCGAAGAAAATTTTCGAAAAAAATTTTCGAAAAAAATTGGAAAAAAATTTTCAAAGAAATTTTCGAAAATAATTTCGAAAAAAAATTTTTGAAAAAAATTTTTCGAAAAAAAATTTTTAAAAAAATTTTTCGAAAAAAATTTTTTAAAAAAATTTCAAAAAAATTTCCAAAAAAAATTTTCAAAAAATTTTTGAAAAAATTTTGGAAAAAATTTTGAAAAAATTTTGGAAAAAATTTCGAAAAAATTTTGGAAAAAATTTTCGAAAAAAATTGAAAAAATTTTCGAAAAAAATTATGGAAAACATTTTCGAAAAATATTTTTAAAAAATTAAAAAAAAAATTTCAAAAAAATTTTCGAAAAAATTTTCTAAAAAAATTTTCCCAAAAAATTTTGAAAAAAATTTTCGAAAAAATTTCGAAAAAAAATTTTCGAAAAAATTTTTGAAAAGAATTTTCGTAAAAAATTTTGAAAAAAATTGTCGAAAAAAAATTTTCGAAAAACATTTCGAAAAAAAATTTTCGAAAAAAATTTTTAAAAAAAATTTCGAAAAAAATTTTCAAAAAAAATTTCCAAAAGGTTTTGGAAAAAATTTTCGAAAAAAAGTTTCGAAATAAATTTTGGAAAAAAAATTTCGAAAAAAATTTTGAAAAAAAATTTCGAAAAAAATTTCGAAAAAAAATTTTCGAAAAAAATTTTTAAAAAAAATTTCGAAAAAAATTTTCAAAAAAAATTTCCAAAAAGTTTTGGAAAAAATTTTCGAAAAAAATTTTGAAAAGAATTTTCAAAAAAAATTTCGAAAAAAAATTTTCGAAAAAAATTTTGAAAAAAAATTTCGAAACAAATTTTGAAAATAATTTCCAAAAAAATTTCGAAAATAATTTTCAAAAACATTTTGGATAAAATTTTGAAAAGAAATTTCGAAAAAAATTTGGAAAAAATTCCGAAAAAAATTTGGGAAAAATTTTCGAAAAAAATTTTGGAAAAAAATTTTCGAAAAAAATTTTGAAAAAAATTTTCAAAAAAATTTTCGAAAAAAAATTTCCAAAAAAAATTTCGAAAAAAATGTTTTAAAAAAATTTCGAAAATAATTTTTAAAAAAAATTTCGAAAAAAATTTTTTAAATAAATTTCGAAAAAAATTTTTAAAAAAAATTTGAAAAAAATTTCCAAAACGTTTTCCAAAAAATTTTGGAAAAAATTTTCGAAGAAAATTTTTAAAAAAAATTTCGAAAAAAATTTCGAAAAAAATTCCTAAAAAAATTTTCAAAAAAAATTTCCAAAAAGTTTTGGAAAAAATTTTCGAAAAAATTTTCGAAAAAAATTTTGAAAAGAATTTTCAAAAAAAATTTCGAAAAAAAATTTTCGAAAAAAATTTTGGAAAAAAATTTCGAAACAAATTTTGAAAAAAAATTTCGAAAAAAATTTCGAAAATAATTTTCAAAAACATTTTGGAAAAAATTTTGAAAAGAAATTTCGAAAAAAATTTGGAAAAAATTTCGAAAAAAATTTGGGAAAAATTTTCGAAAAAATTTTGGAAAAAAATTTTCGAAAAAAATTTTGAAAAAAATTTTGAAAAAAATTTTCGAAAAAAAAATTTCGAAAAAAATTTCGAAAAAAAATTTCCAAAAAAATTTCGAAAAAAAATTTTCGAAAAAAAATTTTAAAAAAGATTTCGAAAAAAATTTAAAAAAAAATTTCCAAAAAGTTTTGGAAAAAATTTTCGAAAAAAATTTTGAAAAGAATTTTCAAAAAAAATTTCGAAAAAAAATTTTCGAAAAAAATTTTGAAAAAAAATTTCGAAACAAATTTTGAAAAAAAATTTCCAAAAAAATTTCGAAAAAAATTTCGAAAAAAATTTCGAAAAAAATTTCGAAAATAATTTTCAAAAACATTTTGGAAAAAATTTTGAAAAGAAATTTCGAAAAAAATTTCGAAAAAATTTCGAAAAAAATTTTGGAAAAATTTTCGAATAAAATTTTGGAAAAAAATTTGAAAAAAAATTTTCAAAAAAATTTTCGAAAAAAAATTTCCAAAAAAAATTTCGAAAAAAAATTTTCGAAAAAAATGTTTTAAAAAAATTTCGAAAATAATTTTTAAAAAAAATTTCGAAAAAAATTTTTAAAAAAAATTTCGAAAAAAATTTCCAAAACGTTTTCCAAAAAATTTTGGAAAAAATTTTCGAAGAAAATTTTCGAAAAAAATTTTCGAAAAAAATTGGAAAAAAATTTTCAAAGAAATTTTCGAAAATAATTTCGAAAAAAAATTTTCGAAAAAAATTTTTCGAAAAAAATTTTTTAAAAAAATTTTTCGAAAAAAATTTTTTAAAAAAATTTCAAAAAAATTTCCAAAAAAAATTTTCAAAAAATTTTTGAAAAAATTTTGGAAAAAATTTTGAAAAAATTTTGGAAAAAATTTCGAAAAAATTTTGGAAAAAATTTTCGAAAAAAATTGAAAAAATTTTCGAAAAAAATTATGGAAAACATTTTCGAAAAATATTTTTAAAAAATTAAAAAAAAAATTTCAAAAAAATTTTCGAAAAAATTTTGGAAAAAATTTTCTAAAAAAATTTTCCCAAAAAATTTTGAAAAAAATTTTCGAAAAAATTTCGAAAAAAAATTTTCGAAAAAATTTTTGAAAAGAATTTTCGTAAAAAATTTTGAAAAAAATTGTCGAAAAAAAATTTTCGAAAAACATTTCGAAAAAAAATTTTCGAAAAAAATTTTTAAAAAAAATTTCGAAAAAAATTTTCAAAAAAAATTTCCAAAAGGTTTTGGAAAAAATTTTCGAAAAAAAGTTTCGAAATAAATTTTGGAAAAAAAATTTCGAAAAAAATTTTGAAAAAAAATTTCGAAAAAAATTTCGAAAAAAAATTTTCGAAAAAAATTTTTAAAAAAAATTTCGAAAAAAATTTTCAAAAAAAATTTCCAAAAAGTTTTGGAAAAAATTTTCGAAAAAAATTTTGAAAAGAATTTTCAAGAAAAATTTCCAAAAAAAATTTTCGAAAAAAATTTTGAAAAAAAATTTCGAAACAAATTTTGAAAAAAAATTTCCAAAAAAATTTCGAAAATAATTTTCAAAAACATTTTGGATAAAATTTTGAAAAGAAATTTCGAAAAAAATTTGGAAAAAATTCCGAAAAAAATTTGGGAAAAATTTTCGAAAAAAATTTTGGAAAAAAATTTTGAAAAAAATTTTCAAAAAAATTTTCGAAAAAAAATTTCCAAAAAAAATTTCGAAAAAAATGTTTTAAAAAAATTTCGAAAATAATTTTTAAAAAAAATTTCGAAAAAAATTTTTTAAAAAAATTTCGAAAAAAATTTTTAAAAAAAATTTCGAAAAAAATTTTGGAAAAAATTTTCGAAGAAAATTTTCAAAAAAAATTTTCGAAAAAAATTTTCGAAAAAAATTGGAAAAAAATTTTCAAAGAAATTTTCGAAAAAAATTTCGAAAAAAAATTTTTGAAAAAAATTTTTCGAAAAAAATTTGTTAAAAAAATTTCGAAAAAAATTTCCAAAAAAAAATTTCAAAAAAGTTTTGAAAAAATTTTGGAAAAAATTTCGAAAAAATTTTGGAAAAAATTTTCGAAAAAAATTGAAAAAATTTTCGAAAAAAATTATGGAAAAAATTTTCGAAAAATATTTTTAAAAAATTAAAAAAAAAATTTCAAAAAAATTTTCGAAAAAATTTTGGAAAAAATTTTCTAAAAAAATTTTCCCAAAAAATTTTCGAAAAATATTTTTAAAAAATTAAAAAAAAAATTTCAAAAAAATTTTCGAAAAAATTTTGGAAAAAATTTTCTAAAAAAATTTTCCCAAAAAATTTTGAAAAAAATTTTTGAAAAAATTTCGAAAAAAAATTTTCGAAAAAATTTTTGAAAAGAATTTTCGTAAAAAATTTTGAAAAAAATTGTCGAAAAAAAATTTTCGAAAAACATTTCGAAAAAAAATTTTCGAAAAAAATTTTTAAAAAAAATTTCGAAAAAAATTTTCAAAAAAAATTTCCAAAAAGTTTTGGAAAAAATTTTCGAAAAAAAGTTTCGAAATAAATTTTGGAAAAAAAATTTCGAAAAAAATTTTGAAAAAAAATTTCGAAAAAAATTTCGAAAAAAAAGTTTCGAAAAAAATTTTTTAAAAAAATTTCGAAAAAAATTTCGAAAAAAATTTAAAAAAAAAATTTCGAAAAAAATTTTCAAAAAAAATTTTGAAAAAAATTGTCGAAAAAAAAAACCAAAAAAAAATTTTCGAAAAAAATTTTGAAAAAAAATTTCGAAAAAAAATTCGAAAAAAAATTTCCAAAAAAATTTCGAAAAAAAATTTTAAAAAAGATTTCGAAAAAAATTTTCAAAAATATTTTCCAAAAAATTTTCGAAAAGAATTTACGAAAAAATTTTGAAAAGAGTTTTCGAAAGGAATTTCGAAAAAAAAATTTCGAAAAGTTTTCGAAAAAAAATTTCGAAAAAAAATTTGGAAAAAAATTTTCGAAAAAAAAATTTGAAAAAATTTTCGAAAAAAAATTTGAAAAAATTTTTCGAAAAAAATTTTTAAAAAAATTTCGAAAAAAATTTTCAAAAAAAATTTCCAAAAGGTTTTGGAAAAAATTTTCGAAAAAAATTTTCGAAAAAATTTTCGAAAAAAATTTTGAAAAGAATTTTCAAAAAAAATTTCGAAAAAAAATTTTCGAAAAAAAATTTTCGAAAAAAATTTTGGAAAAAAATTTCGAAACAAATTTTGAAAAAAAATTTCGAAAAAAATTTCGAAAATAATTTTCAAAAACATTTTGGAAAAAATTTTGAAAAGAAATTTCGAAAAAAATTTGGAAAAAATTTCGAAAAAAATTTGGGAAAAATTTTCGAAAAAATTTTGGAAAAAAATTTTCGAAAAAAATTTTGAAAAAAATTTTGAAAAAAATTTTCGAAAAAAAAATTTCGAAAAAAATTTCGAAAAAAAATTTCCAAAAAAATTTCGAAAAAAAATTTTCGAAAAAAAATTTTAAAAAAGATTTCGAAAAAAATTTTCAAAAAAAATTTCCAAAAAGTTTTGGAAAAAATTTTCGAAAAAAATTTTGAAAAGAATTTTCAAAAAAAATTTCGAAAAAAAATTTTCGAAAAAAATTTTGAAAAAAAATTTCGAAACAAATTTTGAAAAAAAATTTCCAAAAAAATTTCGAAAAAAATTTCGAAAAAAATTTCGAAAAAAATTTCGAAAATAATTTTCAAAAACATTTTGGAAAAAATTTTGAAAAGAAATTTCGAAAAAAATTTCGAAAAAATTTCGAAAAAAATTTTGGAAAAATTTTCGAAAAAAATTTTGGAAAAAAATTTGAAAAAAATTTTCAAAAAAATTTTCGAAAAAAAATTTCCAAAAAAAATTTCGAAAAAAAATTTTCGAAAAAAATGTTTTAAAAAAATTTCGAAAATAATTTTTAAAAAAAATTTCGAAAAAAATTTTTAAAAAAAATTTCGAAAAAAATTTCCAAAACGTTTTCCAAAAAATTTTGGAAAAAATTTTCGAAGAAAATTTTCGAAAAAAATTTTCGAAAAAAATTGGAAAAAAATTTTCAAAGAAATTTTCGAAAATAATTTCGAAAAAAAATTTTCGAAAAAAATTTTTCGAAAAAAATTTTTTAAAAAAATTTTTCGAAAAAAATTTTTTAAAAAAATTTCAAAAAAATTTCCAAAAAAAATTTTCAAAAAATTTTTGAAAAAATTTTGGAAAAAATTTTGAAAAAATTTTGGAAAAAATTTCGAAAAAATTTTGGAAAAAATTTTCGAAAAAAATTGAAAAAATTTTCGAAAAAAATTATGGAAAACATTTTCGAAAAATATTTTTAAAAAATTAAAAAAAAAATTTCAAAAAAATTTTCGAAAAAATTTTGGAAAAAATTTTCTAAAAAAATTTTCCCAAAAAATTTTGAAAAAAATTTTCGAAAAAATTTCGAAAAAAAATTTTCGAAAAAATTTTTGAAAAGAATTTTCGTAAAAAATTTTGAAAAAAATTGTCGAAAAAAAATTTTCGAAAAACATTTCGAAAAAAAATTTTCGAAAAAAATTTTTAAAAAAAATTTCGAAAAAAATTTTCAAAAAAAATTTCCAAAAGGTTTTGGAAAAAATTTTCGAAAAAAAGTTTCGAAATAAATTTTGGAAAAAAAATTTCGAAAAAAATTTTGAAAAAAAATTTCGAAAAAAATTTCGAAAAAAAATTTTCGAAAAAAATTTTTAAAAAAAATTTCGAAAAAAATTTTCAAAAAAAATTTCCAAAAAGTTTTGGAAAAAATTTTCGAAAAAAATTTTGAAAAGAATTTTCAAGAAAAATTTCCAAAAAAAATTTTCGAAAAAAATTTTGAAAAAAAATTTCGAAACAAATTTTGAAAAAAAATTTCCAAAAAAATTTCGAAAATAATTTTCAAAAACATTTTGGATAAAATTTTGAAAAGAAATTTCGAAAAAAATTTGGAAAAAATTCCGAAAAAAATTTGGGAAAAATTTTCGAAAAAAATTTTGGAAAAAAATTTTGAAAAAAATTTTCAAAAAAATTTTCGAAAAAAAATTTCCAAAAAAAATTTCGAAAAAAATGTTTTAAAAAAATTTCGAAAATAATTTTAAAAAAAAATTTCGAAAAAAATTTTTTAAAAAAATTTTCGAAAAAAATTGGAAAAAAATTTTCAAAGAAATTTTCGAAAAAAATTTCGAAAAAAAATTTTTGAAAAAAATTTTTCGAAAAAAATTTGTTAAAAAAATTTCGAAAAAAATTTCCAAAAAAAAATTTCAAAAAAGTTTTGGAAAAATTTTGGAAAAAATTTCGAAAAAATTTTGGAAAAAATTTTCGAAAAAAATTGAAAAAATTTTCGAAAAAAATTATGGAAAAAATTTTCGAAAAATATTTTTAAAAAATTAAAAAAAAAATTTCAAAAACATTTTCGAAAAAATTTTGGAAAAAATTTTCTAAAAAAATTTTCCCAAAAAATTTTGAAAAAAATTTTTGAAAAAATTTCGAAAAAAAATTTTCGAAAAAATTTTTGAAAAGAATTTTCGTAAAAAATTTTGAAAAAAATTGTCGAAAAAAAATTTTCGAAAAACATTTCGAAAAAAAATTTTCGAAAAAAATTTTTAAAAAAAATTTCGAAAAAAATTTTCAAAAAAAATTTCCAAAAAGTTTTGGAAAAAATTTTCGAAAAAAAGTTTCGAAATAAATTTTGGAAAAAAAATTTCGAAAAAAATTTTGAAAAAAAATTTCGAAAAAAATTTCGAAAAAAAAGTTTCGAAAAAAATTTTTTAAAAAAATTTCGAAAAAAATTTCGAAAAAAATTTAAAAAAAAAATTTCGAAAAAAATTTTCAAAAAAAATTTTGAAAAAAATTGTCGAAAAAAAAAACCAAAAAAAAATTTTCGAAAAAAATTTTGAAAAAAAATTTCGAAAAAAAATTCGAAAAAAAATTTCCAAAAAAATTTCGAAAAAAAATTTTAAAAAAGATTTCGAAAAAAATTTTCAAAAATATTTTCCAAAAAATTTTCGAAAAGAATTTACGAAAAAATTTTGAAAAGAGTTTTCGAAAGGAATTTCGAAAAAAAAATTTCGAAAAGTTTTCGAAAAAAAATTTCGAAAAAAAATTTGGAAAAAAATTTTCGAAAAAAAAATTTGAAAAAATTTTCGAAAAAAAATTTGAAAAAATTTTTCGAAAAAAATTTTTAAAAAAATTTTCGAAAAAATTCTGGAAAAAATTTTCTAAAAAAATTTTTCCAAAAAATTTGAAAAAAATTTTTGAAAAAAATTTCGAAAAAAAATTTTCAAAAAAAATTTTGAAAAACATTTTCGTAAAAAATTTTGAAAAAAATTGTCGAAAAAAAATTTTCGAAAAACATTTTGAAAAGAAATTTCGAAAAAATTATGAAAAAAATTTTCAAAAAGTTTTTCGAAAAAAAATTCGAAAAAAAATTTTCGAAAAAAATTTTGAAAAAAAATTTTCAAAAAAAATTTAAAAAAAAAATTTCGAAAAAAATTTCGAAAAAAATTTCGAAAAAAATTTTCAAAAAAAATATCCAAAATGTTTTGGAAAAAATTTTCGAAAAAAATTTTGAAAAGAATTTTCAAAAAAAATTTCGAAAAAAAATTTTCGAAAAAAATTTTGGAAAAAAATTTCGAAACAAATTTTGAAAAAAAATTTCGAAAAAAATTTCGAAAATAATTTTCAAAAACATTTTGGAAAAAATTTTGAAAAGAAATTTCGAAAAAAATTTGGAAAAAATTTCGAAAAAAATTTGGGAAAAATTTTCGAAAAAATTTTGAAAAAAAATTTTCGAAAAAAATTTTGAAAAAAATTTTGAAAAAAATTTTCGAAAAAAAAATTTCGAAAAAAATTTCGAAAAAAAATTTCCAAAAAAATTTCGAAAAAAAATTTTCGAAAAAAAATTTTAAAAAAGATTTCGAAAAAAATTTTCAAAAAAAATTTCCAAAAAGTTTTGGAAAACATTTTCGAAAAAAATTTTGAAAAGAATTTTCAAAAAAAATTTCGAAAAAAAATTTACGAAAAAAATTTTGAAAAAAAATTTCGAAACAAATTTTGAAAAAAAATTTCCAAAAAAATTTCGAAAAAAATTTCGAAAAAAATTTCGAAAAAAATTTCGAAAAAAATTTCGAAAATAATTTTCAAAAACATTTTGGAAAAAATTTTGAAAAGAAAATTCGAAAAAAATTTCGAAAAAATTTCGAAAAAAATTTTGGAAAAATTTTCGAAAAAAATTTTGGAAAAAAATTTTGAAAAAAATTTTCAAAAAAATTTTCGAAAAAAAATTTCCAAAAAAAATTTCGAAAAAAAATTTTCGAAAAAAATGTTTTAAAAAAATTTCGAAAATAATTTTTAAAAAAAATTTCGAAAAAAATTTTTAAAAAAAATTTCGAAAATAATTTTTAAAAAAAATTTCGAAAAAAATTTCGAAAAAAATTTCCAAAACGTTTTCCAAAAAATTTTCGAAGAAAATTTTCGAAAAAAATTTTCGAAAAAAATTGGAAAAAAATTTTCAAAGAAATTTTCGAAAAAAATTTCGAAAAAAAATTTTTCGAAAAAAAGTTTTTAAAAAAATTTCGAAAAAAATTTCCAAAAAAAATTTTCAAAAAATTTTTGAAAAAATTTTGGAAAAAATTTTGAAAAAATTTTGGAAAACATTTTGAAAAAATTTTGGAAAAAATTTTCGAAAAAAATTGAAAAAATTTTCGAAAAAAATTATGGAAAACATTTTCGAAAAATATTTTTAAAAAATTAAAAAAAAAATTTCAAAAAAATTTTCGAAAAAATTTTGGAAAAAATTTTCTAAAAAAATTTTCCCAAAAAATTTTGAAAAAAATTTTCGAAAAAATTTCGAAAAAAAATTTTCGAAAAAATTTTTGAAAAGAATTTTCGTAAAAAATTTTGAAAAAAATTGTCGAAAAACATTTCGAAAAAAAATTTTCGAAAAAAATTTTTAAAAAAAATTTCGAAAAAAATTTTCAAAAAAATTTCCAAAAGGTTTTGGAAAAAATTTTCGAAAAAAAGTTTCGAAATAAATTTTGGAAAAAAAATTTCGAAAAAAATTTTGAAAAAAAATTTCGAAAAAAATTTCGAAAAAAAATTTTCGAAAAAAATTTTTAAAAAAAATTTCGAAAAAAATTTTCAAAAAAAATTTCCAAAAAGTTTTGGAAAAAATTTTCGAAAAAAATTTTGAAAAGAATTTTCAAAAAAAATTTCGAAAAAAAATTTTCGAAAAAAATTTTGAAAAAAAATTTCGAAACAAATTTTGAAAAAAAATTTCCAAAAAAATTTCGAAAATAATTTTCAAAAACATTTTGGATAAAATTTTGAAAAGAAATTTCGAAAAAAATTTGGAAAAAATTCCGAAAAAAATTTGGGAAAAATTTTCGAAAAAAATTTTGGAAAAAAATTTTCGAAAAAAATTTTGAAAAAAATTTTCAAAAAAATTTTCGAAAAAAAATTTCCAAAAAAAATTTCGAAAAAAATGTTTTAAAAAAATTTCGAAAATAATTTTTAAAAAAAATTTCGAAAAACATTTTTTAAAAAAATTTCGAAAAAAATTTTTAAAAAAAATTTCGAAAAAAATTTCCAAAACGTTTTCCAAAAAATTTTTGGAAAAAATTTTCGAAGAAAATTTTCGAAAAAAATTTTCAAAAAATTTTTGAAAAAATTTTGGAAAAAATTTCGAAAAAATTTTGGAAAAAATTTTCGAAAAAAATTGAAAAAATTTTCGAAAAAAATTATGGAAAACATTTTCGAAAAATATTTTTAAAAAATTAAAAAAAAAATTTCAAAAAAATTTTCGAAAAAATTTTGGAAAAAATTTTCTAAAAAAATTTTCCCAAAAAATTTTGAAAAAAATTTTTGAAAAAATTTCGAAAAAAAATTTTCGAAAAAATTTTTGAAAAGAATTTTCGTAAAAAATTTTGAAAAAAATTGTCGAAAAAAAATTTTCGAAAAACATTTCGAAAAAAAATTTTCGAAAAAAATTTTTAAAAAAAATTTCGAAAAAAATTTTCAAAAAAAATTTCCAAAAAGTTTTGGAAAAAATTTTCGAAAAAAAGTTTCAAAATAAATTTTGGAAAAAAAATTTTGAAAAAAAAATTCGAAAAAAATTTCGAAAAAAAATTTTCGAAAAAAATTTTTAAAAAAAATTTCGAAAAAAATTTCGAAAAAAATTTAAAAAAAAAATTCGAAAAAAAATTTCCAAAAAAATTTCGAAAAAAAATTTTAAAAAAGATTTCGAAAAAAATTTTCAAAAATATTTTCAAAAAAATTTTCGAAAAGAATTTACGAAAAAAATTTTGAAAAGAGTTTTCGAAAGGAATTTCGAAAAAAAAATTTCGAAAAGTTTTCGAAAAAAAATTTCGAAAAAAAATTTGGAAAAAAATTTTCGAAAAAAAAATTTGAAAAAATTTTCGAAAAAAAATTTGAAAAAATTTTTCGAAAAAAATTTTTAAAAAAATTTTCGAAAAAATTCTGGAAAAAATTTTCTAAAAAAATTTTTCCAAATAATTTGAAAAAAATTTTTGAAAAAAATTTCGAAAAAAAATTTTCAAAAAAAATTTTGAAAAACATTTTCGTAAAAAATTTTGAAAAAAATTGTCGAAAAAAAATTTTCGAAAAACATTTTGAAAAGAAATTTCGAAAAAATTATGAAAAAAATTTTCAAAAAGATTTTCGAAAAAAAATTCGAAAAAAAATTTTCGAAAAAAATTTTGAAAAAAAATTTTCAAAAAAAATTTAAAAAAAAAATTTCGAAAAAAATTTCGAAAAAAATTTTCAAAAAAAATTTCCAAAAAGTTTTGGAAAAAATTTTCGAAAAAAATTTTGAAAAGAATTTTCAAAAAAAATTTCGAAAAAAAATTTTCGAAAAAAATTTTGGAAAAAAATTTCGAAACAAATTTTGAAAAAAAATTTCGAAAAAAATTTCGAAAATAATTTTCAAAAACAGTTTGGAAAAAAGTTTGAAAAGAAATTTCGAAAAAAATTTGGAAAAAATTTCGAAAAAAATTTGGGAAAAATTTTCGAAAAAATTTTGGAAAAAAATTTTCGAAAAAAATTTTGAAAAAAATTTTGAAAAAAATTTTCGAAAAAAAAATTTCGAAAAAAATTTCGAAAAAAAATTTCCAAAAAAATTTCGAAAAAAAATTTTCGAAAAAAAATTTTCGAAAAAACATTTTAAAAAAGATTTCGAAAAAAATTTTCAAAAAAAATTTCCAAAAAGTTTTGGAAAAAATTTTCGAAAAAAATTTTGAAAAGAATTTTCAAAAAAAATTTCGAAAAAAAATTTTCGAAAAAAATTTTGAAAAAAAATTTTCGAAAAAAATGTTTTAAAAAAATTTCGAAAATAATTTTTAAAAAAAATTTCGAAAAAAATTTTTAAAAAAAATTTCGAAAAAAATTTTTAAAAAAAATTTCGAAAAAAATTTCGAAAAAAATTTCCAAAACGTTTTCCAAAAAATTTTGGAAAAAATTTTCGAAGAAAATTTTCGAAAAAAATTTTCGAAAAAAATTGGAAAAAAATTTTCAAAGAAATTTTCGAAAAAAATTTCGAAAAAAAAATTTTGAAAAAAATTTTTCGAAAAAAATCTTTTAAAAAGATTTTTCGAAAAAAATTTTTTAAAAAAATTTCGAAAAAAATTTCCAAAAAAAATTTTCAAAAAATTTTTGAAAAAATTTTGGAAAAAATTTTGAAAAAATTTTGGAAAAAATTTTGAAAAAATTTTGGAAAAAATTTTCGAAAAAAATTGAAAAAATTTTCGAAAAAAATTATGGAAAACATTTTCGAAAAATATTTTTAAAAAATAAAAAAAAAATTTCAAAAAAATTTTCGAAAAAATTTTGGAAAAAATTTTCTAAAAAAATTTTCCAAAAAATTTTGAAAAAAATTTTCGATAAAATTTCGAAAAAAAATTTTCGAAAAAATTTTTGAAAAGAATTTTCGTAAAACATTTTGAAAAAAATTGTCGAAAAAAAATTTTCGAAAAACATTTCGAAAAAAAATATTCGAAAAAAATTTTTAAAAAAAATTTCGAAAAAAATTTTCAAAAAAAATTTCCAAAAAGTTTTGGAAAAAATTTTCGAAAAAACGTTTCGAAATAAATTTTGGAAAAAAAATTTCGAAAAAAATTTTGAAAAAAAATTTCGAAAAAAATTTCGAAAAAAAATTTTCGAAAAAAATTTTTAAAAAAAATTTCGAAAAAAATTTTCAAAAAAAATTCCAAAAAGTTTTGGAAAAAATTTTCGAAAAAAATTTTGAAAAGAATTTTCAAAAAAAATTTCGAAAAAAAATTTTCGAAAAAAATTTTGAAAAAAAATTTCGAAACAAATTTTGAAAAAAAATTTCCAAAAAAATTTCGAAAATAATTTTCAAAAACATTTTGGATAAAATTTTGAAAAGAAATTTCGAAAAAAATTTGGAAAAAATTCCGAAAAAAATTTGGGAAAAATTTTCGAAAAAAATTTTGGAAAAAAATTTTCGAAAAAAATTTTGAAAAAAATTTTCAAAAAAATTTTCGAAAAAAAATTTCCAAAAAAAATTTCGAAAAAAATGTTTTAAAAAAATTTCGAAAATAATTTTTAAAAAAAATTTCGAAAAAAATTTCGAAAAAAATTTCCAAAACGTTTTCCAAAAAATTTTGGAAAAAATTTTCGAAGAAAATTTTCGAAAAAAATTTTCGAAAAAAATTGGAAAAAAATTTTCAAAGAAATTTTCGAAAAAAATTTCGAAAAAAAATTTTTGAAAAAAATTTTTAAAAAAAAATCTTTTAAAAAAATTTTTCGAAAAAAATTTTTTAAAAAAATTTCGAAAAAAATTTCCAAAAAAAATTTTCAAAAAATTTTTGAAAAAATTTTGGAAAAAATTTTGAAAAAATTTTGGAAAAAATTTTGAAAAAATTTTGGAAAAAATTTTCGAAAAAAATTGAAAAAATTTTCGAAAAAAATTATGGAAAACATTTTCGAAAAATATTTTTAAAAAATTAAAAAAAAAATTTCAAAAAATTTTCGAAAAAATTTTGGAAAAAATTTTCTAAAAAAATTTTCCCAAAAAATTTTGAAAAAAATTTTCGAAAAAATTTCGAAAAAAAATTTTCGAAAAAATTTTTGAAAAGAATTTTCGTAAAAAATTTTGAAAAAAATTGTCGAAAAAAAATTTTCGAAAAACATTTCGAAAAAAAATATTCGAAAAAAATTTTTAAAAAAAATTTCGAAAAAAATTTTGAAAAAAATTTCCAAAAAGTTTTGGAAAAAATTTTCGAAAAAACGTTTCGAAATAAATTTTGGAAAAAAAATTTCGAAAAAAATTTTGAAAAAAAATTTCGAAAAAAATTTCGAAAAAAAATTTTCGAAAAAAATTTTTAAAAAAAATTTCGAAAAAAATTTTCAAAAAAAATTTCCAAAAAGTTTTGGAAAAAATTTTCGAAAAAAATTTTGAAAAGAATTTTCAAAAAAAATTTCGAAAAAAAATTTTCGAAAAAAATTTTGAAAAAAAATTTCGAAACAAATTTTGAAAAAAAATTTCCAAAAAAATTTCGAAAATAATTTTCAAAAACATTTTGGATAAAATTTTGAAAAGAAATTTCGAAAAAAATTTGGAAAAAATTCCGAAAAAAATTTGGGAAAAATTTTCGAAAAAAATTTTGGAAAAAAATTTTCGAAAAAAATTTTGAAAAAAATTTTCAAAAAAATTTTCGAAAAAAAATTTCCAAATAAAAATTTCGAAAAAAATGTTTTAAAAAAATTTCGAAAATAATTTAAAAAAAAAATTTCGAAAAAAATTTTTTAAAAAAATTTCGAAAAAACTTTTTTAAAAAAAATTTCGAAAAAAATTTCCAAAACGTTTTCCAAAAAATTTTTGAAAAAATTTTCGAAGAAAATTTTCGAAAAAAATTTTCGAAAAAAATTTTCGAAAAAAATTGGAAAAAAATTTTCAAAGAAATTTTCGAAAAAAATTTCGAAAAAAAATTTTTGAAAAAAATTTTTCGAAAAAAATTTTTTAAAAAAATTTCGAAAAAAATTTCCAAAAAAAATTTTCAAAAAATTTTTGAAAAAATTTTGGAAAAAATTTCGAAAAAATTTTGGAAAAAATTTTTGAAAAAAATTGAAAAAATTTTCGAAAAAAATTATGGAAAACATTTTCGAAAAATATTTTTAAAAAATTAAAAAAAAAATTTCAAAAAAATTTTCGAAAAAATTTTGGAAAAAATTTTCTAAAAAAATTTTCCCAAAAAATTTTGAAAAAAATTTTTGAAAAAATTTCGAAAAAAAATTTTCGAAAAAATTTTTGAAAAGAATTTTCGTAAAAAATTTTGAAAAAAATTGTCGAAAAAAAATTTTCGAAAAACATTTCGAAAAAAAATTTTCGAAAAAAATTTTTAAAAAAAATTTCGAAAAAAATTTTCAAAAAAAATTTCCAAAAAGTTTTGGAAAAAATTTTCGAAAAAAAGTTTCGAAATAAATTTTGGAAAAAAAATTTCGAAAAAAATTTTGAAAAAAAATTTCGAAAAAAATTTCGAAAAAAAATTTTCGAAAAAAATTTTTAAAAAAAATTTCGAAAAAAATTTCGAAAAAAATTTTTAAAAAAAATTTCGAAAAAAATTTTCAAAAAAAATTTTGAAAAAAATTTTGAAAAAAATTGTCGAAAAAAAAAACAAAAAAAAATTTTCGAAAAAAATTTTGAAAAAAAATTTCGAAAAAAAATTCGAAAAAAAATTTCCAAAAAAATTTCGAAAAAAAATTTTGAAAAAGATTTCGAAAAAAATTTTCAAAAATATTTTCCAAAAAATTTTCGAAAAGAATTTACGAAAAAAATTTTGAAAAGAGTTTTCGAAAGGAATTTCGAAAAAAAAATTTCTAAAATTTTTGAAAAAAAATTTCGAAAAAAAATTTGGAAAAAAATTTCGAAAAAAAATTTAAAAAAAATTTCGAAAAAAATTTTCAAAAAAATTTTCGAAAAAATTTAGGAAAAAATTTTCGAAAAAAGTTTTCGAAAAAAAATTCCAAAAAAAAATTTTCAAAAAAATTTTCGAAAAAAAAATTTGAAAAAATTTTCGAAAAAAAATTTGAAAAAATTTTCGAAAAAATTCTGGAAAAAATTTTCTAAAAAAATTTTTCCAAAAAATTTGAAAAAAATTTTTGAAAAAAATTTCGAAAAAAAATTTTCAAAAAAAATTTTGAAAAACATTTTCGTAAAAAATTTTGAAAAAAATTGTCGAAAAAAAATTTTTGGCAAAAACATTTTGAAAAGAAATTTCGAAAAAATTATGAAAAAAATTTTCAAAAAGATTTTCGAAAAAAAATTCGAAAAAAAATTTCCAAAAAAATTTCGAAAAAAAATTTTCGAAAAAAAATTTTAAAAAAGATTTCGAAAAAAATTTTCAAAAAAAATTTCCAAAAAGTTTTGGAAAAAATTTTCGAAAAAAATTTTGAAAAGAATTTTCAAAAAAAATTTCGAAAAAAAATTTTCGAAAAAAATTTTGAAAAAAAATTTCGAAACAAATTTTGAAAAAAAATTTCCAAAAAAATTTCGAAAAAAATTTCGAAAAAAATTTCGAAAATAATTTTCAAAAACATTTTGGAAAAAATTTTGAAAAGAAATTTCGAAAAAAATTTGGAAAAAATTTCGAAAAAAATTTTGGAAAAATTTTCGAAAAAAATTTTGGAAAAAAATTTTGAAAAAAATTTTCAAAAAAATTTTCGAAAAAAAATTTCCAAAAAAAATTTCGAAAAAAAATTTTCGAAAAAAATGTTTTAAAAAAATTTCGAAAATAATTTTTAAAAAAAATTTCGAAAAAAATTTTTAAAAAAAATTTCGAAAAAAATTTTTAAAAAAAATTTCGAAAAAAATTTCCAAAACGTTTTCCAAAAAATTTTGGAAAAAATTTTCGAAGAAAATTTTCGAAAAAAATTTTCGAAAAAAATTGGAAAAAAATTTTCAAAGAAATTTTCGAAAAAAATTTCGAAAAAAAAATTTTGAAAAAAATCTTTTAAAAAAATTTTTCGAAAAAAATTTTTTAAATAAATTTCGAAAAAAATTTCCAAAAAAAATTTTCAAAAAATTTTTGAAAAAATTTTGGAAAAAATTTTGAAAAAATTTTGGAAAAAATTTTGAAAAAATTTTGGAAAAAATTTTCGAAAAAAATTGAAAAAATTTCGAAAAAAATTATGGAAAACATTTTCGAAAAATATTTTTAAAAAATTAAAAAAAAAATTTCAAAAAAATTTTCGAAAAAATTTTGGAAAAAAGTTTCTAAAAAGATTTTCCAAAAAATTTTGAAAAAAATTTTCGAAAAAATTTCGAAAAAAAATTTTCGAAAAAATTTTTGAAAAGAATTTTCGTAAAACATTTTGAAAAAAATTGTCGAAAAAAAATTTTCGAAAAACATTTCGAAAAAAAATATTCGAAAAAAATTTTTAAAAAAAATTTCGAAAAAAATTTTCAAAAAAAATTTCCAAAAAGTTTTGGAAAAAATTTTCGAAAAAACGTTTCGAAATAAATTTTGGAAAAAAAATTTCGAAAAAAATTTTGAAAAAAAATTTCGAAAAAAATTTCGAAAAAAAATTTTCGAAAAAAATTTTTAAAAAAAATTTCGAAAAAAATTTTCAAAAAAAATTTCCAAAAAGTTTTGGAAAAAATTTTCGAAAAAAATTTTGAAAAGAATTTTCAAAAAAAATTTCGAAAAAAAATTTTCGAAAAAAATTTTGAAAAAAAATTTCGAAACAAATTTTAAAAAAAAATTTCCAAAAAAATTTCGAAAATAATTTTCAAAAACATTTTGGATAAAATTTTGAAAAGAAATTTCGAAAAAAATTTGGAAAAAATTCCGAAAAAAATTTGGGAAAAATTTTCGAAAAAAATTATGGAAAACATTTTCGAAAAATATTTTTAAAAAATTAAAAAAAAAATTTCAAAAAATTTTCGAAAAAATTTTGGAAAAAATTTTCTAAAAAAATTTTCCCAAAAAATTTTGAAAAAAATTTTCGAAAAAATTTCGAAAAAAAATTTTCGAAAAAATTTTTGAAAAGAATTTTCGTAAAAAATTTTGAAAAAAATTGTCGAAAAAAAATTTTCGAAAAACATTTCGAAAAAAAATATTCGAAAAAAATTTTTAAAAAAAATTTCGAAAAAAATTTTCAAAAAAAATTTCCAAAAAGTTTTGGAAAAAATTTTCGAAAAAACGTTTCGAAATAAATTTTGGAAAAAAAATTTCGAAAAAAATTTTGAAAAAAAATTTCGAAAAAAATTTCGAAAAAAAATTTTCGAAAAAAATTTTTTAAAAAAATTTCGAAAAAAATTTTCAAAAAAAATTTCCAAAAAGTTTTGGAAAAAATTTTCGAAAAAAATTTTGAAAAGAATTTTCAAAAAAAATTTCGAAAAAAAATTTTCGAAAAAAATTTTGAAAAAAAATTTCGAAGCAAATTTTGAAAAAAAATTTCCAAAAAAATTTCGAAAATAATTTTCAAAAACATTTTGGATAAAATTTTGAAAAGAAATTTCGAAAGAAATTTGGAAAAAATTCCGAAAAAAATTTGGGAAAATTTTTCGAAAAAAATTTTGGAAAAAAATTTTCGAAAAAAATTTTGAAAAAAATTTTCAAAAAAATTTTCGAAAAAAAATTTCCAAAAAAAATTTCGAAAAAAATGTTTTAAAAAAATTTCGAAAATAATTTTTAAAAAAAATTTCGAAAAAAATTTTTTAAAAAAATTTCGAAAAAAATTTTTAAAAAAAATTTCGAAAAAAATTTCCAAAACGTTTTCCAAAAAATTTTGGAAAAAATTTTCGAAGAAAATTTTCGAAAAAAATTTTCGAAAAAAATTTTCGAAAAAAATTGGAAAAAAATTTTCAAAGAAATTTTCGAAAAAAATTTCGAAAAAAAATTTTTGAAAAAAATTTTTCGAAAAAAATTTTTTAAAAAAATTTCGAAAAAAATTTCCAAAAAAAATTTTCAAAAAATTTTTGAAAAAATTTTGGAAAAAATTTCGAAAAAATTTTGGAAAAAATTTTCGAAAAAAATTGAAAAAATTTTCGAAAAAAATTATGGAAAACATTTTCGAAAAATATTTTTAAAAAATTAAAAAAAAAATTTCAAAAAAATTTTCGAAAAAATTTTGGAAAAAATTTTCTAAAAAAATTTTCCCAAAAAATTTTGAAAAAAATTTTTGAAAAAATTTCGAAAAAAAATTTTCGAAAAAATTTTTGAAAAGAATTTTCGTAAAAAATTTTGAAAAAAATTGTCGAAAAAAAATTTTCGAAAAACATTTCGAAAAAAAATTTTCGAAAAAAATTTTTAAAAAAAATTTCGAAAAAAATTTTCAAAAAAAATTTCCAAAAAGTTTTGGAAAAAATTTTCGAAAAAAAGTTTCGAAATAAATTTTGGAAAAAAAATTTCGAAAAAAATTTTGAAAAAAAATTTCGAAAAAAATTTCGAAAAAAAATTTTCGAAAGAAATTTTTAAAAAAAATTTTGAAAAAAATTTCGAAAAAAATTTTAAAAAAAAATTTCGAAAAAAATTTTGAAAAAAAATTTTGAAAAAAATTTTGAAAAAAATTGTCGAAAAAAAAAACAAAAAAAAATTTTCGAAAAAAATTTTGAAAAAAAATTTCGAAAAAAAATTCGAAAAAAAATTTCCAAAAAAATTTCGAAAAAAAATTTTAAAAAAGATTTCGAAAAAAATTTTCAAAAATATTTTCCAAAAAATTTTCGAAAAGAATTTACGAAAAAAATTTTGAAAAGAGTTTTCGAAAGGAATTTCGAAAAAAAAATTTCTAAAATTTTTGAAAAAAAATTTCGAAAAAAAATTTGGAAAAAAATTTCGAAAAAAAATTTAAAAAAAATTTCGAAAAAAATTTTCAAAAAAATTTTCGAAAAAATTTAGGAAAAAATTTTCGAAAAAAGTTTTCGAAAAAAAATTCCAAAAAAAAATTTTCAAAAAAATTTTCGAAAAAAAAATTTGAAAAAATTTTCGAAAAAAAATTTGAAAAAATTTTCGAAAAAATTCTGGAAAAAATTTTCTAAAAAAATTTTTCCAAAAAATTTGAAAAAAATTTTTGAAAAAAATTTCGAAAAAAAATTTTCAAAAAAAATTTTGAAAAACATTTTCGTAAAAAATTTTGAAAAAAATTGTCGAAAAAAAATTTTTGGCAAAAACATTTTGAAAAGAAATTTCGAAAAAATTATGAAAAAAATTTTCAAAAAGATTTTCGAAAAAAAATTCGAAAAAAAATTTTCGAAAAAAATTTTGAAAAAAAATTTTCAAAAAAAATTTTTAAAAAAAATTTCGAAATAAATTTTCAAAAAAAATTTCCAAAAAGTTTTGGAAAAAATTTTCGAAAAAAATTTTGAAAAGAATTTTCAAAAAAAATTTCGAAAAAAAATTTTCGAAAAAAATTTTGGAAAAAAATTTCGAAACAAATTTTGAAAAAAAATTTCGAAAATAATTTTCAATAACATTTTGGAAAAAATTTTGAAAAGAAATTTCGAAAAAAATTTGGAAAAAATTTCGAAAAAAATTTGGGAAAAATTTTCGAAAAAATTTTGGAAAAAAATTTTCGAAAAAATTTTGGAAAAAAATTTTCGAAAAAAATTTTGAAAAAAATTTTGAAAAAAATTTTCGAAAAAAAAATTTCGAAAAAAATTTCGAAAAAAAATTTCCAAAAAAATTTCGAAAAAAAATTTTCGAAAAAAAATTTTAAAAAAGATTTCGAAAAAAATATTTTCAAAAAAAATTTCCAAAAAGTTTTGGAAAAAATTTTCGAAAAAAATTTTGAAAAGAATTTTCAAAAAAAATTTCGAAAAAAAATTTTCGAAAAAAATTTTGAAAAAAAATTTCGAAACAAATTTTGAAAAAAAATTTCCAAAAAAATTTCGAAAAAAATTTCGAAAAAAATTTCGAAAATAATTTTCAAAAACATTTTGGAAAAAATTTTGAAAAGAAATTTCGAAAAAAATTTGGAAAAAATTTCGAAAAAAATTTTGGAAAAATTTTCGAAAAAAATTTTGGAAAAAAAATTTCGAAAAAAATTTTGAAAAAAATTTTCAAAAAAATTTTCGAAAAAAAATTTCCAAAAAAAATTTCGAAAAAAAATTTTCGAAAAAAATGTTTTAAAAAAATTTCGAAAATAATTTTTTAAAAAAATTTCGAAAAAAATTTTTAAAAAAAATTTCGAAAAAAATTTTTAAAAAAAATTTCGAAAAAAATTTCCAAAACGTTTTCCAAAAAATTTTGGAAAAAATTTTCGAAGAAAATTTTCGAAAAAATTTTTCGAAAAAAATTTTCGAAAAAAATTGGAAAAAAATTTTCAAAGTAATTTTCGAAAAAAATTTCGAAAAAAAATTTTTGAAAAAAATTTTTCGAAAAAAATTTTTTAAAAAAATTTCGAAAAAAATTTCCAAAAAAAATTTTCAAAAAATTTTTGAAAAAAGTTTGGAAAAAATTTTGAAAAAATTTTGGAAAAAATTTTCGAAAAAAATTGAAAAAATTTTCGAAAAAAATTATGGAAAACATTTTCGAAAAATATTTTTAAAAAATTAAAAAAAAAATTTCAAAAAAATTTTCGAAAAAATTTTGGAAAAAATTTTCTAAAAAAATTTTCCCAAAACATTTTGAAAAAAATTTTCGAAAAAATTTGAAAAAAAATTTTCGAAAAAATTTTTGAAAAGAATTTTCGTAAAAAATTTTGAAAAAAATTGTCGAAAAAAATTTTCGAAAAACATTTCGAAAAAAAATTTTCGAAAAAAATTTTTAAAAAAAATTTCGAAAAAAATTTTCAAAAAAAATTTCCAAAAAGTTTTGGAAAAAATTTTCGAAAAAAAGTTTCGAAATAAATTTTGGAAAAAAAATTTCGAAAAAAATTTTGAAAAAAAATTTCGAAAAAAATTTCGAAAAAAAATTTTCGAAAAAAATTTTTAAAAAAAATTTCGAAAAAAATTTCGAAAAAAATTTAAAAAAAAAATTTCGAAAAAAATTTTCAAAAAAATTTTGAAAAAAAAGTTTGAAAAAAATTGTCGAAAAAAAAAACCAAAAAAAAATTTTCGAAAAAAATTTTGAAAAAAAATTTTGAAAAAAAATTTCGAAAAAAAATTCGAAAAAAAATTTCCAAAAAAATTTCGAAAAAAAATTTTTAAAAAGATTTCGAAAAAAATTTTCAAAAATATTTTCCAAAAAATTTTCGAAAAGAATTTACGAAAAAAATTTTGAAAAGAGTTTTCGAAAGGAATTTCGAAAAAAAAATTTCGAAAATTTTGAAAAAAAATTTCGAAAAAAAATTTGGAAAAAAATTTCGAAAAAAAATTTAAAAAAAATTTCGAAAAAAATTTTCAAAAAAATTTTCGAAAAAATTTAGGAAAAAATTTTCGAAAAAAGTTTTCGAAAAAAAATTCCAAAAAAAAATTTTCAAAAAAATTTTCGAAAAAAAAATTTGAAAAAATTTTCGAAAAAAAATTTGAAAAAATTTTTCGAAAAAAATTTTTAAAAAAATTTTCGAAAAAATTCTGGAAAAAATTTTCTAAAAAAATTTTTCCAAAAAATTTGAAAAAAATTTTTGAAAAAAATTTCGAAAAAAAATTTTCAAAAAAAATTTTGAAAAACATTTTCGTAAAAAATTTTGAAAAAAATTGTCGAAAAAAAATTTTCGAAAAACATTTTGAAAAGAAATTTCGAAAAAATTATGAAAAAAATTTTCAAAAAGATTTTCGAAAAAAAATTCGAAAAAAAATTTTCGAAAAAAATTTTGAAAAAAAATTTTCAAAAAAAATTTTTAAAAAAAATTTCGAAAAAAATTTCGAAAAAAATTTCGAAAAAAATTTTCAAAAAAAATTTCCAAAAAGTTTTGGAAAAAATTTTCGAAAAAAATTTTGAAAAGAATTTTCAAAAAAAATTTCGAAAAAAAATTTTCGAAAAAAATTTTGGAAAAAAATTTCGAAACAAATTTTGTAAAAAAATTTTAAAAAAGATTTCGAAAAAAATTTTCAAAAAAAATTTCCAAAAAGTTTTGGAAAAAATTTTCGAAAAAAATTTTGAAAAGAATTTTCAAAAAAAATTTCGAAAAAAAATTTTCGAAAAAAATTTTGAAAAAAAATTTTCAAAAACATTTTGGAAAAAATTTTGAAAAGAAATTTCGAAAAAAATTTGGAAAAAATTTCGAAAAAAATTTGGGAAAAATTTTCGAAAAAATTTTGGAAAAAAATTTTCGAAAAAAAAATTTCGAAAAAAATTTCGAAAAAAAATTTCCAAAAAAATTTCGAAAAAAAATTTTCGAAAAAAAATTTTAAAAAAGATTTCGAAAAAAATTTTCAAAAAAAATTTCCAAAAAGTTTTGGAAAAAATTTTCGAAAAAAATTTTGAAAAGAATTTTCAAAAAAAATTTCGAAAAAAAATTTTCGAAAAAAATTTTGAAAAAAAATTTCGAAACAAATTTTGAAAAAAAATTTCCAAAAAAATTTCGAAAAAAATTTCGAAAAAAATTTCGAGAAAAATTTCGAAAATAATTTTCAAAAACATTTTGGAAAAAAATTTAAAAGAAATTTCGAAAAAAATTTGGAAAAAATTTCGAAAAAAAATTGAAAAAAAATTGAAAAAAATTTTCGAAAAAAATTTTGGAAAAAAATTTTCGAAAAAAATTTTGAAAAAAATTTTCAAAAAAATTTTCGAAAAAAAATTTCCAAAAAAAATTTCGAAAAAAAATTTTCGAAAAAAATGTTTTAAAAAAATTTCGAAAATAATTTTTTAAAAAAATTTCGAAAAAAATTTTTAAAAAAAATTTCGAAAAAAATTTCGAAAAAAATTTCCAAAACGTTTTCCAAAAAATTTTGGAAAAAATTTTCGAAGAAAATTTTCGAAAAAGATTTTCGAAAAAAATTTTCGAAAAAAATTGGAAAAAAATTTTCAAAGAAATTTTCGAAAAAAATTTCGAAAAAAAATTTTTGAAAAAAATTTTTCGAAAAAAATTTTTTAAAAAAATTTCAAAAAAAATTTCCAAAAAAAATTTTCAAAAAAAATTTTTAAAAAATTTTTGAAAAAATTTTGGATTAAATTTCGAAAAAATTTTGGAAAAAATTTTCGAAAAAAATTATGGAAAACATTTTCGAAAAATATTTTTAAAAAATAAAAAAAAAAATTTCAAAAAAATTTTCGAAAAAATTTTCTAAAAAAATTTTCCCAAAAAAATTTGAAAAAAATTTTTGAAAAAATTTCGAAAAAAAATTTTCGAAAAAATTTTTGAAAAGAATTTTCGTAAAAAATTTTGAAAAAAATTGTCGAAAAAAAATTTTCGAAAAACATTTCGAAAAAAATTTTCGAAAAAAATTTTTAAAAAAAATTTCGAAAAAAATTTTCAAAAAAAATTTCCAAGTTTTGGAAAAAATTTTCGAAAAAAAGTTTCGAAATAAATTTTGGAAAAAAAATTTCGAAAAAAATTTTGAAAAAAAATTTCGAAAAAAATTTCGAAAAAAAATTTTCGAAAAAAATTTTTAAAAAAAATTTCGAAAAAAATTTCGAAAAAAATTTTTAAAAAAAATTTTGAAAAAAATTTTCAAAAAAAATTTTGAAAAACATTTTGAAAAAAATTGTCGAAAAAAAAACCAAAAAAAAATTTTCGAAAAAAATTTTGAAAAAACATTTCGAAAAAAAATTCGAAAAAAAATTTCCAAAAAAATTTCAAAAAAAAATTTTAAAAAAGATTTCGAAAAAAATTTTCAAAAATATTTTCCAAAAAATTTTCGAAAAGAATTTACGAAAAAAATTTTGAAAAGAGTTTTCGAAAGGAATTTCGAAAAAAAAATTTCGAAAAGTTTTGAAAAAAAATTTCGAAAAAAAATTTGGAAAAAAATTTCGAAAAAAAATTTAAAAAAAATTTCGAAAAAAATTTTCAAAAAAATTTTCGAAAAAATTTAGGAAAAAATTTTCGAAAAAATTTTCGAAAAAAGTTTTCAAAGAAAAATTCCAAAAAAAATTTTTCAAAAAAATTTTCCAAAAAAAAATTTGAAAAAATTTTCGAAAAAAAATTTGAAAATATTTTTCGAAAACAATTTTTAAAAAAATTTTCGAAAAAATTCTGGAAAAAATTTTCTAAAAAATTTTTTCAAAAAATTTGAAAAAAATTTTTGAAAAAAATTTCGAAAAAAAATTTTCAAAAAAAATTTTGAAAAACATTTTCGTAAAACATTTTGAAAAAAATTGTCGAAAAAAAATTTTCGAAAAACATTTTGAAAAGAAATTTCGAAAAAATTATGAAAAAAATTTTCAAAAAGATTTTCGAAAAAAAATTCGAAAAAAATTTTCGAAAAAAATTTTGAAAAAAAATTTTCAAAAAGTTTTCCAAAAAATTTTGGAAAAAATTTTCGAAAAAAATTTTCGAAAAAAATTTTCGAAAAAAATTTGGAAAAAAATTTCGAAAAAAATTTCCAAAAAAAATTTTCAAAAAAAATTTTGGAAAAATTTCGAAAAACTCTCTCTCTCTCTCTTCCCCCCCCCCCTCCTCCCTCTCCCTCTCTCTCTCTCTATATATCATCATCATCATCATCAGCCTTTTTCAGTCCACTGACGGACGAATGCCTCCCCCAGACTCTTCCAGTTTTCCCTGTCAACTGCCTCCCTCCTCCAAGTTTGCCCCAAGAACTTAACAAGCTCTCTGTCCCACCTGTCTTTCGGTCTTCTTTTTGGTCTCTTGATGTTTCTTGGGATCCATTCGATGACGCTGGACGTCCAACGCTGGTCATTTCTTCTAGCAATGTGGCCCGCCCACTGCCATTTTAGCACCTTCGCTCTTCTCATCACGTCACAGACTCCCGTCTTCTTTCTTACCCAGTCGTTCCTCTTGCGGTCTCTTCGGGTGATCCCTAGCATGCATCTCTCCATGCCCCTCTGTGTTGTTTGCAGGCGCTGTATCATTCTGGCATTCATGGTCCATGTTTCACAACCATATGTCAGAACAGGCAGAACACATTGGTCATACAGTCTCCTTTTTAGGAAGACTGGAATATTTGATTTAAAGATGTTCGCATTCTTGCCAAAAGCACTCCATGCCATCTTCACTCTCCGGTTGATTTCTCCAAGAAGCGAACCATCAGTAGTGATGAGTTGACCTAAGTAAACATAGCTGGTTACTTCTCCAAGTTCTGCTCCGTTGATATGTATCTTCTCAGAATTTGTGAAGGAGTTGTACATAACCTTTGTTTTATTAAGATTCATCTTAAGTCCAGCTTCTCGGCTTGCTTGCTCAAGCTCTTCAGTTCTTCTAAGGAGCTCTTCTGGGCTTCCTGCGAACAGTATGATATCATCTGCAAAGCGCAGGTGACTCAGATATTCTCCATTTACCTTTATGCCTTTTTCCTCCCAGTCTAGCCTTTTGAATACTTCCTCTAGAGCTGCTGTAAATAACTTAGGGGACATAGTATCTCCTTGTCTCACTCCCTTTTCGGCCTTAAAGGTACTCGTCTCTTCATGCAGCTGGACAGATGTTGTCGCATTTTCGTAGATATTCTTGATCAAGGTTATGTACGTTTCTTCTACTCCTTGTTTCTTTAGTGCACGTAACACCGACGAAGTTCGGACAGAGTCGAATGCTTTCTCGTAGTCGATAAAGCACATACATAGAGGTAATTCATACTCGTTGGTCCGACTGATTACCTCTCTCACGACTTGGATGTGGTCCATCGTGCTATACCCACTGCGAAATCCAGCTTGCTCTCTGGGTTGGGCAGCATCAAGATGGTTTTGAAGGCGCATAGTGAGTATTTTGGTGAATATTTTGTAGATTGTTGGGAGTAGGCTGATCGGTCTGTAGTTATTCAAGTCTTCTTTGGAACCTTTCTTGTGCAGAAGGATAATACATGCTTGGTTCCATGTTTCTGGTATCTTTTTCTTCCTCAGACAGGAATTAAAAATCTTAGCGAGAATTGTTTCCGTATGATTCCCCATTGCTTTGAATACTTCCGCTGTGATACCATCCATTCCAGATGCTTTTCCATTCTTCATACTTCTGATTGCGTGTCTCACCTCTTCCGGAAGGATACCTGGGACCTCTTCGGTGGGCATGTTTGCATCATCATTTACTTCATCATTTCCTAGAGGATCCTCATACAGCTTGGTGTAAAATTCTTGTACCCGTTTCAGGATCAGTTTCCTACTATGGGTTATGGAGCCGTCTTCTAGCATCAAGGCCACCAGCTGTCTCTTTCCGATCGAGAGATGTTGCTTCATTTTCTTATAACTTCTATTGTTTTCTATGGCTTTCTCGATTAGTTCATAATTATATTTTTTCACATCTTCCTTGATGCACTTCCTTATAGTTTTGTTTAGTTCTGCAAAATGGATCATTTCTTTAGGATCATCAGTAATTAACATTTTCCTTCTTTTTTCCATCAGCAGTCTTGTTTTTTCAGTCAACTTTTTCTCTGGCTTTGTTTTAACTGTTCCGCCTATTTCTTCAGCAGTTTCCTTGAGTATATCTATAAATTGGGATTCAACTTCTTGGTCTTCCAGTGCACTGAATCGATTTTTCAGTTGGAGCTGAAATTCTTCTTTTCGTTCTTTTAGCACCTGCGTGTTGATAATAGACTTAGGCTTCTTCTTTATAATCTTCTGTCTTTCTAACTTTGAGTTGAATTTTATCCTGCATCTTACCAAGCGATGGTCGCTTCCAGTTTTAAACTGGTTGAGGACGGAACAGTCTTCAGCCAATTGCTTCTTATTTACTAGTATGTAGTCAATTTCGTTTTTGGTACCATTGGGTCCTTTCCAGGTCCATTTTCTATTGGGATTCTTTTTGAAGAAAGTGTTCATTATATGTAGACTAGTACATTCAGCAAAGTCTACAAGGCGGTCCCCTCGTTCATTTCTGTCTCCATAGCCCCATTTTCCAACTGCGCTGTCGTCTTCCTTTTGTTCTCCTACCTTGGCATTGAAATCACCCATGACCACTTTTAGATGGCAGCTCCCTTTGTCGTGCAGTTCTCCAACTTCTTGGTAAAAATCTTCCACTTCCTCATCCGAGTATGATGACGTTGGCGCATAAACTTGGACTATTTGAAGTTGATATCTTTTATTTATTTGAAGCACTAGTCTAGCTGCCCGCTCGGATGAACTTTCCATTTCCACGATATTATTCTTCAATTTTTTGTTGATGATGAATCCAACTCCTCCTGTTCTTCCTGTGTCAGTTCCCCTGTAATAAAAAATATCTCCACTCTTCAACTCCAATAGGCCTTCACCTTTTCTTCTCACCTCACTAAGTCCTAAAATGTCCCACTTGATCTTCTCCAGTTGTTCTTGTAGCTCTTGAAGTTTATCTTCACTGGACAAAGTCCGGCAGTTAAAGGTAGTTAGGTTGAGGTTAAAGGAATTGGGTAAGGATGAGAAAGAGTGGCAGTGGGGGTTTAACCTCCGGGGATTCTTAGCACCCTCTGCCTTCCTGCCTTGTTCCTGACCACTGCCACGGTCAGAGGCAATCCAGCCTCCGGAGAATGAGGGCCGTTTTTTATGGGTGTACATGTCATGGGGGGATTGTGGGCCTTAAAACACCACGCTGGCCCAGAGCGGGTTGGTGAGTACCTCTTTCACTTTGGCCGGAGATATTGCAGAAAGACTTCACAGCATGGTTGAACCTACCGGTGTCCGAGGACACCACTGTTCTTCGCCCTTTAGCCTCCGTTTACACCCTTCCGCCGACTTTGAGGCAGTGAACTGAGGCAGTTGGAAGGGCTCTATATATATATATGTATATATATCTAAAATTCTAATTTGGTTTCTTTCCAGTATTCACCGCTACGTGGTTATGGCGCTGTATAGTTGATACTAGGTACAAAGTGAATATCTCCGAAATCGATGGTTCTACGAAAATTTGTTTCAAACTAAACCTAGGAGAAATATTACTCTCTACAACTTTAGTCCTCACGAAAATTACCAATAATGGCGTTTTTAGGAGATATTTGACGGAAACCAAAGAAGCCGATTATTTATAAATTATTCCTAAACAATTACTGCAATAGAAAATTCTTCCAAATGAATGTTGTAGGAAATTACATTCTCTATAACAGTTTTATAGAATTGTATATACAATAATGATGATTTGATGGAGATATATCGCAAAAACCAAATCGGGTTTCGAATAAACCTCGACTTTCGGTTAAACTTTATTGTCCAAAAACCAATCAGTTCTTTGGGCTCAGGCTTAAGTGTAATATATTAAGTTTGCTAACGATATGGCAAGTACTTTTTGAGTTAGAGCGCCCACACTAACACACACACACACACACAAACACACACACACACACAAACACACACACACAGACATCATTCCGAAATTAATCTAAACGTGTTCTAGGGACCTCAAAACGTGTATTTCCGTTGAAATCTTGAAGTCGATTTTTTTCATGAATACAATACTTCCCATTACTACGTATGGAGAAAGTAAAAAGTAAAAAGCAAAATATCTCCGAAATGGATGGTTCTACGAAAATTTGTTTCAAACAAAACTTGGAAGAAATATTATTCTCAACAAATTTGGTCCTCACGAAGATTACCAATAACGATGTTTTTAAGGAGAAAACCGAAAAACCGGTTATTTATAAATAACTCCTAAACAATCACTACAATAGAAAATTGTTTCAAATGAAAGTTGTAGGAAATTACATTCTCTATACCTTTTGTATAGAATTGTAAATAAAATAATGATATTTTAACGAAGAAATATCGCAAAAACCGAATCGGGTTTCGAATAAACCTCGACTTCCGGTTACCCGTTATTGTCGAAAAACTAATCAGTTCTTTATGCTCATGTTAAAGTGTTATATATGAAGTTTGGTAACGATATGGCACTTAGTTTTTGACTTAGAGCGCCCACACTATCATACACACACACAGACATCATTCCGAAAATAGTCTAAACGTGTTCTAGGGACCTCAAAACATGTATTTCCGTTGAAGTCTCGAAGTCGATTTTTTTCATGAATACAATACTTTCCCATTACTACGTATGGAGAAAGTAAAAATGTTATATACAGAAGATACACATATACAGTGCATAAATTTGGTCCTAGTTGGGAAAACATTAAAGGTTCTTTTTTTCTCTTTATGAAATCTCAGTGGGTATCTCCTTTCTTGTGCTGCTGCTTTTTCTGCACCCACTTCACTGTCTCTGTCACCCACTTCACTGTCACTCTCTGTCTGCCTTCCTTCCTCAGCCGCCAGGTCTGCTGAATTTGGTTCCTTGTACCATGCAATCTCTGGCGTAGTCTGAACTTGTGCCCCAGTGCCAATAGGGTGCTCCTTCACCTTTTTCTCTTCTGCAGATGTGGGCACACACACATCTTTCTCTGAACCGAGTTGGCCTCTCCCTCTTATCTGGTTGATGTGCCTGTGCCACACAAAACCTCCCTCTGTGCCTACTTTGTAATTTCTGGCACCAAGGACTATCACAATGGTGCCTGTTACCCAATTGTCCCCTCCCCTCCCTTTATATTGTCTTACCATCACTTTGTCACCCTCACCTAAAGACCTCACGGCCTTGCGTATCTGGTTGTTCACTTGAGCTCTTTGTCGTTTGTGGACCGTATCTCAAATGTTTGGCTTTACTAAGGCCAGCCGTGACTTAAGTGTTCTGCCTAAAAGCAGCATGCTTGGGACTTCCCCCGTGGTAAATAGAAACCGAGATAAAGCAGTATGTAAAGGAATCTTGGAGTGCAATAGTGCTTTGATTTTTGACTTAAAGACTTTAACTAAGTCCTCGACTGCCCCATTAGTGGCTGGATGATAGGGAGGAGAATTTTTCTGGTCTATGTGGTTCATTTTGCAAAAGGATTCAAATTGCGCTTATGTGAAAGGAGAACCATTGTCAGTTACCAAAACTTCAGGAAGTCCAAATGTTGCAAACAAATCTCTCAGTTGGGAAATAATTTCCTCAGTTCCCCCGTTCCTTAATTCCTTTACTTCAGGCCTTTTTGAATAACTGTCTACCACTACTAAGAATATTTTGTTCTGAAAGGGCCCCGCTAAATCTAAATGCAACCTCTGCCATCGTTTCTCGGGCCAACTCCATGGTTTGACTGGGACCTTGCTGGGCATTGGTTTGTGAACCAGACACGATTGACAAGACTTGGCAAGGGATTCTACTGAATGGTTTATTTTCGGCCACCAAATGTATGATCTAGCCAAGAATTTCATCTTCACAATACCTAAATGGCTTGAATGTAGCTCATCCAGTATCTTTGGCCTTAATGACTTTGGGATCACAACTCTGTTTCCCCATAACACAAAACCCTGCTCAATAGTGAGTTCATTGCTTCTGCTAAAGAAAGGTTTAAATTCCTCACCCACTACTGATGGTCACCCAAACTTGCAGATGTCTATAACCCTACTTATTTCGCTATCCACCCTAGACTCCCAGCTGATGGTGTCTGCCATGACTGGTAAAAATTCCCTTTCCCTTAAAGTTAAGTATGAGAAATCCTCACAGTTATCCTCTTTTACAGACAATGGTAGGCTAGATAATCCATCGACCAACCTATTCTCTGCTGCTTTGATATGATTGATTTTGTAATTGTATGCCTGCAAAATGACTGCCCACCGCTGCAACCTGTTGGCTGCCATTTGAGGAATACCCTTTTTCTCTCCAAAAATGTAGATCAGAGGTTGGTGGTCTGTTCTTAATATGGAATACCTTCCATAAAGATACTGATGGAATTTTTTCACTCCGAAAATAATACCCAAGCATAATTCCTCTCTGCTTTGGTGAACGACCTAGAGACAAAGGCAATAGGCTGCTCTTCCCCATTTCGGAACTTATAGAGAATGACTGCTCCCAATCCATATGGGGATGCGTCACACTCCAGTATGACTGGCAGGGATTGGTTGTAATGAGCTAGGACCTTTGTAGATGTGATAGAGTCTTTGACTGTCTGAAATGCAGCATCACATTCCTTGGTCCACTGCCACTTAGATTCCTTTCTGAGTAGTCTCAACAATGGTGACAATTTTGTGGCCAAACCTGGCAAAAACTTTTAATATTATTCCACTAATCCGAGGAATCCTCTTAACTGAGACATATTCTGAGGTACGGGTGAATTTACTATGGCCTCAACTTTGCTTTTTGAAGCATGAAGCGCATCTTTGTTAAATGTATGCCCTAGAAATTCTACGGACTCAAGCATTAACCGGCATTTATTCCTATTGACCTTTAACCCTGCTTTGTTTAACCTGTCTAAAATTGCCTCCAGATTTTTCAGGTGTTCTGTATCATTTTTATCTGTGATGATCATGTCATCCTGAAAACAAATGACCCTTTTTAAGCCTTGTACTACTTGGTCCATCACTCTCTGAAATATTGCGGGAGCAGATGCTATACCAATGGAAGTCTACCGTACCTGAAATGTCCTCTATGTGTGTTGATGGTGCAATACTTTTGGGATTCGGGTTCTAAAGTCAATTGTTGGTAGACTTGGGATAAATCTATTGTGGAGTACTTTTGTCCACCTTATAGTTTAGTAAACAGTTCTTCCACCCTAGGTAGTGGGTAATGCTCTATTTCTAATTGAGGATTTACTGTGATTTTGAAATCCCTGCAAATTCTGACACTGCCATCTCTCTTTGATACAGGAACAATAGGAGTGATCCAGTCGCTAAATTCTACTTGATAAAGTATTCCCAATTTCACCAGTCTGTCCTGTTCTCTCTCTACCCTACCCTTTACCGTGAATGCCAAGGCTCTAGGATGGCAAAAGATTGGTCTTGCATCTTCCTTTAAATGTAACTTAACTTCTCCCTTGTTAAAAGACCTAAGTCCTCCATCCCACAATCCTTTGAATCTTTCACGCAAACTGTCAACTTCCGAATTTTTTTTGCTGAATGTTGTTTACTGGTTTGACAAATTTTAACTTCCTGAACCAATCTCTCCTTAGTAGTGGTAGACCCCCATTTTTGATGATGAAAAGTGGTAATTTGAGATTACCGTTCTTGTGATTCACTTTTACCCACGCGACTCCCCTAGGGTGAATTATAGTGTTTGCATATGATTTTAGTTTAACATGGGTAATCTGAATGGGAATATCCTTAAATTTCTTTAGGAAAAAGTCCTCTGACACCACGGAAATGGCTGAATCTGTATCGATTTCCATGTTAATGCCTTTATCTTCGACAGTAACATTTGTGAAGCAAGGGCCCTCATCGCCGATCCACGAGCTTTTTACACTAAATAATGGCAAGAAGTCCTCTTCAACTAATCCGAAACTGTCGGTTACTCTAAGCTGACCCATTTTAACACTATCGTCAGGGTTGCTTTCAGAGACCACATGGTGAAAAATGTTCTTACCTGCGTTGTTACCTCTCCTTTTGCACATTGCCTTGAGATGACCAGTCTGCTTGCAGATGTCACATCTATAGGACTTGAATCTGCATCCGCTGCTCCTATAGCCTTCGTGCCCACAGCAGTAGCACCTTTCTCCCGAGTTCGAGCCCCTCGATGCTTCTGGATTCTGCCCTCCTTCTCTTCTGTCCTTTTTTGCCCTCACCCTGTAGACTTACGGTCTCCCCTTGGCTGCTTCCTGTCCCATGTGCTCGTGTGCTCCTTCCCTGCTAACGAAGTGGATGCCGTTCCCACTGTCTTGGCTTCTGGTCTCTTGCTGCCATCTCGCTGCATAACTCCACGTTTTGGGACGCTTCCTCTCTTGCTGCAGCTATCTCCACTGCTTTCTCGAACCCCAGCGTCTCGCTCTCTTAATACAATGCTTGTATTGTCGACTTGTCTTGAAGGCCTAACACTAATTGATCCTGAAGAGCTTGGTCAAGGTAGCTGCTGAATTTGCAGAACGCGAGCTCTTCCTCAGACCTGCTACAAATTCAGGCACGGACTCCTCTAACTTTTGCACGTGTTGATAAAATCTGTGCCTCTACACGATAACCAATCTTTTAGGTGAATAATGTGTGCAGAGTGAGGATGTAATTTCGTTTAACGTTAAATCCTCAGACTTCCGCGGCTCACAGATATCGCGCTGCACTTCATAAGTTTCTTTGCCGATTGACGAGAGCAATATGACCTTTTTCTTGATGATGTGAATTTCGTCAGTGCCCAAATCATTCACGATAAAAAACTGCAACAGCCTTTCTTTGTATGATTCCGCCAAGAATTTTTCAATAAAATTTGGCATCCTAGTCGCCAATGTAGTGTCTCTCTAAAATGAAGTGCTTCCAGTGAGCTTCGGCATGCAACTGCCGCCAATGCTGCTGTGTTGCTCTTTTATTGCAAAAACAAGTAAAAGCATACAAGCGCTATGCACAAACAAATGAGTGTGTGCAGGCACCGTTGTTTAGTATGCTACAAGGTTGGTATTGCATCCTATTATATTAATGTTATTCGATATATTAAGTTTCAATATGCAAACGAATTTTCAGGAATGCATCTACTTCATATATTGAGGTATCACTATATAGTAACTGTTCAGCATTGTCACATATACAGAAAACAATGTAGTATCTGTTCATCTTTACATTACTACTGTATACGGTGTGGTTAAGGTAGTGAAAAAAGTGGATTTCATGCTACTGGTACAAAGTGCCAGCGATTTTCCAATAAAATGTGGCACTATGTTGTGAATGGGTGCAGTAGGAAGGTAAATAAAATTCCCCAACATGTAAGCCCTTGCATAACATTTACATAACCCTTATCTTTGAATTTTGACCTCAAAATCTTGACGGAAAAAGTGCTGAGTTGAACCAAGTAAATAATTTTTTTGGGAAGCTCTGTACAATACAGAAACCTCCTTGCTGCTGATAGCAAATCAGGAATGGAGATATTAGATAAACCTTTCAAGTCAATGTTCCATGAAATTATTTACTCCATGGCTTCTGGTTACTATAATTCTGGATCAATTTTTAGGAATCAGGACTTGCAAGTGTGAAATACAATTAGTGAGAATTACTTTTTGGAACTCCCTTTATTTATTTTCTAGTTAGATGATACATGTTGTATCCTTATCATATTTAATGAGGACATTTGTTAGTATTTAATGTTTCAAACTATGATTTTGGCATGTAGGAGTTTTAATGGTTCAGATTTACACAAGACATGATTTATATTTTTCATAAATTACACATTTATTTACACGAAGAATGAAAGGTTATTTGCACACATTCATTAACATACCAACATAATGAACAACTTGATCAGATAAAAAAATCAGTATAATTTTATAATATAAATTATTAAAATGTTTACAGATTATAATTTTATTATAAACAACAGTCAAGTTTTTAATGTACATATATAAAAGTTGTCACAACTTCTTTGTAATATAATATGGTGATTTCAAGGTTTTCAATATTTTGCTTACATTAAAGATTTTATAATAATATATATTCCTTTTCATTGATATTGAAGGTTATAATGGCAAAATATTTGTCCAAATTAATTATGCAAAATATTTTAACCTTATTTGTCATCACAGGTTTATCTCTGTCCGTATCTTGTCATGTAATAAAGTAATGCAGAGATTTTGTATATATCTATAAAATTAAAAACGTCCCACTGGACAACATACACCTTGTGAGTCAATACAACAAAGAATATTTCTTCTATGTTTTTGTACCATCTTCATTTACACTGACATGATTGACTCATATATCCTCCACAACATATGACAGACATATGTCCATCAACATGTATAACTTTGGCAAAATCTTTTCATTTCTGCTCAATAATTGTCCATGGCACAATAATCATAATGAATCAAAGTTGGAATTATCACTTCCCTGAAAAGAAAAATCAATTAATGTTAGCAGTATAATAATTCATTTATCTGAAAATTCTTTTAATCCTAAATTATTGGCAATGGCATCTTTATATTATTTTAGTTGTCTATTTTGGTATTTTATTTTGTGTGGTTTTCCTTTAAAAGTTTTGAATTAACAGTGCTATGACAATGGTGTTTACTTAAAGGCAGAGCTGGCGTGTTGGTGGTGCATACGATGTGACTGCACCAGGCCCTCCACTTAAAGAGGCACCCCACTCTTAAAAAGTATTTGTTGTACTTATAAATTTTTATAAAGTACATGCATTTTTTTGAAAAACCTGAAAAATATATCGCATTGTGAGAGAGACTGATTAGTTATCAAAATTTACTATTAAAATTTTTATCTCATATGAGGTTCTGCGCGCACACTTTACACCAAGTCCTGAGATTTTTGTAGCTGGCTCTGCTTGAAGGGTTAGTTATGCTATTCAAATATAAAGAAAAGCATATGCCAATGGGTTGAATCAGTGGCGGATTTAGACATTCTGAGGTCCCTGATGCTAAACAATTGAGGGCCCTTCAATGTAAATATATACTGAAACCTCACCTAACGACTACCCCTTTATTTGACCCCCCCCCCCCCCCCCCCCGGTTTTAATAAGTAAACCCTTGCAGTGCAAAAAAATATATTTTCCTTTGTGGCTTTTATAATATATTTAATATTTCTGAGATTTATGTATAATTTTTCACGTATAAACATTTTTCTCGGGGCCCCTGGCGCACACCAAGTGCGACCCCTCTTAAATCTGCCACTGGGTTGAATGTGTATTTATAGTTTTACCACTAAGTAGTTTATATAATACACTAGACGAATGAGCCCATTTAAAACGGCCTTTGAAAACAAACAATATAAAAATAAGAGCAACAAACGATAAAATTATAATATTTGAATAAGATTGGAAAGGGCTACAAATGAAAACAAAGGAATAGTTTTAAAAAATTAAGAGGAAAACAGTCTTATACCTCAATAATATTATTTTATCTATTCAGTAGTGCTCTTATAACGACATTCCTTGTAAATACTCTTTTGTTTAACAGCAATTGCCCTTGATTATCTTTATCCTTAACCCAAAATTTCAAATTATGTGTGTCACATGTTCTAGTTATGGCTACATACAGCTGTCCATGTGAAAAGCAATATTTAGTAAGTAATCACAATCAATCGTTCAATTCCATTAAACAGCAGTTAAGAACAATCTCAGAAGATATCTCAATACACACGCAATCAGCGCATATACCGTATTTATTTAGATAACAATATAATCGTTGTTTGGTTGGTTACCCTATAATTGGATTGACGTGAATTAAAAATAAACAGCACAAAAAAAATTTTCATAATATCTGTTCTATTCAGATAATGCGAAGGCACAGCGCAAGCAACTGCCTTTAATATGCAGAAAGACTACGATAAGACAACGAAGACACGTTAAAATATCGTCGAATTATTTAAAACATTAGCCTGTTTTAAAATACTTAATTCACCCATTTATCCATCCAATTTACGTAAACGAATATAGGTTTATATGAGCATATATGACTTGAAACAACAATGCCCGTTTCATGAAAATGAACGATTTTCTTACATCGGCAAATTTAAACGTAAAATTTGCAAAAGTTTTACCTTTAGGTGAGAAAAGACAAACAAAATTAAACAGCCCATTTATTTCCCTTTAAAATGGTCCTAATTTGAAGGTCGTAGGTCAATTCTTTCTAATTTTAATTTCCAAAAGAGTAAAAGTCTGCACGTCGAAAATTAAATTTTAGCATGTAAACTTATGGGTCGAGATATGAGATTCATAAGGAATGTAAAACATCTCCTGCCGTCGAACTCGGGAGTTTTTGAAAATTTTTTTCATAGCAATCCTACCGAATTTCGCTGGACTGGCTGAAGAAATGGCTGAGATATGTTGGGATATTTATAAGTAACTGATGAGACTGCATGGAGAGACACCGACAAAGATATTAAGCGTTTTCTTATAGGAGATAGTCACATATGCATTATATATATATAGTCATTTAATTGGGAATTGTTGGATTTCTTCTCTAATTCATATTAATTTTCCTCCACTGCTATTCAAAATATTTTGTAGAAATGTTTCATATGATTTTGGTAATTATGGAGATGTGTAAATATGATGATAGTTTATTTTGAACATAAACATTGTGTAAGAATATTTTTAGAACTCCTCTGTAAGTAGTTGGAAAATGTATTTGTTGTTGGTAGCAGGAGTTTTTTTATGTGAGAATTTAGGGTAGTTTAATCAAATGATGTAAACTTACTCGTGATGGCTTGTAAAGTTGAGTTTGAGGCATCAAGAAGGTGGATCCAACATCCCTTTCTGCCATTGTGTGTGCTTCCTGCAATAAATGGCATATGCATATATAATACATTTCAGTGATGCATTATCTGTTTTGAATGCTACATGTCTTCATAAAAAGTATAAATGTGTGGGAGTATAACTAACAGTCATTTCTGGAGGCTTATACCCAGGACCGGATTTAGACCAAAGCATGTGAATAGGCCCTCAAATATGTAATTATAGATTTTTATCCTTACAAAAGGAAACAAAATGTAATGAAGTTAATTTATTATTGATTATAAGCACAATGATCATACTGCAAAGAAAATAATTAGAATACGTGTTTTGCACTAAAGTTCTGTATATTGCAAGCAATTTTTTTTTAATTTTGGAGACGGCGAGACCCCAAGCCATGGCCTAAATCCAACACTGCTTATACCAAAAGTCAAGTTATTTTTACTTAAAAAATTTTAAAATATAAAACATGGAAGGATTCCATAATGTGTAAAATTTTAGATCACTAAGGCAGTTGAAGTTATTACAAATAGATATATACCGAAGTTGCCAAAAATTTTCGATTCTCCTTCAGAAGACACTGAAGAGAGCTACTTGGTGACTGAAATACGTATTTGTCATTTATTTTTGTGCAGTGTGTGAGCCTGAATATGCTTGTGCCTGGGGTCAAAGGAGCAGTGTAGGGGCCCATGATCCCTTGTGTTTGTCTGGTATATGTTGGGTTCCTTTATGTTGCTGATGTGTGTCACTGTGAAAGGCGTGAGCCCTGGGGTGATGAGTGTGTGCCCAGGTTGTGTTTGCTGCTGACTGGGGTCATAACAGATTTGTGGAATCCCTTAGCCTTGGGTGTTTGGGGTTGTACTTGGATCGAGTGAGTGGATTTGTGCCGAAATTTAAATTAGTTTCATATGGCATGGAAGGAGTCATGATAAATGTCCTTAAATGCTTCATTAAAAAACTGCTTTTTCTTCTGATCTTTTTCCAACACTAATGCTTTCATGATTTTGTCTGTCTTAATGTACACCATTGGAAAAACATATTGTTAAATGCACAGTACACTCACAATCAGTGTATAAAGCAAATGGAATTTTCAAGGAAGCTACATTTAGGGTGTGTGTGTGGGTTTCTGGGAAAAAACTCTCTTCAAGACAACCCATGTCCTCAAACAGTTTAGTGTGACAAATAATAAGATTATTTATGTATTTAATCCCTATTTATTTTATTAAGCTTACAACATATTCCCAATTTTTTTTAGACGTTTCTGGAGGAAACATAGTCTCGTTAAGTGGTCATGTCCATGTTTGTCCATCCTCTACTAACAACTTTTGAGTCAGAAGACTGATTTTTATGAAACTCAGTTGAGACTTATGGTCCCAGTTGCCATAATTTATTTGGCAAAGATTGAAGTCCTGAGTTTGATTCCAGGAACTTCCTTTCCTTATTTGATTTACATATGAAGTCTTTGGTACTTCAAAATATCTTTGAATTGTTTTATAGAGTTGCAGGGTTTGTACTGATCTAATGGGAAAGAATGTACATTCAAATTATCATTACAAAATTTTAATAATCAATCATATTTTCTTTAATTTCTAATACACGATAGCATTTTTGATGTTTTAAATTGCATTTTATTGAAGTGTTGCCATTAGGGTTACCAACGTTTACATCTTCATGAACTGGATGTTGTGTTAAGGGTTGCCTACTTAAAGATATTCATGAACCGAGAGTTGCTTGAAACCTTGATCCTTTAGAGCAGAAGTTCCCAAACTTTTTTTTCACATACCACCAGAAACGTGACGACTTTTTTGTACCACATAGTATTAGGTAAGTATGAATGTAACAGTGAATGCTGGCACTAAACTTGCATACCACTGGCAGAAGCTTCGCGTACCACTAGTGGTACGCGTACCATAGTTTGGGAACCGCTGCTTTAGAAGAAACCCAGGAGGAATTAATTCTAATGATAAATACATTCAATATTCTGAAAGATTCTCATGACTTTAGGATGTGATTAAAAACCGTTATGAGTTTAATTTTTAAATATCACTAATTAACAAAACTGTAATAGCATCATCAATTTAAAATAAAAACTATCAAATATATGCAAAATATATTGGTTGTAGTTAGGTCGAGTATCAATTTAATCAATTATTCAAATGGAACAGAAAACATTATAAAGCGCATACAGTATACACTATAGCATTTGTAGTTGTGTTATATTGCTGATTCAGAAATAAAATAGTAGAGTATGGATGATAAGCAAATATGCAAGGGCTTCAAGTTTTTTTTGTGTAAAACAAAATACAATCAAAATTAAAGCGCAAACTATCTTAATTCAAATGTTTATTTAAAAAATGCAAAAAAGTCATATAAAGGGCTTTCCATTGAAATTGAACCGGAGATTTGAGCTACTCAACCAGAGATTATGACGATGACCCAGAGATCTCTGGCCCAAAAGCCATAGGTTGGCAACCCAAGTTGCCATGGTTATTAAATTTCTTTCAATGTGATTAATCAATTTGGCACATCAACATGGGAATCCAGCCAATATTAATCCTGGTGTGGACTTCTTGTAGTATCTAACAAACTGTTAGGAGAGAGGTAATGAGACTGAACTGAACTTTTAAGAAAAGTTCAGAGAGCCATTAAAAACTCTAGGAAATCAACTCAAGACAGTTTGGTGACTCATAGATAAAGAGCCCTGGCTTTTGTTTTTTAATTTTCATACAGAATCACAAAAAGTAATCTCAAATCTCAAATAAATATATTATACAAGAATAAACCTAAAAGTCTAAAGATAATTGAGTAACATAATGTAGACAAGGTGGCATTTCGTTCAACTCAAGTATGTGCCAGGTATTCTAATATTCACAGTTTGACAAAAAATTATTTCTTTGATAAAAGTAGGTTGGAAAACAACCAATAGGGAAATTATACAAGAAAGCATGGTATCAAATGTGCTTTGTATTTTCATCTGTCTCAAATGCATTCTGTGAGAGACCCTTTTGCACAGAGAAAAATTGTTAAACTTAGTACAGGTGACCCCTGCTTAACGTGGGGGATGTGTTCCTGGCAACTCCTCGCTAAGCAAAAATTCACGTTTTCCAGGGATACTATAACCCTTAACCTCTCAACGCTGAGCGACGTGTCCTGCACGTCCGAGGTAGTGCTTGCTTTCTTTACTGTTTAACTCACTTAATATATCATACATCTATAAAATCATAATATATTTTGAAAGAGGAAATTTTGGGCTTTCCTGTAATGTATGTCAAATAATTTTACTATTGTTTCTATATTTATAATCTACGTCAAAGTTTGCGACGAAATTTTCATTTTTACGCAGAAAATACGGAGCGCCACCACCTTTTATTGTCTATTGACGCAAGGGATATTCGTAAATCTTAATAACCATTATATATTTTGAAAGAGGAAGCTTTGACCTTTCTAATAATGCATATATTGGAATTTTAATACAGTTTTTATAATCTACGTGAAAGTTTGCGAAGGAATTTTCGTTTTTGCCCCGAAAATTCGCTAATTACGCAAGGGAGATTCGTCAATCTGAATAAGATATATGTATTTTGATAGAGGAAGCTTTGTCCTCTTCAGTAATGCACGACCTGTAATTTTACTATTGTTCTAACGTTTTATAATCAACGTGAAAGTTTGCGGTGAAATTTTCGTTCCTGCGCCGAGAAGTTGGAGCGCAACCACATACTTTTGTCTAAATACGGAAGGCATATCCGTCGATCTGAATAAGATATACGAACATTGATAGAGGAGGCTTTGGCCTTTTCGGTAATGTATGAATTGTAATTTTATCATTGTTCTAACATTTTATAATCAACGTGAAAGTTTGCGATGAAATTCTCATTTTCCCACGAAATTACGATTCCTCTTTTCACTTTCTCGAAGAAGAAATATAATCTTTTCCCTTGTATCTTTGTGGAGCTTTGTGAGAAAAGTGTTTGTCCGTTGAGAAAGAAATGTCTCCTATATACTAAATACACAAGACCTACTTGAAATGCTTCTAAAAATCGCTTTTCAATTCACCAAGAATGCTTTCCTCTTCGGTGATACTTCAACGACCGGCTTGTTCCGCATTTGTATTGTTTGCACTGTTTACTTAAAGTCCTTCCGTCCCCCAGAAACACGAAACGGCACGTTAAAATGAAAGGCTAACTCAAAACCGTAACATGACTGATATTTTAGTGAATCAATAAGTATGTTTTATCGATATTTAACATTACGGAAAACTAAATAAAACAGTGAATTAAAATCAATTTTTGACATAAATATACATTTTTTATTGGTTACAATAATAATAAATGCAATTTATGTACAATCTATAATAATAATAATACACAGTTTTTGTCTTTCGTATTCCTCGGACCTACGCAGTTTCGATTTCTCAAGTTGACCCATATATAAAGTGACCAGATTTTCTAGATGTCAAATCAGTACATTTTTTAATATTTCTTATATTCATGAAAGAAAACTACATTTCAATATAATACTTCATATATATTGAAATTTTATACAGTATACATAGGTATATAACATTATTGTTATATGTATTGGATACTCTTGCTGAAGTCGATCAGAAAATTTGTTTTTTCTTCTATTTATGGCAGGATCTTTAAATATAATTAAATAATAATATTAATAATCTATTCTGAGAATAATGTTACTTTACTAAACAGCATTAAAATATTATACTACTCACATGACATAAACAACCATAACTATTATTGTCTGGACAACATTACTTTGGAATTGAGACTTATAATTGTAGAGAAGGGGTGGGGGTTTGGAAGGAAAGACTGAAAAACTCCCCTCCCTCACAGCCAATCATAGGTGGAGGGGAGGTATTGTTTGCTAGTGGGAACTACACAGCGTTGCCGCAAGTCCTCTTTACACATCCTGGCAACATCGCACCCGAGCCACCTCAACCGTCAATCCCACAGTAAATGAACTAAATAATTATAGATTTTTTCTTCTTTTACAATCAGTACAACTTTATAATTCAGTACAAAATTCAGTACATATTTGAAATCAGTACACACTCTCTAAAATCAGTACTGTACTGATAAAATCAGTACGTCTGGTCACTTTACCCATATAGTGCGTGTAGACGAGGAAACGGTCACGCTCGGATATGATTCAAGGTATCTTTTGAAAGACTTCGCTTACAAGAGATATGTTTACTATGCTATAATGTAAATTTCATGTTGAATCCAATTACGCATGTGTACATTTTTTAAAACAATCGGGAAAGGACTTGTGAACTAATATGCAACTTTTAAAAGTTTTCGGTATTCTCTGTCTGAAATCTCATGATAAATACAACTCCATATCTCCGCTTCTAATCAACGAAATGTAACCAATTTTTCTATTTGACTTAAGTAATCATTAAGAATGATTACTGTCTAACTAAAACATTTATATTGCTAATGAAACGCCTTTAAAAAATGATAAATACAACACTTAGTTAAAAATTTCCAGTCACGACATGGAAAAGTTGGCATGCGACAAACGTTTTACCTAATTGGTTTAGATAGGTACATTCAGCGAATGATGTTTAGTAATCTTTAAATGTTTCTTTGAATAAGATTTCATGTCAATATCTTTTATAGTTCACGCTATGCTGAAAGTTATATAAACCGCGAACGCGCACCGTAACATTAAGCGATTACAGTTCATTCGCTTCTATGTAGCAATGTTTTTGTGTGACGTATGATATTTTAAATGATACTGTTTAAAACTTTCATCTTTTATGTAACTATATAAAATATTTCATCGAAAAACATTGAAAACATCAAAAGTTATGATTTTTAAAAAGTTTTTCGCAACTTTTCCGTGGGTTTTCAAAAAACTCCTTTGTCCGCTGTGGAGGGAATTCTTAAAAACTCCTCCGTCGTAGAGGGGTTAAGCATGCATCCCGTATTGGCCAGGATTTCCAGTATTTTCAATATTTGTCCCAATACCCATATGAAATCTATACAGACGCTATTTTTGAGATATCGGAATATTTTTTTATTCGGCAAAAAATAATTCAAAGGATTTTGATGTATAATTCTAAAAATTCCTCCCTTTAATGTGACCAGCCAATTGTATCAAAGATTCTTGTTTGCTTTGATATTATGTCATTTAATTCTTCCACTAATATCTAGCATTAATGTTCGTATGTTCCTCTGTGTCATTTTAAGATGATGAAAAGTTATAGCATTCATGGTTCATTTCATATCCTTAGGCTAAAACTGACAGTACTGGGTTGTGTAATTTTCTTTTGAGGAATGTAATTTGAATATAAGCATGTGTATTTTGTCCATTTATACTCTGCTGTTGATTTTCCAAGTGTTTTGTTTGCAAACTTCTTCATGTCCTCAATTGTTTTGAACATTCCCTCTGGTGCCACTGAATTATTTATCAGTTCAGATATTTTCTTACCTCACTCTCTTTTGTCTTTTAAATATATCAGCACCTTTGTAAATATTTTGTGGACTGGTTAGGAAGTACCGTATCTGCCCGAATACCAGCCGATGTTTTTTGTCAAATTTATCATGAAAAAATCACCCCTCGGCTTAAATGCCAGTCCGAGGAAAATTTGGGTTATGGTTAAATCTCGAAGTCTCTCATTGCCTTCGTGTTCAAATGATAGTATTATATTTTCCGTAAAGTAAATTTTTGACCTACGATGAATATATATATAAATATCTTGGCGAGAACGCTTGCGTAAAATGACGATTATGCAAAATGTGTTGACGGCTTTGAACGCTCAACTGTTAGAATTTCGGTAAAACTTTACATGGAACGTGTATAATTATAAAAATGAACTTTCTTAAGGCAATGTAATTGCTAATTTCATTGGAAATAGATTTGGATGAAAAAATATCTTGGCGAGATCGCAGTTACTATATTTGACCTTTTGTGAAAATGAAGATGAATAAAGTTATTACCACTGAATGTGGACATTATTCAGCAATGCAAAATTATTAATTGGAGTAATATTTCAAATTGTCAACAACTAAACCATTTCCCACACATATCTTCGATCTCGAATAATGTATTATAAGATGTGCATGAATGCCCGGCACACTTCAGCATAAAATCTACAAAATTTACGTTTTTGCCAAAAAATTGGGGAAATTTTTGGGGGGTCGGCTTAAATCCAGGCAGATACGGTAGTTATTAAAATCTTTTTTTACTTGCTCATACGAAGTATCGAGAAAGTATTGTTTTCGCGAAAAAATTCGACCTCGAGATTTTTACGGAAATACACGTTTTAGGTGTCGCTGAATCCGAAAAAGTGGTTTTTGCAATGCCGTCTGTCTGTGTCTGTCTGTCTGTTACTGGCTCTGGAGCCTAGACGGTAGAACGAAAATGAATGAAATCTCGAAATTAGGCTTTTTATCATACTGAGCAGAGTATCCATACAAATGGTTCACATTGCTCAATAATAATTAAGAGTAGTTTATTCTACGCATTTTTAAAACAATCCGAATTTCTCGAAAACGGCTTTAACGATTTTGATCAAATTTCCTACAGTTACTTGGGTTTACATCTTCAATAATACTGTGTGGTTCATATTTCTCAAAAAATGAATATAAGGCTAGTTTATTCTAGGCAACCTTAACAATAATTCAATTTTCTGAAAAACGGCTGAAACGATTTTTATCAAATTTTGTACAGTTATTTGAGTGTACATCTACAATAATACTACATATTTCATTTTTCTCAATGAATGAATATAAGGCTAGTTTATTCTTGAGCAACTTTAACAAAAATTGGATTTTCTAAAAACAGACTCACACGATTTTCATTTTCTAAAGATAACTAAACAACGCATTAGTATATGAGAAAGTTTGTACAATGTATGTTGTACCGATTTTTTAATAAGGACTTAATGAATAAAATGATGGGATGAATAATTAAAATTCAATTTTTTATGCCACCAGAATAATGTTTTTGTTCGTTGTAATTAAAAGAAAGTTTTTTCTGTAAAATACTCACATCATTGCTATGGTGAAGACCCTGCTGAGAAGATGGCTTGGACCCGCAAGCACTTAAAGCACCATGCAGCAAGCTCTTCTTGGGTGGGTGAACTATGGTTTCATCATATGATCTAGCCTCAGACACAGTCCTAGTAATTGAATTTAAAATTGAATAGAATTAAAGTTGAAACTAACTCCTAATTTGTAATTTTGAAATAACATTGGAAAAATCTAATAATAATTGAGGTAAATAATTTGTGATGAAACAGAAAAAATAAGGTTAAACATGGACTATCACATTTTAAATAACATATTTATCATTTTTATTTTTACAGGAGAATTATCAAGTTGATTACTTCCAAATAAATTACAGAATAAGCAGTTAGGTATTATGAATTAAGAACTTGTCATAGGTATCTCCAATTCACTGATAGTAGATTATAATTTGAAAATTTACTTTCAGTGAATTACTTATATTTATATATTACTACTAGGTAATATCCTATCATAAGGCGGGTCGAAAACAGCTTCTAAACTCCAAGTCTCAAGACAAAATCTGATAGGACCTGAAATTCGGCAAAAACTTGTGTGATTACCAATTTGAAATTGGTAGATACCAGAAATTTTTGCGATCTCGAAAAAGCGACGATAATTGCGCTGCTGTTTTATCATTGTTTTGTAAGAATATGCTGTGTTTCACCAATTTAAAATCTTTGTAGTCTTCTTTTTATAAAGATGTCGAAAAGATCAGTGGCAAAACCCATGGTTATCGTAAATGCAAAGAGGAAGCACTTAACACTTAGTATTAAGAAGAAAGTGGAATTGCTACAGTGTTTAGAGAATGGTGCTTCGGTGAAAACATTGTGCAATGAGTATGGTGTTAGTTCGTTGACTGTTTATGACTTGAAGAAGCAAAAAAGTCAATTAATGAAATTTGACGCAGAATGTGATGTTCTGAAGTTAATGAACAACAGAAAAACACTCCATCGGTCAAAGACAATCGATGTGAATAAAGTGTTACTAAAGATAAATTGATGTGTCCAACACATGACTCTCCATACGTAAATTGTCAACTAAAATCAAGTAAATACAGCGACAGGAACAGTTCAACTTACATTCTTCAGCGCTAGCGATTCAATTGTTGTCACTACCATGCGCCCGAGCTGCCCACTAACATCAATTTCGAAGAAAATTGAATATCTCTTGAAATATTCCTCATATGAAAATTTAGTTCAAACAAAAGTTGTAGAAAAAAATAATATCTACAACTTTTATATATATATATATATATATATATATATGTTAACAAAAATTCAGTTTTAAGCAAAATATTTAAGAAAAACTAAAATTTTACAAGAGTAAACTGCTACTTCCGGTTGACCGATTGTTATCAAAATCTTAAGAATATATATGAAATCACAAAAATAGAATTTCATGCTGATCTGATGAATATTTTTTGAGTTAGAGCACACACAAAATATGGTTAATTTTCACAGGGTTGCTACTCCAAATGAAACCCTATATAAATGCAAAATTTCATTAGATTCTGTACTGTTTAAGTCTCTACAGCAAGGCTTCCTAACCAGGTAGGTACTCATGATCACCTTTGTGTTTTAGGGCAGCTTGGCAGTGTAATTATGGCTTGCTCAAAATCCTACTCTCGAACTTTGGGAATTTAATTTGTTAATTTATTTACTTTATAAATTTATTAAAAGCATTAGTTATAACATTGCTATTAACTTGTTTTTATTATAACCATTCCTAATTTTTATAAAAGTGCAGTGATGTTTGCTTGATGTTATATAAAATAACTTGGTGCTCTTCTCAGTGAAAAGGTTGAGAAACCCTGCTCTGGAGTCACACACAGACAATAGATAGAATATCAAAAACAACTTTTTCAGGCTCGAGGGGGCACAAATTATAAATAATAAAAATAACCTTCAAACAGGAGTTGGAAGTTTAAAATGTATATATTTACCAGTCTAATTTTTAGGAATGTTAGTCACCTGTCTCCAGTGCGTAGAGTTGTGAAATGAGAACCATTGCTTGCTAAAGTGTGATGCAGGTGGCTGTCAATTCCTCTTCCAGTGCCTGAGGTATCATCAGCATCATCTTCTAATTGATTTCCATTACTGCTACTACCTTCAGGTGGCCATTTATCTTTTACAACTGTAGCAGATACTTCAAATCCAGCAGAGACTAGAGCTCCTGTATTGTTAAATTAGTAGAGAATTCAGTAAAATACACAAATGTCTATCAAAACAAATATATGATTAAATTTCTTATGAACATCTCCCCATCGTTGTTGTTGATAATGAAAAGTGATGGGAAAATGAACGTCAATGAAAGAGAGACTTAAACAAGAAAAAAAAAGACGAAAAAGTATCAGAAAATAAAAATCTTCGGTAGTAGAATCGAGAAAAATGAACAGTGGTTGCAACAGCTAATTTCCCAAATACGGCAGACATTGTCTTTCCCGGGGTTACGGTCCTGAAAAACTCCACGAAACTTCACCAATAATAAATGACGTGTAATACGCAAAGCTTAAGTGTGTGAACTATGTCAAACCTGAGTAAATACCCCAATGATCCTGAATAAGAAGTGTCAAGAGCTGAGGGTTGAGTCTTTTCCCCCGGGGACTTCCCTGTCATCTAAAAGAAAGAAAGCTCTCATACTGTGCAGAGTATACATAGAAATGGTTGACATTGATCAATAATTAAGAGAAGTTTATTCTACACATTTTTAACAACAATCCGATTTTCTCGAAAATGGCTCTAACGATTTTGATCAAATTTCATACAGTTACTTGAGTTTACATCTTCAATAATACTGTGTGGTTCACATTTCTCAAAAAATGAATATAAGGCTAGTTTATTCCAGACAACTTTAACAATAATTCGATTTTCTTAAAAATGGCTCTAACGATTTTGATCAAATTTCATACAGTAACTTGAGTTTACGTCTTCAATATTACTACCTATTTCATTTTTCTCAATGAATGAATATAAGGCTAGTTTATTCTTGGGCAACTTTAACAAAAATTGGATTTTCTAAAAACAGACTCATACGATTTTCATTTTCTTAAGATAACTAAACGACGCATTAGTACCCATATATGAGAAAGTTTGTACAATGTACGTTGTACCGATTTTTTTTCTTTGATTCCCCCACAGATCGTTGCCTTTTACTTTCTTCTTTATCGAAGTCATCATCACCAGCATGATTGGATGTTGATAAGTCATTGCTATATTCGTTTGTATTTACACCAATTTCTCCATTATCTACATCATTATCGACAACGTGATCATGCTTTGTTAAATTACATTCACTAATAGCCTTCCTTTTGGCACTGTACCTTTTATTGTTTTCTTGATTTCCTAATCTATTCCATTCCTTTTTATCTACTACAACCACATCGTAGTGACCGGGCTTGAGTTGTGCCTGATAAGGGCACTTTTGCATGTGAAGATGAAGAAAATAATGACATAATTTCCACTATAGTCAGAGCTAGACTGGCGGGTAACTTCGGCTCCCTCTCGCCTGGCAGAGCTGGGATAACTGCACCTGCATACAACAGTCATTTTCTGATCAATCGCTAGGCCATGGCAGCCAGTGGGGGAGGGGGGAATGGGGGAGAATGTCCTGAAACCACGCGCCTGCGCACAACGGTCATTTTCCGGTCACGTGTCACTTACAATTAGTTACGACTTTAGAAGATTATGATATAGAGATATATATATATATAAAATTTACATAAGTGCATTAATGTAATGTATATATATCTATAATATATAGACGCTTCTTACACATGATATATATATAGGAGGATACAAAATTATGAGACACTTCCAGATGTGCTAGAAACTTGAAATTTGGTAGGATTATAGGTTTTTGGTCACAACCGAAGGAAAAAATCCGAAACTGGTGAAATTCCTATTTTGAGGGGCTATTTTGGCCCCTTTTTGCCCCATTTTTGGCCCATAAGAAAACGTAAATTGGAGTAGAGGTTTTTATATTTGCATTTTAAAATTACTTCCCTTCAAGATACGAATTCGAGACAAACTATCGGATAGGATATAAATTGTAGTTTCTTATTTTTGAAGACAGAATTCAAATCTGAGTAGAATTTGCGTAAATTTATAGTTTTTATAGGAAAAAAGTTGTAATTTTTCTGGGTCTAACAATAGGCTTCCGAGGCAACAGCCTTAATGCTTTCATATGGGTAAGCTTTTAATGGGAATCAGAGGCTTATATTTTAATGCCATTAATGTTAAACTATGCCTAATGAAGGAAATCCGATTTTTATATAATTCCCATTTTTGGAGCTTTTTTGCCCCATACGAGAAAAAAATGATGAGGCAGCTTCATATAACCTAGAGATTTGAAGTTGTGCACAAATATATAAATTTCGTTGTAACCGAAGATAAAATAAAAAATTGCAAAAATTCCAATTTTTAGTGGCGAACATTTTGCGGTTTAGGTATTTCTACATGGGCTACAATGCTGAAATTTTTTCTAACGTTAGTATTTACCAAATAAAGAAAACGGGAATTTATAAATTTGAATATTTTTATTCTTTCGGGCGTAAAAAATTCATAAATATTAAACAATTTGACTAATGTTTATGTACTTTCTGAACGTGCAGGAAGATGAAAATTTTAACCTAGGGAGGAAATGAGGAAATGATGCTCCAGTGGTAACTAACATTAAAATTTTTAGAAAGGCTTATTATTGTGGCTGTTAAAAATTCATAAAATTTATAAAATTAAATTCATATAAATGCATTTCTAGAGGTGCTACATCGATGATATTTTTCACAAATATGAGGTATTCAAAATGGAGGATGATGACCTATAAAATGTTTATAATTATGCATTTTAGGGGTTGTTTTTACCCCAATATTATCAGAAAAATACACGTAATTAGGTGCACAGGTGAAAAATTATGCGTTTGAAAATTAATTGTCGGCTTTTATACTTTATATTAAGGTGAGAGAAAATGGTTGCAGAATGCAAGCACACATTCACTAGTATATTTATATTACATTAATGCACTTACGTAAATTTTGTTTACATATTTAAATATAACAGCGTTAACACCCTAATAGATGGCGTTGATTTCTGCTTTACAACAGCAAGTACAATATTCTTTTTTAAATTTCGCTACATGGAGGTTTGCTATTAGTGGAACGGGTGCGACTTTTATTTCATAATTGGGAAGTTTTGTAATTATCTGAGGTTTGTAATGTAAAGGTTTTCCATATAGTTTTATTAGTGAATTTTTCTGGACCGGCGATAATTTTCATTACCTGGAGTTCTTTGTAAGGTAGATGTTTTACTGTACTGTGTTATCATGCAGTGAGTTACATTCATAGTTTTAATGTGAATGTGTTAATGAATGGGAAAGGAGTTTTAAAAAATATATCATTTTATACACTTCATTAGGTCTGATAACAGTAATTGAGTAATCTCATTTTGAAAATAATCTTCTGTAATTTTCAGCTATCTTCATGAAGATATTTGGCTATCACTGTCTCAAGAGACTTCTGGTATTATTTTAATTACCTATGTATTTAAATATATATTCTTTTGCTCAGGCAGTTGACTATGTTGACACTGTAAACTATCAAAATGTAAATTTGGTGTCAGACATTTGGCAAACTTCTTTCTTTCATGTTTATCCAACTGACTTATAAACATATACAATTTAGTGCCTAACTTGCATTTCTTGTTTTTGTAATATTAAATAGTATTTGAAATGCAAGTATTCTTCCTTTCATTTCATTAATCAAAAATCAACTAAATTAAATTGCATTACTTGCCAGAAATACTTGATTTTGTCTCCATTTAGTTTTACACTTTAATTTAAAATTAAGTTCTGCACTTTTTTGTTGGAGTTGATACACAACAACTTAAAAGTCATTTAAGATGTTTTTGTGTAAATAGTGAAAATGTTATACAGGCAGTCCCTGCTATTCGTCATTCTGGTTTTTGTCGTTCCACTCGTACATAAGTTCCTAATTAACAACATTGTTTCATTCTTCCATCACTGTGATCTGTTTAATCGACATACCGTTACAGTTTTTTGTTGTTTCGCTCATATGTAATTGCCTAAGTGACAGGCAAAATTGTTTCATTTTTTTAATGGAAATATTTCACATAGTTACCCCAGGAACAGAATTTTATTCCTCAATTTAATGTTGTGTCTATGGAAAAGAGTAATCTGCTTTTCGTCAATCCGTTTTTCGTCGCAGTTTTCAGGAACGTAACCTGACATATAAGCGGGAACTGCCTGTATACTTATTTGTTCTGCATGTATAATTTACTTATGTTTAGTGGTGGGGAATGTAAGGCTGTTGCTATATTATTCAAAGGAGACAAAATGGTGATGATGTTAATTTCCTTTTGAATAATACTGTACAATTTAAATTACTGTACAATTGAGTAATGTAGAAGAAGTTATTATTCCTGTGCATATGTGACAGTTGACATGACTATTATAATCGTTTTATTATAAATAATTACAGAAGTGTAGATATAATATTATCATACAAATTAACTAACTTTCATCTACATAAAATATTTTCGAGTTAATTAGTCCAAAATAAAATTTAATAATCTAACCTGTTGATGGCTTCCGACTTGAAGACAATTTTTTTGAGTTTCCTGAGGTTTCATGGTTGGTAACTGTTGGCCCAATCTGCTTTTGCTTTGTTGGAGTCCCTTGTCTGCCTTGATTCTGAAAATTCACACACAAGAAATAGCTGAATGTATTAATTACTAAAATAAGAATATTATCTTAGGTTAAAATTTTTTAACAAAAACAATTGCAGGTAATTAAAATTTTAACACTCAATATATATTAAAATCACACCAAAATGAAATTTTCAGTAAATACTATCCCTATATAATTTAATTTTACCAGTAACACATTCCTAAATGGTATTACTACAGTGATAACAATTTTATGTTTTATCAAAGTTTACATTTTTTAAAAGGATAGAAAGATAAGGACGAAATATTTCAGCTGCCATAAATACTCATCTATAGGATGCATTTTTATTCCAAAAATCCTTTGATCAAGAAAGGGTTGCATCTTATACACAGTTATGTAATACTACTTGTTATTCCTTAGCGATGTCTTCAGTTAGAAACTAAAATTAAACAACAGCAACTACAATTTATTGATTATATAAATAGAAGATATTTATTCATATATCATGAAAACAAATTATATTTTTAAAATCACAAATTAAGGAGCAAGAAATTTCTAGCTACTGACCATTTACAGTGAAACCACGATTCTGCACTCTCCGATTTTGTTTTTTCCAATTTTGCGCACTCTTTGTCTGGTCCTGGCCAAATGCTTACAAGAACAAAGCAAAATTTTATCTGATTTTAAGTTTCCTCAAATTTACATTTCCCCCGAATCTGAATCCTATTTTTCGAGTCCTGACAACGGAAATCCACCCGATTTTACATTTTAAATTTTCTATTTAGAAAATTTGAAGAAGCACAGGCAGTGTTCCGCTCATATTCAAGGTTAAAAATAGTTTTAGTCATAACTTTGTCAAACTCATGTTTAAATAGGCATATGTTTACATAAGAAATGTTTGCAACCCCATGTGAGAATACATTTATCGGCCAATCGAATAACTTCATGGTCAGCGTTATGCTTGTGTAGTTGCAGCCATTTGTTTTTGTAGGAAGGTTATATCACCACGATGCTAGGCGTTGTATATACCGTGTTAACTCATGTAACCCACGAACTCGTGTACCCCGTGCACTCCTATTTTTGGGCCGGTTCAGAATGAAAAAATTAATTTGGGCCAGAATAAATCTTTTTTAAGTCATGGATTTCCACTCCCTGAAACAAGTTCTGCTCAAATTAAGAATCTTCTCCCTTCCACGTGACGCAATTTATTGGATGATCTCTTTATGACAATACTAACAGAAATCTCCTCACCGATAGTCCTCTTTTGTTAACCCCTTAACTCAGCGTTTCTCAAACTGTGGGTCACGACCCCTTGGGGGGTCGCGAGCGCCCATTTTTCTCTCCAAAAATTTTTCTCAAGAAAATCTTCTGACATGTTTTACAGATAGGCCTTGTCACCCTCTCTCCTTTATCTCTTAAAATATCTCGAAAAAGAAATTACTTCTTGACCCTCAGATTTTCTGTTACTGGAAGAAGCAACAAAAGAGAGGGAGGGGAGGGGGGAGAGGGAGGGAGAGAGAGAGTCGTGTTGCATTTTTGGAGTGACAGTGTGCGTTTTGCATAAAAGTTAACCTTTAAACGGGCAAGGCTAATTTGTTACGTATCCAGTTGAGTTGACCCCAAATTTTTTTTATTCATAGAAGGTCACTGAGTAGACAATTACTTTATTTTCTCATATTTTTCATTGCTTTAGGTTTATTAAACATGGTTTTAGCTCCGTATTAGTAATACTAATATTGATATCTTTTGTTATTGAACATTACCTTACACAACCTTTGTTTATGAAATTTTATGATATTTATATTGGGTATTTTAGGTCTATTTAAATGAAGTTCAATATTTTGCAAAAAAATATTCTTTTATTACCAGTTCAGCTATATTCATTCACATTAACATATGTACATAGAATTTTACGTAGAATCAGAATTCTGTTCGTGTTTACATTCATGGCACATTCGAAGTGTCTCGCTATGCTGGTCACATCTGTTTTGCACTTTTTTGTCGTGCTCTCTGTCACACATCTAACATCTTCCTCTCTTGGTTTGTCTCATGTTATCTCCATTACCAATCTCAATTTTTCTCTTCTGAACTCCACACATTTCCATGGCTCTTCGTATTGAGAAGTGGAGGTTCGGTACGGTCGCTGCCCTTTGCTTCATGTAAGGGATTACTAGCTCTTTTCCTAGCACCTGCAAGAACTTTCTACGTTTCCCTATCCATTGTAAGACTGCATAATTTTTTTCATTGTTATGCTGGAAGATTAATAAGCTATTGTATGCAGCCGCGTCAAGCCAATTCATAAACAATCGCAAATGCCATCTTTGTGTTCGGCGACTGCATGAGTACTCGGAAATCAAATGATCAAGGGTGTCTACACCCCCTTGGGTCGCATTATAATGGGAAATTATGGTTTTTCGCCATTTGATGAATCCATTTCTACCTCATGGTGCTGACTAGATAGCAAAAGTACATCTCGGCGTTTTTTGGGCATGTACCCGACAAGCGTAAATAAATTCGAAAATAAAAACTTTGCAGACTGGGATTCAGCTTTCATCAAAGATAAAAGCATCTCTCTGGGAACATCTTGATTATTTTTTCGGATGGTCCCAACTAATGTTAGATTCTTCCTAATTTAGTCCAGGAAAAAAACATGATGTGACCATGGGTGCACGCTCACGAAGATTTATAAACATATTCTTACTCTTCAAATCACTATAAATGCCATGGAAATATGTTTTAGGTACTTTTCAAACTGAATCACATGTAATGGAGTGATTAATATAAACAAAAGTGTCAATAATTACGAATTATTATATCAGGTCCATGAAAAACTTTCGTTGGCAAAAGGTGTCGTTGCTGGGCAAGTGGGGTCAAAAATGACCCCATCGAGAAATATATTTTTTTAAATTACTTAAAAATTAAAATTAAAAAATCTTTTTGCTACACACAATAAACTGAGACAAAAATAGGAAAATACAAAAAACGTGAAAGTGATACCTAAAGACTTGAGCTCAAAATCAAACAAAATGCAAGTGTGGGGTCAAATATGACCCCGCTTGCCCATTTAAAGGTTAATAGAAATAGTTAGTATTTCAACTCATGAAGTATTTTAATTATTTTGTCTTACTTGCTTTGGTTTCACTTTTGGAGTTTGTTGTGGATGATTCCTATAATAACATAGTGCCTACATTTCATATTAATTAAATTAAACAATTAATTTTCTATGTATTAATTTAAAAACTTCATTTTTATGACTTCATTTTAAAATGAGCTTTACATATTCCAACCTGTTTTTTGTGGCTCGATATATTAACAATTTTCTGTACCAGATTGGCAGCTCAGCCCTGGCGTCACGTGTGCCAACCTGCGATCTCAGCGCTTGGTGCAGCCGACGCAATTCTACCAGTGCGACTGGAGTCAACGCCACCTAGAAACAAGGCCTCAACGCTTTTGAGTTCTCTGGTCGTGACGTCAGCACCAAGTGGCCTACCATACTATTCGGTGTGTTTCTCATGTGCCGTGCATGTGTGCTTTATTATGCTTCTCACTAGAAAATTGTAATTGTGATATCAACTGTGCTACTATCAATATTGTATATTGTGCTTAATGTTAATTATAGCATAATATGCCACGAAAATGTTGTGTGCCAACCTGTAAAGGTAATTATTCAACTGGGCCAAAAGTCAGCGTTTTCTCTTTTCCTTCTGAAAGGAAATTAAGAGAAAAATGGATTTCTGCAATTCACAGAGAGAGTTACTCTCCTACAAATCAATCCGTGGTAAGTAGGATTTTGCTTGATATTATTGTAGTTTTAAAAAAAGGTTTGGAGCTACAATAGCGTTATCTTCAATTTCATTGAACTATTAAACTTATCCTACTTTAAGTATTCTCCATTTTGTGATCAAAGGTGCAAAATGCAGCTATATTGTGTCTGAATTATGTTATAGATATTATGATAATCTTATTATGTAAACATTGTAAATTGCATTTTGCTTTTTTACAGGTACGGGAGTTACACTTTCAACCACATGATATTGAAAGAAGCACCAGCATGTACGATACAAAAACTGGAAAACTAGATACAGTACCTTTGGACCGTCCACGCTTAAAGAAAGGTTATTTTTCTAACATATAATTAATATTGTGACATTTCCAGTGATGGTTAAAATACTGTAAAAATGATGAACTTGAAGTAGCCATCCTTCATGTTCTGGATTAATGCTAACTTCACGCTTGTGTAGAAATATAATTTGTCTCGATTACAATTACCTTAATGGAAAAGTACCGTATTCACCCGAATCAAAGACGACCCTGAATCTAAGACGACCCTCCATTTGGATGATTCCAAAACAGGAAAAAGCTTCAATTGACCTTCATTACTACAAAAGTTATAAATCTTGTCAAATATTTATTTTCTCCTATACTTTTCTTGAATGTCGTTGTCTTTTAACATTTTAAAATCATAAGATCACATCACAAATAGAACCATTCAGATTTTCAAACAAATTAAATGGTAGCATTCATTTTAAGATAACATTAAAAATAAAGTAAATACATTGACAGAATATACTCATTTCAGGACAACAAAAAACATTTCAATCCAATTGCGGCATAAAATCATTTTATTGTGTTAGTCATCATCACTGTCTATGCAACTTTCACTATTTTCCTCAGGCTCACTATCTTTATCGCTCTCAACTTCATCATCAGTCTCCCACAAAACATCATCCTCACTCCCATCCATGGCATTAGATAAGCAGCATTTCGTAAATCCTTTCACTATTACTTTTGCATTTATTTGTTGCCACGGTGCCTTGATCCATTGGCAGAGCATTGCAACTTCAGGTTTCCTAAGCTTTCCTTTTGGTGTTAAAGTGTGAGTTCCACTTTGTAACCACTCAGAATACAAAACCTTTAAATTATTTTTAAAACACTTATTGACAGCAACATCTAAAACTTGAAGTTGCGATGTCATTCCTCCAGGTATTACAATACGATCAGTATTCATCGCACTCATTATGTTTTTAATTTTAGGAGATAAGTGTCATTTGAATGCATCCAGTGAAAGCATCGCTCTTTGTTTTAGTAAAGCTCCTGGCCGTCTATTCCACACCACATGTAACCAATCTCTGATTAGTTCTTTAGTCATCCACCCCTTTTCTTGACACCTATTATTCCACTTGGCAAATGTTTCTTAGGCATTGTTTTCCGCTTTAGAATCACATATGGTGGTAATTTAGTCCCATCTGCTAAAACCGCCAACATTACCGTGACTCGCATTTTTTCGTTGCCTGTAGTTTTAATTAGGACGGACTTCGCACCTTTTTCGTTCACAGTATAATTTGATGGCATGTAGAAGAAAACCGGAGTTTCATCGGCATTTCCTATTTGGCTCAAAAGGTAATTATTGGTTTTTCTAAGTCCAATTACGTATTTCTGATATGCGAGAAGTTTTTCCACGTAGTCTTCTGGCAATTTCTGACACAGTGAAGTTCGTCGCCGTAAAGAAAAATTATTTCGTCACATCATTCTTACGCACCAACCTCTGCTGGCCTTGAATTCTTGCAATGATATATTAAGTCCTCTAGCAATTTCATGAGTTTTTAAGTGTAATACTTTCAGTCGAAACAGGCATACCATTCTGCCTCATGGTGCGCACAAACTTGACTACTTCTTCTTCTATGCCATGAAATCGGCCTAATTTTGGACCACTGAACGACTTCCTTGTGGTTTTGGCTTTTTCTATTTCCTGTTTTGAGAGTTTCCATCGACGCACATTTGCCTCAGATACACCGAACTTTCTACTCACATCACTGTTATTAGTTTTTTCGGCGTAATTTATCACGATCAGCTTAAAATTTGCATCATAGCTCCGTCTAATTCCTCTTGTTAACTTTCCCTTTGCACTCGTGCCACATACTTCAACATGATCTGTCATTTTAACTTAAGGGTTGTGCATTTAAAACAAGAATGCGCAACTCAAAATTACTGTCACAGTGAGTCGTTTGAAAGGGGAATCCCAATGATTTCTGCTCTCATTTGTTTTTACCTTGCGGTTGCCATTACGTGCAAGATAAAAGTATGTCGTTTGTGTTATGATCGTCGATGATGATTATTAGTCTAAATAATTATTATTCCCATTGTTTTAGTTTTTTTTATTACTATTTGTTTATTTCAATTGTTTATGTACGTACTTGAATTTGCTGTTGTGAAATGTTTACTCTTACATACCATTTGTTCTAAAAAAAATCGATTAAATGCATAAATATACTTCGTATTCGAATGTAAGACGACTCTTGATATTCACAGCTGACAATTTGGAAAAAAAGGTCGTCTTAGATTCAGATGAGTACGGTATATGATTAGAAGTAAAATTTACATTTCAGAAAAGTAATTGATTGCTATTAAAAGTAGATTACAATTGAATCTTAAGTTGTGGAATACTTCGAAATAGTTACATAGTATATATGAACTAAGGAATTTTAATCAGGTTAACTTCAAACAATGATATACACAAAAATTTAACTTATACAAAATATTTTGCATTTGATTTACAGAATAACACCATTTTCCTACACTTTTCCAATTAAGTTGAGAAGTAAGTTGTGAATAATCCTAAATGTAACAATTACTCAAATGTAACAATTACTTTATCTTGTAATTATAAATAAAATTACAATCCTCAAAATGTATTGAGTACAAGTAAAAAATAAATGGAAAGTACTAATCATTAATGTCTGAAGATTTTAGCATATTTATTGATTACTGCCATATTTCATTTTTCACATATGCAGTTCCCTCTCAGTTGCCAGGATGTCCTAGATATATTTCTGCACCACCAACTTCTAAGAGAAAGCATCCTGAATATCGCAGACACTTGGAAAAATTCATATCTACACAACACCATAACAAAGAGCATAGAAACACATGAGGAACTAATGAATAGAATCTCATTCCATTCATTAGAAGAGTTGAAAAATAAGATCCAGGACTGTGAAATACATAGTGAGTGGTTTTTAGGCGCGTTTCGCTTACAGCGTGAGCGCCTATTATCGTCGGTCGGTCCGTCCGTCCGCATGTTCGTTCTCGGCTTCTACCGAACGGATTTTAATGAAATTTGATATTAAGGACTTTCAATCAAATGTCATGTACTGACGGAGCACGCTCTATGTCAGGCTGTCATAGAGGACTTAAAGCATTAATACGTGAAAAATCTTATCGTGCTGTTTGGACACACTGTATGATTCATAAGCAAGCTTTCACTTTGAAAGATTTGAGCCAGGCATTGGAGAATGTTCTACAAGCAACTATAAATGTTGTGAACTATATAAAAACAAGGACTGTAAAGTCAAGGATGTTTGCAAGATTTTGTGAAGAGATGGGCACTGAACACGCTGCCCTGCTGTTTTACTGTGAATCAAGATGGCTGTCTCAGGGAAATGTTTTGACACGTGTTTTTGAAATAAGAAATGAACTTCGCCAGTATTTAAGTGAAGAAAGGCATAGTAGTTCACACATGTTTAGCGACTGTGATTTCAATATGCAGTTAGCATATTTAAGTGACATATTCAATAAGTTGAACACTCTTAACACTTCACTACAAGGTGGTAATAATAATATTCTTGAACTCTATGATAAATTGAAAGCATTTATCAGGAAAATTGAACTGCGGCAGAGCAAAATGAAAAATTCAAATTTAGATGTTTCCAACTTTAAAAAAACTTATTGAAAGCAATAACACGCATGTTGGTGAAGATGTAAAATGTTGTATTATAAATCACCTTTCTTCTTTAAAATTTCACTTTAAGAACTATTTCTCAGTTATGGATATTGAAACTTTTGATTGGATAAGGAACCCATTTGACGCGAAAGTAATAGCTGGTACACTCACTACTACCGAGGAGTAGCAAATTATTGATATCTCTTCTGACACTGCATTAAAGATAAAATTCTCAACAATGTCTCTCTCTGAATTTTGGATCAGTGTGCAAAACGAGTACAAAGAATTAAGCGGGAAGGCTAAGAACATATTGATCCCGTTTGCAACATCTTATTTGCGCGAGTCAGGGTTTTCCGCAGTTGCTGCTATAAAAAGCAAATATCGGTCTAAAGTTAATGTGGAACGAGAAATGAGAGTGATTATCTCGACAATGAAACCCAGATTTAAAAAATTATGCAACAATAAACAAGCTCATCCTTCACATTAAACTAAACAATATGATTCCAAATTTGATATTTTTTCTATTTCCAATAAAAATTTAGTTTTGAAAAGTTATTGATATATTTATTTATTGCCCAATTTTAACCCCAATGTTTAATGTTAATATTGCTCATGGAGGAAGGGGTGGAGGTCGCAAAAATTTAACGGTTTAGGGGGCCGCGGTATCATAAAGTTTGAGAACCCCTGCCTTAACTGTTTTTGTTGTAATATTACGCAACTTCGTCCCCACTTCACTGTTTTTGACGTAACATAATGCACCGATGCGGAGCTTCACGAACTATTTGTTCATCTATGGACGGGAACTTCCTTACGCGGATGGGGAGTTTTTCCGCATATCGTCTCGTGAGTAAATATTGGAAGATTAGGAACAAATGAGTCCAAACACTTGAGATGTGGATTTCCACCTTTCTTTCGAAGGATGAAATCTTTCATTTGCAACAAAATTTCACCACTCCGAATGCCTTGAAGTGGATGAGGGAAAAGGACCAAACTTGAGCCTAACTATTCTCAAGCCGGCAAACCCTCAGTAGTCATTGAGCTATAGTTATCAAATAGATGGTATATTCTTTCTGTCTACTTTTGCGAGTTTTTGCCTGCAGCACGGGCGTAATTTACACGTTTGCTTGGTCGCATAAATACGCGTATACTTCGTAGAATTCGACGTCTTTTATGAATATAAACGTACACCAAGCATATTGCGGAGAATTTACTATCGATACAATTTATATAACCTCCGGCGTTTTGGGGAAAAATGTCCGCGGGGTACACGAGTAAATACGGTTAAGGCGATAATCCATTTTGTATCGGTCATTTTAGTAGGAAGTCAATGACATCTACATGACGCTTGGCGTTGTTTATAAACGTGGCAATCCATTAATTAATTTTTGGCCTGAAATATGGATAATAAAGCAAAACGGAAAGTATTTACGATAAGTGATAAAATTAATATCTTAGCTCTACTTGATGTGCATGTTGGAACACGTATCAAACTTTTTGACTGTTTGAAGAAATAAAATCTTATGTAAGTTAGTTATTTGCAAATTCATTGTTATTGTGTTCAAACGTATATTTTACCAAAGTTATGATATAAAGCAACTCACATTTTACTTTATGCTACATAATCTTCTTTTCTCCGATTTTACACTTTCCTCGATTTCACGTTTAATTTAGGCGGTCCCTTCAATAGTGTAAAATCAAGGTTTCACTGTAATTATCAGGAAAATTTACATAATTTTATATGTTATTACATTCTTTTGGAAATCATACCAGTGTATAATCATCTCCTCTAGAGTTACATAAAACTACTTCAACATCGATGCTACACTGCAACGATATTTCTCAACCTTTCTGCAGCTGCTCACCCCCTACCAAGTCTCAAATTTCTGCAGATCCACTTTCCATGAATTGTTCATGCATTTTTCATACATGGTCTTGTTTTTTTTTCTTTGAAATAGTAATGCGAGCTGTGCTCAAGATCAAACAAGTTGCGGGTACTCAAGAAATACTCGTGGATCCCCATTTGAGAAACACTACATTATGAGACAAAGGATATAATTTTTAATTTCTTTCTCGTATTGCAAAAGCATTCAGTTATTCTCTCATCAGTTTCATTGTTATCTGATGAAATATTTGTGGCACATATTCTTTGTTAGAAAACATATGGACCCTTTAAATGGGTATATTAAATATTCCTAGAATTTTAGTCCAAATACCTTCTGTGTACTATCCACAGGTGCATTCTATATGCAGACATTTATGATATTTAGCTAATCTATGTATTTTAGATATTAAATTTTGTTATATAGTGTAATTTTCCGATTATAATACTCATTTTTTTCACTAAAAATTGACAAAAAGTTAGGGTGCATATTATATATGGTAACAAGTGCATACAGCTTTTTTTAGTAAGGAAATAATTTATATTTTCGGGCATATTTTTACCAATAAATCGTACATTTCAATGCATTTTGATAACATTCCTTTAAATATTGTTTTTCAAAACAAAAATAAGAATAATTATTTATTTACTTTAACTGTTCGAATCTTAGCCTCTGAATTCATTATTGCTGTCCTCAAATAGTTCGTCGGCGATTTTTTGTTCTCTCTCATCGTCCACGTAAATGGCATCGCCAAGAACGTCGTCTTGATCCTCACTATCCACTTCGGCGAAATCATGATCCCATATGATGTTCTCTTCAGAACCATCCATGGCGTTTGTGTGGCAACACATTTTAAAGCCACGCTTTTTATGAAAAAGTCAATGCTAGTTGTGAGGAACAAATATTATTTTACATACCTCGACCGGATTGTATGAAGACCGAGTCTGAACTAGACGCGATATTCACGTAAAATATCTCGCTCGGCGTTAAGGCGAGAACTGTTATTCCAACTGACCAGATTATTACACAATGCGACATGGAGACATGTTTTTATACATTGTATCGATCTTTAAAGTGAGAGTCAAAACTATATAGACGTGAAGTTTTCGTAAACACTCTCGCAGAAATCTCACTTGGAGGCAAGGCGAGAACTATCTCGATACTGCTAATAACCAAATGAAAAATTACAGTGATCTTTTTACAAAAAAAATGAGTTGCATACATGGTTATAAGACAATTTTCACATTTCACTCGTAAAAACATGGGTGCATATTATAATCAGAAAATTACGGTATTTGTTTTATATATGTTATCTTTGCGAGGGCCCATTTTTCATTAGAAATCATATTTTTATCATAGCAAGGGAGAAAAAGGATAGAAATTAATTTTAGCCAACATTAGATAAACAGTTGCAATGATTGTTGGTATTATCAGTGTGCTAAAAATTGGCTTGGCAAGACTAAAGCTTTGTGTTTAATGATAATGGATTCTTTCTTTTTGTGTATAAAAATGAAATACAGGTAATCTCCGATTTACGTCAGGGATGTTTTCCTAGAGCCGGCGACGTATATCGAAACGAGGTAAATCGGACAGGTTTTTCTCATATATTTATATGTTATGAAGGAGATTAACTAATTAAAGGATTGATTCCAATCCTTCATCTGCATAGCGATTGAAAGAAGGAGAAGCATTCGATACATTGTTGCAGCTCACTTTTCGGATATCAATCATTTTCCGTTAGTCCGAGTTAGGGTCCTAGGGATGAGGGCGATATCTTCTGTAATAATGTACTGACTCCGAACGTTTCTAAACAGATTTATACGTTAATTAGAAAGAAATTTTACGTTTTATCTCTATCAGCGTAGCCTTCGGCGTTCCACAGGGAAGTGTAATTGGCCTCCTACTATTCCTTTTATATACAGGGTGTCTCAAAAAAATGTATACACACTTTGATGATTAATAACTTGTGTGTTTATTAATAAATTTTAATATAATAATTGCATAACATAGAGTATATGTTCGAATAAAGATAAAATGACAAACATTACATGTTAAATGTTTCAATGTTGCATTATTCTTACAATTATGCAATATTTTTGTACAGCATTATTGTTTTCATGGTTTCAATTGTTTTGTTTTTATTGTTGCATTAGAAATGGATAACAAAAGACTTACGTTTGAACAACGCAAATTTGTACTGAAATGGTACTGGAAATCTGAAAATGTAAAGGAAGTCCAAAGACAGTGGAGACGTGAATTTCAAACAGAACCTCCCACCCGAATTACGATTTCACGTATTCGTGACAAATTTGAAACTGACGGTACCGTTCAAAATGTGCATAAACAAAGATCTGGAAGACTTCGGACATCCACAAGCCCTAGGAAGTCAGAAGAGGTGCTGCAAAGATTTTCACAAACACCAAAGAGATCCGTCAGTCAATGTTCTCGAGAAACACAAATCAGCAGGTCAAGTGTTCATCGCATTTTAAAGAAGGCAAAATGGAAAAGTTACATCCCAAGATTAGTGCATGCACTGAATGAAGATGATTCTGATCGCCGAGTTGAATTTTCTGAATGGTTTCGTTCAAAAATAGCGGAAGACGCATCATTTGCCAGCAAAATTGTTTGGTCTGATGAAGCAACATTCAAGTTGAATGGTACAATTAATCATCACAATTGCACGTATTGGTCCACAGAGAATCCACATGTTACTGTGGAAAGGCACGTAAATTTACCGGGGATCGCAGTGTGGTGTGGTTTATCATCCAAAGGTGTGATTGGACCATTCTTTTTTGATGCAACAGTTTCTGGTATTGTGTACCTCAACATTCTTCAGAGATTAATTGTACCACAAATTTGTCAGCTGTATGGGTATGAGGAAGACTTTTATTTTCAACAAGATGCACCCTCCATTTTCATCGTGATGTCAGAAGTTATCTTGATGAAACATTTCCAAACAGATGGGTCGGACGAAGAGACAGTGTTGAGTATCCTCCACGTTCACCAGACTTAACACCACTTGATTTTTATTTATGGGGTTGCCTTAAAGATAAAGTTTATGCCATTAAACCTACAACACCTGCACAGTTAAGACAAGCAATCGAAGATACATGTCGCACAATTACAACAGAAACGTTAATTGACGTTTGTAATTCAGTTATTCAACGATGTCAGCAGTGTATTGACCAGAATGAAAACTATTCGAACTGTTGAGATAATGCAACATTGAAACATCTAACATGTAATGTTTGTCATTTTATCTTTATTCGAACATATACTCTGTTATGCAATTATTATATTAAAATTTATTAATAAACACACAAGTTATTAATCATCAAAGTGTGTATACATTTTTTTGAGACACCCTGTATAGACGACTTAGATAAGGTTATTAAAAGTAAAATCAAGTTATTCACGGATGTAGATGTCTCAAATAGTTGAAGATTATATCTATTGTTATGACATATAATTATATTATGACTATTTGTTTAAGAAGAAGTTTATGAATGCAATATCAGTTAAAGTAAATTTAATATTATGTTAACTTGATAGAAAGGATGATCCGAAGATCCTTATGTGAGAGGCATAAGCTGTTGTGAGACTTACATGTGAGTCAGTCCCATCAAGAAATGCTAGCAGCTTCTGTTCATTAGGAGCAGATATTCTTCTTTCGCGATTCTCTCCTTCTAACACTACCACTCCAAATGAGGTCATAGGTGAAGCTGGCATGGAGCCAGGAGCAGCAGTGGTTAGTAGAGGTGGTGCAGGTCTATACTTGGCACGAGGTATCATTACTGTTAGAGAACGGTCCTGCTCATTAAATCCAGTATTCATGGATGATGATCCTGCCATAGGAATAACCTTTTCCCTTCTCTCAGCTGCTAAACCCTCACCTTTTAACTTTGAGCCCTGTGTGCTTGTTGACTAGAAAGAATAAAGAAAGATGTAGGTCATTAATTAATGAAAAACTTAGAAAAACAAAAAAATTTGGAGAAAATGCCTTATTGTGTTCTATAAATTTAAAAATGAAATTTGAAAAATATTATTTTTAAAATACTGAACTTATAAAGCATTTTATAAAATATAAAATCATTATGTCATTCATATTTTTTGCAATTATCTTTATATTCTCAATATTAAACTTATTTTTAACTTTTAAGATGAAAATTTACTTTTTCAGAATAATATCTTTGTATACAGTCAACCTCAGTTTTACACTGCTATTTTTCATTCTACCTATAATGTTATTGCTAGAAATGTGATTGTGGTAAATTGAAAAAATTATGCCTAGCATGTACCTAATTGCCAATTAGAATATTTTCCAAAAATTTTCATTGGTATTAAATAAGAGTAACAGTATATCTAAGGGTGCAAAATCAGGGGTTAACCGTAATTTATTTTTTATCAAACTTTATAAATGAAACTAAGTTTTGTTGAAAAATTTTATAAGGATATACCGTATCTGCCCGAATACAAGCCGATGTGTTTGTCAAAATTTATCATGAAAAAATCACCCCTCGGCTTAAATGCGAGTCCGAGGAAAATTTGGGTTATGGTTAAATCTCGAAGTCTCTCATTGCCTTTGCGTTCAAATGACAGTATTATATTTTTCGTAAAGTAAATTTTTGACCTATGATGAATATATATAAAAATATCTTGGCGAGAACGCTTGTGTAAATTGACGATTAAGCAAAATACGTTGATGGCTTTGAATGCTCAACTGTTAGAATTTCTGTAAAACTTTACATGGAACATTTATAATTATAAAAATGCAGTTTCTTACGGCAATGTATATGCTAATTTCATTGGAAATAGACTTGGATGAAAAAATACCTTGGTGAGATCGCTTGCTTAAATTGACGATTACGGTAAATGCATTGACGGCTTTGAATGCTCAACTGTTTGAATTTCAGTAAAACTTTACATGGAACGTGTATAACTATAAAAATGCAATTCCTTAAGGCAATGTATATGCTAATTTCATTGGAAATAGACTTGGATGAAAAAATATCTTGGCGAGATGACTGTTACTATATTAGACCTTTTGTGAAAAAGAAGATGAATGAAATTATTGTCACTGAATGTGGAACATTATTCAGCAACACAAAATTATTAATTGGAGTAATATTTCAAAATGTGTACAACTAAACCATTTCCCTCACATTTCTTTGATCTCGAATAATGTATTCTAAGATGTGCATGAATGCCCGGCATGCTTCAGCATAAAATCTACGAAATTTACGTTTCTGCCAAAAAATTGTGGAAATTTTTGGGGGGTCGGCTTAAATCCGGGGTCGGCTTCTATTCGGGCAGATACGGTAAATCCTGTCTATTCCAGTGTATAAGTCGACCTTTGAAGCCTAGCATGTAATTGCTAATATATCTAAGGGTGCAAAATCAGGAGTTGACTGTAATTTCTTTTTTAACAAACTTTATAAATGAAAGTAAGTTTTCTTGAAAAATTTTATAAGGATATAAATACCATATATTCTGGCATATAAGTTGACCTTTGAAGCCTAAAAAATTTTTTGAAAAACTTAGAGTCGACTTGTATGCCAAACATAAAACGTGAACCTTAAATTACAGATGAATAACTTAGATATTTACAAAGACCATTGATCTCCCGGTGGAGGTGATCACTATTTTGAATCAGCTGTTCCAGTGTTTACATTTTATGACATTTATTTTAGAATATTTGTAATAATTAATTTTAATACTGTATTTACACACGTAATCCTCATCCTCGTCTACCATGCACACCCCTAATTTTGCACCGGTACGAGGAGAAAAAAAGAAATTCATGCTTTAATAAGATGACATCTATGGCAGTGGAAAATTAGAAAAAAATCAAAAAAATGTGGGGATTCCCCGTAGGTATATTTTCTCCATGTTTCCCTCTAAGCTGCGCAGCTGCAGAGCCATGCAGCAGTTTGTAAGTGCCACGCACTAAACTTTTCAAGCGCGATTGTGTCTCTTAGAATATATTGGAACAGGGCCACGTCAGCACTGGTGCACATCTGTGCATTAGCCTCATGTAGGTGTGCATAGCGATATTCATTCCACCCATGGATGAAAAAAATTAGAAGGAACTATGGTTCTCTCCCAGGTTAAAGGAGTGTGAGCGGCTCACAATGAATTCGGCCAACTTATTCTGGTAAAAGGTGTAGGTAGAAAGTGTTAGCAAATTTTTAATGACAGAACTGCTTTTTTTGAGTAAAAATAATAAGCTTAAAACTCAATTAAAAGTTACAGCTTTAATATTATAAAAATGTTAAGTCATCTCAATGTTGAATATGCGCCAACTGCAGTATAAACTGCACATTTAAAAAATAAATGTTTCGTGGTCGTGTAGATACGCATAAACTTCATACAATTCTTCACCTTTTGCAAGTATAAACGTAGACACAAGCGTGTTGTGGTAAATTTACTACCAAAACTTGCAATTTTTAAACTTGGTCATATATATTCATGTATGATGCGGTCTCTTTTTTTACTGACATTTTGGGAAAAAAGGTGAGCAGGGTACACATTTGTGATATTTTATTGAATTTCACCACCGTAGAGATCGATTGCAATCACTAGGTATAGTTCATTCCGATAGTATCATTAGCAGCTGGCATCAATCAAATTATGGGGAATTTTATTTACTGGTTCAAGCTCCAAGAATAACAGTTTCTTATTGATTGAAATTAAAACATCTGTCACATGGAATGCTCAAGAAGAATAGCAAGGACTCTAAACAGTATTTATATATATTTTTATTATTGTTTATTTCAGTTTTGTTAAAACTTGTTTTGTACATGACTTTGATTTTGTCTGACAACTGTTTCATGAGAAGTATTTTAAAGTGAAAATGTGGGGGTCGACTTATATGGCGAACATATGCCTAATCATGTATTTCATTCAAAAAATCAGGGGTCCACTTATGTATATGCCATGTCAACTTATATGCCAGAATAATAGGTATTTCATCCCTTTTACTTACTTGTATGACACATTTATTAGTTTATAAACTCATCTGTTAAAATGCAAATAACTTGTACTTTGAAATTCTCATTCTTCTAGTTTTAGTACACAAATATATGACTCGATTAGAATTTCAGTAAAACCTGTATCTCACAGTTTTAGCATAGTTTATTCAAATTTACAAATCTGAAGCTATACATAAAAATATATCTCATTTCCTAGCTGGTCAGATACTTTGTTAATAATAGTGATTCACAGCAGAGAATGTGACAAAGATAATTTATTGAATAAAATATGAAAAATCCCCCTAAGCGCTAATTATTGTAGCTTACTTCACACTTTTAAAATATTATATCCTAAATACTTGTATAAAAAGCTCTTACCTAGTCCCAAATACAAAATATACATTATCAAACGATATTGGCTCTTAATTTATTACCGTAATTTTCCGATTTTAATACGTATTTTTTCTTGAAATACCGTATCTGCCAGAATAGACCCTGGATTTAAGCAAACCCCACAAAAATTTCCACAATTTTTTGGCAAAAGCGTAAATTTCGTAGATTTTATGCTGAAGTGTGCTGGGCATTCATGCACATCTTAGAATACATTATTCGAGATCAAAGAAATGTGAGGGAAATGGTTTAGTTGTACACATTTTGAAATATTACTCCAATTAATAATTTTGTGTTGCTGAATAATGTTCCACATTCAGTGACAATAATTTCATTCATCTTCTTTTTCACAAAAGGTCTAATATAGTAACAGTCATCTCGCCAAGATATTTTTTCATCCAAGTCTATTTCCAATGAAATTAGCACATACATTGCCTTAAGGAATTACATTTTTATAGTTATACATGTTCCATGTAAAGTTTTACCGAAATTCAAACAGTTGAGCATTCAAAGCCGTCAATGCATTTACCGTAATCGTCAATTTAAGCAAGCGATCTCACCAAGGTATTTTTTCATCCAAGTCTATTTCCAATGAAATTAGCATATATATTGCCTTAAGAAACTGCATTTTTATAATTATAAATGTTCCATGTAAAGTTTTACCGAAATTCAAACAGTTGAGCGTCCAAAGCCGTCAATGCATTTGGCATAATCGTCAATTTACACAAGCGATCTCACCAAGATATTTTTTCATCCAAGTCTATTTCCAATGAAATTAGCATATATATTTCCGTAAGAAACTGCATTTTTATAATTATACACGGTCCATGTAAAGTTTTACCGAAATTCAAACCGTTGAGCATTCAAGCCGTTAACGCATTTTGCGTAATCGTCAATTTACGCAAGCGATCTCGCCAAGATTTTTTATATATATTCATCATAGGTCAAATATTTACATTACAAAAAGTATAATACTATCATTTGCATGCAAAGGCAATGAGAGACTTCGAGATTTAACCATAACGCAAATTTTCCTCGGACTCGCATTAAAGCCGAGGGGTGATTTTTTCATGATAGATTTTGACAAAAAACATCGGCTTGTATTTGGGCAGATACGATAGTTGACAAGAAGTTAGGGTGCATATTATATATGGTTATAAATGCATACAACTTTTTTCAGTATGGAAGTAATTTATATTTTCGAACATGTTTTTACCAATAAATAATACATTTCAATGCTTTTCGATAACAAACATTTTTTACAAACAAATCGTACATTTCAATGCATTTCGATAACATTCCTTTAAATTTTTTTTTAAAAACAAAAATAAGGATATTTATTTATTTACTTTAGCTCTCAGAATTACTGAAGTCTAGGAATTCATTACCACTCCCCTCACTGTCCTCAAATAGTTCCTCGGCAATCTTGTGTTCTCTCTCATCATCTACGTAAATTGCGTCGCTGGGCAGCGAAGGACGAACTGTTGTTCCAACCGACCAGGTTAACACAAAAGGCAACATTGAGACTGAGGTTTTTATGCATTGTATCGATCTTTAAGGGGAGTCAGAACGTAACGTGATATTTTCGTAAACTTTCTCACAAATATCTAGTTTGGCAGCAAAGAGGAAACTCCTATTCCAACCGACCAGATTAATACGAAAGGCGACATTGACACAAAATGTTTTTTTATACAACGTAGTGATCTTTAATGGGAGAGTCAGAACATAATGTGATATTCTTGTAAACTCTCTCACACGTATCTCATTTGGCGGCAAGGCGAGAACTGTCCTGATACTACACATAGTCAAGTAAAATTACATTGATCTTTTACAAAAAAATAAGTGAGTATTATACATAGTGATAAGAGAATTTTCACATTTCACCCATGAAAACATGGGTGTGTATTATATAGGTTGCGTATTATAATCGGAAAATTACGGTAAGTTTAATTATTAAAAATAGAAAAAACTTACACTTTAAAAATAATCTACATTTACATACATATTTCAAAATTGTGAAAGAGCCTGATATGTCAATAATCTCATAATTTATATCTCAGTTTATCTTAATGAAAAGAATAATCATGGCAAAATAATGAATGAATTAAATTTTTTGTTCTGACTCCAAAAAAAGTATATATGATTTTGGTCACAGTCACAATTTGAACTTATAATTTCATTGATCAGTGGACAAAAACTTCATTAATCAAATGTGTTTCTGTCAAATTTATTGAGTAACTCAATGGTATTTTTACTTATTATGAGTTAAGGGTTTCTGATTAAAAGTTATGTTTTTTAAATATCCTTAGTTTCTGAAAGTGTTGTAAATAAAAATGTTAGTGCATCAAAGTTTAACTATACAAATTCTAAATGCAATTCTCTCAAAGTAATTAAAAGTATAGTGTAACAGTGGATCCAGGATTCAGCTTTGGGGGATAATCAAAGATTAAAAAATAAACTAGGTATTTAAAAATATCTTCAACAGTGTAATATGTACATATATAGATTTTAATATGTAATTAAGAATATAAAATTTTGTACAACAAAATAAATACAGTAAAAATATACCCTTTCTTCAATATGCCATATTTTATTATTTCGTTATTTTTGTCTGAAATCTTAGGAGGGGTTATTTAACCCCTTGACTCCACCCTCCTGGATCCACCCTTATTTAAGTGTTTCTTGATTTAGAAGGATATGAGATAGTTTCAAACAGTTTTTTTGAAGAATCTTTCATATATGATCATTAATTGACACAGTGCCTCAGAACAGGAAAGGATAAAGAGTTAAACCGTCAACAAAAAATGACAGAAATATATGCTAAAAGGTTATTTCAAAATTAATATGCATTACGAGTGCTATTTAGGAGTAACAAAATAGTTTTTGCTCAGGTAATCGCTACATTTTATTAACCCTTTCAATGTCAACCTGGGAGCATACTAAGGCTGTGTCAGGTGTCCACATGATGTTAGTCTGAGTATATAATAGAGCATGTATAACATTTTTTAACTTCTAAGACATGGTACAGAGAGCTTCTATGTTGAATTATGATAATGAAAATATTAAATATTTCTTAATAATAATACTTACTAATCTGTGGTGGACTAGGGGAACATAAGTAAGAGGAGGAGGGGGAAGAGCACCCTCAAAACTGCTTTCACTGCTGGTATCAGGTATCATAGCAGCCTTATCTAGGGTGCTTCCACCCCTTATCATTCCAGCAGGGCCCCTATACCTCATGAATCCAGGAGCTAGAAATTATAATAAATTAAGCATGGATAGACTAAAAAGAGAACTAGCAATTTCAAATTCAAGAAATCAAGCTCATCTTATGGTTGAAATAAAATAAAATAAATTAAATTTATGTTATGTTTATTGGGGAAATGTAGTTTTTCGGTAGCATTTCTGAACTTAAATGAAATGAGTAAATTAAACAATATTTATCAAAGCTCTCAATAGTTAATTAATTCTTATAAAAGATGAACTTATTACAGTCATTTTTGGTAAGATCCTAGCAAAAATATAACAAAAAATATAGTAAAAGGTACAAACCTGCATGCCTCATATCAGGTTTCTTTCTCTTCATGCAGGCTAGCATGATGCAGACAAATACAAGTATTAAAAGGATGGCTCCAATTGTAACCAGAGCTATCAGCAGTACTGTAGAAATGAAATGGAAATTTTTATCAAGATGAATTTCATGAATAACTCTAAGGTAATTAGTAATTTAATAATAGCACAATTCTACCTTTCAAGTTTATCTGGCACTTTTCTCCAGAATACCAATGGAAACATTTACATCCTACTTTTCCATTTGTATCTGTGTAGCACTGCCCATGATATTTACAAATTTCACATCCTAAGACTTCCGCTGTGAATAAAATGGAAATATAGATTTGGTATAAAAAGGAAAATTTTAACCTTTAATAAAAAAACAATTGCTGAGTAAAAACTCATTAAAATTTATCTTATATGGGAAAAAGTTTTTGACTAATTGTAAGATCAATAGATATGAAATTATTATATAATAAAACATATATGCCAATAACTTGAAAACAATTTGAACAGTTCCAAGGGAATTTTTGAACAATATAAACAATGTAACAAGATCTGTAATTTGAGAATTTGTTTTCATTATTTTGAATGGTACATCACTTTAATCTTGTCATACTCTTAAGAATGATAAGCTAATTTGATATAAAATATGCACTCTAGATTGAATGTTAACATTGATTAAATGGTCATGTATAAATTTCTTTTTGAGATTTTGAATATGGCAAAAAATTGTTTGAATAATGTTATTTTAAAAGAAGAATGAATAATAATGCAGTTATCTGAACAATAATGCATTTATCTACCAGAGCAGATTCGTCCTGGAAATTCGGAATTCTCTGATAGGTCAGCAAAACCTTCCTTGCAACTACAGGTATAAGTTCCACGCAAGTTGAAGCATTGGGCTTGATCAGAACAGTCATTGAAGTCAGGATTACTGCATTCGTCGAAATCTAAAATTCAAGGAAGTTATTGGTTTGATATACCGTATTCACCTGAATCTAAGACGACCTTTTTTTCCAAATTTTCAGCTGTAAATATCAAGAGTCGTCTTACATTCGAATACGAAGTATATTTAAGCATTTAATCAATGGTTTTTACAACAAATGGTATATTAGAGTAAACAATTCACAACAGCAAATTCAAGTACGTACATAAAGAAGTGAAATAAACAAATAGTAATAACAATAAGAAAAACATGACGGGAATAATAATTATTTAGACTAATAATCATCGTCGACGATCAAACACAGACGACGTTCTTTCATCTTGCACGTAATGCCAACCGCAATGTCAAAACAAATGAGAGCGGAAATCATTGGGATTCCCCTTTCAAACGACGCACCGCGATTTACTAAGTCTGACAGTAATTTTGAGTTGTGCATTCTTGATTTAAATGCACAACCCTTAAGTTAAAATGACAGATCATGTTGAAGTACGTGGCACGAGTGCAAAGGGAAAGTTAACAAAGGAATTAGACGGAGCTAAGATACAAATTTTAAGCTGATCGTGATAAATTACGCCGAAAAAACTAATAACTGTGATGCGAGTAGAAAGTTCGGTGTATCTGAGGCAAATGTGCGTCGATGGAAACTCTCAAAACAGGAACTAGAAAGAGCCAAAGCCACAAGGAAGTCGCTCAGTGGTCCAAAATTAGGCCGATTTCATGGCATAGAAGAAGAGGTAGTCAAGTTTGTGCGCACCATGAGGAAGTACGGTATGCCTGTTTCGACTGAACGTATTATACTTAAAGCCCATGAAATTGTTAGAGGACTTAATGTATCATTGCAAGAATTCAAGGCCAGCAGAAGTTGGTGCGTGAGAATGATGCGACGAAATAATTTTTCTTTACGGCGACGAACTTCGCTGTGTCAGAAATTGTCTTCTCAGAAGACTACGTTGAAAAACTTCTCGCGTACCAGAAATACGTAATTGGACTTAGAAAAACCAATAATTACCTTTTGAGCCAAATAGGAAATGCCGATGAAACTCCGGTTTTCTTCTACATGCCATCAAATTATACTGTGAACGAAAAAGGTGCGAAGTCCGTCCTAATTAAAACTACAGGCAACGAAAAAATGCGAGTCACGGTAATGTTGGCGGTTTTAGCAGATGGGACTAAATTACCACCATATGTGATTCTAAAGCGGAAAACAATGCCTAAGAAACATTTGCCAAGTGGAATAATAGGTGTCAAGAAAAGGGGTGGATGACTAAAGAACTAATCAGAGATTGGTTACATGTGGTGTGGAATAGACGGCCAGGAGCTTTACTAAAACAAAGAGCGATGCTTTCACTGGATGCATTCAAATGACACTTATCTCCTAAAATTAAAAACATAATGAGTGCGATGAATACTGATCGTATTGTAATACCTGGAGGAATGACATCGCAACTTCAAGTTTTAGATGTTGCTGTCAATAAGTGTTTTAAAAATAATTTAAAGGTTTTGTATTCTGAGTGGTTACAGAGTGGAACTCACACTTTAACACCAAAAGGAAATCTTAAGAAACCTGAAGTTGCAATGCTCTGCATATGGACCAAGGCATCGTGGCAACAAATAAATGCAAAAGTAATAGTGAAAGGATTTACGAAATGCTGCTTATCTAATGCCATGGATGGGAGTGAGGATGATGTTTTGTGGGAGACTGATGATGAAGTTGAGAGCGATAAAGATAGTGAGCCTGAGGAAAATAGTGAAAGTTGCATAGACAGTGATGATGACTAACACAATAAAATGATTTTATGCCGCAATTGGATTGAAATGTTTTTTGTTGTCCTGAAATGAGTATATTCTGTCAATGTATTTACTTTATTTTTAATGTTATCTTAAAATGAATGCTACCATTTAATTTGTTTGAAAATCTGAATGGTTCTATTTGTGATGTGATCTTATGATTTTAAAATGTTAAAAGACAACGACATTCAAGAAAAGTATAGGAGAAAATAAATATTTGACAAGATTTATAACTTTTGTAGTAATGAAGGTCAATTGAAGCTTTTTCCTGTTTTGGAATCATCCAAATGGAGGGTCGTCTTAGATTCAGGGTCGTCTTGGATTCGGGTGAATACGGTAACTATGAAATTGATTTATATGGAAATACCTCAGTTTTCATTAATTAATATATATTGAAAAAAGTACAAAAAGGTATATTCCCAAATTCCTTCTTAAAAATGATCAAATACAGGTATACCCTGACTTACGTTGCTCCAATTTATGTTGATTTGAAGTTACATTGACAAACAACTGATACCTACCTGGGTATTGATTTACATAATTTTCAATCAAAGTTGCATCATTAGAGGTCTAAAATACTTTTAAAATTTCGTTTCCACGTTCCTGAAGCTGAAGATTAAAATACTAAATAAAAATATACTCTGATCTAAATATCTACTCTCTGTATGATAATATCTAAATAAACAACCATTTCAAAAATATTGCTTCACTTCATACTGAGGCCAATGCTCTCTAGGTGACAACTTAATATGTTACCTTTGAGTATTTTGTAACTAAAGAACCTAGTGATTGAAAAAAATTTTGAATTCGGATGTGAAACATTTGGAACACCCAAGCACAGGAGCAATTTTTTCAAGTTCGAGCTGATCATGGAGTTAAATGACATACAACTATTAGATTCCCTCTCTAGAATTTGTTGTAATTGTAGTGAATTTATCATTTAAATGAAATTCTGACACTCAATCATAGTAACTTTCCCACTGAATCTGATTAGGTATATTATAGTTTTCTAAAAGTTCTATAAAAGTATTTACTATTAGAGAAACTAAAAATATCAGCATGGCAAAAATAATCCAAATTCAGTATTAAATCTGTTGCTATATTATTAACCACTATTATCCCAAAGAATAGGCACTTTTTCAACTCCCCTGATTTATAATTTTCTGCAAATAAGGCATACATGTTTCCTGATAACAATACAATGCCTGCCCGAGGAGAATCACTTCATGCGACCATGCTGCGGCATATGAAACTCGTATTAGAAATGCAGCTTTGTTGCGACCTTATTGCAGGCATGATAAGCAGCACTACTTTTGCTCATACAGGGGATCATCCTCCATGTGGCCACTTTATACTGTTTCCATTTGATCTAATAACTGCATTTTTTGCCTGTCTGAACTCGGACTTAGTTTATCAAGTATCTAGTCTCAACATTGAGGGGTTAATGCAATTGGTTGTTCTGAACTATTCTTAACTCCTGTACCCATCTTCCCTCATATAATTGATTCTTATAGGAAAAACAGCTTCGATTTACTTTGAAATTTTTAGGAACCCATCCCCAATGTAAATTGGTGTATATCTGTATAACATATGAATGTTATAATTAACTAAAAAGTTTTCTTTCACACTCTTCAAGAAAGTGATAATTGTATGCTGACTTCAAAAGCTAGATATTTCTGATGATATTATTTGAAGAATTGACAAGTAAATTATTAAGAAATCTATATTTCACAAGAAAAAGCAACTGTGTAACTTCTACACAAACTTTTATTCCATGACTGGTTTTGCTAAATAACTAGCATCATCAGGTGAAATATGCATATCACTTACCACAAAATTGAGCCTAATTCTTTGGATTATATTAGGTATTAAGAAATCTTATTGTAGCATATTATATTGCACATTTAAAGGCAATCAATATTTTTGTTTCATTTAATTTAGTAGTCAAGGAAATTGTTTTTACTGAGAAATATAAATATTTTGTCATTATACATATACGAAATTTGATAATTAAATGAGTATACCAGAGATTTCCAGGAGCCCCTCCTTTCGCCTTGCATACAGTTCTGTTCCTCCAACACTGTAATTATGTTGCTTCAATGTCTTTTCAAACATTTCTTTTAATTTATCCTCCTCCATATTGTCAGATAGCTGTCAAATAAGAGAAAACATTTTAAGCAATAAAATTGTAGAAGATTTTTAGTGAAATTATCAGAATTTTATTTACATTGGTAAAAATTAAGACATTTCCTTTCCATTTACCCTATCCCAGTGATTAAAAAAAACTTACAGACGATTGAAAAACATAGAATAACTTTTACCTTAACATAGAAGTTAACAATTACACCATCATCAGGTTGATAATGCCCAGCAGATTCTTTCTGATCATCTGCTTGCTTGTCATTATCATCATTTTTCTCTTGTGGTGTTTTATTTTCCTGATCAACTTCTGTATATTCAGATAGAGGCTCAAATCCAGCAATTGAGATACCATGGAAAAGATCTCGTATATCTGACTGCATGGCAACACGTTCAAGACCATCTTGAGTAGCTTCTTGAAGCTCTCGGAATCCTTCCGTTTGAGGGTCATCAAGGTCATCATGGTAGCTAAGCCTATGCTTGCCAATTCGGTCAAGAAGTAACCGTAGCTGGTATGTGTATGTAGCTGTAAACATATAATAATGTTAATGAATATTCTATATTTGATAAACATGTTGTAGATGTTGGATTTTTATTAAATTATTGTGTTATAATTGTGTTTGATATTCTGATGTTGTAAATCTGATTGTTAAAGATTTTATTATAAACTTTTATTTCCATAATTAAATTTCAAAATAGTTGTTCAAGTCAATCAAATTATAGTTAGATATACAAGAGTTTATCACTCTTCACAAAATTTGGCATATAGCTAAGACAAATTTAAATGGTACATTTTCAGCTTATTTTCAAAGTTGAACATATTTGTCAAATTATCAGTAGTACAGGCGACTCCTGAGATTCGACAGGGATGCGTTCCTGAAAACGTGGTCAAATTTCAAATTGTTGAATGTCGAATGCCGTTTTTCCATAGACTTGCATGTTATAATTTGGGGATACATTCCCACATCTTGGCTTGCTCGAGTCATTTGTTAGAAACGACTCGGTCGAGCTGGACTGGACTGTATGCAGCACATACATACAACCTTATACAATTACAGCAAAATTAATATAAAAGTTATTAAAAAGCACAAAATAACTTGTAGCCTCGCCAGTTAATTTAAGGCTATGCAAACCTGCCCCTCCCTTAAATCTGTCAAACCAGCCATCAAATTACATGAATTTATCATGTTCTAGAATTTTCTCCTTCTGTTTCACGTAAGTGCTAATAGTTGAACGACACTCTTTTATTTGATTCACTTGCATTATCACTGTTACATTTCCTTTTAGATATCATGTCAAGTGATAAATTTATAAATAAATCAATAAAATAAATAAATTTAAATAAAAGATTAACAGAAAAGAGTGAAATCAGCACAAATTCAAACAATTAGAGCAGAAATAACTGTCTAAACTGAAACTAAACCTCGTGTGGTTGGTCGGGACGAAAATTACTTCGCGTAAACTAGCTCCCAATTCGATCAGTTGCGTCGAAATCTCGAATTTGTCAAATCTCGAACTGTCGAATCTCAGGAGTCACCTGTATTTTAATAGGTATTTTATATGACAGTGTATAAGTTGACCTCAACTTCACTGCATGAAAATGTGTTTAGGCATATACTTTCACTTGATAAATACTTTTCAGAAAACCTTTCTCTAGGTAAAATCAAGGTTCATAAAATTAAAGTTTTGAAAAAAACATTAAAGTAAATATATCAATGATATGCTAACAAAATTAAAGCACTGTACAATCAATGTTTTCAGTAAAATGAGTATTGAGTAGCTGATTCATTGATCAGGAAATGATATACACAAAAATTCTCCTATGTTTGCTGATATGTATGATATCATGTAGTCAGAGTCAGCTAGGAAAATCGCGGGTCCCGGGGCAACGTGTGTGCACAGGGCCTTTTACATGTTAAAAAATTTTAATAGCAAATTTCAATAGCTAAAGCAATTTCTCTCATTATGGCACTTCGGTATTTTTTCAGATTTTTTTTAACATGTGTACTTTATAAGTATGACAAATACTTTTTAAGAGAGTGCGGGGCCTCTTTAAGTGTGGGGCTCGGTGCAGTTGCACCGTTCACACCGTCATCAAGCCGGCTCTGCATGTAGTATCATAATTTAATTTTGCAATAACATTTGTGTTCATGGGAATCTGATACCTGCATTATGGTTCTACTGACCAAAAGAGTAAAATACAGAGCTTGTTTAAAGTTAGAAGATGCAGAATTTATAAAGTCAACAAATAGCAGTGCTGCAGCAAGAGAATTTAATTTTAGAGAAAAGTTGATATAGAACTGGAAAAAGAAAGAACTCATTATAATGAAGAAGCCTAAGACCAAAAGTGCCATGAGGATGGGTGACAATCATTAGCCTGCATTTCCTATTTTCCTACCCAGCCTATTAGATGTAGGTACCTATTTTTTAGATTTATTTAAAATTGTTAATTCTTTGGGCTGAATTAATTAGGAAATTTATCTTGTAAACAATCAAAAGGAAAATATAAAATATGAAACCGAATGATAAAATGAATGAATATAGGTTATTATCATAAAGAAAGTTGTCTTATCATTGATAAAATTTCATAGTTAAACCTGACATTAGCTTACTGTTGTAATAACAATAAAGGATTATCTATGACAATAAAATCATCTTTACTTACGCATGCATGGTCTATCAGGGAATAATCTTGCAAATCCAGGGCGGCATACACATCGTGGACCTTCAATGCCACCTCCTGCCATCTCTTCTTCTGTGGCCTCTTCAACACAAAGTTCATTCCGTGCTGCTTCACACTCTGGCTCACAGACAGGATGTTTTCCTTCTCTTCCCCTTTCTGCATTTGGCAGGATGTTTGTTGTATATCCTTCCTCGATGTTTTCTTCCTCAAGTTCGTTTTCATTTAAATCTGATTCTTCCTTGTCCCCAGACACTACATTATTACCTGTTGGTCTGATTCCATGATCAAGGAGTTGTACATCATTCTTGGTAGTAGTAGAGGAAATTGGCCTCAATGGGAAAGATGGAAAATTTGCTGGATCAAATGGTGAACCTTGTGAGTAGTCATTCCCTGAAGCATCAGGTTCCAATGTGTCATCGACGCTATCTTCCACATTATCTGCACTCTCAGGTATCTCCTTTGAATTGTGAGCAAGTTCATAGCCTCCCACAGTATGCAAAGGCCACTGAGTGGGTGCAGTCACAGTTACTGTGGTGACTGCAGTGGTTGTACTGGATTCCACTGTTGTATGAACTTCTGTCACTGTTCCCACAATAGTTGACACTATAGTAATTGGTCTTGCCATCTCAGCCACAACAGTTTGTGTCACTATCACAGTTCTTGTTTGAGGAGGACTTCCTGGATGGCTCTCTACAACTGTTTGTGTGACTGTACGTGTCTCTGTCTCTGTACGGGTAATGTAGCGTGTTGTTGGAGTTGCAGTCACTGATACTACAACTACACTTGTAGCAGCATCATTAGACCCTGCAGCACCAAGACCCTCTCCCTCTTCAAATTCATTTTCAAGTTCATCATCATCTTCATAGTTATGAGATGGTTGATTCGGGGCTATAAGAGGCCGTCCATTGCTTCCTCCAATGGCTCCATGAGATGAAGGAGATAAGAACAAATCACCAAGTGCAGTTGATTCTGAGTCAGAATTTTTAGTTGATGTTGGCCGTGAGTACAAGCCTCCGAATATGGTTGAGGTTCCAGAAAGCAAGAGGGTTGGTCCTAATGAATCTGATAAGGTGGATGCTATGATAGGTGGTGGCAGCTCAACTGTAGGAATTGAGTTAAAGTAATCTCCATCCCATAAAGCTGATGTTCCACTGCTCTCAAGAAAAACTCCTGAAGATGATGGTGATGGGATAACTACTAATGGCTCTCTTTCCATTGAGAAAGGACTTAGGGATTCAGGTTGTACAGTACTTTCTTTTATGCTAATGTTATCTACATAGGTGGAGATTGTTGGTTGAACTGGATGAACTGTAGATGAAGGAGCAATATTTCTCTGAGTTGTGGTTGAGAAAGCTGGTTGCCAAGTTGATGACTGAGATGGGGACGATGGTGGAAGTCTTAAAACTTGTACTGGGCCAGGAGGTTTCAGTGGTCGCAGTGGTCTGGGCCAATGTGAAACTTGAGGTGGTCTTGACTGAGCAACATGGTGGTTATGGTAATGTGGTCTTGGACGATGAGGAGAGACTGGCCGCACAACCACTCTGACAGGTGGCCTTGAAACTTCTGGGCGGATAGCATTTTCCTGTATTGAAGCTCCATCAAGCACAGGTGTTCTTGATGGTGGCTGTGGCCGTGATGTTATTCTTATTGGTTTGTCAAAGAAATCTGGATTGTAGTCTTGAGGTCTGATTGCTGGTCTACTTACTGCTCCAGGTGGTGGTCTCTGAGGATTAGATGATGGTCTTGGAGGTTGAGTAGGTTTTGGTGGTGATTGTGGGGGAGGAGGTGGTGGCATGTCAGGAATCTCAAAACGATATGGCGGAGATCCAGGTAGTATGTGCTGCAGCTTAGTTGGTGCTTGGCTTCCATCATTTCCTTCTGAGGCATTTATTTGGCCAGGAGGTTTTATTTCTCCAAATGTAACTGGCAGATTGACACCAGGATTCTGTGATGAATGCTGCAAATGCATGCCTGTATGTGATTGCTCAGAGTTGCTTATAAATGGTTTCTCTTTATTTATAAGAATATTAGGAAGCGTGTTTGGTCTTCCAAACTGTTGTTGGTCTCCTGTTGATGATTGTCCAGGTCTAACAGGGCGGTTATTAGATTCTTGAAGGACTTCTCCATCCTGTGCTCCCTCTTCATCTTCAGGCTCATCTGAGTCATCACCAGCACCATTAATCCATGGCTGGCGTACATTCCCAGAAAATTGTGTCTGAGCTTCCCCCTGAGAGTTTCCTTGCGAAGTTTCTTCAGATCCATGATTCAAGGGAATTATGATTGGTCCATCATTTTTATGAAGTCCTTCTGTTTGTATGTGTGGATTGGAATTTAGTCTTGGAGGAGGTGGAGGCATAAGATGATCAACAGGGCTGGTATGAGTATTTGTGCCAGTGGTGTATATGGCAGGGAGAGGAGGAGGTCTGTGGATGGCATTGACTGGAGAGTGAGGATGATGGGCATGGGAAAATTGGGGAGGAGGATTGCTTCCAGAGGGAACATTTGGTCTTCCTGAACCAAAGTAATTTGACTGGTGAACTTTAGGGGGCTGCTGATGTTGCGGTCTCCCATGACCAGCAATGAGATGTCCTGCATGAACATTAGGTTCAGGTAGACCAAGGTGCATTACTGTAGGATGTTGGCTTATTGAAATATCTCCTTCTTCTTGAACTACACCTTTGTTTTCCTCAGATGAATCCTCATTGGTAATTATTTTTGTCTCTTCTGTATATTGGTTCTCTTTAATGATATCTGTAATAGGTGGCCGTCCTATTTCCACAACTACTTCTCCCCCTGTTCCCACAGGCACATTGTGGACTTGAGCTTGCCCAAGAGAGAGCTGAGGCCCAGAGTGAGGTTCACCTGCATTTAAAACACTTCCAGGTCGACCTCCTGAAAGGGGTGGTGCGCTGATATCAAAGAATGAATCAACAGAATCTTGTACATTGGGATGTGCTTCTGAACCCACAGAGAGTGTCACAGCATTAATTGGAATGTTTAGTGATTGTGATGGGCGTATTTTATATCCAGTAGAACGATCAATTGTATTGTAATTGTGATGTAATGCTGGATGAGGATTAAGGTTCTCTAAAGGAGAACCTACAATTATTGGAGGAGCAATATGGAGAGATGACTGATAGTTTCCTGGATCTCCTCTCAATGGTCCAGGTGGAAGGCTTGGAGGAAGTTGAGGAGGCAGATGTGAAGCAGGTGAGTGGTTTTCTGGAACCATGTGTGGTGGCAGTGGTTTGCCTATGAATACTGTTTCCACTCCAGATATGACAGAAACCCGTGTCGGACTTACTCCCGAATAAGATGGGAAACGAGGCGGAGGTGGTGGCCTCATTTCAGGTGGAACATCATTTCCTGGTCTGATTCGAGGAGGCAGCCCAATTGCAGGTTTTGAGGGAAAATTTGAGGGATAATTTGAGGGGAAATTTGAGGGGAAATTTGAGGGGAAATTTGAGGGGAAATTTGAGGGGAAATTTGAGGGGAAATTTGATGGAGGAAAATGATTTGGTGGAAGTGGTGGTTGAGAGGAATGATGGTGCAATGGGGGTAGTGGAGGATGATTTTGAGGAAATATTTGTGGTATTCCATTATGTGAAGATGGCCTTGGGCCAAGCACAGATGGTTTTCCTACAATTACATCACTGTTTGTTGTGATTACCTGCCCAGGCTGAATGGGGATTCCATTCTGCAAAAGTAAAGGATTGTCCAGTGTTAGAGTTGTGGGCATGGAAGGTTTTACAGGTGATGGTGGGGGTCTACGTTCTTCAGTGTCAGGGAATCCATGTATTGGGAAATTTTGGCCATAATATGCTTCTATAGATTCACCATGAGAAGATTCTGCAGCAATGGTATCTATATGCTCAGAAGATTGAGAGGCTAAACCCCCTACTGGAATGTAAACTGGGTCTCTGATAAGTGGTGCTGACTGTGGTGCTGGAGGACGAGGAAGTGCAATAGGAGGTGGTGTGTGTGGAGTGGTTGGAGGAATGGGTGTGGTGGTGTCATTCCGACGTGATGATTTGAGATTACTTTGAAGAAGTCCTGCCATAGCATTGAAGACAGGACCTAAGGCATTCAATCCATTAAGAGATAGAGAACCTAGATTTATTAGATCGCCAACTCCAATATTTGGCCCTGAAGCGGCAGCCAAAAGACCACCAGTGCTGCCTCCAACAGACTCCACAGCCCCAGCACCAATACCAAGCAGTGCACCATCTGGATGTTTATTTGCAGGATCTGAAACTGGTATCAATGAAACATTCCCATCTGGTCGCATGGAAACTATCACAGCATCTCCAGGAACTAGAGTTGTTGCTAGACCATTGCCACTGGCAATAACAGTAGATGCTGTGATAGTGCTTGTTATGTATGATATTTGTGGTGCAGAAGCTCCGTTATTCTCTGCTGTGAGTGCTGCATCAACTGGAGTTGGAGAAGCAGAAAGACTACTCAGGAGGAATTCAGGAGTGTCTGTATGAGCAACATTAGTTGTAGGTTGAGAAGTTGTTTCTTCATCTTTGGTTCCATAAAATTTTGTTGTTGATTCACTGTTCAATGAGGTAGTTGTTGACAGTTCATTCACATCTGAATCATGGGGCTTCTCTGGTTTGATATCATCAAAAAATATTATTGTTGATCCCACAATAATATTACCAGATGTTGTTGTAGATGGTGATATATATTTAGAAGCTGTTTCTTCACCTTTATACACTGTCTCTGTTGTACTGATTTTCTGTGGTGCTTTAGAATTTGTTACTGTTACTTTAGTGCCCAATGCAGATCCTTGAAATGCTGTTATTTCCATTGGGGTCCCTGAGAGCATTACTGTTGCTACAATTGGAGAATGTGCTGTCTGCATTGAAAAGGAACTGCGCAGAGAATCAAGGTACACTGAATCCAGTCCAGCTGTTATTGCTTCTGTGGCCAAATTTGTGGCTACACTTATACTTGAACGTGTAATAGTTTGATCATTCTCCAAAAGTGTAGTGAAATAAGTATAAGTGGTCATATAAGTTTTTGTGGCAAAAACACTCAATGGAGGCTGCAATGCTATTGGCCTAGAGGAGGTCTTTAATGTTTGCTTGTCTCCAGAATCAGTAGGTGCCACATTTGGCAATAAGGGAGTTTTGTTTGTTGGTGGTATTCTTGTGGGTGCCAAATAAAATTTTTCAGTTACCACATCAGAAGAGGTTGCCACATTAGTTTTTACAACTGTGTTGCCTTTTTCTAAGAAAGTGTTGTAGTATGTATAGGTTACAAAGTAGGTCTTAACAATATTGGTTGTAGAAGTTGGACTTATTCTTATGGGAGTCTGGGAGGTAGCAGGTGTTGATGCTTCAGTGATTACAACTTGTGTTAAGACATCTTCTGTGCTTATCACTTTCATCCCCGATGCAGAATCTGATAGAGTTTTTGTGAGAGTAAATGTATTGAAATATGTGTTGGTGTCATACATTGTGGGTTCAGAAGGCTGTAAGAATCCTGGTCCTGAGTCTCCTGAATAGCTGCCAGATAGCATAGATGGGTCCACAGGAGATGTTACTGTATTTGCCACAGTTTGGCGTGTTGTTAGAACCACAGGGACTTCACCATCAATAATTGTATTAAGATATGTGAAGGTAGTACGATAAGTGCTGGTAACAAATGATGGAGGACCATCAACCTCAGATGTCAGAGCCTCATTTGAAATTGATGATGTTAGGCTTTGCTGTTGAATAGGTTTAGTAGGCCTTACTTCTTCAGTCACAACATTGGAAATCACATCTTCTCGACTTGAGACAACTGTGCTTCCACCTTGTAAAAAGGTTGTGAGATAGGTATATGTTGTTGCATATGTCTTTGTCACAAAGTAAGCTGCCTGGGATTGTAGTGAAAGGAGGAGGCTTTCCTGGTCTCCCTGCAATAAAAGAAGATATATAATGACAATGTTATATTTTGTAAATTCTGCTTAATTAATTCTTTTAATTTAATGCTTGCTGTATGAGGATATGAGATGAAAATATGTGAAGCATTCGTTAGTATCATTCTGGAAGAAGTCACCAAAGAAGATCTCTTTGGGTTGGGAAAAGCAAATGGATATGGGTTTGCATCTGTGAGCAAGTGTTACTTTGCTTTTTGATTCAATATTCATCAAGGTAAAGCCTTAAGGTGTTTCAAAAATGATAGCAGCTATTAATTTCATGCGGAAAATGGCAAGGAGGTTTATTGGCTCATGTTCATTTTTTATTAGAAAACCACTTCTTATAATCTAAGAAACTTTCTGTAACATTTAAAAAATGAGAAATAGCATTGATACAGTAAAGTATACATTAATACCTCACATAGCTTGGCAGTTGATTTCTTGGAAAATGAAATCATACTTTATGAAGAATCAAGTGAATGTGAAATGTAGGGTTAGGTACTTAATTTTTAGGAACATTTTGACAAGTAGATATATTTTGTATCTTTTATATTAAAAATATCTCTGTTAGAATATACCAGTTTTGTTAGCATATATTGTGTTCTCATAAATACATTACATATCGTTGTTGCATATTCTTGGTCTTAGCTAATCCAATTATAAAATTTGACAATAATATCAAGTATATGCGGTGGAAAAAGGGATGGAATCTCTATGAAATTGAATTCTTAAGCAATCTAAAAATTATGTGGAGGCATGCTATTACAACAATAAGACAGGATAACATAAAAAATAACCAGAAGGGTAAAAAACAATTTCAGTATTTTGAACAAAATAAAAATTAATCATAATTATAAGAATAACAATAACAATAACAATTGAGAGTTTTTACTTTTAGGAAATAATAAAAAAATAAAACTTCTGTCCAACCTGTGGCTTTCCACCTCCTGCTGCTGTTGGCACTGTCAGTTGCATTTGGTCTGAGAGTGTGCTTGGTGCCAAAGTTATAGGTCTTGAAGCAGTGGATAGGATACGCAAGACATCTGGACCTCCAGGTAGAGTTGTTTTGTCACCTAGAATAAGCAATTGGATTGTAGAGCATGCCACATATCTCATAGATTGCACTGTCTCTACATTAATGAGAGTGGATTTGGTGGCAATATCAGTGCTAATGAAAATGCTTTGGCAATACAATATAGTGAAAACACATACCTGCCACGATAACTTCCACTCCATTGCTCATGACTCTGGTAGCCAGGTTGAAGCGTGCTGCCTCCACATTCATCCGACCCCCGGCTGCTCTCCCATCTTGTTCTGATTCTGTTAAATAATACTTAACCTTTGAGGAATTCATAGTAGTAAGGCTGTCAGCATTTTAATTTAAATAGAAATTAGATTTATTTCTAATGTTGCAAAAACAACAAAATTATGGCCAAAATATATATGCCAAAACAAAAATATCATAATCTTTCCCTTTTATTAGAAAATTATTTATTTTGATTTTATAAGGAATAGGAGAAAACTTTTATATATAAAACAAAGAGACTGCTTACCTCCTTCACTCTTTTCATTGAATTGTGCCATGGATGCTTCTGGTACTGCTGTAATGTACATTCAAAGATCTTTACATGGGTCTCAAGATCTGATATATGCACATGTATATTTATATACATACACATGTAGCTTTACAGCAGAAAGGAAAGCTCATATACAGAGATGAAAACAATTCAGAAGAAGAAATCATATATATTTGAAAGTATGAGAGAGGAGATAAAAATATTATGGTACATGAGGAATTAGAGTAGTTAATATAGAGATATGTAAATGAATTTGATTCTACTGCTTTGTTTTTGGAAAATGAAGTAACAAAGGAAAAGGCAGACTTAACAAGTAAAAAAATAACACACTATAACTTTGTATATGTAAAGTGAAACATATTTACATAAATAGATGGATGAAAGAAACAAAAATATTTCTGAAACATTGGCAAAACACCCCATATCCCTTCTCTATAATCCTGCCATCTCCCTGAGACTCAGCACCCCTGGTGGAAATAAAAAAACATAACATTTGTCAGCCATTCTGCTTGAGAAATTGAATCTATAAACCCCTTTAGGAGATTAAAAATAATTAAGGATATCTTAAATGAGTGGCTTAAAATAATAGTGACTTTTTAAATAACATGATTACTGTTTAAATTCTTATAGCAAGAAATTTCTATGCTAGTGGAAATTATGCAAGGTTTAGTAGAAATTTAATTCCATTAACAATATTTGAAGGGTATTATAATATGAAACGTATAACATTGAATGAACAAATTTCCTCTTTTTGTCTTAACTTTCACAAAATTAGCTGATGTACCATCATGTGGTACAAAATTTGAATGTTTACTAGTTAGTCCATTTGAACATATTCTCTTGTCAGTTTGAAATGGATTGCACTCAAACTGAATTGATACTTTCTTATGGCAAGATTTTAAAACGTGAATGGTAATCGATTAAATTCGATTCTCAAAATCATTTGCATTTCATTCATAACTGTAGAAACTATACTTGCAATCAACCTAAAATAATTGCTCTTAGACAGGGGGTTTCTTGGTGACTCTGCACACTCACCTGTCACTGACGCAGTTGTTGGAGAGATAAGGCGTGTTACCGTTCGCGTCTTAACAACCTGCTTCACTTCGGTCGTCGAGGACACAGCGGCCAGTGAGGGCGGCGCTGCCTCTACCACTCCAGCCTCGGCGCTGCTCTCGACCCTCGACACCACGTACGTGTATGTCTTCAGAAGTGTCTCCGTCAGAGTCTCAGTGACGTAGGTTGGCTCAATTGTTGTGGTGGCCGTCGGAACGACCTTAGGTTCAACAGCTGTGGTAGACTCGATGAGAACGGCGGGCTCCGAGACGGTCGTGGGTGCAGTGGTCGTGGATGAATATTGTGTGGAGGAAGGTCGGCCCCGCAAGCGAGAAAGGCGGGACCGGTAAGCCGGTGGCCTCGTCGACGCAGATGGCCTCCTTCGGCTAGGGAACACGATGGGCGCCTTGGTTCGAACACTCTGCACCTTCTGCAGAAAGTCACCTGTTGGCCGTCTCGTAACGCTGAATCGCGTGGGCCTCACGAAGCGAGGTCCGTCCGTGTTGACGGTGCTCTCGTCCTGGCGAGTTGAAGAGGTCTTCGGCTGCCGAGGGAGCTGTTCCGTTTCTGCCGCGGCGCTCTCCTCGCCGCTCCAGAAGGACGGCTCCACCGATTTGGGGGGTAGAACCACCTCCAGGGCCTTAGACGGCACCCACGCGTCCACCTCCACGACCGCCTCCTCGCTCTCAGGCCGTCTCTCTTCCTCTCTTTCCCGCTCCTCTTCCTGACTCTCTTCCTGCTCCTCTTCCTCCACCGATTCTTCCTCTTTCTCCACTTCTTCCTCCTCCTCTACTTTCTGCCTGTACGTGTACTTTCCGGCGTCCTGGACTTTTTCTCCAGAGGCTGGCGAAACCTTCCTGGAACCGAAGCCCTCGTTTATGCGTACTCCCCCCGATGGCACTCTCCTGGGCGATGGTCGTTCTTCTGGTCTTGTCTCGAAGCGAGGGGATTCCCTCTCCTCCGGCGCAACCGTGGTGGATTTAGTGGGCGCTTCGGCTACCTCCGGACGCACGTAGGGTTCCTCTTCTCGGTCACTATGGTCGTCCAATGTGGTGGGCGGCGTCGCCGTGACCTGAACGCTCTGCCTGTGCACGGGGCGTCTCCTCGTCACGACGATGCGGTGTCGCCCGGTGCTCTCAGGTGATACTGCGGTTCCCACGGGACGCTTTTTGGTCACTACCACGCGTCTCCTACCGCTGCTTCCGCGGACCACATTCTGCCTCCTTGCTCCAGAGGTGGTCTCTATGCTTTCGTCCGCGCTCTCCCTCGGCTGGGACGGTCGCGGCTGTACATCGTTCGCTACTGGGGTTGGCTTGCGGCGCACCTTAACCCTGATCCTCTTCTTGTGGCCCGCGCCTCCCTTTCCTGCCTCACCGCCGTTCGATTCCTCTTCTGTTGTTAGGGCTCGACCCCTTGCCGCTTTTACCCTTCTGGATGCGGAACTGTGTCCTGCAATTTCGTCAGTCTCCGCTTCCTCCTGTTGGTGTGCGTTTCCTCCCTCCTCATCCCTCTGCCTCTCCTCGTGTCTCATGTCATTCAGGGCAGTCTTTCTCTGCGCTTCCGACGCCTGTAACACTTCTCCCTCATGTTCTCTCCTCCCAAAGTTTCTCTCGGGCGCGTGACCGCTCTCATCCTCGATTTGGTGCTTCCGCACGGGTACGCGCACTCTCACTCTTCTTCTCCTATGCGGCCTCTCGTGCGACCTGGCCTCTTCCTCGTACGTCTCCTCTTTGCGACTATCCCTCTTTACCCTGATCTGAGAGACTTCAATCTCGGCTTCTTGGCTGACGCTTCCCTCTTCGACCCCTTCGTCGATGCTAAGGACCTTTCGCTTGAGCGGGGCTAACTCAGCGGGTCCATCGGCTAAAAAATGACCGGTCTGTGAGGGGACGCGGCTGCTTACTGCGAGATTTTCCTCGGACGTCGCGACGGTCGGTTGAGACCGTGATGACGACGGCTTGGCTGGGATGGAAGAACTCTGGTGGATGACGTGCTTACTGACGTCGCCCACTATACTTTCCAGACTTTCGGTTTCATGCGAAAAGATTTTAGTGCTTTGCTTATCTCCATCTAAGTTATGAATGTAATTCACGGTGGATGGTGATATTATTATGTTCGGATCCTTATATGGCAAAGAATGCATAAATTTTTCCGGATCTATCTCTAAAGCGTTGATTTTGGATCCGAACAAGGAGGGGGATATAGTAACGTGTTGTATCGACGGCTGTCTTTTGGGAGAAACGGCTTCACGTTTTACGAGTGAACTGCCACCTTGCTCCACGCTGATGGTCGAAAGCACCGTGCTGAAATCTCCAGGCCTTCTACCAGATACGTAGAGCGTAATCACGCTCGTCTCGTATTGGCGCGGGGCGGGTGGGATGGGCGGGTTTTGCTTCCGACCCGAAGATGGCTGCTTCTTGCGCGTTTTTGGTCTAGGATTCTCTTCTTCGGATCCCCTTACGGGTCTAGGACCTTCTTCGCTGTAATCACGCCCCCCTTCGACGGCCTCCACGCGTTTGTGGGGCCTGTTGCGTCTCCTCGAAGATGATGGCTGTCGCCGTCGCTCCGTGGCAGGGGGCACAGCGTCCTGGTATTCTTCTTCCGTAAGCACTTCTTTTGAGTCGATCTCCTGCCGTGCGTTGCCGATGGTGGGTAGTAGCGGTTGTTGCTGTCCCTGGAGAAGTTGCGCTGCCTGGAGGGGAGATAGTTGCCCGGAAAGAGGGTTGTTCAGAGACGGTTGCTGTTGCTGCTGATTGAGCAATTGAGCCTGCAAGAGAGCCGGCAGCAATAAAGAATTCAGCTGCTGCTGAGAAGCAGCGGTCGGTGTCACAACGATTGTATCCGTTATGAACTCCGTCGCAGTTACGACTTGAACGGACGAATCCACTATCGTGGTCAAGATGGCCTTTCCTCGCAACGTTATAGGAATAACGGTAGATGTTTTGTCCGTAAGAGTCGTCACGTACGTCGTGGAACGCGTTTTAAGCTCCGTGGTGGGCGTAGGAGGAGCCAGCGCGGCGGCGTTTGGCTGCTGCAAACCCAGTAGCGGGTTTACGTTTCCTTGGAGTCCGAATTGTCCGAGTAGCAGTTGGGAGAGAAGGATGTTGGCGAGCGGCGCACTGGGCAGCAGACCGTTTTCGCTCGGGAGCGTGCTGACCACCTCCTCTACTCCGTAAGCCGTGGACGGGATGACGTGAGAGAAGGAGGTCTTCCTACCTCGTATCACGGTCGGCGTGAACTCCACGCTAGTTGTAGGCGTCTCACGCGCTACGTATTGCGTCACGTGGATCACCCCGGGGGTGGGAGTCGCAGTGACGTCGCTTCCTAGCAAGAGAAGCCCCGCCATCCCGGATATCTCTGTGGCTTCATACTGTCCAGGAGTTAAGATCTGTGTGGAGGGAGACGCAGTGATCACTCGTCGATATTCTGTGTTCTTGCCGTTCACCACAGGGATGGTTGCTTCCATAGGGACCTGATGTGTTACGGTAACCTTTCCGTCCCACGAAGATTGTTGGTATTGTCTCCTGGTAGAGTAGTCGTTGGACTCCAAATCGCTAGTCCTATACCTCGACCGCCCCGTGTTTGCTGTGGTAGACGCGGAATGGGAACGAGCTCTGTTCGAAAATCGTCCGCGCGATCTCGGTTTAGCGGAAGTCGTTGCGGTCGTCTGGGCGTCCGATTGCGTCCTCAGCCTCGGGGGCTTGGGTCGTTGTTGCTGTTGGTTCGGAACCGTCGTTTCTCCTTTGTTTCTTCGTCTTACCGATGATGTCGTTGACGGCCTACGAAAACTGGTTCTCGTGTTCACTTCTCTGTAGTTGTTGTTATTGGTGTTAGTGTTCGCATTTTTGTTTCTGTTTCCCGTAGCAGTATATTGAGAGCGCGATTGAGTGGAAGGTGCCGTGGGTCTGACGCGTGGCTGTTGCTGGCCGCTGTTCCTGGATCTAGATGGTGTGTGACGCGCCGCCTCGTTCTGCTTTTGGACCGCCACTTCTTCTTCTGCGTAAGCTACTTCCTCTTCCAATCCCACTTTAGCTTCGACTTCCTGCGTCTGGGCACTCTTTCGTGATCCAGGACGACGAAAACGGTTGGAGTAACCTCGGAGATTTCCGCTATTGCTTGATCCTCTCGTACCATATTCTGCTTGTCTCTTTAATCGACGCCTCCTTGGCGTGAACGGCCGAATCAGGACTCGCGGGGGCTCATTTCTGCTCTTCACGTCTTCCGATGCTTCGTAATCGTTGTCGGCGATGCTATCGTCCAAAGCGTAGGAGTCGTCTCCGTTGTCATCTTCCGCACCATCGTTCGCTGACGACTCCGCTTCCTCGACGATTTCGGATTCGTCCTCGGACGATTCCTCCTCCTTAGCTTCTTCCGCCTGTTTTTCTTGATCTTCTCCCGGGCGACGGAAGAGGCCTCGCCTAGGAAACAGGCTGCTCGTGGGTCGCGCCCGGTTGAGGACCTGGAGTCTTGGTGGTGGAGGCGAACGAGGTCGGGGAGTGGTTGGGGTCTTCGCCGACTTCGTCGTCGAGACTGAAGACGCCTTGTAACGTTGCCTGGATTGCTTCCGATCTTCGGTCGGAATGTTATCCTCACCGTTCGGCCTCCTCAATAGACTAAGCCTTCTGGCGGCGGTGGAGCGAGGCAACGAAGAAGGAGTGGTGGATGGTGGAGCCGTGGGCTGGTATTGGTTGGGGCGTCGAAGTCGAAGGAAAGGGCGTCGGAAGGGTAAGGTCGTCCCTTCAGTGGTCGCTGTCAGTGCTGTCTCCAACGGAGTGCTCTCTGTCGGTTCCGTCGCCCTCGTCCCCTCCTCCCTCTCAGTACCGATATCTTCTTCTTCCTCGGCCTCTGTAGCCTCTTCGTCTTCGTCCTCGACGGTATTTTGGTCAAACGGAGGCGGTGACGAAGAAGCCAGCAGCGTCGGCCTCAGGTAGGCAGACGTCGAAGAGGGCCTTATTCGATATCGGGAGTTGGCCGCGAATAGCGCTGCGGACGAAGAGGTCCTTCCATATGGATACTCGGAACTACTCCTTCCGCCACCGGCGAAGGAAGACCTGTATCCTCCAGGACGGGATCGGCTGCCGCCAAAGGGAAGCGAGGATGCCGCCGTAGGGACGATCCGCGTGGAACTACCACGTCCTCTTCCTCCTCCGAAGTAGGAGGAAGAGCCGTACAGACCGCCGGCACCGCCTGGTGTGGAAGAGCCTCTTATTCTGGAGAAACGCCTGGTTCCTCCGGACACTGAGGGACGCACGTCTGCAGACGAAGCACCTCCCCTACGGCTGGAGAACCTTCGGCGCGCGGTATTTGCTAGATAGTCCGTGTGCGCGGGAGTGGCCGTGACGGTGGGCGTCTGAGTGACCCTAGTGATCGTGGTAGCGCTCGTGGGACGTCGCTGAGGGTGGAATGTGGGTCTATTACGGGAAGAGAAGGGCCTGATGACAGGAGTGAAGGTCCTTCGACGGGAGGAAAAGGTAAGCCTAGAGGTCACACGGCCCTTATTGGCGTTGTTGGAATCCTCATCGTCGCCTTCGTCTCCCTCTTCGCCCTCCTCTTCGCCCTCGCCCTCCTCATGGTCTTCTTCCGTGGAAGGAGGAGCGGTAGAGCCGAGGTCCCCGAGGGAGCTCTCTAATGCAGGCGCGGCAGTAGTTGCCAGTGCGGGCGCGGTCGTGGGTGTTGGAAATACTCCATCCTCGGCGCCTGGCACCTTAGTCGCTTCGCTGGATTTGAAGCTAGACGTGCTTTCGATGATCTGCGCGTATCTTCCGTCGATGACCGTTCCAACTACTCTGGACTCGTAAAAGGTCGTGGTCTCTCCTTTCACAATGGATCCCTTTATGAGTCTGACCAGTCCGGTTCTCTGAGAAACCGTATTTAGAGGGATTGCTGTTTTCTCCGTGTTAATCACAATGGAAGATGTGCTTTCCACTACTTGGGCGTACAGATTTCCGATGAAGGTGCCTATGGCCATCGTGGAATAAAACGTGGTGGCGGTTCCTTCTGCGTCGATTATACTACCCGCATTCAGCGACACGATGCCCGTCGGCTGAAGATTGACCTTCGGCAGTGCGGGCGTGCTCGTGCTTGACGGTTCTACAAGCACCTTCGTCGAGCTTTCCAGAACTTTGGCGTACAGTCCATCGATGTATGTTCCGTACACGTCCGTTGAATACAGAGTCGTACGCGAATCCTCGCCGACAGAACTGGTCCTGATCGTTGATAGGATGCCGGTAGGCAATAAGGAGGCCGAAGTGGACGTGATAAGTTGCTGCTGTACAGGTGTAGACGTTCCGATCGCGCGGGCGGTTTGGGTGTCTCCCGCTTCCACATTGGTGACTGTTTCAAGTCTGCTGTTCACGATCGTGCTGTCTCCCACGTACGAAGTCGTGAAATAAGTGTAGGTCGTGTAGAAAGTCGTGAGCTGTGGTGTGTTGACAGGGGATGGAGCGAGGGACGTAACGATAGACGGAGCGAGGGAGCGAACGGGGGACGGTGGTTCGACCGTGGGGGCGGAGGCGACGGTCAATTCGACGGGCGCGGTGGTTGTCAGTTGAACGTTTTCGGAGTGAGGGGTAGGTGGGATTTGCTCGATTTCTCTCGTGATTGGGGATCTTCCGGTCGGAGTAACGATGTTGGAAACCGTTTCTTCTCTGCTATTGACCACGGTGCTTCCTCCTTTGTATGCCGTTGTCCAGTAAGTGAACGTGGTGAAATAAGTCACGGGATATAGTGATTCATTTAACTCGGTTGCTTCTAGCTCTTGAGCCGGTTCCGTCAAAGTAGGCTTTATCAGGACAGCGTCCGACGACAGAATGTTGTCGATCAACCTTGCCGTTGGCTCTACTGGCACAGTCATTATATTTGTCACCGTTTCTAAACGGCTGACTATGTCAGACGTGCCTCCACGGTAAAGTGTAGTGAAGTATGTGAACGTCGTAAACGTCGTCTGGACCAGAACCGAGGTTTCTGGATACTGGGTCGGAGTCGGACTGAGGACCGGAACGGGCAAGGCCACTTCCGTGTTGCTCTCTGAACTCTCTTGGTCATCCTCTTCGCTCACGAGCTTTTCTGGCTCTCCTATATCTTCAAATTTCGTGACACCAAAATATTTCTCCGTCGTCACGATCACATTTGCTTCGGATGTTTCTATGGAAGAGGTCATCGACATCGTGTTGCTCTCGACTCTGGCGTGATCGTTTTGGATTTCCACTGGAGCCAGGTCTTTTCTCTCTTCGTGATTTTCCGAAGAAATGGGAACGCTATCATGCTCAACTCTTTTGAGTTCTTCGATCGCCTCGGTTGTCACTTTAGGTACCGGCGAAGCTTCCGCATTTTTCCTCCCCGTCCTGTGCAAGATGGTGCTGCTGTATCGGTTTGGATTCGATACTGAGATGGACGCACGCACCAAATTTTCCGGCTCGATTTCGTTTAGCGGAGTCGAATTGGACTGCTCCTCCGCGGAGGTGGAGTAATCTCTAGTCTTCAACTCAGCCGTTGCCGTGGGACGGATAGAGCTGCTCGGAGGAATGATGTTTGTGTACACTTCTGTCCTGCTCGAGATCTCCGTTTCACCGTCCACGAAAACAGTCGTGAAGTACGTGTAAGTGGTGTAGAAGGTTCGGTAAGCACCTTTAGCCTCTACATCGCTTTGTTTTGCGCTCTCCAATTTCAAGGTAGGAGTGGCAAGCAGCGGCGCAGTGGGAGTGCTGCTCAGTGGGGTTTCCGAGAAGAACTGAGTTGTCGGCCTTCCGACCCCGACGCTAGTCGGGACCTCATCTGGTTCCTCGTCTGGTATTGAGGGAGATGGCAGCGAGGTGGAGAGTTCGTGGTCCCTCACGAGACCAGCCAAGGCCGGTTCTGTTGCCAAGGTGATGCTGTTCAGCGTCGACGTGAGAACGTTGGTTACCACCACTTCGCGGCTAGATACACTAGTGGTGGTGTCGTGGAAGAACGTGGTCAGATATGTGTATGTCGTATACAGGGTTTTGAATATCAATTCTATTTCTTCGCTCTCTTCATCTTCGCTTTCCGAAGTTTCGTCCTTGGCAAGAATAGTCTCTTTCGAAGGCGTGGTTGGCGTCGTGACAGGTGGCTCCGCCGTGGTAGACTCGTCAATAATCGTGGTTATTCTGTCTTTTGGCAGTTCTGGAGTTTCCTGGGTTACCGGAGTCATCGGTGTGGTCGGCGTGTGGGTTTGGACCGTTGGTTCCGCTGTGGCGGTTGCGGTAGGTGGAATAGGGGCCGAAGGAGCGGTGTAACTGCGAGTAACCAGTGCCAGTTCTGACACTATTACCTCCCTGGATCGGATGGAAGCCGTGGTAGTGCCGTCGGTGGGGATATAAAACGTGGTGAAATACGTGTAAGTCTGAAATATTGTAGTTGGAACGATGGAGTAAAGGAAGGATTGGTTTGGCTCCGTGGTTTCTTCTTCTTTGGCGATTGACGGTGCTCCCTTTCCTAGCGCCGAGATCATTTCCTTCTCTTCCTCTGCGACGATGGCCTGTTCCTCTGGGCTGGCGTTTACCTTCCGTCCAGTTTCAACTTCATTTGCCAATTCGCTCTCTTCCGTCGTGCTCGCCACGACCGGGATCGTGCTAATCACGCCGTCGTCGTCATCTGAGGTGGTCGTCATTGGTGCTGGCGTCGACTCTTCCGTCATTTCCTTTGTCACGAAGGTCGTTTCAGAGATGTCGGCGACCGTCTGAACGCTGGACGTCGTCGAACTTTCTTCCTTTTCGGTCGAAGCTCTTTCGGTCACCTCTATGCTTGCGGGAGTCGTTGGCATTTCGGTCGTTGTGGTCTGTTGTAGAACGCTGGTCGTCGTTATAATTAACTGTGTGTAGTCCCCGTTCAAGTAAGTTCCGTATATGATGGAGGTGTAGACGGTGGTGGTTCCGTCGAGGGTCCTCGTTCCTTCGATCGAGCGTACCAATCCAATGGGTAAGGTCTCCGTTGATTCGGCGGTCGCGGGGATTGACGGTCTCAGCGGCTCAGTCGGCATCGCCGATTGAAGCACGCTATCCGACTGCAAACTCTGGACTAAGGAGGACGACTCGATGGACAATATCGATGATTCCAAGTCCACCGAAAATGGCCTTCCGTGAGCGTTCTCGATGAAAGTAGAGGTGGAGGTCACTACGTCTGCCGTCGGCTGAGCGACGGAAGGTTGGAGGGGGATCAGGTCGTCCTCTGCTTCTCTTTCTGTCGTTGGAGTCTCTTCAGGGGCATCGGACGTGGGGTAAACCAACTCAGCGTCCGAAGGTTCATCTTCGCTGCGTCCGTTCTTCTCTCTGCCGTGCGCGGATATTCCGAAAACCGGTTCGACCAACACGGTTGGAAGAGATGTCTGCATACTAAGCGTATGGCCCGTGACCGTCCTGGTGACCATTCCGGGCGTGTGGGAATAGAACGTCTTTATTCCTGTTGCGACCTTCTGCCTCGCAGCGGAGATCGACCCGTAAGCGGGGCCGTCCTTCGAACCCGGCAGTCTGGTAGAAGGTAGTCGGTTATAGGCGGACACGGCCGTCGTCTTGGGCGTTAGAGAGGTGGTTGGACGGGTCGGTTCCTGCGAGCGTGGCATAAACACGATCACCGTCCCGTGTGCCGTAGTCGTGAACTCCGCGAAACCGAAGTAGGTGATAGTTGGAACCGGAACGGATCCTCCGGATTCCGCGTTCACGAGGTCTTCCTTTTCGTGTATCACTTGGAATCCCCTAAAAGGGAGAGATTTTCCCAATCTCTGTCGCGCGCTCAGTGTCCTGTAATCCTTTCGCGTCCCCACGCGAGCCTCCACGTTATGATCGACCCGCACTACGACTTTTCCGGCGCCTTCTTCTTCTTCGCTTTGTACCCCATCCTGCCCGACGGTAAACGTGGGCAAGTTGGCGCGGTACACTTTCGAAGGTCGGATAGAGGGGAACCTCTCACCCTCATCTTTGAAATCCAACTTCCTAGCTTTTAGCAAATTCTCCGAATCCTCTTCTTCTGTGGCTTCCTGCTCCCTCCCATCTTTAAGTGGTTTTTGTCTGGAACCATCTCCAAAGGAGAGGCCGCCGAACGCCGGCCTCGGCGGCCTGAGCGCCGGAATGCGCGGCGAGAACCGGTAAACCGTCCTGTCGGATTGCGTTACTGCTTCGGAGGCTCTCGTTGGCGACACGTTCTCCTTGGCCGTGGTATTCTCTCGTTCGAACCACACTCCGTCGTATCTTCCCCTTACTATTTTTGTCTGCGCCACTCCCTTACCCACGGTCACCGTGAGCATCTCTGTCTGGGCCAGACCGTCCGTTCCTTTGCTGGAAATTTCTTCCGTGGCGCCTCGGATGCTGAATCCTCCTAACGCCTCAGATCCCTCTATGAAAACTCCCCGCATTCCTCCCGTCTCGCCATCGATCGCTCCTGAAGTCGTGCCGCTTTCTGCAGCCGACGCGCGCGCCGACTTGGGTAACAGCAGGTTGAGTTCGCGGTCGTCCACGCTGACCACTATGCGGTCGTCCGCACCTGTGCGCACCACCAGTTCGCTGGCTTTACCGGGTACCGCCGTGGCCCCGCCTCCTTTGGCGGCGGCCGTCGGCGACAGTGCCGTGTTTCCGAAGAAGAAGAGGTACGTCTTGTCACCCTTGACGTGCGTCCCCGTGAAGACTTCGTACTTGGTCTCCCCTCCGTCCACGAGGGCACCCCGGGTGCCGGTCACCGTCACCACTTGGTCCGGTCCCGTCTCGCCGCTCGTGTCTGAGTCTACTTCCTGGGGAGTGGCTACCTCGCTCTTTTTCGGCGGCGTCGGCTGCAGGTGCGGCGCAGCTGTCTGATAGGTGTAGGAACTGACGGTGGCCGTAGGTGTCGGCGCTTGTGTCCGAATCACCCGAGATGTGCTGGACACGAGTTGGGCGTAAGTGCCGTCGATGTAGGTCCCGCTGAACTCGGTGGTGTAGAGAGTGGTGGCGGCGCCGTCCACGCGTGTCGAGGTGGTGCTGGAGAGCAGACCCGTGGGGCGGATGCGCGCCAGGTTGCCCGCCGAGGGCACCGCGAAGAACACCCTGGAGGATGTGCTGACTATCTTGGCGTAGATTCCGTCGTCCAGATGAGTGCCATAGACCTTGGTTGCAAACTCCGTGGTGGTTCCGTCGAGGACGAATGTGCCGGCGGTTGAGGTGAGGATGCCGGTGGGTCGGACGCGGCGGCTGCCCCCTTCCTCCGCGAACATGGATGTGGTGACGGGGCCATCGATTCGGGTGCTAACCTCTGCGAGTGGGGCGGGGGAGGAGGCAGAGAGGGCGGGGGCGGCGCGGGAGAAAGGGGTCGTGTGAGAGACACACACAGTGAAAGAAAAGGAGAGAAAGAGACAGGATAGGTGAAGAGCGGAAGAATAGCCTCCGGAGAGGCATACTGGAGAAACGTACACACATACAATCTTAAAATGTAAACGAAACGGAAGACAGACTGTCAAGGAGGAAGTTTCTGTTAGGTCCTCGTTGCGCGGCAACGTGTCTCCTTGAGTGGTGTGTCCGATAGGGTGGAGGACTTGCACGCCATCTGCTCAGAACGCGAGTGGAGGGTGAAAATGCTTGCATCTTAAAGTGATGGGACAGTAGGAGAGTTAAACGATATCGCTATTTCGTTGCCGATCATTTTCATCAAACCATCGCAAATAAAATTAAAGTACCGCGTATGCAACAACAATTTCTGTTGTAGAAAAACATTTTAAAAACTCGGGCACTCCATGACGCAAAATAATTCGTTTGTTGACACAGTCTATTATCTATGATAACAACTGAATGCTGCCTATCCCTTTTCCTTGTCCATTTCATAGATGAATTTCAACCTCGCTTCTTCGCTTTTGATGTAAAAGAAGTCACCTAAAGCTCAACTCTGACCTGGACTGAATACTCCATGCGAAATTTTGTTTCTCAGAAAGTAATTTTATTGAACGTATGTACTGTTTTTCGTTTGTCAGACTGTAGGTGTTCCCACTCCTTGCATTTGACCCGAAATGAGATTTTTCTACCTCTTTATGATGAATTTAATTTCATTCTATGGAATATGATGGGGACGGAAGATGATATTTCATATGATAGTCGAAAATCGGTCATGTACAATTTCGTAACCATAAATAATAATAATAATTTCGGTGAGGGTTGGGGATCAAGTATTACCATGAGAAATTTATAGTTTTGGTAATGTTCTCCGTTTGGCCTAAAAATTCATCGGACACGAAATTCAAGTTTTGTCCTCCGTCTCAAACCTCTCAGAAGAAAAAACATTTCGGAGGATGATTATGGCTTATACCGTGGAATAACTTCCTGATAGTGAAAGCATTGAAAGTTCGCAGGTTTTTTAAGTTCCGTTCTGAGTTAGACGTGATGAACAGTAAATAGTCGTCAAAACATTATCAAAAATTGAAGGCAAATATGACGCATCTTTTGTCTCAAAACATATAAGAAAGCCGGTGCAAAACGCACTTATTTTCAAAGGGAATTCCTATGAGGATTAGATTTCGACAAGATGAACGGGAATTGGGGAAAGTATTCGATCTCAATGTCTTCTACATAACTCCTATCATTGAAATGTCATGCTGAGATCGAAGATAATGAGGTACAAGATTGCGTTTTATTTTGCACGAGTAGTTAAAAAAAGAATTTTGCGGAAGCTATTATATGTCGAATGAAACAAAGCCACAGACGTTCTTCAAAGAAAATTTCATGCCAATTTCGCTGTATGATTTCTTTTAACTATAGAATTTTGAACTTATTTCCTTACTTGGTTGATTCATTATCTTCCCCCTCACACTAAATCTTTTAAAAATTTACTCGGAAAATAATATTTCCGACGGGAAATTAATATTAGAATTGAGTGAAAATAATTTTAAGCATATGATAAAATCATGAAAAATATGCAGAGTCGTCCTTCGTATTCGCTAGGAAGAGAACCCTTTTAGATTTCATTACTCTGAGAGTAGGTTAGTGAGCAGGTCATATATGGGAAAATTAAAGACTTGCGCTAATTATCATAATAAATTTATTAACTCGGACCGTAGATCAATATGTAGGTCGGTTTTAGGGCTCAATAAACCATGCGATAATACTGTCCATAATAAAGCCGCTATTGGAAATGAGGGATGCACCTTCCAAATCACTAAAAAAATTCCGAAGCGGCCCATAAGTGGCTCCCTAAAAATTTTAACTGTAAATTGCCGGAGTATCAGGAATAAGGCTGCGGAATTTCAGAATTTACTATAACAAACAGAGGAAGATATAGTGATAGGCACAGAGAGTTAGCTAACCTCGGATATTCACGACCGTGAAATTTTCCCCTTACGATATATTATTCATAGACGAGATAGGACAAATACGAGCGGTAGAGGGGTGTTATAGCAGTGAATAATACATTAATAAGTTCTACGGTCAAGTTTGCTGAAAACAATATTGACAGCACTTGGTGTACTATAAACGGTGAAGGTTTGGGAAACATTCATGTATGTGCATATTATAGGCCGCCAGCTTCAGACGCAGAAGAAATATACGATCTAGAGGCTCAAATAAACTCACTAAAGAAGAAGAATAGTAAAAGCATTATCATAGTAGGAGGAGACTTCCATCTACCCTCGATAAATTGGCAGAGTTGTTTTCTCATACAATCCGGTAGGAATCGCGTGTCATGCGAAGCGATAATAGACATCTTCAATAAATATTCTCTTATCCAGGTAGTCAAAAAATCTACGAGAGAAAACAATATATTAGATTTACTAGCAGTTAACATTCCCGAGCGTGTTTCCGAAGTAGCTGTTGAAGAAGGAATCAGAGATCACCAAACAGTTCGAGTACTTTTGGATATAGCTGTCGCAAAGTATCTCAAGCCTAAGCGAAAAGTGTACATGTATAAAAATGCTAACTTTGAGGATTTCAAAGAGAAACTCATCAAGGATTACGGCGATTTCAGCGAATCGATAAGCACGAAAAACGTTGAGGAAACTTGAAAAGCATTTCTGTCAGAAATTACAACGGGTATTAATACATATATACCAAGCAGAGCTGCAAACCACTTCAAAATTTGGAAGTGGTTCGGTTCTAAATTTTTGGAAGTGATTCGGTTCCGTTTGCGGTTCGTTCCGGTTCAACTAAATTAATCATTTGAAATACTATCCAGAAATAATTTCTCCAATATAAACACTACACATTCAGTATCAATCTGTAAGAAAATCAATCAGCAGTCATTATTTTAAATGAAAGAAGAATTTATTTAAAGAAAGGAAAAATTTATACAGTAAAACTCGTTTAATACGTATTTGTGGGGACCGACTCATTGCTTCGTTATAAGCGTGACTTCGTTATATACGAGAAACATGGTTTTTGGCCTATACATCTCATGTAACACGTAGACACATACAGTAAAGGCTGTGCTATCGGGCTATTTAGAATCGGCCACCCTTAGATACCGGCAATTACACAAATACAATTGTATATGTGTAATACCACAACTTCCACTTTAAAATTTCTTAAAATATAAGATGTATATATATAGGTATTACGTATTTACTCCGTATAGTTCTGGGGCTGCCGGGTAAGCATGGCGTTTTTGGTTACGTAATTTGCATTGTCCACATGTTTTGGTTTACTTCTACAATTTCCAGTTTTATCGCTTTTTATTATTTAAAAAATTACCCATCCATTTAATATGTCATGAAAATAAATACCTAAAAGCAAGGGACAGGAGAGAAAAGGTTGTTTTAACGGTAATACAAAAGCTGAAGCTGACCAAACGAATTGAAAAAGGAAAAAATAGAGCAGCCATAGAAAAAGAATTCAACATCGGATCTTCCACCCTCTACGATATCAAGGCTCATAAGGCTAAATTAATGAAATTTGTGTCATCTTCTGAGACGAGTAAATCAATTAATAAACATCATACGCTTCATAAGCCAAAAATGGAGGAACTGGATAAAATATTATATGACTTGTTTTCACAGAAATGTTCAGAAGAATTAAATAATTTCGTCCTTTTCTAGTAGAGTAAATAAAGATAAATAAGGAATATAACCATATATATTAAATTTTGGGAACAGATTCACGGCCGTATTCTCCAAATTTCCCGGACCCCCTAAACTTCTCAATAGTCTTTTGTTTTGCATGTAAGCGTAGCAACGTATGAAATAAGAATGGGTAAATAGTATCTATATCTAACTACGTGTGGAAGAATTAAAATGGAAAATGCAAACCCCCTGCATAGTCATGTTTGGGGAGTACGATAGTGACCCTAAGCCAAATTTTGTTTGGTTATTGCTAAATTTGCGATGTCAAAACCCAAAAAACGCTTCCCTAATCGGCTATTTCTCCTAATCGGCCTTCCACAATCCCAAAGATAGCCGGATAACACAGATTTTACTGTATTTGCGGTGAGTAGACTTTAATACGGTACTTATATATGCAAAGAGATGCTTATCAACTTCGCGGTATGTAAAATGTTCGATTGCTATTACATACGATTTTTTAAATGGCCAATTAATATTATTATTATTATGGTCATTAATTTACATAAAAATTTCACATTTTAATATCAATTTCAGAACAAAGGGAGCGTGAAAATTCGTATGGAAGGGGTAGAGGGAGGAAGGGGACCTCTTCCAACAAGTGCGTGGTAAACGGGCGGAAACTATTCATTGCTTATCGCTCTGCTCGCCAAAATTCGTTATATATGGGGCATTTTTTGCCACGGGACCAAACATTTCTTCGATACAGCCGAGAATTCGTAAAATGCGTGTTCGTTACATCCGAGAAATTTAACGAATGCCCTTATGGAGAAGTTCAAGGGACCGAGACATTTCTTCGTTATAGCCGAGATTTCGTTTTAGGCGCACTTGTTCGTAGAGGTCCCCTTCCTCCATCTACCCCTTCCATACGGATTTCCATGCTCCCTTTGTTTTGAAATTGATATTAAATATCTGAAATGTTTATGTAAATTAATAACCATAATAATTATATTAATTGACCATTTAAGAAATCGTATGTAATAGCAATCGAACATTTACATGCCGCGAAGTTGATAAGCATCTCTTTGCATATATAAGTTGACTCACTGCAAATACAGTAAAAGCTGTGTTATCCGGCTATCTTGGGTATTGTGGAAAGCCGATTAGGAGAAACATCCGGTTAGGGGAGCGATTTTCGATTTTGACATCGCAAATTTTGCAATAACCAAACAAAATTAGGCTTAGGTTCACTATCGTACTCTCCAAACATAACTATGCATGGGGTTTGCATTTTCCATTTTAATTCTTCCACACATAGTTAGATATAGTCACTATTTACACATTCTTATTTAATAGGCTTACATGCAAAACAAAAAGACTATTGAAAAGTTTAGGGCGTCCGGGAAGTGTGGGGATTACGGCAGTGAACCTATTCCCAAAATTGAATCTATTGGATTATATCTTTCTTATTTGTCTTTATTATTTATCTTTATTTACTCTATTAGAAAAGGAAGAAATTATTTAATTCTTCTGAACATTTCTGTGAAAACCAGTCATATAATATTTTATCCAGTTCCTCCATTTTTGGCTTATGAAGCGTATGATGTTTATTAATTGATTTACTCTTCTCAGAATATGACACAAATTTCATTAATTTAGCCTTATGAGCCTTGATATCGTAGAGGGTGGAAGATCCGATGTTGAATTCGTTTGCTATGGCTGCTCAATTTACTCCTTTTTCAATTCGTTTGATCATCTCCAGCTTTTGTGTTAGCGTTAAAACAACCTATTCTCTCCTGTTCCTTGCTTTTAGGTATTTATTTTGATGCCATTTTCAATGGATGGGTAATTTTTTACATAATAAAAAGCGATAGAACTGGAAATTGTAGAAGTACACCAAAACATCTAGACCTAGACAATGCAAATGGCTTACGTAAACAAAAACACCATATTTACTCGGCAGCCACAGAAGTATACGGAGTAAATTCGTGATATATACATCTTATATTTTAAGAAATTTTAAAGTGGAAGTTGTGGTATTACACAAATACAATTCACACAAAAATTCATAAAAAAAAGAAAAAGAGATACAGAATGAATTGTATTTGTGTAATTGCCGGTATCTAAGGCTGGCCGTTTCTAAATAGCCGGATAGCACAGCTTTTACTCTATGTGTATACGTGTTATATGGGATGTATAGGCCATAAACCATGTTTCTCGTATTTAACGAAGCAATGAGTCGGTCCCCTCAAATACGTATTAAACGAGTTTTACTGTATATTACAATCCCATCATCATCTTCATTTATTTATATTAAAAAACTGGTAGTTTTTATCCTAACATGATTTTTATGTGGATAACAATAGTAGCAGATAGGAAAGAGATAGGCACTCTTTCCTTTGAAGCAAACCCGCTTGTTTTTCCAATGGAAATTCCTGGTCTTTTCGTCGGTCCGTACCACTGATTAATTTTTCAATGAACCGAAAACCGAACCGTAATTTTTGGCAAAGGTGGTTCGGTTTCGGTTCGATCTCAATCCACAGTGGTTTCGGTTCGGTTTGCGGTTCAGCAAAATGGCTGCGGTTCGGTTCAGCGGTTTTATTCGGTTCGGTTTGCAGCTCTGATACCAAGAAAAGTTATTAGCGATAATGGGGAACTTAGGTGGTATAATCGGCAGGTTAAGTGTGCCCTCAGGCACCAAATAAAGCTTCACTCCAAATTTAAATGCATCAAAAACTGTAAGTCACAGGAGGAAGTAATTTCAATTTCACATAAGTACAGAGATTGTCGGACTAATACCAAAAAGGTTATGCGCAAAGCATTACGGACTTCAAGAACATCTAAATGAAACTCATAAATGCTTTTGGTCATATGTTAGGAAAGTTCAAGATCGACCCCCAACCGTAGCCTCGTCAATAAACATCAAAGGAGAGGTAGTTAGCGATAGCACAGATAAAGGAAATTTGTTAAACTTATTTTTTCAAAGCGTATTTACTACCGAAGGTCGTGGCGTCCGAACCAGGCAAGGAAAAAATGTACGATATGGTCATATCAGCGAAAGGGATAGCTCAACAGCTTAAAAATATCAAGTCAAATAAATCTCCGTGTCCAGAAGAGATACCAGCTAGAGTTCAAAGAGTTAGCACTGGAAATAGCACCTTATCTCGAAATAGTTTTCAGTAAGTCATGGCGTTGTACTTAAGGAATGGAAATTAGCGTTTATCACGCCGTAACACAAAGGTGGAAAAAAAGATGACAGATTAAATTACAGGCCAATTTCGCTTACCTCCATATCTTGCAAGGTTCTCGAGCACTTTATTGTTAGCTCCGTGATGGACTTCTTAGATAGCCAAAACTAGCTAAGTAAATATCAGCATGGCTTCAGGAGGACGAGATCTTGCGAAACACAGCTCGCTCTGTTCATTCACGATATACTAAGATCAGGGGACCGTAAGACTCAGACACGGTTTTCCTTGACTTCAAGAGGGCTTTCGATAAAGTTCCACATAGTAAGTTAGTGAAGAAATTAAATGACTGTGGAATTAATCGAAAGATAATTAAGTGGATCAAGGACTTTCTTAATGACCGTGAACAAAGAGTAGTTATAGATGGATTTAAATCAGGTTCAGTCAGCGTAGCCTCAGGCGTTCCACAGGGAAGTGTAATTGGCCCCCTACTATTCCTTTTATATATAAACGACTTAGATAAGGTTGTGAAAAGTAAAATTAAGTTATTCGCGGATGATACAGTAGTTTACAGAGAGATTAATAGTCCTAATGATCAATTATTATTTTCTAACGACTTAATGCAATTCTCGAGTGGTGTAGAGAGTGGCAGTTAGAATTGAACTTAGGAAAGTGTTCCTTTATGAGAGTGATGGCGAACCTTCTAGTCCGCGTGCCAATATTGCCAAAATTGTCGAATCTTTTCCGCCTCGCGTGCCACAAAAAGTCCTTGATTTTTTTGCGTGCCAACTAAATTAAATTCGAGATCAATAAATAAGATTGTAACCGTAAAACTAACGTTTACAATAGTTCACTAAATAAAACCAATGTTTTTGCGGCGTTAAATCAGTACGATAAATGCATTTTATGGTTTTAGCCTTTCGTTGGCGTGCCAACAAAATCGTCTTGCGTGCCACTAATGGCACGCATGCCATAGGTTCGCCATCACTGCTTTATGAGATTCTGGGGAAATAAAAACATCGACGCGACGAATTACACTGTTGAAGGCGCCCAGCTAAACCTAGCCGATTCCGTCAAATACTTAGGCGTTTCTTTAACAAGCAACCTCTCGTGGGATATGCACATACGAAATATATGCGGGAAGGCTACACAGAAACTAGGATTCATCAAACGCATAGTAGGTAAAAGTGAGGAAAAAGTCAAAGAGACATGTTACTTCTCGTTAGTAAGACCGCTATTAGAGTACGCGTCGAGCATATGGGATCCGTACGAGAAAGGATCAATCTCATTGTCAGAGTTAGAAAGAGTGCAGCGAAAAGCCGCTAGATTCGTCAAAAATTGTTACGATAGAAACAAAAGTGTTACAACCTTGATACAGGACTTAGGATGGGAATCACTAACTGAGCGCCGATCACGCTCTAGGTTAAAACTATTTGAAAGATTTAGAACGCATATATTCTTCAGCGACGTCGAAGAAATAATAAGTGCGCCAACTTATATTGGTAGAATGGACCATCCTCGTCAAATAAGAGAGAGCCTGTAGGACTGAGAGGTACAAAGGCTCGTTTTTCTCTAGATCGATAGCTGAGCAGAACAGAAGTTACGGTAAGAAATCAGCCGACGTAGGGTGATATTGTTCATTATTACCGTGTATCTTCGAGTATAAGGCGATTTGAGTATAAGTCAAAATGTACATTTAGCCTAAAAAAGCGTCTAAAATCCAAGACTCGAATATAAGTCGAAGCAAATAAAACGAAAATAAGATAATTTTGTAATTTACAAAAAAATTAATATGTATACAGGTGAAACTCTACTTACGAACATGCAAGAAATAAACAATTCGTATTTATGAACGTTCCACATACCAATGAATTGCGCCTCGCACTTCATTTACGCACTTACGAACATCGGTCACAGTAAGAACACGTAAACTTGTCAACACGTCATTTGCCGTTTGTATTCGAAACCATACGTGTTTATATACGTATTGTTTTTTATTACCCTTGAAATATGGAAAACAATTGTAAACGTAGTGTTCGTAAAGATGGTAAGAGTGGTAACAAACGTCGAGTGCATTCGATGGAAACTAAAATGGACATAATACATAGATCAGAAATAGGGGATCATATTCGCAATGCAGGCTCTGTTCAGTCCGTGATTATAAGGAAAAAACAAAATGTCGTCTTTGAAGAAATTTGAATTCAGGATCAAAATAAAAAAACCAACGCTTGAGTACTGAATTGATTCTTCTCTTCAATCCACTCATTTGGGCAAGTTTTTTTAAAGATAAAATATAAATTTTAAGTTTTCCTTTCAAACTACGGTACGGTGATGCTGTATAATTCGCCATCGCATTTTCTGCTAGTTAGCATGAATTTTTCGTACTAATGCGCTTCAAGTCAGTCAAATGTTGTTTTTCAACAGTCATGTTTAATTATTGACCCAGAAAAATGTCCAGCTAGTTTGCGACTCGGATATAAGGCGAAAGTAGGGTTTGATCGGCCTAAAAAAGGAAGAAATTTCTCGTCTTATACTCGAAGATATACTGTATGCACTTTCCCTTGGTGCTATTGCACCCCCTGCCACACACCATTGCGGTGGCTTGCAGTGTGAACTGTAGATATAGATATAAAAGATATCAGCTTTCTTAGAATATGTAATAAAAATAAATAGTTTAAAAGTGAATATGGAATTCGATCATACGGAACTCTTTATTTTCCATGTTAAAGTATAAATACATACTCGCATTTAGCGACCATTTGGACGCGAAGCGTAAAATGAACGAAATAATTTCGAGACACGACTAGAACACGTCGTCATCATATTTACGATATATTTTCTTTTATCTTACCAGCATTTTTATCTGAGTAATTCATTAAGAACTTCATCGGAAGGAGCAACGTGTATATGTGGTCTGTTTTCTCATTCGCGAAATGTTGTGCAAGTCCTCACACTTGTGAATTTGTAATGCGTACTTGTTAACAGATATTTACTATAGGTTTCTTAAATTAGTGGGTAATACATGAAAATGTCTAAAATTAATATATTTTTAGTTTGATAAGAATACAGCTTAGTTCTAACAGTTTCAGTAACTGAGAGTTGTATGTTTAAAAAGGTGGGGCATTATATACAATTGGTTATCAAGTACTCCACCGGCGATAACTAGCACCGGAGGAACAGAATCGATAGTGACACGGAAGGCAGTGCAACTTTAAGTAATGTGCGACCACAGCTAGGGATTTGGGACTATATACATTCATAAGAAGGGCTGATTGGAGATTTCCGCTTACCGGAGGCTCTCCTCTTCGACCTCACGACCTGGTTGGCCGCCGGCGAGGGATACTTCTCCTTTGGGCAGTCCTCCGCGGCGGTCACCGAGGTCTCCGGCCCTGAAGGGCGACGGAAGGAATGAGAGAGGCGCAGAGAATCGCTCAGAGGATGATTTGAAATGTTGTTTTATAATTTCATTGCTCCTTTAACGGTATAACAGGCAAAATACAAATAAGATCCAAACTTAAAAATATAACGAATTGGTTTTTTGGACTTGACCTTCGAAATGTTAAAAAAAAGTTCATTATTTTATAATACGAAACAAAACTTAATCATGCATTAGTTAAACTTGGAAGAGGATATATCGCATTTGCACAAATCAAGGAAAATTATGCTATTAGAAAATATAAATTACAGTATCTAAGGCCCGCACAGAGATGCGAACGATAGAAAAAGCATTTACTTGATAGGCTATTATTCAATATTTTATTTATTTTTTATTTGCATTAAAGGAAACGAAATTGTCACAGTAAAATTTTTATTTGATGCTCAGAATGCCCCCAAAGAGAATGAGTCATGTTATTGGAGAAATTTTCAAGCCATTAATAAGACTCGCATCCTCATTCGCTATCGTAGGATTCGATTTTGGTCTCATCATCGATCAAATTTCTCGCGTTTTTGTTTTAATTCAAAATGTTCCTTTTTTCAAGACCTTTTCTCTCTCTCTCTCCATTCTATATCGTGGACTATTCACGGGTGGACCGTAATGCGCCGTTGAATTCCTTCGCAGGTGTTGACTACTTACTCTCGTCCGCTCCATCGGCGCAGTCTTCCACGCCGTCACGCACCATCTCCGCGCCCAGACACCTCGGTCCTCGCCTTCCGTTAGCACCAACGAGACAAGGACACCTGAATTGCAGGGGGCGACATCCTGTGGGGATGAGAAGCAAACGTGTTGGAAGCAGTGAAAAGTGATTGAAGGCGCTGAACCCGAGATTGAAACCAGCGCAACAATTTGGCGAATTAGGTATTACTAAGTCCGGTGATAAAATATCCAAGTACGACGATGCTTTTCCCTTTCAAGCGATTCAGCGTAGTCGCTGTGGATGTATGTTATTCAGTCTGAAACATCGTCGGATCACTATATTTTGTCAATATTTGAAATTGGGAATTAGCTTAGGCATCGTTGTTTTCTTACGATTGAAGATTGTTCAGAAAACAAAATTGTTCCTTATTCAGTGATTATGAGTCGGGAGTGGTTATCGAGCTTTATGAAGACATTCCTTCACCATAGGGTAGATTGAATGATCGTCAGGATATACATAAAGGTTATTCGTTACACAATAAAAGAGTATATTAATTTGCATTACTCTCTTGAAAATAAATACTAATGAACCTTTAATTACCCGAAGAAAACTTTTCTATGATTTATAGGTACGTTTATGAATTTAACGCTTTAATCTTTGGAGTGAAGACGTCATTTGCATTTTGAATCCCTTTCACGACATCTTGGATTGATCAGACTAATTTATCCACCATAAAAATTTTACGTTCCAATTAGCACCACCTCTGCCTAATCATATGCGGAGTCGACGGAACACACCTTCGTCGGATCCGTCGCGGCAATCCGCAACGCCATCTTGCACCATCGAAGCGTCGACGCATCCTGATTGGTCGACGCAGGAGAAGGCGCCGTCACTGCACCCTGTCACGTGGGAGGAGAAGAAAATAAAAGAATCAGAAGACCGGTCCGAGATGAGTTCTCGAATCGCCATTTCGAGTGAAAGTGAATGAGCGATATATTCCGAAAAACTATTACAAATTTCGAAATAACGTTTTTAATACATCAGGTTTAAGTTTCGACATGGTCGCCGGTGAAGGGAAAATATATATCCATTTGAACCGCGTCGGTGGATGCTAGAAAATTTACATGGGCGGGAAAGCATTACTCTGCAATACCCGAAATTGAAAAATGTATTGCGTTGATCAAGAAAGAGAAGGAGGGAGGGGGTTAAGGAGAAAGGAGGGAGAGAAAGAGGGGAAAAAGGTTTGGAGGAGAAGTAGTCCTCCTTTCAGTTGTTGGAGTCGTCTTGAGTTTCGTTTCGATGATGTTTTATTCCTCGGGGCGAATTTTTCCAAAGGAATTCGAAACTTATATTGTCGTTTTCTCCCCGAGAAAGTCTCGTGTGTCTATTTTTGAGCGACCTTTCGCGCCTCTCCTTGAGTCAAGAGTGCTCTAAGGTCTCATTCACTAAAGAACCCATTCCACAGATTCCAAATGTCCACACTTCCCATAAATTTGTCTCGCGACCTACATTACTATGATTTTTTCGATGTTTGTTTGAATTAGTGCGACTGCCGCCGTAAAATTAAACGTAAATTTTCCGAGGCGAAGAGGAACGACAAAAAATTTACCTCGAAATTGGCAAATGATTTTCCTTGCGTGTTACGTTTCCTAGTTTTTTAGACGAATCTTTCGAAAAACCTTGAGGTACTGATTATTCAAGAAGAAAATCCTTCGACGGACCGCTTCGTATCTTTTCGGGCTAAGAAGGTCGGGAAGAACATTTAATGCTTTGGCCCGAATATTAAGCATACTCTGATGTAAAACAAAAGATTGATTTGTTTACTTCAACAGCTTAATGTGTCAGGAATCATGGATTCGAATGGCAAAAAAGTGGTGGATTACCTTAAAAGTTTGATTCTTAATAACAAGTTTCAACACCAAACAATCACGAACATCTACACCGGGATTAAAATATATTGAGAATTTGAATATCAACATTTATTAATTTATTCACCATCATTTATTGAAAAGCCTGTAAGAATCTTTTCATAATAAATGGCATACATAGATTATTATATAGGTTCGCATACATTACTAAAAATGAATGAAAGAGCACATTCGTCAGGAATCGTTAACCTTTTGCACTATTACAACAAGCCAAATTGATCCGTGAGTGAAATCTCCGAACCGAGATTACTTGTTTGCTTGGAAACCCTTAAAGTTCGAGTTCACTTTATCGTTATTGGACTCGAATGTGTGAAATGAGTGAATCCAGCATTTTCTAATAAATAAATAATTGTTTTTTACTGCGAGATTATTGGGAATGTAGTGTTAAATTGCGTTGGAATTTCCATGAACTATCTATGTTTCAATCAATATGGGAAATAAAACGAAAAAAATTGAGTTGGAAAATAAATTTTGTAAGCATTTGCGGGGTTTCGGACAGGAATTTTGAGAGCACGATACAAACATGTGATTACCTTCAATTCAATCAAAAGTCTCAAATTGACTACCTAGGTTGAGTCATGTCCAGATTAGGAAAAATATAATTCTATGTCTTTCATACGATTCGTAATACTACAATATTCAAATCCGAGCATCCTCACATCTATATAATTTTTCTGTCGAAGGAACCACTCGTGAGTTTTGAAAACTTCTGATGCAATTTCTCGTCGTTTCTCTCCGCAGCATGAGTGCGTTTTCCGCGCACTTTTTTGGGGAGGGGGGGGGGGGGAATAACACGAGAAGATGGCGAATCACCCTTAGCGACGCGCTGCCAAATATTTTCGAGGCGGCTAAAAGATAAAAAGTAATTCAGCGAAGCGAAACTCGTGAATTGAGAGCGCGCGTGGACCGTTTACCACCTCTTATTAGAGGAGTAGAGAGGCCTTAAGAGGCGATCTGTTGAAGCAGGGTTAAGAGTGGCGTCTCAGGTGCGTCAGATAGGCGGAAGCGGTAAGTGGGTCTTCGAGTGGAGGGAAGAATTCCGAAAGGTGGGAGGGGAGAGGAAAAGAGGGGGGTGGGGAAGAGGGGCCGTGGGAAGGGGGCGAAGTGAGGGCGTTAAGGACGGGAAGGCGGCGGGCATGCTGTTATCTCGTGAGAGCGGGAGATGCGCGCGGGAGGGTGTGGGGAGAGAGAGAGAAAGAAAGGGGGGAGGAGAGAGAGAGAGAGAAAGAGAGGGGGGTGGGGAAAAGAGAGAGAGTAAAGGTATACAGAGGTGGAAAGGAAGTGGAGAAACTCGCGAAAAACTTCTCGAGAAGAAAAAGTCTTATTGTACCTCCACTTGTCATATTACATTGACGCTGTTACGAAAGAGAATTATTGAGCTTGACTTATAAATAGATGGAATCAAATTGATTAATTCAATCGCTCCAGTAACCATGAAAAAGACTGAGAAAGGAGTGTAATACGAAGCAGCTGTCATCAGCGGCGATTAACTGATGAAGGAGTCTACAATTTTAGAAATAACTTCATTTTCTTTCTTCCTTTCCCAACTTTTTATGGCTATCGTAGCGACAAAGGTTTTCACTTAACATTATGTAGAGGTTGATAAATTCTTTGATCGAAGTATGTTAATATGTGTGTTTAAAAAAATAGGCATCCTGGAAATTGAACGCTACCAATTAGAATGGCTCGAAGCGTTGAGTTAGAGAGCAAATTGATCCGCTTTCTGATGCTTTGCTGTTTTTTTCTCTAGAGAACTATAAAAATAATTCCTTAGGAAGAGATGAGGAAGGATAGGTTCATAGGTGACCAACTCTCCTTGCGCACTGTTCCTCTCCTCTCTTTCCTGTCGATACGCAACTTGATAGGAATTCCCATTTACATTCGTCCTCTTTCTCTTCTCCTTCTCTCCCCAACCCTCTCCAATTCCCTCTTAAGATTTCTCCTCCTCCTCGATTTCTCTAACGGTCCTTAAAAAAGAGCGCGCAGAGAGACGCACCAACTCGCTCTTCCCGAAGACACCTCCTTTTTATCACCCTTTCCCTCTTTCGCCTCTCCCCGCCTCCTCCCACACCCTTCCCCTCTTCTCCTCATCCTCCTTCCCCCTCTTCCCTTCTCCAAAGAGCGCGAGTTCATTTTCGTTCTCGTCTTGATTGATCGGCGATCGCAAATCGAGAGGGTCGGCCTGATTCGCTCCACTGAGGAGGTCCTCCAGTGTCAACTTGCCCCGTGCGTTTCCAAGGCTCTCTCCATTCTGTCAATTTTTTTCTCCTGACACGACGGAGAAAGGATGTTACTCTCTCTATCGCTCTCTATATCTCCTTGGGCAGTGATGGCGAACCTATGGAACGCGTGCCACGAGTGGCATGCAGGACGATTTTGGTTGGCACGCCAACGAAAGGCGAAAAACAACCAAAGCATTTATCGTACTGATCCGCAAAAACATTTGTGTTATTTAGTCAACTATTGTAAACGTTAGTTTTACGGTTACAATCATAGGTCTTGATCACGAATTTAATCAAGTTGGCACGCAAAAAAGAAAAATCAAAGACACTTTTTGGCACGCGAGGTGGAAAAGATTCGACAATGTTAGTAATATTAGCACGCGGACAATAGAAGGTTCCCCATCACTGTCTTAGGGCATTCATTTGTGTTACGGTGTCCGGTAAATTTGATGAGGGAATTTGACCTTTTATGTGTTTTTCTCTCTCTATTAAAACTTTTCTTTTGATAAACTGTTTTGCCAAAATAGCCATTAAATAGGTCGGGAAAACCATACTGGTATAAAGCAGTCTTCATCAGTGGGGACGCACAGATAGTAGACTAAAAGAAGTTCATCATCGCTTTCTCGAAGGTCGCTTTGTAGCCAAAATGTGCCTTTTGGTTCTTTCAACATTTCCGTGGCTGTTGGAGCGATATATTTTACTACCAATTTTATTATAACCATCGGCCGAGCTCGATAATTTTCGTTTGAATTAAAAGAGTATAATTACAATACTTTATAGGAACTTTTAACTAGATTTTATCCGTGCCCTTTTTTATAAACCGTAAAACATAAATGTTAGCTAAATTTGAAAATGAAAAACGTGGATATACTTTATGCGCTAACGTGTTAACCGAAAAAAGCGAACTATTTGGGAGGATCAACGAAACCATTGATACTATGGCGAACCAGAGAAAAACAAACGAAAAAGGAGAACTACAACTTTTTCACGAAAACATTCCAAGGAGTGAACTGAATCAAAATTTAAAAAGTTGAATCGAATTTTTTTCATTTCTTAGTTTTGAGGTTGAATCGGAGGATTGCTTTTCAGAATGGATATATAAGACATCGACGGTCTGATAGTCAGTGGCAGTTTCTCTTTCCGCGGTGTGTGACGCACTGTTGTTAGGTCTGGCGATGTTTACTTCTTAAACGGTTGAAAAATCTTCTAACGGAACAAAAAATAACGTGCCAAATGCATAGCTTACTTTAAAAAAGTTTCACTGGCAAAAATTCCTTATAACATAAATTCTAAAACTTCATTTATGCGCTTGCGAAATGGTGTGTTCTCGCAAATAGAACAAGCGAGGAAAGAATTGCGGAGCAATTAACACGAGACTTTTTTTTCGACAATTTAATGAAAGACGCTCTTTCACCATTTACTCATGAGCTACTGATCCTGTATCCACCAAATGTTTGACCAATGTAGCGCTAATGTAGAACTATCTATCGTGGAATTTTGGCATTAAGTCATTTTTGAGTCATACTGTATACGAACAGACGGACGGACGGATGAGCCGAATTTATAAGAATTTTTTTACGAAAAAAGCTCTAAAAATGCAGACTAAATCATTCAACGAACATAGAAATCATAGGAAGCCATTTGGAAGTCAACATAAAGATCATTTGAAATTTTTGGTAGCTCCTTATTTACTATGAAACCGTGCCGGATCCTCCGAATAAGGCATGCGGCTCGGAATTGGGTCAATGGTGGGCATATAATCGTCTCTATTTGGAACGGTAATATTCCTAACTTGCGTGCTCGAGGATACGCTATATTGCGCGAACGGGCGTTAATTCTTTTTTTTTGTTTTTGGGCAATTAACGTAAAGAATGGAAGTTTTGTGTGTGTGCGAGAGGGAGAGATAGGGGAAGGGGACGGTAGATTTGGGAGGAGAAGGGAAAGAGGGGAATGGAAGCCGGCGGCGTTTTAAGGAGTGCGAGTCAGTTTAAGGAGGTAAGGGAGGGGAGGGAGGACGGCCCGTTATGAGACCACGAGCAGAGTGTCCGGGAAAACAGGTGCAGGTAGGGGAAGATGGCGAGGAGGATAAGGGGGTCACGTGAGGGGTACAAGAGGAGAGGTGGAGTACGGAGGGAGGGCAGCGGGTCATACGAAGGACCGCGGGAAGAAGCTTTCCTGCGCGGCTGCAGAGAGGGTGGGAATGCGGCACCGGCTTCGCCCCTCCGGCGACCTTCTAAAGTCTATGGGTGGCCTATCAGAGCCCCGTAGAGAGCCATAACTTTTACCAATATTCCTTGACATGGAACCACCGTAATATGTAATGTTACACTCGCACACGAATTTACTGGGCAGGCTATTTCATGTTCCATCTGTTTCTAACCCGGCAAGTAAAAAAATGCATTTCTTAAGGTGACTATTACCTCATGGGAGTTTAGCTTCAACATATCGCCTCTTTCGGCAAACTTACGTTTTGAATACAAATTGAAAATACGATAATATCCATGGAAGCTTTTTCTAAGAATGAAGTAGACGCAGAATGTTAAGTGTGCGGTTCCGAAGCTGGATTCCATGTGCTCGCGCGTCTCATGGACCATTGCGAATCCATGTACTTCCGTTCCTCGACTCGCTTGGATCGCTTTCAGATCCGTTTCCATAGATTCGGACTGATAGAGAAAACGTAAGGGATTTGCAGGGGGGGGGAGGGGGGGGGGGAGAGAGCGCGAGAGAAAGGAAAGGGGAGAGAGCTCCGTGTTAGCGTTCGATCGCATGAGCGGTTGGCAGATGAAGCGAGAGATGCAGTTTTGATCCGAATTGTGGTACGTGAATTACGTCACTTCAGTCGAGGAAAATGGAAAGAAGACTAAGTTTTATATCCAAAGATAAAGAGACCGCCAAGAAGCGGAAGAGTAACGTTTTTTTGGAAGATCGGAGTCGCACAGTCTGCGAACTTGTGACGTCATTCGTTTCCCTCCCTCTTTCTGTCTTAGGACGAACTGAACTCCATTCGTTAGCGACTGCTATCCGAAATTATCGCTGGAAGTCTTTTTATGTGTCTCTATCTTATTGCGAGAGCCTTAGACGGAGGTATTTTCGGAAAAATAATATTTCGTTGATGTTGCATTTAGTTTCATTCTGTTGTAAAACACGTCTTGTTTATAAAAAATTGTGAATTGTGATAATTGATATTAACACAGCAAAAAGGTAACAATTTTGACAACACTGAGGCAGACAGTAAATTACGTTTTTTTTCAAAATTATATTTTAGGCAGTCAGACGTACAAACCGATGAAACAATGACACAGAATACCGGATCGATAGGTGAAAAAACGTCTCTCTCTACTTTCGTTTTGTAGAGTGCGCCATACATACAGAAAGACAACTTATAAGCTTATTTTTTAAGCGCTAAAGAGGTTAAAAAGGTTTTTTTTAACGTATACCTTGGGTAAACAAAATCTATGTGCTTGGTGATTTATCATTCGAGTCCGGTGGACTTACATATTATTCGTCCGCGTTATCTTGCTATTACGTGAATGAGTCACTGCCTGTCATTAAGTTGGCTCCTTTGAGTGTAACATTTAGAGACGCTTCCGGGAGGCGGATAAGAAAGCCAAACTCTCATGGTTTTGCCCGCTTTCATAATTCTCTTGGAATTAAGGAGATTTTCCATCATAGTTCAGGCTTTTGTTCCGCTTTTATGATGAATATGGATGCCCTGGAAAACTTATCTACTCTACATATCCATTTAATTGTGCCTGTTAGAGACGGAAATCTTATGACTTACTTAGCATTGACTCCACTCAAAGTTCTTCAATATTTGAAAGGAAGGGCAATATATGTATGGTGGTCGGGCTCTTATATGAAGAACCGATGACTTGACCCATTGTAATTGTAAATCTAAGATAGATTCGTCGTTTGGATTTTGAAACGTTGAACTTTATTTTGAGATGTGGCTGTTTAAAAAATGACCAAAACACAGAGAATTTGCGCTCTAAATCACTTTTAAATCAAGAAACGTAAAAATTAAGATAGGAATTTTCTTCTATGATACTATTCCATTAGTTAAAAAGTAATTGGTATTTCTTGTCCTAATTAATGCGAAACGTTAGATCCTTTCTGGAATAGCGAAAGAGATCTAGAAACAATTTTTCGCAATCAAATAAATTTTGATTAGTAGGAGGCGCTTTCATCGATGAAAATGCTTTACGTTGCCCAACTAGGAGCACATCCGCGGCTCTAAAATCTCTCTATCGCGTGGTTATATAAGCGTCCTCTTTTCCCTTCGCTTCATCTTCAAATGCTATATTTCTATAACGAATGGGGAAGGAAAACGCCGACACTGTGGTTTAGCGGAGCGGGACATTTTTTGCGAGCAGATTCATAGAAGAAGAGAGGGAAGCTTCGAAGACGGTTCGTTAGAGACGTAATTTAGAGAATTTGGCCCTCTTTCCGTTATCGTTTTCTAAAAAAATTCCCTTTCGAAGAAGAAGCGAAACTGCGCGAAACGACGTGCGCCAGAGAAATGAATCCGCTGGCCCAAGTCGGTTTGGACGCCGAAGAAGGATCGAGGAAAAATACGCGATTTTTCGTTTTATTTTTACGCTGATAAAAATGAAATGATCGATATTATTGTCCTGTGCTCTTGATTCAGAGGATACGCGAGCGGCGGAAACGTTTGCGTATCGAAAAAAAGAAAAAACTTTTAAAATATTCGGGCACGCTGCGATTGAGGAATTCTTCGGAATGTCAAGGAAAACGCTTAAAAAAATTTTGCTTAAAATTGATTCCGAAACCGTCGTTATTATTACTGCTTACATTCGCGTTTTCCACACAATGCAATGGCGCACTCAGTGCGCCACGCGACCAGTTGCGTGAAATTTAAGGGTTAATAAAATCTTCTGTTGGTCGATTGTGTATTTTTTCAAATAAATGTTTATTATCGTCGTAGCTTAAAGTGGCATGCGGTCTGTCATGCACGCGTATTGAAATAACCCTCTTAGGCTTAGTTTGTCACACCTGCACCGCAATGTTGCTTGAAGCATCCAGATCCTCTGGAATGCGATTATCTGGATTATGTAATTGCTAACAGTCTTGAGAATTTCTGATGAAATTTTGCTACGGAAGCGGCGCTCGTGGACAGAAAAAAAGGACTACAGCGACTCTAGCATGACGGTAAAGTGTGAAAGGAGCTAGTAAAATCCGTCTGAATCCTCTTGATGCCTGAAAATAAAATATATCGTCTTTATCATACGAAATGAAATGGAATTTATTCCCGGGTCAACCTCCTTTTAAATGACTGCAACAGAGAGAATTATAGGCACCCGTTGAGGAAGAGTGGCACGCGAGAGAGAGAGAAGCAATGAAGAGGTTCCGTGGCGCGAGCTGTTGTGGTCATCCGTTTACTGCCGGACCTGTTGAGAGGCAGGTCGGATGGGTCGGACTAGAATGTGGGACACAGGTTGCTTAGGGGAGGGAGTGTGAAGGAGAGGTGGTGGTAATATAAGCGGAGGGAAAAGGAGCGGGGAGGAAGATGGATGAGCTGGCCTCAAGGAAAGATCTCGGCATTTAAGAAGAGGGTTCCTCCTTTGATGCTTATTGCTTTGGGCATATATCTACAGCCTTGTTGCCTCATGCGGATATTGAACCGGAATCCGTTCTGCAGATTTAGTTATTTATTCAGTAATACGTTATACTAGTAATATGTGCTTGCATTAGGCAAGCATTTTATCTCACATTAATATAAAGAGTAAGAGCTGACAAATAATTTTTAAACGAAAAAGTTTAACCTCTGCACCGATTTACACGTTTTTCTTTTTGCACAGTACTGGGGTAAAACAACCCTTAAAATTTATAATTATAAAAATGTTGCAGTTTTTCATCAATTGCTACGAATACCTCACATTTCAGCAAAATGTAATCTATGTAACACCTCTAGAAGTGCATTTATATATATATTTAATTGTTTAAACTTTATGAAATTTTAACAGCTAAAATAATAAACTTTATTGTAATTTTTAATATTATTTCTCACTGGAACATCATTCTCTAATTTTCTGAAAATTTTCAGTTCCCTATTAGACAATATTTACACATTCATGAATTTTTAACGGCCAAATTAATAAACATTGTCAAATTCCTATAGTCCCGTTTTTGTTATTTGGCAAAATTCTACCGTTATAAAATTTTTAGCATTATAGTGTATTTAGAAGTACCTAAACCATGAAATATTTGTTAAAATTTTAGAATTTTTTAACGGCCAAGAAAATAAACGTAATTTTCAATTTTTTCTGCCGGTTTTGTCACTAGATCAACCTATGCACCAAATTCCAAGTTTCTAGCACATCTGGAAGGGCCTCACAATTTTGTACCCTCCTATATCTACTACTAGCAGAATATAATCTATAATATATTTTGAAGTGTGTGTTTGTGTGTTTGTTAATGGAACTCCTCCTAAACGATAAAAGCTAGAATAACCAAATTTGGTGAATGGTCAAGGTTTTGTTTCTGTCCGTCACTTTGATTCGAAATGGTGAACGATTTAATTATCGAATGTCACGTATTTTGCCGCGTCCTGCAATTGAAATACAGGGATGAGTGTAGACTACTTTTAATTTGCAGTTTAAAATTACTTAAAATCACGGTAGAACTTGAGACTTGAATACTTTTTTGCGGGAAAGAACAAAGTTTATTTTTATTGAAGCCAGATTCCGAATTCTGGTCCAATTCGCGTATAAATGCGGTTAGAATCAATAAAATACGTGATTTTATCAGTTTTATTACAATACCCATTATAAGCTACCATGACAACTCCCATTGTCGCCGAAATTGAGAGTTCAATGCATTTATATGGGAGAGAGAGGAAGAGAGGGGAGGGAGAGGGAAAGTACCTAATTTTATTTACGTTTTCATTATAATTAATTAAATAAACAAAATTTGAACAACAATAGCAGTACATAACAACGTATTATTTATCGTTCTGGAATATTGATTATTACAAAAGTGTTGAAGGTATGTAATCTCTTCCTACTTATTAATATAAAAGCTTTAAATTAACAAATTGTTATATGAAAATTTACAAGGCTTTACGTTTTTGTTATAATTAGTTAAATAAAATTTGAACAACAAAAGCTGTAAATAAGAACGTACTATTTATCGTTCTGGAGTATTGAATTTTACAAAAGTGTAGAATGTATGTAATCTCTTCTTCTTTATTAATATAAAAGCTTTAAATTAACAAATTATTATACAAAAATTTACAATACTTTACGTTTTTGTTATAATTAGTTAAATAAAATTTGAACAACAAAACGGATTGTTACAAGCAAATATGATTAATTGTTAAGAAAAGCTAATTGTAATTTAAAAAGTATCTACTATATAGGTATTTTAAAGAGTTTGTATGTTGTGCTGTAGTAGCTCAAAGCCATATATTAGGAAGTAGCTTCACTAAATCCGTTGAAATTCAACGGGAAATTCTGCTACTATAGATATATTTTGAAGCGTGTGTTTGTGTGTTTGTTCATGGAACTCCTCCTAAACGATAAAATCTAGAATAACCAAATTTGATTCGATTCTTCCTTATATCCTAACTTAGAGAATGGTCAAGGTTTGGTCAACCAGGATTAATCACTGCTGCCAATATAGGGGATTAACTTTTTTCCATAAGATAACACGTATGAATCCATTTCTTGACTTGCAAGGTATTCTTCCTTCAAGCATAAAAATATGTAAATATGGACCGATTTTTTTCGTTTTTACTTTATTCGACGAATAAAACTCTACACTATCTTATTCCTGCGAAGTTTACATGTTACACGGTAGAAGTTTTCAGAAATACGCTATTTGTTTCGAAATTTTGTGGTTTTTTCGTACTCTTTCCGGGCGTTGCCAAGGCGGCCGTCATTGTAACCTCCGATTCAATTAGCTTCAATGAAGCTTACAAATAGACGAAAGTTTAGCGTTATTCGATTCGCACTTTTGTTTAAGCGACGAAACGATCGATGTTTATGGATAGCAACGTAAATAGATACTGATTATTATTCAGGAAGCGTTTATTGATGTAAGTAATTGAACCTTCTTTCGTCTATTGAATACTGGAATCTTACATTTTTTTGTAAGTAAAATCATTATATTTTACATTATAATGTTTATTAATGTAAATAAGCTCACGTATCTGGTGTACATTTACCGAAGTCATTGTTCAATCATGAACAACTGTACGTTGCTTTTTCATGGGTTTCTTGCTTACAAGACATAAAAGTAAATATTTCAGCGAGGCATAATTACAAAGAAATGAAGCTGGATTAGGCGAAAGTAATATGATAGGAAATAGAATTATCGTTATATTTGAAAGCAATAGGCTCGGAAACGGATTGTTACAAGCAAATATGATTAATTGTTAAGAAAAGCTAATTGTAATTTAAAAAGTATCTACTATATAGGTATTTTAAAGAGTTTGTATGTTGTGCTGTAGTAGCTTCACAAAATCCGTTGAAATTCATCGGGAAATTCTGCTAGTAATATATACATATATCATGTGTAAGAAGCGTCTATATATAATAGATGTGAGATGGAAATGTTTGATTTCATTTGCATAATAATTAATAAACGCAGATGTTTCCTAAATTTTGTCAAGTTGTGAGGCTAGAATAGAACGCCATATTGGAGTAGACTAACTTCAGTCTGCTCGAATGGATGATGCCGATGAATGCGATGCACGGAAAACGGAACAATAATAGACGATAGTTTAATAGGAAGAAAGATAAAGCTATGAGAAAACCTAGGATCTCGTCGAAATGGAATTGTGGGTGGGGAAAAAATATATGAAGTGGTCTCAGGAGATATCATGTTAAAGTGAGGTCCATCTCAAGAAACGAGCCGAGTGAGTGAAGAGAGGGTGGGTGGGAGAAATGGAGAGAAAGGGAGAGGAAAGGAAGAGATCCCGAATGGGGGAGAAGTCCCGCCGTCCGAAGTAGTCCCGCTCTCCCTTCTCTCTCTAGTCGAAGGAGCGAATGACCTGGAAAGAGGGCGTCTCGGATCTCCCTAACCCTCCCTCCCTTCTCTCCCTCCTTTCCCTCCCCTCTCCAAATCTAATCCATCTCCCTTCTACCCCAACAATAGTGCCCTTACCACATTATTACTCAAATTACATCATTTGCCCAATAGCCTCCAATTCCTCTTTGAATGACGAATAGTCTTCCTACGATGGATTTTATGTGAAGAATCCGCTCAGATCGCAAGTGCTTTCGCCCGCTCTCTCCATTCCTTCTCACTGCCTCTTTTCTCTCTCTCCCCCTTTCTCCCTCTCACTCCCCATGTCCTTAGCTTTTTGTCCGAAGTGAACACTTTCCACAGATTCGCGATTTGGATGCGCGTCATTCCTATTTCCTTTCGAATGAAGGATAAAACTCGGATGGGCGGCGATTGACAGTTGCGTGAACGTCGTTTTGCGGGGGAGGGAATGGACGACTTATTTTCCGGCCCAAGGCGAAACGCAAACAAAATCGGGTGATTCGTTTTTCGTATATCTTTAAATTTTCTCAATGAATGTGCGGAAAAGTATAATTTTGTCTCGTTTGAGATCGCCATTGAATCGACGGAACGATGCGGAAGTAGAATCGAACTTCCGTAAGCGCCGCGTGTGTGTGTGTGGCTTCCAGAGGGCGATTGCCATAGGGAGTTTGGGTGGAGTTGGCGGTGAGAGTTTAGACGCAGGATGCAGGAAGTGTAGATTATTGTATTAATGCTGAAACGATTATAGAGATTTATATACGTGAGCTAAAGCGAAGGCCTCCGGCAACAAAAGCAGTGGAACTTCAGGGAAAGATTGAGAAGCTCGAGTCAAACGAATTTTAGTACAACGTGTTTGGTTACACAACACAGCTTCGTTCGCCGGATAACCTCGTGAGAATTTTCAAAATCGTTTCTCCGATGCGTGTTCAAACGAGTCCGATTTTATTCTATACCGTAAGAAGCAACCTCGAGTGCCACGTTAAAAAAAAAAACAAACTTCGCAATTGCTTTGTGTTGACAAAGCACTTCATATGATTCAAAAACGGTTATTTTCTCTTCATTTAGAAAATAAGCTTCTCCCTGATTGATGCAGCTCTTTAGGTTGCCCCTACTGACGATTCAGAGTATCTCTTACCTTTACCAAACTTCTATCTTATGACCAATTCCTTCAGGTTGTTTCAATTTCCTTGGCTCTGTCATCCTCCATATAAAAAACTCGCACTCCTCTTCAATTATATTCTCTATATCCACTGCACAAACATGCAAAACTGTCCATGGCCTTCTTTATCCTCACCGCGCGCACGAATTTTCATTTTATCCGCCACAAATCTTCTGTTTACGCTTATCTGCCGCCGCCTCCTTTCTCCCGGAACCCATTCGGTCATTTCATTTTCAGCTACGGTTCTTTTGGTTTCAAGGCGGAATAAGAATTTAACCTTCGATGTGTTGCGAACGGGACGAATAAAGATTTGAAAGATACGATATCAGCTCTCCAAACCCGAAAGAGGAACTTCACAGCGGAGAAAAATGCAATGCATTTTCATACACGGAGATATATTTTTTTTTATAGATTAAGTATAGATTAGAAGGATGAATAATTCCGTTTCAAAATCGACGTAGAAATATGCGGAAGTGAAATTTGGGTCATCGGGGAGCGGCGCTAAAAGGATGGACCGGAATGGCGAGATTTTTTGAGATCCACGCCGTCGCTGGACGCCGCGCGAAAGATGAGAACTTTCCTGTCGTAAAAGTCGGAATAGGAAATCTGCGAATGTGAAAACATAAGGCGGAACATGCGTGGCGAGTAGGATTCTCCGAGATGCGTGGGCAGTAAATTTCATCAGAATGCTAAGTAGCTAGAGCGAAAGATACAAGTTGGCGGCTGGCAGCGAGATGAAAATTCTTGTTTCTAAATATGTATCCCGTGGTTGGTTTTTGAACGAGGACAGCTGAGAGTGTTAAATGAGGAACCTCAGATTGAGATCCGTCGCCAGGAATGAAAAGAGGAAGTATTGATGGATGGGGAGTTTGGGGGGGGGGAGGGGGGGGACGAGAAGGGGAAGGGTGCTCCATGCTAGGAAGCGTTTCTAAATTCACTCTATTTACTGCTCCCTCTTCAAAGTGTCGTACCGACCACAGAACATTGTCCTCTGTCAACTTCCATCTCATTCCGCTACATAATTCTTTTAAAAAAAATGTGACCGTCATCCGATCAGAGCGCGCTGGAATTGCTATTGCAGATTTAAGGGAAACTCAAAGAAAATTAATGAATTTTTCTCGGGTTTCAAAACAGGCGATGCCGTGCATTGTTGCCGACGTTTCTACGACCATCTCTGTCGTCATCTTCAGGTTCCTGAAGATGACGACAGAGATAATCGTCGAAACGTCGGCAAAAATGCACGCCATCACTCGGCTTGAAACCCGAGAAAAATTCATCATCAATATCTGCCGGGAAAGAGTTAAATCTTTCTTCAAAGAAAATTGTGTTCCATAGCTTTCGAAGGTTGTGTTCCGTATTTTTGTTAGAATTTCATATCAACTTCGAAAAGAAGAAGGAAAAGGCTGTATATTATCAAAATAAAAAATCTGGGAGTTTCAACACACCCGTAAGAGATTCGATAATTCTCCTAATAAGAGAAAATGTGTCTCTCTGGGATGGAAGTTAGGGGCAAGTTGAGAAATATGATGGGATATAGGATAAACATAGGTTCGAAAAAGTGGGAGGAAATGGGTAGAAGAAAAGAGGGGGCGGGTGAAGCGGAGGCGGGTCAGGAAAGGAAGAGCGTGAGGAAGGAAAGAGAGACGGCCAATCTTAAAGGTCATTTGCGTGGAAACAAAAGAAAGGCAAAAATAAGACTATTGTCTACATCGCCGAGGTATTTTTATCTACTCCTGCTTTCAAATACCAGCGATGAATTCGATTCTCAAAGCGCCACCATGGGAATTATTAACATCTTGTTGACAAAGTACCTTGAAAAAGGCGTATAATCCACGGATTGAAATAAAATAAAGGGTTTTGAACCTAAAATTCTCTCGCCTATCATCCGACTGAAGGACTCTTTAAGTCTCGAACTCGTCCGTTAGAAGATGGCTCACCTCTTTTCCTTCGTGAGAGAGAAGGGAGAGAGAGAGAGAGGAAAATCATAAATCACCGCCTTCTCTTTTACCCCCTCTCCCTATTTCTTCCTCTCTCTCTCTCGCTCCTCATTCAGTTTTTCCCTTTCCATCTTCAATGCTCACACTCCACAGCTTGATCCTCCTGCGTTCTTTTATTTCTTTATTTCAACCTCGATTCACCTAGTTCACCTTTCGATGGTTCCGACTATAATAACGTTTTCCAACGTCCTAGGACCTAGGAGAATATGCCATCTTAGTCGTTTGGCTGTAAGAGTTTGTTTAGAGAACTCCATTTTCCTATATATTTTTATGCTTACTAAACCTCGTCCTTCATGCCCATGATTTTTTAATGCTTTTAGTCATAATCGATGTATTTCCAATACGTATATATTGTATGACTCTAGCACAATAGCTTGCTTTTTTCTAAACTTTCATTCACTATATAGTACGAGGTTCAAAAACCGGCAACCTTGGCTTTGAGCCTGAGGGTTTTGTACAATATATTTATGTATACAGATTAAGTATGAATGATTATGTTAATTCCATACGGAGTATAGAAAACAAAATTTGGAAGTATAAAATAATATTATTTTATTTCCTTACGAAAACCTATTTTTTTTACGGAATGGCACTTACATGAAAGGGCTGTGGGCAGTAGCGGAACCAGGGGGGGCGGGGGCAATGGGGGCGATCGCACCCCCTTTGAATATTCCTCTGGGGTAGCAAAAAGTGAAGCCGAGAGGGTTGTCATGCTGCAGGAGGTTTTCCCCAATAGGCTTCACTGTGATAATTATCATACTATTCTATCGTGCTCCATGGTTTATTAATGGAAAATAATTTTGATCGCCCCCCCTCCCCCCTCTTGGGAAGTTTCTAGATCCGCTCTTGGCTGTGGGATGGTAATCTACTTCGTCGGAGGTTGAACAGCTAGCGATTACATTTTTTTATTATAATAATATTTTCTTACGTGTTTTTAAAATTTAACGCAAATTCCATTGTTTAAAATACTTGGGATTTTCATAAATAAGTTTTTCTTGATTTTTTTAAAACAAGCAATGCCTTGTTTAGCTTTAGAAATGTCCGATTTTCGGAAAATTCCAGTTTTTGGACAGTCATACTTTTTGGAAATTGCACTTATATCTCCAATTCGTAGGTTATCATTTATGATGATTGAGCGGTTTGCGTGTTCTATTAAAAAGTTGGAAGAAATTGGAAATGTCTAACGCGTGCACAATGATATCGAAATTAAATATCAATGGAACCTCTATAGCAGCGGTGCCCAAACTACGGCCCGCGGGCCACATCCAGCCCGCCGAGTGCCTCCATCAGGACCGCAATTAGTTTAACAATTAAAGGACAAAGTATAACAAAAACGAAAATAAAATTATAAAGCGAACTATATTTTGTGTTTACCTCTCTACATTCAAACAAATCAGATAATTTCGACTCGCAAATAAATCCCTAATTTCCTTAAATTATTCTTAAACTCTATTTTAGGCTGGGTGTGGCCAGCTAAGAGGGCGGAACTGAGTTATGTGGCCCGCGATGAGTGCAACAATGGGTTATGTGACTCTTGAGCCGAAAAGTTTGGGCACCACTGGATAGAGCATTCATATAGGCTCGAACAGGAACACCCCGAAAATGGCGATGTCTTCAATGGAGATAGAATAGAGAAAATCTGTGGGCACGTTCCTAACGGCGGTTAGTGGATTCAGAGATAATAATGGAGCGAGAGGAGAATTCCAGGACTTTTCGGGCTTTCGACCTTTTCAGGGGACGAAGTAGAATAAAGATTTCTTAACATAGCGTTCGTGAGTCTTACAATTAGAGGAGGAGCGATGGATCGCCCTTAGGAGGGGAGTGGAACGGTAACCGAAATTATGCAAATTCTGCGATTTCGTATCCACAGTTTAAATAGAGAAAAGAAAAAAAGGCTGGGTTAGAGGGGGAGATTATCTCATTGTCAGAGTTGGGAATGCGTGACGTCACATCACTTCCGCTGCGCCTTAGGACGGAAGCGGCGGTCGGGTGAGTGAGCGAGAGAAAGGAGAAATTTCTCTCTCTATTGTGAGATATTAGCATAGGAACGGCTTGTCAACGATATTAAAAGGCCTCTAGTGATCGAAGCAGCGGCAGACGTTTGTAAACACGCGTCCAGGATATTGAAAAAATGAAATCAACGGAAGAAGCCTTTACTTGGTGGAACTCCATCATGAATAAAATGATAAAAAAAATCACTTGGTATAAGTTCCACTTTATTAAAATAGATACGACCGGTTTCGACTAATATCTAGTCATCATCAGGTACAAAAACAGGAAGCAACGCAAATGTATACGGAATCGGAGGGGAGTGGGGGAGGGAAAGATGTAGAGGGACAAATGAGTGGGTAGAGCGAGGGGGGGGGGGGGGGGGAGAAAGGCTCAGCCAAACATAATCCGTACCCTAATTTCAACTTAAAATCACTCAAAAATGTAGCCGTAGATTGTGAAGTTGCTTTCAATCGATAGATCGCCCTTTTAAAGCATTCAATAGCTAAAAAAAAATTCATCCTTTGCCTCTTCCATAAGTTTTTCTTCTTTCCGACCAATCAAAACAGTGATTAGCCTAATAGACACCATCGCTAAAGATGTTGTTATGACGAAAGCGGATAAAGGCAACTGCGTAGCGATTTTGGAGAAAAGTGATTACAAAACAAGTGCCTCCAGTTTTTATCCATTGGTAAAATCAGTGTCCTCAGCAAAGACCCAATCAGTGATTTTCAATTGATCCAGCATGAAAGAAGAATTCGGTGTTTAAAAGAAAGTATTATTTACCGTCAATTAAATGACTTTGGTTTCGACGTAAAGCTACGTCATCTGACCAGTTTGCGCACGAGTGCATATCTTATTATAAGAGTGTACATCCTGGCAGTATTGACTCAGGCATACGTGGCCGTTGAGCTAGCTTCCAAATACATATGTATATGGCATTTCACAAAGCTCAATTCTTTCCCTCGTTCAGAAGCATGGATACCCACGTGGCATAGATCCGAAAAGTCAGATAGACCAGTAGGGTCTTGCGTACGACAAGGTTATGTTCGCGTGGAACAACGGGAACGTGTTCGGAATATCCATACGTTCGCGCGTTCTCATCGAACCTCGTTAGTCCGCACCGCTAATACGATATTTAAATCGAATAAGCAGAATTTCAGAACATAATACCTCCTTCAACGTTCGGCACAAGACGCACATCGTGCGTACATATCGGTTGCCGCAAGTGGAACTCCAGCTTACCCTTTAAAAGAAGGCTTTCCGAGGGATTAAATGTCAAGGTCAGCGAGCGAATGTTTTTCCTCCTCTCTCGGAGTTTATTTTTTTACACCAGGCCAGCGGAAAAATAATGAGTTACGGTATACGCTGCTTGTAATTCGTCTCGACCTGTTTAAAAGGAGTAATTGGAAGGCATTCCGACGGAGGTTGCGCAAGCGAGGGGTGAGACGTCGGCACCGTAAAATTGGAAATCGTTTATCGAATCCCATGGGGACATCTGGAGGGGCGGTAAAAATGAAGAGGGAACTTGAGGGGCGTGGAGGAGGGGAAGAGAGACGGTGCCAAGAAGAGGAAGGATCGAAGAGGCGCAGATAGGGTCGAATCCATCATCTTCATCCCAATCTAAAGAGAGAGTCTAAACAAAGAGCTCCCTATTTATCAATTCGCATCGAACGGCAAAGAGGCTGAGGCTGTGTGGCACACCTCAGAAATGCACCTCGACAAGGACGGACATTGGAAAGCTCTCCCGTGGCAACGGAATTTCAAGGTTGGTAAATCTTGCCGCCGTAGCCTATTCCAGTGAGTAGTAATAATTGCTTTCTTTTTGAAAAATTTCATCGAGGTTTTAATGACCGGTACATGTAGATGTTGATGTGACGGTAAACTCGAGCAAACTGTAGGGATCCACCATTATTTGACACGGAGCTATTTATGAAAGGCATTTTTTTGCCTGATTTTTTTCTCCGTGGTTGTCAGTTATTATTTAACTTTCAGATCCGCAAAGTACAGTAAAACTCGTTTAATACGTATTTGAGGGGACCGACTCATTGCTTCGTTATAAGCGTGACTTCGTTATATACGAGAAACATGGTTTATGGCCTATACATCCCATATAACACGTATACACATACAGTAAAAGCTGTGCTATCCGGCTATTTAGAACCGGCCAGCCTTAGATACCGGCAATTACACAAATACAATTCATTTTGTATTTCTTTTTCTTTTTTTATGAATTTTTGTGTGAATTGTATGTGTGTAATACCACAACTTCCATTTTAAAATTTCTTAAAATGTAATATGTTTATATTACGTATTTACTCCGTATACTTCTGTGGCTGCCGAGTAAGTATGGTGTTTTTGTTTACGTAAGCCATTTGCATTGTCTAGGTCTAGATGTTTTGGTGTACTTCTACAATTTCCACTTTTAACGCTTTTTATTATGTAAAAAACTACCCATCCATTGAAAATGGCATCAAAATAAATACCTAAAAGCAAGGAACAGGAGAGAATAGGTTGTTTTAACGCTAACACAAAAGCTGGAGATGATCAAATGAATTAAAAAAGGAAAAATAGAGCAGCCATAGAAAAAGAATTCAACATCGGATCTTCCACCCTCTACGATATCAAGGCTTATAAGGCTAAATTAATGAAATTTGTGTCATCTTCTGAGACGAGTAAATCAATTAATAAACATCATACGCTTCATAAGCCAAAAATGGAGGAACTGGATAAAATATTATATGACTGGTTTTCACAGAAATGTTCAGAAGAATAAAATAATTTCGTCCTTTTCTAATAGAGTAAATAAAGATAAATAATAAAGGTAAACAAGAAAGATATAATCCAATAAATTCAATTTTGGGAACAGGTTCACTGCCGTAATCCCCAAACCTCCCGGACGCCCTAAACTTTTCAGTAGTCTTTTTGTTTTGCATGTAAGCGTGGCAACGTATTAAATAGTGTCTATATCTAACTACCTGTGGAAGAATAAAATGGAAATTGCAAACCCCATGCATAGTTATGTTTTGGGAGTACGATAGTGAACCTAAGCCAAATTTTGTTTGGTTATTACTAAATTTGCGATGTCAAAATCGAAAATCGCTCCCCTAACCGGATATTTCTCCTAATCGGCTTTCCACAATCCCCAAGATAGCCGGATAACACAGCTTTTACTGTATTTGCAGTGAGTCGACTTCAATGCCGTACTTACATATGCAAAGAAATGCTTATCAGCTTCGCGGCATGTAAAATGTTCGACTGCTATTACATACGATTTTTTAAATGGTCAATTAATATTATTATTATGGTCATTAGTTTACATAAACATTTCAAATTTTTAATATCAATTTCAAAACAAAGGGAGCGTGGAAATTCATATGGAAGGGGTAGATGGAGGAAGGGGACCTCTACGAACAAGTGCGCGGTAAACGGGCGGAAGCTATTCATTACTTATCGCTCTGCTCGCCAAAATACGTTATAAATGGGGCATTTTTTGCCACGGGACCAAACATTTGTTCGTTACAGCCGAGAATTCGTAAAATGCGTGTTCGTTACATCCGAGAAAGTTAACCAATGCCCTTATGGAGAAGTTCAAGAGACAGACATTTCTTCGTTATAGCCGAGATTATGTTTTAGGCGTGATCGTTATAAACGAGTTTTACTCTAACTACACACTTAACTTTTGTCGGAAGCAGTTAGCATGATAAATGGCATATTTAATGGCGCCACAGAAGATATAGCATTTCTTCGGAACGAATAAAAACATCTATTCCATGGCCAGTTGCAAATAATGTGATAACTTATTGGTTAACGAAGGTTCCTGTTTTATTTCTATCGATAATAAGACAAAATCATTAGATAAACTAATGAAATGATGATTAGAGAGGATACGGAATGTGGAGAAGAACAGTGGCGAGGTTAGGGCGGGGGGAGGAAAGGGGATTGGCGTGCGTTTGCCCTTCCTAGCAAATCCAGTCGCTTTTTTGCGACGGCGGAAGGGCGGGTTCGACGTCAGTCGCCTTGATGGGTCGTCCCTCGGTGACCCACTGCCCCGATATCTCCTCAAGGTCACGCATAACACGCAAGATTAGATGGGACTAGTATTGTAAGAGGAATTTTCTTGATTGTAAATGCAGGTATGATCGGATGGACTACATCGCCGCAGGTGTTTTCATTCCGATCTCATTAGTCACCTTAAACGATAGAGCTTGCCAAAAAAAATACACTCCGCGGCGCGCAGTCTCGTGTTCGGGAACGTGCGATCCGCCGTGTGATTTCTACCAACCGCTCCGCTCGCCTTGACAAGTGGGGGAACGAAAGAAATACTTGTAGCCCAAATAAGAACAACATAATAAAATTGCGCACACAACATCAAAACAAACTGGTAATGGGCCAGACAAAATATTTTTAAATTATAGATTCCCATTTTGTTCGATAAAAAAGTTAGGCATTAGAGTGGGGGCCTTAATTTGGTGGGCAGTTTTAATCATGCGGAGATTACCACACTTCTTATCTCATTATTCTTATTAAGTACTCTTAACCGTTGCAATATAGAAAAAATGAAAATGGGAAGCACGCAATAAAACGTGCAATTGAATACTAAAACCAGGGAAAAACGCCAAAACAAGCTCAGAGAATTTTCTCACTCGAAGGAACACCCACAATTATTTCCAAGGCTTAACAAGAAACTCTTGTGTCCTATTCCTTCCGTCAACTTTGCATTCGGAAATTGAAAATTGTATCGCTGTTGATTAAGAACTCGTTACTTAAAGAGGCCTCTGATTGTAACTGCCCAAAATAATTTCTCGTGGATTATAAAACGGCGACATTTTGATCATTTGGCCTGTGTGCTGTACGAAACCGTGTCGTAGTCCTCCTGCCCCGCTGGATTGCAAGCGTTGAATTTTTTCGCTCACTATCCCACAATAATTCTCTGAAACAACCGAAACTGTACGAATATCAAGCCGTAAAATACTAACGGCGATGGAGATCGTCGCGCTTGTCGAGTTGACATTTTTTCAGTCAGGTGAACTATCCAGAGAGGTGAGCGGTCGTGGAGAGAGACGAGGGTTTTCGATCGAGGCTTATTCCCCTCATTCTCCTGGCTCCAGAGAAGCCCTTTCACCCCAGAGAGGCCCTTCTGGCCCCGCTCGATCGCCTCCCGATCCGTAGCGTTCCATATCTTAGTCTCCGATTGCTCCTTCTTCGCCGGAGAAATCCTTTGAGAGGAGTGAAGCGGGAGACTTCAACGCCCGGTTCACCGCAATCTTCGTAGCGGTTACGATGAATTCTTTCACAAAAATCATACCGCAACGATAGCAATCCGGAATTTTCGTTTTGTGGTGAAGCGAAGCATTAAACGCCGGTTTTCTCTGAAAGTATTGCTATTCTGCGCGAAGAAGGATATAAATTTCACAAAACGAAATATTGATACGGCTGTAAATTTAATATGATCTTAAGCAGAGCAACACATAATTCACAGTGCCCAATTTACTTGAAATTTCATTGAAATATTGCTGCATGGACATTTGAATTAAAAAGTGCTTTGCCAAAAATATGAACAAATCGTTTTGAAGAACCATATTGTTGTGGAATTAATCTCAACGGTAACGCAAGAAGTCTTTGGAAGACCCTGACGATGTGTCGTTGAATATTTACAGAGTTATATTACACCAATAAAGTTTGAAATATGCTTTAACTCAAAATGTTCTAAATATGAAGCATTTATTATTGGGACCAATGTTTAAAATCGCGATATTTATTTATTGTTAGTTAATGCAACGGATTTTCTCGTTAAATAAATAAATTCACATTTTTCGATTTTAGCAATTTTATTTTATGAATATAAACGTCAGGGAAAGTGAACGTTAATATTATTTGGCTTTTGTAATATTTTAATAGGAGAATTGCAACTTAGCTGCTTGAAAACGTTTTTCTCGAAACGGATTGCGTTAATGTGTGAAATTCGAGGCCAAATAAGTAGTCCTCAGAAGGATATCCAGCGGTAACTGAAACCAACGGAACAGACGAAGTTAGCCTATTACTCATCGTAAAACGGCATCGCAACGATATATTTACTCGAAACGTTTCTCGGTTACCATAACGTAGCGTAATGCCTCAGAATTTATACTCTGAGAGAATCCCGAGGGATGAAAGCATTCCAAATCAGCGTCAGTATTTGCCCCATCAATCAGTATGTCCAGTTTAAAACTCGCTACTCGTTGAGTGGGCGCCGCTTTAAAGAAAGCCGCCGTGTCCGAGTGGTGGAATCGGGCTCTTTATGGTTCGACTTCTCGCTTGGTTGCCGACTAGTCTCGCTCGATGGTTTATTAGGGAGGTAAGAGCAATGGCGAGTACACTGCCCCCTTAATGCTTTAATTAAAGCGATTTATGAGGCGGCTTATTTTCATTCGTTTCCCCGTGGAGAGGAGGAGAAGTGGTCCGAGAACCGCTTACGGCCGTCGAAGGCGCCGTAGCCGAAAAACTGCGAGGACGCCGCATTGAAGTTAATTGGCCGTGGAAAACACTGCCATCAGAGACGCCAGTGACGTGATCAGAAAAGACGGAATCCAGGACTGTCCCGTCAGAAAGAAGCTACGGGATTTGACATGAGTCGAAATTAGGATGCGACTGTGAGGAGTTATAAAGGATAATTGTCAACTGGAGATGTCGAATGGAAGGCAGCAGTTTTGTGCGCGAGGGTGGGAGAGAGCGAGAGAGATGGAGGAAATCGTTTCTTTAGGAGCAGATTCCGAATCGGTTAGCTCGACTGGTTTGGCATGGGAGGTTGGAAAGGTTAGCCGAGAGTGGTTTATGCCGTTTTGCCGAAGAAAACGCTCGAATGCGGCATCTTAATCCTTTTCCGAATCAGTGATTTTTTTGCCTCCCAAAAAACATTTCGCCTCTATTTCGAGTTGGGAGTTTTCCATCGCAATCGCTCTTTTGCGTTCGCATTCCGCTCTTCAAACTCGACGTTAGGGAGAGGAGAGTCGAAGTTTAATCAAGTGCCATTCCTATATAAAAAATTAGAAGAAAATGAAAAATGTATTGTGTATGTAAGCAATTAAAAGGATTCTGAAGGGGTAATCCTCAATGTAGTTTTTAAACGTAAACAAAAAGGGTTATTAAGTGTTACTGTTATAGAGTTTCATGTCATATACTACAGAACAAAAAAGTTTGAAAACCGTATATAACTGTATAGCGTGCAGGGACACAACGGAGAGATCTTCAGGAGAACTTCGAGAACTTGGAGAATTTCAGGTTTTTCTTTCAACCTTCTATTTTCAGGAGAAACCAGGACGAACTAAGGAAATAGCCCCACCAGTGGTAAGCAGACCCCGGTAACTCCTGAGAGTGCGAGCAGCAGCGCGTAGCTTTCCGTGCGGTTTCAAGTAGCGTTTGGGTCAAAGCCCCCACCCGTGGTAGGCGCCAAACGCAAGAGTCTCCCCTGAAGCTACCCTACGGGCCCCATTGCGGGTATTCCTCTATCCTTAGTGATACGAGCAAAGGGACGAATCACAAAGCGTTTAGTTGAGCCTCACCCGTGGTAACCCACTCTACGAACCAGTGAGCCGAAGAGGGCTTGCTCTCAAGCAGTTAGCTTTAGATAGCCTTATTACAGGGGTCATCCCACACCAGATCCCAATTCCCTCCTCTTTTTGGCTGAATACATTACACGCGGGGTTAGGTTAACCTAGAACCTCACCCGCTGCCAGTAAGCTTGCCGCACTCGGTCCACCTCTATCTTTCTCTTTCTTTTCCAGCTGCCTCTCACCCCACCAACATTTGAGTAACGTTGTGTATGTAACACGGCCAAAACACAGATCACCCAACCCCGCGTATCCCAGAACCGCGAAAACCCACCCCTGAAACCACCCGACCAGCCTTACTACGTCCTAACCGCCAAATCCCACTTTAAAATACTGTTGCGCCTCTTCTCCTTTCTCATTTCAGGGGAGATGACGCACTACAAATACGAGAGAAAGGCAAGAATAAAGATAGCGGCAGACCTGGCGGTACGAATTCTGGAAAGGAAAAAGGAAAAGGAAGCGACCCTGGGGAAGCCCATGAAGATAAAGACAACGGACCGGACACTACCGAAACGGATCCCCACCGCGGATGAGTTCGTAATGGCCATCAAAGGAGTGGAACTGGACATGAGCCCGGAGGAAGTAGAGGTAGCCCTACAGCTGAAGGGCGTGGTCTACGAACGGCTCTGGAGAATCAAAACCAGGGCCACAGGTAACCTGACCAAACTGATAAATGTAATCACACCCGCCGATGAGTTCTTGCAATTTCTTTTGCAGAACGGACTGGGAATCTTCGGCAAACGCCACACCTGCGGGCCAGCCCAACCAGCACAATGCGGCCGATGCCAGAACTTTAGCCACATCACGCAGAACTGTAAGGCAGACCTTAAGTGCCCCAGATGCGGGAAATCACACCGCGTAGCCCAATGCGACGCGGAAAGACTGATGTGCGCCAACTGCGGAGGGAGCCACGCCGCAGAGACTGGACTTGCCCGCGCAGGCCAAAGAAATAGGCCAGTCTCACAACCACTGGCCATAGTAGTCCACGAGGACGACATTGAGAGGACCAAGGACCCCAAGAAGCCAGCGACTATCGCGGACGTGATTCGATTCATCAGTATCATGATGACGACTACGCACCCCACAGAGAGGCAAAGGGCAGGGGGTGCACATGCACTATAACATTATATTTGTACCCCAAACTCACCTATGCTTCCCTATTTCAGTAGGTGATACGAGAACGACAAGGAAGGGCGACCTATAAAATGGAGGACCAAAGGATAAGGTTCATCAGCACAAGAGGCGTCCTATTTAATACATGCTTTTCACTAGGTTACTATCCAAGAGGGTGGAGACAAGCCACGAAGGTGAAGCTCCCCAAGCCAGAGAAGGACCACACCTTAGCCCAGGAGTTCTTAACCGGTGGTATCCATATCCCTTGGGGGTATGGGAACCAAATAATGGGGGTATGGGACTCGATCTCTGAACAATTTTTTAAAAAAGTTGTTGTTAGATTAGAATAAACTATCACCGTTATCAATACGGATTGAGGCGGCGAGGCCGCTAACCAACCAGCGATCAGATCACTCAACACGGACGTCTTCCCACAGTCTGCCCCTCTATTCCATAATTTCTCATTCGGGTTTCTCGTTTCGAGAAGGATTGCATTCTGGGTAATTTCCTTCGAACGTGAGAGAAGTCGACGGAAGTGCGCAGCAGGTAGAAGGCATGAAATGGATATTTCTCGGATACTGTTACTTCATTAAAAAATTGTTTTTAATTTGAAATTTAAATTTTCACTTTGCGTTTATTAATTTTTCATTATTTTTTCACAGATTTGTTGCGAAATGTCGTCTGTTAAAAAACGGAAGTGGAATGATGAGTATGTTGGTTTTGGCTTCATCTGTGTGACAGAACGAGGTGGAACTGAAAGACCCCAATGCATGATATGCAATTTGCTAATGAGCAATAGAAATTTGAAGTCATCAGGATTGAGAGAACATTCGAAACCAAGCACAGTAATCATGTTGGAACCTCGATTGATGCTTTCAAGTTGAAAAGAATTCGTTATGATCAGAAAGGAACTTTTTCATCATATGGGTTTGCTCCTCCAGGGAAAGCTCTTCTGAAAGCCTCCTACAAAGTTTCGTACATAATTTCCAAATCGGAGAAAGCCTAGTGAAGCCCTGTGCGCTGGAGATGGCTAAAGTTGTGCTGGGAGTGGATGCCGCTAAGCGAGTCAGGTGTCCTTGTCCAACGACACTGTACGCCAAAGAATTAAAGACATGAGCGTGGACATAGTAACCCAAGTTGTCAGCGAGATTAAAAACAGTCCTGCGAAAATAAGCATGCAGCTCGATGAATCAATTGACGTTTCAAACCACAGTCAATTGATCGTATTTGTACGCTATGTTCATGAAAAGAACATCAAGAAAGAGTTTTTATTGTGTGATCGACTCGAAACAACAACCAAAGCAGCTGATTTGTTCAAGTTGATCCAATTGCTCTTTGATCGCCATGAGTTAGCATGGGATTTAATTGGGTCTATTTGTACGGATGGAGCTCCTGCCATGATTGGCAAGAACTCTGGATTCGTTGCTCTGGTCAAGGAAATAGCTTAACATGTGTTGATCACACACTGTTTTCTACATCGCCAAGCTTGGGCGTCCAAAAAATTGCCAAAGAAATTTAAAGAAGTGATGGGAATAATTGTGCAAACAGTCAACTTTATTCGTGGACGTGCATTAAATCATCGGCTATTTCAAACATTCTGTGATGAGATTGGAATGGAACATTGTGTTTTATTGTACCACACTGAGGTACGTTGTCTAAGTTGTGGCCATGTTTTCGCACGTGTAGTGGAACTTCGGGATGAAATTTTTATATTCCTGAAGCATCAACAATCCCCTCCTGCAAGCCATTTTGAAGATGAACATTTTATTGTTAACCTGGGATATTTGCCCGATATTTTCAATCTCCTCAATGATTTGAACATGTCGATGCAGGGAAGGGATGTGGATATTATTCAAGCCAGGGGAAAGCTTGCGGCATTTATGAGGAAATTGCCTATTTTGAGTCACCGTGTTGAAAGCGGAAACATAGCGAACTTTCCAAACCTTGACGATATCCTTAGTGGAGATGGTAAAACAACGCCTGCGGAAATACTTAAAGAAGTCAATAACCATTTGGAAGTTCTAAGTACAAATTTTGAAGGTATGGAATCTGTTTGGATCATGAACCCCTTCTCGTTTGATATATCTACGACGAGTGACAACGATTCAGCAAAGGATGATTTCATTGATTTCCAAGAAGACCCAAGAAAGAAAGCTGATTTCGAAAAGGCTGGGCTGGATATCAAGCAGTTTTGGTGTGAGCAGATCGCAGCTTACCCTAGCTTGGCGACGAGGGCAATGAATGTTTTGGTTCCCTTCACAACTATTTATCTCTGTGAAACAGGATTCTCTGCATTATTGAACCTGAAATCAAAGTGGAGAAATCGACTTGATGTGTCAGATGACATGCGAGTAACATTATCAGTAACTATACCTCGATTCCATGTTTTGATTGCACAAAAACAACAGCAAAAATCTCACTAGTTGTAGCTAGCTTGTGTATTTGTGATTTGCCGTTTTTCTATAAATAAATATGATAAAATCCTTATGATTTTCTTTCAGCTGTTCTGTTCCTAGCTATCCATATGTAAAGTAAAACCAAGCTATGGACATCTTTTGAAGTCATACTGGTACCTAATATGCCTGGTGATGGTGATGATGATTTCGACAGTCTGGCGAAGGGGGTATGGGGACATATTGGGCAATCCATTGGGGGTCTGTAATCGTAAAAAGATTAAGAACCCCTGCCTTAGCCGATAACTACCGACCAGGGGCGGATTGGGAGCAAAAATCGGCCCGGGCAAATACTCGTATATCGGCCCACCTAACAACTAAAATAATGTTGCGGCTCCCTAGGAAGCCGCGGCCCATAGTTTGAGAAACACTACTTTAGAATACGGAAAAGCAACAGCTCCTGGCCGAGGCATCAACCACTCAAACAACCCCGGTCCAGGAGCAGCATCGGCCCACCGGCCCAATCCGCTCCTGCTACCGACCCATCAGCCTAACGAGCGTTCTGCGAAAGCTGCTGGAAAAGATAATAGGGAAAAGACTCACCGGGATATTTAAAGAAGGAGGAATCATCTCGGACCACCAGTTTGGGTCTAGTGAACCAGCAGCACTTCTAACCAGCACGGCATTCGAGGCATTGAAAAGGGGACATTGCACGGCTGCAATCTTCATGGACATAGAGGGGGCGTTCGTCAAACTCTGGCACGCAGGCCTAATCCATAAAATTTCCCAAATCCCTAATCTACCCACCTCCCCCCCCCTTCTCACCAAATTCCTAAGCATCTTCATCTCCGACCGACAGTCTAAGTAAAAGTCGGGAACAAACTCTCTACGCCATTTTAGATACGCTGCGGCGTCTCCCAAGGTACGGTATTGTCTCCATTTCTCTTCATAATGTATTGCACTAATATTCCTACTCCTTATCTACCACAGGTAACACTCGCACAGTACGTGGATGATACCACCCTATGGGCAGCGGCTACTACACCCGAAGTTAAGTTGTGGCACGACACCTACAGAGAGACCTGAATAAAACAGCGAAGTGGAGGATCCGCCCCAACCCAGCTAAGTCCATCTTCATTACCTTTCAGAGAGGACGAGGGCACGTGCAGCAACCGGCTCCCCTCACCCTTTGGGGAGAGTGTCGGACTGCAGAAAGAGGGTAAATACCTAGGTATTACCCTCGATCAGCGTCTCGGAAAACATCTCAAGGATGCCATCACGACATGTAGTCGCTGCGGCAACCTGATTCGGGGAGTGAGAGCAGGGGTGAGATGAGTATCAGCAGCGACGGCCATTCATCTGTAAATAACCTTCGTGAGACCGGTCATCGAATACGCCGCCATCGCAATTATTCCGAGAAACACGCAGCGGATGAAGGAGATCGCAGGGGTCGAAAGGAGAATGGTGCGACAATCAATGCTCGTGTTCCCGAGGACACTCAACGTAGAAGTGTACGAGATGGCGAACTTAGAACCGGTCCTTCATCGAATGGCAAGGTTGCGCTGCAGGGCGGCCGAAAGGATGAGGACGCACATCCCCAACGTTTACCCGCGAACCCTTCAACCACTCTCCTGGGTCCTTCCCAGAAGAACTCACAAAATCAAATTTCTATTCGCGGGTAGGGTAATAGCGGAAACGCTACTCCTATTCTTCCCTCAGGTCCCACCTACACAACCCAGAACCACAGTCCCTATACCTAACCACTTGTGTCCTTATCCCAGATGGCCCCGGCATCAACCGAAGAAGAAAAGGAGAGCCGTCGTAAGATGCAAGACAAGTGACCAATAACCAGTGATTTGTGAATATAATATCAAAAGACATAAAACTTTTGTTTTCACGGAATATATCTCTCTAAATAATGAGCTAAGAAAACCGGTCACGCTATACGGAGTTAGATGGGAGAATAAGAAAAACCCCCCATAACTAAGAAGCTTTTCAATCTTTTTCGATCAAACTTTCAGGAATCACTTGGCTTTTCAACTTTTCAGTTTAAAACTACTCGCTGTGTACATAATAGTCCTTGGTTTGACTCCAAGAGCATATCTATTCTCCTTGTAAATAACATGGGTAGAGCTGAAACGAAGCGAGCAAGCATTTTTTCTTTAGCATTTTAAAATATCCAAAAAATTTTAACTGTTATGCCGAGAAAACTATGGAAATGGATTTCTATATCGTATAAATTTAAATCTCATTTGAAAAAAAAAAATTACGTTTTACGACTATTTTTTGTGATTTTTACGCATTTATTCAATTCATCGCCATGAAAACTGCAATTGTTAAAAGTCTATTGTTGACTCGATCCTAATGCGTAAGAAATGTATAAAATTTTTGAAAAAATCGTATTAAAACATAAGTTTTGGAGATTTTTGGATGATATTTGAATTCCTACGACAAGGAAATTAATCTTTATAAATTTCTCTGCATGACTGCGCAAGTTTTACGTCAAAATATTATTTTTGAGATAATTTAAAATGTTAACGAAATAATGTCTGCACTAAAAAAAGTCGATTTATTACGTTATCATACGGGAAAAAGAAGCTATCCCATGGAGTCGAAAGGAAATGCATATAAAAATTAATAATTTCTCGAGAAATCTACAATGGCAAAAGCATACTTCCATCAGTGCTGCCAATAATATGGGATTAACATATTTTAAACGCTAAGCATGAACGATCAGAGATATTCTATTATATAAAACCAATTCTGAACAACAATAGCCATAAATAACATTATTTACCGTTAACCTTTAATTAATAGAGTTCATAATTATGGAAAGTAATGAAACTCAAGATGAAAGGGAAAGAAGACTTAACAGAGGAGCACAAACTCACTGAAGATCTCGCCAAATGGAAATATTGCTGAAGATAGGGGAAGATAGACGGAACAGGATAGACAGAAAAGATTGAACGATCCGAACAAACGATAGAGCTAATGAGTCACCAGAAGCAACAGTAAATCGATTGATAAGCAACAGATTTATAGATGCAAGGAAACGAGCACATGAATGTTCATTACAATCCGAATAGCGATTATTGTAGATTCATTCTTCATATTCTTGTCGACGCTACCATTCGCTTCTCTCCTCTACTGCTCTCTTCAGCTTTTCATATCCATCACATCCCATTATCGCCTTGATGTCCTCTAAATAAGTTTTCCTCCGTCATCCTCTAATTTTCTTTCCTAAAATCTTGCCTTCAAAAATGTTTGAAATCAACTCATTATGCCTTATAACATGGCCAACAAATTTTACTTTCCTTCTTTCCATTTCTTTTAATAACTTCCTTTCCTCATTCACTTCCCGTAATACTTTTGCATTTGATTTCCTTTCAGTCCAACTTGTTCTTGTCATTTTCCGCCATATCCACATTTCCACTGCTTCCAAACGGGCTTCCTCATGTTTTCTCAAAGTCCAACTTTCACTTCCATAAAGTAATACACTCCATACAAATGCTTTTGCAAAAGCTTTCCTTATTTCAATATTAATGTGCGTACTTGTTAATACATTCATCTTGTTTTGAAATGCTTGTTTTGCCAAGGCTATTCTTCTCTTTACTTCTTCCGTACACCTGTTATCTTCAGTAATTACACTACCTAGATAAACGAACTGTTTTACCTGCTCAACTTTTTTATTATCTATCCTTATATTCGTTTTTATCTCTTTGTTACTCTTACTTATAACCAACACCTTCGTTTTCTTTACGTTTATTCTTAATTCCCAGTGTGTAAGTATTTCAAGCATCACTTTTAACTTTCTAGTCATATCTTTTTCCGAATCTGCTATTATGACAATATCATCAGCGAATCTAATACAATGTATTCTTTTCCCATTTATCTTTATTCCTTTTGTCTTTTTCTTCATGACTTCTATAGCTTCCTCAATAAACATATTAAATAAATACGGAGAGAGAGGACACCCTTGTCTTACTCCTTTTCTAATCCTTGCTTCTCTTTCACTCCCATTAACATTTAATTTCCTATTTTGATTTCGATAAAGCTGGTAAATTAATCTTCTATCCTTCCAATCAATGCCTATTTTCTTCATGGATCTAAATAACAACTCCCAATTAACTGTATCGAAAGCTTTCTCATAATAGTGTAAGGTATACCCTCCTGTTCATTTCTAATCCTCTTTCCAATATCATACGTAAGGCCAAAAATGCTTCTCTAGTTCCTCTACCGGGTCTAAATCCAAATTGGTCTTCACCTAAGTGTTGATCTATCTTTCCTTTTATCCTATTTTTTTATTATGCTATTTTTTATTGTAGATTAGGTTATTTATATTTATGTAATAAAATTCATATAGAATTATTTAGCATGTTTACCATATAAATATTCATTAACACATTTCTTTGTCAAACAACTTTTATATGTCTATGAATATTCTTACTTTCTGAAACATTCGGTTATGTGGATTTTATATTAATTTTTTACGTTTTAGTGCACTTAAAAGTTGGTTTCGTTAATTTTTACTTTAACGTAATACTTAATTCACGCCTACCCGTCACATTTGATGGACAATTACACTAGTCTGTTTACATAAAATCATATATATTTACTGTTATCTATTTATATGTTGTTTAAGCAATTGTTACTGTTTTATATTTTATTATTTATTTTTCTATTTAAAACCAATGATTTTCTGGAATAATAAGGCTGTCTACGAATGGTTTTGCCGGGTTTCCTTTGCGTCTTGGGGAAAATGCCAGATATAAGCCACCCCCGGAAGAAAGTACATATGTATATGAAAAGGTGCTACCACATGGTTGAACTATTGAAATATTATCTTGCCACCTGAACCGACCCTGAAGAGGCCGTCTGCCTATAACAGGACTTCCTCGGTCAGGCCTATGTACAAATGAAAATAAAACTGTAAAAACACCTGTTAAAAATGAAATGTATGAATCTACCAGGAAATAAAAACCTTTGAAATTGAAATTGGGGCATAACTTTATCGACCAGAAGCGTGCGGATATGAGAAAGTTTGTGCAATGTGTACTCCGCCAATTTTTTCCTTACCTTACGTTAATGCTTGATTTCGAAGTTAAAGATTGCGTTTTAAAGCATTTTTACTTTAGGAGAATAGGATTAAAATCTTTACCTTTAATATTTTCTCGTATATCTCTGAAACAATGTTTATCAGTAACAAAATACAACCGATGACTTGTTGCGTGGTTTATTTAGTGCAAGAGGTCGCACACACACACGGATATTTTGCTACTTTAGGAAGCATATATTAGAAACATCTACACGCACGAGTAATTTATTTTGAAAAAAAACAATCCTTTCATATCAGTGCAATTTAAAATATTCTCAGCGATACGCCGAAATTATCAAAGAAATACATACAGTAAAAGGGTTGAATTCAACTTTTTTCAGGCAATATCTGCGTGATTTTCTATGGATTTCTATCATTAGTTATAACATACCGCTTTCTTCATGAGCTCTTTTTGCTTGCGTATACCTCCATGTGCTCGAGCGATAGAACGTCGGTCCTCTATAACGACATCTTACCTGATTTTGCTGAAAAATACAAAAACACGAAAATTAGTCTCACGAATGTCATTGATCTGTAATAGAATAAATCGAATGTAAAAAGTCAATGGTTATTCACAGATAGCCTATTGATAATTTAGATAAAATTATATCATTACAGTCTGGAAATAAAATAAATAATCTGTATATCTTCGCTTAAGAGTGCTGGAAATGCACTCACAGCTGTTATGTGGTCACATGAGTTGCTAATAATATTTTTTTTGCAATTAGAGAGCAATATTTTCGCGCCGATCTTTTGCAAAAATATAAGCGCATCGTTTCTTCATTCTAATTGATGTTCCCACCCGACATTTTCCCACGGAGAGCTCGAGGTGAAAGTCGATTCCCTTCGCTTTCCATTCTTCCAATCCCACCCGCTCCCTATCCCGCTCTTTCTCTCCCTCACTCCGTGTTTGTGTATCCACTCCGCTCTTCGCCTTTCGCTTCGCCTTCTCCGTGGGAACACTCGCTACATTCGTCAAGTGCAAGAAGTCGCTGCTATGACCAACTAGCCAACTTTTTTAAAATCTGGGTCGAAAGAACTTGTGTCGTTAACTCGATATTCGCGTGGGAAACATCGAGAAGATATCGATGGGATTCACTTTAAGCCGTGCGAGTTTCATGGCTTTCTGGGCGATCGAATTCCTTCGATATTTTAATAATTTTTTTGTATCAGAGTCAGCCGCCTTTAATGCGAGCCATCTCTGCAGATGAATACGCTTTAATTCCGTCCATCGTTTTCCCCCTTTTCACTACTCCATCGTCTTTTGGCCCAATTCTGCGCGGACATTGAGGATCGATAGTCGACAAACGAGACGCAGATTCGAAAACCTCGCCGATCGAGATTCAGCAGAGAGCCTGGCATCGATGTCAAGAGCATTTCCGCTCCGTCACGTTGTCGTCTTCTCGATATGCGACGCGAGGGGAAAACGGCACGAAACAAGAGAATCTGGGAATGAGAGCTGCGAACTCTGCCTTTGGTCGTTCTCCAACTCCCTCTGGTGAGGAAAAGATGAAGAAGGGGAGGCGAAGGGAAAGGGCGGAATGCATCCCATCTTTCCAAGGGGGAGCTCGTTAGCTTTGCGACCTCGACCCGTATGAATTAATCTGGAGACGACGCGCGCGCAACGGGTCAGCTTACGACGCGACGCGAACTAAAGGACTGTCAGATCAAGTCGCGAAGCTAAGAAATAATCGGGTAAACGAAGGAAAAGAACAACTGAGAAAGGGACTGGCAGATCACATCGTAAGAAAAAGAACAAGCTACATATATGTACGTATGTATATGCCATAACTTATCATGACAAAAAATTACAATTAAATAAGTATTATTTAGAGTATTCGGATGTATTATATTTGAAACTTTTCGCTTTCTGAATGATTCGAATGATCGTAATTCTCTCGTTAAATTTTAGCGGCACCGTTGTTAACGTTAAATTTATCTTTTCTACCGCAAGCCTTAATCCATTTTGCTTTGAAAACGGCGTCCTTTGCAAACTTATAGTATTTTACTAATTCCGGCGTTTTAGATTGTCGCGTAGAATATATCATCTTTATAATGTTTATTTATTCATTCAATAGATGTGTTATACCGTCTAATCTGGCATTGCGTTTGAGAGAGAGAGAGCATGGATATGAAATTAAATGTCGAAATATTTCAACGTCGAGGGTCGCATTTGTAGATGTGAACGCTTTGTCGCAAGTGTCTCTATGCGGCCCGGGTAAGAGTTAACATCGGAACTTAGTAGATCTTATTAAAAATCCAGTAAAAACATTTTTTAGCGTTAAATGTTCAACTTAAATGTTTTGTTGCAACAATTTTAATTAAAATATACAATACTATCTGCATTAAAGGCCGTAGACCGCATCTTCATCAAAGCTTCGTGGGTCGCAGATTGCACGGGCCTGGTATAAATGTTTACATTGGCACACGCGCAAAGAAATTAGAGCAAAATAACGAAATACATATATTATATTAGTGATCGCGAATGCACCGAAAGAAATGTGATAAAGAGAGAGGAAAAAGTGATAGTTATATAAGGGTTCATTGATGGGAAATATCGCGTGCCAAAAAAGACATTCGTTCTCCCTATTTTGTATGTTAGATTTGGCGAACACGTGCCTCTTTCCAGGTGAATTTTAATTGTAAAGCGTTCATTCCGAAGTGGGACAATGGAATAACGAGTAAAACGGAAAGTAGTGAACACCTTATCTAGAGAAAGAAGAGAAATTACGCCAATTAAGAGTTTGTTGCGAAAGAAGGCTAATTGTTCTCTTTGGACCCAAGAGAAAAACGGCGTGTAAAAAAATAATTAAGTGAACTGCTCGGCCAGATTAGGAACAATTACCAGTGTGTTTGGAGAAAATTGCGCAGAAAACACTTTCAAAGGTCGTTGAATATAATTCCATCGCGTTTAAGGAGAGTTAACGATTTAAATGAAACGAATCATTAATTAACCCGAAAAACTGAAAAAAAGATGTGCCTTTTTCAATTTCTTTCCATTTTGGTCGTCGCGGTCCGTTTAGTGTTTTCAAAATTCGTTTTCAATCGACGGAGAATGGATATCAGTGAAATTTTATTGTTATTGTATCAGTTTTACGGGCATAATGTATAGATAATTTTTCAGTTAGAATAATTTTTTAAATTAACCAGAATAATATTATTTACGAGAGATGAATTAATGAAGATAGGATCTTACTGGCGTGACAATAGGAAAAACGACCCTTTAATATTCTAAAGCGGAAGGGACAATTTTTTAAATTTCATAGGACAGGTCAGTGGTGTAATTAGTAGCGGAAGTGCCCGCGGCAAAATATTAGTAATGACCACTCACCCAAAGAATAAATTCGTTAAATTTACAACTAAAATTCATTTTAAAACTACGAAGCTGTACTTATTAATCAATCGACAGGATTATGCTGAATAGATTAAGATTTTTATAGCACTCTATCCGAAAACAATGATTAACTGGAAAGTCATTCATAAATTAGGTTTAAAAAATAGCTTAAAATCTTTATTTCTTCTATATTAGAAGAAATTCGAGCCACCCCCCCCCCCCCCCCTCCCCAAGTCCCCTCCCAGGTCCCCTGGGCCCGCAGATAGCCGCAGTAGGATCTAAGTGTGCTTGGTCGACCCGGGCAAAGTTTGCATCGGAAGTCATTTTAAATAATAGACAAAGGTTTAAGTAAAAGTCAGATCTAATCAACTTTCCAGAGTTAAAACTGCAGCGGCAAAGATTATAACGCCATAGGACTCGAATACGAAATCGTCTACGTTAAATTTCGCGGTTCGGTTTTTCATTATTGATTCGCAATTCGTACAAGTTGGGTAGCAGTTTCCTCACTAATTTACTTGGTAGTATGTGTTCTCGTAATACAACAACAGATAACGTCAATAATAAGCCCGTCTCGAATCGAATGACACTGAAACGCCAAAACTGTTAATTCTGCTGGGTAAAAGTCGTTGCTAATCATAAATAGGGCGAATGAGCGACTTTTTTCTTTCGAGAAATAGAGGTGCCAAATTTTAATTTCGAAGAACGATTTTTCCCGGTGAAACTTTTGATCTTAGCAGTTTTACTCAAAACGATCGATGCTCTCAATTGGAGAAAGAGGAAACGGTTCGGCTGCACCTTCCGCAGCGGTAAACGGGGTGAAAACCTTAGCGGTCGATACACTTGGCTTGAACGCTATGAGGCAAATACAGCACTATCATCGGTATCTTGGACATGGATTCTGTAAATGAAATTTGGCAGGTGCGCCAGGAATGAGAATGCCGGAACGGTTTCTCTGTTTGCCTGTGTGTGTGTGTGTATATATATATATATATATATATATATATATATAACATCGAGGAAGAGGAAATCGTCCAATCACCGACTCCAAAACAAATAAAAAATTAAGACGCGTATTATCGAGGCGGGTTATTTCAATATTTCCTCACCTCTCTAACGGACGGAGGCGGGCAATTACTCAATGGCAATAAACACGCGCGTGACATAAGCCAAGAAGCGGCTCTGAAGAGGTGGTTACGGGATAAGGAGATGAGCGTCATTTTGGTGTGGGGCGGAAGGGTGCGTTACCTTCTGCGTGCGTGGGAAGAGGCAGGGAGGGAGAGGGAAGGAGGGAGGGAGATAGGGGGAGAGAGAGAGAGCCGGAGGGGAGAAGGGGGGGGAGAGAATGGGAGGGAAGGCGGTGTCGTCACGGGCGCGCGAGGCGAGTGTCGGATCCGTCAACTGTCGCGATAGTCACCGCCGTGACCCTTATGACCTCTTCCTCATCTCGCTTGACCTCTCTCTGTCGCCTCCCTCTTCCGCTTTGGCTCCTATTGTAAGAGACCTTAACAGGAAGCGCGTTGATTATACTGTCGGAGTCACCAAAAGAGATTTTCTTGCCGAATAGCGCCCTTAAAGTCCGTTTTGCCTTGAGATGTCGGATCTTCAACTGGAAAGAGCTCGATCGATGAATTCTACCTTGTCTCGCTAACGAAGCAGAAAATTTGATTAGTGGTTATAAAAGTTATGGAGGGTAAATTGGATTTATTTAAAACCGAATCGAAAGGCCAGCTGCATTTAACTGCCGCCATACGAAGTCGCAATTTATGGTATAAATAGAATATGAATTGAGTCTCTCGATGGATAGTACCTAACAGTGAACACAATGGAAATAATAAATCGTGTTCGAAAGACGTGCTCAATGAAAATGACTCGGTTAGTCGGAGCGAATCTTGTTCCGATGTTGTATCTGCGCCCAAATAAGAAATGTACATTAACTGTAGACGATCGAAATATTACTGGTGGAACTTGACCTTTCGGTTTAAAAAAATATGCAAAAGGTTCGTTCCAAGGCGTCGATTTCGATCTGTGATTGTGATAAAATATGAAATTTCCAGTACTGAATTAACCCGACTTCCCATAACCGAACTCTTCCGTTCTAAATCACTCTGACAGGCTTTTATTTTGCTTCTTCTCTGACGGATCCTCTCCTGGAACAGAAGACGAGAGGCCCAATGTTGTCTTTTAACAATAGAACTTCCAAGCGATTTTCGGTGAAAACTTTTCACTACCATGGACTACCAAGGGGGGGGGGGGGTTCAGAGGCCCACCATCTAAAATACTATAAGAAACCATAGTAATGTTTTGAATCAATTTTTATATATTTAGAAACATCATAGGAGTAAAGCCATGTAATTTTAGTAAAGTATTTGAAATTATATGTACATTATCTACTATAAAGTTAGAAATGTTTGCATAAAAACAATTTTTTATATTTTTCCTCATTGTTTTAAAGATCACATTAATTTTGCAGTAAGATTGTATTTACAGAAATAATAACAAATGTTTTAGAAAAACAATTTAATCTGCTGCATCTGACACAACAATTTAAACAAATAACACGCGTCATACTGCCCTTTCCACACACATGGTGTTTGCACTGTAAGCATGTCATGGTGGATTTTCCAGGGTTACTATACTTATATTTTTTGGAAAGGAATTCATTGCAACACATATAACATCTCCCGAGAATGGGTTGTTATGGTTGAAGTGGCAAATCTGTTACTAATTTTCTATCAAGAATAGTCTCCATAACTATTGTAACTGGTCTCTGTAACCCTGTCATATTTTTTGCTCGCTCCTAACTTGGGATTTCATTAATTCTAGCCCCAATTCCTTTAGAAATATGCGGCACTGTTTATTTTTATTCTCACACCAGTCTGGGAAGTTGAGAATAAAAATAGTATATGAATTGATCCCGACTATATCAATAAAAGTATGGAACATCGAAAGCGGCCATCTCCTAGTGCCTCTCTTTTTGGTACATGCACTTCCTTGCCATCTGATCTATAGTATCGACCCCTCCTTTCGTGGAATTATAATAAATATTTATCTCGGATTTTTCGGTATCATATGGCATCTTCTGCTTCGCGACGAATTCTTTCGAAATGGAAAAATTACAAACGGGGAATGCAGTATGTTATCATGACGTAAAATGCACTCTTTTCACTCTCAAGGTCTGTGCCCTGTCTTGGGCCACTATTCGTTTGGGAAGGGTCATTCTTTTCATGGCTCCCTGAACCTGAGGTTTTACGAGACCGCGGGTTTGACCGCCCCTTCTTTTTGCTGTCATACTGTCATAAACTACCACTAAACACTAAACTTATCGGTATGGACCAAACTAATGTCGCATTCATATTGAAAGAAACAAAACGAAAATCCTCCCACATCCTTGCTTGCATGTAAGGTTTTTCACGCCGATACATTGCTCTATGAGAAAACAAATGGACTACTAATAAGGAGGGTGTGGAAAAGAATGAAATGCAACATAATTTGACTATAAATAGCATTACTGGGAGTTGCAAGAATAAAATTGATCAATCAGAAGGCACTCTATAATTTAGGCAACCCGCCTGTCAAGACATGCAGCCAATGACGAAATAATTTGCAGAAAATTGAAATATGCATATATTGATGGAAAACTTCAAATAATTGTGATCTGTAAGTCTCTGCATAATGTAATTAAATATCAAGACGTCATCTTTATTTTTAATAGAGATACAGACGAAAACAAAATTTGTGGGTCCCGGACACCTCGCATCCGCCGCATCCCCCCTTTGGCCGACCCTGGATGCACCACCGAGGAACGTCGCTGGGCCTTTTCGGTGAATCATTTTATAAGGCTCTAGCCGACGAAATATTCGGGTGCGTACGCAGAGCGCTCGATGCCATGCTTTGTGGATGTTATGTTACTTCTGGGTCCGAAATTGAAAATACTCGAAATTGCAGAAGAGTTATAATTGGAAAAGAGGAGAAAAAGAAGCTATCGAACGGAGCTAAATCAGATTAATTTGGAATATTGCAGAAACAAACATTCCCTGTTTATTAAAATGGCGGGCGTATCTTGGCCACACTTTAATAAATGACTTGCTTTGAATACTCTACATGCAAAAATGTATCGAAGAGACGATTGGGTTCGCAATTGACGAGTAGGGGAAGCGTTGTGCTATGAGAAAGGAGGAAGTTTAGTGGCAAAGGACCTCGATTCGGAGAGGCGTGCGAATGCAGTAACGCGTGCTAGTTGGTTCGAGAGTCATTAGAGGCGAAACAAAAGACCATCAAATTAATTAAGAACGGAAGAGTTAGGTTACGAAACGCCGCATTAATTTAGGACCGAAGATGACGCATTTTGATACTATCTCAGGATTAGATCTAACGTCTTGGAATGGAACGTTTTTCGCAAGGAAAAATTAATAGGACGTAATAGGAATTGGTGAATGATCGCACAATTTCCACCTTCAGCATTGGCCACTAAAACAAGATTTGTAGATGCAAAGAGAGTGAGAGAGAGGTGTAGAGAAAGGAATTGAGATTTAAGGAAGAGGGAGTAGAAGGAGTGGTATGGGCGGAGTCGCCGGTGGTCGAGAATCACGCAAATTGTAGCGAGGGGCGCGTCGGGAGCATTCATCAGTCACGCTCCATTTAACCGCAGTGCGCTGCCGTAGGAAAGAAAGGTGGAAAGAGGAGTGGGTCGAAGGAGGGAGTGGAAGAAAAAAGAAGTTTGTGTTTACTATGGGATAGGGCGAGAAATGAGATATTGGGTCAATTTGGCGTTGCATAGAAAAAATACTTTTCACGCAATTATCTTCGAATAAAAGATTTATAAAGTCTGTGGTTTGAAAAAGCAATTAACAAAGGTTGGAAAAAACCAGATGCATAACATAGGTTACAAGTCAGACGTCACTCAAAATTCTAATTGCTTGTTAAGCACCTCTGATCTTCATCTTACACTGCAATTCACCAAATCGGTCGGTGGCAGGGGGTGCAATGCGACAAAGCCTACCTAAAAATCATCTTTAGCACGTTTGGCTCTCCTTTTATGATCCCATATTTTCCTCGAAAAAAAACCAAGCCCCAATAGCGCTTTGTTCAAAGCCGAAGTGCGAAGATGGTCTTCCCAACCTTTTTATGGCTATTAGAGCCACATATTTTAACAATTGGACTTTATCTGTAAGGATGGCTCGATAATTCTCTTTTGGATGCTAATAAATATGATGGAGAAGAATCGAGAAAAGTTTAGTGAGCTAGTTTGTACTCGTAAGAGTAGGCATTTCTCAAAGCGGCAGTAATTGCTTCTGTTTCATTTTACCCCTACATTCTGAAATATTATTGAACGTATTATACTATTTTCGCTTTAATATAATCTTATCTATAAAGACCTCTAATTCGTCCGCAAGAGCAGAAGCACCCACAACTCCGTTTCACCAACTTCTCCTCTTTAAATCATTCGATTGCCTTTCTCAGCATTTCTTTTTTGATTAAAAGGTTGAAAGTAAGACTTGTTTGTTCTGTAAATGAGGTGAATTTTTGCGCTTGCCTTTTTTGTCGGATGGTGGCTCGTGCGCGGGGTAATGGCGGCTGAGCGGGGGTGTGGACAGTGAAGGGGGAAGGGGAGAAGCGGCTCACTTCGTCTTTGCCTCTCGTTCGGCTGATAGAAGCCGAGTAATGCTCTCTCTCTCAATACTTTTGTCTCCTCTCAGTTTAACCTACTTTCTCCGCTACCAAACCTCCTTTTCAAGGGATACCGGATGCGATATCTTTTTACTCCGAAAATTTACACGCCAGAATGAAAACTAAGTAATTATATGTATCAAGGATGGGTGGGAGGATTCCGGAAAAAGAAAGTTGTGGTGGACATTGTGGAACTTGATTAGCAAAAGATTTTTCCTGGTGATACAGTGGAGAGAAAATGATATTTGAAATTTGAATTACCTGATGTTAATTAAATGAAATCGTTATCAAGAGGGAAAAGATTTGTTGAAAATATTTAAAGCCATTCATAACAACAAAACAAATATAACTGAAGGTTACCTATCCATTAAATACATTTTAAAAAGCTATTTTCGGTAAGCTTGGCAGCCGAATGGAGATTGTTTTCCACTTCATTAATATTTAACGAATAATTTACAATATATTTTAATATTCAACAGAAGGTGATTGATCCTTACAAAACACGTTAAGTGATAAGTGAAGACCATTTTTGTTATTTATGAAAGGCATTAATGCAGCGAAGAAACTCTTCCGTCACTCAGATCTTCCTATTTCTTGTTTGTCTGCCTTGGAGTTTTATCAAAACGTTTTTCTGCAAATTTTTTTCTGGAAGAGAGGAGGAACCTTTTTTTCCAAGGTCGAATCGATCGATATACCTTTCTCCATTAAATAACATTTATTTATGGAAAATATGCTATCCAATCTCACAATCAGACGAAAACTTCGACGCCATTTAAAGTTTTAGAAAGTAGAGGCATTTTTATTTTACATTTTACTAATCTTATTTTTTTCTGCCATTTGTCTTTTGTTTCACCTGTATACGTAATTTTCGATCGCTGAAAATCGGTTAAAGATGAAAGAGTGCAATCGCCACTCCGTCAAATCTTTTTTCCTCCTTTGTTGTGCCATTGAATTCCATTGGGTCCCGTCCTTCCCTTCTTAAACATCCCACTCTTCCATGCATTGCGAATGAGATTGCAACTTCCACGCCATACCGCCCAACCTCTCGCGGTCCATCACTTTCCTTCAGAATGCCACGGCCACCGATGGCCACGGGGCAGACTGCGTCCAGAGTGGAGAGGAGAGAGGGATGGAGAGAGAGGGATGGAGAGGGAGGGAGAGAAAGGGAGGGAGGGAGAGAGAGAGAGGGGGAGAGGGAGGGAGAGAGGGAGAATGAAGGAGGTAGATGGTGGTATGGAAGTGAATGTGTTTAAGGAATTTCCTCAGGGTGGATTTTTTTTCTCTGTATCGCATAATTGTTCCGCGCTCGTCTGGTGGGGCGAGAAATCTCGTTGCCGTGTATAATATAAAGGTGGGAATTACATTTTGAGATACTCTTAATTCGTGAGAAGAGGGTAGCATAGTCTTTGAGGCGTTAATTTTCCTCAAATTGTTTTATTGGTGTTGCGACAGTTGCATGGGTTCGCATATCTCATTCCACGGCCGAAAGCGAGGGTATTTTGATATTTTGTAGAACAAAGACGTCTCAACACCATCGGGTAATGACGAAAGTCTTGTGAACTTTTCCGAAAATATAATTATGGAATTTACGGAGTATAAGATCCTGATAAAATATTTATCTACGATTTTTAAAATTATATTTTCGAGTGACATCGCTTTTTCTACTTCGTCTGTTTTTTTGTTTAATTATATTTTTAAAGAGGTTAAAAAATAATTGGTCCTGTTGGTGGATAACAACCTGGAAAAATATTAAAATATATGAACGAAAAAGCAAATACAGGATTGACTTTTTCTGTAATCATCGATTATTTGTCTGATATTGAAATGTAGCTAAAACGACAGAAAAGTAAACTAAGTATCAACATTAGAGATTTATTAACCTCTCATATAAAAATTTATTTTGCTTTTGAAGTATATTTCACTTTTGTTAATAATTAAAGTCAACTCAATATATGCTCAACTTGTTCAAGTATCATTCTCTTTTGAGTCTATGAAATGGGCCGAAATTCGCGATTATAGCGTATCAGTTTGATAAAATGCAGAGTTCTAAAAATACAACAAAAATATTAAATTGGAACGTTAAGCAATTACAAATTTTGAATGAATATAATTTATGGAAAATAAAGAGTACATGTCAAAAGAATTGAAGAACCAGCGAGGCTTGTTAAAGAAACTTATCGCTAGATATTTCCAGACAACAAAATGCATAATGCATTATTTATTGGAAAGTGCAAAGAAAAATAGCGCTCCCTCAGCCAAGTCCAAAGATACATCGAAACACATAATTATACATCGTTAAAACGTAAACGGCGGAGAGAGAAGCGTTCGAGGAAAACGGTCGCGGACAAGTTTTTTTTTTAGCAAAAGAAAAAGGGTTCAAGGTCGCGCCTCATCCAAGTGATCTCCCTCTAAGAAACCCACCATCGCATCACTCAGCTCCTCTATCGCATCCTCCGCCTTCACTTGTTTCTTCATTATACCTCCTAGCCTCCTCCTAATCCCTCTTCATTCTCCTTCTTCCAATCTCTTACATCCGTCTCTCTGTCTCTATCTCCTTTTCTGGAATTTTTTTCTGCCATAGTCAGGCCTTATTACCCACGGTTCTTTCCCGCACAAGCTTCAAACTAATGGAATTATAGTTTAATCTCTTTTAATTGTTATTGTGTAAATTATTAAATATCTTTTTAATGGCATAATAATTGTATACTTTCCGTCATGTAGTAAAATTTTAAATCTAAACCTGTCTTATTTGAAGTAGGTTTAAATGTATGAAGGATTAAACAGTAGCATTTTAGATCGAATGAAGGCATTTCTTTTCCCTCTCATCAAATCTCTTCTTTCTCAATTTTCCTTCCCCTATATCCACTCCTCCTCTTTCCCTCTCTATCTCTCTATCCTTCTACCCGGATTCAAATGGCCGTGAGACCGCAGTTGAGAGAGAGAGATACTCTCCTCCCAGCGGCCATTCTGCGGACAAACAAAAACACATCAGTCGACGAGAACGAAGATCCTCGCGGACCACGACCTGGCCTCGGAGCACCAAGGCCGATCGAGGGGAAGGCGCACATCTTATAAACTTAAGAATTCACTTTCACTTGGTTATTTATGTGCGTGCGACGGAGGGAGGGTCGATTGTAGCCGCGTCGCTGTCAGCAACGAGTGGGCAGTAACCGGAGGGCGGGAATAAATAAATGCGAGTTTGGCGCTTGAGTAAGTGGGTAGTAGGAGCCGGAGAATGGAGGGAGAGATAGAGGGAGTGGCAGAGGGAGAGAGTCGGAGTGGGAGGATACCAGTTGTATCCCTCGCGATTGATTGTTGAAGATTCTTTCCAAACAAATCCGGAGATCATTCTTCCCAACTAAGGTTGTAATGTTTCGTGTAATTTTCGCCAGAAAAATTTCTATCAGAACTCAGTAAGTATCGCGCGTAGTTAAAATCGATAATTTCTACTTCCACGTGGATCTTTTGTTCTACATTAAAATTTTTTTTCGCTGAAGAATCTCTCGATTAGGATTCGCATCTTCTACTCTTTTATTCATCCCTTTAGTCAATTTATAGAGGGGAAATTTTTAATATCTCTTTCAAATTGGAATCTGTGTGTGTTCGCATAGCTGCTCCATCTTTTGTTTTTAATTTCTATTTTTTATTTCATCTTAGCGACTTCTTACACGCCCTCCTTTCATTCGTGCGTTTCATAAATATGCTGTTTCCTAATAACCTTAAGCAATATTTTCCCTTCCACCGTGATAATTCGAATAATTCGTCCGAACAAAACTTGATATCCTAAAGTACGTTTTTTTTCAGACACATATTTATTTATTTATGTAAATTGTACAATAATTACAAAAAACAATATAATACAATTATGGTCCTGCTAAGCCTCAAGGCCTGTCAGCAGGTGCCAGTATTAGATCACAGCTTGAAACACTTTTATCGATATATCTCATCTTTATGACAATTTAATTGTCATTACAATCTATAGTTCTGTAAAATGCATATCTACAACACACTATACATAAAGGCAAAAAGAAAAAGAACAAAAATTCATTGTGAAATCATTATAAATCAACATCTTTTGAGAATAGGAACAATTTTAATTTCCTCTTTACCTCGGATACAGATTTTAAATTATGTAACTCATTTGGCAAGCTATTCATTAATTTAGGGACAACGATTTTTAACTCACTACCACCATATTTATTATAATATTTAGGTACCTCATAAAAACATAATCTTGTCTCTATAGCAGTTAATTTAAGTTTAAATTTCTTATCTTGGTTACTAAAATAGTTCTCTACAATAATCCTGTATTGGAACAGCGATTCCAGGGGTAAACATTGCAGGTACTCGTACATAGTGCTGTATGCCTGCTCCCGATTCAAGTTCTTTTTTAGCAAATCACAGTTATCACAGCCATATACCAGTTTAATTAATCTATTTTGTAAGGAATAAAGTTTCTTTTTGTATGTGGAATAGGTATGACCCCAAACTGTCAGACCATATCTAAGTAATGATTCCACAAGAGCATGGTATAATATTTTTCTAATATACATTGGAACAATTACTTTAATACAGTACATTTGATAACTAACAGTTCTTAATTTACTACAGATACATTCTATATGTTTCTTAAATTTTAAATTTTCTTCAATAATTATTCCTAAATACTTATAATCTGTGACTTGGTCATTATCCTCACATTTACAAAGTTTTAAATTAATCTTCCTATGTAAACACATATGCTCATGTAATTTTATAGACAAGTTTTTCTGTTTACCCATATAAATGACAATGTGCATTGCTTTCGTTTTTTTGAAATTAATTACTAAGTCCTTGTCATGTGTCCAAATTGATAGATTATTTAGGTCTTCTTGGATGTTAGTTAGAGCAGTGTGAATATTTTTATTCACGGATATCAATACAACATCATCTGCATAACGCAATATATCACAGTGTTTCACACAATTTAAAATTCCATTAATGTACATCAGAAATAAAGTTGGACCTAAAATGGAGCCCTGTGGAACTCCAAATTTCACTATGCCTTTATCACTTGATGTCTCCTTCAACTTCACCTTTAAATACCTATGTTGTAAATAATTTTGAAACCACTTGAGAACATCACCTCTAACACCCATATCATACATCACTTCAAAGAGTATACTATGATTAACAGTGTCAAATGCTTTTTGAAAGTCTATAAATACAATGATAACCTCATTATTCAAGTTAAGATTAGAGTTTACAATGTGAGCAAATTCTTCCAAAGCTTCTTTTGTACTTTTATTTTTTTGAAAGCTATACTGGTTCATAGAAATAAGGTTATATTTACATAAATAAGCAGTTAGAATATTATTTACATATTTTTCTATTATTTTACTTATAGTTGAGAGTATAGAAATGGGTCTGTAATTGCTTAGCTCCCTATAAGAGCCCCCTTTATAAATAGGCTTCACTATAGCCACCTTTAAACCATCAGGTACTACACTTAGCTGTAAGCTTTTTTCAACTATTTTTGTTATTACAGGAATCAATATCTCATTTTTCTTTATATCTCTAATTCTAATACTATCATCACCTGGTCCTTTATTTTTTAATGAATTAATAACATTAGCAATATCATTATCTGCCGGTTCAGGAATTACTAAACTATTAGGTATACCAAGTAGAGCTTTAGTCCCTATCCTTTCAATACAATTAATTTTAATGTTATCAATACCAGAAGTAAACTGCATCAAAAAATTGTTACATACTTCCTTAATATTTTTATCCTTACCCAAATGATTAAAACGCATACCCATCCTCGTTCACTCCATGCCTCTATCTTATAACAGATATTATCCTCGCCTTCGTCGAGATCCAAGTAGGAACGCAGAATGTATTGTTATTGCACTGAAAATTCTTTTAAACGATTACATCTCATTCGGTAAGGAAAGACTCAAAGGGAGCGGGGTCGACCCCACGATCTCTAAGCCCCAGATTCACTCAACCGGCAAAGAGAAGAAACAAGGTCCTCTCGGATTATGAATATAACTCGCATTAAGTTGTCTCCTTTTGGCGATAACGCCCTATGTTCTCGCAAACGACATTGGCAAAAGGCGGATTGCTATGGAATGAGGAGGAGGCAGAAGAATAAAGGGTGAGAGGAGGGGAAGAGGAAGGATCAGAGTGGGGGGAGAGGGAGGGAGGGATGAGGGAGGATGGGAATTGAGAAGGAGGGGAGAAAGGACGAGAGTGGGGGAAGGGTTCGGGAGGAAGTTTGTTGTGTCGAAATCCGTGAGGAAGAGTCGGATAATTGCATGGCCGTTTATTGTTTGGACATATCCTTTCATTATTACGCATTTTCGCGGCCCTCTTGGAATGGGGTCTCCATGAGATAATACGGGGGCAATCGGGTAGTGACTGGCGTGGAGAATGGTAGATAGAAGGGGAAGGGAGAACCTCAATGGATGAATTCTAGGGATTTTTGTTTCGTTCGGCCACAATCGCCTGCCGAATTAGAATGGAGCAGAAAAACGGGTGCGATTCCGAAGGAATAATGGATACCCACACGAAAGATCCAGAAGCCGTCACGAGATGGGTGAGAAAGGGAATTGCGTAACTTCTCTGGACGATAGGTGGTGTAGGCAACACCTGCAGCCATAGAACAGATGAACGTAACAGATGCGCATTTCAGCCGCGAAATAACCGTCTTCAGAGGTAATCTGCCTATTATTTACTTTCTTATTGGAACAAAAAATCGAGGAACTATCGCGGAGGACGAAAACATTGTAGCTGAAACTCTCGCCTGTTTTATTCGGCCATATTACGGCTTCTGGATTTCTCTAAGCCGCCTGTTTGATACAGGCCGTAAGCTGACACCGATTATTACTTTTTTATTTTTTAATTATTAATCTAATGGCCGAGGATGACGTTTTTAGTTGTGGAAAAGGGAAAGCTGTTTGTGATCTTAATTCATGTCTTGACTATCAAATTTTTAATGGCGAAATAAAATTACGGTAACATTTCGGAAAAGCAACGAGAGTGGTGTGTCATACGGATAAAAAACAATCATCTTGACGTTATATTTTTTAATGGTCCGGCATCGACTCCCATCGTTTCTTCACACCTTCCTCATGGGGCTCCCATCTCTCTGACTTTTTCTCGCAGCTTTATTCACACGGCTGCGCTGCGGAGGAGAAGGCGGCGGGCGATGGCGAAACGCGGGTCATTTGCCAAAAAGGATCGGGCAAAGCAGGTGAGAGAGGGGAGGGAGGGAGGGAGAGAGAGAGTGAGGCGGGAGAGATTGGAGTTGGGAGGAGGTGTATGTGTGTGCTCGCGTGGAGGCTGGATTTGATCTTCAGAATCTCGGAGGAAGCACGGGTCCCGCCGCGAGCGGCGTCTGTGAAAGTCCACGAGAGCAAAGATGACGAGCTCGTCTGCATACGGCTCAAGCAATGGACCCACAGGAATTGTGAAACAATAGAAACGCTAAATAGCAGTGATCAATTTCCCCGAAGGTGATTCTGGGCTGTGAGAGTACCTAACCTAAGCCTTGTTGTTGATTTTGACCCAAGTTTCTCAGCCGCCGGTCTGCGGACCAGTATTGCCGGTCAGGGATATTCCATTTTTTCCATAAAAATCATTATATTGAGCAGCATTGATTAATGAGAGGCTTGTGTTTTCTGTGGCTGCCGGCCTTGGTAAAGGGGTAGTTAGCGTTTCTAGCTCCCAATGCAAGGGTCGCGGATTCGAATCCTGCCGGGACATGATCGTTTGTGCTTGTTATAAAAATCAATTACGTGTAATTGGGGAAACCTGTTTGTGTTAAATAAATTATTATTATTAAAGTGTAAAATTGTCAAATAGTTGGTGGTTAGGATTTGATTTAGCGGCCCTTTTAGTTTAGATCATACACCGGCCCGCGATAAACTTTCGGTTGAGAACCACTGATTTTGACGATAAGAAATTGTCGCATGGTATCTTTGTTAATGTAGGATTCGATAAGACTAAATTACTGCTCCAAAGGCGGAAAAAGAATTCGATTCAGAATTTTCGATTTGAATAATGATCGTTATGAGTTCAAAAGAGAGTCAAATTGATAAATTACGCAAAACAACCGTCATCAGTGGCGATTTGTCGAAGGTGGCTGAATTGTACCCGAAATACTCATTTAATCCTTTTTGCGTACATTGGAGGAATATACCTAATTTATCAGCTAATTATTAACATTGACAAACTCGTAAAAATGTTAACGTCAACGTCACGTCCATGGGCTCTGTGGACATTTTCATAAAATTCACGCACATATCTCTCGCGCTGCGTTTTTCGCATGAAAATTTCCTTCGATATAGTATAACTGCATCCATGAAATGGATTGGCCTCATACCTCTCTCCGAAAATGATCCGCTACGAAAAAAACCGAGAGAAAAGAAAAATCGAAAAGAGACCATATCTCATTACGGTTTTTCCACGCGTCGACCATGAAAAGAATTTGGGACAACTATACCTCAGAGAAGGATTTTTTCCTCGTCGAGCGCAATTGTGTATAATCGAATAGAAAGTTGCATTTTCTCAAGGTGAGGTTTCCGCTGGAAACCTGCAGCAAAGAAGTCACGGCCTCATGTTCGGCGCATTACGAATTTTGTCTCTTTATTGAAACCGAAGAAGACCCTGATTCGCGGTTTTGTATCGGAAGAAGCGTTTTTTTAAAAAGAATATCCAAAAGATTGACAGAAGGTCGACATCATAGGATATAGTCGTTCAAATTAGTCACTGGAGATGTAATATTCGTACATGAAGGGGAAGAGATTGGTGGGATATGGTGGGGGAGGAAGAGGGATGGGAAGAAAAGAGAGAGGGAGGAAGGGGAAGAAGAAAAGGGTGACCTCGCACAATGGTCCAGAATCGAAAAAACGTGATCGAAAATAGATTTTTCAACTTTTTGGTAGGAACTTGAAACTGCCACATAATAAAGTACTAGACTAGGGTCAAATTTAACACACTGTTTTTCTCCCAACTTTCGTGTGAAGTTTGCTACATCGTCTCAAAGTTAGGGAAAATCTGTTGTTTTCGAGGTTTCCCTTTTTCAGCTAAAAATACATGTATTTGCCGTAAGATGGAGCCGTTCAAATGAAGTAATAGTAAAAGTGAAGTATATTTTTTTATAGAATGTTGCTTTAGCTATAAGAATATGCAACGTATAATTATTTATTAATTATTTTAGTTGCTGAAAAATGGCTTCCTTAAATAGCTTACATTTTGGTTAATTTCTTACTAAAAGCAGCGCAACAAAAAATCGGAACCAAAGAGGAACTCAATAACCTGGTCTCATATTAAAGGGCCGGGTGTAGGTTAACTAATAAATAACAGTCCAAATACTTTTAGGTGCCGCCCTGGGAGATAGAGGCCATTTTATTTACTTTTTAACACGTTCGGGACCTCTGCACGCACACGCCGCGTGCGAGCTTCCGGGCGCCGCTGGCCGGCCACGCACATGAATTTTGCTCTCTATAAAGGCATGGAGGCTGCGTCATACAACGTTTTGAGGCGGTTGTTTTCCGTGTCCTTCCGCCTCCTTTCTACTTTTTCCGTGATTGCGCTTCGCCGGCTGCGTCTGGTCGGTTTCTTTGTGTCGTTGGTGGCCTACTGGTATAGTATGTCATAAAATGTTTTATTGTACTTGGCCTCTGAGCAGTTCGTCTCACTAGTAGGGATACGATATCGAAATGAAAGTATCGATACCTCACTCATAAGAGGTATCGAATCAAAAGTATCGATACCAAGAAAATATCGAAACGAAAGTACTCATATGAGTAGGTATCGAATCAAAACAATTAAAAATATTAGATTTATTGAACATATGGTAACACCTTTCATGTTAATTAGGGATGTCTAATTAGTCATAAAATGTATACATTATTAGCATTAATCGCCAGAGTTTCTCTGAATCGCAGCTGGAAGTTGAACATTGTTGTGGCGCCTTTTTGAATAGATTAGCAGTTTAGTTTAATTATTAAGCTACCATTATTAAAGAATGTATACAATGTGAACCACTCTTATTTTTCTGACAATTTTAGTTAATATTAGGTATAGAAAACCCATTACGTGCACTGTGGTGGAAAAATATGGACGGTAGTGAGCAATTTCAACAACCCTTGCGTTTCAAAACTGTTTTCTTACTACAGTGAGACGGCAACCAGCAATACACGCTCATTGCACCTTTGCTAAAACATCGCAGAAATGTTTGTACAGAATAAATTTCTTCATAACCGTCTGTTGGAACTTGAACTACAGCACTGGGGACTGGATTTAGGTTTTGTCCACGTTTACTGGTATTTGGTCCCACCGTGCGCCGTGGACGATTTTACTTCCCTCAAATTGTGCATCACTTTTGCAGGGCAAGTTTCATGGGGCTGATCGGTATTTACTGTGGTTACATTTTATTAGTGCATGTACTCATTTGATTCGATACTGAGAAAAATGTACTCATATGAGTAGAGTATCGAAAGAAAAGTATCGAGTACAAAAGTACTTGGTATCGAAAGAAAATTATCGATATGAGTAAAGTATCGATACTTTTTTCGTATCCCTACTCACTAGCTATAGGCCTCATCCTTCTTGAGGAAGAGGAACTCAACAAATTTCTTTAGGAGAGGGAGTGTGAAATTCTATGCAAAAATGCACCGCCACGTAAGAACAAGAGGCCAGTTATGTATTTTCGTTGGCAGTAAGCGGTTGTGTCTGACATTCAGTGAAAAAACTTGTGTCGCAAAAGATTTGCAAGTGATATCGGCGCTATATAGTGCAGTGATTTAAATAGTGCAGTGAAACCAATAAAGAGTGCGTGAAGTGCTGCAAAAAATAAGGATGTTCGCCGCTATAGAAAACACCACACCCGAAAATTTTCAAGATTAAGTGCAAACGAAGATTTATTTCGTCGGCTAATATTGTGCTCGGACCCAAAGATAAGTTCATTTGAAAACAAAGAAGGCAGGGAAAGCTCGACGAAAATGTTCTATTTTTGTTGAGCATACCTGAAGAGGAAGTGGACGAGTACGACGAAGAGGATTCGGAGGAAGACTCATTATAAACAATCGTAAGATCGGTTGGTTATTTAAATAAATATTTAGTATTATAAGTTGTTTTAATTGTGGTCAATACTTAAAAATTTCAGTTTTTAAAAATATTAAAATTTATGAGTATATGTTTTTATAATTATTACTTTTTTGACCATTAATTTTTTCAGTGATTAGAATTTGTTTACATATTAAAATTAGTTAAATTATGAAAATTTATTAAATTTTTGATATTTTTAAATATATGAAAGTATGCAATATGATTAAAATACGTGAAATTATAACATTTTAAAAATCATTAAAATTTTCAAAATTACAGTAATTTATTAAATTGTTAACATTTATGCAATTATTAAAACTTAAACAAATTAAACACTTTCAAAGTTATTGAAATTGTTTAAATAATTAACATTTTTAAACTGCTAAAGTTTATGGAATATATTCGGGGCTAAGAATGGCCGTGGGGCTAAAACTTTTGGGTTAGGAGTCAAATGGACCTCAAAATCCAATTCAGCAACCTCAAAAACATATAGAAACGTCATTTTATTATACTTGAACAGATTAATTAAAGAGAAATTATTTTAGATCACGTTTTTTCGATTCTGGACCACTGTGCATCGTTGAGATAGAGGCCGAAGAAAGAATGAAGATTAATCATTAGCTATTGGAATGACGAGGAAAATGTGAAAGAAGAATTTCGGCGTCCAAAGGAATATTCGCACGATTTTGTTTTTTGAAGTATCTGAAAATATAATGCTAAAATGCAATTGAAGGCTTCGTTAAGAAGTTTCTTCAGTATTCGTCCTGTGCAGGGATCCAATGCACCATTTAAATACCTATTACTCAGCTATATACACCCACAAGTGCGCGCGCACATACAAAAACACAACAGTCGCATTTCCAGAATGAGAATAAAATGTATTTCCCGCTCATAAGTTTTCATTAATAAAATGTTTTCCGTCTCATATTGAGTTTTGAGATATTCAGATTTGGCTACATTACATCAAATAAATATAATATAAGAATTAATATCAATTCCAGTGCTTTGAGTATTTACCGACTTCAAATCTATATTCAAAGATTTAATTCTTCCAATCGTTTATTTGATTTCTGGCTATGATATGATGTATACTGAATGTAGAATTTATTTTCGTAATATATCTCAAAAATTTTTTACCTAAAGTTTAGCGTGGAGAATAGGATTTTTATCTTTTTGACTGGACCTTTACATTGTTACACCAAGAAATTGAAGACACGCAGCCTATTTAATACAAAAGTAAAATACTTAAAGTAATCAGCCATGTAACAGTGGTATATTAGATAGTGATGCCAGGGGTGAATTGCGGTTATTAGTTCTATTTGTATTTTTTGGATCAGATAATTCAGTCATGTATTATCACACCATGGAAGACGATTCCCAAACAACTAATATTCGACTTCGTTTCATCAAAACATTTAAATGTGTCCTTCGTTTCTTCTTTCACGAAGTTAAACATTTCACACTAGGGCACGTTTACTACGTACTCGTAGTCTAACGTAAAATTATGGCGATGGCAAAGTTGAATGAATTTCACGCATATACCTGCTTTGAAGATTACATCGACAGTGGCGCTGTGGCCTTAAAACGCACCCACAGTGATACTTCGAGGGCCAGCAGTAATGCTCAGTCGTTCTTTCCTTTTAATCTTTGCTGGATTTCCGGGATCAAGGCGGTTGCTAACCAAATGTATTCGCGTTCGCTACTTTCACTAATGTTGCGAAATCGCAGCGCCCACTGGTCCAGCCCTTTCGAGAGAGGCTTAATGGCCTTTCTCCCTTATCTTCTCTTTCACCTTTCTACTGTATTTTACTTTCGCCCTGTCCATATACATCTGTTCCTAATTTTCCTCTCTCTTTTCCTCTCTCCCTCTTATCTCCACTTTTTTCCTCGTGGTTTCTCCCTCCCTTCTTTTTCAACCCATACTCTCCATCGACTTTCTCAAATATCGTTTCTTTATTCAATTCTCATCTCTTCACAGTGGATTTGCGCCGTTTTCTCTCCATCTGCCGAAAAGTCAATCATTAAATGCTATTTTGAGCATATATTTCCTTCGATCATATTCTTATGGAAATTTTAACTGCCAAAGGATATCTCTCAGACTTATTAACGATGTGAAATTTACCCTAGGGTCAGAAAAATTTAGGCGTAGCCAGCAAAAAAAAAAAACAGCCGAATCACGTACGCGCGTCTGGAATTAAAGAGCGAGAAAGTTTTTTTTTGATAGGACCACACCCAAAGGAGGAAATCAAATTCGACAATTATCTCGTTTTAACTGAGGATGTGAAATTCGGTTCGTATTGTTCTTTGCTGCTCCATTTTCGTTCGTCGCTCCCAAAGTTCGGTTGATTTCACTTACCAGGATGCACTCGTATCGCTGGCGTTTGAACGTCTAGCATATCGGCGTTCTCTACAAGACTATTTTTTTTATCGCTTTTATGGTAAATTATTTATAAAACTTACGCTAAAATGGTTCGGTAAAAATCAGTTTTCATTTTCATTCGGCGTGAAACATTCTATGAATTTTTTATCGAAAAAGAATACGAATTGCGCGCTTAATGAAGCACTGAAATGGGGTGCGTCAGAAAATAAATGTTGGCCTTTTAGAATCGGTTGGCCACGTTGTCGCCTATTTTGTTTTCCCCAGCGAAAAATGTGTTTTTCGTCGTGATTTCCACTATTTATGGTCAACGAGCCTATGCGTAACGCCCAAGAAAGCGCCGTTTTAAAAGATGTAAATAATGGAATCGTGAAACAGAACGGTGACGTTTTGCAATGCATTTCGTGTGCGTGTGAGAACTGAGCGATCTGAGGCAAAAAGAGAATACACGCCGGGTATTTTCTCACGGGAGCCGTGCCCTATCTTGGCTGTCGATGGCTGAACGAAACCTATGTCACGGGAAATAAATTCTGTTTATTGCGGAATGCGTCACTAACTTCACCTTGCTGAAAGAATTTGAAATACGGGAGCTGGCAAAAAATTTAAATTGGAAAATTGGCGAAATTTTGTGTTGTATTACAAAAAAGCATGATTTTTACGAAAAGATGCGCAGAGACTTTAAGGGCTGAAAGTGCCTAAAATTCTTCAACGTTACCCGAAAATAGTAGGACTTAACTCTAAAAAATTCTAAAAGATCTTGAAAAATGGATCGGAAAAATGACAGAGTACCAAAAAGTTGAAAACAAAATTATTTGGAAATTGTTGAAAAAGCTCGAACGAAGAAATAATCACGACAAGCGATTATGAACGCCCGTTTTTTTCGTGGGCGGAACATAGACTTAGGTTTCTTCAGCCGGCTGAGTTTTTCTGCGAGTCTGGAGAAAGCTGCGCAGTCTTTCGGATGGAATATATGAAAATAGATGCGCCCCAAGCAGAGTAAATAAGTGCCATTCAGCTGCGTGTCAAAACAAGGAATCGCGAATCCAGAGAAGACGGAGGAGGAGGAGGTTGGCATGAGGGCGGGAGAAGGAGCGAGCGGCTGAAATTTATGGCGACACGTGTGGATGTGTATCGCATTGTTTGGAGTCATTGTACTTTAGACCTCTCTCTCTCTCTCTCTCTCTCTCTCTCTCTATATATATATATATATATACATATATATTTTCCCATGGTCCCACGCGGTTCATTTCAACCGTAGATTCAAAATATCACTGCTCTAATTACATAATTAAAAGTTTTGACCTATTAATTCAACTATTTCATACGGTCGCCATAAATATAAGGGGCGCTGTTTATTTTTCGTTTGTTTTCCAAAGAGAAAATATTAAAATAAGTTCTCACTCTTTGTTCATATTGGAAGAGGAAAGGACGAAAACGGACGGATCTTATCTATGTCTTTCTCTCGATTATATATCTCGATTATATCTAGACTGTTATAAGATACAACGTTTCGAAATTAACTTTAGCATTTAAGGAAATTATTACTTCTTATTACATTTTTAAAAACCTGTGTGAAGTGAATTTTCTGAAATTGTTAGCTAATTTGATTATTTCAATGCACGTTAGACTGTTAGTTTGAAAAATTTCGGTGAACTTTATATGCAAATCCAAAAATAATGTAGGAAGATAAATTAAGTACTTAGGTAACTCCTACAGACAGAAGGGTCGAGATACCTGCATTCAGTCCTCAAAGTATCCATCCTCAGCGGTTCGAGAGGCACGTGAATGCGAGCAAAAATTACAAAAACAAAGCGGTATTTTCAGCCGTAAAAATAAATTATAGAGAAATCGGAATTCTGAATTAAACTCATGCTGGAATCAGGTTAAAAACTTGAGCTGTAACTTTAAACGCAGCGATTAAGAGTCTTTTTCCTCGTCATCGAAACTTTTTGGTTTAATGCACTTTTGTACAATGACGTTCACCATGTGTATAACAATTGAAGGATAGTGTAGCATAAAATGGAAATAGAAAACTATAAATACAATATATTTCATCTTTTTCTATTTATTACAATAGCAGATAAAAACAAAATCAGGTAATATTTAACACCAACTTAATCCTTTCGTAACCTTAAATTATCATTAAATTATATTTTAGACTTCTTGTGGCCTGCAATGAGTACGGAAGTGGACTGTGTTCCTTGAGACGTAAAGATTGAGCATCACTGAGTTAGACAATCCAATATAATGCTAGGATCCCAACTAGTAAACTTCCATTAAGCAAAGTTATCCCTTACTGCCGCTTTTTGGTGATAGTGGCAAATATAACAAATTAAGCCTATAAAATCGTTTTTCTTGGAAAAATATCATTTGACCTAATCTATTGAGTAATAACCACCTTGTGCATATATATATATACACACATCAGCGGATTCAGGAGGCACGTTTTTTTGACCTTTTTTAGTAAAAACATAATTAGCTATTTTAGAGTGAACAAGAATAAACTTAGATATAGATTATCGTTTCAACAGTGAATCCTTAATTCTGATTTAAAATATAAAAAATTCTATGGTATAATATGTTTTTCATAAAAAATGTACTTAGCTATTTTTTTACTTTAATGTATCTTATAAAATCTAGCAAATTGTATCGATCAATTTGGCGAATATAGATTGGGATGATGACAACACTGCGTATAGTGCGCATGCTGATGCTATCACCACTCTAGTTCGAGGCATCGCGTAGTTTGGTCGTGCGTCGTGTTTAATTCAGAGTTTAGCTTTTTCCGCCCGTCACATTATTATACGTGTCGTATTTGTCTTGTTCTGTGCATTATTTTGTGCCTTGTTTTTGTAAAATATAGAATTTAAAAAAATAATTTGATTATATATATTTATGTATTTTGTGATTATTTTTACAGTTAATGACACGGATAAAAGACGAGAAGAGAAACAATCTAGTCTTACGACATTTTTTAAAAAGTTCAAAAGTAATGAAAGCAGTGTCGACAAAAACGTCGAGTCTGAAAGCAAAAGTGATACTGTGGAGAATATAGGAGATATTTCATCATAAAACGCCTTAGAAGAATGTTCAGCTTCAACTTCAATTGAAGTTCAATATGCTAGAGATATTGGTTGTTATGTTGGCTTTATGCATAAAATAGTTGTTAAAGAACGTTACAGTATATTGCGTGATCCATGGTATCCATTTGAAAACTACAAATTTCCCTCTGTTGCCCAAGGAAACAAAAATCGCTCATTCAAAATGCACTGGATAAAGGTATTTCCTTGGCTGTCTTATAGTCATAAATTTGGAGGTTGTTTTTGCAGAATTTGAGTGTTATTTGGAGGAAATGAGGGAGGTCGTAGTCGTGTGAAGCTGGGAAGGTTGGTGACAGAACCTTTATCATCATACAAAAATGCCAAGAATTATTTCAAAGTTCACGAGAAAAATGAATACCATAAGAACAACGTAGTGAGGTCTCAGCATTTTACTGATGTCATGGATAGTGAAACATTAAGTATTGAAGCGGTAATAGACAGTCCTAAACAGGGAAGAATAGAATATTATTAAATATTATTAAATAGGAAGAAAATGGATTATTTTTGAAGAATATAAGAACTTTAAAACGCTATTTCCCTCACGTACAGGTATATAATTTCTTTCTAATACTCTATTGCACGAAACGCGCACATTTGTGATACGTTGTACACTTTCCTAACTTGTTACCTTATCTCAACAATCTGATTTCAGAGTTATATTCACGATTTTCCAAAGATAATACCATAGCTATTTCAAAATTGCAAAAATTATTCCCAAATATTATTTTGACCAACCACCCAATTGGGGGGACCTTGTGACTTCAAACGACTCCAGCGCTAGAAGGCTTCTCAGTCTAAATCACAAAGCAAGGGAGGAGCGAAACCCGGTGCCGGCATTAGCCTACTCTTAACGAGAAACACCAAGGGGACCAACGGCTTTACGTCCCTTCCGAAGGACGGGGCGCTGATTTGCGTGTTCTCCACATAACCACGCAAATGGGGAGCCGGGCAACCCGGTTCGCACCGAGTTTGCTAAGCGTAGCAGGCCAGCGCCCGCACCACTACGCCACGACTCCCCCTTTTGATTATTTTGATTACGACACAACAGATGAATAAATACTGGATGCAGCAAAAACATATGATACCGATTTATCATCCACTATAGAGGTACTTCATGGAGAACTGAAGTTATGGAGGGAATTCTGGATACAGAAATCCGAAAAAGTCGATACGCCAATGGCAGCTTACAAATTTGCGTCTATGTTTCCAAACATCTAGTGCATATTGAAAATTCTTTGTGTGATACCGGTTACTACTTCGACAGCAGAGCCATCTTTTAGTTCGTTGAAAAGAATTAAAACCTACTTGAGATCAACAGCGGGTCAGGAAAGACTCAATGGTTTGGCCATGCTGAATATAAATAAAAATATTGAAATAATCCCTTAAGAGGTTTTAAATATATTTGCAAGGAAACATTCGCGAAAACTTCAATTAGAGTTTATATAAAGTTTTTTATGTATAATGTTGTTCTCTTCTCTCATATCACAGAACTGTATATTCACTTCGGCAATAAAATTTTATCAAATATATTTGTGACTTTCACTGCTGCAGCCCAGAAAATTTTAGAATGTAAACAGTTAAACGTTGATTTTCATATTCCTCATCATTAATAATATTTTTACTAAGATAATTATTTCTCAATCGACTCACAAATGCTTTTATATAACCTAACCTTATACAGCTTGTTTTTAATTTTTTCAATTAGTTTTCAAAATTAGTAATTGGTCCACATAGAGATATGAAAAAAATTTATAAGGATGTAAGGTAACAATATAAATATTTGTATTATGGTGCCCCCCCCCCCTCTCATTTTTTTCTGGATCCGCCACTCTATATATATATATATGACTTCTCATAATAATCCGATGCCCAACGTATCTTATATGTAACTCTAAATTTCTCCATTCCTCGTTTGCCCATCTCTCCTCCTTCCATCATACACTCTACTCCCGTAGACCCTGTTTCCTCTACATGGAAGATTTTATCGTTTTCTCAGCCGCCTTCGAATTTCCCGAACCTGTAGCGCAGGAAAACACAAAAATCTCTTCATAGAATCGCACATGGCGTTGCAAAATTGCAGTCGAACTCAGAAGAGAAAGACAATTAAAACGTCGGAGCGGCAATTGCGATAATAAGGCTGTAGGAATACGATGTAAATTTGATGAAAGCTGTGCCGCGAAAGTAGGTCTACTCCAAGAACAGCTTCGCGAATAGGAAAAACGGTTGGAAATTTCACTTGGGGAAAACATTCTCGGAAGAAAGTTCTCGCGGTTGAGGAAAAGCGTTTAGTAAACCCAATCTGGAAGGAGAGAGAAAGAGAGAGGAGGAAGGAGATGAAGAGAGAGAGAGAGAGAGTAAAAGAGGACAGAGATATGTTTTTCCTCTTTACGCGTCTTTCCAACTCCCATTTTACCGTTCCGCTTAACAAGTATACACACAGGATTAACTTGAAAGACGAATGGTTATTAATCTTCAGTTACTATGCTGAAGGCATATATATGAAGTCAATTGAAGGTCATATTTAATAAAAATCTGTCGGAAAAAAATAGGTCAATAGCGAAGATAGTGGAAAATAAACTAGTTTTGCGATCGCCAAGAGAAGACTATCCCTGGAATTAAATTATGACTCCCTTGAGATAAACGAAAAGGTTGCAAAGCAACTGCCCATTCATTAATCGTCTACTAAAGATGGGATTAGAATTTTTAAAGGAATCCTAAACTTAGCAAGTCGTAAAACATATGTTGAATTTAACTGAACGCGAAGCAAGAATTTCGGAAGCGAACATGATGTTTAATTGTAAGACATAATGAAATTGTAGGAAAACTCCGCTGAAAAAGTGGTGGTACGGCAATGCACCTAGAATGCAAAGATTGTGGTAAAACAATCCTCCCTAAACGTTTCTGTTGCCTACGGTGATCGATGTGGAACATCCAAGGAAAATAAATAACAGTAATATGTAAGAGTGCCTCGTATAAGGGCGCGAGTTACTTCATTTTGTATCCGATTCGCTCGCAACAAAATATAGTTCCACTCGATTCGCGTGTCACTCGGTGATTAATTACTGAGAGAAGTGGCGCGAATGTCTGAATACTTGTCGTCCGTAAGATCCTTAAACGCGCCAAAGCGTCAGATACACAAAAGGAAAAGAAAGGTGGGGAGTAAAGAACGAGGCATTTTGTAGACAACCTTTCGGGAGGAGTCTCTTGAGGAAAAATCGAATTGAATGAATTGAATTAAAAGTTAAAAAAAAGGGTATTTTACTAGTAGTACTGGATTCATCATGTATACTATTTTATAAGTATGTATACTAGCGCTCTTGAAAGTTGCAGTCGTCGAAAACGTCGTATCCATATTGTATTATCAACGGTATCAAGACCTTGTTAAACGCCAGCGAGTTGGAAATCGACGAACCGAATCTCAAGGAAACGTTGAATAGATGTAAGTGTTGTGAAAATAATATTTTCAGGTTGATTTTTTATGAATTAATAGGCAGGAATTCAAGGGAGACTTGAATATTTTCAAAGGTTATGATATTAATTCATCCCATTTGCTCCTGAGTAAATTATTCGACTGCATTATAAGCTTTAACGATTTGAAATACATTCGTAAAACGGACAGAACGACGGAGAAAAGTGTATCCAAGTGATAGACACGCGATGGGCGTTCGAATTCGATTGAAATGCTAGAAGGAGTCTACAAAATGGATTGTTTCGAAATGGCGACGGATAAGTCACGTTGCAAAGGAAAGAGGAACAATCGTTTGGTAGAGCAAGGACTGTCCTTCGTAATATACAGATAAATGCCTTCTTTAAGAGGCAATTCTGAAGGCATCTGCAAGGAAAGAACCAATCGTCTGTTATGACGAGGTGAAAAAATTCCTCAAAATGTATTATTGCCCTTAGCTTTATTGTTGACGCGCATCTTAAAGATCCAGGGAAGGAAATATTCTCGAGATTTTTTTATGCTTCGGAAGAAAAAAGAAGCTGGGAGATTTGTGGTAAGGACAGGATGTGAGATAAAGCATTACCATTGATTGAAGGAGGGGCAACCGAAGAGAAAGACAACGCGAGGAGTAGGGATGAGAAGGAATTTCTTTGGCTCGCAGTGAAGAATGCATTGGAATACGTCCAAGATGACTCTCAGCTGGAGAGGGACGTTAAAAATGGGAAATCTACGGTTTTCTTCATTTTAATGTCGTATATTACCGTGGTCCGTGTTCAACTTCCTACTCCGTCCTTTGCCGTATCATCTCGCTTCATATATCTTGATGCAGCGATTATATATATATATCCATCTCTCTCCCTCTCTACCTCGTATTAAAAGCATTCAAAGCGAACAAACTTACAAACATTCTCCTTTATATGTTAGATTAGAAGATAATTCAATTAAAAACAACAAATATTTGGTTTCAATATAAACAAATTAAAATCGTACACAGAAATTGACAAATGATATTACGTTAAAGATTTTCCAATATAAATGCATTGAACTCTCAATTTCGGCAACAATGGGAGTTGTCATGGTAGCTTACAATGGGTATTGTAATAAAATTGATAAAATCACGTATTTTATTGATTCTAAATGCATTGTTATGCTAATGCGATCAGGATTCGGATTCTGTCTTTAATAAAAGTAAACTTTGTTCTTTTCTTCGTAGAACCATTCAAGTCTCAAGTTCGTACCATGTTTCTAAGTAATTTTAAAATTCAAATGAAAAATAAGCTGCACTCGTTCCTATGATATTCAAATGGAGAAAATGAAAAAAGAAAATATTTTTTAAATTAGACTGGTCAATAAAATCGATATAAAAACTTTACTATACCACCGTACTCGTTATTTCGGTTAAAATGATACCTTTCTCTTGCTTCTACGATCTGTAGTTTTCGAGTTTTAAAATTATGATAGACACGCACATAAACACAGACATTCATTTATATATATATATATATATATATATATATATATATATATATATATATATATATCTTTTTCGTCACTTTAAATATCATCCATTCATTTTCCTTGGATCTAGGGAGTCGCGTTGCAGAGGACGACATTCAGTCCCTGCGCTCGGAATGGGGGCGATGGAATCAAAGGGAAGGGGCCTCTCTCGTACGCCTTCCTCACGTGCAAAATGCGAGCAGTGCTTTGTGGCGAAGGATGACGAGTGAAAAGAAGGAGCAAGTGGTAATGCAGAAGGAATATGGAGGGAAAAGAGGGAGAGACAAAGAGAATAATAATACGGAGGAAAAGAGGAATGTGCGAAGGAGTAAATAAGAGGTCGCGATCGCAAGCATTCATATATTTTAAATAAAAAATTTATATTTCCTTATCACTTCTAAATGAATTTAACAAACTTTGTGGTAATGCATTCCAGTTCGAATATCCCGCAAAAGAAAAAAATTATCTCGCATTGCATTCACTTACAATTAGTAGCTTTGCTGCCATTAATGATATTGGGGAGACATTCAGTCTGAACAAAAGCTTTTTCCACTAGACGTACTTTATCTTGGCGAAAAATTTAAAAATTAGTTAGAAATTCATTTCATAACTAATGAACTCCAATAACCACGAGTAAGAAAAATAGATGCTCATTTCGGCTACAAAGTAGCCGTCATCAGCGGAGATTCGCCGATAGTGTTTTTAGTATCTATTAACGGTAAATTCAAAATGCAATTCTTATTTTCTCAACATTTTTAGGGATGTTGAAGGTACGAAGTTTATCTAATGAGTTCCAGCAATAAAGTAAGTTCTTTTGAATCATTTAAGACAGGGGAGTGCAACCTTTTCAGGTGGCGGGCCGCATTCAAAGGAAGTTGCAAGTACCTTGCCGGATGAAGAGTTTACATCGGAACTTACTCAAGAGATCGTAGGTGATTTTAAATATGAAAATAACTTTTTAGCCATTTTTTAGCGTTAAAACTTCACCAGGATATGTGTTATGACAAACGTTGCTCTTAAAATGTACATAATTATATGTAATAAATATCGTAGACCATATCTTCACCAAAGCTTCGCGGGCCGCAATAAATGTTCTAGCGAGTCGGATGCGGCCCGCGGGCCGCAGGTTGCACGCAGAGCCGGCCCCAGGTACGGCTGCCCGGGCGCCTAATTGATGGGGGCGCAATCTATGCATTACTTACAAGTGAATAAATATTGAACTCCAATTTACGTATATCCTAAAACAGGCTAGAATCATGATGAAATTCCTTTCATTTATTTATTTATAATAAGTTTCACAGAGCGGTGAATAAATTAACCCATATTCCGTAAATATCTCAATATACATTTACGGATGGGGGCGCTGGAGTGTTATTTCGCCCGGGGCGTCAACATTCCTCGGGCCGCCCCTGGTTGCAGTCTCTTGATCTAAGATTTCTTTGCTGCATTAAAGAACAAGGAAATTGAATTCATTATTAGGAGAGCTATCAAAATATCCTTTTACTGCAGTCTTCCCAACGCTTTGGCTTTAGATATCTCTGGTGTGAGAAGGGGAAATGGGCGAGGATGGAGACGCGTTTGGAAGGGGCAGTCGAGGGGCGAATACAGCGTACGGAGGGCGAGTCTCCTTGCGGATCGGTCCTCGTGCCCCCCCTCCCCCCTCGTCTTCCTCCTCCTCGCGTAGTAGGGTGCAAATTTCCTCCCTCTATCTCTACACCACCCATCCGTCACCATTCCTGCTCTCTTAATCCCTCTATGCACCTCCTCTCTTACTTCACTCATTCGATGTTTCACTGCATCACTGTGCAGCAGGTGGCATCGAAAATCCTACGGGAGAGCTTAAACTAATCGAAAGAGTTCGTTCGTAATCCTTCACTATGTTTTGCGCGCGTATCGTACTCAACCAATCATCCTTTTATCATCGAGATTTTTCTTATTTCGCCTTTGTTAACGGGTTATTGGGTTATAGTCCGCGAGTGGTGCTTTTATTGCTCTCGTATCCGCCAATCTGTCGCTCTTCGAATGATCGACGATCTGCTGAGTAACGTTCATTTAATCAGCCTTACCTGCCAACATACCCAGCTCCCTCTCTCTCTCGGTTACAATTTCCTCCTCACCCTACTCCCGTCTCTGCCTTTTTCGCTCTTAGGAGTGAGTGGTCAGTTATCGTCTATCTTTCACTTCCCCTCCTTCTCCCTCTCCTCCATATCATCCTCCCTCCCCTCCCCTCCCCCTCTCCTACCTCCACACCACACCTCCCCTCTCGTCTCCGAAGAACTCTCTTTGAGTCCTCCGCTTCCATGTGCCGCTACTCTTATGCGTAACGGTATCAACTCCGCTATTCGCACTCCGTCTCCCCTCCGCGCCCCTCCCCTCAATTCACCGACCCACGCACTCGACTCTCCTCTCTCGATTCCACCTGAGGCGCGTCTTTCCGACTAAACCCGCGCTGCTCCTCCCCCTTCGAAGTCCCGGATTCGAAGACCGCCTGCCCTTCTGCCGCTAACGTATCGCGCCTCCCAACCTCCTTCCTGCCGCCGACCTCCTTCCCCCTCGCCCCCCGCTCCTTTGTCCCTCTCCCTCCATTCGCCCCGCACCCGGGGGTCGGAAAAAAGTCGAACGTGGAGGCCACGCGGCGATCGGTCCTTTTATTGTTATGTAGCGGAGAGAATTCTCTCGGGGAGGTTACGAATATGTAGGGCAAGTGTCGGATTGGGTGTGAGAATAGGGACTTCCATTTCTCAGTATAACAAATACCTGACGCTATTGTTTTGAGTTTTTTTTACCGGTGCAAAAAAATGTCGCCAGTCACGCGATTGATATTTTCTCAAGCGCTTTACTTTAAATTCAGAGAAAAGTTACTGGAATAAAAAACTGTTAGTTTGCCGTTTTCGTTCGTCATATATTTTCCTAAAATATTAGTCAAACTAAATAGAAAAATAACGCGAAAAACTATCTTTATGCGAAATTTCTAATGCGTGTGATGGTTAGGCAACAAAATCGGAGTCGCGTAAAACTGGTAGTAAAATTAGACAAAAGATCGAAATGAACGCAATGTCTTGAGGCATCAACCAACTACTATTGTTTAATCTTTTCTCTCGATTTAGATTGGATTAAAAGTACATTTCGTGACGCGAGTTGAGGATTGAGTTGGAAACCGGACGCTACTCGATGGATGCGGTTTTGTTTCTGCGCGTGCGTCTGACGATACCAGTGACGCGTGCACGCATGGCGGATGAAGGGTTTGGAACGAGATACATGTTTGGAGCAAGGGAAACTCCCCCAACCTCCTTCCCTTCCTCCACATATCTCCCTCCTCCACTCCATCCCTCGTCTGCACTCCCGTTAGCGGTCCGCGTATGTCACCGAGCGTCATCCTCTTGCTCTTCTTCCGACTGCCAACTCCTCTCCCTCCATTCCCCCTCCACCCTCACTCCTTCTCCCTCCTATTTCCTCCTCCGTACCCACTGCCTCAGTTGGCACACCGCTCGGATGGCCGCTCGGTCGACTCCTGGCCGCGGCCGCCGCCATTGACATTGGCGCGGTCGCTTCCGGCGCGGATTCTCCCTGCCGAACAGGGTCACTGCCAGTCTGTCATAACGGCCGTCGTACAGAAGGGGGCGCTTTTGCGGCACGGCTCGCGTGCGTGGGCTCGCGAGAGCGTCCTTATGAGGATGCGGAAGGGAGTGGGGATTGGATTGAGGGGGGGAGGGTGGGGGGCGAGGGAGTCGGGTTGGAATCCGCCCTTCCGCTCTCGTTCGGAAAACCGGATATCGGATGTTTATCGCATTTAAAAACAAGGGCGCGCCTTCTACTTATCCGAAAAGCTCTTCGAAATGTAGTCGAGAGGTAAAAAAAACGTAAATTCGACACTAACGAAGCGGAAAACAAGCAGTTAGAACGCATTGTATTCGGATGTTTTGCATTTTATTCGGATGTTTTCCGTTTTTGGAAAGGCTTCTCGGCCGCCCGCCTCCGAGCGTTATATCATTCACTCGCCAAATTGCGAACAATAAAATGAGCAGGTAATTATGGGAAGAGGCGTAAATGACTGATATTGAGAAGAAGAGGCGATTATTCAGGAGTTGAAGAAAAGAAGTGGAATTGAGTTGGTTTATTGGCACGAGCGGAGCTTCAGGTGGAATAACAACCAATTTGTGGCAGTTGATTTTTATTTATAGCTCTTCCTAGCAGAAGCAACTTCAGTTGGTTTTTTTTCCTGTTGCTTTTCTTCTAATCTTATATTTAAATGCCTTATTTTATCATGTATTTTCTAAAATTGAAGTTTACTCAAATTAGATGCATCCATAATTATCATAATTTTACGGTAAATTTGATTTATCAGGTATTGTTTATTTTCGTGCAAATGTTTTTTGGTATGATGTATTTTAATTGTAAGCTTTTGAATCTCTTCAATGCAACTATCAATTTAATTGCATTGTTTGCACTGTATTCAATAGGTTCGAATGATATCCACATTGTCTGATTAACATAACAAGATTATCATCTTTGCAATTTGTTGCTTTAAACATTCATTCGATTATTCTGCAATTTTGTAGATTCTTGGTTTACTGTTTTCGAGTTACCTCGCTTTAAGCACATCTGCCCGCCTTATCTTATTTCGCCCTGAAAATAAAGACGTTTATCTATCTACCTTATCTCCAATGCTCTCGTTTCTCTTTTCATCTCTTTACTTCCGTCAATGGCTTATTTAAACATCTCGCATCTTCCAAAAGTTTTACCGACCTTTTCCTTCCGCCTCTGTCATCTTACTCAATTTTAAGTTTCTATTTTCTTCCAGCCCGACCAAATGTCTGTAGCTTACACATCTTCTAATATGTTCAAATCTTTTCGCAGAAGGAGCTATCCGTATTTTCATTCATATAGTGCTATACTGACTGAATATTACATGTGTACTCGACTTTATCAAAAATGTATGTACTATTTTATATTAAATACTTGAAAACATATTATTACTATACCGTTTTAATGATTATGTGTCAAATAAGGCATTTTTTCCCGATAAATGGTTCAAATTCCTTTGGAACTACGACTCGTGGATCTATAACCATCTTCAAGAGACATATACCGTTTTCAGGTGGATTGGCCATCTGTTGCTTCTCATCCTTCCACAACCCTCCCCCTCCCCTTACTACCCTCCTTTTCTCTCTCTCCCCCCTCCCCCTTTTCACTTCCCTCTCCCGTTTCTCTCCCCTATCCATTTTCTCTCTCTTCCCCTTTTCCTCTCCCCTCGATAGCTCGGCGTCTCATCCTCCTTCCTCTCAAATGGTAATGGACGTTCGGTCGCGTTGATGCGCCTCTCGATACTCATTTGTTTATCCAAGGGGACCGAGATGGAACCGCTTTTGACTTTCTCGGAGAGAAAATTTTTTGAATTCTCTGCGACGGAAAAAAGCGCTGACCCGGATTTCATATTGTCTGGAATAATTGATGTTCGAATGATTTAACGTTTTACAGGGATGGATGGACTAAAGATCGCGAATGAGAATTTAGTCGTTCCAATTTTTCTATTTCTAATTTTACTCCTGTTTTGCATTAAATTAGAGTTATACTGTGTTATTCCGAACAACAAAAGCTAAGGAAATTTTATTTTCAGCGTCGAATATTCTACATCTAATATTTTAAGTTACTTACGTTGTTTTAAAAACAGACTATATTTAGGCCTATCTTGGCATTAGCTATTCTTCCTCTACAGCGTGTCACGGCGGGGATTTTCCTTGCTTTAATCTTTACGTGTATATCTCCCTTTGAAGAGGACAACAATTAAGAAATTTGGCTTTGCTGCCGCCTGGAAAATGGACATCTAAACCGATAAATTTTGCGCTTAAAGGAAAATTTCGAGAGATTTAGCATTTAATACCATGAAACATGAACAGAATTAAAATACTCAGTCTTTCGTGCGTAAAATAATCCATTTCCCGTAATCGTAAATTAATATTTAGGTATATTTATATCCACATCAGTGAAGGGCTGCATGGCATTTTGGGGTTTCTCCATACCATTTCTCATGAATTCTTATGGAAATAATATTTTGTTGACCCCATGGGGTATAAGAGACCCCACGGTCTGAAAACCTAGACCAAGTTCTTCCTTTGGTCCATAGGATGGCCCATGAAACTTTTGAATTCGATAGCTTCAACGGTGTAAAAACGTATAAAGAACATACATACACACACACACACACACACACAAAAATATTTATAAGACAGATTACTATAGAAAAGTAGATGTGAGAAATAACAAAAGAATAGCAATAATATTATTATAGATGATAGATATTTCAGTGAAGTTGTCGATTTTATTTACTTAACATATTTCAGTCATCTGAAAATCTTAAAATAATATTAATACTTCCTTTACTTTTTGTGCTCATTTCGTTTGAATTCTCGAGATATATCTGACCGCCATTTGTAGGGATATTAAATGTCTATTTCTCTAATTGAAAAAAGATCTAATTCCCATTATTCTATGCGTGTACCATCTCCTCCACTGGATCCATTTCGCACTCTCCTCACACACTGGCTTTTGCAACGACATTTTTCTCTTTTATTATCGCGGAGATTTCAACGCGCGTGCGATGCGGAGTGCGCTTTTAGCGAGAAAAAATTCAACGAGGAAACTATCAGGGCTTGCGTAAAAACAACCAATGGCTATCAGACAGACAGACAAACGACTTTATATGGTCAAAATTGGGACTATATAATCTCTTCTTACACTTAACCCTACTCTCTCTCTATCTCTCCTTATCGAAAGGTATTGAAGAAACGAAATGTGTTTCGAAAATTAAAAAAGCGAAAGACGCGCACTATCTGAGTTGGTGTCGGTGTATTACACGCTTCCGAATAGTTTACTGCCAACGAGTCTCTGCCATCGCGATGAATCCTCGGTGAAAATGGGAAACGCGGCAAATAAGTCATCCGATCAACATTTAAGACTGAACCTGATGTACCGTTAAGATCGCCGCAAAGAGCATCTTTCCAAGGACTCCAAAAGCAGTTCTACACGACTTCTCTTTCCCTTTCCTCTCTCCTAACCCCTACTCCTTCCTCCCTCCTCATCCCACTCCTCTTTTTCACCCCAACCCTTTGGCATTCTCTCTCTCTCTCTCAATCTCGTCTTGCTAGAAGTCCAGCAAGAGACCTTTTACCGGGTACCAAAGGCGACCCACGCGCCGACTTTCAACCTCACTCCCTCTTTCCACCTCCCTCTCTTCCTGCTATCACCCATCCCTAAGCTCTTCTTCTCCCCCTCCTCCCTCTCCCCTCCATCCTCTCTCGTCTCTCCTCCCGAGCCATAACCTAACTCGTCAATGGCTGCAGAAGGCCATTCGAGTAAATAGGAGACGCAAAACATACGTTGGCATTCGAGGGTTTTAAAGTACGGTCCTTTATAGCCTCTTCGAAATAGAAGGTCTCTGTTGGATCACGTCTTCCATTCGGTCGAGATGGGACACTCCGACTCGCACCTTGACACTTTGGGAATCGTGCAGGAGAGAGATAATTATGGTCCTTACATTAACATTGGGATTGAAATTCAAGTTCCTTTCATTTCAACAAATGCTGTTTTACGCACGAAAATACTGAGATCGTTTTACGATTCCGCCAAGACTACCGGTATTTTACTACTCAAAATGGTAACGTTCAACGAAATGTTATTCACTCTCCGAAATTTAATGATGAAGTTGGTTGGTCTCGGGTTACCTCGATTAATGGGTGTTATGAAAAACTAGAGCTCGCCAATTTATTCGCTGTTGAGCGTAAAAAAATATTTGGCGAAAGAAACTAATCGTTCTCTGTTGACGGGAGAAGAAGAAGAACGTGAAGATGCGAATATCTTCCAGAGAAAAAAATCGCAGATGAGGGAAATGGAATCGCGTCCATCGGACCAACGTCCCTCCGGGCAATATATATCATCTTGTTCGCACTCGAATCCGAATGAGATTATCGTTTTTTATGTTCTTCCGAAGAGAAAATTGCGAGAAGCACTGAAAGGTAAAGCGAAACTTAGGAGCAAAAAGAGGAGCGGCGTTCTTCATTTTTTGCCGTTGTCATTTCTCCTGCACACACCAGAAAATCAATGGACCAATACCTTTCCGTAACACATACTTCCCAAAAACTTTCAATTACTGTGGCGTTCCTCTGCAATTTAATGCGCTTCGCCCCTTTCTCCAAACCGTATCGATTTTTTTAGAACTTTCTTCCCAGAACCACTGATTTCTCACGTTCAATTTTTCTCGTTTTCCGTGCAATTACCGGAGAAACATTTCCACAAATATATTTTATCTTTCAGATACCTTTAGATCTTAAAATAAAATAATATAATAATATTGCAGTAATCTGTGTTCATATTCTTTTCGTGGAGCACATTGATAAATATGCGTGTACGTTTTTCATGTTATTAACTCAAAAAATGTCTAAATCCATTTTTCACACTAATTCGGCGAGTTTTAAGCATGTTAAGAATTTTATTTCCCTATATTTCTAATAGCATTTTATAAAAGTTACCATTTTCATAGTAAGCTTACTTTAATGTAAGATTGAGAAATATTTATTACAAGAACTACTAGAATTACAGTGGTATAAAATTTCAAACATGTTTTGCCTTATTATAGAAGTAGGAATATCTATCATAATATTAAACCGAATGGATTATTTCATCGAGCGTGTAAGAGGGGAATAACTATTAATGGACCATAACAACATATTTGTCTATTTCTTATTATAGAGTTGGCGCATGCGGTGGTCACCCGCAAACAGAACAGCTATTTCTTTTGGCGCTTCAGCATGAATCATCGATATTTACGAACTGTTGTTCGCAAGAAAATGTCGAATAAGACAACCGCGAGGTTTATTCGTAAAATATAACCCTCTTAAATATGTGATCCTTATAACCAGTGTTCGCCGCGCATCTCGAAATTACGGCAGCACATTTCAATTGCAAACTTTAGTTAAGGGTGAAGAGAGAGAGAGAGGATAGTTAAGGTGTGAAAGGAGAGTAAGATGGAGTCCTACACTTCCTCGCAGGAGAAAATTCTCCCATTTAAAATTACGGAGGATGGGTGAGGGGAGCGAAACGAGAGGAGAGTAAAGAGCTGAGGCTGGAATTGGAGAAAGAGAGATAATCGCGATCACACCATCTCTTTCACGCCGAATAAATGCACCACCAGATGGAATCCCTCACGAAAGACGAATGACGCTGTCCTCTGACGTCACGCGGTCGAGACCCGTTGCGGGATCGTTTCGAAAGTAACGGAGGGTGGAAATTGGCACTCTGCGTTTACCCGAAAACTACGTTATGCTTTAATGTTGTTCATTATCCTTTTATAGCATAAATCTAATGGAAAAACACATATCACAAACTGGATTTGCAAGAACTGGGTAAACGGTAGATAGAACGGGATTGTTAACAAAAAACCGGAAATGGGAGATAATTTCCAACGAAGGAAATATTTTCGATTCCATTCCGGAGATGAACGAGAAAAATGGTTTATGCGTATATTTGCTAGCTGATCATTGGAACTGTTGTTACGATGAATTTCAACAAACTATGACGGAATGTATTGAAGCGGATGACCGAATGGATTTCAGTGCGGCCTGCAAAGGGCGACCACGTGATGCCGTAATGGCGTCGATCGTTCATGACGGAGTTGGAAGAGGCCAAGTACCGTCATATGGACCATCCGCGGAGGCTGTTGCCAAACACTGTGCAACGCCTGTTTTAACCGCCTCCCGGAAGGCCACGGATGGTCTCTCTCCACTGCCTCAGCCTCTCCTCCGCACCCCCCTAGACCACTCCCCATCCGTCTCCGCGGCCCTCCTTCCTCGCCGGGGGCGACGGCACCCTTCCTCACACCGCGGGCCTCCCGGACTCTCCTGCCCCCTTCCATTCCACACCTCCGCAACCCGCCCACCGCCTATTACACGATAGACTCGGCTGCGGCATTCCTTCCGCGTCTGTTTAGTAACGTCCCCGCCGCTGCTTTCTCTCCGCTCCGAGGGGGGATCGCCTTTCGCCTCAGGAACTCCTCTTTCGACTTAAGCTCCCGAGCCGCAAGCATCCCACCAACTTTCCAATCTTCGCAGCAACGTTGGCTGTCTCTTTCTCGAAGCCAATTATGGACCTTTAAAGAGTGGATACACGCTTCCCCTCCTCCATCTCTCTCTCATCCGGGTCTCTCCTCACCCTCCTTCGTATCTCTGCCTCCTGCATGGGTATCTGTCAGCCTATGAGGACTAGCGCAGCCAGAAGATTTGCGTACGCATCGTAATATGCTATCGCCTTAGTGGTCGTGGCATGCGCGCTACGCCAGGCATTTATATAGAAACTAGTAACGAGGCCATCCATGCGCCTCCCCTCCGAGGTTATGTGAGCGAGTGCTCCACATATCGGAATCGAAAACTTTGATTCCATCAGTTATTACGTTGTGCGCACTTGTTTTCGTTGCTGCATACTTTGGGTTGGAAAAAGACTACCGTGTTGTTTTTTATGTGAACCAAACATTACACTAGAGCAGGGGTGGGAAAACCGTGGCCCGCGGGCCATATGTGGCCCTCGAGAGCATTTAACGTGGCCCGCGAGGCTTTGGTGAAAAAGAAACCTGTAAAATTTAACACAATTTTATATTACTTTTGGTAAAATTATGACAATAAAACCTTTAGTTTTGAAAATTTAGCCCTACGATCCTTGTTTGTTTGTTTTTCACTTATGTATGATGCCTAAAAATCTAAGCAATTTCCGATTGAAACTAATCTGGCCCGCCTAAGCATTGGTATCTTTCAATGTGGCCCGCTGAAGAATTCGTAAACACCGATGCGGCCCGCCATGCAGAAAAGTTTGCCCACCCCTGCACTAGAGCCTATCCTTCTACTGACATTACGAAAGGAGTGTACTGCTAACCGAAATTAAAAGACAGATAATGAAGAAAACGTATAAGGCGACTCGTATCTAATGAGTTGCACTATCGAGTCTTCATCTTTTGAACGCGTCTTCTCGAAATTTTCAATTAACGCAACGTTTTTAAACAGAAATGTGGTGAGAATGTGCGTCGATGTAAGTTTCCACCTTGTTTATTAAGGAGGTAAGATCGGCTCGGATTCCCTTGGTAACGGAAAGAGGTTGCAAGTTGTGGGCCACTCTCTCTCTCTCCCTCTCTCTCTCTCTCTCTCTCTCTCTATTTCTCTCCGCCGCTCTCTCCTTCCCTTGACTCATGGGTTTCTTTCTTCCCACACACCTTCCTCTCTCCTCTTCACCATCTCTTACCCCTTCCTAGCCTATTGCCTTATAACCTTTTGTCCTATTCGGACTTATGCCCCGGGACCGCTTTCACCCCATTTGCACAAGCAGCACTTCATTTTTTTTCCTAATTATGCCGCGGCTTTCTATTTTGGAATGACGAATGGATGGAGTTAAAGTATTTTTCTGGTAAATTTTGATAAATGTGAAAATATTTTTATCGCCTTGTTAAAACGATTTCCTCTCAAATCAATGAAAACTTTACCCAATGATTTCTATTCTCACTCTTGTCTACTTCAGAATCAATTGCTTATAGTTGCTGCAAAACCGAATATGTACTCGGATTGCGTTTTGCGATTACATTCGCAAACGAATGCCTGAGATCTATTTTAAATTATTTTTCCATATGCTACAATGAATCGCAAATTTTTTTGAAACATAACGGTTAGGGATTTCGGTCCGTGAAATATTATGACGACGAATACATATGAACGAAGAAATCTTATTGAAAAGAAAGCTATTGAGGTCATCTGGAATCCAATTCATAAGTTACAAAGATACAACAGCGATAAAAGTTGGGAAAACTAAACGCACAGTTTGGCAACAAATCAGCCGTCATCAGCGGCGATTCACCTAAAGTAAATTCTGAAAAATAAGTTAGTTCTTACAATAATATATCGCCGAATCACCACTGATGACGGCTGATTTGCACCGCATCTGGCTTTTGAAACTATTAGTTTCCATTGTAGCTTCACAGTTTATCAATCATCATGTACTACGCATTTTTCCCAAAAGGAGGATTTATTATCATCCACGTCCGTGATCCTCAAACATCATTACTTCGGCGAGTCATTGACGAGGGTGGAATGTAGAAAGATCATCGATAGATGACTCGATGAGAGGCGAGGAGGAGGTTCTCAGCAAGGAATGTTAGGGAAGGGGGAGCATGGAGGGAGCTGAGCCTTGCTCCACTTGATTCCTGCGGATTCCAATCTAGCACGTGTGAAGTGGGTGAAGGAAGATATGGCGTGGACGTAGGTGGGAATGATGGAGGGAGGGAAGGACGGGGGTGTGGCCGGTTGCGAAGATAAGTATTTCGGGAAGAGGAGGGAATGTAGGCGGAGGAGATGGGGAAGGTGGGTCAGCAATGCTCTAGGAGATGAAACCTGGGAAAGGAGCAAGAAATGCCGGAGAATGAATCAAAAAATCATTGGAAAACCTTCGGAAAACCGGTACTTCCAAATTTTGCAATGGCGAAATGAATAAAATGGGAAGGTATTAAAAGCGAGAGATTTTTTAAAGGAGTCCTTGAAAATGCGCGGCGAGTGGGTGCGACGTATAACATTCCGAATACGCTTTAATGATCGCTGATCGCGCGTCTTGCTTCCATCTCCGGCATGAACTGAGTCATTCGCGAAACGACCACCGCCCCCCCTCCCCCCTCCTCAAGGACACCCCGCCCGAACGGTGACCGCTCTAGATCCGGCCAAGGACGTTTATACCTCTACGACGCCCACAATTATTACTCGATCCCGCTTCCTAAATTGATACTCCGATCAATTATCGGACGCTCGAAATCTAATATATTTTCCTTAAACGTTCCTTTACTTTCCGCGCGCGCGCAGACTCCTGTGGCCGGCGCGCACAAATCATGACATCGAAACAAGTATGTACTAAGAGAGAAAACAAACAAACATTTCTCTTTTTCTGGTTTCAGTTGCAAGACGCGCGGGGGGGGGGGGGGGAGAGGGGGGGGGGAGCCTTATGGAACCTCTTTCTGTTTGAGACATTAAGCGAAATTCCGATTCGCCCGCGACAGCCCTTCGAAGGTCGTTCCGTCCATTTGCCGAGCGTTCCGTGGAAATCTCTGATTTCGGTGACGCAACTCTTCTCTCTCCAGCCGCCGAGATTTTCTGGAGGCGGTGATCCGCACTCGTGACGAATGCCTCGAGATGCGCATCCAGTCGTGACTTCGGGTTTCCACGAACGGTCTCCAAGACAGAGAAATTATGTGGATCCCTTTCTCGGCTCTCCATAACAAAAAGCGTTTCGAAAACTTTTACCGAAAATAAAAAAAAACACCTGTCAGTGTCTGCACGGCGCCACCCTCTTACCTGTATTTTTTTTCCTTTATATTAATATATGTAAAACCGCGAGGAAGTTTTCAATGTCCATGATATTCATACATACATACATATATATATGTATATATATATACACACATATATATATATATATGTGTGTGTGTGTGTGTGCGCGCGCGCATCTACTTCTATGTATTGTATGTATGTATATTGCTCCTGTTTGTATGGAAATTTGACGGATTAGTTTGCGGTATTTTCCTCACTAAGGTTCCCAGTTTCCAGAAGCCTATAGGATTTTAGAAAGGCGATTTTATTTAATATTTATAAAATGAAATAAGAATTTTTATTGTTCTATCTAATTCACTTTATTAAAAGCGCTGAGAAACAGTCCTATTATATTATCACCACCAAAATATTTATGTAGAAGAAAGATATTGCCAGTTGGAATCGCTAATTTCTTGGCAGTATTTGAACCCGCGATTTGGGATATAGTCATGCTAATCATTTCCGGTCGGATATCATCTTGACATTTTTGGCTCAAACTTCGAATTTCAAAGTTTACACTTTAACTCTTTAAGACCTGACAGGGCTTTTAAAGTTCCATTTCTTATAAAAACATATAAAGCTTAACCGACTGCTAAGAAACGAATAGTCCTCAGACAGTGCCGTAACTAGGGAATGGCGAAGGAGGAATTTGCCATAGGCGCCTCTTGCAAAAGGTGCCAAACTATCCCGAAAGAAGTGCCAGAATTCATTTTCCATAAATAAGTATTATTTTAATACTCAAACGTTAATTTATACTTAATAAACGCTATTATTCTTTACTAGAAGAAGTGCCCGTTGAATTTCAACGGGTTTAATGAATCTAAATTTTCGTCAATGCAACGTAAAAATCGCAAGAATAAAATTGTGCACTGTTTTAACCATCGAATATTTCTATATAATGTCTGTTTCAATTAATTAACTAAAATCTCACAGAAATTCCTTGTGAATAAAATAGTACCTTTCTTTCTACTAAAATAGCCATTGTTATTAGTTTTAAATTGATTATAGCATTAGGATTTCAATTTCATTAAATAAGCAGAATTCCGGTTCCAAAACATTGGTTCAATCTTCAATTGCCTCTGATAATACTTTAAATAGATTTTGGAATACAATGTATGTACCTCAATATCGTTTATCGTCTGCTCAGTACTCTCACCTTCTCATTTTCCGAAACAACCACTTTCACCAGCTTTAAATGGATTTCAAACTTAGAAGAGAACTTGATTCAATTCAGTTAAAATAACCACATAACAAACTTCTTATTCCAAAGAAAATCCTTTTATAATATGCATTGTTTACCTAGAAATCATTCATTCTGAAAAGTGAATAAAAGTACCATGTACATATATTTCTTTCAACTAAAATAACCACTCTTAACAGATTTTAATGGATTAATGCTTTAGGATTTCAATTTCATGAAATAAGCAGATTTCCAAAAAAAAAAATTTGTTCAATCTTCAATTGCCTCTGATAGTACTTTAAATAGATTTCGGAATAAAATGTACCTTAATATCGTTTAGCGTCCGCTCACCACTCTGGACCTCTCAGTTTCCGAAACAACAACTTTCAATAGTTTTAAATTGATTTTTGCTTTGAAATATACTTGAGTCAATTCAGTACAACTTCCACTTTACATACTGTAAATTCCAAAGTAACTCCTTTTATAATAGGCAATGCTAGCCTAAAATTAATTCATTCTGTAAAGTGAATAAATAAAGTTCTTTCTTTAAACTATAATAGCCACTTTATTAAATAAGCACCAAAATTCCTTTTATATAAACAAATCAATTCATTAAAAGATCCACTGTTGTTTCTTCGAAAATTGCCTGTTAACAGTTTTAAATGTCCTTTTAATTTTAATTGAATTTTAATTTATATTCATTTCCAAACTTCGGCCATTGTTACGAAATTAATTCGAGGAATAACAATATAAATTCGTAAGGACGTATGGTTTACAAAGAATTTAATTTAAGAATGCTTTTTATTTCCAATTTTTCTAAAATGACACCGTTGATGCTTAAAATTTTTTATATTTACGTTAATATACTTATTTTCCACAAAACACGCCAATCTCTCCCCTTCCTTCCTCTCTCTGTCGTATTGAAGCACTTAAAGCACGCTTATTCCCAGAAGGATGTATACAATAAGAGTAATTTGAGGTGTAACAATGATAATGGTCGACATAGCAACATCACGTTAAAATGGCGAGATTTCCACAAAATATGCAAGTTAAACGTTTAACATGGAATATTTCGAAATGTGGGCGAAAAAAGACGAACGGAATAAGAAACTTTATAATTTTTTCTTCAAAAAGGTTCAAATCCGAAGGTAGTCTGTTAAATTCTTCTAATTTTAATTTCCAAATGAATAAAAGCTTGCACGTCGAAAAATCGCGTTTTACATGTTAAGTAATGGGAAAAGGAAATGCCTCTCTTGGAGGAGAACCAAGGAATTTTTTCGCGATTTAAGTTAGTCATCACCTGAAAAATCGTTAATCAAGCTTCCTTACCAAATTTCGAGTTTCTATCATTATTATTTCTCGAGTTATTAGCGTTTGCATAGCGTGACTAACCAACCAACCAACAGACGACAGCTATTATTATATAAAATTAAAACGCAGAAAAAATTATATCCTAAATTATATCCTAAAAATTTTGCCATAGGCGCCATATAACCTAGGTACATCTCTGTCCTGAGGTATCCCATTGCTTTAAAACGCCGTCTATCGTCTAACTGTGGGGAGAACCACATAGCATTCATTTAGATGAAGCAATGAGGATGGTTTTTGATACGTCCGCTCTCCAGGAGGTAATTGCCACCTGTAGGTGAAACAATGGTTTTGAGATTTTTTTACATAAAATTTATCCGATTATACCTTCGATTTTTCGTCTCTCTGTCTGACGCACTAACTCCTTAACGAAAGCAGCTAGAGACTTCGTTATTTTGCCAATCGATTCAGTATTTTGTGTCTCCGGAAAAAACTGCTATTTATTCTCTGCTTCATCAGCCCTTTCCTGACTTCTTATCTGATATGACCAGGTTCATTACTATGAGAAATTTGTGATGTTATTGAGAAGGTTTAAAGATGTTTACTGAATTGAGTGCATACGATTTTCATTGCAAATCATGTGACTATTTACAATTTTGTCTGAATATTCTCAGTCCACATTCTTATATATAACTGTATAAGAACGAAAAATTACATTACTGAAAACTAGAAGCCTTTACTAATTATATAACGAATTAGCCATACAAAAATATATAAATACGCTAATTTAGTCCAGAAACGGTTAAAGATAAGACGCTATCAAGAAATAACTCAGGAGAAAAAACAATTTTTTGGAACTAAGTGCTTTAGAAATGAAGCATTGAAGCATTCCTTTAAACATACCTTTAATAACTGCAATCACTTTGTAAATATTTCTTAGTTTATAAAGTGTTCTTGGAAGTAGGAAAATATACTATCTTCTTTCAAACATTTTACATAGGCAAATAAAACAGTTCTCGTACTATCCTTTACATAGAATCACAAAAATTGTTCGCGATAATTAATTTATTTTAATGATTGCTGTACTTTTAGTGTTTTCGATTTGCCTAAAGGATCAAGCAAAGGTTATAATGTTTTTTAAGACTATACAAAGGCGATACGCTCTGCAGCGCCGAAAACAGCGCAAAGGGGTTTCTCGGAGATCCGCAATTTCTTTGGGCAGCACCGTCGCTCGCGTGACCGAGCAGTCGTGGGAGAGAGCAGGGAATTGAAAAAAAAACAACCCCCGTCCTTCCTCCTCCTCCCCTTCAATCCTCCCCCATCCCCTTCGCCTACCCCTTTCTTCCTCCTGCCCTTCCTCTCACTCGCCCTACCCACGCGCGCGGGCACTGGGGCTCGACACAAAAGCCTTACACACGCCAAAGTATTTCCGAGATGTGAATCGCTTTACAGACGCCAACTGGACGCAGTGTACTTCTCACAGTGTGTCTTTGGGTCTGTAGGCTATACAAAGAAGGACAAATCAATGAAACGGGGGAGTTACTCTGGGTTATTTCCAATGCTAACATCCAAGCTGACGGATTCGGAGCAGTGCTTTATTTTATTTATTCAAAAATGACCATACGCAAATGATCAGAACGCTTTGGGCGGCAGCCCATTGCCATCTGTTGAGCTAAGTGTTACGTCGGAGATTCGATGTGTACGATCGAGGGGGGACCTGAATCTTGCACAACTCCTTCTGACGCGTGAAAGACGCTGATAAAACAGAAAAAATAACCTTTGCTGAATTCCACTATTTATTATGGCATCGTTAGGTAAGATAAGACGAAGGCGAAACCAGAATCGTGCCATTTAAATAAAATTTGCATTAAATTTTTATTCTGTATATTTATCTTGGAACAAATCCGCCGAGTTACAAATTTCACCGCAAGCCTATTATTTTTAATCACTTTTAATCGTTGACTAATTATCCCAATTCATTTATGTAATGATGCTGCTCAGTAGAACCTTTGTTTTTACATTCTTTCGATGTTGCAAACGCAACTGTGTTAGAGTTAATTTCTCCCATATAAGCTTGTCATCTTAAAGACTAATAGAAAAGCAACTTCAATATTAGAGAAAAGGTTTTTACGTAAACCGATGCAAATATTTTGTCAGACAGTCGAAAAACCATTTAATAATAAAATTTCATGCGTTAATGAGGAAGGAGAAATAACAAGGTAATTCGATCATAACTTACCATTGTGACAATATTTATTTTCTACTAGGAGATCGACTTCAAAGAACACGAGATGATTATTCTGACCCGACTCCGTATGAGAAATTTAAAAATGTTGACGTTTGAAAAAGTAGCATCGGAAATTCTGTTTATTAGATTGTGAACGAAGTGTGAATGGATTCTGCGATGATTGGCTAGTCGTTTTTCCGGCCAATATAACTCATCTTATCATGGAGACCAACTGACTCACTTTTACGCCCATAAACCCATATTTTCCGGGTCATTCATTTAAGAGATCATAAGCTAGGATATGACGCCGATGGGCGCTTTCTTAGGGATAGTGTTTAAGGTGCGGGAGTCGTGATGTGTGTGTGTGTGTGTGTGGGGAAGAGGAGAGAGAGAGAGAGAGGCGATTGAGATTAGGTCTCTTTGATCGAGCAGCAACAACCGGACGAGTTTAGGGCGTTGCGGGTGAGTGATTGCCGAAGGAACGCCGTGGAAAAGAGAGGCGGTCAACGTCCGAAAATAGAGCGGCCGTTTGGGCGCCGAGAGAAAAGGGCCGCGTGACCGTGAGCGAGGGAGATGGTAGGGGGTGGTTTCACTCGATATTTTGGTTCGGGACGTATTTCTATATTCAGTTCCAATGCGCGTCGAAAGGTACAAGTCTGGGTTATGAAAACTTTTCTTCATCGATTGGGATTTTAATTTCCAATAACGCAACATTCACATTGAAAAATCGGTACAACATAAACTGTACAAAGTTTCTCATATACTAATGCGTCGTTTAGTTATCTTTAGAAAATGAAAATCGTATGAGCCGATTTTTAGAAAATCCTATTTTTGTTAAAGTTGCCGAAGAATAAACTAGCCTTATATTCATTCATTGAGAAAAATAAAATATGTAGTATTATTGCAGACGTATACTCACGTAATTGTACGAAATTTGATCAAAATATTTTTAGCCGTTTTTGAGAAAATCAAATTGTTGTTAAAGTTACCTAGAATAAACTAGCCTTATATTCATTTTTTGAGAAATATGAACTATTTTGTATTATTGAAGACGTAAACTCAAGTAACTGTACAAATTTGATCAAAATCGTTAAAGCCGTTTTTGAGAAAATCAAATTATTGTTAAAAATACGTAGAATAAGCCTCCCTTAATTATTGAGCAATGTCAACCAATTCTTCAAAGCTTCTGCTCTGTATGATGAAATGCCTAAGTACGAGATCTCATTCATTTTTGCTCTACCGTTTAGGCTCTAGAGCCAGTAACAGACAGACTGACATACGGCATTGCGAAAACCACTTTTTCGGACTCGGCTACACTTAAAACGTATATTTCCATCAAAATCACGAGGTCGAATTTTTTCGCGATTACAGTACTTTCACAATATTCTTCGTATATGAGAAAGTAAAAAAGTCGGTACGTCTTCAACTTGCTAAAATGGTTACTCAATGGTGTTGACATCATCAGTATCACATTTGTCAATCTAGGAAAAGTAGATACCTATATCTTGTGTTATGCGTATATTAATTGCTGTAATATTTGTCATTACGTTGAGTTAATCTACGCAATAAATAAATTCGCGAAACATCCTCATCGTCTTTTCGTAAATACGATTCCTCTTGGGAACACTTTCCTTCGCCTTATGCCTCCCAAATACGCGTCTACGTGATGGAGCCGGACCTACTCATCGGATCGCCTCCACGTCGCGGCGGACGCACGGGAGCGCCCTTCAAACGGGCGGGGCACATTTCTCCCCTCCTGTTCTCTCCTCCCCTCCTAATCACCCCTCTCTCCCTCAAATACCATTGCCGCCCCACCCCATCACTTCTCAACGTCCTCAAAAACGCCGCCGCGAAACGTACTGACCACCACGCTCTGTCTCTCAGCCTCTGCATCGTTAAGTCCGCAAAAAGAGATACGATCTCGTTTATAAATTGATTTCATATTCAGCGTCGAAAATTCTGGCAACATAAAAATTTTGTAATTGATACGTTTTCTAAAGTAAGAGGATGAACTTCTTCAGCTTCGAATCATGAATAATACGTACACACATTTGCATTTGGTGTTGATAGAATTTTTTATACTAAACTGAGGACAGTCGGATTCAAATGCGTATTCTTCAGTTCAGAAATTCCGCCCTTACGACAAAACCTTTTGTCGCTTGACTCGTAGCATCTCGACGCTTGGAGAACTTCATTACTCTCTTCGCACGCGCACTTTCTACACTCGACCTTTAGCCTTTTCTCTCCGCGAGGACGCAGTTTTCCGAGTGTCAATCGCAACCGCTAGCGATAATTTTCATCATCCAATCTCATTTCTTTCGCCTTCGGTGTTTCCAGTTTTATGATTCGCGCATTCCGACTTAAGACTTTTGGGGTACCTTTGCCTTCGCCGACACGTTGCTGAAACATCTGATTTTAAATGAGACGGCACTTCTTCTCCATCGACTATGAACCGGAATGTTTTCGGAAGGAATAATCGGCGACGTAAAGCGGGAGAGCAGCAGCAACGCGGACTGCGAAATAGTCGCCACCCCGACGCGTCCTTCGTTCACAGCGAGCGATCTTCTGGCCGCCGCGTGTCCCCGGCAGCACAAGCCGATTCGCGTCGGGCATACGTGGAGAAAAGAGTGCAAGACCACGTGACCCACCCCCATCCGCCTGCCTTCATCCCTTTCGTCCTCTCCTCCACTCCCTCGCCGCCACACCATTTCGCTCTTTTGACCTCGCCCTTCTCTCCCTCCACGCCCTGCGTCTGCCAACCCCTTCATGCCGCTCCCCGGCGTTGCCTCCGCCCTTCGAGCAGGGCCTCTATGCACTCGCGAGAGGGGCGAAGTCCCTGAGCCGCCTCGCGCAGCCTCCAGCTTCTGCTCTCGTGGAGTGCGACGCTCGGTCACCCTCTGCATGCGACTTATGGACGACCCCAAGACGAACTGACCGCCCAAGTGGACAAACGGCGCCGGAAATTTCTCCGAGCGGAGGCCATAAAGTCTCTTGGTGTCTGGGATAATTTTAGAACGGGAATTCACGTGGAATTTCCGTTTCCCAGTCTCCAATTGACGCTCATAAAAGAGGTCGTGGAGGAAAACGAATAAAATAAAGATGAAGTCGAGATTCCGTTGAAAAAAATTTTTCTAGTGACTTTTAAAGAGTGGCTGTCGCAGCATATGTGTCAGAGAGAATATCACTTAGGCTATAGGTTGATTCAATGCTTGTTTTGTAAATGCCGATATCCGATCGGCTCACGGAAAAAAGGGCATTTATCTTCTGTATCTTAAGTGGTAATAAAGTATTTCTGCAGTTCTCGATTGCCTTTGCGTTAAAATAATCTACAGTCGAATTGAACAATATTCGTAAGCTTCCATAAAGTATACATCGCGTAGTAATCATTTTCCTAAAATTAAAGGAAATTATCGATGTACTCCAGTTACGTGGCAGCGTTCGTAGAATCGCTCGCCCGACAGAGAAGCGAACAATCGTTCGAGTGGCTGTTAAATGCGCGAGCGTGATCTTTTTCCGCGTCCTTCTCCCTCGAGATTCGAATCCGGTCCTGCGAGAGGGAGGCCGAACGAAGGAGGAGGAGGAGAGGGGATGTTGAGGTGGGGGGGAATGTGTTAGGCAAGTGGCTTCAGCCCCGGTGGCGGGGAAGTCGAGCAGACTTTCACCGGGAGGGATAAAGGAGGGTGGGTCCGGTAAAAGGGGAGTGGTGGGGAGACTGATGGGGGAGGGGGGGGGGTGAGGAGAGGTCTCTTTGGTCACTCGGAAGGTCCTTTCTCCTCCACCCTCGACTCCGCGGCCAGCCTTCTCTCCGTTCTACTCCCCTCTCCCCTTCTTTCTCTTTAATTCTCTCCCTCTCGCCGCCTCCTTTCTCTGCCTGCCAAGATTATAACCGTCGCCTTACTTCGCCATTAATATGGCCGATGTTTGCCGTAATTCGCAGTTACGCATCCCTCTATAGAACAGCTGAGGTTGTGTCACGGGAAAGATGAGGCGGGTAAAAGTGGTGCGACGAACCAATGGCGGAACCAAGAATATCTATCTCTCCGAGAGCAACCTGTCATTCCGAATGTTAATTTTCTCGAATATAATTCGTCATATATTTTTCGATTTAAAAACGCTGGCCTTTCTCTCGTCCGTATCATCCCGCCCTTGTGGAATTAATGGTTACATTATTGTTGACTTGAAAGAGGGATTCACGGCGCCTTCGGAAGAAATTTGCCTTTTGACGATCTCCTTGTTACTAACGGCACGAATATGCCTGCGCTTCGAGTTTTAAATTTGGACAATCAAAACTTTCCTTTCAATTTCTCTTTTTTATTGACATCAAAATGGATGAGAATAGCGCCTGGTTTCGTGATGGTTTATTATTTCCATGCCTCTGGAATGCAGAGTGAAACGAAGAAAGTTATTGAAAACTCCAAACTGTTGTCTGAAAGCTACTAGACTTTATGCGTTCCTAACGAGTAAAGCTTTGAATATCGTAACAACAGTAATTGCCGACGCCATAGATCACCGAGAAATGGTGAAATTTTTCCAACTCCTGAACTTCAGCAGGGGTATTTACTACGAGAAATTGAAATTCAAGCGAAATCTTTGAATTTTTATCGAAGAACTATATTTAGTACAATTAGTTTTGCGTTTGTGCAAATATTCAGAGACGTACCTTGGCGATTTGGCGCCTATGGCAAATTTTTTAGAAAACATCTTGGTTATGTAGGATATCACTTTTTCTGCGTTTTAATAAAGAATAATAGCGTTATTATTATATATAAATTAACGTCTGAGTATTAAAATAATACTTATTCCTGGGAAAATGAACTGTTGGCACTTTTTTCGGAGACGTTTGGCGCCTTTGGCAAGCGGCGCCTACGGAAAATGCCACCTTTGCCATACTCTAGTTACGCCACCGCAAATATAATATGTATTATAATTATCATACTAGTGAATGTTACCAAATTTATTCAACGAATAATATTTCACAAAATGTACCAATTTCGTTATGGGAATATTTTTGTACATGTCTAATTCTAATGTTGGAGTCTCTCAAAACTCCAGGGAAAAAAGGGATTTATCGTAAAGCTCGTTAAATCTCAATTCGAGTAGCATCCAGCGCAACAACACGCATGTCTACTAAGGCACTTGCGCATACAATTCCTCTCTTTCTCACTCCACCACTCTTTTCCTCTCTCGCCTTCTCAACCCTTCTGCGCTGAATAGGAATAGACTCGCCCCTATGCCTCCGGCGTCTCCTCACTTTCACCGAACGCACCTGCCCTCCCTTTCCCCCTCCGCTCTCTCCTTTCTCCCCGCTTTATCCCGCGTCTTCTCACACCCTCGCTCGCTCCCATTCGTCATTCCACTAGCCCACCTGCGTCTCCTGCGCTGACATAAGGACAAGCATTGCTCACGATACGCGATTCCGCAGTTACGGCAAAAATGTTCCACTTGGTTGACTCTTAAGATTATTTTCTGCCATCGGAAGAAAAATTATCCTCACGCTTTCGATGCATTTAATTTTAGATCTCTGCAATCAATATAAACGATCCTAGATTAATTTGTGGCTAATTAATCCGACTTCATTTCTGAAAACCAAATGTTAAATTTCCATACTGTTTATTGTAAAGAAATCGAATATATTAATTAAGAAATTTTAAAATTGTGTTTTTAGAAATTATTATTTGATTTGCTTCAAGATTCCAGAGACTCGTTGGCATGTAATATTTGCTAAATTATACACAATTTTACGTCAAAAGCGAAGAATCTCGGGCAGAAAACCATCTGAGAAAACAGAAACTATTATAAAACGATTTCCTGCACGTGCCAGTAGTATTCGCTAACCAACCCATATATGTTTTCTTCTTCGGAACCTTACGCAATCTTTGACAAGGAAGGTGTTTCAGACGCGACTCTTTCAACGCGCTAGGCGCGACATCGAACGATTTCAACAAGAGACTGGCAGACGAACGGACGGACGGACGGACGAACGCTCACGCTTCCAGTCGTTTTAATTCCTTTCGTCTTCTTTATTCTTACGTTACGCACTGTCGAACGCTGACCTTTCTGCATCGGCTCTCCTTACTACGCCGCCTGAATTCACTTACAGCGGTGGTTACGCAAGCGATGAGAGATGTTGGCTGCTGTGTCGTCTCTGAAAAGAGAGCGAGTGGATAGCGCGGTGGAATGGCGGTGGGGGCGGACGAAGCGATCAGCGGCCTTGCCCTTCTTCACCGATGACCCCCTCCCTCTCCTCCTCTTTCCCCTCTATTCTCCTCCTCCTATCTCATTCCACTCTTATATACTATTTCTATTTCCCTCTCTCTCTCTCTCTCTCATGTAACACCTTCTCTTCCTCCTAATACCACCTCCCCCGGGCAAGTGAAGGGGGGCCGTAGTTTCGATGCTTTCTCTGCCGCGATGGAAAATGGGACGCCTGCTGCCTTCCGCATCCGGAAGGTGATGCGGAAGAAACGCGACCCCCTCGCCATCCTGCTCCTGTCTCCGCCCCCTCTCCCTTTCCTCCTCCCTTAGCCATCCTGCTCCTGTCTCCGCCCCTCGTTCCCTTTGCAGCTTCCCTTCCCGCCCTCCGTCTCCCGCCAGGTGACGTGGAAATCTCGTTTTTCAGACATTTTTCACTCTTTATAGCGCTCGAGTTTCACGGATTAAAGGCGGACGCGTGAGAGAGAGAAATACTTGATGAGGCGTAAGAAATGGACTTTTCGTTTTCATTGAACTGTGAAAGAGGCCTTTCCCAAGAAAATTGAAATTTCCGTGACCAACCGTGCCAGACTGCGCTCTAACCTGATAATATACCCGATGGATAAACGAGACATATTAAAAAATGCGCCGTCGTAGACAAACCGATGAAAATGTTTAGGTCACCGATTCCTCTCACGAAAAATGACAATTTCTTGAAAATATAATTCCCTAACTCTCGGGTTAGGTTTAAATAATTCTACTATACTACTATGCACATACCTACTAGAAATGGCGTTTCTGCTGCACTCGTGCACCAAGTTATAATTAATATAATATATATTTATATATCTTCATACGTGAAAAATAATGAAATGCTGAAGAACTTGTGGCTGTTGAAGCATTTTAACTATAATTGACGTATTTTAGTATTAGCGATGTTATTTCCATTACTAATGTTGTCATCAGCAATTGGCTCACGAAAATGGCTGGATTAAAATACATTGGCCGCTTAAATAATGGAAAAATATAAGATTCGATTCGCGTCCTCTAAGTGCCAGCATAGTTTACGAATAAAGTAATTCAATAAATCTGTGTAAATAACCTGTGTTTAAAATATCCGCTACGATCGATTTTTGTTACAACTGATACACTTGATGCTATAGTTTGAGCGAAGAATTCCTTCTCTTTGCTTGGTAAGATTTCATCTCATTTCGCGTGCGGATCGGATCAAACACCAGATATATAAACTACCCAGGTTTGCTTGCGCATGTGTGGGTTCAAGGAAGGAGGACATTATTAGAAAATGAGAGAGAAAGTTTTTCGAGAAAGAAGAAAACGTAGGAGAGGAGTGAAGAGGATAGGAAGAAAAACATGGGAGCGATCGGAGGGGTAAGAGGGAGGTTAGATGGAAGGAGGAAGGATGAGGCAGTTTGGTGCGATCGTGCGCTCAATGGTGTCAAAACGTGTTGGTGCGTGCGTTTTCGGGCGCGGAGGACCATCCCACGAAGTGGGGAAAACAGCGATTGGTGGATTTAGCATTCCGGACGCGCCTTCGAGATGAGCGATAGGAAAATGAAGAGAGGGAAAAGAGAGAGAGAGAGAATGACAGAGAAAGTTATATGAATTAAAAATGGATAGCAGGAAGGAGAGGGAGAGTAGATGGGATTCCTTCCAATGTGGTCATTTCCTTTGGTTTACGTGCGAGACGTAGGACTTGTGAAATCACAGAATAACACCTTGCAATAACATCAACAGATGGTATGTTATACGGCACAAGTAATTTTTACTCTAATTATTAGTTAGTGTATGATAACTTTCTCGAGGTAAAGGTTTTAATATCCTTCATTTTAAGGCTAACGTTGAAAACAAAATAACGGATTCTAATAAAAAACGAAACAAAAATTTAAAAACATTTTATTTTCGAATGTGTTGATCGAATTATGGGATAATGAAAGACTTTAGCTCATTGTGATGCTTAATCATATGAATGAAACTATTGGCTCTATCTACGAGTATGCTACATATATTCTCACGGAAATGGTACTTATTCCTCAAACGTTTGGAACAGAAGAACGTTTTGCTATTTACATTTATAAGTATGCCATATTAACTTGCTGGAGTAATTAAAGTTTATATATAATTTTATGATTAAACGATGCAGTGAAACTTTTAATTGCCAGTTTAATGAATTGAAGTAACCCTGAAGGAATGCATATTATGTGCTGAATTGTAAACACATTTTGAACGGTTGAATATCGAATAGTTTTGGGAATAATAACTCGCAATTGTCCTTGAAATCCACTTTTAACTTGTGTACTGTGTTAATTTTGTGGCATTTCTCTCATTTAATAATGATCCTGCAAGTTTTACCGAAGTGTGAATTGGAAATACTTATTTCAAACGGACAGCTTCAGTCTCCTGCAAGGTCCCGGACATCAATCCCTTTTTCTTCAGTCTGGCGTTGAAATCTCCGAAAGCGTTTGCAGCGACGTAACTGCTTCCCATCGCATATTGATTGTTTCGGAGGTACAGTTGCAGGTTCTCTCACGAGTGCCGACGTACGGTATTGCAAGAGTATAAAGCAGGCATAAAGGTCAGCAGACTTTAGTGATATCACCCTCCCGAAGCCAGAGTACTTCCGCTAACCAAAAACTGCCGGAAGAAGACTCCCAAATTGAGAAAGGAATACGCGGATGTCGCGCCCACGCGTATATCTGTCGAGTACATATGACTCGATTAAGAAAGGCAGGGAGGAAATACTATTCAATTCGTGGATACTACAAAAAATACGTATTATTTTTTCCGCAAACTACTGTGATGACCCACCAGACTTGTCTACTTGGATCAGAGCATGCCTTACTATTTTTAAGAAAGGATTCCTTGAGAAATTCCTCTCGATAAGGACGTTGTTCGGTAATATTTGTAATCGATGGAATAAGAAACTTTACACAAACACTTTCCCCTCTGCAACATCCTTAAGAATACAAGATTTGATGAAAGAGCCAAGCGACACACTCTTGACATTCTTTTTAGTCTGGTTGCACTCATCTGATTGTTCTGTTTTGCAATACACTTTAATATTTCCAAAACTTATCTGCTGATTAATCTGTTGGAATATAACGGTCCTATTATTCATTTGAAATAAAAAAAGAAAGATACGATTAACAGCTGAAAATTTTATCTTGAAAATATAACTTTGAGCTTCGCACAAACTCAAACAATACCTAGAAAAAGCAATAACATTTCTGGCACAAGTGTTTTATGTGTGGGAATATAAAACATGAATATCACCTAACGGTTTATTTTCTCATCGAAAAGAAAGGCATTTTGGACGAATTTGCGCAACCCTGAATTTCCCGCGCTAAAAATTAATAGTGCTGGTATCGATCTCCCTCCTCTCCACAACGCAGCGGCTTATGCCAACTTCTTGCGTAACGGCATAAGAGGAAGAAAAAAGCGCCTTCGAGCACGCGCGCGCCGCCCGCTGAAGCTCATCGCGATTCGTCGCGCGGCAAATTCAATCGAGCGCACGGCCCGTCCCCGGCGACGCCCCTCGCACGCGGGGGCTTACAGTTAACCGCCGGAGGGCCACCGGAGTCCTCTCTCTCGAACGTCGCTCCCCCGCCCCTCTAGACACGACCTCCCGTCTCGCCCTCATCCCGCCGTCACGTCCCCGGCCACTCCTTACGCTTGCCCACTCGCTTCTTCCCTGAGGCGCGGCCCCGCTGACCCACAAAATGAGAGGAGTCGAAACTTTTGACTTCCGATCACGGAATTGGAATTCTCTCCAAAGGAATTCGCGCGGAAAAGAGAGGAGTTTTCCACGGTAATCACTAATGTCACTTGTTGTTTATCCATTGCCAAAACAAAGATATTTAATTCGATTTACAATTTCCGTATAATGTAGGGCTATCAACGGTATTTTTATGTGCTATTAAATTAATATTTACACATATTGAAGTTGAAAGAAAAGTATCATAAAGAGAAAATGATAATATCAATTACACAAAATTTTATCATTAGCCATACGACCCTCGTTCTCTATAAACCGTTAAAATATCAATTTCATCGATCCATATCAAGAGTAATTTTTAAAAGACCTTTAGCATAAATAAAAATGCGTACTATTTAGATATTGGTAACAGCAAATGTGTATCTAAAAATATGAATATTGGATAATTGGGATGCAATAGGACATTTTTTGTACAGTAGGTCTACGTATGGTGTAATAATCTACATCATCTGTTAAAGTTAAAGAGCCAAAAATGAAATTTTCACTTATATGAAAATCGATGTAAAACACGGGTATACACGTCATAATAGTGACTTGAAAAGGCTCCAACAAAGCATGCGTGCCAATGGTTTTGGTTATAATGGGAATGAATGGCAGAAAATTGACGGAAAAATTAATCCCATCATTTCATTACTAAAAAATTGTTTCTTCTTGCTTAAACTCAAAACCCATAAAATTATACATACATATATGTGTTTATCGGAAGAGGACTTTCTCCATAAAAATGATCTTAATTAAGGGAATGTGGATAATAACAATAACTTATGAATACGCTGAGATGCAGTGTCATGGGAGAGTTCGAGATGTTTGGATTTTGACCGAATGCAGCGAAAGAATAGAGCGGGCATTGATATCTCCTCTCAAGAAGGACGATTTGGAATTTTTCTTTCACTTACTCTGTCTGTCAACTGTCGTTCATAGGTTGTCCCTAAATATCTTTCGTCACGAAGCTTAAAATCTACTGTAAATTCCTATTTGCTAAAACACCTGCATGAACTCCTCACGAAGAAACAGATAAACGTGTCAGAGTTTATATTTAAAACGATAGTAACGTTGGTGGAACTTAGCCCACGCCAAAGAGACATTATTGTAAGAACTCGCGGATGGGCCGCAATTAAAATAGCTAACGAAAATAATAAGGAAGTGAGGGTTAAATATAAATATGGTGCCTGCTATTTCAGTCGTAGAAGTTCCTGTCTTGATCTGTCGATCGTTTAACACGGTCAAATTTCGGAAGGTATAATCTTTTGCCAAATATCGCGAAAAATCAATTTAAAAAATATCATTATTTTATATATTTAAATCAGTCATTCAGTATGAAATAAAATTATTTTTGCGTAAAAGATTGAATTCTCGGAATAACCGAGATACATATCGTATACAGTCATGATCATTTGTTTCCAACATTTAGCAATCTCTTTTAAAGGTCACCTCTGCGGTCGAATATAAAAGTTGCGAGGAAATCTCTCCCTTTAAAAGAATCATCATCGCTCAACTTATTGCTCTTAATTTGGCGGAAAAGTTCGAAACCGAGTTTTTGCAAAGCGAATGCTATATAGAGAGAATTAAACGAACTCTTCGAACAAGTCACTCAACTCCGCCTCAGAGAAGAACTTTCATCGACTGCAAAGAGAAACTCTGGCGACTGGTTTGTGTCGCAGCTGCAGCATTTCACTAATTATCTGCGATAGTCCCGTAAGGCTGCAATACTCGTCGCCAACTACAAAATCTACCGATGATTGATATATATATATATATATATATTCTAACATTTAAAGTTTGTATATTCGTGCAGGCAAATTTAGTTCATTTTAAGAATTGTTTTGACACTGCACGAATATACAAACTTTCAACGTTAGAAGCCATAGCACGAATCTCGAAATTAAGTTCACATAATGCAGTGCCCACTTATTTTTTCGTACGATATTTTCCCTATAAAAAATACTCTCTAGATTGATGGGATCTTCCCAGGAGCGAAGTGAATGCCCGCAATGCAGAGGTTCCCGGAGGACAGGGTGCCCCGAAAACCTTCAAATTGTATTCGCGGGAATTTGATGATTGGGATTTCAGTATTTTTCGGTCGGGGGCGCCTATATTTTCCTCTACTCCAATTCATCTCCTGTTAGGCGGATACGCTTGTCCAAGTAACTGTTAGATTTAATATCTTTAGTTTAAAGCTTTCCGAGAATTCGGAGATTTCTGAGAGTGAAGAAACCTTCGAAGGAACAAATACTGCAAACACTTTGGGAAGCATCGCGTGCACTCACCTTCGGCGAGCACCGCGCACCAAGCCACCATCACCACCACAGTCACCATCGCCGTCCATCGCGGGGCGCAGTCCCTTCCCCGCCGCATTTTCCTCGCGTGCACCACTACACTCGCGGAGGGCACATGGGAGTCCTGCCTTCGATCGCCGCCTGCTCTCCCCTCGGACGAGGAGAGGCCGCCGGGAACGAACCCGGGGCAACTTTTAACACAAATCTCGGCGTCTATCGCACCGTGATCTATACTCTCACCCTTTGCGTAGATCGCGGCCGAAGACGACCGCCCGGGATCGAACCAAAGCCCACGAATCGGACGGAGTTAAGCACGTTCACCGGAGAGCGTTGCTAGTAGGTCATGACGGAGTTGCGACACACAAGTGCCAGCCAACCGGCCGGCTCACACTTAAAAATCCACAGGTAAGAAGGGAATATATCGTCGTCCGTCCAAGGAGGAGATCGCGGGTCGGCCTCGCGGTGGCGTTTTTCCTCCGAATCCCCAGTTATAACTTCTCACTATGCACAAAAAACAGTCACCTTATATGCCCAAGTGTGTGTGTTCGTGGAGCGTCTCCGAGAGTTCCTCGGCTCCTTTCTTCGCACCTGACTGCCCGCGACTGAGCGTCCAGAGCGAGGCGAAGAGGAGAGGAGGGGAGCGGAGGCAGAAGGGGGAGAACGGTTTCCTCCGGTGCTGCTCCCCACCCATAACCTCCTTCTTGCTCCTTCCCCACCCCATCGGTATCCTACTTCGAGCTCTGGCGAGGCCAACCTCTCTCTCCCTGCTCGCTTCATTACGCCCTCGAATCCTTCCTTCCACTCCAGCCTCTTTCTCTCCCTCCCTCCGTGTGTCTCCCTCCCTGTATTTTCCTCCATGTACCTCCCTCCCTATGCCTCCCTCTCTCGACCGCCTCTCATCCTCACGGATATCCGCGAGGTCCTCAAAGAGGCAATCGCTCGGAGAACCACTCAATACGCGCTGCTGACCCACTCTCCGTCGCTCGGTCTCTTCCTCGCCTCTCTTAGGCCTCTGTATCTATCGATTCCATAAGCTCCGCTACGTCCACAGCATCCATTTCTTCAGTTTTGCCGTCCAATCATTTTATAAGCTTTCTTTAGAATTATTGATTTTTATTCGTCTAGATTTGTGGATTTATAGCCACTTAGGATATTCATTCAATTTTGCTCTCTTGATTAAACAATTTCCTTATTGTTAAAAACATCGTGCTATGCATACCTTATAATTAAACGTTTTCCTTATTGTTAAAAACATCAATTTATCTATGTGCTCGACTTATGTTGAGAATGGTACTTCTTTATCACAGTAAGAGAATCTGGAGATTTCAACAGGTGTGTGTTTTTCAAAATAATGCTTTTTTGCATCAAAGTAAATCTCTGGAAGTTTTAAGTTCTCGGTTTCGTCAGACATGCGTAATAGCTGGTCTTTTACAATACAATCGCTAGACGTGCGGGGAAGATCTTATATATCTCGAGCGAGAATAAAAGGAGTCATTTGGCTGCCTCAGAGATTATCGAGTCATATAGGTAGATTGTTACAGATAAAGAGACTTAAACGCCATTCCTATCGAGAACGAGCATCGCTCCCCAAATCTCAAGCAATGGAACCTCAATCAGACTAAAACGAATCCATTCGCACTGTATCTTTCTCCTCTTCTAGGGAATGTCTTCACTTTTTTTTCACTCTAATCGTTTCCGCGCTACTTGCACCGACAACGTTTTTCGCTCTGAATTTTTCTGCACTTTAAACGCAATAATCATTTTCCTCCTTTCTCCATTTCGAAATCACGACATAAAGGAGCAATACAGATTGGCTTTCACTCTTTCTCTAACGCGCTCTCCGACCTCTAATCGCATCCATCAGACGCTAGATATCACCGAGACGGTCCCTCATTCTTGTCGCGTTTACTCGTATCGACGGCAGGGGGCGCCATAAGCCTCCACGAGGCGCTCATTCCTCTTTCTCTCTTTTCATCCGACTTTTCCATCTTCATTAAAACAAGCTCACTTTCTCGCCTGGCCTTGCTTTTCTTAATTTGACGCAGAATGAGACCGATACTACGAATAGAAAATCGGAATTTTCATCCTATATGGTTTCAGTAAGTCGCCCTTTGTTCGTTTCAAAGCTATTGGTTTGGTTTCTTTATTAAATTTGACTGTAATTAAAATCCTACTCTTTGCCAAACATATCAGTTTGAGGAACCTTTTTTCCCCTTAATATCTCTTCTTCTGAATAAAAACGTAAAGAAATGTGATAGACAAACAATCTTTCTTCTTTCTCTTCAGTCGTCTACTTCTATCTTCCCTACTCATCTACGCTGTGCCCACAAAGTTCCGCAATACTCAAACAGTAGTGACCCATCTTCATTACATAACACACTGTTGGAAATAGTATTTTAAATAAATAAATATGGTTTTCCGCGTGATGTAATACTTTCTTTTTATTATCTTAAGATACCCGTCGCCTTTTTGTGAATCAATCTGAAGTATTTGAATAGACTGGTAGCAGGTCGCACTGTTGTGATGGTGGACTTTCAATGCCTAACTTATGATGCGGTGTCTTGCATTCTTTGTTAAAAGAAATTAAGACTCTAAAACTTTGGTTTCGCTAATTGATTGTTTTAGCGATTGAGCATTGATGGATAATTATGAAATTAACGCTTTTCGTAATTGTTCATCGAATCACTGTAGGCACAAATTTAGAGGCGTTGAGAGAGGTTTAGCAAAGAATGGAAACTAACTTCAACTTTTACAAATATTCCTTTTAAAATTTAGGTTCTGCTTTTATTTATTACAATCTGTAATACTCGGTTATATAAGTTCTTACTTCTTCATAATTAACAATGATCATATTTAGCAAACATCCTTTATACCGGTTAATGAAAATGAAATGTTATCGTTTTGTAAAATATTATATGTAACCTATTTGATTTAGCCAAAGTTGCACCAAAAATTTTCCACGAAATGGTTGGTGTTGAATAAATTCCCGTGACACCTATTGTCATGGAATGGCTGACGTTATATACTTTCTCCTGAATAAACAGCAGTTTAGAACCTTCGTATCTACATAAATACGAGTATTTATAAATGGTTGCCATCACTCAGCTCTCTTGATATTAGCATTTTCCACTGCATTATGAGAAGGTGTTAGGTTATAACGTAATAGCATGAATTGCATTATTAGAAATGCTTTGGTTACCATGATTATTTTTCTTTGTAGGAACTAAATTTCATATGATTTATATAAATATTTAGAAAATATAATGAAAGTTATAAATAAACACTCTGAAAGGTAAATAAACACAATAAATATACCGAACGAAAAGAACCTCTAGCACTCAGATAAAATAATCTTCGAAACGTTTGAAAATTTCGTTTACTTTCTTTTATTATTTTTTGGGCCAATGCGCAAATTTTCCCTACGGATAAAATTTTGACGGAGGAGAAAGCGGATATGAAAGCAAAAAATTAATATTTAATTAAATAATTACATACGGAAAGATGCTGTTTACTTTAATCTTGTTATATATTTATAAAACTACAGACATGCATTGATTATTTCTTCCACAGAACATCTTTTTATATCTGATGGCTCGGATTCAGCCTGAGGAATTGTAAACGCTTTATAGACTATTAATGCTATGGTCTTCGTCGGTTGACGTCATGGAGAAAGGGAAAGTGAGCCGCAGAATCACACCCTTCTCTCCCTTCGTTTCGGTTGCTCTTATTCGTCCGCTGCTTTACCACTGCACATGGCTCTCTGAAAAGTACGAACCTCCTTTATCCTATAAAGAATTTCAGTTTCCCAGTATTAAGCACATGAATTGCACTTCTGATTGATTTTTTTTTCAGTTTGCAGTCACATTAAGTACATCAAACGGTAACTTAGCGCTCCGTGGGTAACTCTAACGTGCCCGGTGCCAGACAAAAGAGCAAGTCCCAAAAGAGCAAGCGACAAGAGCGAAGGACAAAAGAGCAAGTGGACATAACAGCAAGCGACATAAGAGCTAGTGGACATAAGAGCAAGTGGACATAAGAGCAAGTGGACATAAGAGCAAGTGGACAAAAGAGCAAGTGGACAAAAGAGCAAGTGGACATAAGAACTAGTGGACATAAGAGCAAGTGGACATAAGAGCAAGTGGACATAAGAGCAAGCGGACAAAAGAGCAAGTGGACAAAAGAGCAAATGGACATAAGAGCAAGTGGACAAAAGAGCAATTGGACAAAAGAGCGAGTGGACAAAAGAGCAAATGGACAAAAGAGCAAGTGGACATAAGAACTAGTGGACATAAGAGCAAGTGGACATAAGAGCAAGTGGACATAAGAGCAAGCGGACAAAAGAGCAAGTGGACAAAAGAGCAAATGGACATAAGAGCAAGTGGACAAAAGAGCAATTGGACAAAAGAGCGAGTGGACAAAAGAAAAAGTGGACAAAAGAACAAGTGGACAAAAGAGCAAGAGGACAAAAGAGCAAGTAGACATTTTCATTTGTTGCTGCTTATTCTTAATTGTTATAAAATCCTTAGTTGATTGATATCATAGTCGACTGTGTTTCCTTAGAAATTCCTTAGGAAATATCCGTAGATGTTTTAGAAATTTTTGTTACGCCCTCCTTCAGTCAATTTACATTTAAAATTTTGTCTACTTGTTCTTTTGTACACTTGCTCTTTTGGGCACTTGCTCTTATGTCCACTTGCTCTTATGTCCACTTGCTCTTTTGTCTACTTGCTCTTTTGTCCCTCGCTCTTATGTCGCTTGCTCTTTTGGGACTTGCTCTTTTGGGACTTGCTCTTTTGGGACTTGCTCTTTTGTCGTACACTCAACGTGCCACTCTGGCTAAGTCCATTTTCCATTCGTAACCCTAACATAAGTCTTAAATCCACTCGCCTCCTGCTTTCCTTCCCAACATTCTGTAAGATAATCTTTTCTTCCCTTTCTCCGTAATTGTAGTTCCTATGTATTCTTGTTCAGTGACTCGTATTTACGGTCAAATCTTCTCACGCAATCACCTCTTAAAAGAATTCAGCTCGGACTCTCTCTCTCAGCAGTCTCATTAAGATGAGAGAAACAACAGTTTTGGAAACGATTTCCCGAAAACATCTTCTCATTCAATTCTCTTTTGTCCAACACCCTTCGGCCTCCTATTCATTCTCGCACATAAGTCTTTCGGAAGATTTTGGCATTGCTCTCGTTCTATTCAGCCGCTCGGTTCCCTCCCACCCCCTCTATTCACTCGTCCCCCTTCTCTTTCACCGCAGGGAGGAAAAGTCCTTCACCTTTTTAGCGGTGTGTATTCTCTTCCTCCATCTTTATTGCCCTTCTGCTGACTGTTCTCAAACGTTTTTTTAATACCTCTATTTCTCCATTCTCTTCTCCCCACTTTTGTGCTCTCTCTCCCTCTTAAAAATGAATCCCCAACATCTACTATCATTTTCCAATGCCACACCCGGATCCGCGTTTCAGATCCTCGGGTGTATGACATAATCATTGACTCATTCATACATAGTCAACCGCTGATTCACGGAGAACGTATACGCTTCTATAGATTTAATTTTTTTATTCTATGGAATCGTATCCATTTATTATCGCCCAAAATGTTATCTCGAATTATTTACCGTACTTTGACTGTAATGAGGAAAAATCACTCGTAGAACACTTCGCGCGTTGATATCTCCACAGTGCTGTAACTAGGGCGAAGGTGGCATTTTCCAAAGATACCGCTTGAAAAGGGCGCCAAACATTCCCGCAAAAATTGCGAAAAGTTAATTTTCCCATAAATAAGTATTACTTTAACACTCCAACGCTAATTTATACGCGATAAAAACGTTATTATTCTTTATTAAAACGAAGAAAAAGTTATATCCTATATAACCAAGGTGTTTCCTAAAATTTTGCCATAGGCGCCGTATCGCCTACACACATCTCTGTATCTCCCATGTTCTACTACATTCAAAGCATACTCTATACACAATCTGCTGTTGTCAGGAACAAACTAACTTGGACTTTACCAAAATAATCAAAATGATACTGACGCATACAGTAAGGGATCACGGAGGTGCTATTGATTGAGAAATGAGTTTCGCACTGAGACTAGTCTGAATAAAGTGTTATGTGGAAATGAGAAACGGACACGAGCAAAATCCAGCTGAAGAATTATTTTAATCGAGGGAATACTGTCCTCAAATGGAGATTTCTGCAGGGGAAACAACTACCCAGCAGTATATTTATGTATGTTGTGATAATGTTTTGGAAGAGTGAGCTGTATGAATTATTTGAAGAAAGTGGAAGTTGGGTGCCAGTAAAGAGGAACTTGAGAATGTTAAAACTGAAAATCGTCATGCCCTGTTAATCGGAAACTTATATATGCCAAAACAAATAATGTTGAGGATAGCGCCCTTTTGTAACGTAGGATCCCACATTTGTAAAACAACCTTTATAACATATGGCTATGCCAAAGGGTGGCAAAAATCATTTTAAACTGAGGATGGGATAGAGCAGGGCTGTCCAACATACGGCCCGCGAAGCTGTTCAATCCGGCCCACTAGCCGCTAGAAAAAATCTCTTATTTATATTCTTATTTTTGTTGAAATGAATTAAAAAATATATTTCAAAATAACAAACTACCTACTAGTATTTGTCTGATAAAGAAGTAAAAATATATCACCGATATATATCGATATATCGACCTTAGTGCCAGTTTGACAGTGTCGGAGTTTCATGAACGTCGCGTGGGTATGGTTTTATTAATATAATACTACCCATTGTTGCTGATGTCTTTATCCCGGTTAATTATAATTATAATTACAGAATCGATACATTGAATCTATTAACCCTTAATGATGATGGCTGTAAAGAAACGTAAAACTGACGCAGAATGTCGCGTGTTCAAGGGCAGTTGGACTGAAGATTTTTTTGTGATTGAACAAAATGCAAACATCATATATCTCATATGTCAAGAAAAAATTTCAGTATGCAAGGAATATAATATCAAGCGACATTATTTAGCAAAGCACGCTACAGGGTATAGCAAATTGAAAGGTCAAACTAGAATCGATCGAGTGAATTCATTAAGAAGATATATTGTTGGACAGCAGTCGTTCTTTAAAATACCAGAAGAAGATTCTGAGGCTGCAACCAAAATCAGTCTTCAGATAGCCGAAGCAATTGCAAAAAAAGGAAAACCGTTTTCTGATGGAGAATTTGCAAAAGAGTGCCTAGATATATTTACTTCAGTTGCGTGTCCAGAAAAAAAAAAACATTGGTGAAAAATACGAGTTTGTCACACCAAACAGTTGCTAGGAGAGTTGATGAATTGACAAATAACATAGAAATTACGCTTACGGCTAAATTGAACGAGTGTAAATTTTACAGTTTAGGACTAGATGAGAGTACCGATATATCTGACACTGCTCAACTAGCAATATTTGAGAGAGGAGTAACGAACACTTTTGATATTGTTGAAGAACTATTAGACTTGTATCCTATGAAAGGTACAACAACATGACAGGATATTTTGGATTAAGTCAGTAAAACTTTTTAAAAAATTAAACTTAAAGATGAAAATCTCTATGGTTTAACAACCGATGGTGCCCCAGCGATGACAGGAAAGCGAAAGGGTTTTGAGAGCTTAATGAGCAATGAAATTTAACACAAAATCATTAAACATCATTGTATAATTCACCACGGGCAACTGTGTTTAAAATATTAGGAATGAAACATATAATGGAAAAAGTTGTTAAAATCGTAAATTTCATACGATCAAAAGGTCTCAACCACAGACAATTCAAAAACTTTCTTTCTGAGGTTGGATCAGAACGCGATGATGTAATTTATTATAGTCACGTTCGTTGGCTCAGCAGAGCGGCGACATTGGAACAATTCTGGTCACTTGTAGGAGAAATAAAAACATTCATGAAAAGCAAGGGAAAGGATGTTAGTTATTTAGAAGAATCCGAGTGGATAAATGATTTGGCATTTTTTGTAGACATGACAAAATATCTTGCTGACCTAAATTTGAAACTTCAAGGGAAAGACCGGCTTGTTAATCAGCAATTTGAAAATATTCAAGCATTCGTTTAAAAAAAAATCAATTGATTAATAAGAATTTTGTTCATTCAAAACATTATCGAAGAGGGAAAGGACAACAATAAATATTGAAAAATATTCACTCTCACTAGTAAATTTAAAAAATGAATTTGAAGAAAGATTTACCGATTTTAGAAACAATGAGCCACTTATGAAAGTGTTTAGTAATCCCTTTTCTATTGATGTTGAAAATGTTTAGGAAAAATTCCAATTAGAACTATTTGATCTGCAATGTAATATTTCCCTGAAAACGGCCTACGTTGAAAATGATCTTTTAACGTTTTATAAAAAATATGTTAAAGTTGAAAGCTGGCCCTTCAACAAGTGTCTTTATTTGGCAGCACATGTACTTGTGAACAGTTCTTTTCCAGGATGAAAAATGTTGAAAGAAAGAACCGATCATGTTTAACAGATGAACATCCGACTGGTGTATTATTAATTGGTACATCGAACATTTCACCTGATATTGACTTTTTATGTAAACAGAAAAATTGTCAAGTGTCCCATTAATATTTATATTGCGCGACAATTTTATTTGTAATTTTATTTTCTTTAATTTCTTTGATAAATATAAGGTAAAAGATGGAAAACTTTTATTTTTTTCTACCTTGGCCCACAAAGTCAGACTTAATCTTGAATCCGGCCCACTATTAATTTGGGTTGGACACCCCTGGGAGAGAGGAATAGCGAGAGAAAGAGGTAGATATGAAAGCCGAAAGAGGGATAAATTAAACAGAGGGCGAAAAAGGAAAAGACGAGAGAGGAAGGAAGACGGAAAATGGAGGTGAATTAAAATTGGGTTAAGCAAAGGAGAGAATGGGTAGCTGGTGCATCAAAGCTTAAAGAACGCAGCTCGTCGTTAAGAAGGTGTAAACATGGGAGTAGAGAGAAAGAGGGCGTAGCGGGGAAGTTTAGATAAGGGGGGTAGTAAAGAGGTGGGAACTAGGACCAAATGACTGAATGAATGGGCATATAGAGAGGGGACTAAGGAGGAGGGGGGGGGGGCAGAAGAAGCGGGGAAGGGAAGGGGAGAGGTTGTGAGGCCGGGCTCGCTCAAGTTAACGGTTCGCGGTACGGATCCCTCGTGGAAGTGGACGAGCGTAGAGTAGTGCAGTGGTTTGGAGAGGACAGAGTGAGAGGGAGAGGCGGAGATAGGAGACGGTTGGAGGGAAAAATTGAGTGGAAAAAAGGAAAGAAAGAGCGATGATTTTGGAGCGATCTTCTGCCAGTTGGTGTGGCGGAGCCTTTGCGCTTGGTTATCGCGTACGTAGGCTCCGCGTGGAGGAGAAGACTGGGAGGAGTATGTGGAGGAGTGGCTGACAAACGAGTGCGTGTCATCCCCTCGAGTCCCACTGATGAGGTCATTCGTATTTGGGATTCGCCCGCCTTGGCATCCTCCTCTCCCGCCCCCACCCCCACCCCCACCCCCTCCCCCCCACCTGTTAGTCTGCCGCCGCGTCGCTTCACACGTGATCCGAATCGCCGAAATCCTTTTAGGCGTGTTACACGGAAGGGATCGATTGGATTTTTACACGCTTGCCCTTGACTGACCCGTCAAAATCGATCATTCATTCTGATAAAATTGTTCCAGGCGCGGCATAACGATGTGTTGAGGAAGGAACACTTTTTTCTGCGTTTTTGTGTTAATCTTCTTCTCTTCGCCAATATAAATGGAACGAAATGAACTTAAATCATAAATGCCTTATAAAATCCTTTCAGTGTTTTTAGACGGCTTGAAATGAGTAAAATGTTCCAGAAAAACAATATTTAAATAAGATTTAATGCCGTGACTATGAAGTTTAAATCGTTAGAGAGTATTTTGGGAATCATTAATAAGATAAATTTAGCATACACTTTAACGTTACAAAGTTGTTACGTGAATAATTCTATTATTATGGGTATATAAATTACCGTAACCATTTGTATTATTTACGCAAAATGCAATTAAGAGAAAACGTACCTTTCCTCTTTATTATGTAAATAGGAATTGGAATATAAATTGGATAGAAGGAAAGAAATCCATCGTACACTTCGCACACTTATTGTGAAACCGTTAGTGATAGGCTGAAAGATGAGTAGAAGAGCTTTTCGGACCATGTCCTTCGTCGGCGACAATGAATTACGTTCTTCCAGGATATCGTTACCGATTTTACACCAAGTGTACACTGGAATCCCTTTTTATCTAAACAGTTCTAATTACACGCATATATGTGTCATATGGCTACAATCTCGCGAGTCACATTGTTATTCGATTGTTTTTTCATTGTTTTTTCATATTACGAGGCACAGAGTCTCCGTTGAATTTTTATAATATGTCAAATAATATTCTAATCTGTGAGTTTTTCACAATAAATTAAACTCACACTTAAAACATAAGAATATAATTATCAGGTAAAACTTGACAATCTTGCTGATCAAGATTTTACGTTTATGTGGAAATTAAATAATGCCATCAACTTCATTACTGAAAGAGGCTATTGTAGCTCATGGCAAGTTAGATTGTTATTGTCGACCTTAGTAAATTACATAACATTTAGAGAGTTTTCTTTAATAATTAGTATATTCCGAGGAAAATGTTATCACAAGATGCTCTCGAACCTCGTTTTAATTGTCAGATTATTATTAAAAGGCTTCTCCACTGCTTAGCGGTTGCCTTGTACTCCCAATCGCCACAGTTGTCGGTCCTCCCACTGGCCATCTCTCAGGTTGCGTGCTCTCATAGCTTCTTCCATCTGTCTTCGCCAAGTGATGCGCGGGCGTCCTCGCTTCCTGCGTCTTGGGGGTGACCAGTCGAACACTCGCTTCCGCCATCTCTCCTGCGACATTCTCCGCAAATGTCCATACCATTGAAGTGACCTGCACTCCAAACGGTCGAGGATAGTCTTTTCTGCTTCCATCTCTCGCCGAATCACGTCATTCCTTACCCGTTGTAATCGGGATACACGCATGCTACCCCTCAGGCCATCCATCTCTACTGCTTAATGCGTTTCTTTAACCTCTCCGTGAGAGTCCATCCCTCTCCTCCATATGTCATTATACTTCCACAATGAATCGTAGAATAGTCTTTTTTGTTCTCTTACTAATCTCCCGACTCCACAGCACCCCATTCAACATCTTGATTGCCATCTGAGCCTGATTTACCCTGTTCTCCACATCCTTATCACATGTCCCAGATTTGTGAATAATGGATCCTAGGTACTTAAACTGGTCAACCGCTTTTACAGTCCCCGCAGTAAGGACAATGTCCTGACTTTCCCCTCCAATCACCAGGTACTCTGTCTTCGAGAGATTTATCTTCAGACCTCCCTTCTCATATGCCTATATTAGCTTACGGAACATATATTCCACGTCATCTTCGTCCTGTACAATAATCACCTGGTCATCTGCAAAAATCAGAGAGTGAGTAACATCATCCCCAACCTGGACACCCATTTTACCACATGACATGACTTCTGTAGAAACCCTTCCAAGTACACCTTGAATAAAGTAGGTGACATGGCGCAACCTTGCCTCAAACCCTTTGATGTTGAAAATTCCTTAGATATATTCCTTAGATAATTGTCAGATGCGACCGGAATATTCCGTTCGACTATCGCGCGAAATATGAGATACTATCGACTGGGAGAAACTCGGAATTAGTATTTATCTGTCACGAACGAAGAGGATAAATGACACGCATAATCACCGGTCGGAAAGCATGAACAATGTCGTTAAATGTCAAATGTACGACTGACATTTGTGCGAACTTCGGAATGACGAACGAAACGAAAAATTTGTAATCGGGCGCTGGTTCATTCATGAAAATTTTGCCTAGCCGAACAGTGGACGGAGTTTCGTACTTGCGCATCGCGCTTGAAAGGGAAGTGGAAGAATGGGGAGAGGATGAATTGGAGAAGGTTAAAGGGTTGGGAAACCATCGCTTCGGGGATTGAACACGACCACGCTGAGCTCATTCCTCTCACGATAGATTCACTGCGATGCGAAAAAAGGCACTCTCACGAATTCAAATTACGTGGAAACAGTTAAACAACGAAGGAAACCTTTATTTTTCCATGCGGCTCAACGGGTGTTTTAGAGAAAGTTATTCAGTTCCATGTACGTGATTGATTATGTCTTCGTGGTGTAATGTTACTACAAAACGTTTCATTGAGGTAAATTGCAAAAGTGTAATTTCAGACTGTAAGCTATACAATCATTAAAGGCTATTAAGTATTAATAGTTATTAGACAATTTTGCATATAAAGGTAAATAAAAGGCAAAATAATTATTTGGCCGTAACGAAAAAGCAATCGATCTAAGAAACAAATGGAAATACCCGTTTAAGAGTGATTTGAAGTGGAAATTACAATTGAGTTGATTGTAAAAAACAGAAGGTCCGAATTCCTATTTGTGCCACACGAAAGCAAGACAACGATAAATAGCCTCGTATTGGACGCAGCGATATTAACAAGGAAGAAAACGTTTAAAAAAATGAATTTCGTTTATAAAAGGAAGATAAGATCACGTGTAAGAAACTGTAATGCGCCAATTCGTTAGAAAATTAGGAGACAATTTTGAAATAGAAATCAAAACTTTCCTTCGATTTGAGACAGTTCGATGAGACGCGTTTCCCGTGGGAATATTGGTTTCGAAAAAATTCGTCCTACGGAGTAATGCCGAGACGCGGAGGAAAGAATGCGCCGAAAAAACAACCTCGGATGCAGAGAGAACGATCAGCGTTTTTCGTGCCGAGAAAAAAATTATGTCCGCCGTTTGTTTTCAGTTCCACGTCCATTATTCCAGAGAGAGAGAGAGGGGTGTGCGTGCAGGTGGAGGTGGAAGGAGGAAGCGCGAGTTTATTTCAAGAGTGATGATGCGGTGGGGGGGGGGGGGGGGGGAGAGAGAGAGAGAGAGAGATGAGGAGAGAGGAGAGGAAAAGGAGGGAGAGAGGAGGATGGCGGGAAGACACGATAGGAGAGAATGGCCTTCGTAGAGTGAGTGGAAGACAAAGAGAGAGACGGAGGGAGGCGTACATAGCCCACGCGTCCCTCGGAAGCATCTCTGCGAAATATGCAGTTCTCTCTACGAGAGAATAATCGAAGAATAATGACGCGCATCTCGGGATGTCGGAAGGCCACACGCCCACCCATAGCCCCTTCCTCCCTATTGACAACACCTCCTGATGAGGAGAAAATACTACTGCCTCGCGGCAGCGGATTTGGATTAAGAAAAAAACTTCATTTGTTTTGTCCGTACGTATGCCTGTGACAGAAGTTTCTTATTTGGGACCAGGGCCGGCTCAACAATACAAGCAGACCAAGCGACTGCTTGGGGTGCTGAATTTTGGGGGCGCCAAATTTTCCTGGCAAAAATTTTTGGAAAAATACCTTAATTTAGATTTTCCATTGATATGTTTAGTGTTTGCAGCTGGCGAATAAATGTGAAAATGTGACTTCAAATGAATGTTCATGGGCAGCTCTACTCCAAATAGTAAAATAGTATTTCCGAAAGCGGCTTCCGAGAAAACTACCGAATACTGATGGCTGGATGTGGTTTTTCTAACATTTTATTGCTGTTACATGCCGGGGGTCTTTGTCGACCGGGTGAAAGCAGTTCTCACCGCCCCTAATATTTCTAGCTGATTCCCTCTGTGATTTGCCGCCCCCGAGTGTTTCTGTCCGAGTGCAATGCACCCCTTGCACCAAAGGCCTGAAGAGAGAAGCATTCCTTAGGTTGGACGGGGGGGAGAAAGGTCATGCCTCGGCATCGCCCCCGCCTTACTAGCCTCTGCAGTCTGATCAGAAGTTGGCCAAAGGGAGACATTTGCAACGGTGCCCGAGAGCAAGGAAATCTTTAGAAAGTCCGAGGAGGATGCGGGATATCCCAAGACCCTCCCTCCTGCGGTACCTCTTTGTTTCCACGTGCAATCATTCAGGCACATTCAAAATTTTCAGTTGATTGGTTGCGGCTCTTGTTTGACGATAAAATACATGTCTTTTGGGTTTCTTTTACTGCTTCTTAGTAATTGCTACGCTGTGTTAGGGAGTGTGAGGACGGGGTACATATTCTCACACCACTGTTTTCAACTCCTTCTCCTTCAAAATTTCCTCCTCCCTCGCATTTTACATTGGCGACATCGAAAAAGAAGTATTTGTCCGCATTTGTTCCAATACGCCCATCGTTGTGGAAACGTCAGTCGAATGGTGTGCGTCTTTTAGCGTATGAAGAATCTGTTATCAAGTTATAGCAGGTTAGTTTTCCTTGGGCATAATTGATATGTTTTTGTCTTTGCTCAAGAAGAGACGTCAATATTTAGTGTAAATATTATTTTTCCCATTGATAAAAGCCGGTGTTTCACCCTGAGGTTTGAGCTATACCTAGTCTACGATCAACGAGGATTTTCTAAACCAGGAATTTAGTATATACATATTTTTATTCGATCTTTATATATACCGTATTTAATCGATTATAAGCCAACCCCTACTTTTCACAAGAGCACGCGAGGAAAATTCCATCCTAGTTTTCGGGGATTTGTCGCGAAAAAATACCGAAAAATATGAATGCCCCGGTTTTTTCAATCCGTAATTTAAAAAAGGTATCAACTAAAATTAGGAAAACACAAATTACATATGTTCTATTCAAGCATTCAATACAATTTTTACTAAATGTAATCTGTCCCGGTTATGTCCCAGATTTTTAATCTCGCAACAAAAGCGTCCCGGTTTCAGTCCTTGTCTTCTCCAATGTCTCACATTCGACTCATCAATCACGGGCACCATTGTGCAGCAAGATTTGATGTTTCTTCCGCATATTCTATCACTTTTCTCTTAAAGTCTGCATAATAATGCGTTCGTCCCATTATGGGATTATTAACCCTTAAGTGAACGGAGTGCGCCAAATAATTTTAAAATGCTGTCAATTTGTAAAGAATACTTCATATACATTGTTCTCTTATCTATCCTATCTTTATTGCCTGACTAATCGAACAAGTTGTTATCAACCTTTTAGCTATTGTTCTTGAGGAGTAAAACAGATGCAAAGCTATGTGCGTCGCTTCCGTTGTGTTAAACACGCATCGCGATTTGCCTGTAAAAATTTAAATATTTGTACAACGTAAGTTTTTAGCATTATTTCTTCTATTTTTACATATTTGTGCTTAAAATGACGCTTACTTGTATATATTATGAAAAAAATTTTAATAATATAATGTCATATGGTACTTAATATATCTTGAAAATTTAGTTCGTATATAATGTAGAAAATCCTAACAACAACTTCAACAATGAGAATTATACATCATAACATGCATTAAAAGGCTAAATAAACAAAATTTAGAATGAATCTATCGTAATTATTACTGTTTACGTTCGCATTTTTCAAACAATGTAGCGGCGCACTCAGTACGCCACGCGACCAGTTGCGTGACATTTTTTGACGCACCCAGTTAAGGGATAAGAAAAACTGAAAAACGCCAAAGTAAATGACAAAAATTTACGCTTTCAAAGGAACGAGGAAATTTATTGGCTCAGGGAATTCTAAGATTACGTGCACGCGCATACTAGAGATGGCTCAGGAGTGAATTTATCGAAACATTTATTTCAATTATTAATACTCGATTCTAATCTGAGTGGCAATTTTTAAGGCGGTAAAAAAGTAAAAAAAAGGTCGTCATACAATCGATTAAATACGGTACATCTTTCACGTTGTATGGTTACATTATTTTTTAGTTTAATTCAAATAAGTTTGTTGCTATTATACTCTTTTTTGAACCAACCTTTGACAAGCAGTTTAACGCAGAGGTTTTCCTCTTTAAAATATGAGGTAATTAACTCTATTATTGGGCAATTTTATTTCCTTTTAAGAAATTCATCCTGAAGGTCGTTTTAAATTTTCAATTTTAAATTGGTAATAAATTCGTAAGCTGCTTCTGTAACGAAAGTTTTCCTTTGTTGTAATGATTCCGAGTTATAGACGATCTTTATCTTGCTTTTGAAGTTCGTAATCAGTCATAAATTTGGGGTCTCAATTTTTCACGATAAAGCCCGCTTTTCATCCCAACCTATATTTTTTAAATCATTTTTTTCGGAATGTCTTTCCAAGATCACTTCCAAGATAAGGCTTGATTCCATTCGTTTCGTCGCTTCTTTTTCCCCTGCATCCTTCCTTCGCAGTATTCACAGACTCCCAAGTGCATTTTGCAATCAAGAATCAATTTCATTCTTTCTATTTTATTCAAAGAGCAATTTGTACCATTGCCTTTAGATAAGTTCGTCACTGCCTTTATTCATGCGTTTTGCAACACGTGCTTGTCTATGAATAAGGCAATATGTCGATGTTGAATGTTCATTAAACTTACTGCACCAGAAAATTTGATAACCATTGATTGAGCACCATCTGTGCATATGTATATCTATGCAATAGTTCCAATCAATCTCATTTTTATTGAAATAAGTATCGCAGAATTTATAATTTCTTTGCGATATTTCAAATTTATTTTTCTGTGAATAAAACCTTTTTTTATTAAACTGTTTAATCATAAAAAATACACAAAACTTCAAAATAATTACATACTATTATACTACTAAACTACGGAATTTTAATGTAAAATTAATGTATCGATGGGGCGCTATAATTGAAATCTGCTTGGGGCGCCAAAATGTCTTGAGCCGGCCCTGTTTGGGACATTATGCAGTTGGCCCCTTTGGTGCTCTTTGTAAATAGTAGATAAGCTAATCTGGTTTCTCTTCTCCCTTCTGTGTGTGTCCGGTGTGGACACCATGTATGCATATTCCATAGGCAGTGAGACCAGTCGTATGACTGATGTACTGATAATGATAATTTTGGGTCGTATACCTATATCATATATTGCAATCCCTTTTAACGCTATGTAATTGTGGCTTTCATTGTAATTCGAGATAAAATTGGCATATCTGAATCATACCATTTAATAAGAACTAACAGTTGTATTAAAATGCTAGGTGAAAATGTCACACTCGAGTCATATAATTCAACCACAGCCGCAGTATTACCAGAAAAAAATTGTAACGTCTCTGATCATGTGATAGAAACTTATCAGTTCGTTTTGTGGACATTTTGATGATACAATGGCACAATAAGAAATTTGAAACATCACGTCATCAGGGTAGTCGCCTTAATGTTAACAAATCATTTCAATTCCAAAATCTCAAAAAGGAAACGCGCATAATTTATGACACTTTCAGCTTGAGCTATTAACTCTTTCCTTTTTTCCGATTCACTTGTCAGCAATCGCTAATAAAAATCATACAATCGCTCCAATTACGCGTCTACAAAGTTCCTAGCAAAGATTTAATTATTTGGCATGTGTTGGAGCGCTGTAATGCTGTCGGTGGGCGATTTTCGAAATCGCTTTTACCCGTCCTCACACTCGTGTGAGTTGAGAGATGGCGCTCGGAATTAGGTGAGAATGAAGGAACTAAACTCGTTTTGTTCGACGCGAGGGAACTTCCGGTGGATGCGAGGTCCGAAGATTCGTTTTCCCTTGCGGAAGACGTGTTCCGTCATCAGGCGGAAGAGAAAGGCGAACTAATTACTAACCGTCTTTATGGCGTTTTTCAAGATTTATTATGACATATTTTATGGCAGATATAAAGTTAATGAGAAACTTATAACGCGTTGCCGGCAATTAATTTCAACCCAGCCACAATGGATCGCGATTTATTATGCAATGTTTTAGAATAGCATTTGGAGTTTTTTCTTTCTAAAGATATTAGTAGTTGTACATATTATCATATTCGTGGAAATATATACTCTCTGCATTAGGGCATTGCATATGTTTTCCTAATTTTCAATGCAGCATCTTCTGTGAAAGTCCTTTGTAATATTTTAACACTGTTTTTGACCGTATATATTTCTTCGTATCATCCAAATACCTCATTTGGATATCCTTTAATGGGCTTTTTTCTCGGCCGGGTTTTATTTGACTCCGAAATCTTTTTACATCAGTTTCTTTGAAAGTGTCACAGCGCGGTATGTTTGAACCCACTCATCGTGTTACTTTTTCTAATAACAACGGCCATGTCGGTTTTATTTGCATTTCGTGAATTTAAGATATTCCTTCCATAGATCCACGACATTACTGTGTTACAGTCCTATGCTTATGTATATGGAGACTAAAAAAGCTTCTTAAAGTTACTGAAAAATAAAATGAAACAAATTTGATGCGATGATATTTATTCGGTATAGTACTGTCACTCGAAAAGTGTTACAGGCGTTTAAATCTTTCTTGTGGAGTTGTAGATTAGCATTTTTAATTAGAATATATTAACATCTTCATAAGCAATAATAGCTCAAAACGTAGGCAATTGGCTGAAATACAAAAAGCGCAAATATTATGCGTCTGCTAAACGGGAAACTCTGCACTCCTTTGTCAACATGCTAATTTTCATCTTCAATTAATGCGGTGCATTTCCCAAGAATTGTTTCCCACGGTTATTTAGTTCAGCGATATAAATTTTTTTCGAAGACAGAAGTGGATGTTTCCGAAGACTTCACATGCATTCATATGACGGTTTATGGAATGTCGATGCCAACATGGGGAATCAAAGCCACCACGGATTGATCGATTAAATCCTTTATTAGCGATGTTAGGTCCTGTTGCGCCTCTATACCCCCGAACTTCGCATGTCGCTGGGATATACAGGTAAGGTTTAAGATAAAATTAAAAATTGGAAAACGTAAAGGCAGAAAACAATAAAAAATAAGAGTACAAAAAGAGTGTGCATAGCACTGACAAGCATTAGAAATATAATAGGAGGTTAGAGAAAAAAATAATACCAAAAGAAGAAAAGATAATTTTAAACAAGAATTTTTAAAAAATTCAAAAATAAAGTCTTTTTGCTTTACAAAATAGGCGGCCTTAAGAGAGAAAAAACAAGAAAAATTTTAGATTATTTGTTCGTTATAAAATATTTTGGTGTCATATTCTATTTATTACTGTTGCATTATGTACATATCATTTATCTAATAATTTTGCTTTGATAGGAGGTTTTCAAGGTTGAGCTTCATTAAAAAATGTGTTATCTTATAAAATTTATATTAAAAATCCATTTACTCCAGCTTATGGAATGAGATTATTACGTAAACGATATGTAAAGTTATAGTAATGACAAGTGCATGACACCAAAATTTTTTATAACGAACAAATAATCTGAAAATTTTCGTTTTATTCTTTTAAGGCAAAAAGATTTTAATTTTTAAACTTTTCAAATTCTTACTTGTTTTCATCTTTTAAGAGCGAAAATGAGTAACATTCAATGAAAAATAACGAACGTAAATAATTTAACTCAATTGCTTCCATACAATGATTGATGTCAAAGTTTGTGATTTGTGGAAATTTTTTACTTCAAACGACTCTAGCGCTTGTAGGCTCGTCAGTTTAAATCACAAAGCAAATGAGACGAGAAACCCGGTACCGGCATTAGCCTACTCTTATCGATAAGCACCAAGGAGGACCAGCGGATTTATGTCCTTTCCGAAGGATGAAGCGTTGATTCGCGTGCTCTCCTCTAAACACGCTAATAGGGGGCCGCAAGATCTATTGAGAAATGCAACTTTCGCAGGTTTTCAATAGCTCATCGTGGCAGGCCAACGCGCTTGCCACTTCTCCACGGCACCCCATTTCGCAAGTTTTGAAATTTCGAAGATACTTTTCTACCCAGAAGCCATCTACCGCAGCGTGAGGAATAAATATACATTCCCAAAGGAACCATCTACTGATTACGAGTTGTTAATTGTTTTCTGAAAAAATTCAAAATTTTTGAAACAATAGTGAACATTATTGGGGTATAAAATGGCATAATAGAAATAAGTTAAAATTTTTGTAAAAGTAAGCGTTATAACTTCTCTCGCCATATATTGGTTAACATGACAACTCACGCTGAAATCCGTATGTTCAGTTATAATTTTTAATGTTGGGGCACAGAATGCTGTGACTATGTAGCAATTCAATTTCTTTCTACTAATACGCCACCAGACTCACCGGCAGAGCCCCCGCAATCAAATAGACTTTTGCAAAGTTTGAACACTCACAGTTTAACTTTTAGATGAGATACGAAATTGTATATAGGCAACAAACCATCTGCAAGCCATAATCTTTCAAACAATGTAACATTCTTTACGATCCGATCATTCGTTCAAGAGATATGAGGAAAGAGAAAATGGTCTAACCACTCTCCCCCCCAATCTATATATATATATATATATATATATATATATCGGATGAACGCATATAAAAGATTTTATAAAAATGAAAAATTATATGCAAACAAAAATTTGAAGGATTAGTGCTAGAAAAATTGTAACTACTTATATATAGGTGTTTAGTTAGTGCTTAGAGAGGAATAATGAGTAACGATCATGTGATTTATATTTAGTGGTCATCGTGTGTAAATATATGTGTTAAGGACAATTAGTTAGCTGAAAGGCTGTCTTTCTTTACTACGAGATAAGTATTCGAATAGTTTTGAAGGATGACGTAGATTTGGACGTAAGGAAGAAGTCGTTGCAACCTTTGGAAAGGTGTGTAGGAGGATACGTCGATATCGTCTAATCTGGCATGGCGTTTATGCGTGCGCGTGTGTGTGTGTTTGTGAGAGAGAGAGAGAGAGACGAATTGATTAGAACTTATTCGGGTGAAAATGAAAATGTAATGTCCCTTTTTGCGTTTGCACATTTCAGATAGAGAGAGAGTTAGAAACGGAGAAAGGCGAGGAAAGTGCCATTCGATGACGGAGGCTTCAAAGATGAAATTGGGGAAGGAAACCAGAAAAACTTGGTTTACTTCGGAAGGTGTTTAATTTGTGACTAGAAATTCCGGAGCATTGACTGAAGAAAGCGAAGAGTTAACCGAATTAATTTCTGACTCGATGATAATAATTGTATAAAGAAATAATTTGAGCCTTGGTCAAGTGAAATGTATGCGTGGTGATGTGCTATAAAAATCCTCCGGTACTGTTATGCGAAGTTTTTCAGTCGTATGGAACCGAATCTCGCTAAAAAAATCGAAGCTAAAGCTTTTAAAATAGAAATCGAAGAAAAATATGGAATATTTAACATCGGGAGAAAATTTCGGCATTTTTTATTTAAAAAGTATCCAATGAATATTTATTGTCAATAAAACTTTCCATTTTTGAGAAAATGTTTCTTTTGGAATTTAGCCGCTGCACTAGACAAGCGTCCTCAATCTTAGCGGTTAGCGTCTAATTCACACATTGCACAAAAAATATGCAGGCCACCCGGCCTTCCAACCGCGACGAAGTGGCACTCCTCCGTAACCAGGAATAATAACAGTCATAATCGATAAACAGAGTCGCCTTAGAGGCAACTTTCGTTTAATTAATTCGAAGTTTACGGACGAACTTTTCCTTGCGCGTCCTGTGTTTCGAAGGAAATTCAATTTACGGAAAAGATTTTTTCTGCTAAATGAGATCAAAACTGGACTGAAATAAATGTAATCCAATAGACGAAGTACAATACGTAGACGCCTCAACAACCAGGCATAAAAATAGAGAGAAAATGTCATAGCATGCAAGCGTTTCGTTGACTTTCTGCCGATATGATTGATCGCGATGGGGTAATGAAGGGATTACTTTTCAAGTTCAAAACAATGAAAATTTTCTTACGTAAAAGGTATCCTCTTTCTCATCCACAATGTAAGTAAATATTAAATTGAGCGCATCAAAAATTACAATGAGAAAGGTCTTATCGAAGGAAAATCAATTCACAAGAATCTGGGAGCAAGATATTCTCCTGGCCGCTTATTACGGTATTTATATGTAGGGCAGGAGAGTGAATTACCCAGTGACGGACTGATCGGTTGCGAATTTTTATTTTAATATGACAAAGGAAGGTCGAAATATTTAACCTTCATCGACATTATTCGATAAAGACGGAACGAATTAATAAGTGCCACTTCGTTTCTTCGACAGCTCTTTAATTGTGAGCAGGGATGCGTAAGCCCTGTTGGCGTAGGACGGTGATGGCGAACCTTCAATAGTCCGCGTGCCAATATTACCGAAATTGTCGAATCTTTTCCGCCTCGCGTGCCACAAAAAGTCCTTGATTTTTTTTGGGTGACAACTAAATTAAATTCGTGATCAAAAAATAAGATTGTAACCGTAAAACTAACGTTTACAATAGTTAACTAAATAAAACCAATGTTTTTGCGGCGTTAAATCATTACGATAAATGCCTTGTAGGGTTTTCGCGTTTCGTTGGCGTGCCAACCAAAATCGTCTTGCGTGCCACTTATGGCACGCGTGCCATAGGTTCGCCATCACTGGCGTAGGAGAAGATCTCGCCCGTATATTAAGTGGAGGAGGAAGGGAAAGGGGGAGCACCATTTTACTGCGAGAACAGTTGAACTACACAATCCGTCGTTACGCAAGGCGCGCTTCCGTTTCTTCTACGAATGTGTTAGTGTGTGTGTAAGAATGTCGGCTACTGTTCCATTGCGAGGGAAGTTCCCATAGTTTCACACAGGTAAATAACGGAGAAAATTCGAGCGTCTTTTGTTCTCCAAGGGAATAGGTGGCATCATTCCGATCAAAAAATGAGGCAATTCGCAATGCAACTGAGGAATTAAGAACATCTCGAGTAGAGGATCTTTCTCTCTCACCTCCTTCCACCATCTCCCTCTTTTTTCCTGAAAAGTTGAGGGTTTCACACAAGGGAGCGGATCAAGTATTTTTCGTCCTATTTATAAATCCAGTGGTAATACTACTTGTTTAAAAAACCAGGTTTCAGTATACTTAACAAGTTATCTATATGACTTTAACAGGCGTTCATGAAAAAAACACGAAAAGTGAAATCATAATTATAACTGATGCTAAGTAATTATTGCTTTTCTTATCGCACTTCAAACAATAACACAAATCCTTGGATAGTAAGTTGATATCACATAAGGAAATACTGAGTCTTAATGACATTTTATGCATGTATAGCTTTCAATAAAAACAAAACCTTCTGAAAATGAAATATTGTTTAAGAAAGAATGGCTTGTATTCTTTGTGAGAACATAATATGCTAATAATGATCAAATGAATATTAATTAACCAATTGATAAAGAGACATTCTTAAACCAGGAATGCGCATCAAGAAAATCTCTTTAGGGGTAACTTCAGACGGTTAGATAAAGAAATTGAAATAATTTTAACTATAAGCTCTGCTTATGGCTTAGTAATTGATTTTTTTGTGTTAGTAATACACAACTACAATGAGTTTTATGAAATTCGGTCCATGAAACGGTCAGTTTCATCTTACGTTTTTCGTTTTTTTGTGGAAAACATTCTTCATTTAGGTACGTAGTCTGTGCATGTGATCTCTTTCGAATTATCGTCCATCTCTTGCCGTGGATTGCAAATAAAAGAATTCATTCGCCTTAAGTGTTTTATTGGCGCAAAATTAATGGCATCTATGGTAAAAAAATAACTTTTGGAAGAATGACGTGTCTGTCGGCGGCAGTGCACGTTGCCTTGGGAATGCGTCTCCTGATTTCTCCACTCGCGTCTTATGGGCTACAGCCTCTTGATATTGCCATTTGCCCCCTCTCGTAGCAATCGCTTTCCCTTTTACAACGGGTTAATCATTATCAGAGACCCGGAGTCGCACGTGAGAGTCACATGGAACCGTCGCCATCCTCTCCCATTCAATCGAATGTTTGTTTTAAATTGAAGATCTATGGATTTAACAGCTTTAACGCCCAAGAATCATTGTGAAAACTTTCTATTCCTTGAGTGAATCAGATTAAGAAAGGAAGCGCCGAACGTTCGGCAGTCTAGATAAACTCTAGATTATTGAAAACGTATGACAGATCTTTAGTTTGAAAATGTAGCATACAAGCTATGAAAATAGGTCCTTTTGATATCAAGTTTTTGCATAACTACGTGAAACGAGAAAGCCTGAATTCGTATCTGCGAGGTTTAAAGATTCGGAGTTCACCAGTCCCGCAAAAATAGGATATTCTCTCAAAAATAATCTCAATAAAAATTAAAAACCAAAACTCCACGAGAGACGCGTTGCGTTTCGATTCGATGCAAACAGTCCTTTTTCACGGAGTCTCCTTGGCGTTATCAAGTGACCCCTTTGATTCCCAGAAACAGCTCTGCGCCTCCCTTCCTTCTCCCAACCCCCCTTTCCCCCCTCTCCCTCCCGCGCACACCTGTTGGCAGCAATCCTTCGTAGCGGAAGACGGATAAAAGCGGTTTAGCGGAGGGGGAGAGGCCCTTTGCGAAGATTCAAAGGAGCGGTCTCCGAGAAATGGGTCGCGGGTCCCATCCCCGATCCCCTCTATCCTCTCTCGCTCCGTCCCGTCCTCACGCACCGGGCTTTGCCCGAACAATGAACGAGTCTGGTAAGGAGAGAAGAGGGATCGGGGCCGCTTTTGGGGAAAGGAGAAAAGAGGGAGGATATGAGAAGCGTTTGCTATCGGCGTCGGCTCATCTTTCGTGATTTTGAGAGAAGGGTTTGGATGCCCAAGTGGGAGGTGGGAGTGGGGGGGTGGTGGACGGCGGAAAATACAAAGGTCAGCGAAGGAGAGGAAGGAAGGGGAGAGGAGGATGGAGCGAAGCAGAGGAGAAAAAGGGAGGAAAAAGAGTACAACAGGGGAGGAGTTTAAGGAGGAAAACGCTAAGAGGAAGAAATGCGTGCAAGAGGAAGGGAATGGGGAGGGAGGGGGGGGGGAGGGGGAGAGAGGACGAGAAGAAGAGAATGTTGAAGGAAAGGATGTTGAATGATAGGTAAGGAAACCAAACTTTGTGTTTCATTCGGCACAGCACTGATTTTGGCTGTATTCTACTTATTTTTGCACGGAATTACTTATATTGTAATTTATTATTTTCGCCTTAATTTCGTAAGTTTTGATTATTTTGTCCATTCGATTTCCGTCTCCCTTATTTAAAAACCTATTTGCGTCTCAATTTAAAATATTTTAATATAGATAGAATGCAATCAAAGAATATTTATGAATAGTAATCCAATATCTTTTGACTTGTAAAATTGATAGCTTAAGCCAGAGGCGAGCAACCTATAGCCCTCGGGCCGCATGGGGCCTGAAAAAGCATTTTATGCGGCCCGCGGACCTATGAATAAAAAGAGATTTAACGCAAAATCATATTACATTCATTCAAATTACGACAACAAAACACTTGATATTGAAATTTAGATTCGAATTTCACTAATATGGTACTTCAGAATCTCTAGTTAACGTCCGATTCCATGTCTATTCTGGCCCTCCAAAGCATTGCCCTCCGAGGAATTTGCAATCACTAATGCAGCCCGCCACCTAGAAAAGATTCCCGCAACAGCCTTAGGCAAAATGATTTTTTTTATGGCCTCATTAACCCATGCGCTTTCCCAGAATATTTTGCCTTTACGAGCAAAATAATTTCACTTTTACTGATTTGACTTCGAAAAACGTCGTCGCTTTAACGATACCTACCCGAGGGTATAGAGACGACAAAGGATTAATTTACATTAAAGCTATTGTTACATGAATATTCGAGGACACTGAATGGAACTCTCGAATCTAGGATAGAAAATCGATGCGTGTAATTTAGTGCAGACGATTTCATATTCGATACTTAAAATTTATGGTAACAATACTTGGCTGATACTGTAGGCCATCGTTTATGTATGTTTTTTACTGGCACCATTTCGCTAAATCTCTCGAGTAATTTCCGCTGTAAACTCTTATATGGCCCTCAGAAGCAGGGGCAATGTGTGCTGCTCCAGAAGGCGAAAGGCGCCACAAGGCAATAAAATATAGAAAATTTAATAAAAATTCGTTGCGAAGTGCTGAAAATAAAAATAATAATAACCCGTGTGGGGTTTTCTGTCCCCCATCGGGCGCGCCCCCAGGTAGCGGATAGGGGAATGCTCTGCAGATATGCAGGGTTAGGTGGGAAATAAAATACCACCCGCGGACCAAAACAGAAACAAATCGAGACGCGTCTGACTCAGAGTGGGCGGCGTTCTGGTCAGCGTCTGTTCCCCAGGTTAGGGCGGCTGCCCACGAAACCTGGCAGCAGGTATAAAATGCACCCTGGCGGAAGGTATAAAACGCGATACCATTCTAATGGAATGAGTCTAAATTTGAGTCTAGGAAAAAGGTCGCTGCCTGGGGAGCGCCAGGGCACGTCTGGAGCTGGTGCTGGACGTGACAGCATGCGAGCCACCAGTGGTAGAAGGTTGAACAAGCAGACCTCTATCGGGCATGACCCCGAAACAGCCACAGCTGAAAGAAATAGAAGAGACCCACCCTCACCTCCATCTGTTCAATGTGCTTTGCCGGACAGACAACCGACAACCACTAAAGCAGGATTAATAAGACGGCGAATCAAAATGGACCACAGAGTTAAATAAAGACGCCATTCGCTGCTATTTAAAGGAAACTAATCTAGAAACAGATAAAAGCGGATATAGAAATAATATGTATGAACAATTTCTTAAAATTCACCCAGAATTTGCTGGACTGATTCCAGAACAGAATCTTGCAGACCGAAAGCGAGCAATCACAATCAATTGCCTTCTCCCAGCTCAAGTGGTTAGTGACATCAAACAACAACTACAGCAAGAAGAAACAAGAGTTGAACCTACCGAAAGTAATAATAATGAAAGTAAAGACATTAATGAAGATACCCAAGCAGGACCACAGATCATAGTAGTAAATGTAGATGAGCTACACTTAGAAATTAAACAGCATTTCTCCACAATCCAAATGAAGTTTCAAGATATGAATCCCACGATGAAGCCTCGTCTCCTCAAACCAATAAACGTGACCCATACAGCATGGGAAACCATCAGAATTTTAAACACACAATACTCCCAGAATTACTTAGAGAACAAAGAAACCTAGAAGAAATCCACCACCTTATATATTGTGCTGCATCAGTAGTTATCTACATAATACAGAAGAACCAGAAAAGGTCAAAGGATCCAAGGAATGAAAATGACCAAACTGAGGAAACAGGGAATACAAACAGAAATACCCAAAGAAAACCCCCACCATGGCAAATCCGATTAGAGAAACGAATTAGTATTCTTCGACAAAATATTGGGAGGCTCGCACAATATCGAAGAGGAATAAAAACAAAGAAATTAGAGAGAAAAATACAAGAAACTATTAAAACAATAACGATAAAGCAGTTAACAACTGCTTGACAAGTACACTTAGCAACTAGCAGTATATACCAAAAGGCTCCGAAGGTACAAAGTAACAACACTTCCTAAGAAACAAAATACAGAGTTTAAAAACCAGAAATCATTCTATAGAAAACTTAATAATGGTAAGAACACAAAAACCGAAAATAGCCTACCTAAGGAATAGACTGTTGTTGCTTTCTGGGCTTCCATATGGGAGAAACCTAAACAACATGACCAAGAATGTACAATACTACAAAAGGAAAGACAAAGAATGGAAACCATAAATGAAATGGCCCTAATAACCATCAGTACAAAAGATGTCGAACAGACAATTAAGAAGACATCAAACTGGAAGACACCAGGACCTGACCACATACAGAATTTCTGGTACAAGAAATTAGCAGACTGCTACAATGATATTCTACTTCGACCAGAAACAGCACCAGCATTTATTACCATTGGAAAAACATATTTACTGCCGAAAGACCATTGCACAGATGACCTAGCTAAATATCGGCCAATAACCTGCCTACCAACAGTTTATAAGTACCTTACAGCTATTCTTACAAATAAGATCTATAACTACTTACAGGAAAACAACATTATGACAGAAGAACAGAAAGGGTGCTACAGATCATCGAAAGGATGCAAAGACCATTTCATTATTGACATGGTGATTGAATCGCAGGCCATAAACAAAAAGAGAAATTTAATCATGACATACATTGACTACAAAAAAGCTTTTGACTCTGTTCCACGCTCATACTTACTAGATGTCCTTGGTATGTATAAAATAAACGCTATAATAACAAATTGCCTTCGACATATGATGGACACATGGCACACCACTCTACACTTATCTGCTGTAAGCACAAAAATATCTTCTCGTCCTATCAAGATCAGCAGAGGTATTTTTCAAGGAGACTCTTTAAGTGCGCTATGGTTCTGCCTAGCATTGAACCCCTTTAGTAAGACACTCCAGAATACACCCTATGGATACAAGGTAACTACCCAAACAAAAGATAACTATACCGTGAAACACCTCCTATATATGAACGATTTGAAATTATATGCCAGAACTATAAGCCAGTTCCATAAACTTATTGATATCACCACCAATTTTAGTCGAGGAATATCTATGGAATTCGGGATAGATAAGTGTAAATCCATACATCTGGAACGTGGTAAGATTATCACCTCAGATGGATACAACATAACCCCAGAAGAAACAAGTGAAGACCTTCAAAACCCGGATTGTTACAAATATCTAGGAATCCCACAGCTGAGAGGAATCAACCATACAACTATCAAGAACAAACTGAAACAAAACCTTATTCAGAGAATAAAGAGCATCCTCAGAACACAACTTTATAATGTGAACAAGATAAAAGCAATTAACACATACGCAATCTCATCATTAACATACTCCTTTGGATTAATCAAATGGTCGGAAACAGAACTTGCAATATTTGCACGTTTAAAAGAAATACTTTATTGAAATTGGGAAATATGATCTATCTATATTATATTACCGTAATTGTCGTCGTAGGCGAACTTTTTTGGCAGGTTTGTATAGACTTTTGGGAAACATATCTCGGCTGCTGTTTGGGATGTTTTCGTCATCTATAATTTTAAAAACTGAAGAATTGTTCTTTAACAATAATAAATTCAACCAGAATACTAAATACTTTCTTTTTAAGGAGGGTTTTCCCACACCCCTCTACTCTATAAGAAAAGCATTAGAATCAGTTTGGGCAATATAAAATTGCATTTTAAAATTAGCTAGAATCAAAATAGGAACTCGGGACCTAAATGAATACATTGGTAAAAAAATAAGTTTATTTTGGTTATCGTGAAAATTCAATTATATTACGAATTTTCCAGTAAATCGCTTTTTAATACGAAAAAAAAACTTCAAAAATGAGAATTGTTAATTAATATGGCCATGTAAAATTAAAGCACATGAGCGTGCAATAATATTACTAATGTTAAGTTAATTTAAAATATTTACAAATACTCGTATCAGCATGTTCACTACGCTCATATCGACATTTACTGCAGTAAAACTGTGTGAATATTATTAATATTACGGGAATATTACTCACGAGTGAGATTTTGTCGTAATTGCTACCATAAAAGTGGCACAACTATTTTTAAATATAAATGTTATTATTAATACTGCGGGAATATTACTCACGAGTGAGATTTTGTCGTAATTGCTAACATAAAAGTGGCACAACTATTTTTAAATATAAATGTTATGCATGTTATAAATTTGATCCTTTCTGTAAACATATAATCTGCAGGAATAATTTAGATATCGATGCCTATTATTTTATTTTGATTCGTTTAGAATTAAAGTAGTAATATTTTTTTAAAATATATCGTCTGTATTAATTGCTTAATGATAAACGATATTGTAATGTATACAACATTAGCGTATGTAAATATCATAAATATTTTTTAATGAATTTATAATGTACCCACTGAGAATTTCTGATACTTATTCAAATAATCTCATTTCTGTACCAGGAATAAGGAGTTAATCATGATAATATAAATATATGACTAATTATCTAACTATATATTAATTTTACGTTGACGTCTGTAGACATTTGTGTACAATTTATATCGGCGTATTTATCGAGAACCGTTCGTCGTAAAGATATGCGGTAAACGGCGTTTTGTTTCTACTGGCTATGAGGTCTCTGGAAAAATATTTTCGTTTTCTAAACTGTCCCGGGTTCGAATCCAGGAGACAATTATATTTTCCCATAAGTTTACACGGGATTTTCGATTTTTCAGAGTGCAAGGTATTTTTCCTTCATACATTAAAATATGTAAATATAGATCGATTTTCTTCTTTTTTGCTTTATTTGACGGCTAAAGCTCTATACTATCTTATTATTGTGATGTTTACACGGTACACGGTCGAAGTTTTTAGAAATACGCATCCTTTTTTGAAATTTTTAGGATTTTTCGTACTCATTCCGGGCGTTGCCAAGAAGACTCATTGTTGCCTCCAATTCATTTAATGGTAATTAAACCTTCAAATTGACGAAAGAAAAAGGTTATTCGCTTCGAACTGTTGTTTTAGCATCGAAATTAATTAAGCATAGCAACGTAAATATTTACGGATAATTATTCTGTTGACTGCGTTTCTGTGTCAGTAAGTCAATGACATGTGTATAACAAACAAGCCCCCCGCGCATTGAGTTTTATTTTAAACTAGCATAATTGCCCGTCAATATGACGGGATATCTTTAGTTAACCTTAAAATAGTTGCCTCCCTCCCCCTCTTTCTCTCTCCCCCTCTCTCCTCTTCCCTCCCTCCCCATCCCTTCCACTCTCCCTCCCTTCTCCTCCTCACTCCCTCTTAAATGTAAGAAGAGACTGCCTTCCTCTCCCTCCCTGCTTTCCCTCACTTCAACGTTTACGCGAATCACTTTTGGTTCGCAAACCCTCTGTTGAAAAACGCTGATATATGCTATAAAATTAATAAATAATATTAATTTAGGTTTGATCGGGACAGAATTAGTAAGTTAAATTTTATAAGATTTTTTTGTTGATAAAACGGCTAGCGGATATTAATTAATGAGGCGCCGTATAAGTTTTGCACACAGGCGCTGCATAGTTTTGCCGCGCCACTGCTCAGAAGCGCTCGCGACTTGGAAATATGCTCGTATCAGAGAGTTTTTATTGAATACTTCGCGCCAAATCACACGAATCGGTATGTGGAAGAAAGAGGTTTTTCGTTGTTTAGCTATAACCTAACATGACGGAAATATATCAATTTAAAATGAATTAATTAAAATTTCCAACATTTTATAATCAATATTTATTCGGCTAATTTGCCATACACAAATTTAAATAGAAAATAGTTATTCTTTTCACTTGCTGAAAATCGACCACTCCTCTGTTGCTACGCAAACAAGACTAAAACTAACCATATGATGAGTATATATATATATATTCTTCCGAAGGAGCACAGTCCGGCTCAGATGCGGTGGGGATACTTGAAGTAATTCGTTCTATTTACCACATACATGTTCGAGTGCCATAATCATATCTCGATTCTAAAGCATTCAATGTGCAAATAAAAAATCCTACTCTCTTATTAAAATATGTTAGATGAAACTTCAGCCATAAGGTATGAAGGGCGGGGCTTCAGACCTTTAGGTCAACACAGACCGGAAGGGAATGCAGCTCGCGAACTTTTTCACGCTTTCAGTCTCAGGAAGCAATTCTATGGAACAAGTAATAGTATCCTCCGAAATGTAATTAGTTTTGGTCTGAGAGGTCAGAGGAAAAGACGAAATTGGAGTTGCGTAGACAGGAATTTTTCTCGCCAGGATGAATATCAGGCTTTAAAAAAATCTCTTTCGCACGATGGAATTAGATCGCCCAACTAACATTAATTTATTTTCCGATCTTTTTTTCTTAGCGAACTGCTTGACTAAGAAGCGCATTTCTATTATAAAGCCTCCGTTATCAGTGACGACTCTCAGGGTTCTATTTTAGGCGCGTTTCGCTTGCAGCGTGAGCGCCTATTATCGTCGGTCGGTCCATCCGTCCGTCCGTCCGCATGTTCGTTCTCGGCTTCTACCCAGCGGATTTTCATGAAATTTGATATTAAGGACTTACAATCAAATCTACTATAAGAAAACGCTTGATGTCTTTGTCGGTGTCTGGCCGGACGGTCTCATCAGTTAGTTATGCAAACTGGCTGGTAGATGGCAGCACTTGCCAGAACAATTAGTGCTGCCCCTACTCTATAACTAATTGCGGCCGCACCTATATTCATTTACGTAAATTGGATGGATGGTACTTACGCATTAACGGGGAGTCCAACATAAAAACCGAACAAATACCATTTAAATCATGTTTTAATTTTGATGAACATTAAAAGAAACCAATTAACATTTAAATGATTTGTTATAGATAACAATTGAAAAATCAATCACATTTTCATTTCTGGTGGCAACTACAATATAAACAAAGCGAGCCAAAGGCTCGCCAATATCCTCTCTGACCCTCTGCATTTGCGGCGCAACAGTCAAGCGAGATATAATTCCTTTGTAGACAACAGATATCTTGATAGAAATCAATCGGTACTTACGTATTAAGTTGGGTTCCCCGTTAATACGTAAGTACCGGATAGATAAATGCGGTAAATTACGTATTTTAAAACATGCTAATGTTTGAAATAATTCGACGATGTTTTAACGTGCCTTCGTTGTCTTATCGAAGTCTTTCTGCATATTAAAGGCAGTTGCTTGCGCTGTGCCTTCGCATTATCTGAATAGAACCGATATTATGAAAATAATTTTTTTCGTGCTGTTTATTTTTAATTCGCGTCAATCCAATTATAGGGTAACCAACCATACAACGATTACATTGTTATCTAAATAAATACGGTATATGCGCTTGTGTATTGATATATCGATTGAGATTGTTCTTAACTGCTGTTTAGTGGAATTGAACGATTGATTGTGGTTACTTATTAAATATTGCTTTTCACATGGACAGCTGTACGTAGCTATAACTAGAACACGTGACAAACATAATTTGAAATTTTGGGTTAAGGATAAAGATAATCAAGGGCAATATTGCTGTTAAACGAAAGAGTATTTACAAGGAACATCGTTATAAATAATATTATTGAAGTATAAGACTGTTTTCCTCTTAATTTTTTAAAACTATTCCTTTGTTTTCATTTGTAGCCCTTTCCAATCTTATTCAAATATTATAATTTTATCATTTGTTTGTTGGTTTTATTTTTATATTGTTTGTTTTCAAAGGCCGTTTTAAACGGGCTCATTCGTCTACTATAATAAGAAAATCGCAAGAATGAATCACGTACGCCAATCAGGGGTACCACTTTACTGGAGACAAAAAATTAAATTTTCGTCATATCTAGTAAAATATTGCTCATATCAAAATATTTTTCAAATAAAAGCTGTAGAACTGGTAAAAAAGAGTATTTTCTTTCCTGTATATTTTTATCGTAGGAGTAGCCGTTATCGAGAAAATCAAACAAGAACGTCTTATTTCGAGTTGAACTTTGAAAATTTCTTGCATGGTTACTTCATTGTTGCTAACATGAACAATCTCCCAAACAAACGTTTAATTTCCTTACATGTGCATGTAATATTATTAAATAGGAAGAAAATGGATTATTTATGATGAAGAAAAGAACTTTAAAACGCTATTTCCCTTACGTACAGGTATATAATTTCTTTCTAATACTTCATTGCACGAAACGCGCCCATTTGTGATACGTTATACACTTTCCTAACTTGTTTAGAATCTACTAACGGCGAATAGGGTAAGGTGGGGTCAAACGGACCAGGGGGGGCGGGGCGCAAACGGCCACTTCGTAATAATATTAGTGACATCTACCGTGCAAAATCAAAAATGCGTTATACAGCGAGTGTTTAGTGTAGCACGTGGTCTGTTGTGTCACATAACAAAATATAATCCTTCTCTGTCATATCTATTTTCCACTATTCGGAAATACACACACACATATATATATAGATACATACATGCACACACACACACACACGAAAGCATTTCCTAGAAAGGCTGAATGTCAGATAGCACAAGATCTGCTGTCTACGAGGTATTTTAGAAACTTATTGTTAGTGATAACAGTTGGAGCAAAAGGACACTCTAGATGGGGGGCAAACGGACACTTTAAATAACAGTGAGAGTAGCTGTGAATGGTTTTAAGAGTTGTGGCATTTTCCCATTTTACACTAATAAATTAAATGATCATATTTTTACTCCAGAGACCGTACACAAAATTTCGAATCAAGAGGATGAAGAGAGCATAAATGAACTTCAAGATGGAACTACGGGTGAAGAAGTCCGTATGATGAAAGAAAATAAAATCGTAACTTCAGTTAATTTGGAAAGATCTTTGGAAGAGCTGAACCCTCTGCCTAGTATACCTCGGAGAGGAAAATAAATAAAACGGAACTCGAAAGAAGCAATATTTATAACAGATCAAAATTTTATTCAGCTACTGAAAAACCATTCGCTGATCAATCACTGTTTAAAAAAATCTGATGTGGCCAACACATGACTTTCTCCATATTTGGGGTATAGATATTTAAATTATTATGAATAATATTACGAGGCAAAATTATTATTTCGTATCGTAAAAGAAGACACGTCATTGTTGCCGTAAATTACGTATATTTTGAATGTTTACAGAATTCACCGCTACATGGTGTTGGCGCTGTATACTGGTATTAAGATAAAGCGAAATATATCCGAAATGAATGGTTCTACAAAAATTTGTTTCAAACAAAACTTGGAAGAAATATTATTCTCTACAACTTTGGCCCTTACGAAGATTACCAATAACGATGTTTTTAAGGAGATATTTGACGGATACCGAAAAAACCGATTATTTATAAATAATTCCTAAAAAATCTGATGTGGCCAACACATGACTTTCTCCATATTTGGGGTATAGATATTTAAATTATTATGAATAATATTACGAGGCAAAATTATTATTTCGTATCGTAAAAGAAGACGTCCTTCTTGCCGTTAATTACGTATATTTTGAATGTTTACAGAATTCACCGCTACATGGTGTTGGCGCTGTATACTGGTATTAAGATAAAGCGAAATATATCCGAAATGGATGGTTCTACGAAAATTAGTTTCAAACAAAACTTGGAAGAAATATTATTCTCTACAACTTTGGTCGTTACGAAGATTACCAATAACGATGTTTTTAAGGAGATATTTAACGGAAACCGAAAAACCGGTTATTTATAAATAACTCCTAAACAATAACTCCTATAGAAAATAGTTTCAAATAAAAACTGTAGGAAATGACATTCTCTATAACTTTTGTATAGAATTGTATATACAATAATGATGTTCTAACGAATAAATATCGCAAAAACCGAATCGGGTTTCGAATAAACCTCGACTTCCGGTTATCCGTTATTGTCCAAAAACTAATCAGTTCTTTGTGCTCATGTTAAAGTGTTATATATGAAGTTTGGTAACGATATGGCATGTACTTTTTGAGTTAGAGCGCCCACAATAACATACACACAGACATCATTCCGAAAATAGTCTAAACGTGTTCTAGGGACCTCAAAACATGTATTTCCGTTGAAATCTCGAAGTCGATTTTTTTCATGAATACAATACTTTCCCATTACTACGTATGGAGAAAGTAAAAAGAGATGGCAATACCAACAACGGTTACAAGAGAAAAAATTTAAGGGAATGACTGATGTGTGTGGTTTCTGTAGAAATCCGTACAGTGCCACATAAAATTGTGTGTAGGGCCTTACGTGCTCAGTTTGGTATCATACGGAATGTGCGAACAAGGGAAGTGATCCATTGTTTTGTTTGTAATAACTGCTGCAGTGAGGAAAGTGATTGATATGAACGTTGTCTATCTGCCCCATGCTAATGTCCGTATGCCACGACGATTGGGCACACGGACATTTGAACTTATACTTACATTGTTCTAAAAATAATTAAAAATATGGATTTTCATTAACTTCCGTTTCAATATTTGTTTTTACTAAAGTCTTATATTTTAAATGCTCTTAATCAAAAATAAAAAAATAAAAAAAAAAAAGTTTAGTAAATAAAATGTATTTCATCATTTGTGATTAGTGTGTCCGTTTTCCCCGTCCTTACCCTATCCACTGATGACGGCGCATTTCTGAAACCTGCCATAAAGTGATCACGACATTTATTTCTTGAATTAAATGAGGCGAGAGAGATATGGAAACTGAGAAGAGAGGAGAGGAAGAAGGAACGGTGGCGATAGGAAGTGAGCATCACGCTCCGTTCTCTTTCTCTCCCACATAGTCTTCCTGGAGTCGCCCCCGTCGCCCTTAAAACAAATGCAAGCGGCACATCCTGCGTCTTCTGTTGCCTAACATCCTCTCCACTTCTTTCTCTCGGAAAACGGGAGGGAATCGCTAATGGCCATCCTAAAAAGGATAGCAAGATTTAATAATTCCATAATTGCTTCTCCTGAAAAAGGAGAAAGTTGCGGCGCGCATCAAAACTCTTCGCATCATCCTAACGCCCCTTTCCCTCTCTCTTTCCTCACCTTGCCCTTATTCGATTTGTTTTTATTTTTTGGAGGCCCACGTGCGCGTTCTTTCAGAACGGAAATTTCCTGCTATTATCGATAAACAATAGATCGCTCGCATCCACGGTCGCGCGAGTGTGGGACGGGATTTCGCTTTTCAAAAAATATTATGAAATCCTTTTTATTTTCTATTTGACGATGTTCTGTTCGCAGCTGGTCAGGATAACCGTTCAAATTGCTTTGGCTTCTATTGCTTTAGTTGGGGGTTTTCAAAGAGAGGCAATAACCCAAAGTTCCAAAAGGAATATATATAAATATATATACATAAATAAATATATATATATACTTGCGGAAGAGGAAAGCTAAATGAGGATATTTAGGGCAACTAGGTGTTGAAGGAAACCCAGTGAGCATTTACCGGAAGGAGAGCCGCTGGGGTGTTGGAGAGACACATTTGTAGAAGTTATTGGAGCTTTCGGGATGATCCCTTCGTCTCTCTTGTGCTGTCGAAGGGATCATCCCGAAAGCTCGACGTCTACAAATGTACCTCTCGGACACCCCAGCGGCTCTGCTTCCGGTAAATGCTCACTGGGTTTCCTTCAACACCTAGTTGCCCAAAATATCCTTACTTACCTTTCCTCTTCCTTAGTATTTATATATATATATATATATATATATATATATAAATACTTAAGGAAAAGGAAAGGTAATAATAAGGGTAGCAACAAGGTGTTGGAGGAAGCCCAGTGGACACTTACCTAGAATGAAGAGCCGCTGGGGGTGCTGAGGACACACGAAAAACACAAAAGAACAAAAACTACACAAAAATGGAGCTTTCGGGCTGATGCCCTTCTTCAGCGACGGAGAAACATATGTTTCTCCGTCGCTGAAGAAGGGCATCAGCCCGAAAGCTCCATTTTTGTGTAGTTTTTGTTCTTTTGTGTTTTTCGTGTGTCCTCAGCACCCCCAGCGGCTCTTCATTCTAGGTAAGTGTCCACTGGGCTTCCTCCAACACCTTGTTGCTACCCTTATATATATATATATATATATATATATATATATATATACATACATACATACATACATACATACATACATACATACATACATACATATATATATATATATATATATATATATATATATATATATATATATATATATATATATATATATGCATGCGGAAGAGGAAAGGAAAATTAGGATATTTAGGGCACCACACTAAGCTGCTGGTTTGTCTGAAATTAAGTAATAGAACGTAATACTAATTTTGTGATTTTTTAATCAGTACAATCACTATTAGAAACAAAATTTTTGAAAATACTTATGGTAAAATTTTAATCGATCAAATAAATACTTTCTATTTTTTAACAGGATGCAATGAAAAGTAACAAACATTTGAACCAATGCTTCCCAAACCGATTGTCGTCTTTCACCATTTGGTGTGCCACCAAAATATGCCAACATTAGCACCCATTATACTTAGCGATATATTTATCAGGATGTTTTAGTTTTTTAAAAATTGCATTATTTTTTATAATTCATTAAATAAATATAATTTACGTATATCCATAACAAAATTTAAATGAAAAATTAATGAAACTGACTTTTGTAGGCACTAAAATGTAACCAATAAATATAAAATTCACAGAATGGAATGTTCCAAAAGGTAAAAATAGTTATGAGCTTATAAAAGTTGCGTGTCAAAGAAATATTAATGCAGATTTATTCATTAAACATCATAAATAATTATTTTGAAATTTGGCTATATAAATAAATAACCTAACCTATAACAACCGCAACTTATTTCGTATGCTACGAATAACACACGTACAACACACAATCTTTGACGAAAATCCCCTGAAAAAGAAACGCAAGCCTCATTTTTGAACGTTCAATAACACAATAGCACTGAATAATGGGATGTTTATTTTAGTTAACGTCGTATTATTTATTGTAACAAAGGTATTGCCTCAAAATTCCGTGAATATAGGGACAGATGTGACAAAATTATAATCCTAGTCAAGTAATATTACATCAATATTAAACGATTAATGTATTTCACCTATCCCCGTCTTAGTTAAATTGAGAAAGTAAACGGTGGTGCCCTGCCAATTAGCGTTACCACCAGACAGACAGATCTGAACTTTTATTATTATTGAAAATGTCTGTTCCCTATTGTTGGGTCGCGTAGCTGCAAATTGACTGCTGTGGGTGTCGCGATGGAGGAATACTACTAATGAAGAATAAATGTTATATTGACTTAACAAAAAATATTTTTCTTCTCCGATTACGAATAAAAATGCAGGCAAGAGCTTTGATGATAATTTACTTCTTGGTGTCGAAGGCGAAAGCTACAAGCGATTTGATTTTATATAGAAGAAAGTTTCATCGCCTAACCTTCGGTAGATTTCTTTGAAAAATGATTGTTTTGTCATATATTTGTTCTTTACTGAAATAGGTTTTCTCAAATTTGATAAACAGTAAGCTTTCTGTTCAGCAATAAAGCTACTTTACTCACATCGCCAATGAAATCATTCGCGCATGTTAGTCTATCTTTCGGATCGTCCACTTCCGCCTCCGAAAAGAGAAGTCTAATCGGCATTCGCGTGTTCTCGTATTGATTTCAGAGTCGTTTATTTCACGAAAGACGTTAGCAGCAGAGAGAAATACTACATCGACGGGGCTGAAAGCTACGAAAGTTAGCCTAACATTGTTCGCGCATTCTATTGATTTCATTGGAGACAAGCAAAGAAGCTTTATTACTGAACAGAAAGTTGTCCATTTATAAAATTCAAAAAATATATAATTCATAAAAGTATAAATAACTAAACAACATTACGTTACCTTTATCTAAAGGTAGTCTAGGAATAGAATGGGGAGGGATGACCGAAGAATACGTTTTGGTGAGTCAATAAAACATTTATTTTACATTTTCATATATTTCGTTTTACTCCACGTAGCTTTATAAAATTCATGGTTAGCCTGTATATATGATCCAAAAACCGGAAAAATTAAAAAAACCGGCAACCTACAATTCACGAGGTATCCGAATTTGAGACGTGCTGTACGAACAAATGCATGCGTCCAAACGTTGCGATGTGCGTATGTATAAATATAAAACTTTGTTCAAAGGTGAAGCTGCCGAGAAATTCTGTTTGTTTTTGAAAAGGTGCCGCGCCTACAAAAAGTTTAGAAACAACTGCGGCAGACAATCAATTGGCTTCGACGGTGATCCCGCCTTTTTCTAAAAAGACAGCCGCGTTCCTTTGAAAGGATTTTTGGCTCGCGTTGATATTTTCGATCGCCGCTCCGCCAAATAGAGCACAATGTCACCGAATGGCTTTGGGTGGGGCTTTTGCTCCAGTTGGCTGCGGTTACGAAACTGTAGTGAGCGACGGCTCACGGAATACGAGCGAGTGAATGGTTGGGATCGAATCCCAAGTTAAGAACGTGTTCGCCACGGCTCCAGACCACTCCTGATCGCACGTGATTTTTTTTTTTAATACGACCGTCAAGGAGACGAAAATCTGGGCATCCTTGGGAAACCCCCTCTCGACCGCTTTTTCTATGAACCTTTGTGAGTTGCCACCGATGCAACTTAGATTTCGACAACTGAATAAACAAATGCATTACAAAGTTAATTAAATTCCAAAGAAATCCGGTCGACTAGCAGGGAAAGGGTATTTAAATCTAAGATTCGCACGCACGAACACAGTAATAAAATTAAATAAATAAATCTGCATAATTGCTATACATATTTAATATGTTTATGGTTGAATTATTTCATTACTCAGTCTTCGGATGCAAATTATCGCTTAGCAGGGTTCAACACATCTGTTTTGTTTCCTAGTGAACACCAGATTGTTCTTTGTGGCAATTATGGCTTAAAACAGATGTTGGGAAACTACGGCCCGCGATGTCATTACGAAAGCGAACCATAAAATGTGACACAGACAATTTCGTATTATTTGCTTATTCCTTCAAGCGCGCGAAGGAATTTTACTTAAATTGTTTGAGGTCAGAAGAGGTTTTTAAAAATTTGCGAAAATTCGCGATTTCGATTCCTGAAAATTGAAAAAATTCGTAACTTTTTTCATTTTTATTGGATTTGTATAAAAGTTTTTGAAGATTTTAGTAGATCATAACATTTATAAACAATTTCTTTTACATTATCTTACATTAAGCACATTCTTTAGAGGAGAGAAGAGAAATACGAAATACGTAAATCACCCCGATTGCCGACCAGTTAGCGCTCACCCGTGCTTTCATATATCTTTCAGTATTACGAAAACTGTAAAAAGCATTGATACGCAGTCTTTTTTATAATAATATGTCAGCTTTTATTAACATTTCATTCGCTGGATATATCTACCTAAACTAAATAGAAAAAAGGTTTCTCGCAGGTCAACTTTTTCATGTCTTGACTAAAAATTTGAAAAAAAATTTACGTTTCATATATTTTAAAAAGATATTTCATAAAGCTTATGAAGTTTTGAGTTATACAGTAGTCATTCGTAGTCATTATAAAATTTACTTGGTGAAATTTGTCCTATTTCGTTCAGTATAAACGGAGCTATGATGTTGTATGTATCAGAATGTAATAAGAAAATTAGAAAAGGTAAAAGTTTTTAAAAAGGTATTTGCTTTATCCCATTTATCATGAAATTTACAAGAAAATATAACTTCAATGAATCATCTCTATTGAATTTTTTTTACTAGTACTCACTTCAGACTAACTTCTTGAGAGCGACAGGAGAATATTTCTTCTGCGAAGACCCGAGCTTAAGAGCATTACACAAGCACTCGCTCCGAAACTTTCGCTTATTACGGATCATCAGTGATTTATTTTTGTAAACAGACCTTGGACCCAAGAAGAGACTTCTTCTCTCTCTCATACTATAATGGTCTCAAGCGTCTCAGGAATTACTGACGCTAGCACATGGCCCGAAGAGAGCCGAATAATGGTTTTCGTTGTTCGGCTGTCCTCGTCTTATACCTCTCAACCTCTGACTCATAAGAAAAACCAAAGAAAAGCAGTTTGCGGGCAGATAAGTAGTCTAGATCTTGTTTCACTTTGTAGTAGTATTCGTGTCGAGGTACGCTTCCTCTCAGCATTGGATAGGAGATTTTTAGAAGACGCGATTCCCCAATTCCCCAAAAATCAATCACAAAATTTAATGCACATTAAGCGTAATAAAAAAGAGAAAAATATCGCAGAATTAGGTAGGTCAAAGGTCCCTCTTTTAAAATATATAAAGGTTATCCATATTTAGGAAAATTTACTGTGTCAAAAAAATAAAGAAATCTAGCGATCTCCGCGGCGTACCCCGTACGCTGGACGACCGCATGTGGAGTTTTCGTCCGGCGTACCCAGTACGCAGGACGACGCTGGCCGAATAAAACTAGGGCAGAAAACCTTTCATTGTGAAGTTTATACGATAAAAATATTATTAATTACCAACTTTCACAGATAGAAACCTTCGTATTATCTCGAGCAAAGTCCGATATGTTTTCTCACCCCTGGTTTAGGATCACGATTATAATTTATACTAAGTCTCGAACTTTCCGGACTCGATCGAGGATTGGTGAAGCGTGCTTGGCTCTCACTGCCAAGGTCTCAGGTTAGAAGCCTGTCAAAGTGAATACATTTGTTACCAGCAAAATGCTAAATGTAAAAGGCCGGTAACAGCTATTTATGAGCTATTAAAAATAAATAGAAAAATGCAATTGAAGCAATTCGACGATCTAAGTCCATTTGATGCTATTCAGAACAATACGCTAACGGTTTTAAAGTAAAAAATAAAAGATCTCAAATAAAAAAAGGCAAATATTGCTTTTTATTTTGAAATAATCTCCGGAACGCGAGAAAGCCGAGCATAACAATAACGGAAAAATTTATTTACTTTTAGCCAACTAAAAATAATAATATTAATCCAGATACTCTCCGATCGACACTTACTCGCATTCCTCATTATTATCAGAAATATTTTGAATTAACACTTTTTCAGTAATTTCATAAATCCAATCTAACTAAACTAAGCTAACACAACCAACGAACATTTGTCGATTTATTTTTCAAAGATTATTCTTTTCGAATGAATAATTTTGGACGCTTCTTCAAACAATGCCTAGCTGACTCCACTAATAAAATAAATAACCGCAAGAATGTTTCTTCTCACTGATTTCGTGCTAAACGGCGTGACACGTCTTCATTTGTTTCTGTTCGACCTTTGGCCTTGCCGAGCTTTTGTTGGAGGAGAGAGAGAGAGAGAGGTATATGGGATGAGGGAGAAGAGAAGGAGGGATAATGTTGGTCGCGGGGTGAGCACCTGTCACCGCCGTGTCTTATGGACCCACTTGGACTCGTCGTCTCCTGGCAACGAGCCCTCCCGCGGGAACGGTATCCTCCGTGGCTCCTCCGCCCTCGCGGGGGAGGAGGAGAGAGAGACCCAATTGGCGACGTCTCTGCGTTTACGGTAAAGCGTTCTTTGCTTGGTCAAGTGACCAATTTGAGATCGGAATATCCGCAGTTCACTGGGGCGCGGACGCGGGGCGGCGCGCGACTCGGATTTTCGGGCCGAATTGACATTCCGTCGCCGTGCGCGACCGCGGCGGCAGTAACAGTACTTCTCCAAACTCGTCCTCTTTTTTAGCACGGTTACAGTTTTGCGACTTTTTCTTTTCACGGGAGCGTCTGCTTGCGTCGCTAATGAAATGTTGAACGATTCTTAAGTACTCCCCGGCTCGTTTTGAGATGAAAAAGGAAATTTTCTCAAAAAAGAAAAACTCAAACAAAATATTATGATCTCCCTCTAAATAAACGGAATATCGCCAAAAAATTACAAAAATATTGCTTCCCAAAACATTTTGGTTCTTGTTAGGCGGTCTATTGATACAATACAGTTTATTAGCCATTGTTTTGGGCCATTTTATTGCATGACTTATTTTAATCATTTTTGATAGCACATCGTTTGTTTTGACAGAGAAAAGTATAAGGTAAAAAACCCTCTGGCTTGCTAATAAAATATTTTACACCTTCAACAGACAAATATATGGAGATTTTTTCCACTCTTATTTAAATGACGCATATATTTTTTATAAAAATACTAGCAGGAGTGCCCGTTGAATTTCAACGGATTTAGTGAATCAAAAACTTTGACCGTGTAACATGTAAGCATCGCAAGAATAAGATAGTACACAGTTATACCCGTCGAATAAAGCTAAAATGAAGAAAACCGCTCCGCATTTTCCTATTTAGATGAATGAAGGAAGAAAATCTTACGAAAATAACATTTAACTCCCTCCCCCTCCCTTCCACCCTCTCCTTCCCATCATCCCCTCCCTCCCTTCTCTCCCTCCCCTCTCTCCCTCCCTATCTCGTATTAAAAGCATTCAAAGCGAACAAACATTCTCCATTCTATGTTAGATTAGAAGATAATTCAATTAAAAACAAATATTTCAATGAAATAAGCAACAATTCAACAACAATTTTTACGTAAGATATGGAATGTTAGTAAATTTCTATACTTCAATAATGTCATAAATACGAAAATTATGTTTTACAGAAATGACTGATGAAAAATTTATATTTTTAAACCTATTTCAATTCGTTGCTGATATATACTCAAAAACCCAAAATTTGAACCGGCCATTATATTAAGACCTTTCGACCCAGTGGACTGATTTTGCCCATTTTCAGGTAGAAAATGTATATCATCAAAACATTGATATTGGTGTAGGATTCATCTAAATCGGTCCAATGGTTGCTGAGATATCCTCAAGAAACTGAAATTTTGACCGACCGATCCGTGACCTCCGGAGTCACGACTCCGTAGGCTGATTTGAATTATATTCAGCACTGCACCTTCGATGATCAATCTAAAGCAGTTTTCAAAATATCAAGCTCCTAACTTTATTCGCTGATGAGTGATGGCTGCCACAGACAGACAGACCCTCTTTTATTTATTAGAGATGTATTATGAAGCAGAAAGAACCGTTAGCAGATAATGGCATCCACAAACTGTGGAGTTTATCGAGAAAAAACGCCTGAAAATTAAGAATCCAATTTTCTTGGTATGATCTAATATGCGCTCACGCAATTAGTGAAAAAATTTTTGAACTCGACCGGACCCGTTCGGAATTTGATCATTATGAAATACGGCAAGCGAATTATTTCGCTATTGGTATGGAGTGACATGGACATTATTAACGCGCATTTGCGAAAATGCGTGAAAATATCTTGGTTTTTCAATCCCGATGATGACGTCATCATTTATGGACGTTTACAGCTCTGGATTCTTCTTCAAACGGAAAGATTATTTACATAATTCACAGTTATTTGACTCTAGAAGAGTTTTTTTCATAAAGGATTTAAAATCGAGTTGTTATCAATGTTTTGATTTTAAGGTTTAAAAGTCTTTGCTAATCTGTGGAGATGTATTGAATCTATTCAAAGGAAATGAATTTGTAAGGTTTTTTTATGTTAAATACAGTGCACCGTGTTTAACAAAACGCTCGTCCCTCCGTTGCCTGTATATCTATCCGTATGTGGATATGGAGGATAGTTGTGGCATGCAACTTTAGGGTTTACCTTACGCAACTTTCGCTTCAACTCTTCCCTGACTTTGCTACCTGTCGCTGATAACTGATATAAATAAAATCAACGTCTTATAAAAATCATATTACTTTCGCACTTCATAAAGATACTTGTACCAGTTTTCATAAATTCTGTAAAGTTGTGCAACTCGCGTAGTGTCCACACTTTCCTGTTGATTGCGACACAATTCGATTTTTAGTGGTAGGTGCTCCATGTGCTCTTATAGTATTTGATATAATTACTCTTTCCGAACGTGTGCTCAACACCTTCGATAAGGCCCTCGACGGGCAGTTTGCCTTCATTGTGCGGCTTTTAAAGCGCGACTAGAATTATTACTCGTCACCTGGTAAGTGTCATTTCTTCATCCCCTCCTTCTCTACCTACATACCCAACCATGCCCCTTCCTCTAACTCCAAATTTAAAATGAGAATCAACATCGCAAGAGAAACCGGCAGAAACAAAACGATTTCATTTCCAGCGTCTTGCGCGACCGAAACGAAACGTTTTTCGTCCGGTACGCAATGCGATTAGGGTTTCTCAAGCGGGATCCCGTACTTAAAATGTACCCGGGAATTTCCTGGGAACCCACCGCATTTCCCGGGAAATTCCCGGTTTATTATACGATAAATATGATATATTTTGGAAACACATCTAGACAGGAAAATAACTAATGGCATTAGTAGCGACGAAAAATTGTGCATTACATTGAATTGAAATTGTGAACAATACATATTAAAATACGCTACATAATTTTCCATCTGCAACCTATATATATTATTATTTATTCGAAATGATGGTGTTTAGCGCTTGAATATAAGACGCATGGACTTCATTTCGCTGTCTGCGATGTTCTTTACAAGAAAAATTATTTAAAATCGGGAAAAGGGATTCTGAAACTGAATCTGTCGAAAAAAGTTCCGGTGACAATGACAGTGATGATGAAGAGGATTTAGAAGATAGTGAATTCGCAACTGCTATGGAAATGTGCAACAATGATACCGATTATTGCGGAAAAACATTGAATTGAGTGAAAAGGAGTTCAACATTGCCATTATTATTGAAAAAGTGCGGAGTACTGTACGATTATTTCGTAAATCGCCATTGAAAAATGAGATATTACAAACATATGTAAAAATTGAGCACAAAAATAAGGAAATGCAACTCATACATGATTCGAAAACCAGATGGAATAGCTTGCTATATATATTGGAGGGATTTTTAACGGTGAAGGAATGCATTCGTAAAGCAACGATTGATATGAAGAAAACTTTAAATATTTCAGAAGAAGAATTTAGTATAATTAATGCCATTGTATCATCATTGCGTCCGACCAAGATAGCAATTGAACAGCTTGGTAAAAGAGATTCAACAATGCTTTCAGCGGAAGGCATATTTAAATTCATCTTGAATTGACTGAGCAGAATACTGATTTTTCTGCTCAAATGAAAAAATCCATACAGACAAGGCTAGAAGAACGTAGAAACAAGAATCTAGTCGGTTTGTTGAAGTATTTAAGTAATCCCCAAAATTATCAACAAAATACGAACTTTACGCTCCCTTGAAAATTGGAACTGAAAACTGACGCTATTAAGTTGATTTGCAGGCTTTTTATCCGTAAGCCTGAAGATACTGGCAACAATTCATCGAATCTAAACCTCATGCCAGCTTCTCAGACTCAAAAGCCTGCTCTTCATCAGCCAGTCCATAGTCACTTATAAATAAATTGGATGCTGGCATTGAAAATGCTGTAAGCACCGGAAAATTGAACGTTAGCTCTTCTTATGACACGAGAAGCATTACTACAGAAATAGATATCTATGAATTAACCGGAAAGCGTACAACTAGGCTAAATGATCTGTTTGAAGCTCTCTTAACCATTCCACCAACTTCTATTGAAGCAGAACGTGCATTTGCTGTGGCAAGTCTCTTTATTACAAAATTACGCACAAATCTAATTGTGATTCTAGTGTGAATAATTTGTTTTTAAAAAATTATTTTATTAACAATAAAGAATAATTTATTGGTATGAAATATTGTTTTAAATACATTAATATTTTTTCCATAAAATTACCGTTTCTATACTTTGTAAAAGGCTTTTACTTTTTGAAATTTTATAAGAAAAATTTTATTATATATTATTATTCATTTCTTGTAAGCATTTTTTATTCGGTTTGTGTGTTATACCAAGTTTATAATAAATAAATATAAATGTTTACAAATATTTAATTTATTCCTTCTTTTCTTGTTAGTATGTTTACGAAAGCTGAATCCCGGGAAATTCCCGGGATCCCGGGGTTCGAGTGAATCAATCTCGGGATCCCGGGATTGAAAAAATCCCGGGAAATGTTAACTAAATGCGATACGTGGCGACGAACATGGCGGGAAAAGACGGGAGGCGGACAGAGAGAGACGCAGAGGGGAGCGGCTAGTAAGTGGAATGTCTGGGAGCGGCGTCAGAAGGGAAGTAACGGGAAGAAAATTCGGGGAGCGGAGGAGAAATTCCCATTCAGGACAAATGGGAGATTTTTTTTAAATCGGAGAAATCTGCTCGCGCATTGCGTCAAAACTAATAAACAAGATAACGGACGCAATGTCCTTAGACAACAGTGTCAAATGGGAAGAAGTCGGCCGGCTTAGACTGGTAGCAGTGCGCCTGCCTTCTAACCCAAAGGTCGCGGGTTCGAATCCCGCTTCGGACATGGATGTTGTGATGTATGTTGATTTTCTCTAAGAGAATTTGACGGTGCAAAATAACCTTAGCTATTGACGCACCTAAAAACGTAATTACTACTACTACTGAAATGGGAAGACATCGCGCGCTGTTATGACGGAGAGAAAATTCGCTGGATGAAATGCGCTGTCTAGTATTACACGTTTCGACACATCCGCTTGCAGATTCCTGTTCGAACATACCGAAGAAAAAAAGAATGGCTGATGACGCAATCTCACGATCAATTTAGGCAAACGAAAAATTCTCCCGCCGCCGTCCTTGACATTTAATCAATGCCAAGGACCTTAGCGTTTGAGTCTGTTTTGGCTAAGCGTTTAGAGTGCACGTCATATTTTCCGTTCCAGAGCTATCGGTGACCAATTCGATAAGCAAAATAAGTGGTTAGGATGAAGTGGTTTTTGGAAAAGGGATTTTAGTTTGGCGACTCTCCTTTTCCCGAATTGATGGAGCTTAATTGCAAGGAAATGAAGGAGGCGTTTTAAAATTCTATGGAGATTGGAGGAGGAGATTGTCCGAAGGTGCGCGATTAGATCTGCGATCTCTAACTAATTGTAAGATGAGAGAATGCGTCCTCCGAATGCACGAGATACGATGCCGACCATTGGCGTAACAATAGAGTGAGGTGGGTGGCCTAATACCCTAGATGGGGCCCTGGGGTCCTATAATTTTTCAGAATATAGAAGAAAAATTGAATTTTTAATCGATTTTTGTTTTTTTATCCTACATTCTCAATACCTTTCCAGTCAACCATTATTTTTGGGCAGAGTAATTTAAAATGCCTTGCCTTTTCAGCATATTCCTGATAATTGATTAAAAAGTGAAACTTGGTACGTTTTTACAGCTGGTTCCAGTTTTACTTGAACATATGCATTTATTGGATGAGGGGACCACGAATAATATTTTGACGCGGGCCCTTCCGCTTCTAGCGTTTTCGACCATCAGATTCGGCAACTAATATTTGAATACTAACAAAAAGTTTAGGTTTAATTATGAGGAATTGGCAAATATTCATCGGGAAAAGAGAACATTTTCCCTACAATATTTCCGTTAAACCCAACCAGTTTCGCTACATTAGTGGAATCTTACGATGACAAATGTTCTTCCAACATTTACTAGAATAGGAATGGCGGACGAAATGACGCATTTTATAAAGTAATTACATACTAATTAAATGCACGGTATTTACTTTAATACAATAAAAACAAGCTCGTCTGTGATATTCGTTTTTTTTCGTGTCAAAATTATCGATTTTCACTTGTTCCTAAAGATATTCTCTGTAGCGTTTAGATTCCAGACGGAGTTGCTTGGGGGATAAAATAATTGTTATATGTAATAGGAACCGTTTTTCATAATATATTCCTAGCGAGATGGAGTGTGTGAAACTTCAAATCAAAACAGCGTTCATCTTCACCGATCCTCTATTCTCTCCTCTCTTTTTTTTCGAACCCTAAATGATCTTCAGTTGTCAACTGCCATTCCTCACTAGCTCTTCATCCTTTCTTCCTATTTTAATAGATTTATGAATATAATTTGTCAACGGGTGTAACTAAGCCGGTCCTGCGTTATAACTTTCTTGGGGAAGTTTAAAAAAATTCTCCCTTCGCTCTGTTTGAGTTCTGCGAGTTTTCTACGCCTCCTTTTAAATCCATTCGCCATATCCATGCCTTTTCAGCCAGGATCTCCCTAATCTTCTTTCCAAAACCCACTTTGTAACTCCTTTTTATTTTCCTTATATAGATAAGTATGTTTCTCTAGAAAGATCTATATTATAATAGGCGTGAAAAATTTGTTTGTCTACGCGCTTTTGAGCGTTTCTATTGGTTGTCCGACCAGCGAATCAAAAGGTACTCAAATCCGTTAGGTTGGTACCCTGATTCAATGTACCGAGCGTTTGTTTCTTTAACTCCTAAATAAAGATAATTCTAAAGATTCTAAATAACGGTAAGTGTATTATATATTGTTTATAAAATAATAGGCGTGAAATTTTTGTTTATATACGCGGTTTTGAGCGTTTCTATTGATTGTCCGACCAGCGAATCAAAAGGTACTCAAACCCGTTAGGTTGGTACACTTATTGAATGAAGTGAGCGTTTGTTTCTTCTAAATAAAGTAAAATAAAAACTCCTAAATAAAGATAATTCTAAGGAGTCTAAATAACGGTAAGTGTATTATATATATTCTTTATAAATATTAAAGGCTAGAATAATGGTAAAAATAAATGAACATTGAAAGACTTATCTCAACGTAAATCGTTACATCTATTCACATTTCTTTACTTTACCGATTTAACTACAATAAGGTTTTTGCTTATTTATAATATCGATACCATATAAGCATTATAATTACATAAAACTATGTATTAATTGCATTATAAAATTTTATCTCTTAGTTATGAAATCATCGAAAGAAACCCTTCAGGGATTTAAAGATGAACATCTTGAAAAATTGCGAAATTGAGGAAATTGGTGTTTCGAATTTCTTTTTGGAGGATAAGCACATAGATGCGTTTCACGATGTTATAAAATCTAACACAATATTCAGGCCTCAAAGCGTATTGTTACTTCAGACGCCACATCTTATTCAACCCAATTCTCAGAATATATACAAGTGTTATATAATTCAATTGATGTATCAAAGGTCGATCATTTCATTGCAATCTATTACGATAAATGTGATTTGAATATATATGATAGTTTAAATTTATACTTCATTCATCCGGATCATTCAATCTATATAGAAAAACTATTTCCATACATATCGAATATAATATTTAAGCAGGTGCAAAAACAAAAAAATGGTTTTGATTGTGGAGTGTTTGCTGCGGCATTCCTAACATCTATTTGTTTTGGAAAACAGCCAGAGAATGAATTATATAATGATAGAATCATGGGGCAGCATTTAAATGCAATTTTAACCTATGGAATATTAACTGAATTTCCATTAAAAAATAAATGTCTAGAGAGTAAGGAGCAAGCTGAAAATCGTAGGAAAAGACAATATGTCTACAGAAAAAATAAATTGAATAAAGAGAACAGAGAAGAAAGATTAAAAAGAACTGAAAATCAAAAAGTACTTAATAAAATATTCGGTTTCACCTTTCCCGTTGAATTTCAACGGGCTTTTTCTCTAGTTAACTCATAAAGCAGAAATTTTTCTGCGGATTCTTAACCTTCGAAGTTAACGGCAGATTTCGTAAGAAACACTAACCTATCTGGAATTAATATTTTAGTCATTATTGGCACTTCCTTGTTCCGCGTTCCGTAAATACGAACAAATATACTATTACTCGTAAGCAGCGATGCGCGTAAGGCAAATACAAAATTAAAAATACACTCCTCCCGTTACTTTTTTATTTGAGTAAGAAATATCATTTCAGCAAAGCTCATTCAACCGATTTTATTTTTGAAAATGTTTCAATACTTTCCTCTAGGGGAAAAATCTATTCGGAGCTAATTACTTTTTTCCACATCGTCGAATACTGCTAAAATCACGTCGGACCGGATTCTTATTTCTGTATCTCTGGATATTACCTCCTTTCAGTCACGCTCGAAACTTAAACCTAACTTCCGCATAAAACGATAAGAATTATTCCATAGAGAAACGGGGGTCATTGAATTTAACGGAAACACATGCAGCGTTACTTAACACCATCTTTGGGTCATATTAATTTTACACAGATTTGTTTACTCATCTCTATAATTTTTATCCATTATTTTGGTTTTAATGATAATTTTTAAGTAAAAAAAATGAATGATTCCTGCGATATCACCACCAGGCCACGGATTGTTTACGTTTTTGGTCATATTTATTTAAAAATTTAAAGTGAGGAAACATTTTTATTGGGTTTAATAAATTACCTTTTAGTTGGTAAAAGAAAGAAGGGAGCGAGTTTGGGAATTCGGTCTAATGAAGAAAAATCAAAGGGGACCGAAATTGGTGAATTTTTAGATATAACAACGTTCATGATTAACGGTTGGTGATTTAAGCACAAAAACAGATGAAAATTTGTCGGAAATGCCAGAGATTACGCAACTGCATCAGATCTATTATATCCTGATCGAACAAAGAAAAAGAAATAATGTTTTACTATCTTATTCTATGGGGTAGGATGAGACGCGTTTATTTGAAGAAATTGAAGAAGAGAAAAGAAGTTAAGTGCTCGATATGATTAAAAGAAGAAAGATGTGTGAAAATGAATCAAACTTAAATGGAAAACTGTAAAAGCAAAAAGATATGGTGAAAAGGGAGTTATGTAAGACTTTTAGTGTTGAAAAGTGAACGATTTATTAATGCACACAATGGAAAAAACAACAGATATAATTAAGGAAAAAATGATACATTTTTAATTAGCCAGAAAAGCAATGGAAAATATGAAAGTTGTTTATGGAAGAGATCTAAATGAAGATTTGATTGAGAGAGAAAATTAGTAAGATATTGATGTTGATAGTATACGTTGTGATTGAAAGTGCTTTTATTCATTCGATGCCTAAAAATTATATAATTAGGTTATATTTCTTTGTTAAAGGGACCAGATAAAGGGAAAGGAGAGAACTTTCATGAACCGCGTCGGAAAAATTGTAATAAGTGTGAAGAAAGGAGGACTTTTACTAAATTCGAGGAAAAATAACAGAATAAACGACTACAAATATTATTCAATCCTTTGCTTCATTTCAAATTCGGATAAATTTATTTGGATCAATTAATAGATTTTAGCCGTTCTTTTGTATGAAAAATTGACCTCTTATACACGTCATTGTATTGATTGACAGAAATATGATTTCACATGGATCATGGCTGTGTGTCTTTCTGGCTCCGAGTTTTCATCTTCCATTTAGCAAAGCGCGTGATTTCGCATGCTCATTTTAGTGGTATTCATGTAGATACCTGTGAGCAACTTTTTATATTTCGAAGAAAGATCGAAACGCTTATTTTTAACAGATCAAACGAGAAGCTTTGTTTTCGCAATGAATTAAGAGAGATTCCTTCATTACAAATTGTATGAATTAAAATTGCGAAAAGTCAGCTCAATTCAATCTCAACGGTCTTAGATAATAACTTGAGTTCGTTTACTGAAATCACGTAAATGAACATGTTGAAACAATTTTAAATGCCCTATAATCCTGTTTGATTCGACATTTACGTTTAAATCATGTCTACATCTCAAAATTTTAATATTTTACAATTTTCACGCACTTTATAACTAAAAAAAACCCGCAGAATACTTTTCGAACATTTTTATTTGACGACCCTGGTGATAAACGTAAAGCAAATTTATTTGGATGGTATTTGTTTAAAATTATACGTAAATTAACATAGACTTTTTATTGATTAGAAATAGAATAAAATACCATTGCTTAACTTATTTTAATTTGTAGAATTTAAACACATGTGATTTAATTCTTACCCACTCAATAATGCTGTCTAAGACAGGTACTCCTACAAAATGAGTTGGAAAAATACAAAGAGATGGATGTAATATTTGCAGCTAATCGCTTTTGAAGAAAATAATTCAGAATAATTTTGCAGCGATGAGAAATATCACCGCCGATGCCAATTCATTTTATAGAATTTTTAACGTCCACCTGCTCGATGTTTATTGATATTTATCAATTTAAACCAGAGCTGCAAACCGAACCGAACCGCTGAACCGAACCGCAGCCATTTTGCTGAACCGCGAACCGAACCGAAACCACTGATTAATTTTTCAATGAAACGAAAACCGAACCGTAATTTTTTGCAAAAGTGGTTCGGTTTCGGTTCGATCTCAATCCACAAAGTACGGACCAACGAAAAGACCAGGAATTTCCATTGGAAAAACCAGCGGGTTTGCTTCAAAGGAAAGAGTGCCTATCTCTTTCCTCTCTACTACTATTGTTATCCACAGAAGACATTTATTGAGAGGGTTATGGGGACACCAACTGCGACAATATCCGGGTCAACCACTGTAGGCAGAAACCGACCAACAGATTATAGAAAGATCTTTATCTGAACGCAGGCAAAATGGTCGTTTTACAATGACCTAAGAAAGGAGCCGTAATCTGCTTTCGTGCCGAGAGAAAAATCCATGCCCTTACCATCACCATCATCCTCTTCAGCATTGTAATTAGCAGACCTGAGAAAATATGCCCTGCTTTGTCTTTCTTAGAACACCATTAACTCTCCTCATGTCTTTTTCCTCGGAAAATTTCAAATTGTTGCTCTCAACGGCTTGAGCTTTCAACGACATCATTCCTTTTCCAACTATCGTGTGGTGTTCTTCTATGATATTTCCAGTACTTGGTGGTTTATATTCCAGCAAAAACAGGCGAGGACTTCGGCGGATCCCTTGGATCGGAGGCATTCATTTCCCACAGAATTCCTTGAATTATCTAAAGTGTGTATTTTTAATAATATTTTAGTAAACTTTATTTAAGAGAAATAAAATTAATTAACATGTTAGTGTTATTTAAAGAGGGTCACTCTACATTTTATAATAGTTTGTTCTGAACCACAAGTGTCCGCACTTCGTATATTGAATAATCTGCCCCGAACTGTCGATTAATTTTAAATTATTCTTGTAACGTAATTTTACTATCATATTGATTTCTTGATTACTTTTCTAAGGTGGCAAAAGAAAAAAATAGCAATATATAATATGTTTGGAATCGAGTTAAAAGTGTCTTTTTGAATTTATTATATAATAATAAGAATTAATAATCGAATTTATTAGTTTTACATATAATAAATTCATTCGGAGTAATATTTTATTCCATATTTTTTGACCAATTAACTAATTAAAATATTTTATTTATATAAATTTATTATCGAAAGTTGGCAAAATTGAGACGCAGTGCATCATCGCCATTGGAAAGCAAGAAACTGTCTACTTCAATAATTAAATCTATCATTCAATCATGGAAATCTTAATAAGGGCTTACGGAAAAGAATTTTCCTAGTCGATGAATTGTGTTTCGGTGAATTGTGATACGTGAATTTTCCTAGCCCTATGATAAATATAGCGAACATTTTTTATTTTATTTGTTATAAATGAACAAAAGGAATAACGCTTTGTAACTTCCATTGTTTCTATTTCTCTTACGACCCGGGTTTCGACATTACAATGCTATTGTCAAGTGCAGATATGATGAGAATAGAAAGTATATACAGAGAAATGGGTAGAGAGGGGGGGAGGGAAGGTAGTTTGTAAGACGGAAAGGAATGGAGGGGAGGGAAAGGAGGAACCTATCTCAGAGGATTACTGCGGGGGGTAGGTTGTAAAGGAATAAAGGGGGAGGGGAAAGGAAAGGCTGGAGACCATCTCGAGAGGGTTTGGGGAAAGGACTAAAAAGAAAGGCCTTGTGGAAGACGGAGAGAGGGTGAAACCCAGAGAAAGGAGGGAGGAAATTATCAATGCGGCAATGGGTATGTGTGTGGGAATAAGGAAAATAAAGGCAAGTGCGGGTGGTAGAACTAAAGAGGTTAAATATTAGGAGACGAGCGGTAAGGCTCTTGTTATAAATCTTTTTTCCTATAAATAATGTGTATTACAGGTAAGAAAAAGAAATAAAATGCCTGAGGAAATAATTTTCTTTTATTTTTGATAATTTCTTTAAAACACTTTTATGTTTTCGGTTTGTCCGTCCATCAACGGATAATCTCAAAAGCGGTTTAAGCTAGAGGCGCATTTTCTTTCTGATTATGTATGATTGTGTATGTTGATAAATGAATTTGAAGTAAATCCATTCAGAGAATTTTTAATTGATATGTAAACAACAATGAACATAAAAATCAGATTAGGATCAAAAATACCATTTTTTAAATAAAAATAAATGAAGATGATGATGGTATTGTAATATATTTAAAATATAAATTTTTCCTTTCTTTAAATAAATTCTTCTTTCATTTAAAATAATAATGACTGCTGATTGATTTGCTTACAGATTGATACTGAATGTGTAATGTTTATATTGGATAAATTATTTCTGAATAGTATTTCAAATGATTAATTTAGTTGAACCGAACCGCAAACCGAACCGAACCACTTGTCAAAATTCTCGTCTGAACCGAACCATGAACCGAACAACTTCCAAAAATTTAGAACCGAACCGCGAACCGAACCACTTTCAAATTTTGTAGTGGTTTGCAGCTCTGTTTTAAACCAAATAATACAAAACCTGTCTATAAATTAAACTAAACGAACATAAAAGAAAATAATTGTAATGAATTTCGAAGACAGCGAAGGACAAAGGCGCTAAAGGACATTGAAGAGCAGTATAAACAAATGCCTGCGCTAGAATATTATTTTTGCCCTTTTTTGATATTTACGGAGTTTTATGGGGGAGGAAAATTTTATGTCCAATTTAATGGTACTAAGATAACGTTGGAAACGTAGGAGTATAATAAAATTAGACTTCTGGAGGATGAACATACTGAGCAGCAAAAATAAAAAATGGTTGGGAACAAGGCTATCTTCAGAACTGTTCAATGCTTATGCCGAAGAAACTGTAAAGAGGCATGGAAATATGTTGATAAAGGGATAAAAGGGAGAAAAGAGCCCGCTTTTTAATTGGAAAGGCGATGTAAAAATATATAAGAGTCATATAAGTCATGGGATTTTTAAAGGGCGGAAAGCCAATAATAAATATTAAAGTGGATTAGAAAAGCTAGAATTGACAAAACGTTTTAATTATTTAGTTAGTATTTCGACTATGATCGCTAGGAGTAAAAAAAGACAAAAAAGAGTGGAGGAAGGGAGGAGAAGACTTTTTAGAAGACGAGAACTAATAGCAGATATTTCGAGTGAAAATATGCAAAAAGAGTCAGTGAAAGCGTTTATAAGGAATGTAGTACTGTATGCATTGGAGATTAAGATAATTAGGAAGGACGATGTAAACAGGCTTTTAGGATGAGGGTGTGGTACAGAGGAGAGAAAGTTAGTTGGACCGAGAAGAAAACTAACGAGATCGTATTGAATATAATTGAAGGGGCGTAATTAAAGTGGCCAACGAAAGACAGCGGTGGTCAGGTCGAATTGAGCGAGGAAATGAACTGTTGAAGGAAGTTACACAAGGAAAGATTGAAGAGAAAAGAAAAGAGAAAATTGGGTTTTTTGTTTAAAGGAATGGAATGGCTACTACGAAATTAAGTGCTTTATCTAAGAGTAACCTGGATGGGAGAGGGGTGAATCAAGAGCGCATAAAACTTTAATGGGATAATTTATAGGCAGAGAATGTTGTTATTAATTAGAGAAAGCTATTCGATATTCCATTTTTCAGCCACTTTCCATCAAATTCGTCTTTGTTCGAAGAAGCTTATTTTGCGGAAGTCACTCACTGATTAAATCGACATATTTTCACCAGCTTATCAAGACCGAAGTGTTTGTTTTGAATGCATAAGAGAAGTGTACCGTGGAGACTGGTGCAGGAAAAGGGAGAAGGTATGCGAGTTAGAGAACAGGCGAAGGGTGACCATCTCCAACTAATCTCCACCTCTCGGCAATTGCTTCCTAACTTAGGAAAAAGAAGGAATCTCCAAAACCATCGTCTGTGTGTTGCTTATTTCATCCCTGCCGATTGTTCCGACTTAAATTTGTTCTAACGAAATCGTGCTTCTAATTCCTTCTCTTCCTTATACATACATACATACATATATATATATATATATATAATTATATGTATTATATTATATATATAGCTGCAAACCGAACCGAACCAAACCGCTGAACCGAACCGAACCGCAGCCATTTTGCTGAACCGCGAACCGAACCGAAACCACTGATTAATTTTTCAATGAAACGAAAACCGAACCGTAATGTTTTGCAGAAGTGGTTCGGTTTCGGTTCGATCTCAATCCACAAAGTACGGACCAACGAAAAGACCAGGAATTTCCATTGGAAAAACCAGCGGGCTTGCTTCAAAGGAAAGATTGCCTAACTCTTTCCTCTCTGATACTATTGTTATCCACATGTTAGGATCAAAAACACCAGTTTTTTTATATAAATAAATGAAGATGATGATGGGATTTTAATATATTTAAAATATAAATTTTTTCTTTCTTTAAATAAATTCTTCTTTCATTTAAAATAATGACTGATGATTGATTTACTTACAGATTGATACCGAATTCGTAATGTTTATATTGGATAAATTAATTCTGGATAGTATTTCAAATGATTAATTTACTTGAACCGAACCGCAAACCGAACCACTTGTCAAAATTACCGTCTGAACCGAACCATGAACCGAGCCACTTCCAAAAATTTAGAACCGAACCACTTCCAAATTTTGAAGTGGTTTGCAGCTCTGATATATATATATATATATATATATATATATATAATAGCCGGCGCATAACTAGATTGGTAGCACTCGCAACTGATTACCTGTATTAGCCTTTCCTCTCGCCTCTTTTTCAACTGCAACTCCAATTTTAATTTATCTGGTTCTAATTAATTTTATAGTAGCCCAAAGGTATATTTTAAGGCAATGCATTTTTTTCACAGTTTACGTACATGCACTAAATATAATGCAGTCTCTTATGAAATAACCCATGGTGTCAAAAGATTAACTCAGAATGAATATAATATTGCTTAGATCTAAGTGATAATCAACATAACTCCAGTACACAGAAAACGGCTGAGTAAGCAGCTGTGAATTTCCGCTAAAAAAATCAACCAACTTCAGTGATAAGTCAACGTTTGAAGTTTCGACCGAAGACATCCTGCCAAGGAAGATAAAGGAAATGGAGCTAATCAAACAAGTAGGAGTCAGTAGCATGTAAAATTTAAGCGAGGATCATTATGCACTTATCGAAAAGCTGCGTTTCTGCATTAGCAATAAAAAAGTTGAGATCAGTTTGAGATTCGATATTACATAAAGGATATCTCAATCGTTTTAATTAATGTTATGAATTCTATTAGGTTATTGTCAAAAAATAGTTCTATGAGTTATTTCCATTGAAATCTCTTAATAAATTATGTCTTCCGTTTGTCTCATGTCAGATAACTGTCTTGTGCCACCAATTTCTCTGTTCATGATTTTCTTGCTTCGATTTATTGTCATCAGAATAATTCCTCGCTGCGACGCATATGGATTCTTAGACTCGGAAAGGTTATTTTGAGTCAGAAATCTTTATTTCTGACAGTTTTATTCGATCGTCCTGTTACGCGGGGGGAGAGAAGGGGCGGAAAAAGAGGGACGCAGATGAGCGCGGCAGCGCCGAGTCGAGTAACTCGGGAGCCTGGTCGTCGGAAGAATGTTGAGACCGCCAATGTCGAGGAGGACGGCAGGTTATGACGCAGGTTGTAGCAGGCGAAGGAAGGGGGAGGATGGGAGAAGAGGTTTTGGATAAGAGGGATTGGGGGTGGGCTTGAGTCTAGAGTCGGAGGCGGGAGCACGCTTAACATGGTCGCTCTCCAGCCGCTCACCCACGGCCTCGCACGTCCTTGTACTGACCCGGAATCCACCACGGCGTTTAAAAGAGGCTGCTTGCGGTGGGTCCAGGGAGTGCGTTTGAGAGAGAGGTCCTTCCTTGCCTCGCCCGCCCCTATCTCCCCCGTTCCGCCGCATTCCGCCCCGCCGTCGACGCTTCGAACCCCCGCGCGGACGCACGCAACCGTTGAGCCATATTGGAAGCTGTTTCAAAGTCTTGGAATGCGTGGAGCGTTCGTTGCTCAGAGTTGTTTTGAAGCGAGAGAAGACCTGCCGTGCTTTCTCGCTTGGTTCGGGGATAAAAAAATCGTCTGACCTGATTCCATTTTCAACTTTCTTCTAACACAGATTTGTTTTGAACAGGAATTCAAGAAAGTTGACATCCACCGATCCGCCGCTCAAGTTTTTCATGCGTTTTTTAATTTTCACGAGAGAGAATTTTTTCGAATAAGCAAATATTCTCCTTAGATTAATTTTATAGGATGTTTTTTTTTAATTTTCAAGGTGCATCACACACTTTTAAAGAACTTATCGATAGTGTCACAGCCAAAAAGAAATTATCATATGCATTTCTCATATATATATATATATATATACAGAGCCGTAACTAGGGTAGGCGGGACAAGCGGGGCAGCTGCCCCGGGCGCAACTCAAAGGGGGGTGCAAAAATTGCTAATGAAAAGTCGTGCGAGGTTGCATGGCACAAGGGGTTTTAAAAACTCTACAGTAGATAATCTTTCTGTATTCCAAACTTTCCCGTTTACTTCTTAGGCATCGCAAACTGCCGCACCAAAATGAAAATTTTTTATCACTACATTGCAGGGCCGTCTTAAGACATTTGGGCGCCCTGGGCTAGGAACATGATGGACCCTCTTATAGCGGAGTGGGGGTTACTAATTTTTAATGTAAAAGTAAATACGTAAATACACATCGATTTATTAATCATAAATGAAAACAACACACATCTAATCTAACTATATATTAATTTTACGTTGACGTCTGTAGACATTTGTGTACAATTTATATCGGCGTATTTATCGAGAACCGTTCGTCGTAAAGATATGCGGTAAACGGCGTTTTGTTTCTACTGGCTATGAGGTCTCTGGAAAAATATTTTCGTTTTCTAAACTGTCCCGGGTTCGAATCCAGGAGACAATTATATTTTCCCATAAGTTTACACGGGATTTTCGATTTTTCAGAGTGCAAGGTATTTTTCCTTCATACATTAAAATATGTAAATATAGATCGATTTTCTTCTTTTTTGCTTTATTTGACGGCTAAAGCTCTATACTATCTTATTATTGTGATGTTTACACGGTACACGGTCGAAGTTTTTAGAAATACGCATCCTTTTTCGAAGTTTTGCGGATTTTTCGTACTCATTCAGGGCATTGCCAATGAGACTCTAATTGTTGCCTCCGATTTATTTAATGCCAATTAAACCTTCAAATAGACGAAATAAAAGCATTACTCTCATCGAAATTAATGAAGTATAGCAACGTAAATATTTACGGGTAATTATTCTGTTGACTGCGTATGGGAAGCTTTTCTAGCTGTCAATAACATGTGTATAACAAAAAAGTTCCCAGCGAACTGTTTTATTTTAAATTGTGCAATTAATTTGTTTTTTATTGTTTCAATTGATACTATAATGTTTTAAAATGGTTATGTTGAGGACTGTCAGTATTTGTTTACAATTTATTGTTAACATCTGTAGATGTGCTAGAAACTTGAAATTTAGTAGCATTATAGGTTTCTCTCTTACTCATTATAAGAGGCTTTTTTATTTTAATACTTTGAATTTCATTTATATTTCATTAATTATTCAATGAAAGTTATTTCACTAAACAATTAGTTTATTTAAATCGCATTGAGGAACGGAGATCCGGGGCTGCCCTACTAGTTTTTATTAAAACAAAAAATAGAAAATATGAAAAACAAAATAGAAACCCAAATAATAACGCAGTTTATAAATAAATAACATACCTATCTTAAAAGTACTTCTTTCTACATTTACTTTACTGGTGACAAAAAATTAAATTTTCGTCATATCTCGTAAAGTACTGCTCATATCAAAATATTTTTTAAATAAAAGTTGTAGAACTGGTCAAGCAGAGTATTTTATTTTCTATACATTTATATTGTAGGAGTTGCCGTTATCGATAAAATCATATGAGAATGTCTTAATTCGAGTTGAACTTGAACATTTCTTGCATGGTTACTTCTTCATTGTTGCTAACATAAACAATCTCACAAAAATACGTTTAATTTCCTTACGTGTGCATGTAATATTATTAAATAGGAAGAGAATGGATTATTTTAATAATAATGTTGTGGAAACATTTTAACCCTCGTGTGGGTCAGACGAGTCACCGGGCGCGTGGCGTACCTTGTCCGCGGAGTAATTTTAGCAAAATAACTCAGCAGTCCACTATTAACTGCTTACTCAGAGAAAAGGGATCACTGCCAAATAATCGTCGCATTACAAATAAATAAAATTTTTGTCTGGTCAATGCTCTCCTAAACCTAACGAAGGTAAACCACAAAACTAGATATTTCTGTACAAAAGGACAGGTTACCACGACTGTCGGGTTGAGTAATTAATTGATTTTGATAAAAAATATAAGACTCACTTATGTAGTTCTTAATCCATCTTCTCCAATTCGCCTATTCTTTTTCTTTCGATGCACTGGAATGGAACTTTCTTTCTACTTCATGATCCATTCTAAAGAAGGACAAAACTCCTATGTGTAGATTGCGGAGAATGTTGAAAATAACAACACGATTCAATCTGTGTAAGTACATGTATATCGCAATTGCATTCATGTAAATTTAATACGTATTTAATACAGTAATACTGCCGGCTACCTTTCGCTGTAAAGACTTCCATCGGACTAGCCAAAGGGCACGAGAAAGATTCCTGGGAACCGAGAAACAATTATCACAGTGTATGTAGGTCCAGATTGTCATCTCAAGTGGAATGGATATTTGTACAAACAGACGTAGTTTATACTCGTTTTGTCTTGTAGATGTGTGCATTCTATATGAATGAACCTTTATATCATCATGTTTTGGCATCGAGAAATGCTTATGGAATGAAATCACTTGGCCCAAGAATTTCCCAATGTAAACCTGAACCTTCATTAAGCCCTCGTAAATTCGCCAGACCTTCACTTCCCCTGGAAGTCTCTGAAGTATAGCTATTATGTTAATTAAAATTGGAATCTTCTGTGCCCTGCCACGTAAGTACCGCCTTTACGGTGATTTGGAGTTATTATTTCCAATTTTATTTATCTTGTCTTCACCGTGTTTTGAGTTCTTTATTTTATTTATAGCTATTATGATTCTGTCCAGTATACAGTGTGCGACGAGTGAAATTTTTTAATGCTGCTGTCCTACATAGTACGCACTTTCAGAAACCCCTAGCATTTCCGATTGCCCAAAATATTTATGAATTGCAGGGAAGTAGCCATATATTCACTACCTGAAGCATGTCATAGACGGTGAACCTCTTGAGAAATAAAAGGCTATGACAATTTATACTTTTTGAGTTCAAATTACAAAGATGCGAAGTTTAAAAATATATATTTTATTTGTGGAGCGGCGGCGCCGGGCGCCCTGCGACGCCTGGAGCCCTAGGGCTGCAGCCCAATTAGCCCATATAGTTAAGGTGCCCCTGCTACATTGTATGTATGAATTATATACTGCAAGTTAGGATACATATTAGATTTCGACGACTTTGTATTCCGCGACTTTAATGCCTATTCTTTTTCTGCATTTCACAAGTTAAATAAAATAAAATATTCAAATTGAAATCATAATTGATTTCCGTCCGCGTCTCGCAAGTTTCAGTTTTAGTGAGTTAAAAATACATGAAAAATCAGTCCAAGGTTTTTTCCGGCATTCGCAGGTTTCCGCCTAAATGGATTTCCGTCTTGAGGGAGTTTCACTGTACAAACATCAAAGACGGTGAGTTTGAGTTTGATCACTATTTCACTATTCTTTTCCCCGAAAAATTGATTTCTCCCACTGATGAAGACCTATATGAAAAAGCAACAAATCTAATAATGAACTACACAATTGATTTTTCCTCAGAGTTCTCAGGTTAATTTTGAAATCTACATAGGTATACTCAGGGTCGGTTTCAGGCGTAAGCGGTCGCTTATATGCGCCACTTCAGAGGGGCGGCAAAATCAATATTTCGGATTTTGACATTTTCATTTTTTTAATGGTATGTTGCACAGCACTTGAAAACATCGCGAAAAAATTATATTTTACGATATGATATGTCATTTACATTCAGGATCGGTTCAAGGTGTAAGCGACGTAATCTACCGCTTGCAGGTGTCACCTAAGATGGGCGGCAAGATGAACGTTTTAAAGTTTTACATTGTCTAAAACACGCCAATACACTGTGCACCTTCCTTAACCTCTTTAGCGGAATATATATACGCAAAATAAATAACTATACTGCTATGTTTCATGTGCTTTTAGGGATAAACATTATAATTTCAAATAACCTTCCCGCCCAAAATACAGTGAACCTTCATTATAGAGATTTTGTTTGCTCAGGGTTTGTCTCTTTGTGCAAAAGTGGTTTCGTAAAGTTGCAATATAAAAATATTCGGTAATATAATCATTACATAGTAATTTTGTTACAAGGTCAGTGAATGTTTTATTTCTATTTTCTGAAAATATTTAGCTGAATATTTTTTTGAAAAAATAAAACAGTAAAATAAGTTTATTTTCCTGTCTTATTTCCTATATCATTAATATTATTTCATGCCTTTGATATCCAGAGGGGCGGCAAATTTTTACCTCGCTTACACATATTTTTTAACCGAAACCGGCCCTGGGTATACTTGAACATTCAAAAGGAAATCACTAACGATTTTACCCGTTTGTGATTAGGGTAGGTGTTCTGAAGTTCTGTCAATTCATTAAATTATCTTATAAATACTTTTATAAATTCATGAAAATTTTTAATCGAAAATTAGTCCTTAATAATAGTGAAAATTTTCGCTGTCTATTATTTAATACAAAAATGAAAAATTGTATATATTATTTCATTACTAAATTTTTAATCTATTCTATGCAAATTTATACAATTAGAGAAGTTCACACAGACTTTATGAGCACACTTTCTATTGTTTTTAAGTAATCTGAAAAGGAAATTGTTTAACCCTTGAACAGATGGAAAATGTCAAAGCACCCATCTGGATCCGAGTTCCGAAAAAGGAGAAAAGCAAAAGAAGAGGTGTGTAAGAAAATGTCACAGCAATGTACAAAATGGCTGACTGAGAGTACTAGTTATCAGCAGAATTCCGCCAATCTTAGTGAAATGTTGCTCCTGCAAAAAGACATTATAACAGAATTGCAAGAGAAAAACTCTTGATGGGTGATACTGAAAAAGATAATCAGGAGGAAAATGATATGTATGATGAAGAAACTTCGAAACAGGAAAATCCGGGCCTAGAGTCAATCGAAGAAATCCAGCCTAATATGATAAACGAACGATCCTACATCCTGGCCTAACATGTGTCATAGAATAAGATCTTACCTCATAGAGCATGGTCCCGATCAGGGAAAAGATGGCGATTTCCGAAATTCAGTCCCTAAAGATGCTAGGCGATTTTTATCAAAGTGGTTTGTAAAAATTCTGCCAAATGGAGACCGGAGTTGGCTTATTTACTCAAAAATTCGAGATTCGCTCTTTTGCTTTCCGTGTATATTATTTGGTAAACAAATTTCAAGCATTTCTGATCGCAAAAAAGGTTTCACAGATTGGAAACATCTATATCGCCTGCAGGAGCACGAAAGTTCAACTCCCCATAAAAGTAGTTATTTAATGTGGAAATTGCTTAAAAAGCGATTGAAGGAAGGGTGGATATATAGATGATGCTTTACAGAAAGCGACAAATGAAGAAAAAGACAACTGGAGGCAGATTTTGAAAACAGTTCTAGATGTTGTACTTATCTGTGCTAGGAATAATACTGTTCTTAGAGGCAGAAATGATGTTATCGGTAATCCACAGTCAGGGATCTTTCTAAATTTAATAGAACTGATTAGTCATTATGACACTAATTAAAAAAAACATCGAAAAACAAAAGAAAGGGTCTGAGAACTATTTATCTCCAACGATTCAAAATGAGTTCATAAATATACTAGGAAAAAAAAGTTCTCTCCGAAATCATTCGTAGGATAAAAAAACGCAAAATACTACTCACTAATGTTTGAATGTACTCCTGAAACATCACATAATGAACAGATGTCTCAAGTTATAAGATATGTCTGTGGGCGTGAAGGAAACGTAACAGTTGAAGAGAGTTTTATGGCGTTCTTCCATACTCTTGAAAAATCCGGACTCGGTTTATTAACAGAAATTTTGAATAGATTAGAACAGGATGGAATTGACATAAAAAATGCAAGGGGACAATCACATGATAATGGGGCCAATATGGCAGGTAAATATAAAGGGGTTCAGGCCAGGATATTAGAGGTGAATGATCTCGTCAAATTTATTTCTTGTTCAGCTCTTTCCCTAAACTTTGCATGCGTTCATGCTGCACAAATATCAGCTGAGATGAGAAGATTTTTTGGAACAGTACAGAGATTTTTTGTGTTTTTCTCTAGTTCTACCTTTAGATGGGGAATTTTAATGAATTGTTTAAAAAGGACTTTAAAGTGCAATTCCGACACCCGCTGGCCCTCTAAATCAAAAGCTATTAAAGCAATGAGAGAGCAGTTAACACAAATAAAAAGTGCGTTAGAAAAAATAATTGAAGAAACATTAGACCCTGAAGCAATATCTTCTGCAGAGAGTTTTATTAATCAAATAGATTATACATTTGTATATAACTTATGTGTTTGGAATAAGATATTACATCATATAGATATTATTAATGTAGCTTTACAAAAAAAGATATGCTGGTTAGTCAAGCAGTGAAATTAATAGATGGTTTAAAAATACCATTTTAGAATTCAAGAATTCTACAATTACATAAATTTTAGAAGTAGAAGCCTCTAAACTTGCTGAGGAAATGGTAATCAAAACTGAAATGCCAATTAAAAGAATAAGGCAGTTTAGGAAAATTGATTACGAGGCGTACCATGACGAAAACTTTGAGGATTCCTTGAAGAAAAAATGTAGAATTGAATTTTATCAATTGATAGATAGTTTAATTAAACATTTACGTTAAAGATACAATTCACTGTATGAAATCTCCAATGATTTTTCTTTTCTATCTGGTTCAGCCATTGCATAAATGGGGGTTACTAAATTTAAAAAAACATGCTGAAAACTTAGCAATGAAATACCAAAATGTCTTAAATAGTGATGATTTCTCCATTGAAATAGAAAGTTTTAAATTCCAAGCTTTAACAATTTCAAAAAATTTAGCATTCGTCCCACATCTCGATATTTTACAATTACTGTAAGAATATTCACTTGTGGAAAGCTACCCCAACATATCTATTGCTCTCCGTATATTTCTCACATTACCTGTGACAACGGCAACATGTGAACGGAATTTTAGCAAGCTAAAGTTAGTAAAGAATTATTTAAGATCTAGGATGAGTCAGTAGAGACTAACAGGACTTTCTATTCTTTCTATAGAACATGCCATAGCAGAAACCATAAATTTTGATGATGTCATTGATGAATTTGCTGTATTGAAAGCACGTAAAATAAATGCTTTTAATATTTAAGTATTTACATTTTTTATTTGATATTGAAAATTATGCAATATATTTGTAATCAGAAATTACATCATTTGAAGTTTATTTTTTATTAATCAAAAGTCAAAATAGTAAAATGTATACACTACAGAATTTTTACTGAGAAGGGCGCACATTTGAAAGTTTGCCCCGGGCGTACAAATAGTTAGCTACGGCACTGTATACATATACATACATACATACATATGTGTGTGTGTGTAAAAGACATTATACTTAGGTAATGTGGGGCGCCGCTTTGTAAAGTTTTGAAACCGCTGGCACAATGTATCAAAAGATTAACGTAAAACAAAACATGTGAATGCGCGTGTTTATGCTCATTTTATCAAAAGTCTAGGATGATTATTTGGCAATTAAAATTTCATCGAGAAAGCACTTGTCAAGTAATAAAAATGTTTTATTGTCCTTATTTATATGAAATATCTATTTCACAACTTTAAAAATAGACAAAATATTCTTGCGAAACGAAATCATGCGCAATGGGGTGAAATTAAAAATGAAAGATGAAATATTTTACATTAGATATCATATTGTGCATAACACCAGTATAAAGGTTCGTTTTTCTTACCTTAACACGTAGACTGCCACGAGGGTCAGATCTGACCCTTACCCTACCGTTCCCGGGGGGCCGTGAGGGTCATATATATTCCTCGGTTGATATTCGTACTTGAGCCGCCGTGGCTCATCGGGGACCCTTGGGACTGCATGTTTGCTTAAAGCAGGGTTGTTAAACGAAACCGAACCCACTGAAAAGGAACGGTTCCAGATAGGTTCCGGTTAAAGGAACGGTTCAGAGGAACCAAACCGAAAAAGGAACCAAAGTCGTGGAACGAAAGTGGAACGAAATCTTCGGAACGAAATGTCGATGGAACGATACTGAACCGTTCCGGATCGGGTTCGCACATGAAATAGTTTCGTTCCGGCCCCTTCTACACCGATCCAGCTATGGTTCCAGCCAGTTTTCAATGGTTTTTACTCGCGTCTAACGGCGAGAGGAGAGAGCGAGAGGGGAAGGAGAGGGGAGGTCGGGGATAGGAGGGGGATCTTAGTTCCAAATATCACCACCGGGAAGATGTAGAGTGCGCAGTGAAAATTATAGACCGATTTCCTTGACGTCATTATCGTGTAAGATACTAGAACATATAATCGTTAGCTCTGTTTATTTAGATGATCGTTCTTCGCTAAGCAAAGATAAGGAAAGGTAGGTCATGCGAAAGGCAGCTCGCCCTGTTCGTAAATGATTTGTTGCAATGCGGAGAGAAAAACAGTCAGGTTGATGCGATTTTCATTGATTTTAAAAAAAGCTTTTGATAAAGTACCCCATAATAAATTAATAGGAAAACTAGGAAGTACGGCATAAAAACTAATATCGTGAGTTGGGTAAAAGACTTCCTCTCCAACAGAAAACAGATAGTAGTTATTGATGGGAAATCTTAATACCCGGTAAAAGTCGCATCAGTTGTCCCACAGGGAAGTGTCATAGGCTCACTACTATTCCTGATATATATATATATATATATATATATATATATATATATATATATATATATATATATATATATATATATATATATATAACGATATTTACTCGGTAGTTCGCTGCAAAATAAGACTTTTCGCGGATGGCACCGATTTATGTAAGGAGATAATGAACCATGATGACCAAAAATCGCTCCACGAAGATTTAAAGGCCCTTTCAGCATGGTGTCAAGATTGGAAAATCGAAATTAATCACAGCAAATGTTCCCTATTGAGTTTCTGGAAGAGTAAGAACAATGAATTAGACTCGGAGTACAGAATTGATAGATTGAATATCCAATCTGCGGAATACGTTAAATATTTAGGAGTCACCATTTGTCGTAATCTATCGTGGAATATGCATATTCGAAGGATGGTTGGCGCAGCCAATAAGAAACTGGGCTTCGTAGGCAGAATAGTAAGATGTAGCACAGAACAGGTACGAGAAACATGTTATATATCATTGGTCAGATCTCAGGTCGAATACGCTTCCAGCATATGGGATCCGTAGGAAAAGGGACAGATACTTGAGTTAGAAATAATCCAACGCAGAGTAGCCAGATTCGTTAAGCAAAAATATGAGCAAAAATTAAGCGTCACATCAGTCTTGAAGGAGTTGAATTGGATATCGCTAGAGGACGGCAGAATTAGCGCTAGGTTAAGGCTTCTGGAGAAATTTAGGTCGGACGTTCTCTCAGAGGAGGTCTCAGGAATATTAGAGGCACCTACGTACATGGGCAGGCACGATCACGAGGATAAAATACGAGAGATCGACTGCAGGACCGAGCGATATCAAGGCTCGTTTTTCCCAAGGACCATACGGGATCATAATAGGAGAGTGATCCCCACGAGGGACGTTATTAGGTAGGTTTTGGTGTGCTGCACCCCTGCCACCCACCAGTTTGGTGATTTGCAGGGTATTATGTAGATGTAGATGTGAGTAGTGCACGCCGACCTCGTACGGAGTTGTTTTTCTCGCTGACGGAAAATGGGTGTTCGCGGAAAAATCGCCATATCATTAACACATTCAATGCCGTCGTCGACGTTTGCTACCGCGCGCAGACGATCGGCGTCGACGCGTAGTAATAACCGTACCTTTAAGCGACGGCTTCGCACATTGTCTTCTCGTAGGAAGCCGGCTCCTCAGTTTAGTGTTGGTCAGTTTGCTCATCGGTTAGTTTGTGTTTAGTGCGAATTTTTCCGGAAAAAGGATATTTAAAAAAATGGTGAAATTTCGGTTGGCCATTGGGGATGGATCTAAAAAACCAAGAAGGTATTGAATGTGTTAAAACGGTTTGCGTTAGAAGAATAAAATTAAGCCTGATTTGCGGGCTTCTACTATATGCGAGTACCTCGCTCTCTTCTCCGCCCCACGACCAGAATAATGGTGCAGTTTGCTTGGAACGAAACTACTGAACAGGTATCTCCCAATAACTCTCAACTTGAACCCGAACCCATTCAAGAAAAGGAACCGTTCCGGAACGAAATATTTCGTCCCGACTAAACAATTCTGTTCCGGAACGGAACTAAACCCATCACGGAACATACACTTTCGTTACGAACCGCAACTAAATGGCAAGAGAAAAGATATAGTTTCGTTCTGAACCGAAACTATTTTTTAGGTTCGGTTTCGTTTAACAACCCTGACTTAAAAGGTTTTGAGAACTTAAGTCGCTGACATCTGTGAGATGTCTGCATTACCTTGGCCTCTGATATTTCATTTTTGAATTGTCCGAATGCTAAAGAGAACTTTTTCCTTCATTTTTTCATTTACAAAACGTCAATCCATGAAACTTGCATATACAAAATTATGAGAGTAATAAATACCATATAAATAACTCTAATTAATATGTTAAGTAATTATAAACGCAAAAATTATATCAAATGTTCAAATGTATATAAAAAAATGCGAAACAAAAAAAAATTTATATTTTTTTGTACCTATGAAAAAACTGAATAAATAAATTTTATACGTAAATTTTCTTTATTTTTACCGCATAATATGCTAAATTATTTTATCTTTTTTCTTAACTTCAACACAATTTTGTTGAACAGGAGGGGGGCGGGGATAGAGAAAGGTAGGGGAACGGCGTGCTCCCCCGTTCTGCCAAAAAAGCTCTGCATATACATAACTTGACGCAGTTTCTGCAGATGCAATATGAGAGTTGTTACTGAGTCGCAGTTTCTGTGCATTCAAACATTCCGAAATGCCGAACCTTTTTCACCTACATTGTAAATAGAAAATATAGTAGGCCTACTCCCAGTCATTGTATTTCCGATGAATGGATGAATGACCCGCTCTTCTTCCTTTTGGTTTTCCACACTTCTTTCTATTCTTTGTAAATATTTGAAGGGATGGTAGCCTTACACCCACTCATGGAAAACTCAATTCTTTATGAATAGGAGCATCACCCCTCACTCCCGCTACCTCCGTTGGCTTGACCAGAAAAAAACTTTTTTTTGGAAACATGCTTTCTATAGGCGCTGAGGTTCTGTGTAGCTAAAGATACATACAAGGGAATTGGAATCTATATATTTTTCCATTTCAACCCCGATTGCGTCTTTTATTCATTTCAATTCGTATACTTTATATCTGAAATATTATCAGAGTGTAGGTTTCTTCATAGGAAAAAGTAACTTTTTTAATGAATTTATTTGAAAAGATTCCAATTGATCAGTCTATATCAACAGTACAAGTAACTTATTAATTTTGCACGAATTTTAACATAATTTTAATAAATCTGATTTGTACCGGGTCCCCGGGGCCGTGAGGGTCATATTTGTCCCACGCTACGAAAAATGTATTAATTCCATAAAAAAATAAAATAACAAAAATAATTGTTGTAGTGTTTTTCTATAAGGAAATGACATACTAAAATGCCTTTGGCTCCAGGGACATTTTTTTCAAATATTAGTCTGGCAGTTAACGTGTTAATCCGACCAATTAACAGAGCGTAATTTTATTGTGGTGTGATTTTCCTGATGGAATTGGTGAGGAACTTATTTTCCTTTCAATCAGCCTATAATCAACAAATAAATTTCTGTGACACGTAGTATAATGGGATAATTTGATAGTAGTTTATGGTGATAATGATATATTTATACTTTTATCTTATTTTCATTGTTTTCTAGTCTAAATCAGAAGAGATTTAACTCCAGGTGGTGAAATATAATGTTTCATACGTGAAATATTTTTTCAGATACTCATTATTCTGAATATTTGCTGAGCTAAGTGAAGAGTCAAGGCTTTCTACTAAACCTGCCTTTTACTTACGGAGCAAAATGAACATGAAATTTAGCGTCATTGAGAAGGTTAATTGTTTTCAAGGTTTTTTTCAATTTAGACCGCGTCAAGCCCGACTTTAAAAACACCAATAATTGAAGGAAATGCAACGTTTACGGTTTTTGAATTTACGGTATTCTCTGGGCGCAACTTTTGGGGGATTAAATTACCGCTGTGCGTTGATTGCGACCGAACAAGGCCGGCAATTAAGTTTCGGCATGAAGTAGAGGATTCTGAAAAGGTCTTTGGAAGAGAGTGAAAATGATACAGTTTACGGCGCCAACTCCGAAAAAAGGAGTAGTTCGAAGGCCGTTCGCAGCAGACGAGAAAGCTGGACGACGTCTGCGGCGCGCGGCGGCTGCCTGATGAGGAGGTCGCGGGACTGGAATAGAGCTGGGTGTCTTTGGACCACGTCAACGTCCAATGCCACACAGTAGCCAACTCGCCACGCTCCATCTGCAAACCATTGCATCTGAGTGCATTTTTACGGCGGCTGTTTTCTACTGAAGAATTACGGTTATGTTTCTCAGAGAGTATTTCCTGCGGATAGATTGCCTTATTTCAGTACATGAAGAGACCACGTATAATAGAAATACAACTGCTGTTGGAGAAGTGATTGGTCGACGTTGTAAGAAGGACGATAAAGGGGATTCTGGAGACACGAAGTAAATGGAATTGCTTGAGAAGATGAATGTGACTGTAGGGTTGTGAAAAACGAGCTTACCGAAAGGTTGAAAGTGCGATGGGATTTAAACAATTTCCATAGTAAGATAAAACTAAAATCTGGTAATATTTTGCCGAAAATATTTTTCATATTTATGACATCTCATGTGCTAGTCTCAGGGCTAATATACTGTCGTGAAATGTCTTTTTTGAAAATGACACTAAATTATTTTAACGAATAGTTTCTAGTGTGAAAAATCACGTTAATTATGCGCGTCCTCTATTTTTACCGGTCGTGTAGCGCGATTTCATAAGTAGAATGGATTTTCATTTAAGAGGGTGTCCTCCTATTTCGTTTCCGCGGCATTGGAGACTTAAACGACCGACACGTAATAATCTCCTAGTTACTTTGTCAGAACAAATTATGAGGCGCAAACTACGTATAAAGAGAGGACGACTGTTAACCCTTCTCTCTTCTGACAAGCACTGGTGATATTGAGGGAGAATGAGATAGCGAAGGACGACAGAGTGATCGACTTTCGAGATCGCTTTATAACCATCGAAGCACGTCCTTGACACGCCTCGCTACACGCGAGAGTCGAAGCGGGCACCTCTACGAAAAAGGCCCCATCGAAGGTCTCCATTTTTAACGTAAAAATTCTTGTTAAAAAACATTTCCTGACTTAAACACATTTCCGAAAGCACGGTCGACATATGATGAGCGGTAAACGAGAGGATAATAGCCTCTTGTCTTACAGCGGAGTCGTGTAATGTTACTTCGGGTGCACTCTCCTAGGCAGCCGTGGTTTTAGCGTACACGGAGCGTTTCTCCGTCACGGGTGACAACGTGAACTCTTTAAGTACGAGACATAAGTGCCTGGTTATATTGCTATTCATTCATTCCATGCCTATCCATTGGACAAGGGCCATTTTAACGGTACCTAAAGAATCTTAACCTTTAGTTGCATCGCGATCCATACAAGATTCGCCTCGGCACGTTAAAACTGAAAAACGCATACCGCTATTCCGCTTTGAATCTGAAATTATTCGGGAGAGAACTAAGAAATTGCAATACCGCGGTATGGCTCTGTTATTCGTTTTAAGAATTTGAGGGAAAAATAAAACAATGTCATAAATTTGCAATTCGGATTCTTGTGTTAGTTTTTGACGATAATGAAAATAACGGCAATTACGGAATAATTGTTTCTATCCTTCACCTATTACTACCAGTTGCATTATAATAATTTTATGGTGAATTGTGATAATCTTAAGAACTTCAGAGTTTGAAAATTGAGAATGGAAAAGTATGTTAGTTAATGCTTTCACCAATTCGTACCTTTTGACACAAATAGGCCATTTTCCTGCCGTCATAATCTTTAGCATCCACACTCATTAATGCTGGATTGAATTTAGTCCTGCTAGTATTTCTACATTAACTGCATGAGTAGTTTTTTTAACTTAAAAATTTGCTTACGAGACTATTTTAAAACGAATCACTCAAAACTAAAAATTAAATTATTTTCAGATAATCCGTTCATTTTTAGAGGAGAACGCATATATCGACCTTTTTGGACCCTCGTCTTTGTACTTTCGTTCGAAAAACTTTCCTGTCTTTACCAGAATATAATATCTCTTTTCGCGTCCTGCAAGATAAGTGACGGCGGTCATTTTTGTGATCCACCAATCAAGCTCTAATTCCTTGTAAATTGCGATAATGGTTATATCCACAAGCGAGTTGCCTTTCTCAGCGAGTTGAATTCGTAGGAAACTTACCAAGCAAAAATGTGTCTTTACATCTTCATTTTTATTTAAAGCAAATCAACATTGATCCTATCCTAAATTTTTGAGTAAATAGTTTAAAACTCAGAATCGATTTATGAGTGATCTGTGACACTAATTCTATGACAAAAATGCGCTATCATATCCATTATTCATGCATTTGTGCGGTAAAGAGTTTTTCCGCTAGATTATGTGGTCACATAGAAATTACTGCTTTAAAATACACTCGTCCTAGTAATTTCTTCTCGGATTATTTACGCGACAAATTAGAAAGTTAGGACAAACATCCGACGAAAAGAATTGGTTTCAGTCCTCGGCGGTGTGTTCCACCGAGTAAATTCTATTTCGAACAATGGAAACCACAGACTGCGAGTGCTTACCGCGTGAATCCAAATATTTAAGTGTGGAGAATCTTGATGCTTAGAGAGGCGATGATTCAAAAATTCCATTTTTAGTATTTGGGTCATCGAAAAAGAGGCGAAAAGAAAATTGAGAAGTGAAAACTTTCGGCGAAAGATGCCATGGAGCTATTTGAGTACGGAAATGGGGGCCATGGTGTCATACATATGTCTAGTGGAAGAGGGCGAGAGTGGAGAGAGGAAACGAGGGGAAGGGCAGGAAGACATGGTGAGTTTAAAGATGGAGGGATATAAGAGAGAAGGGAAGAAGGGTGGACGAATAAATGATGAGGAAGAATGCACTGGGATATTATGCACGAGCTGCATACCTCCGTGAACCTTAACCGGGGTTAAGAGCGAAGAGGAGCAAGGAGGCTCATCAACTCTCGTGGCGTAACCGTTATTACTCCCGTTGAGGTATCTCAAAGAAAAAGGGAAAAAGTAGAAGCGTAGCTGTTTTATGCATGTAATTGTGTACTCACCACTTTTTATGACTCAAGCTACGCGATTTCTCCTGTCGTTATGTGACGCTTCGTACTCGTTAAAAAAATTCCCTGAAATGTAAATGAAATAATGTAATAAATATGTTTATTATACGAATCGAAAAAGCAAAATATGTTACGAAAACAATACTAGTGATTATTAATTAACAACGCGTAGCAACATAAGAATTGAGTGCGAATTAACGGCTTATCCCTACATTTCTAGATTTTAAAACAGTATTTTGAATAGGCATCAAAATTGTCATTGATAACTTCGTCGATTTCTATATTTTATTCTCTCCGATTTTTAAATTTACGTACTTTAACTTAAAAGCACAATACACGAGCTTGAAATTCGCTCTTATGTGACAGTACTTGATTCATCATTAATACGAGTAAAATGCTGGTCGTGTTTTGAGAGCCGTATTAAGTTACGCAATTGTATCGTGTAACTGGATGAATCAGAAATCTATTCTGCATTTCTAAGCAAGCGAGAGAAGCCATCGACGGGGTTTGGGTTATCATCAGGGGATATTGCGACCGCAGCGGATTGAGCGACCGATGTTACTTAGGAGTACGGAATAGGCCACCGTGTGCGTATGGTGTATCGGAATTTCGGGTGAGGAGAGAAATTCTCTCTTCGAGACGAGAACCTCTCTCTCTCTCTCCACTCCCTTCTCTCGCCCGTCCACCTCCTCTTCTACGCACACGCTCCCTGTTCCACTTTCACTCCTCAAATATCCCCATTCCTTCCATTTTCTCCGTCCCACGCGCCTCTTTTCTCCCCCTTCACCTCCTTTCGTTCCTGCCTCTCCATTTCATCGTCTATCCTGGTACATATATCATTTTCAAATTATCCGTTATTGTCGACTTAGATAATTCGCTCGAATGTACACCGTTAGTGCTTTGTGATAGGATGTTTCTTGTGATTTATTTACTCCCAGTGTTATATTTTCTTCCTTTCACTGTCTATTTCACCTTTATCTCCACCACTATAATTTAATAAGTCTTTCTGTCTATCTGTTTGTCTATCTCTTCCTTTATGCACGCACACATTTCTCAACCGATTCCGACCAAATTTGGCACGATATTAACCCTAGAATGCTACCCATATGCCTCAGAGGCGTATACTCTCCAATTGTTCGTTCCCCCTCTCCTCCTACAAGTCGGAGACCCTCCTCCCTCTGTGACATCTTCCTCTAGTCAGTTGGCCTTCAGACGGCGTGTAGTGTGGATTTGTTGCGGCAACCAGTGGTAAGTTCCCGCCATTTTTCTAAAAGGTAGTACGCCTCGGAGGCGTGTAGTTAGTAATACACGTAAATTTTGATACGTCTCTGAGACGTATGGTTAGTGATAGGCGCAAATACTTACATGTCCCTGAGACGTGCGATTAGTAATAGGCGCAAATACTTATACGTCTTCAAGATGCATGGTTAGTAATAAACGAGGTATTTTTAGAACAGCTTTGGTGATTGCAAATGCTTGATTCTTTTTATATGTTGAATACCAAGAGTTTTTTTCTAAACAAACCCTGTTATTTCTTTTCCATATTTGCGAAGGATCAGAAGCGAAAACTTCAGAATGAATCCTAAAAGCAGGGAAAAAATTGCATGTGATGAAGTAATACTCGCTGAGCTTGAGGAACCCTTCGAGGCACTTTCGGAGTCGTCAGATGATGAACCATTTGATAACGTTGAAATAGAGGACGTCGACTCGGAGGATTCCGATGGTGATCCAGAGTACCAACCAGATTTGGAAGAGAGGGAAGAGGAATTTCGACAAATTATTGAATCGGTGTCTCAACCAGAGCCACCGACAAAAAAATGGAGGACCAATGCGGAAAGAAAAAGACTTGGTACACGTGGCACAGTTTCTTCGGCGCCAGACCTAAAACTTGATTGGGAGCAGGTAACCGGAAGAAATGGTGAATGGGTGTGGAGTACATCTCCTATTAGAGAAACAAATACCCAAACTGCCTCAAAAAATGTGGTCCATATAAGGCCCCGCACAAAGGACAGCGCTGCTGATACTTACGAGCCAGCGGATTGCTTCAGAGTGTTTATGAAAATTGACATATTTCACATAATTTTAAAGTATACAAATGCTGAACTAAAAAGAAAAAGAAAAAATACTCGAATTCTAACAAAAGTACGTTGAAAGATCTTACTCTGGAAGAATTACAGGATTTGCTCGGCCTTATAATTCTGGCTGGAGCCATGAAAAATAACCATCTGCCTGTCAAAATTCTATTCGACCCTTCATTTTGTGGAGATAAGTACAGAGCAACGCTCTCCATGGAAAGATTTAGTTTTCTTATTCATTGTCTCAGATTTGATAGCCGGGAAACCAGGAAGGAAAGAAGGGTTAAGAACAAATTCGCACCGATCTCTGAAATTTGGAATATTTTAATTGAAAATTTCAGAAACAAGTACGATCTGTGCTTACTTGACAAATGACGAGCAATTAGTGGGATTCAGGGGGAAATGCTCATTTCGGATGTATATTCCTAAAAAACCAAGAAAATATGGATTGAAGATTGTAATGCTTTGCGACCAGTCAACAAAATATATGGTGAATGCAATCCCCTATCTGGGCAAAGGGACTACTCCTAGAAACGTGCCTTCAGCCGACTATTTTACTGAAACTCTTGTGTCTGATATCAAAGGAACAAATCGTAGTATCACAACTGACAACTAGTTCACAAGTATACCACCTGCCATGAAGTTGTTGGAAGAATATAAACTCACCACGATTGGAACAATCAAGAAAAACAAGCCAGAACTGCCTCCCGATTTCATCAATGTAAATTTCAAGAATCGCAAGGAAGGATCTTCAATTTTTATCTTTAGTAAATATTTGACGGCGGTGTCATATAAACCAACGAAGAACAAGCTCGTAACTCTGATCTCAACTCTTCATGACGACGACGCTGTAAATGAAAACGGAAAACCAGAAATCATCCTCAATTATACCTCGACTAAAGGGGCAGTCGATTCGTTCGACCAAATGTGTCAGAGCATGAATTGCGGAAGGAAGACCAAAGGCTGGCCCTTGTGTATATTCTACAATATGGTTAACATTGCCGGAATTAATTCTTATGTAGTTTATCTACATAACTTTTTTAAAAAAATAAGCGGACACAAGAGAAACCGATTTCACGATTCGACTATTCTATTTTACTAGCCGAGCAACTTACTAGTCAATGGATGCGAATGAGACTTGCTTTGAAGATACCAGCAAGTCTTCAAAAGTCTATACGCAGATGCCTAAAAATGCCTGAAACTGAGGCCCTTCCATCAACTGCAGACCATGTTGGCACCTCCCAAAGAAAATATTGCAGTCATTGTAGTTAGAAAAGAAAATGAATGTCTAAAATGAAGTGCGATAAGTGATGCAAACCAGTATGCGGTGACCACCATAAGAAGATATGTATTTCCTGTGATGTAAAGTAGACTAATTTTGAAGCTTGGTATTTTTACACTTTGTGACTGATCAGTTCCTGTTGTAACTGTAGTGTAAGATTATATTCTTGTATTCTTGATTATATTATATTGATATTGCATGTTGTGATATTGAAATGCTGGGTACCTACAAGAAATTTTTATTATTCTCTAGTTATGTGTCTGATTGGATCCAATTTTATAAATAACATGTACCTATGTTGCTTTTAGCACTTCTTTCGTTTTATAATGATTTTGTTTTTTGATATTTCATTAAAAACTGTTTACAGCAATATTAATGCTTTAGAGATATTTATTCCCCCATAATTTTTGCAGCTATTGCAAAATTACGTTTTTGCGGGTGTTTGGGATAGAGATCTAAATTTTAATGATAGTTTAAATCCGAAATTCAAATTTTCTTTTAAAAGAGGTAAATTAAGTTACATTTAAGACTTAACTAAAGCTTCGGGTTAACTCGATGCGTTTTTGATATATATTTTTTTGCATGTTTCTGAAATATACGCCTCAGAGGCGTGTGGGTAGTAATAGCGGTGAAAAATTAAGGGTAGTGTTCTAGGGTTAAAGGCACTAAGGGGAAGGCCAACGCAGGGTTTTAGTGTTCCTATGTCTGTTTTATTAAAAATGGCGGCCGATTAAAACATTAAAATACGCGTATTTTCCCGAGTCCCGCTAATGATTTGAATCAAATTTGGTACGATTGTGGAGGGCTCCCAGGAATAATTCATACGTGGTTTTTGTTTCTCTCTGCCCGTATTAATCAAAATGTCAGCCGATTGAATTCTTAAATACCAGGTATCATCTAGAATTCGGATCGGATTTGAATCAAATTTCCCCGGGCAATGCTGGGTGTTTCTGCTAGTGACACTATAAAGTTGAATTTGGTGGATAAATTATATTTTTCGAAATAAAAATAACAACGTAAAGGCATGAAGAAATACTCAGTTTCTATTATTCATGTTGTGATCTCTCACGGGTTAAAATTTTTAAAAATAAAAATAAAAGCTATCAAGAGCGTATTAAACTGATTTAACTTTAAAATAATTACATCTAGAAATATGTGGATAAGAGTTCCCATTATCCTATTGAATTTCTCCACGCTTGATTAAAATTTGCTTCAAAACTATTGAAACAAATTTCATTCGTTGCCGTAAAATACGTTATTTAATAAGTTAATTTCGATAAACGAATTGAGTGATTTTTTTCGTTATTATTTGAGAGATAAAGAGAATTTTGCGGCAGCCTGTCAAAGGTAAATAGAATTTCGCTGAAACACTATCTTGAAATAACGGTTTTATATTTTTACATATGAGTATTACAACCTTTGGGCGAGTCCATTTATTAGAAATAGACCATAATCAATTTGTTCGATGGAAAATTATTGCCCTAATTGCCTATCAACGCTTCGAAATCGTTGATTTATTCACTAAACAAATTTTTACGCGGCACCCCAGTAGTGCTTTACTCGTAAAAGAAAACACTCGGCGAGTCGAATGTGCGCGCGTCCCTCGTTTATCGGAACTGCGCTTCAAACCAACGCAGCGTAAAATAATGGCCATTCTCCCGCGGTTCTCCAGGCAGTGAGGAAGCTGGGGATTTTTAAAGACTCGAGTGAAGCGAAGCGTAGATTTGAGGGAGAGAAAGGGCTCCAAGGGTCTGCATTGAGAAGGTGAGACGGAGAGGAACGCACCATTCGACGCCTTCACCTGCTTGCCACCTGCAACCAGATGATGCATTCCCCGCACTTTATATCAATAAGCTTAGATTGAAAGTCTCTCTGTTGGTATGCCACACATTACGACGACAAATATTTTAGCCTCTCGGAAACTATCCATCCGTCTCAAAGACGAGGAAGCGGTGCGTTCGATGCGGTTCCAGCTGTTCATTTGTCACCTAACTGACACGCACGAGTGGGATAAGGTGTGGAAAGTGTGGTGCTCATTCTCTGGAAATTCCTCTTTCCAAAACATTTCTCTAAAAGTTCATAACTTGCATTTTTAGATAATAATTACTTCTTTTTAACATTTAGAACTATTAATATCTTGTTTGTAACTTTTGAATCACATTAAGAATTTGGAATTGCGTCCATATCGACCTTAAATGAAATATAAGTTCAGATGAGTTAAGCAATGTAAGCAAATACGGATTACTTGGTGCTTTTGTGTCAGTGTTTATTTAAGCCAGTGGTGCTCAACATAAGGCCCGTAGGCCGGATGCGGCTCGTGAAAGGTGTTTGTGCGGAACGCGAAAATATGATGAAAAAGCCATCTGAAAAATGCAACACAGAAATTCATACATTTTAAATTTTTTATTATTTTTTCATTTTCATTTATACGGGATCTCAAAATATACTATAAGTCAGCGCTCTCCAACAGGTGTGCCGCGGCACATTAGTGTGCCCTGAGGAAGGCACTGGTGTGCCGCACAGTCTGAGGATATTTAATTTTCACAAAAGCGTTTGAAACAAACAAATTCGTATACATTTTATCATCCAAAGAATTTATTCTTAAATTACGAGCGGAATTGGTAGACCTTATTAACGATCATACAAATTAAAATTATTATGCTACCTTTAGATGTATTTTGGCTAAAAGCTAAAGGAGAATATCTTCAATATCTGAATATCCCATCGATATGACATTCCAAATTCAACAACGTATTTATGCGAATTTAGTTGTCCTTCAACCCATATTAAAAATATTAAAAGGGCATCTTTAAAGAACCTAGATGAAGTTCTTGTAGAAAAAGGCAAACCCAAATTTTCTGTCGAAGAGCATAACATTTTTACACGTTGAATTGTGTATGTACTTAATTTACAATAAAATTTTACAGTTACTTGAATATTACTTTACCAATCATATCAATCTAATATAATTACGACTTTTATTTGTTTTATGCTAGTTTTTCTTTAAAATGTGTATTTACGCAGTGAAATTAATTAGAGGTGGTTTGGTGTGCCGCGATGTTTCTAAGCATGCATGAAGGTGTGCCGTGGAGCAAAAAAGGTTGAGAAGCACTGCTATAAGTAACTTCCGATTTAAACTCTAATACGGTTTGCTAAAGAATGCGGCCCGCCGACGTATTCGCAACAACCAATGTAGCTCGCCATGTAGGAAAGGTTGGAAACTACTGACTTAAGCAATTGTATCGTTACTGCGTAGCTGAACTGCAATTTTTCTGCTCTTATGTTAACTTATGCGTGAATCTAAAAATGGTTTCAGGAGATAACGCGCGCCGCGAACTAAGATAAGTGATTATTTGATAATATATGCTATGGGAATTGAACAACATATGTATTATTTAATCAATAAAAAGGGTATTATTCATACTTTATTTATTTTATTCTTTAACCCCATTCGTTGATTGCATTGGATCTGCGGTTCCAAAACATTATGCATTTACGATCACATCTTAATGCAGCCGACTTCATCGCGAGTCATTTAACTCCATCAATTTACAAATGAATATAAAAGGAAATAGAATATTTAAAGAAAATCAATGATTTTGTTTATACTAATAACAATAATGTTGTAACAAATAATAAGAGTAATGAAACTATTACATAGTATATGCTGTTCCGCTTTAGCGACCGCCATGAAAACATTTCATGTGATGTTAACTAGCTTTTTTAGTTTTTTATTTCATTGCTCAAAGTACCTTGCGATAACAATCAAGGCTAAGACCCGTTGAAATAAAACATTACTATTTGTGAATTAATATTGATTAATTAAATTCTAATAAAATTGAGACAAATTAATTCGTGGATAGCTTTCACATTTGTTATGGTTAAATTACTTGCCAATATAACTAATATGTAGTTACTGTGATAGTATAAAATGCAGAACAGTTTTACACATCTGGTTCATTATCTTTTCATGTCATTGCATATCAGAAAACTAATTAAACTATAGGGCAAATATCCAAAGCGCAATCATTGGGATTGTAAATATAAAAAAATCCTTCGAAGTATCAAAGTTATTTTTATCATGGAGGCTGAACAATTTTTTTACTCGTTTTCGATAGATAAATTATGTAGGAAACATTTCGCAAGCTAAAATAGAGTTTCTTATGTTCTTACAAGTTTCGTACCTTTCACGAGGTCCATTAAGAGGAAGTGGCACGGCTAAGAGAGGTTTGGGTGTCGCGGACACAAAAAAGAAGCCTCCTTTGATCACTTTCGGATTCTGAAGAATGCCCGAATACACGGAAATAAAAAAAAAGTTAAAGGCTCTAATCAAATACCGCCATCATACGAAAAATGGAAATATTAGGAAGTGTTAGCACACTGAATCCCGCGCCGTGCCTTCAGATGGCGAGAGAGAGAGGTCTTAAAGCGAAGCGAGGAGAATGCGTCGACTTATTCGTGCTACTATACAACTTCTTATCCTCCTCCAAGACGGAACCTTTGAAATGTAATAACTGTTTTGATCCATTGCTGTACTTGGGCGTCCGTTGCCCATGGCGATGAAGAGAAGGTCGTGCTGAAATGTGGGTCCACGGCCAGTTCGAGGCGACCTCCTTCCTTCCAAAATGCCCTCCTCCTTACCTTTTTACGCTTCTCGTATCCCTCCACCCCTTCTGTCCTCCTCCCTCTCTCTCCTCTTCCTCTTACCCCTTATTCTCTCTCTGAATCCCCTCCTCCTACTTCCAACTCTTCTCTCCCATCTCTTTCCCCTTCCATTATCGCTCCCTTCATCTTCATCATCATCATCTTCTCCTCCTTCCATTCCTCCCTTCGAAGAGATGGGCGCTCCACACACATTCTTCGCCCGATTTGCTTTCTTTCCACGAGTACTAAATGAGCCAGCATTAGTTCTCGAAGTAGTAGTAGGTAGATACGGAATCTACTTCTTCCTTTAAACAGCTGCTTGGATGTCTGGCTTGGGATAACCTAACATACTCGTGTGTGGAATGATGCCCGGTATGGTATCGTACCCCAATCAATAAGCATAATTAAAAAAATTCGCGTTATTTGAAAAGATAATTCTGTTTATAATCAGTTAATTTGTCGAGATAAAGCTTTTGAACAATTTCATAAACGTCATTGGTTTGGATATTTTTGTTAATATCTCGTTTGGTAATGTTTTCTTTGAACGTGTCAACGTAGAATAGAACATGAATTGAATTGAATTTTTGTTATACATAATGCATGATTTTTGGTTAAGAAATAATCAGATAAATATACTCTTCGATCATTATTTACATTGAAAAAGTAGACTTTTTCTATCAAGGGGATGACGGGAAGGGATTTTAAAATCAGCATTTATCTATCACCATTTAAAGCCTCACATTCACGTCTTACAATAACATTACCGTGAATACCATACGAAATAAATTTTTTAAATATAAATCAACTTCATTCTTATTACGCGTCAAAGTTATACACAGATGAATCTGAATAGCCAGTTATTTCAATCGAATTTAGAGCACTCCATTGAGGATGAAATCAGGTAGTGAAGATGAATCATTAACAGAATTCATACTTGAATATGGACTAAACGTCCACGTTCAGAGATGCTCACATAGTAAACTGTAAGATTCTAAGTTTATCAAAGGTGGTTGGATAATTAACTAGGAATTGCATCGTTCTCCTAATAATATCTTAACGGATGTAGGTTTATATGATTGATTTAAAAGCAGTCAATAAAACTAATATATACCGGACGTTAATAAAACAAGTTATATATTTATACAACCCTCTAAAGAAAGAAATTTGCTCCTATTTAAGAAGCAAAAGATATACGGAGAACGTGAGCGCTGGGGCTCACAGATTCGCAAATGGAGCACTCTCTCGGCAAATGATCGATTTACTCAGCCGATGGTGAATTCCGAATTGGATCACACGTGGACGCGGACTTTTCGACGCAAGCTTTGGACTCTATCTCCGCCATTCACCTCTGAACGCGAAAAAATCTCTATTCGCCAGTTCCCTCAAATAGCGGAGGATCGCCTTCGTCACGCGTGGGCAGATTTGGCTCCGCCTCGTTTGCCCCCCTTCCCTACATATAATCTCGGCTAACAGAGGAATTTCCTTGCTCTCCCAACAAAGAAGCCAATCTGCACAGGTTGAAACGACAAAAAAGCACCATCACTATCACACCGCAAATCCTAATAACCCTTAAGTTTAAGTTTTTGCCCGCCATCTTCCACTCAATTGCTTAGCTACTTCGGGAACATGGATATTTAAAACAGGTGTAGATGAATGAGGATCAAAATAATATTGTGAGCTCTTATGTTTTGAGCAAACATAAGGTGAAGAAAATTCAAACTACGTAGCATTATTGTAAGTATTTGTGTATTTGTAAGTATTTCTGCGAAAAGTACCTATTGCTTACTCAGCCGTTTCGTGTTTACAGGAGTCACTTAGATTTTCTTAAGAACCAAGTATCAAAGTGAGTCGATACATAATTTTTGAGTTTTATTTTTTCGAAGAATAAAATCCGAATCCCTTCATTTACTAGAAAGCGCAATTTCGATTGAATATAGCGCAATATAATTTCACCAAGGCAGTCTGATGCGTATTCTCTTATTTAAAAGAATTAATAGCACAGAATTCATGGAGAATAAGCGTGCCTACTGGTTGTTGTTCCTACTGGTGCTGATGAGCGAAGGGGTAGAAGCAAAAAAAAAATACGTAGGACAAATTGATAGAACCGGCAGGTACTAATGGTCATTTTTCTGATAGTGAATTCATGTTAATGTAAAATGTGACGATTGCCATTCCGTAATAATACTCGCAAAAGTTACGTACGTTTATTCGAAGAATTGTTATTGCCCTATCGAATGCGTATATCTTTCAATGAGCAAAAACACTTATAGACCGAAATGAGAAAGTAAACGACGAAATGGTCTCTACGACAAACATCCGAGTTACCTGCAAGTGGAATACCGACCGCTTCGTGAGTACTTCTTAATACCGAGGAGTGGTATCTCACCGCGGTCTCCTACGAAACTGAAAAAAATTAATATGACATGCGCCGACCATGTGCTAAAAAAATCAGCTCCTAGAATGAACGAAATCGCAATAAATTATAAGAAGAATTGGAGCGGAAGGTAAGAATGGGGAATTTGAGTGATAAAGGGTTGGACGAGATGGGTTCAATTCAAGCGATCAATGAATCATGTTCGAAACCTTGAGTTGCTTCTCATAAAAGCGCCATTAATAAAAACGTTAACGTTCAGGAACGCGTAGAAGAGGAATTAAAAAGTCCCGATAACTTTTCGTTGAGCTCCTTACTTTCTTTTTAATGTCACATCGAGGGAACATAATAATGTTCCTGGATCAAATTTGGTATTTTGATTTCTCCTATAAGATTTTCTAAAAAATGTGACCTTTCGATGTGTAATTTCGAGTCCAATGGTTACGCTTTCCTTTGCGTTCAAACCAATCAAGGAAGAAGAGCGTTTCTCTTTCGGGTGCAATTCAAGTTTACCGTGCTTACTCGTGCATTGAGCGATTTTTTTCGGTGTTTTACTCAATAAAATTATGAATGTGGGCATGGAATTCTGTTTAGTATTTGTCTCCTAAGCGGCCAATAAATTTATGTTCCCTTAAATTTAATTGAAATCGAATTTTAAAAGTGTATTCAAACAATAAAATTAATTTTTTTCTCGCAATTTAGTGAAATATAACTTTTCCGTTTTCTTGTCCATTCTCAGTGCTCGCTGTCATATTCCCCATTGGAAAACACTCCCTTAAAAAAACCGTAACAAAATAAAGGCGGCGCTTAAATCTAATATCGGTAGTGCTTCTTAAGTCACGTATGGACGCCCGCTAGTATTTGGTGGCGCGCTTCCCTAACCAACGACTTAACTCGTTCAGAATATGCTAAAGACTTCCGGTTTAATACACGGGGTTTCATTTTGCACTTTTTGTATAGCGCGGTTAACAAACAAGTGAATGCGGAGCGGAGATTAATTGCGGGAAATCCTTTGCGAGAGGAACAACATACTCGAGTGAAGACTCATTTGAAGACCCGGAAACAAGACGTCGAGGAACCCTTTAATGAAGTGCGTGGAAGAAGATGGGCGATAGATGGTGACGGTCATTGGAAAGCGGCTAGGTGGAAAGGGAGAAGGTAATAAGGAAGAGGGAGGGAGGGGGGAAATGAGAAGATGGGAATTCGATACAAGTAGGGAAAGAGAGGGGTGGGCGAGGGGGGGGGGGAGGTAGTGTGAGAGAGAGAGGATGGCTTCACATTCGTGGTTGGAAATTAATAATAGAAAGTTTGATATTTACGCCGCACTTAACGAAAACGAGTATTTTTTCCTACGAATTCCAGATCCATTTCGTCGCCGTCTGTATCTACTCTCGTTGTTTTATTATAACAGAGCGGCCTTTTCTTTTTTGGGCGCCGCGGAATTTCACGGCCGCCGTTCGATTGGTCGGGTGCTCTGCATTGTCCTTTTCGCTCACTTGGTCACCTTCGGCCTCCCACGGCAATAACGGAATTCCACATGCTTACCATTTAACTGCGGCTCTCTGAACGAATTCACACGATTCTCTTTCATCAGTGTCCTTTCTCACTCCTCCTCCTCTCGCTTTTTATTCCTTAAAATTGGCTTTGAACCGATTGAGGCAATTTGAGACGAATTCATGCACGTCAAACGTGAACGACCTCGCAAATCAGAAATAGGCGTAAAAAATGTAGATTTTTAAAGCTATCGTTCATATTTCTTTTATTTTTATTCTGTCGATTGAATACTGAACGTCGTTATATTTTTTTTCTGGCTGAAATCATTTTTTATGAGTTTTTTTTTAAATATCCAGAAAAAACTTCATTATAGCCACTCAATGATTTGGGTTACTCGTAATCAACATCCAAAAACACAGCTTTTTAAATAAATTTTCCTCGCACAGAGAAAGTTATGGGGACTCTCTGTAGCAATTGTCCTCGGTATATCAAAGGAAACATTCTTCGATAGATCTAAGTTGTGTACGCGGAGTGAGCCTTTAAAAGACACCAGAGAAAAAATCGACGAAACCGAGAGAGAGAAATAATCGATTTTCTTCCTCCTGCCTTATCACACGGCGACTTTCATTTCTCCATCGCTAAAGAGTGAGAACAAGCGACAGGCTCCTCCATCACGACTCCACGAAACAGGCCGCCTATATCTTCTCTTTAGGTCAACCATAAATGTGGGATGAGGCGGATTTAAAAATTTATGGGACGAGGGGAAAGTTAATTTGACGGTCGCCTTGATTTTGGCCGTCGCAATGAGCTATCTAAAAATATGCCTCTTTTCTACTTTAATGGCTATTCCATCAAAACGCCTTCCCATCACGCAGACGCTCAGTCCAGTGGGGCGCATAAGGCGCGCACCGGCCTCGGAGGCATAATGGACCTCCCGCCACCAGAGGGCTCTCTCTATATATCTCTCCATCTCGATTTCGATTCGCGTATTTCGAGAATGGAACGGAGGCAGCGGAGACGAGGGTCTTCTTCCCCGGGGCGTCCAATGAATATTCAGGAACGATTTCGGCGGCTTGGAGAGCTCCCTCCTACTCCCACTTAGAATCCGAAGAAACGCTTTCGGTGAAACTCTTAGATGTGGCGATTAGCGTCGCCCTCTCGATGAATAAGAGACGGATGAAAGTGTCGGCGGCGTGATCCTCTCTCTTTTTATCCCCGGAGATTTCCATCTGCGTCACTTTTTTTTTTAATTTTCCTATCGCGCCAAAGTAAAGAACCAAACGATACATTTCGCCCACATAATTGTTTGACTAGATATACTATAATTTGAATCTGTTTAACGTTTGGGAGTCATTATTTGTCGGCATCTCCATTTGCATATTCCTTGGGTAAATCCTATAATACTTTGGCTTTCACTGGTCGAGTGATTCGGGATAGTGCCCAAGATGTGCGAAACGCTAGTTATTTTATCTTTGGCTGTGCCATACGTCAATTATGCATTGCTTATATGGGATCAACATTATAAAGGGCACATTCTCGAATTTCGAAAAGGTTAAGCGCAGATCAGGTAGAGTCGTAAAGCAAATCGTTGCTTCATTGTTGAAGAATATCCGAAAATTAAAGTCGATCGAGAAACCAAATAATTTTTAACATACTAAGCGGTTTTTAAGAGACACCCGCATTAAAAAGAAAAGTGAGCCTATGGATATCGCTTTCGTTAGACTGAAAGCATTGAAAATATTTGGACCAAATTCAATGTCCTCGTTACACAACGGAAATGAACTAAAGGTCACCAGAGGAGCGTCAAAAGAGACAGTCCTTAGTTTATTGAAATGAAATTTTTCATACAAATGAAAAATTAATCGACGGTCATTGCGATTCTATCAGAGACCAAACTTTTACTTGCGACTCACGGTTTTTGAACCACCGCTACGCGGCGCTCGTTCCATTTATCATCAAAGCAATGCTTACTCATTTTATTTTTAATCTACAGGATCTTTGGTGGATCAGGTGTTTAGTTCTTATTTTAAAAAGTACTGGTTCTTAAATGGTGACTCACCCGTCTAATGTTTATGTTATCCACGATAATTAATTCCGAGATGCGCACGAGAATGTACAGGTCGGGTAACTTCCCGTTCCAAAAAAAGTAATACATATGTGAAGAATTTTCGTTGGCGGAAAACGAACGCGCCTTTCTAGTCTTTTACATCGCCATGGATTAATTACCATGGCACATGCCTCATCACTACTTTTTTCCTGTGACGTTATTTATGCATATCTCATGCAACATACTACACGTTTCCTTCCCATTTTTTCCCAGCCCCGTCACCTTCCTCCTCCACCCTCCCTCACTCTTCCGATAAATACGCTTCAGACCTTGACCTCAATTAACCTCCTCCCCCTTGAGAACACGCGTGCGCGTGGGGTTGGACGAGCGGAGGATATTTGGGGAAAAAGGGGGCAAGCAGGTTGATGGGGCGGGTGGGGGCGGACCGGTGGGCGTCTCGGAGGAATGCGGGTCGTTGAGGAATGGGGTCCACGGGATGTCGGAGGCAAGGATGGTGTTCGTACGAGGGAGACGGCCAAAGGACACGCAGGTGCGTAATTTTTTAAGTAGGCTGGAGAGAATGTCGAGGTGTTAGAACGCCTTTGTTGCGTCGGTTTCGGGTGCGCGTTCGCGTTGGCTCATTGTTTCGAGAATCGACGATTCCCTATTTCCCTTCGCCGAACGGAGAGATTCATTAAAAGACATTTTTGAACGAAGGCTTTGGATTGAGAAGAGAAATCAGCAAAGAGAGATTCGCGTCGCAAAGAATCCCTCAAAGGGAAGAGATCCGTGTGAAAGTGGGATTTTCAGTTATCACCTTGATGCTTCGTAAGCTAACACTCTGCGGCAGAAGCTACGGTGATGAGAGAGAGAGAGAAAGGTAGAATAGGAGTAAATAAAAAGATGTACTAAGATTAGAATCTTACGGTATGTTGGTACGGCTCGGAAGACATGGAAATGGGAAGATGCATGGAATGTATAGGAAGAAGAGGTGTTAATTGGATTGCAATAGTGTGGGATAAAAGAGAAGGGGGAAGAAGAAGGAGGAGGGATGAGTCTTGTGAAAATAGGGTTTCGCGGGTGCATTGAGTTCGATGATGCTTCAGGGAGAATATAATTAGGGGTGAAGACGCTCGCTAATTTGAATGATTATAGATGGCAGTGGCGTATATTGCGATCGAGAGACCTGTATGCAAATTCGGAAGATGCATCCACAACAGTTTTATTATTTAACATAGTTATTTTTTCAAAAAAAAGAATTTGTCAGTACTGAAAAGAAATATTTTCTTTTCCGATAACATAAATATACAAAATTCGTACAAAACATGAACATTTGTTTTCTGTATTTGCGCCCGAAAAGCTGGGCCAATGTGCACAGCAGAGCAATGGTTACCAAACTAATAAATGGACAGATACTTAGAGATGGAAGCGCAATCGATTTGAGAGAGGGCGGAAAGCGAAATCACTTTGCGTACGACAATTGCGTCGTTCCAAAGCCTGTCTCTGATCAGAGTCCCTTAACCGCGCGCGGACCCTTCCTTTGACGGTGCGCACGGTCATTTTTTTTGCGATCGCTTCCGTGTGTGCGAATGCGTGTTCGCGCGCGTGCCTGCATTTCAGAAAATCCGCCTTTTAAACGGACGAAGGCCGTGCCACTGAACGGTACTTTCCATTGCGCGTGATGCAACGTCGTTTGAACGGCGCGAATGATGCAGCGGGACGCTCTTTTTATTTCTTTCTGCAGGCGCCAAGGCTGAAAGGCACGTGTCACTGAATCGAGCCCATTATCCACCGAAGCAATAATTCCATCTGCGCGCAATAGAAGGGGGGAACTGCGTGCCCGCATCATCACAGGGGCGCAGCGGAAATATTTATAGAATCCGTCGAGTGGCTGAGGTCGGGTTCACCTGGGATTCCTGACAGAAACTTGCATATTCCATAACTTACTTAAATGATTGTGGTATTCCTTAATTGCGTTTGAAAAGAAAATACTATCATCAATGACATCAGATTCGAGAGCTGCCATGATTGTAAGCGTACAGGCAGTTCGATTTCTAGCAGATAGATCTCTCAAAACACGAATTTTCCACGTATCTAACATAACTTCCTCATTAACCTTAAAATGCGATGCCGCAATTGATACAAATAACCGCATTTAAATGCACCAAAGTTTGCCAAATTGCGTTATATCCGTATTAAATGCCTTTTTGGTTATAATTTACTTTACAGAAATTCTTGAATGGAGACAATGGCCACAGAGTACGTGCGTGTTAAAATATTCCTTCCTAATATAGATCTGGTTATAGTTACCGTTAATCTTTTGATGGTACAATATTCCAATTTTTTCCATTTTATTGCGTGTGCTGTGGAATGTTTAAAATTAACCTTCCATATTTATTGACGTTCGAATGTTTACGTGCGTATATATCTGTACAGACCTAAATAATTTTCTACTAATTTTTAGAAACTCATACAGATGCGCACATATGGAGCGTGGAATCCATATGGCGAATTACCCTTTGTTTTTGCGAGGGAGAAATAATGCAAAGTGAATCTTCGATGCGAATGGGATATTAGCGTCACAGCCGTTTTACATGTATTGGACGGAAGGCAGTGGAGGTCATGGCTTTAACAGGTTAGGCACCGGATTATTAGGGAAATTTAGAACGGGACCACTGTACAACCTCTGGAGTTAGTGAGAGAGAGAGAGAGAGAGATGTTGAATTTCATTAGGATACCTCAGAGGATGGGGATTGTCTGATAAAATGAAGCGAGTTTTTTGAAGACTTCGGAACGGCAAATACGTATTCGCAATTGATGTTGAGGTTGGCAGAAAAGTGTTTCTTCCTACCTACTTGGAAGATATGCAAAGCGGGTTGCGGTCACCACCACGGTCAGAGCCCACACTAGTTATTTTGGCTTTACGGGAAAGGGTAAATTCTGCTGTTTGTTAGATATTACTACAGTTATAGCTTTCAAGGAGCGATAAAAACTGAAATAATGACGAGGATAAAATTTCTGAAGTACAGCTGAAATGCTGCCCGTGCGCCCGTATCTACTGCCAGAAAACATCCAGTAACATAACGATTGATAAGTCTTAAGGAAAGGTCTCCAAAAGATCCGCCGTCCGGTTCCTCCATATCTCGGACCGACCCTGACCAAGAAGTATCAGCGTATTTACGTATATTAATTTAAAATCGTATCAGAGTGTAACATACGTACGTGCTTCATAGCTGCGCCAAAGCCCACCCAACGAGTGAACCTAGACGTTTGACCTTGAAGGCATCCATAATTTAACAGTAAAAATCTTGGTTTCTCCTGTACACACACGCACACGCGCACACACACATGTATGAGATTGTTTAAGATTCGCGGTAAATTATCTCAGACAATCGAAACAACTCGGTTATTGCCAATCTGTTTTCAATATTATAATTCAATTTTTTATTATTTATACAATATAGACGCACATACTAACCAGAGTTGATCAAATAACTCTGAAATCTCTTATATGTATAAGAGGGAGCAGGTGTTGTCCCTTACTGTTTTCTGAGTAAACATCGTAAGCTCTACGAACAAAAGCCTTCCGTTATTCATAGCAAGTAGTCAGCCTTGCATTCTCACCGCCAAAGCGGATGATGATTATGATTCGTCTTATTTACCAAGAGGCTCAACAAGGGGTAAGCCACGTGATGGACTCGGGTTTGATTCCCTCGGTCAGTTCTAATGTTCCTTAAAATTCCTTTTCTTTCTCCTTCTGGTTTTACCGAGAAAAAATTTGCGACGTACAGCGGTAGGGAAGATACGATCACAGAAGAGATAATTAGCACCATTTTGAAAATAAACGCTTGCGATAAAGTTCACCTAGTAAGGCTTCTGAAATGTAGGATTTCTATAAAATAATTTTGAAAAATATTGGACATTTTTTGTGTATTCGCCTTCCAATCGCGGCTATTTGATGAGGGTCTCAGTCTGAGACTCGCAGGACAAAGTGAGAAGTACTTTGGCTTGATAGACGATCTGAATTAATTTTTGTAATAGAGGAATTTGTGCGAAGCCATATTAAATTTACTTTCAAATCGAGCATTGTAGATTTCTAAAAAATGTGATCCCATAAAGTTGAGGATTTCACGGTCACTTTCATTCAATTATATTGTTGAGAGTAGGATGAATTACATGCATTCCTAACGATTACTGCACGTCGTTTAACATTTCAGGAGGTAATGCAAATTTAAATATTTGAAATTGTAAAAGGACGTGATTTTAACGAGAGTGAATTGTATTTTGTACTTTCCCAAATACGTAGTTTACTGAGAAAATATAATCGCGAAAAAATTCGACCTCAGGTTTTTTATGGAAATATATATTTTAGGTGTAGCTGAGTCCGAAAAAGTGGTTTTCGCAATGCTGTCTGTCTGTCTGTCTAGAGCCTAAACGGTAGAGCGAAAATGAATGAAATCTCGTATTTAGGCATTTTATCAAACAGAGCAGAGGTTATGAAAAAATGGTTGACAGTGCTCAGTAATTAAGGGAAGTTTATTCTACGCATTTTTAACATCAAATTGATTTTTGTCAAAAACTGCTATAACGATTTTGATAACATTTCGTACAGTTACTTAAGTTTACGTCTACAATAATACTACCTAGTTCAAATTTATCAAAAAAATGAATATAAGGGTAATTTATTATTGGGCAACTTTAATATCAAATGGATTTTCTAAAGAAACGGCTGATACGATTTTCATCAAATTTCATACAGTTATTTAAGTTTACGATAATGATTCTTCATAGCTCATATTTTTCAAAAGATAACTAGTAGCATATGAGAAAGTTTGCTCAATGTATATTGTACAGACATTTTTTACTTTATATCAATAAATGCGGCTTTCGAGAAATCTACACGGTGCCTAATGAAAATAAGGTTATGTAGTGATGCCCAACCTTTTCTACATAGCGGGCCGTATTGGAATTTGCAAATTCTTCTATAAAATTTATTATAAAAATGCTCGAATTTGGGTGTTAAAATTTTCGGATTGCTTTTTCATCATGACTTCTCGGGCCGCACAAAAATCCTTCATGTGCCGCATCCGGCCCGCGGGACGTAGGTTGGGCACCACTGATGTAATGGGTCCCGTTTATTTATATTAATATGACGCCAGGGGCCGCAAGGCTCCATGAGACCAACCATTCGCAATTTCGTCACTTCTGCCCCATAGCGAACGTGCATCACTTACACAGCTGCGACAGAAAGGAGTTATTTTCTTTCGAGGTGCACACTTCTTCCAGATTTATTTTGGGAGCGGGTCAGTGAAAACTTAGGAAACATGAGAATAAATCCGATACGGTCGACTTTCGGAAACCCAGTTACATTTAAAAGCTTCCGAGTAGTGGCGTGCGGTTATCCAGCGTCCTGGTCACCGTTCTTGGATACCTATCATCGGATGAAGGATCTTTTCCCAGCGAGTGACATGGGCGGAAATCGGAATTTCCTGGAAGTTAGTTTGAGCAGATGGACTGTACCGAAGGAGAGGCGCGGTCAATGAAATGTTCGCAATACGTGTCGCGAAATAGAAAACTGCCAAAACTACATATATTGCGAGGGAACATAAAAAGAAAACGGTTTGGGATAAGGTGAATAAGAAATTCGTAGAGGGAATGCATTTAAAAACGTATTACATTTACAAACAGCTTGAATATAAAAACATCTTTCGGAAATAGACAAGTAGTCTGAATCCGCAAGATGAAGTTAAAAGATTAAATGCCACGACATTTTGCTTGGAATTCCACTAATAATAAAGGTTATAGCTGCAAAACGGCTGGGAAAACCAAATGCGCTTTTAGGAAACAAGGCAGCCGCTCTTAGTGGCGATTTATTGATCGCTTATTCTAGTAAGAAGATTCATTAGTTTTTGTAGTTATCGGATTTCATTTAATCATCAACAGTATTGTTCGTTATTTTCCCAACCGATCAGCTAAAAAGAAAACTAAATAATTCTTCCCAGAATATTTCAAAACTGTAATAAGAATAACATGAAAATTTAATTCATTCCACATATAGTTATATGAATTGTTGTTTAAAAGCGGAGAAGTTAATACGTATATAAAAAATCAAATTTCAATTGTCGTTATCGTGTTTATTTTAGATCCGTAACAGGTAATTTTCGTTTCAAAAGTAGTAATTTAATTTAAATAAGTGAAGCTAAAATGATAATATAGAAGAATAGAAGAGTCTTACGCGGAAATAACAAAGGTATAGAGTGAAAAGATGAAAAAACTGCGTAACTTCGTGATAATTTTAACGTACAATCAAATATGAAGAACGCCCAAATGTGAAACGTATGACACCAATTCGAAAAAAACGGAAAAGAGTATTACTTTCATCAATAAAATCGTAACCTACATATAGTCAATCCGCGAATATTTATTTGATCATCGAGTAAAGAATGAACCGTTGTTCTAAAAGTTGTAGAAGATATTTTCATTGAAACAATCTGGTGATATTCCCATCAATAAAATTTCATACTTATCATCGAAGCGTGAGTTCCAAGTAATTAATGTAAAGCTTTAGGGGTCATTCTCATATACGGATATTATTTAATTTTCGCTTACTGGATTAAAGGCCAAAATTTCTGGGAATTCATTAAATGGTATTTTATTATTTAGCCCAAAAAAAATTGAGGTGGATTTGACGGAAAATTATATTAACTCGCAAATCGAAATGAAGACTGATGTGTTAAGTGTTAACGAATAACAATGACCCATATTAACCCTAAATCTCGATGTCGATTATTCTCAGTAATTCCCAAGCGAATATGGAGAATGGCATTTTTAATGGACAGATTCCACTTTGAGAAACGCCACGAAATAAAAACATTTCCTTCGCTCGACTTTTTCAGAATCTAAAAGAAATTTTTTCTTGCAATCCGAGTGTTGCGTGTCTCTGGGTGAATGGGCTTTTGTTTTTTCGAGAGAATCCCTCGCGAGGTTGCGCCACTGCGTGCGAGAGGCGGCGTTTAAGCAACGTAATATGCACTCCTGGCTGCGGAGGGGTTAACGAACCTAACCTCCTTCGACCCCCAGTGAAATGGGGCGCGGGATTTGCGGCGAGTGGTGTTACCAATAGCAACAACTCATTGCCGCCTCCTTCTCGTTAATCTCACCCTCTCGAGACATTCTCGTGGCGTTGGCGTACGGACAGAAAGGGGTTCCGGGTGTTGTTGAGATCGGTCGGAACGTTTTACTCGCGCAATACGCCGCAATGGCAAGCGTTTTGTCTATCCTAATATTTCACGACCTATTTTAAGGTGGACGTATCTTTCTTTCTGAAATTACATTATTATTAATTATATTCAACGCTTAAAAATAATTAGTTACACCGATAAAAATTTACTTGTATAGTTTTGAAAGATAAGTAAGTTGTTTTATTTTCTTCCCAAAAATGTTTATTCCGAGACGGATTTAAAAATTTGCCTCACCTAGGTCAGTAAAAATTTGCATTCCTTTGACTACGATGAAATTTACGAGCAAATATATTCTTAATCGAAATAACCCACGTAAAAAGAGTCGAATCGGTTTTAATTCGGAATTATATTCACGGCTTAGAGAAAAATTAATTTAAAACGTATAGCACGAAAACAACGGTCTAAATAGCGAAAATATTAGAATAACTCCTGCCACAAAAATCCTTACTATTTATTGCTAAGTATCCTTCATTGCATAACGAAATTCTATCACTTGTAGATACTGGTGGCAGTCAGAAATTGAAAAGAGATTTTCAATTACTCCTACTTATGGAAGTTAACAGTGATCGGCAAAGCAAGTTATTTACCAATATAATACACTCATGACTAATGATACTTTTTACTTCTATTTCAGACTAAGGCCAGCAACGGGCTCCCATAAAGATTGTTAGTAACCCGGAGCGCCATTGAAGGGAGTGGTAATTAATAATTACACGAACAGATTATTTCAGCTTTTAGCTTGTAAATTAAATAAAAGTGAAAAATGCTCTTTTTCCTTTCAAATTGAATATATTCTACGACATGTCATATAATTTGGACGGAAAATTTTCCCACATTTTCACCCATTTCTTTAATGTTTCGAGTAATCATTATTAGATATTTGTTACGGGTAGAAAATTTGATAAGCGGAATTAATTTATTGACCGAATTTTTCACTATAAATATAACTTTCCTATTTTTAAGAAGTGACGTATATTCATGTCACTGAAAGGAACGGAGTCACTTCATTAGACAAATTATTTAATTTCATTCTACGTGTAACTTTTGAGGGTGCGTCTCAGGTGAAATGATTTAGCAAAACGATTCATAGAATGCGGATGCCATATAAATAGATATATCTGAATTTCATCGTGAAAGATGTAGATGTTTAGTTCTTTCCTGTATCATCCTAGAAAATCATTCAGGATTCAATTTTAAATATTTTGAAAAATAAAATCGAATCAATGTTTTGATGTCAACTGAGAATGCGCACTTCTTCAACCGAGGAAGGCTTTCATGTCTTCTCATTAAATTATTGGATGATTGAGTGAAGACGAGTTCGCGAAACAAGCTTTAAAGTTGTGTAATCTTTAATTACAAAACACTAAAAGAAATTCATACTACTTTGTAGCTTTGTTTTCACCGGCTTTGTATTAATATCGAACGAGTTAATATGTTTACGTAAATCAAGGAAGGAGAACCGTAAAGATGAAACTTAAAGGCTCTCTTTCTCTCGTGTTATCACGACGATACTTAACGGTTTGTAAATACTCTTCATATAGTACTTCGGGCTGAAAATGAATGAACGAAGATATATTTTTCTTTAAGGTTGACTCTCTTATTTCAAAAAGCTTAAATTCTCACGAACGCTTCGAGAAGAGAAAAAATTCATGGTCTTACTCGGTCAAAGATTTGAATAAAACATCTCGATAATGTGGGACTGACAAAAGCTTCTGGCGGCTTGTCGAGTATTCATGTAAATGTAAATTTCATAATCGAGTAATTCGCGAGAAATCCTAAACTTTCAAATGGCCCGTGTCTCGATATGCAGTATTTTAATTTATCATAATTTGCAACCGCATTTATCCAAAGCAGCAATCTTAAAGCCCTATCAAAGAAATTATAAGTACTAAAACTTCATGCTTGAAAGATGCACTGGAGGATCAGACATTTTGTAAAGGTCGACGTCCTTCATGTGGAATTGGACCTCCACATTTTGTACCAGACTTATTAGTCGATCCTTATGTAACGGAGGATTTTTAAACCTTCAAGAAATGGATTTTATCAAAGTACATATATAAAAAGGATTAGGAACAAATAAAATTAATCTTTAAACGGCGAATTAAGGAATAGAATGAGAATATACCCCAGATCTCGGCAATATATGGAACGCGAGCCAAAGTTGGCGCGGTATTTCATAAAATAATTACAAAAATATGTTTTTAAAAGGATTTTACATTTCCTTTAATTTTATTTCGTTTTGTAACCATCCAGAATTTCATAAGTATGACTTCTAATAAGGTTTCCATAAACAAATGAATCTAAATGAGGAAAATGTAGGGGAATCGCAGAACTACAATATTGATAGTGTCACCAAACAAAAACCAACACTTCGTTTACCTCATATCGTACCAAAAGCGCCATAAGGCGCAAAGCGGTAGAGAATGGAAACATGAATCCGAGTCGTGTGATATTTCGAGCTACTGACCTCTGAGTCGTTCTCAATGACGAGGTGCTCTGGGGCGAAAACTTAAGTGAAGGACGACTCGGGAGGAGGGTTTCCCAGGGATAAATTCCAGGTTATACTTAGAAAAATTAGGAAACAACCAGGGCCCGCTTCAGCTGGACACAGGTGAAGCATCCGCTTCCGGGCGGCCGACCTTAGGGGCGGCCAAAGGGAAATATTTTTCTTTAATTTTCTAGTTTTATTTATGTATTGGTATTTATTTAAAATTTTCTTTATTCACTTCCAAGTTAGCATAGAATGAATTCGGAATGCATGACTTTACAAGGCGAATGTCCGCTTTTTTTTCGAGCATCTTCGTTGATGTTCGGGATCACCGGTCTCAATCGTGTTAGAAGATAACTATCCAGAAAGTACGTCTACAAGTATCGGCTAATGTCGGATAGCCCGCTCGAGTTTAGTTTTATTTAATTACGGTTACACTCAACTTTTGCAGAGGGGACCTAAGTGTATCCTTTCCACTGTTTCGGCCAGTAACGCAGTCACATTCTTCCTGGTTCATCTTTATATCTAGGTACGTAATCTCTCATAGACATAATAGCAGCATTTTTATCAGAAAATTTTTACATGTGATATCGTATTTTGTAGGATACAGAGGACTTTTAAATCGAAGATTCTTGTCTCACGTCTTAGCGGTTGCAATAAAGTTGGACTCCTGCTAAACCCTTTTTTTATCTGAACAAACACCTTGTTATTGGTTATTGTTATATGTTTGCTTAGGTGAAATAGTTACTTCCTTAATTATCTGAATTATAATATGGATTGTAGATTAGTAATTTTATGAAAACTGAATCACGGGAAATTCCCGGGATTCGACTGTTTCAATCTCGGGATCTTGGAATTGAGAAAAACCCGGGAAATGTTCATTCCTATACCTACTCCACCTACTCTATTCGCTATAACTTGACACTCTTCAGTTGGGATGGCGGGAGAGCTATGTTGTCAGTTTTTTAGCTCACAAGGGGAACGTCAGGTCTGTGGGACGCCAATTTTGATGAAATAAAAATGACGCGTTCTTTGATTTAATATAACCGATACGTGTCCGCCACTTTTTCTGAATGCGCTCTTGTTTATGAGTAATAAATGTCAGTCTACTAGGGAGGGAGAGGATATTGGGAGGGGGCTTTCCATCAGATACGGCGCGCGGGGATGCCCTCCTGCGTTACTCGCATTCAACTAATATAAAAATCACTATAAAATATTCCGTTCATTTCAGGTTTATGAAATCAATTGATTCGTAATACAGAGTCCAAGACGAAACCAACAGTGTGCGTCGCATGTCTCACAGTCTTATACTTGCGAAGATACGACGTTCTCATAAATTGAATAAAATGTCGTAAACGAATAAAAATTATTTACGGTCCGCTATGTCAAATGCAAGAGTTTCTGGCCTTGCAATAGAACAGGAAATAGTGGAATCACTAACATTTGATGAAGTTGTGGAACAGATTTCGAGTGTTACAAGTCGCCGCCATAATTTGATTAAATAAATTCCTTACAAAAATAATCTCTATGTTTTATTAATTTATGTATACATAAGGGGGCGGCCAAAATAACTATTGCTTCCGGGCGATTAAAGGTCTGAAGCGGGCCCTGGAAACAACTGGGATGAGAGGGAGAAATTAAAAAAATGGTCGAAATTGAAATTGCGGAACCAGTTTTGGAAATTTAGAAAGTACAACCAAAATAATCTGAACCTAATTAAAAAGGAGTTCACTTTCTTCCGAGGAATCAGCGATGGAATGTCGGATTCATTCACCTCGAGGTCATTCTGCGTCCCGATCGGATTGCGCGTACGCGATTTGGAAAATTAAAAGCGGTAACGTACTTTCAAACGAATTTCTCCTTCTTAATAAAAACTCGTTGATTCGACAGTCACCATCTCCTCGATTTATGTTCTTTTATCACCCGTGTCCTGTTCCGATAAATGACCTTCAACCTTATTGTCACGGTTTAGTTATCAAAGTCGTTATATACGTAAAACTTTAGCCTTTTAAGTTGCATCTGACCCGGAATATTCATCGTCATGGATATGGTTTATGGCAGGGGTGCCCATTACGTCGCCCTTTAGGAAGACTGGAGACACCCGCGGAGGCAGTGAAGTGCTAAAAAGATTAAAAACTGAATTCAAAGGACGTTTTCTGGATTTTAAAGACCTCGACCCTACTGTCACATTTTTAAATTTCTTTCGCCGAAATTGAATTTGAAGAAATTTCTAGTAAAATAGTAAATATGTTCTACATGGACGCAACAGATCTAGAAAACTAAATAATTATGTTGCAGTGTGATATGGAATTGAAAGTAAGGTACACATCAAATTTTTGGAAGCATATTTTTCTCTCACTTATTTATGTGAATCAATATTTTTTAATTAAATTTCCAATTAAATAGATATGCACTCACTAACGAACATCTTAAGTATTGTTTGCGTCTCTCGGTTTTCAGTTACAAGACCAATTACCAATCACTGGCTAAAGATATGCAGTGTAAATAAAAAATAAATTACAATAAATTCATCAATTATTTATTTTGTCGATTTTCATAAATGGCGTATAATAAATGCTTTCTCTACGGTTATTTTTGCGTTAAACATATAGATACAAAACCCTAATGTTAAAATATGTAGTAGCCCGCAAGACAATTTAAAGAATGAAAGTAGCCCTTGGCATAAAAATGTTTGGGCACCTTTGACCTATGCGATCAGCTGACGCATTTCAATGCGTCGCCATGTAATTAAAATATCAAAGAAATCGAATCGGATAACTTCAGAAAAGGCATTTAACCTCCGAATTCTAAAGGTTAAGACCATTTGCAAGACATAATATTATCTTTCTTGAAGAACCTTGGATTTCCTAAGAAAAACATATAAGTAAAGAGTTTTTCATTTTCCATTGGTATCTTTCTGCGGTTTGAACAAAACACACACGATCCGCCTTTTCCTCTTTGAGCCTCCTGAGGTAGTTCCTGACGCGGCAACAATGGCCGAGTGAATCATTTCCACCACTTTCCATTTCAACGGGCGTCGCAACTCCGTCCCATGTCCTCGTGGGAGTAAGGAGACGAAAGAGGAGGAAAAAGAGAGAGGGGGGAGGAGGCGGAGGGGGAGAGAGAGAGAGGTTTGCCCGTCTTCCGACACCCACGCTGCCCTCCCTCCCCCTCTCTATCTCCGCCAACTCGCTCCTCCCACGCCCACTCCCTCCGATTCTTTCTCTCTCTCTCTCCCATTCATGTAGTTTTACGGTCCAAGAAGTGTCTCACGGAAGCTCTCCAATTGGGCAACACTCTCGCACTCTCATGAAATTGCATCTCCGGGTCGCGGAGTTGCGTACGCGCCACGCGATTTCGTCGCATCTCTCGCTTCTTCTGCCTGAGATAGGTACATTTGTGTACGTATATTTCGACTAATGCAGCACTGTCTATCTCGATGCCAGTCGTGATTTATCGAAGAATCTTCAAAGGGTCCATAACTCTTCTGTTTTTAATACGAAGAAAGTGATCACATAAGCGTCGGCTTCAAAGGAAGACGGGAAGAAAATGCACATCCTAATGAATTTAAAGTACATCCTCACCTACTCATCTCCCCAGTATCTTCTCCGTAAATTCAATTTCCTAAACTCGATTCAATCAGAGAACACTCGAGGCTCATCCAAATTACATATTCCAATACATGCAGCATTTATAATAAGTCATTTTCTGCCTCTGCCTAGAAACTTTGCAATTCCCTTACAAAGTAACACCAGCTCCATTAACAATTTCAGTAATATCAAATGCCATTGCACAAATTTCTTCGCCAGTAGCAAACCCATTTATCTCTATTTATTTTCCTCGTATATTTATTCGTATCTCCATTTGATTACTTTTGCTAATAGTTATCTATATTTCCTATGAATTTCAAGACAAATTCTGTTTCATAAGCGAGGAAACGATCTTGGAAGCAAAATCAACTTACATTTACTTTTGAATTTTCTTTTGCATCCTTTCTTTGTATATTGTGTATGCTGACTACGCACACCCAACGATTAAAGTGTAAAATAATAAAAAACTAAAATATATATATCTATTATAAAGGAGGATATCCGCAAGAAGTTGATAAAATGCTATGTATGGAGTATAGCTTTGTATGGGGCAGAAACATGGACGCTGAGGAAAAATGATATTAAATACTTGGAAAGCTTTGAAATGTGGACATGGAGAAGAATGCTGAAGATAAAATGGACAGATAGGGTGAAAATGGAGGAAGTACTACTAAGAATAGGAGAGGAGCAAACAATTAAAGACTATCAGAAAGAGGAAGGCGAACTGGATTGGGCATTACCTGAGGAGAGAGTGCATGATTAAAGAAGTGCTAGAAGGAAAACCGGATGGAAAAAGAGAAAGAGGTAGGAAAAGGTTTCAGCTGATAGACGAGGTGAAAGGGAAAGAGAGCTATCAAGACATGAAGAAAACTGCGGAAAATAGGAGTATATGGAGAACCAAGTTTAACCATGAATAATCATGGACCTGTCTACGGACAGACTACCGCGTGGCAAAGGTAACTGATAATTTTTCGTGGATAATCGGTTGGAGAGAGAAAGATGAAATTTTCATCTAATGCACGTCGTGTCGTATAAATTAGTTTACTAAATTTGAAATGAATTAATATAGCGGTTCTAGATTAATCGCAGACAGAGTAAAGGACTTTAAAATCGCCGATCTCCGCTACATTATTATTTGCTGGAAGGTATGCTTAAAGAGGATAAGATATGGGACCCGTTAGCGCACGTAGAAGTTTGCCAATCATATCGGATTGGCAAATAAAGTCCTCGGTCTCGTTGCTTTATAATGATTGCAGGTGTACATGCTTGATATTGAAGTTCTTACTATGAGTTGACTGCATGATATAGCCTTTGTTGCTGCCCGTGGGCATAGGCAATGTTTGCCTCTATAATGGTCAATTGTCTCATTTAAGATGGTTGGCTACCAAAAACCCGGTTTTAAATCCCAATTAAAAAATGAAAAAGAAAGTTGGTAAAAGTTGTTTTTCCTTCAAACCTTAAGGTGCAAAATTCCTCTCACAGGAGCAGATTCACTTTCTTGAGAACCTTTAAAAAGTTATTCAGAAATTACTCCACAAAATCAAAATCCGATCTCAAAAGTAGCCAAATGGAGTTTATGAATTGAAGAAATGTCGTGTTAATATGTTATAATTATTGTAAAGTGCTTGTGTTTTCGGTTTTTCGGTCCGTATTAATAGCATAGAAAATTTTTTGTGAATATATTTACAATTTTCTAGACGCCTGACTGTGGAAAACATACGTCCTTTCATCTTTCTCTCACCAACCGATTATCTATGAAAATTTATCAGTTACGTTTTCCACGCAGTTAACATATATTTATTATTTTTTTATTTTATTGCGTTATTTTTAATCTGTAAGGTTGAGAGTGCGTAGCCAGCTCTTCCATCTAACAATACACAATATACAATGATAACTTTTGAACTGTCCCTTTTGAATATTGCAATATAGCGAAATAGTCCATTTTTCCCATCCAAATTTCTGCTAATGGCTCTCACTAGTTCAAAATAATTATCATACTTTCTGCAACAATAACTCGAAGCCGCTTCTCTCAGTTCTTTGCTATAATTTTTTCAATATAAATCAAAACAGGATATTCATTCGGATAAAACGGTCATTGTTGCAAAGTTGCAAAGATCGGCTTAATATGACTCTTTATAGTGTGTGATTGCTTAAGTGCGAACCGAATCTTGGAAGAAACTTTCGGAAACTTTTAGATTTGACGACTTAGCGACGATTTGCTAATGAGAACTGCTTACACATATTCATGAGAGGCTCATAAAACCAGTCTGGCGCGAATGAACGCGAACTGGTAAAACCTATAGCGCCGGCAGATATTCATTTTTCTCCTTCATATGCAGCAATAATACCACGAAAGTTTTCCGTCGGATAAAGTTTCATAAATTTTCACAGCTCCCTTTGTAGCAACACAGATTTCGTATGTTGAAGCTCCCGTGAAAGAACGACAAAAAGAACAAATATACCGGTTTGATAAAAAATAATTACTATCAAACGGTTAAACAGTTCAAGGAAATATTTTAAAATTAAAACACAAACTCATTGCTTTTTTTGGCTGTTGTTCTGAAATTTATTTTGTGTAATGGCTCTATATTGACCAATGAAAAAACAAACGCCCTTCAAAGGAACGGCTTCCAGCACTTCATTGCATTATTACTAATGTTGTCGGAACTGCTCTTAGGCGGCAAATATAAGTAAACTGTAGCAGGAATTCAGCACAAAACCACTTGAAAACTAATGTAACATTATTAAAATGATCTAACATTTGATAATGTAAAGTTATTGAAATTATTCCTAATAAAATTTTACATAAAAACTAAACAGTGTCATGCAAGAAAAATGTTCGTGCCATTCATTAAATGAAAATATCAATCACGCCTTCGAATCGCGTTTACTTTTCATTATTACGCATCCGACGAATAATAAACGCACCGCTAAGAGTATGAAGTATGTGGATTTAGTAACAGCCGCGGTATGCAAATGGAAAATAAAAAAGGAGAATGAGCAAGTTTAGAAAGTGAAAACACTGAAGGAGGGAGAAAAGAAAGGGCGAGAGAACGAGAGAGAAAGTTCCTTATAAGCGGTTTCAAATCACGCGAAGGACGTGTATATTTGCTCGCAGAGTCATATGCAGTCAGAGAGAGTGTTGGCGTATTGTCTGCTTCTTGAATACTTCATGGACGCGCGTTTCCATTCGCATTCTTGGAAAGAAAAAGTTTAAAACGACGTAACCAGGAATTTTTCCATGGACGGGAAAGAAGGAGAGGAAAAACAATGTGCAAGTGTGATTTGTTTTTTAAATTAGCATGATAATTAGACGAGGATGATTAGATTAATTAATTATGCCATTTTAGAACGCAGAATAGAATACGATGACGACTAAATGATTCTATCGCGATGCGCCTTAACTAGTAACGGCCTCTTAATTAATGCATAATTTTCCGATATGGAATCAACTTAAAACATCGAACTCCTTCATAGGAAAAGCAAATAGTATTTTAGAATCTGAGTTTGAAAGTGTGTGATATTGATTTTGTCGGATTTAATTTAGCGTCGTTATATTAATGATGGAGAGATTGTTTCATTGCATAAAACGGAAATAGTAATTATGAGGAATTACGCCTTATGGATAAGGGAAACGTCATTAGTGACATCGTCTTCGACGAAAATGAAGTATTTATTCTTAGTTATTGGAAAATAAAAATGCTAATTGGAGAATCGGTGGTTAAGCGGCGAAAGAGTTCTGGTGTCTGCCATGGGAGAAGGTCATCTTAACGTTGGTATTTCAATTTCGCTTATTACATCGGGAGTTCCCCTTTTGCTTATTTAATTCCTCCAAAGAAGTACATTCACATCAAAATCTGCATTGGGCCATTTCCCTAAGCAGACAGCCTTTTGCTAGAATGTGGATCGAATATGATTTTTCCCTCTCTTGTTAAATTCTTTAAAAAATTCTCAAAAGTAGTCCATCGACACTTTCACACGGCTCTTTGAGTCTTTGAGATGACGCATTGGACCGCTAACTTATTTGTTAATCCGGATGTGGTTCTTTTAATAAAAAGTCGGTGATCTATGCCTTATAGCCGCCTTAGGGGTTCTTCAATCCTTCCCCTTAACGTTCTATACCTCTTCTCAGCATGGAGCAAAGGAGAAAACCCTCAACCGTTACCTTAAGGGTGACCACAGCGGTCAATCGTTCAATTTGCTTCCATATCCATATAGCACTCTTCTCTTCGTTTCTCTATATTTTAACTCTTTGATGCACAGTGATACGAATTCTATAGAACGATTTTTACTTTCTCCAGTATATAGAGTATTGTCTTCATGAAAAAAATCGACTTCGAGATTTCAACGGAAATACATGTTTTGAGGTCCCTAGACTTCAGACTATTTTCGGAATGATGTCTGCGTATATGTGATTTGGGCGCTCTAACTCGAAAAATACTTGCCATATCATTACCAAATTACATATATAACACTTTAGTAAGAGCATAAAGAGTTGATTAGTTTTTGGACAATAACGGTTAATCGGAAGTCGAGGTTTAATCGAAACCCGATTCGGTTTTGGCAAAATATCTCCGTTAAAACATCATTATTGTATATAAACTGGATACAAATATTATAGAGAATGTAATTTTCTACAACTTTTATTTGAAATAATTTTCCATAGCAGTTATTGTTTAGAAATTATTTATAAATAATCGGTTTTTTCGGTTTTCGTCAAATATCTCCTTAAACACGTCGTTATTGGTAATCTTCGTGAGGACCAAAGTTGTAGAGAATAATATTTCTTCCAGGTTTTGTTTGAAACAAATTTTCGTAGAACCTTCCATTTAATAAATAATTAATTTATTCGTAAATTTTCAGTATACAGCGCCACCATCTTGCGGTGAATTCTATAAACATATTCAAAATATAATTTACGGCAATAAGGACGACTGTATTCCTTTACGATACGAAATAATAATTTTGTCTTATAATGCTATTCATAATAATTTAAATATCTACACCCCAAATGTGGAGAAAGTCATGTGTTGGCCACATCAGATTTTTTTATCATGCACAGGTACAAAATATGTTCCTTCTTATTTAAATGCTTTCTTTGGATAAATCAGTCATTTCACCACTTTACCTACATCAGTTTTAGTCATCCTAATTATTTTTCTGAATTTTCAACTCCTATAAGACAGGGCTTGTCGTTGCGCAGTTATTTATATTGGGCTCCCTTCCCACATCCCGCCCTTTCTTAACACTCTCCGCGCCATACATCACTTATTTCCCGCCATCTCCGTTTCTCTCTCGACCCCTCTCCACTACTCTCCCCTGTCACTCCCATGTCATTCCCTCATCCGCTCTGATGAGATTGTGATTGTGATGGGAAGCGCGTCGCGTGGAGAAACCGGGCGACCGATCTCGGATCAGTCGGTGATTGCTCATCCCCTTCCACCACGTGATACACGCATAGTCACGAGAGCAGCGTTTTCCCCGCACTTCCTCACTGACGGCTCTACATTTTCTCTCTCTCCCCCTCCCTCCCTCCCTCTCTCCCTCCTTTTCTCTCCCTCTCTCCCTCTCCCTCTCCATCTCTCCCCCTCCCTCCCTCCCTCCCTCCCTCCCTCCCTCCCTCTCTCCCTCCCTCTCTCCCTCCCTCTCTCTCTCTCGTTCCTATCGGCTCTTAAAAACGTGTGATTTGGAGAAGCCGCGGAGAGAATCTCGATTTTTTAAGTCGTGTATATTTCCGGCGTCGTGACATGATTTTGCAGCCAAAGGTGGTCTTGGAATCTTCTGCACGCGGCAGAAATGGGATTATAATTAATGATGATGATAGGGATAAAAAAAAATGGAACGTAAAATTCGATACACGTTCTCGATCCATCTCTCGCACGTGAAAATTCCGAAATTAGGCCATAAACCTTTGCAAAGCGTAGGCTCACATTTTCACTTTCGGAACGAAAATTAATGGGCGCTTTTTATTCGACGGTAAAAAAAATTACAATGGTCGCATCAGATCACGTCGTCTGTTCACAGAAAATGCAGCACCCGTAGCTTTTAAGGAATGAAAACGTCGTGCTTGCATTTGGAATACGAGAAGATTGATGGCCAAATTTAGACGGAATTGATAAATATGTATTTAGTAGCCATATTTAATAATGTGCGTCTTTTTACATCTGATTCTAATAAGATATAATCGTGGATCTACGTTGCAATGGAACCATATGAATCCATTCTACAAACGTTATCTTCAGACGGATTTGAGTAAAAATATTCAACATATAGTTAATTGTATATGATAACATTTTAAGTTTCATAGATACAAATATGGTAGAAAAACAGAATAAAAATTACCAGAAATATTTTCTTACGTTGTTTAACATAAAAGTGTAAGCGTAATGTTGTGAAGAAATCTGACAAATTTAAATTCAAAAAATGCCCCTAAATAATCTTTGAGTTAGTTTTAAAACGATACAAAAATTGCTAGGTGTTTTAAACACGTTTAAATATATGCAGCCAATAATGAATAGGTTTTATTGTAACAATGGCGACAAAAGGAGAGTAATTGCTTGTCCCTTTAGTTTTCCCAACAGGAAAAAAGGAAGTTTTGTTTGCTGAATGAGTAAATGAAAGACGTGGAATATTCTCATTGTTTTGGCTTGGATTTTCATGTGACAATGGAATAGAGTAATTTTCTCTCCAATTAATGACAATGAAAACATGAAAAAACTTCTTTTGTCTATCGGAGATCTCGTCTTCCTAAGATTTAGTTTAGTAATAATTCCGGAGAAAGATCCTTCCGTGTCTATAAGTAAAGATTGCTCCATAGAACGACTTTCAATTTTTTTAAACGTGCAGTGCACAATGGAAACATCTGATCTATATATGCTAAGCCTAATAAAGTGTGAATTCCATATTTTCCGTTGCTTAAGTCTAAGAAATAGACGTAGTAATATTTGTGTTCGACAAATGAAAAAAACGGGCCGTTATAACTCAGCATAAGTAATTTAATATAATAAAAACCGTCGTCTGTTGGTTGGTTGGTTGGTCACGCTATGCAAACGCTTATAACTCGAGAAATAATAATGATAGAAACTCGAAATTTGGTAGAGATGCTAGATTAACACTTATTCAGAGAATGACAAATTTAAATCGCGAAAAAATTCCTTGGTTCGTCTCCAAGAGAGGCATTTCCTTTTCCCATTACTTAACATGTAAAACGCGATTTTTCGACGTGCAGGCTTTTTTCATTTGGAAATTAAAATTAGAAGAAATTAACAGACGACCTTCGGATTTGAACCACTTTGAAGAAAAAGTTATAAAGTTTCTTATTCCGTTCGTCTTTTTTCGCCCACAGTTCGAAATACTCCATGTTAAACGTTTAATTTGCATATTTTGTGGAAACCTCGCCATTTTAATGTGATGTTGCAATGTCCACCTCAAATTACTATTATTGTATACATCCTTCTAGGAATAAGCGTGCCTTGAGTGCTTCAATACGAGTGAATACGAGATAGAGAAAGAGAGAGAGGTAGGAAGGGGAGAGATTGGCATGTTTTGTGGGAAATAAGTATATTAACGTAAATATAAAAAAATTTAAGTATCAACAGTGTCATTTTAGAAAAATTGGAAATAAAAAGCTTATGAATTTATATTGTTATTCCTCGAAATAATTTCGTAAAAATGGCCGAAGTTTGGAAAAGAATATAAATAAAAATTCAATTAAAATTAAAAGGACATTTAAAACTGTTAACCGGAAATTTTTGAAGAAACAACAGTGGATCTTTTAATGAATTGATTTGTTTTTATAAAAGGAATTTTGGTGCTTATTTAATACAGGGTATGTTCTAAGGCTTATAATCCATTTAAATCTAATAACAGTGTCTATTATAATTTAAAGAAAGAACTTTATTTATTCACTTTACAGAATGAATTAATTTTAGGCTAGCATTGCCTATTATAAAAGGAGTTACTTTGGAATTTACAGTATGTAAAGCGGAAGTTGTACTGAATCGACTCAAGTATATTTCAAAGCAAAAATCCATTTAAAACTGGTGAAAGTGGTTATTTCGGAAAATAAGAAGTCCAGAGTGGTGAGCGGACGCTAAATGATATTAAGGTACATTATATTCCAAAATCTATTTAAAATATTATCAGAGGCAATTGAAGATTGAACTAATTTTTTGGAACCGGAATTCTGCTTATTTAATGAAATTGAAATCCTAATGCTATAATCAATTTAAAACTAATAACAATGGCTATTTTAGTAGAAAGAAAGGTACTATTTTATTCACAAGGAATTTATGTGAGATTTTAGTTAATTAATTAAAACAGACATAATATAGAAATATTCGATGGTTAAAACAGTGCACAGTTTTATTCTTGCGATTTTTACATGTTGCATTGACGAAAATTTAGATTCATTAAGCCCGTTGAAATTCAATGGGCACTTATGATAGTTTATATATATTATTGAGCTAGCATTATAATGCTGCACGGCAAAAAAGGTGCGCAGTGAGTTTATAAGTGAAGGGAGAGGGAAACGTGAGAAGGAAAGAAGGAAAAAAGATGAATGGAAACAAATGACTGGCGATAAGGATAGAAAGAGGAGCATTTTAACTGCCGAAAGAAAGGCGACGAGATTTAAAGTCGCTTGGAAAAGTCTAAAAGCATGGATTAGAATGAGAAATGACCTCGTCATATATACAAGAAATTTCTGAAAGAACTGTTTAAAATTTCAAAATGTTCATGAACACGTTAACTCTTGCCGGGTATGTGAAACACGCACCTGCTTTTATAATATTTTTAATATTATTAGATGAACGCAGTTTTCGATTTTATTTCATCCATTAACGTAATTCGGGGGTTTTATTTTCTAACTGTAGCAATAGCCATGGGAAAGAGGCGGCGTACTCCTTCTCAGCCATGTGTTTTTCACGGGCGGATATTTGCTATCTTATTCACAAAAACTTTGGTCATTTATACCGATTGCAAAGCATTTTGGAATGTGAAAAATATAAACAAAATTACGGTAGTTTCAAAATAAACTGTAGAAAACGAACTTTCAATTATTGTCTGTTCAGTACTTTGCACTGTAATGATGTCTTTTCAATTCCAATAGCTTTAGAAAGCGGTTATTTAAGTTTCCTTTGGCAGATTTATGCGCAACTTTGCGAATACGGTTTTCGAAGAATATACTGCAATGAACGAGTTAAATAACATATCTCTTAACGAAATTTGCTTCCAATTTTTAATTATAGAAATGTCCATTATGTTATCATGATGGATTAATAAATCTACGAATTATTATCAACTGCGATTTTTCCGATGGAATCTCTCTCTAATGTATTCCGCGAATGTTCGTTAAAGAAATCAATTATTTGAAGATATAAGTTTTGTTTCTACTCTATATTTATCCGTTAAATTCTTAATCGCAAGCCGCTCCAATCCTGGGAAACTGAGTAAGTCGCTGTCAATGCCATATATATTGTGTTCCCGAATTTCTGGAATTCAGTTTGCCTCTTCACCATCACTTTCTTTGACGACTTGATTTCGTTAATTGCTTTGCTTTAAGATTTCAATCGATTGCGGAAGGACGTTGACCTTTCATTTATGACACGCAAGAAAAATAATTACATATTTACTAATCTACAGTCAGCAATATATTATTTTTCATATCCGCGCATCTATAAAAGCCATTTTTCTCTACTTTCTACATAATTGCGAGAGTCATCATCTTCTCAGCTCGAGAAAATTAACCCGGATATTGATATCGTTGGAATTGCTAAGCAGAAAACTCGCTATAATATAATTACACCTAAATATTTAATTATGATAAGATAGGTTCTTAAAAGTAGTTCCCCAACAAGCAATTACATTTAAAGAAAGGCGCAGAAAATCTCAGAAACAGAAAGAAAAAGCACAAAATGACCGAAACCGTTGTCTCAACGCTAGGTTTTAGATACGAAAAATATGCACGTCGTCAGTCAGAATAACTGTAAATAGAGCGGAGTATCTCACGAATTACATCACTGCTGTTGTATGGGCCGCGAAAGAAAGCCACTTTACGAAAGAAGCTAAACTTGGGTTTTCCAGAATTCCAGGTCTATTTTCGTTAACCTGCGAGGTAAATGACAACGAAAGAATCTTAAAAATTTCCAACTGACGAGGTCTTTCTTTACGAATTGGGTCGATTAATATCTTGTTACGCTTCTTTGATCTGTTTTTTTCCTTTATCATGTCTCAAAGTTATTGAAGCTGAAAACAATCAGAGGAGGCGTTTTTTCCTAAACCTAGCGTGAAAATCTCAAGGTCAGGAGAGTTAATTTTAAGAATCACCTCATTTGCTCTCGCAAGGTTTCCTCCTTAAGGCAATTACCAGTCATCTTATAAATATTTTATAGTGTATGTGTGTGTGTATGTATGTTCTTATACGTTTTTACACCGTTGAAGCTATCGAATTCAAAAGTTTCATGGGCCATCCTATGGACCAAAGGAAGAACTTGGTCTAGGTTTTCAGACCCTGGGGTCTCTTATACCCCAAGGGGTCAACAAAATACTATTTCCATAAGAATTCATGGGAAATGGTGTGGAGAAACTCCAAAATGCCATGCAGCGCCCTTCACTGATGTGGATATAAATATACCTAAATATTAATTTACGATCACGGGAAATGGATTACTTTACGTACGGAAGACTGTATATTTTTATTCTGTTCATGTTTCATGGTATTAAATGCTAAATCGCTCGAAATTTTCCTTTAAGCGAAAAATTTATCGGTTTAGATGTTCATTTTCCAGGCGGCAACAAAGCTAAATTTCTTAATTGTTGTCCTCTTCAAAGGGAGATATACACGTAAAGATTAATGCAAGGAAAATCCCCGCCGAGGCACGCCGTAGAGGAAGAATGGCTAACGCCAAGATATGCCTAAATATAGTCTATGAATACTTTTACAGTGAGTCAAATGATTTTTAAGTATCGGCGATGAACAGCTCAGTATCTACATGTTATCAATCACAGGTGAAAATCGTAAAACTCTACTTCGATAATAAAATGTGTAATGTTTTTCTATTAAATACAATAAAAATATCCACATAAATTAAAAAAATGAAATTTCGCATAGGGAGGAATTTCGAAACCATGCCCCCTCATAGTTTTATTTACATAACGGCAATCCTAAATGAAAATAATTTGCCTCATGATGTCTTTAATTTTTAGTTTCGAGAAATTCATAATAACAATCTTACTGAAATAAGACTTGTTAAAATTTTCACTTGAGAACGATAAAAATAAACAACAAAATGATATTAATTTCAGCAAATTCTTGAAGATCGAAAATTTCGTTGATAAGGTTTGTCAGCAGTTTGAAATATCTTTTAGAGAAATTTTTTAGGCTTCGGGTATTTGTTGCTAAATTTAGTTATTAAAATATCGTTCACAACGAGAAATAATTCCTATTCAGGTTGTAATTCGATGAGTCAAACAATAACAAATATTTACGGCTCGATGACTATTGCAAGGAATTGTTCGAGGCTTTTTCTATGGAAGAGAAAAATTTTGATTAACGTCAATGTAAAATACGTTTTCTTAACTTTGAGTTTAATCTCGCGAAATCAATAAAATTCCGATGTTAATTTAAATGATCGCACACCGATGACTTTTGAAATTATATAACTTTAAATATTTAAAGATATTAACAAGTTTTAAGTGCCTCTTTAAATAAACGAAAAAATTTCGATTCCAGGATGTTTGTGTCGACTGCAACGACAAATTAATTTGATATTCATATTCGCAAACCTTCTGACGTTATTATAAAATCGATCGAAGGGAACCATATTAAAAATCTTGGTGTTATTTTTTGGAGTATGCACCGTCCTGTTCTTTAGCGACGAGGATGAATGCCCACAAAAGTTTGTCCTGTCATCTGTTAGAGGAAGCAGAAAACGCCTGAGCATAGTTCTTACTTATCCCGAGAGAGGCGGGAGGCGCAGAAGCGCGCCGTTTTTCCTACTCACTTGAACGGAGGAAACGTTTTATAATCTATAGATATCTATAATGTAAAGAGTTTTTGCATGTATGTATGTGTGTCTATATGTATGTATGTTTTTTATAACTCAGCAGCTACAGCACATAGAAACAAGAGGAAGTTGTCATTTTAATCGGAATAAAGAGTTAAGTGGTGTAGTCAAGTTTTTATACCGATTTGATTACTCTTTCTAATTTAAAAAATATTTTCTTTTTTTCATTATCTCCATTTGAACAACATAGGGATGAGTGAAGTTTAATTTTCATTTGAATTTTAAAATTACTTAAAAACATGGTACGAACTTGAGACTTTGATGATTCTATGCAGGAAAGAACAAAGTTTATTTTTATCGAAGGCAGAATCCGAATTCTGATATAATTAGCGTAAAAATGCGTTTAGAATCAGAAAAAGACGTGATTTTATCAGTTTCATTACAACGCCAATTATAAGCTACCATGACAAGTCCCATTGTCGTCGAAGTTGAAAATGAAAAGTTATCTTCCTGCTATGATGTTCATTTTATAGTATCAGAGATTCATGCATCGTCTACGGGGAAATAAATTATTTAATTATCATACGCAGTGCGAGAAAACATTCTTAAAACCCTGATAAGAACACAGGAAAATTTCCCGTTTTCAAGTCATTGCATTAAATTGAAAATTTGGTACTATCCTGTTATCTCCCCCCAAAGGGTATTTCAATGTTATAATGACTTGGTTGACATTGTTATAATGCATTGTTATAATTTGCTAAATAATGAAGAAGGTGCGGTAGCTTTCCTAACCTATGACTGATTGGCCGGTCTCGACATTTACAAATTTAATCACCGGACAACGGGGAGGGATACTTTGGCTCCGAGCGAGGTGAAGGGCGCGGTAGCGCCCAGAGACGACTACCCATTAAAACAAAGCGAGCCGAAGGCTCGTCAATATATCCTTTCAATGTTATATCCCCTTGACTGTCGCTGCCGCTGCCGCAAATGGAAGGATATATTGACGAGCCTTCGGCTCGCTTTGTTTTAATGGGTAGTCGTCTCCGAGCGCTACCGCGCCCTTCGCCTCGCCCGGAACCAAAGTATCCCTCCCCGTTGTCCGGTGATTGGGTTTGTAAATGTCGAGACCGGCCAATCAGTCATGGGAAGGATATTTAACGTTTCCTAAGCGACCTTAAAAATTAATAATTTTTGGAGGTAGATAACAGGAGAGTACCGAAAGTTTTAAAAGTTGAATTCTAAATCTTTCATTTGTTTTTCGCTGTTTTTGTTTCTTAACACTCGATAGTAATAAAAATTATTGTCATCCTTCTCGATTAAATTAATTTATACTCACTCGGTTCCGAGTTTTCTATGATCAGAAATTCAGTGTTCGCAATATATCGCTAGTTACCACAGTCCTCAATTTAATCGACTAATTATTCTCCTGAATACTAAAAATATCAGAACATATTCAATAACAATAATGTTCAAAATAGACCATGTCAGCGGTTCCCAAAATGTGTGCACCTGCAACTCCCTCTTAAGGCAACTGATATTATTATTCTTCAACAAATAAACACAAAATATAATATTCATTTTTAAATATTATAAATATGTACATTTATTTCCGCTAAAAGTGATTTTACTCTAAATACATCGATACACAAAAATAAAAGGAAAGAAATATTCCGTCTTCGCGTTTTCGCAAAACCTTTCGCAGCCCTCGGAAAGCCTTTCGCGACCTTCATTGTAGGAACCACCGGAGTAGGTATGTTATACAATTTATTATGTTGGAAATTACATAGTACAGTAGATTAACCTACCTTCGATTATCCGACTATCGGTTTAGTCAGCCAAAATTCGTTCGACCGTTGAATTTTGGGCGGATACTCCGCGTGGTGAGTCGTACGATGATGATGATAACGCAACGCTTCCCAGCATCCAGCAAGGCGTCAGTCTACTTCTCGCGTTAATTATGCCTTAGTTATTCGCTTTTCTAAATAAAAATATTGTTCTAAGTGATTAATCATGCCCCTTAATAAAGGTAAAATGAAGAGATATCGTGTTGTGCTTAGTACTGATGAAAGATAAAAAATTATAGAGAAATTAGAGCCTATTGCTTCAACCGCTAGTATTGCTGCTGACAATGAGTATGGCATCAGTATGACCATGGTCAAAGATCATAAGAGAAGCAAAGAAAATATGAAGATTTTTCTTTTAAATTCGATGTAGGTAGAAAGAAGAGTGGAGTGTCATCTCGCAAACTTTGAAATTGCCAACAAACAGAGAACTTCTTTCTTCCATTTTCTTTATAGCATATAACAGGAGTGTATTTACAATCTTTTACTGCAACTTTTCTTAACTGTGTATAAACGTACTTTTCCCCTCCAATATCCGACTTTTCGGCGTATCCGACCTACCCCTTCCCCTCATGTACGTCAATCAATCAAATGTATACTGCGTATCAGTTATTCCTTTATAATTCTACGACTGTGAATTGTTACAATCCTAATACTTTCATTGAAAATGAAAAAAACTGAGAAAAATAAAATCTTAAAGTGATAAACTAATATGGGTTCTTCGTATTTCGATACTGTATATAACCTTCAGAGATATTTAATACGATAAAAAATACGATGCCTATCTATATACGTACACATTCCTTTTTAAAGGAATGTTTAAATTAGATACATATTTCGCAGATATAGCATCAATGTCAATTAATGAATCGCGGCGCATAAGTTCAAATGAAAGAATACTGGACATTATCTGCATTACAAAATCCCGGTAAATGTAACTTTTCAACGTCTAGCTATCGTAAACCGCAAGACAAACAAACAAACATTTATTCCTTTTATATCGAAAAATTTTCTTTTGTTTGAAAGGTTACAAAGACCATCAAGGAAAAAAATCTGATGTGGCCAACACATGACTTTCTCCATATTTGGGGTATAGTTATTTAAATTATTATGAATAGCATTATAAGTAAAAATTATTATTTCGTATCGTAAAGGAATACAGTCGTCCTTATTGCCGTAAATTACGTATATTAAGAATGTGTTTACAGAATTCACCGCTACATGGTGCTGGCGCTGTATAATGGTATTAAGATAAAGCGAAATATCTCCGAAATGGATGGTTCTACGAAAACTTGTTTCCAACAAAATTTGGAAGAAATATTATTCTCTACAACTTTGGTCCTTACGAAGATTACCAATAACGATGTTTTTAAGGAGATATTTGACGGATACCGAAAAAACCGATTATTTATAAATAATTCCTAAAAAATAACAGCTATAGAAAATTGTTTCAAATAGAAGTAGTAGGAAATTACATTCTATATAACCTTTTTATAGACTTGTATATACAATAATGAAGTTTTAACGGAGAAATATCGCAAAAACCGAATCGGGTTTCGAATAAACCTCGACTTCAGTTTAACCGTTATCGTCCATAAACTAATCGGTTCTTTGCGCTCATGCTAAAATTTTGTATGAAGTTTGGTGACGATATGACAAGTACTTTTTGAGTTAGAGCGCCCACAATCACATACACACAGACATCATTCCGAAAATAGTCTAAACGTGTTCTAGGGACCTTAAAACGTGTATTTCCGTTGAAATCTCGAAGTCGATATTTTTCATGATCACAATGCTTTCCCATTACTACGTATGGAAAAAGTAAAAATGAGAAAATCGAACGACGGTTAGAGAAATGTATGAATTATTTCGGAATAAAAATTAAATAATACGCGAGAAAGGCATGGGAAATGGTAGAAGATAAGTTTAAAATAATTCTCTTTATTATTTAGTCGAGCGAACCCTAGAGCATTGACTTATTGTCAGACGAAAAGTTATATGTGAGATTGGTCTTTTTTAAATGCCCGGGGACCCATGTCTGTCCACAAGGCGACTATTTTATTGCATTATATAAGGGTATGGAGTGCTCTCGACCTTTCAGAGCACACTGCGGCTCCGTTGGCGTTTACGGGCGTATTTTTCCACCAGTATTATATCTTGTTACTTTCTCCATACGAAGTAATGGGAAAGTATTGTGATCATGAAAAAAATCGACTTCGAGATTTCAACGGAAATACACGTTTTAAGGTCCCTAGAACACGTTTAGACTATTTTCGGAATGATGTCTGTGTGTATGTGATTGTGGGCGCTCTAACTCAAAAAGTACTTGTCATATCGTCACCAAACTTCATACAAAATTTTAGCATGAGCGCAAAGAACCGATTAGTTTTTGGACGATAACGGTTAAACTGAAGTCGAGGTTTATTCGAAACCCGATTCGGTTTTTGCGATATTTCTCCGTTAAAACTTCATTATTGTATATACAAGTCTATAAAAAGGTTATATAGAATGTAATTTCCTACTACTTCTATTTGAAACAATTTTCTATAGCTGTTATTTTTTAGGAATTATTTATAAATAATCGGTTTTTTCGGTATCCGTCAAATATCTCCTTAAAAACATCGTTATTGGTAATCTTCGTAAGGACCAAAGTTGTAGAGAATAATATTTCTTCCAAATTTTGTTGGAAACAAATTTTCGTAGAACCATCCATTTCGGAGATATTTCGCTTTATCTTAATACCATTATACAGCGCCAGCACCATGTAGCGGTGAATTCTGTAAACATATTCTTAATATACGTAATTTACGGCAATAAGGACGACTGTATTCTTTTACGATACGAAATAATAATTTTTCCTTATAATGCTATTCATAATAATTTAAATAACTATACCCCAAATATGGAGAAAGTCATGTGTTGGCCACATCAGATTTTGATGATTTGTGATTAATTTATCCAGTTTTCAGGTTGTTTATACATTATACCCATAAGCGACGCTGTAAATCATGTCATTACTATAAGTTAAAGGAAGAAGAAAAAATAATCAAAACAAAAAAGATACATCATTTAAAGTTAATTTTTTCAGATATATTGGCCCATTAGTTAAAGTCATAACGACTCGCAGTTCTTCATTACGTTCTTTAAATTGAAAGTTTAATCGACTAGCTCAGTCCTTTTTTTATCAAGTAAATAATGCATTTAATTTTTTAAGAAGACCATAAGAAGAAATTATTTGCGATGAGTTAACCAATGCAGACGGTTACTCTGATTTTTAGACGACATTATTAAATCGACCGTTTTGTGGTTGAAACAGCGAATGATTTATTTGACGAAAACTGTTATGTGAACTGTAAAAAATCCAATCTCAATTCCTTGAGTAGCTCTCTACGGAACACTTTCCCAGAGGATTTCTGTTTGTTGACATTTCGTTGTGCCGGTGACCTTTACCGCCGCCATTCGAATGACGTTGAATTTCAGCCTGAAAGTGATGCATTTTGGAACTTTCGCTTGGAAAGTTTTCGTTAGTTATCTCAAAATGACTTTTAGAAGGTAGTTACTGTTTTAGAATGAAAAACAATACTAATCCATTTTATGTAAATTTCGGAGAAATATGAAAATTTCGGCGCTTGACCTAATAAAATCTGAACCGTTCCAAAACAGAAAATAAAAATTTAAATTGAAATTTCTCATAAATAATGTTAAAAATAAAACACAATTGCATAAAAGTATTGAAAAATATTATCCTCTCCTCGAATTATTGGATCGAAGCTAGTGACGCATATATAAACTTAATATTTTAGTATTAAAAAGTCTGCTTACCAACTTCTCACCTTGATCAGTTAAAAACGGGGAAATTCGAAACTTTCTCCAAAGAAAGACCATATATTCCAAATTGTTAACCTAACCTGAATTTAATTAGTTTAAGTTCCTCTGATGTAAAGAAAGCAAAAGGAAACAATTATACGTTGCTACAAGACAATGCCTCTTCCCAATCTGCCGAAACAAGGAAAATAATACTAAATGTCATCGAGTTTAAAAGGAACACTGGGATGACAGAGACCGTACTCACCATTTAAATCAAATGGAATTAAAATGAGTGAACTGAACCCATAACTTAAGCACAAAAACAATACCGTAGGTTTCTTTTTACTGGAAGGCAAGACTTTTCGACCAGTGGTGTCCCAGAATAAATTTAGATCTGATGTTTATTATTGGAAAACAAATGTGAACATTAAATGGTGGTCTGATCACTAATCGCATTCAATAATATAAGTAATTTCGCAGCAGAGGACGGTGTTTTGAATTTTGAAAATTTTACTTTTTATGTAATGTATGCAGGGCAATTAGGTAGCTTAAATTAAAACGTTAGCGCGCTCGTTTTGAATAAACATAGCTTATTCAGCGATTAAGTGATTAAAACGTCGAATGCTCTTAAACAAAGCTATTTTTTCTACTCATCCGGTGTGTATGCGTATATGTCAGTGGCAAGTATACAGATGTCGAAAGAAGCCCAGCGGCTCACAACTACAGGTGAGCCGCTGGGGAGAGACGCATGGAGGGGCGTAGCTCTCGGGCGGTAGCATTCGTAAGCCACTACTAAAACTATTTGCCATCTTTCTTCTTCCTTAAGCATACATATTTATTAACATTCCTTTATAACGCCCTTCTTTAGTTAATCGATTTGAACTCGGCAACATATGAGATAGAGGTAGTTTATTCTACCCACAAATGTTGTTTATGTTGATAGAAATTGCATTTTTGGTCAAACTGAAAACAAATGTATGTAGGCAGAAAAGAGAATTAAATCGTCCATATCATGTGCGATAATTATCATTTTCCATGGCAATGAAAACGACGCTGCGAAGCTTACGTCTACAAATGATCTCCCAGAAACCTTTTCACAAGCGAGAAATTCAATCTAGCGACCCTGCCTGATGGATACATAAATGCCTTGGGTCGTTGTTTTTACTCTAGTAGGAGTAATGCGGAGAATTTCTGCCTTTAAGAAATTTTATTTTTGATGAGGTAATTGTAATATTTAAATTATTTTTCGGGCAATCCTTTTGTTTGCATTTATTTATATTTTTAATGTAGGCTTGCATTAGAGAAGTGTAAATTTCACCGATTTATTTTTTAATTCCGCAATAACTGCTATGGTGGAAGCATTCGAAAAAATGAACTCGAGAATGTAAAATGTACTTTAAGTTTTGGAAGTTATTTAATAGTAATAATATATTAATACATTTTAAAAATGTTTTAGACCTGAACAGTAGATAGCACTAAAACATTGATTAGAACACAAGGAAAAATAGACTGTGAAACATGAAATGCCAGCTTATTATTTATTTACCTTTAATTTTTATTAAGTCCGTGCCGTAATTTTATAAGCAACTAAATACAAATGCTCGTGGTAGCAGGCAATTATGCACGATTGACAGTTTAACTGTAATGCAACATTTAAAAAAACCTGGCAGTTTAGATGTAGGCAGTCATTTTTGCTTTCTCATATACGAAGTATATTAAGTAATGTAATCGCGAAAAAATTAGACCTCGAGATTTTGACGGAAATATACGTTTTAGGTGTAGCTGAGTCCGAAAATGTGGTTTTCGCAATGCCGTCTGTCTGTCTGTTACTGGCTCTAGAGTCCAAACGGTAGAGCAAAAATGAATGAAATCTCGTACCCATTTTATCATACAGAGCAGAATCTCTGAAGAAATGGTTGACATTGATCAATAATTAAGGGAAGTTTATTCTACACATTTTTAACAACAATTTGATTTTCTCAAAAACGGCTAAAACGATTTTGATAAAATTTTGTACAGTTACTTGAGTATACGTCTGCAATAATACTACATATTCATTTTCTCAATGAATGAATATAAGGCTAGTTTATTCTTGGGCAACTTTAACAAAAATCGGATTTTCTAAAAACCGGCTCATACGATTTTCATTTTCTAAAGATAACTAAACGACGCATCAGTATATGAGAAAGTTTGTACAATATATGTTGTACCGATTTTTCTCATAGTTTTAAAGTTACCTCCGTATGTTATCAACACCATTCGTTAAATTCAGTCAGCCGTTTTAATCGCAAAGGAATTCAGACGAGTAATTTGTATTCAAATATTGTCTGCACAAACGTTTCCACCACTTTAGCAACCGATTTTAATATCTGGCGAGCAATAATATACTGTAGTTATCTTTCATAGCTATTCGCGTATCTCAAAATCCCGAGCGGCAAGTTATTAGAGCACTTGTAGATAGGCTCTCATGACAGCAAGATTGTTTATATATGTCAGACTTGCACGGAAAAAATTTATTGTTAGTTATTCACCTCACAATGTTACTTCGAGGAAATGTATCGACATGGGCGTTATTTCTATAACCTCAGTTTTCTTCGAAACGGCCTGCATATTTAAATGAAGAGGCATCGCTCCTTGGTCGATACGTCTTCAGTTTCTGTGACGTTCAACTTCAGTTCTAATGCTAAGAGTTATGTTACTCGATTTCTCCGCACTGAAAAGGTGTTAGTCAATTAAGAACTGTCACAATTTTTTTTCAAAGCAAACAGACTATTTTCGAATGAGTATAAATATTTGTTCAGCATAACAAAGAGAATCTAATTTTCACACTTCTAACTAACAATAAGAGAAATTTATTTATGCAATTTTGCGGTATTTTTTATATAAACAAGATCTATACAAATATTTCATAATGTGATAAAATTTCATTAGAGAATTTCGGTGCTTCGCATAAAATCTTATTTATGAAATTGCTAGGGGAAAATATTTTTCGACATTCGTATCCTGAAAAGTGCTATTTTTAACGACTCGCAAAATGTTTCTAAACTGCTTTTTCTAGATTATAATAACATGTATATATAAAATAATTTCACGTTATTTTTATTGCTGTTTCTTTTGAACCGTTAAAGATTTGGTACTTGCGCTACCATTAAAATTGAAATAATCACTGATTTGCAGTTATCGTTGATGTTCCGAGAGAATGCGAACATTTTCATGATAAGGAGGATTTGAGTAACTCGTGCTGACGTTGTTGGCGAGGCATTCCGTAATCCTTGTAAGCTGCGTGTGTGCATATCCACTCAACCTCCTTGCATGTAAAAAAAATACCGGAATGGGGGAGGGGAGTTCAATATTCAAAAATTATCGAATATTTTAAATACTAGGCCTTCAAGTAGCGATTTTAAATATTTAAATAAAATGCATTGTTTTTCTACGGATATTATCAGGTGCAAAATTTAAAATCATGGACCTCTTTAATGCTCGTTTAATGCCAAAAATCCTCCGTAAATGTGCAATGGCGTCCTTCTTCGACCTAGTTTTTCTTTTTATCTCTAGCTGTGTTTTAATTTCTTTTTGAGTAAAAGTGTTCAGTAACCCTATTTGAATGAAAGAAATGACATTATGCTAAAGCATTTTTCGGGAATGAATTATGCGCTGGGAGAATTCAGAGAGCCTTCCTAAGCGACTAGTGATTAAGGCGTTGCGCGGTTGGTGAATTATTCTGTAGGTTAATGCCGGTCAGAAGAACCGGTGAGCCACCATATCGACTCACTCTCCATAGATTATTTGCACTTAAGTGAATGGTGTACTACTGAGAATATCGTCGGAATTCATTTAACTTTTTCCGTTACTGTTCCAATAAATAAATGAACGCCCGGGTTAATAAAAAAGGTTCCATAAAATTTATCTGAAATAAAAGTGGAGCTGAAATTGATCATCTAATGCATTCATCATGTAGTAATAAATTTTCTATCGCTTCTCCCATTATTAATTTTTTATGAATTAGTATTATCAATTATCAAACAGTTCTTTCATCGACCTTTCTTTTGGAATAAACAACTTGCATGATTCACGCATATTCACTTTTTTTTAATCTCTCAGTTTCCGGCGGCTTCCTTTTCCATCGCCCTTTCTCTCGCTCGCCTCTCTCCTCTCTATCTACCCGATGGCATCCGCCTCCTCCAAATGGGCAAAGGGAAAGTTTCCAATCTATTCCAGAGTATCTTTCGATTCAATCGATAGAAACATCCTTATTGCTACATTCGGAACAGCTGAGTTTTCATTTTACCCTCGACCGGTTCTCTTCCAAACGATCGCCTAAGAAAAGCGGTTGATCGTCATTCCTTCGCATGTGGCTCATTCCGCGATATTCCGCGTTTCTTCAAAAAAAAAAGAGATAAATATTTCGCAACAACTAATAGAATTAAACCTTCTCATCTTGGAAGCTGATATGGAAATCTGTTTTTTATCTTGCATCAGAGTTATGTTCAAAGTTGCGAGAAACCTCACTCAATCTCGTAAGCAACATTCACCTCGAGATATTTCCCGATTTTATTCATTGAAATCTATTGTAATAATTACCGGAGAATATCGGCGATTATTGTTTCTCTTACGAAGGAAATGTGTACTCTCACAGCGTTGAACTGCCATGTTTTACCCATATATTTAATTTTTTTTATTTATTAGACAAAGCATTTTGCCAGCCCACAAAAATTTTCGTCAGAAATTAACTATTCCTAAGATAATGGAAACTTTTACTTTTTACTTTGGCTTTTCGGAATTAGAAAAATGAAAAAATATCATAAAAATATAACGAAATAATTCACAAAAAGGAGTTTATGATAGAAGTAGGCGCCTTCAACAGTTTGCTGGGATAGGCTGCATCCGTCTTTTGATTAAATTATCTGCAGGGAGTAGGATTTACGCTCATATTATCTTAAGTTGGTATTTCGAATTAATCTCAATAAGTAATAATTAATATTCTTTACTGTAGAGTAAGGAATAAAATTATTCATCTAATGGATCACTATTAAGTAAGTTCGTGGCACTTGTAAGCTCTGGAAATACATACAAATTGCACAATTTTTATGGTCATAATTAACTGTGAAACGGGGTTGTCTGATCTCAACACGTGACCATTCGTCAATAATACACAAAATGCGGGATATTGATTGACTTTTGCGCAGAAACTAATGGCGCTAATTCAACTTCTTCGGAGAGATAAAGGTAAATAGAACTTTCTTCGAAGCCGAATGAAGAAAAAATTGTGACTATAAGTGAAATTAAACGTGTAAAATATTGTAAACTATTCGGATGATGCTCGCAGGATCTTGAGAACTCATGTCCTTGCTGAAAATGTCGTACTACATTAAATGTCATTTATTCTGCCACATTGGGCAAGTCTCTCAAAAACTAGTTTTCATCTGGAGAAGTCCATCTAGGCAAACCTAATGCATCGAGATTAAGGAAACGAACGACGTCGAAGCGAATTGTTTGGCCACTTAAATATTACGTAAAAATGTATACATCGGGAAACGAGTAGAAAGAACGCCATGTTCTCTGCCCTCCTTAGTGTGAAGAGACGTTCGCGTAATTTTATTTATCTCCTTTTCACATTCTTTCCGTCCATTCTGACCGAGAGTTACGCTGAAAAGTATTTATGACTTGAATAACCTTTTATTCGTTTGATAAGAAAGGAAAAGCGTCTTCAACAGAAGGAAAAATCACCCGATCGAGCGATTTGAAAATTTTGAGTGAATTATTTCCTCTTGAATTCATATAAAATAACCTGCTTTCACTAAATGTTATATTCTGATATCCCACCGTAAACTTAAAACATTACTATGGCTAGGCCTTTTCCGTTTAGAAAAGTTTACCAAAACTCAGGCATCTCGGTTTTATTAATGAAATGTATTAACATGGTCAAAAGTAATACATATTTTTAAATCTAATTATTTATATAGTTATTTTCATTCAGATTCAACTCATTTCTGCGGGCGATGACGCAATAACTCGTTTACAATCCTGGTCAGCTTCAGGCAGGCATTTTTCACAGATGTTTTGAAAACGTTCATTTCCTCAAGTGTGCTGGCCTCTCAAATGCCTTCTTTAAAAGAACTCGTTAAGTGAAAGTCAGACGGTGCAAGGTGCAGATCGCACCGCGAGTAGTTTGGCAGTAGAACCCATTTCGCTCCGAGGGCATCATTTTATGCCTCATTGCTATCGGAGACTGCAATTGCCGTTAGAGTGGTTTAATAGATCGTAATTTTCAGCCGTCGCACCGATAAATTCCCGTAAAACCGTTTTTTTACTCAAATGCGGGACGTTCTAAGTTTTTTTTCGAGATTTTCTCTTTGGGAAGTAACTTCAGCTGATAGATATTAAACATTTATCCATCTACCGATAGTGTGGCTTTATGTTGTGTAGTAGATGATTGTTTTTTCCGTAAGAGAATCAGGGCAAATTTCGTATTTAAGTTACCTAAATATTATAAAGTAACAGTAATTTATTGTAAAAAAAATGCAGTTATTCGTTTTAGAAATGGTATTGCATTTCGAAACGTTTTTCAAGGACTTCGATACATTCCCACGTCTTAGGAAGATTTGTTTATATGATAATGATATGGAGTAAACCTGCTTTCAAAGGTTTACATTGTATAGAATATAGCAAGGCCAGAGGCGGATTTATGTACAGAGGCATGAGAGGACCTCACGAAAGGACGGTTTTGCAAAAAAAGAATTGGCACTGGAGGCTACTGTACACGTCGGCACCACAATTTCGATATATTAAAATTTGAGTAGTGGACGATGCAATCTAGTCGCTTTGTTTGTTTTACGCACAGATTCTACACTTAGCTGACGCCAGTATCGGCGTTGTTTATAAGATCTTCATGACACTTATTCTTTGCGTCTATCTAGCCGAACACTTGGGCTAATGAAAGTCAACATCCTTCCTCGAGACCCATCTGGGTCTATATGACCGTTTTGGAAGATAAGAAGACCAACTGTATTACATAGTGGCTTACTGGCTATCCAAAATATTTCTCTTAAAATACTCATATCCCATTCATTCACTTAATAAACCTAATATATAAAATTGACTTCGTCGTCGTCGGTGGGAAATCGAAACTATGTAATGCTATTTTTAACATACTTTCTGGGTAGCTAGAAGATTGGCATTCGGTAGAAATGTTCGGTTCTTAAAGTAGAAGCTATTTACGAAAAAAAATTTCCAAAATCGACCCGGGTTCGATTCCCGAGAATGATTTCCATTCCTCATAAGATAACATGGAAAAATCGATATTTCGACCTGCAACCTTATTTTATTTTGCTTATTAAAATTCACATATTTGACCTACGATTTTCGGACTTGGTCTGTATTTAAGAAAAATAAACGCAATTTCTTATTCTTGTCGTCTTTTATCGCTTTCGAATCTAAATCTTTCGAATTTAATGTTTTAATATCATATTTTGACAAAATTTAGCGTTTTTAACGTGAAGTTGCCTTGCCAATCGATTACATTGTTAAAGTCTAAATCCTATATAATGCTTTCATCCTTTGGTAAAAAATGCGCAAAAGGTGAAATGACTGTATTACCTTATAATACATAATTTTATTCCCCAAAGACGTCTGGCATAACACGGGCATCGCCGGGTACTTTCAGCTAGTCTATGATATAACTTTCCTCTTCCTAACTCATTGGCTCTTTCCCAACATTATTGCTTAATTGTCTTCATTCAGTAAACAGTTCCTTCTAATTTTGATTCAACCATGTCCTAAGTCAAAAATTTAATACTCTAATTAAGATGATGTCTTCCCCTGCTATATTCCTAACTTCCTCATTCGGTTTCATCTCTGTCCAACTGATGTTCTCTAATCTACGCCATACCCAGATCTCAAACGCCACTAATCTCCTCAGAACTTTTCTCATTGTCCATGTCGTTCATCCAAACACTCCATATCAGAGATTATACTAACTTCTTCTTAATCACCTACAATATATTTTCACGATTAAGTGATAACTCGAGAAACTGTCAATACAATTTCTTACCTGACTGAGGATTCGAGAAACTGCCAATAAAATTCCTATTCAATTGATGATTTGAGAAACTGCCAATAGATTTCTCGCCTGACTGAGGATTCGAGAAAATGGCAATACAGTTTCTCACTTAATATTTGATTCGAGAAATTGACAATTCAATTTCTCGCCGAGTAATTGATTCGAGAAATTGCTCTCGACGAACAATTGAATCGAGAAACATCCAATACAATTTCTCGCCTATTGAAGATTCGAAAAACCGCCAATACATTTTCTCGCTCAGTAACGATTCGAGAAATTGCTAATATAATTTCTCGCCTATTGTTGAATCGAGAAAATGCCAATACAATTTCTAGCCCAATTGTAGATTCGAGAAACTGACAAAACAATTTCTTGCCTAGTAGTTGATTCGAGAAACTGTCAATAAAATTTCTCGCCTAATTGTTGATTCGAGAAACTGCCAATACATTTTCTCGCCTTTCTGACTATTCGAGAAAGTGCCAATACACTTTCTCGCCTATTGTTGATTTGAGAAACCACCAATACAATTTATCGCCTAGTCGTTGATTCGAGAAACTGCCATTACATTTTCTCGGCTGTTGTTTGTCGAGAAACTGCCAATACAATTTCTCCCCTAATAATTTATTCGTGAATCTGCCAATATAATTTCTCGCCTATTAGTTCATTCGAGAAACTGCCAATACAATTTCTCGCCTATTGTTGATTCGAGAAACTTCCAATACAATTTCCCGACTCAATGTTGATTCGAGTATCTGCCAATATAATTTTTTGCCTATTTTTCATTTTGAGAAATTGCCAATACAATTTCTCGCCTGATTGTTGATTCGAGTATCTGCCAATACCATTTTTCGCCTATTTTTCATTCGGTAAACTGCCTATACAATTTCTCGCCTATTAGTTGATTCAAGAATTTGCCCATTCAATTTCTCGCCTGATTGTTGATTCTGGAAAATGCCAATTCCCACTTCCAATATTCCCACCTAATATTTGATTCGAGAAGCTGCCAATAAAATTTCTCGCCTATTATTGATTCTAGAAACTGCCAATACAAATTATCGGCTATTGTTGATCCGAGAAACTGCCAATACAATTTCTCGCCGAATAATTGATTCGAGAAACTGTCAATACAATTTCTTGGGTGAGTACAATACAACGTATTTCTACCACCAAGTCCTGGATATCTAAAGTCTTTTTTCTTTAATTCTTATATCCCACTACTTTTTTAATTGAATCTAAAATACCTATCATCTTCCTAACATTTTGCTTCTTTTCTAACATTCTACCTTTTATGACTTCTTTCAGTAAAGCTCTTTCTTTCAAATTTTGACCAACACATTCCTTCTGTGTATCCCGTATTTCTCTAATTTCTCTCTTCCCCCGCTTTATTCGAAGCTTCCTCATTCGGTTTCCTCTCTGCCCAACTGATTTTCTCTAATCTGCGCCATACCCACATCTCAAACGCCTCTAATCTGCTCATATTTTCTTTTCTCATTGTCCATGTCTAGCACCCATATAATGCTATATTCCATATCAGGGTTTTCACTAACTTTTTTTAAATCTCTTTAGTCAACCTATCGATAATCAACTCTCTACGTCTCGTAAATGCCTTTTTGCTCTTGCTATCCTTGTCCTGATATTTTTCCTATTTCTACTATTATTTGACAGAATACTATCTAAATAAGTAAAAAATTCTACTTGCTCAAGCCTCTTCCCACCCACTGTAACAATGACCTGGGTATTCCCACTCTTGGAAAATCTCATAACTTTCGTTTTCCTTGTATTTATTTTCATCCCTATTGTCTTTGCATTTTCATTTAAAGAACTAACTATCAGCTGTTCATAAGTCTTAAGGAATGTTTGACGTTCGGGATGTTGATGTTTTATTAATACGTTTTCCACTCTTTATTATTTAATTTCCTGATCCATTAGATCAACTTTGCGAAAGCCTCACAGCTTTTATATTAAGATCCATTCCCATTTTGTTAATTAGTATCCTAACTCTAGATATTTTATTAATATGGAAATTTGAGAATTTATCACGACGATCACAACAGCTGACACTCGCCTTGTCAAAATTTAATTTATTTTTAGATTTTTAGCGCCTTTTATATTAAAGTTATATAAACTAAAAAGGTTTTTTATTTAATTTATTTTTGTTCTCTAAATCAATGAGTCACATTCTGGAGGGGGATCAGATTAATATTTACGGCTCGGGCCTATGAAAGCCTAAATCCGCCACTGAGCAAAGCTATCAAGATATACCTTCTCACATTAATACCAGTTATACTGGAAAATATCGCTGACCATATCGCAGGAGCGTATTTAGAATAATCAGCATCTTTGAAGATTCAGTTAATTAATTTTAATTAGATGCGCCAAATTTTTCATTTTTCCTTATGGAAGTGTCGTTAAACGGACATTTTTTTTACTTTCGCCATACGCATTAGAGAGAAGGTTATTGTTCTCCTAAAAAAATCGAATTCGAGACTTCATCGGAAATAGAAATTTATAGATCTCCTGAATAGTTTTTCATTATTTTCTCGATGACTACGTCATGGATATTTTTTCTAACTAAAAAAGTATTGAATAAATCAGCACAAGGCTTTATATTCAAGCTATTGTTTTAACCAAGGAATTATTAGATTTTGGTCAACCAGAATCGATCTTTTCGTTTTTGCTAAATATCTCTTCTACAATTTCTGTTTCAAATTTTTATGGAACGCATTGTTTCAGAGTTATTAATGTTTCGCATGTCCGTATGAATTTATATTCAGCCAATTGAATGTCGCTTGCTGACAGCTATGTTTCCGTTCATATGATAAAATTTTCGAATTGTTGATAACTACGCTGTCAACGATAATTTTAAAAGCGATTGAAATTATCCCGATGCCATATAAGGTCATATTACATAAACTAATTTTCCTGAAAATATGGACAGCGATACTAGCGCTGCATATGGTGATTTTAATTGCAAATATGTATTTTGCGCATAATTTGACCTTAGTAGCAAGATGCGAACAATTGTTCGTTATGCAAATGAAAAGATATCGATTCTGTTTACTTATTCCTTTTTCAATGTGAATAGTGTATCAAAATAAGTACTTTTCATCATGAACATTAATTAGTTTAAAATTATTACAGTATAATTGCTGAGTGTTATCTTTGAGGACGCCGTTGTCGAAAGAAACTTGTAAGCAGTATATCGCTCATATTAATTACCGTGTATCGTAAAGTTTGTACTGGAAAAACAAGATCTTTTTACGAGAACGTTGCAATATTTTCTTTATTAAACCAACTTAAAACATTTGACATATTACAGGAGCCGTTCGTTCATCAAATTTTTAGCTTTGGGCTACGCTTACCAATTGAATTCATCGTGTGTTGCATTCCATAAGCGATTGTGAGGCAGTCAATCGGAGTGGGAGACATGGGAAAGCAAGATGGACAACCTTTCCTGCAGGACGAGCCACTTATGTTGGTGCAAGTGTTTCGGAGCTTGCATCGGCGTATCGGATAAAGAGGATAATAACAGAAGCCACCAAAATAGTCTGTGGTTTCTTATTACTGAAAATACCTTCTACAAAAAACTTCAGCATTTAAGTTACAGCATACAATGTTACATGGCTATAATTTTAATTAACGAACTTGAAATCGTTTGTCGATCGTTTATCATCTTAGTACCGCTGACCGTGCAAAAATGTCCTCGGAGACAGTATGTTGCCTACCTCTGTAGCAAAGAAACAACTGAGGATTAGGGACGAAGATCTCGCTGCGGGATGAGTCGGGAGAGGGGCGCGAAAATTCCTAACGGCTGAAAACGACCTCTAGGAGCGTTTTCACCTCCGTTTTAGGATATTTTACGCGATGCCCATTAAACACGGACAAGAAAGAACTCGAGAGTTCACCCGGACTCATGGGAACATCGAATTAACGCTAAGAGCGCCTAACGAAGCGATTTATCAACAAAACCATTTCTTATTTCCGAAAAGTGGTTTGTTTACCTTGGGCCAATATTTGTCTTCCCAACTCGAGGATTGAGGAAAAAAACAAACTGGAGATAAGGCGTGAAAAACTAGTTATAACAGAGTCGGCGGTGATAAGGACTCCGAAATTTCGAGGCGCGCAAATGAGGGGAGTGGGGATCCGGGTCGAGCGGTGGAAGAGTGGGTGGTGGTGAGTGTATGTACTGTGTCAGCGTCCGAGCAGAGACAGACAGACAAACGACTTTATTTAGGGCAAAATTGAGACTGTGAAGTCTCTTCTTACATTTAAGAGGTTAGGTGGACGGCGATATGAGGGGTAATTAAACGGTAACATCATCGCATGTTTCTCCTTGCGACCAAAAAGCCGCCGCCGCCGCCTATATCTCCTCTTCCTCTCCTTCCACCTCCAAGTCCGTCTGGATCGCCCGTCTTGTATTGCGTGGGCGCGGGGAGAGGAAAGCGAGGATTGGGAGAATGTCAGCGTTGTGTAAACCGGAATGTTGGTAGGAGAAGGTGGGGGTGGAAGGAATGAACGGGTCGGGGCGAGGGGAGCAAGGGGGCGTGGGCAGAAAGAGATTTGAGGAGGTGGAGGGGCCAAGGGGAAGAGGCCTAATGGTCAGCGGCGACAATGAATTCGTGGAAGGACACGATGGAAACAGTGTTAAGCAACAAGAAAAGCCCCAAGAATAGAAAAAAGTTTGAGGAAAACATGTTTATAATATGTCTCGGTCTCCCTACCTAAGAATTAAGTCAGCCTTTCCTCTAGATATCTCTACGAACTGAAATTTTTACAGATTTCGAGTCATTGGACGCAAGTATTCGATTGACAAATAGCGATTACGACCGATAAACAATATCAAATTTCTCGGTGGAAATACGGCCAAGAACGATGGTGCCTAAATCTTACTCGTGATGGAAAACTCTTTCGGAGATGAATTATATCGGTTTTTGAAGGACCTCCTTCAAATGGAATTAAATTTCGTGATCTCAGTGATAACCTTTAAAGAAATCTCTTCGCTCTAATTTTTACTTACAGATTTCAGTAGTTTTGGAAAGGAATAATTTATTGTTCTCCAAAAAGAAAGAACGGAAACCATTTATTCGCTCGAAATTGAAGGTTTTCTTCTAGTATAAAAATAAATACACTAGTGTAAGAATTAAGCATAAGAATTAAATCTGAGATGCATAAAAATTAAAATAAAATTAAAAGACAAGTAATGTTAAAACCAAAGAGCGAAAGAGAATATTTTGCATGATATATATAGTTTATTATTTATAAAAATATCTTAATCTTTATAATTCGAAATAAGTTAATTTACACACAAGCGGAAAATAATGAAATGACATACATTATAAATATTATTACGAACATTATGTGGTACCAGGGCAGATCATTTTTACGTTATCATATTCCTACAGATCTTTCTAGAAATTCCACTGAATCCTTCGATAATAAAATTTATTTTTTCCCTTTCGAGCGAAATATAGAATTAGTGATACGTTTATTCTTATAGTGTTCAAGTAAAAATAATATAGTAGAGTTTCGTTTTTAATAGAACTTTTTGGTAATGTGATAGGACTAAACCGAATACCGAGTTTCGAGATTTTTGTTCGATTCGGGAATGGAGTGATACGCGGCACTTGAGTGAGCACTCGCAAACTGACAGACGACGATTCCTCTTTCATATTTATCTCTAGACTCCATATCCCCCCCTCCACTCCATGTTGACGATCTATGAAAAGAATAGTTTTTATATTGCGCATGTTTGTGAGCCTTTGCCAACATTTTCACCTTTTATTTAAATGTTAACCTTGTAGAAGAGAATGGTAAACATAGTAAACGAATTTTCTCCTCTAAAAATTTAGCTTCATCATTGTCAATATTTTTATTATTTTGATTTTTACGGGCACAGAAATATCGTCAACAACCTATCTGAAGTCTAAGACAGATGTCCCAAACTTTTCTATTAGCCATAATGAAGGGTAAACAAAATCTACGTAATCATTTTTGGTTTCATGCAATGACCAATTCGGCATCCACATGTGTACAGTGTAACAAGTGCCGTGATGTGGGAGTTCGGAGACAGCTCAACTTACGATTAGTTTCACGGAGCAGCGAAAAAGTATTAAGATCCACGCCTAGAGGAGTGTGCATGTATAAGCCAGTCAGTGAGATCTACTGCAGAAAAGGTATCTGTATTAGAATAATATTAGAAACTTTTTCAGCTCGGCGGACCTTCTGCTGAGTGTGCGGACATATTTTTATATTTAGCATTAGAGTTCCACTGCATGACTAGTGGCTAACGTAAATAAATTATAAAAACTATAGCTGTTAACTTCCTTTCCTCTTACAACCAAGATTACTGCGCATCTGTGTCTATCAGTTCATTTTTACTTTCTCCATACGTAGTAATGGGAAAGTATTTTATTCATAAAAAAAATCGACTTCGAGATTTCAACGAAAATACACGTTTTGAGTTCCCTAGAACACGTTTAGACTATTTTCAGAATGATGTCTGTGTGCGTGTGTGTGTATGCGATTGTGGGCGCTCTAACTCAAAAAGTACGTGCCATATCGTTACCAAACTTCATATATAACACTTGAACATGAGTATAAAGAACTGATTAGTTTTTCGACAATAACGGGTAACCGGAAGTCGAGGTTTATTCGAAACCCGATTCGATTTTTGCGATATTTCTTCGTTAAAACATCATTATTGTATATACAATTCTATACTAAAGTTATAGAGAATGTAATTTCCTACAACTTTCATTTGAAACAATTTTCTATAGGAGTGATTGTTTAGGAGTTATTTATAAATAACCGGTTTTTCGGTTTCCGTTAAATATCTCCTTAAAAACATCGTTATTGGTAATCTTCATGAGGACCAAAGTTGTAGAGAATAATATTTCTTCCAAGTTTTAACACCTCACGAGCTGGAAACCCTACTCCTCCTCCCCCCTCCCCCCTCCCCCCCCCCCCCCCGTAGTGAAAATCGCTTGGTAGTTCTAGGGTTAATGTAGAAGTAAATACCTAAATACATATCAATTTATTAATCATAAATGAAAACAATACACATTTTTATTAAAACAAAAAATAGAAAATATAAAAAACAAAATAGAAACTCAAATAATAACGCAGTTAATAAATAAATAAAATATCTTAAAAGTCCTTCTTTCTACATTTTCTTTTGGTAAATTGGTTGATAATTTCTGCACAATCAATATTTTTAAATAATTCTTATTCAATTGATAATATGCTTAAATTATTAAGTTGACATTCTCCTAAAGATGAACGCAGATAGTTTTTTATTTTTCTTAGCGTCGAAAAAGATCTTTCACCATTACAATTTGTAGCAGCAATACTTAAAAAATGCGCAAAGCAGTAGCAACATTAGGAAATGTAGATTCAATACTTGAATCTATTATTGTCCTCAAACTAAGCTCTGCTTTAAATGTAATTTCATCGTTCCTCATCGTCATCGTTAGGCGGCGCTGCAATAGCGCCGTCGCCGAATAACACAGATGTCTGTACTATTGTTCGTACGAATATCTAATCTAACACAGTCAATAAAAAATGTGACGAAGCAGAAGTTATATGTAATGAAGTTAGTGTCTCATAGCCCATTAAGCCCAATGGTTAAGGCAGCGCTGCCTAAGCCTAAGGAAGGTAAACCGCAAAACTAGATATTTCTGTACAAAAGGACAGGTTACCACCACTGTCGGGTTGAGTAATTAATTGATTTTGATAAAAAAATATAAGACTCACTTATGTAGTTCTTAATCCATCTTCTCCAATTCGCCTATTCTTTTTCTTTCGATGCACTGGAATGGAACTTTCTTTCTACTTCACGATCCATTCTAAAGAAGAACAAAACTCCTAATGTGTAGATTGCGGAGAATGTTGAAAATAACAACACGATTCAATCTGTGTAAGTACATGTACATCGCAATTGCATTCATGTAAATTTAATATGTATTTAATACAGTAATACTGCCGACTACCTTTCGTTGTAAAGACTTCCATCGGACTAGCCACAGGGCACGAGAAAGATTCCTGGGAACAGAGAAACAATTATCACAGCGTATGTAGGTCCAGATTGCCATCTCAAGTGGTATGGATATTTGTACCAACAGACGTAGCTTATACTCGTTTCGTCTCGTAGATGTGTGCATTCTATATTAATGAAACTTTATATCATCATGTTTTGGCATCGAGAAATGCTTATGGAAAGAAATGACATGGCCCGAGAATTTTCCAATGTAAACCTGAATTTTTATTAAGCCCTCGTAAATTCGACAAACCTTCACTTCTCCTCGGAGTCTCTGGAGTATAGCTATTATGATTCTGTCCACTACACAGTGTGCGACGAGTGAAATTTTTTAATGCTGCCGTCCTACGTAGTACGTACTTTCAGAAAACCCCTAGCATTTCTGATTGTCCAAAATATTTATGAATTATAGGGAAGTAGCCACATATTCACTGCCTGAAGCATGTAATAGATGGTGAGCCTCTTGAGAAATAAAAGGCTATGACAATTTATACTTTTTGAGTTTAAATTACAATGATGCGAAGTTTAAAAATATATATTTTATTTGTGAAGCGGCGGCGCCGGGCGCCCTAGGGCTGCAGCCCATTTAGCCCATACAGTTAAGGTGCCCCTGCTTCTACCTAGTGGAGATCAGTAAAGAGTTCTGTTCAAGCTAAAAAAACCGAATCGTTTGGCAGAACTGAAAAACTGAATTCAAACAGTTATAACTAGCATCACCTGGAAGCATTTGAGGCTGTTTGAATTACTGTGGTCAAAAATGGCTAAATATTATCGATACAAGAAATTCAAAGAGTTTATAATAACGCTTTCAGAATTGATCTTTATAAATTCGTTTACCATTCTATTTTATATGATTTATAATTGATTTAAGATTAAACGTTTTCAGGGAATCTATTAAAAAAATTGTATACGAGACATAAATGGGATGTTGTTTAATTTAATTAACATAGACAATCCGCAAATTTTAAAATAACGTAATACGAGTTGTAAATCGCCATGAGATTAACATTTTACTTTGAAATTATTTCAGAGTAAGCTATTCTTTCGAGTGAATAAAGAAGCAAGAGTAAGTGGCGTATTTAAGAAATTTTAGACCTTCGTGTAAGCAATTCAAATGTTCGGCAGATAAAGTGAAAATAATTTTTTAAATTTTAATCCCACGAATTCAAAGCTCCGTATTACTTTCTTATGGAGTAAAGTGAAATATAGATGAAATACAGTAAAACCTGTAAAAGGCGGAAACTGTATTTGCCGGAAACCTGCCAAAGCCGGAAATCCAAAATGAAAGAGTTGCGTAAATTATTTAGACCTGTATAAGGTGGAAAATCTGCGGAAGACGGAAGAATAGGCCGGTCCCGTGAGGTTCCGCCTCTCGCAGGTTTTACTGTAATTGCCGATGCATAGAGTATATTAAATACAGGGTGTTCCTAAATTATCTTTCCCATTAAAAAATGTAATATCAACCAAATCGCAAAAGCTAAAATGATGGGGTTTGTTGCATTTTGTACTTTCAAGTACAAAATGTTTTGTCTCTCCCGCGCAAAGCGGTGTGAGGTATGTGATGGCGCTACCAAGTGTATCAGACGCCTGTGCCGGACATTGAAACCCTTCGTGCGCGAATCACAAATGCCATCAACAATGTGACACCAGACATGTTGGCGCGTGCGTGGACAGAAATGGAATACCGACTTGATGTGCTACTTGCTACCCAAGTGTCACACGTCGAAGCGTACTAAAATGTAATTTTATACATAATAAATGCAGCAAACCGCATCTTTTTATCTTCAGTAATTTGGTTGATATTACATTTCTTAATGGGAAAGATAGTTTAGGAACACCCTATATGTGCGGAGGCATGACAGATTATCGTGGCAGATAGTGCCGTTTTAATTTTTCAAATTGAATTTAAATGTAATGTGGGATTTTATTTAGTTATGAGAATGATTTTAAACGTCGCAGTAATCCAGGGAAGGGGAGACTCACGCGCACCGATACGAGAAGATAATTCCGTGTAACACGTAAGAAAGGGGTTAAAAAGGCGGAAGATGCTGTGCATCATAATTCGTGACAATCTCTCAACTAGCGAACACGGTGCTGCTTCGCGGTGTTTGCGGAACAGACAAAAAGTCAAACACTTCGGAAACGTGTTCTCACTCTGCTGCAGTGGAAAAAGGCGCTGATTTGATCGGTCAATGTTTTTCATACGGATCAATTTCCGCAATTGAGCATAAACGTGGTAAACTTAAGTTACTTAGCTCTCTATCCTTCGTAAAAAATATATAGCCTCTTAGTGCGGCTGTCTTTCGTTTTAAAAAAACAAGTCGGCTTTTGAGACGTTCGCGATGAGCGTTTGCTTTCACCTAAGGCGAAGTATTAAAGCGTGCAAGTGCAACGACAAACAAGTAGTTATACCCTCCGCAAATTACGTCATCTCCGCGGTAAAAGCGGCGTTGAAAACCAACAACAAAAAGTGAGCGGCGGAACCATTTTATCAGTCGAAGTAAGAAGACGAAATGCGTGTCACAATTTGTTCGAATTCCCAGGAAATGATTTCTTTCTCCTCTTAGCTATTAACTGTTACCGTCGGCTCAAAATTCACCAGTCTACTTTTGCTTACTCGAGTATTGCTTGTAATAGTAGAGTTAATGCAAATTTATGTTTTAATTACCATCGGAAAAATCGTTTAACTTTATACTCAACCAGGGCCGGCTTGGTAAATTGCGGGGCCTGGTGCAAAGTGTTTGCGCGGGGCCCACCAAGAATAAAAAATTTTCAATGACACGTAAGAAATACCGCAGGTTTTTCCCTTACTTTGACGTGTTCATCACGTAAATATATCTGGCAGTAGGGAAAGCTTGATCAGTGCGGACCTACTGTACGGCAATGCCAATGCCGACGAATCTGAAGTGGCTAATACATGACTTTCTCCATCCTTTTAGTTTTTGTATTTAATCGTTAACTAGTGTGTAACCGCTTTAATTCCTAAGCCGTTACTTTTTTAATTGGTTCTATTAATGTCCGTTAGGCAGGGTAAAATGTATTAAAGTTTTTACATCGGGATGGAATTTCGTTAATTCTAACACATCAACACTGAAAAATCATGTTATGAAGGTTTCTCTCAAAATACCATTTCACTGTTGACATTCAACAAACAATAGTTTCGGAACATATAACACAGCACGTTTTCTCATTTTTTTACAAAACCAAATACGTCAGTCCAAAGTCGACTGAAAACAACGGACATGTGTATAATTAGTTCGAGAAAATAAATAGTAATACTAGCATACAATGGCAAGAATGTATTATTGTGAAATTTATTTGGAATTACTTACTTTACTACTACTTGCTACTGCCGCTCTCTGATACCGCCGAAAATCACCTTCCAACTTTCACTCAAAGTTCTTAACTTAACTGCCAACTGCCTCACTGCGGGTAACATGGGCAACATGGCGATAAAAAATTGGTGGAGGGGTGCTTAATTCAATAATTATTTATCCATTTTCGATTTTTCGAAGTGTAAGGTTTTTTCCTTCATTCATGAAAATGCCTACATATGGACCGATTTTCTTTGTTTTGCTTTATTCGACGGTTAAAACTGTACTATCTTATTCTTACGATGTTTACATGTTACACGGTCGAAGTCGTAGATTAATTAAATCCGCTGAAATTCCACTGGCACTTACGCTAGTTTGGTGTAATTTCTTATGATAGACTGGGATTATAAGTTCGTATCATCATTCAAGAAATTTACTCGGTGTTTTTTTATAGTTTAAGCGATTCCTTGTATACGATAAATAATACGACGAAAATAAATAAATATCATAGGCCTGCGATGATTCTGTTGTCCGAAATGTTTTACACTTTTTTTAGTAATTTGTGTACGCCGAATCCGAATATAATAACGGTTCTTCTCTATCACGTACAGATTTTTCACAACACGTCATATTGCATTTTACATGTGTTTGATACATGTATTATAGAAGAATTTTTTTAAAACCACTCCCTATAGAAGTTTCCCGATTAGGAGTGACGCAAGAGAGTATTCTCTGTTGCTATAGATCGTATGAGAAGCGCATTGCCTGCATATAAGTGATTGGCAGGTCAGGAGATAGGGGGCGCAGTTATGAAATCTTAAACACTGCCCCTGTGACTTCACAGCCAATCAGAGAGCGCCGTGTAGTGATTGACAGGCCGGGAGACATTTCTGTAGCAAACCGCCCGTGGTGACTGCACTTACCTGTTCACCATTGATCTAGAAATTACGAGAAACTTCATAGACTTCGTGTCAAGAACTTGCTATGTCCCGGGACATCATTTTACTGGTAAGGGAAGCGTGAAGAAGAATTCATCTCAAAAAGGTTCACTGGTTTATTGCAACAATATTTCAGAATTAATATGTAAGCTAGGCTAGGCTACAACGTACGACCCAAATGAGTGGAGGTTGTTCATTGATGCTTGCAAGAGAAGTCTGAAAGGCGTCCCTATTCACAATGGTAACTTGTGCTCATTCAGTGCACCTGTGCTCAGTGCTCATCAAAATCTCGAAACTCTTCGGCTAAGGTTAAATACGGGGAACACGGTTGGCTGCTTTGTGTAAACTTAAAAGTTCTTTGTATCTTGTTGGGTCAACAATCCGGTTACACAAAGTTTCCTACTTTTTTGTGTGAATGGGATATCAGAGCAAGATCTCAGCATTGGATAAAGAAGGAATGGCCACGCAGAGTCCATCTGACACCAGGTTCTAAAAACATTGCACGTCAAAATCTGGTTGACCCATCGAAAGTACTTTTACCCCCACTTCACATAAAACTGGGATTTGTTAAGGCTTTGGACAGGGAGGGTGACTGTTTCAAATATCTGTGCCGTAAATTCACAGCTCTTTCCGAAGCAAAATTGAAAGAAGGAATCTTTATTGGTCCTCAGATTAGGAAACTTACTTTGGATGAGCAATTCGAAAGAACTATGAACAATCTTGAAAAAGAAGCATGGGCAGTTTTTAGGCGCGTTTCGCTTACAGCATGAGCGCCTATTATCGTCGGTCGGTCCGTCCGTCCGTCGGTCGGTCCGTCCGTCCGTCTGTCCGTCCGTCCGTCCGTCCGTCCGCATGTTCGTTCTCGGCTTCTACGGAACGGATTCTTATGAAATTTAATATTAAGGACTTTCAATCAAATATAATCAGAAAATCGCAAAAATGAATCATGTACGCCAATCAGGGGTACCACTTTACTGATGACAAAAAATTAAATTTTCGTCATATTTCGTAAAATATTGCTCAAATCAAAATATTTTTCCAATAAAAGTTGTAGAACTGATGAAGTAGAGTATTTCCTTTTCTATACATATTTATCTTAGGAGTAGCTGTTATCGAGAAAATTAAACAAGAAATTCTTATATCGAGTTGAATTTCTTGCATGGTTAGTTCATTGTTGCTAACATAAACAATCTCCAAAACAAACGTTTAATTTCCTTACGTGTGCATGTAATACTATTAAATAGGAAGAAAATGGATTATTTATGATGAAGAAAAGGACTTTAAAACGCTATTTCCCTTACGTACAGGTATATAATTTCTTTCTAATACTCCATTGCACGAAACGCGCCCATTTGTGATACGTTGTACACTTTCCTAACTTGTTAAGGATGTATCAAGAAATTCCTGGGGAATAACAAGGACCTAAATTACCAAAATATTGTGAATAACATGCTGAATACATTCAATGCATTGCGTTGCAACGTGAGTCTAAAATTACATTTCTTACATTCACATTTGGAGTACCTACTTCCCGGAAAATCTCGGAGCAGTAAGCGAAGAACAAGAAGAACGGTTTCACCAATATGTCAAAGAAATGGGGAGATGATACCAGGGAAGGTGGAACGTAAACATGTTGGCTGTCTATTGTTGGATGTTGAAAAGGGAGACACCAGAATTTGCACATAAAAGAAGAGGAACAAGGCGTTCTTTCGAGACAAAAAGGAAGCGATCCCATTAGAAGAAACAAACTGAATGAGGATGAACATAATATATTTACATAACCTAAATGGATAACATTAAGTAAAATAAACTATTTACGTTAATATGCTTCATTCTTCTTACATTTATTTGTATTTTTTAACTACTATAGCAAAGCAAAATATGTAATTGTAAACCAAAATAAATAAAGGTTTTCTTAATTTTTTGTTTCTTTATTCCCATATTGCCAAAAATCCTTACGTGATGGGGAAAATGGATTCCATTTTTGAAATTAGTGTAGTTAAATTGTGTAAAATCAGCTATTAGAAATAAAACAACTTTTCGAAAGTTCTAATTAGCAGTATTCAATCATTCATTGATATTTGTTAATAAAGTCGCATAAAGAGACTAAAATTACTGAAGTTTTTTCACTTCTTTGAGGACAATTTCTGCGAAGGCTAAATTTTAAACCTTTGACTAAAAGAAGAAAAATAAATTTAATATAAGTTAGTTTAGGTGAAATCGCCAATTTATGCACTAAAAAGTAAAACAATCTAAAATGAACATAATTGAATGATCTAGAAAATAAAAATAGTTTTCGCCATATAAAAGTTGTGTGGCATTATTAAGACTATCATAGGTCCTCATTTTTTCGGACGTCCTAGTTTTTGGCATTCTCCTGTCAGGAAGGAATTCCGAAAATTCCATAAATTAAGATAAAATTCAAATAAACATAAGAAAGTCTCACCTGCTTGCAGACCGTCTACTATAGGAAAAGCTTCCGCCTGAAGTAGATGAAAAACTCGTGTAAACCACTTTTAAAGGATTACTGGAAAACAGAACACAATAGTACAACTCGTTTAATTTTGTTAAGAAAATTTGGTATAGGACACACAAAAATACATCATTAAAAATATAAGTACCTTTCTACTTATGCATAGCGATTCAGTTATCTTGGCAATTGGCTCCCATTTGCGGCGTGAAATGAAAAAAAACATTGAATGAGAAATGTTGAACATAACATGAACAAGTATTAGTTATTAGTGTGTTAAAACTAGCTATCTAACAAACAAGAACAAAATCAGAATTATTTGTTTAAGTTTCCCTAATTATTATTTGCTGACGTGCCTAACATGAAAACAATTCGCGCCTAGAAAACACGAAATACGAAAGTGCCTGACACGTATATATATTCTTTAGCGTCGGCCTTACACTAAGGATACTATAAGTTAGTTAAAGCGTTAGTTAAAGGTTAAATGGTACAGAAATTTTCTTCTACCTTTCGCTGGGGCCGGAGCATCGTCCGTCGTCCATCGGTGGGAGTGCCATCTGCGTCGATTAATTACTGACCTTAGGGAAAATTCATTCCATCGGCGAATCCTTTTGGACGTTCAGCAGCAGTCCCCTTGCGTCGACGCACGACCTCCTCCGATGCGACTTGCAGTCTCTCCGAAATCTTGATTTGGCACTGACAAAAAAAAAACACTGCACACGAACTGTTCGTTCTTTGGGTCCACAGTTTTCACTTTTGAATATACACTAAATAAAATATTACTGATTTTCGCAACACAACACTCCCGAGTTAAAAGTCGCGCAACAGTCAGTATTTTCTTCCAAGGTTTCTGCCACACTCAGCAATCCTCGCTGCATTCCATCTGGAAATACAAGAAGCCAAAAGTTATATATTACAAAATGTTTAGGTTAACAGTTACTTAAAGAGATCATAATGTTGCATTTTAAAATAGGTAATAATGTAATATGCGATTTCGGCAGGTACAATAAATAGAATTAATTTTCTTATTTTTAGCGCGTTTAAAAAAAGACGCTTATAGTTTCAGTTTGGCGTCTGCCTGTCTGTAATGTTGCGATGTGAAAGCAGTCCGCGTGGGGCCCTGTGCAGCCGCGCCGATGCACTTGCCTCTAGCCAGCCCTGTAATCAACAATTTTTCTCTACAATACGCATGAAAAAACTGTATTTAATTACTAATGCAATTTAAATAAAAAATTATGGTAAAAAATGATCTAGAGATACCAGTTAAGTGGACCAAAATGACGATGCCAAATAAAGGTTAGGACGCTCTAAGAGATGCAATCATTAATTAAATTTCGCAAATATTTATCAAATAACTTTTCCGTTTATTTCAATTTTTCCTATTTCACTGCGTGACAAGGAATTCGACGGAGTGGGAGACTCTCCAGTTCCAATTTCGCAATGTTGACCACACATGCACACACGCACAGTATGCCGTTATCGGTTTCGAAAACAACCACTTCGCGTATTCCCCTCGCAAAATGTTATGCTCTATTTTTCGGAAAAACATTTTGTTGGATAATTTTTATTGAGGCATTAAAACGCATAATGCTCCGTCACCCTTTCATGCTACGGATTGAACCATATACAGTAGGACCTCGATAACCATCGTTAATTGGTTCCTAGAATCCTCGACGATAGTCGAAACCGATTTTCCCACAGGAACAATGTTATAAGTCAATAATTCCTTCAACATAACCTTACACGCAGGGCTGGCCCGAGGTACGGGCGAGTCGGGCAGCTGCCCGGGGCGCCTAATTGTTTGGGGCGCTATCCAGATCATTTATCTATGCATTGCAGGCTAGAATCATGATGAAATTCCTATTAATTATTCGTTATCAATAGGTTTTGCAGAGCTTTGAACAAATTAACCTATATTCTGTAAATATCTCAACAAACATTTACTGAGGGGGGCGCTGGGATGTTATCTCGCCTGAGGCGCCAAAATTCCTCGGGCCGCCCCCCTGCTTACACGCGTCATATAAACTCCATTTTTAGGCATCAGTTTCCTTGAAATCTTTGATTCTGCGTAATGTTCATTCATTCACTTCGTTTTATTTCCAGGGATGTCACATTTCTGGACCTTTTAGCAGCATTGCCACCAACACTGCCTTTTGGGACAATTTTTATCTCTTGAGGTTTAATAAGCTATAAAATATTTAAGAAATATGTTAACTGCTGACAAATTAGTTGACACTTGTGGTGCAGCGATCCGCGAAGGAATATTTTGCTGTTTGATTCTTAGATTTAAAGGCAAAATTCTAAATATTATTAGTCTTTGTTAAACTCTGTTTCAATTTACAAGAAATATTTTCACTCGAACACGATCGACTAAATGTTCTCCGAGAACAGCCGCATCGCACCGTTTCGACAGATCAGGGGTGCCCAACCTGCTGCCCGCGGGCCGGATGCGACTCACTAAGCAATTTTATGTGGCCCACCGCCAGTGTTTCACAGTTTTCAAAACTTTTTCAATTTATTTTAATTGATTACCAAATATTATTTTCCGTGTAACAAAATCTGTTAAGATATATAATGTTGCATTGCAACCTCTTAATAAATATTTCTCAATTCAGGTAAGTTCATACTTACTGTTTTTGATTTTTTTCTCAATGATATTTCCAATTGTAAGATTTAATTCCATTATGATTTTTGATATTGAAGTGTTAACCCTAAAAAGCTAATTCCAACTTGATTTTCAGGCAGATGGTCCCAAAGAATCTCTAGGTAACTTACGATTTAACTATAATCCATTGGCCATTTCCAATGCGGCCCACTGCCACCAATGCGGCCCCCACCACGCAGAAAAGGTTGCCTACCACTGCGATAGCAATCTTTCTCTCTCAGTCACGGTGCAATCGTCATCTCATTCATATGTCTGCTTCATTCAAAGATGTCGACGGAAATTTTTCATATTTTTGTACCACATGGCGACAAACAACGGTTGATCGAAACAACGATTATCGATGGCGACGGTTATCGAGGTCCTGCCGTACTTTTAGGCTGTAGTATTTCTTACGATGCTGAGGTCCGACATGTTTTCGGGACGCACAGTTGTCCCAGTTTTTTGAGTTGCTGCATTATGTAAAGTAGTCTGTTTAAAAAATCGAATTATCGAAATGAAAATAACGCACATACAAAGAGAGAGGGGGATTGTATAGTGACGTCTTATCATTACTACTATTTTCTTCGCTAAATGTCTGCGGTGTGGCAGTTCAAAAAACGGGATAAGTAATAAATGTGCGGTTGGGGCAAAATTTATTGTTTCCACATCGAAGATTAAGTCTGTATGGTAAGGGAAATAATGACTCTATTTAAAAAAATTTGGTCTTCAGCAAAGGCGGATTGAAGAGGGGCGATGAAGGCGATCGCCCCCACTTGTGAAGTTTTTGGATCCGCCCCCGTTAGCGAGATATTTGTTTGCATATCGAAGATAGAGACGACTGGATGTGTTGCTTTTAGATTTAGACTCACATAAAAATTTATAATTTACAAGTTGTAATGATCTTAAGCTTTTGTTTGGAAATAAAGTTTGTAAAAAAAATGGCAAACGAAAGCACAGCTTCCATCATTCTCCTCTATTATAACTAGCATAAGTGCCCGTTGAATTTCAACGGGTTTAATGAATCTAAATTTTCGTCAATGCAACATGTAAAAATCGCAAGAATAAAATTGTGCACTCTTTTAACCATCGAATATTTCTATATTATGTCTGTTTTAATTAATTAACTAAAATCTCAAAGAAATTTCTTGTGAATAAAATAGTACCTTTCTTTCTACTAAAATAGCCATTGTTATTAGTTTTAAATTGATTATAGCATTAGGATTTCAATTTCATTAAATAAGCAGAATTCCGGTTCCAAAAAATTGGTTCAATCTTCAATTGCCTCTGATAATACTTTAAATAGATTCTGGAATATAATGTACCTCAATATCGTTTACCGTCTGCTCACCACTCTGGACTTCTCAGTTTCCGAAACAACAACTTTCAATAGTTTTAAATTGATTTTTGCTTTGTAATGGTACTTTCCTGTTAACGGGAATACCTCAAAAAATAAACACGTATTGTTACGATATGTTGTGATATTTTGTTTGTTAACAATGCGTAACAAATCTCTTTAAGATATTTACGTTGATCCCTTAATGATAATAATTTGTGGAGCTTGCCGAGGAGTGAAGAAGAAGCTGTATCTTTGCTTCAAGACCATGATATTTTATCTAAAGGGCGAATGTGCAAGAAGTTATGAAGTTATGAAACTTTACTTCTGAGACAGAATATTTTGGAAATGCAACGCGAAAGCCTGTCAGCTGAAGAATTCATGTGGCAACAACATAACAAAGAAATCGACATATTTCCAGCTATTTTGAATGCGATAAAGACATGTTGGCCCCATAGTAACATAAATTTAGATTGTATTAGTAATTATGTTGCTTTTATTAATAAATAAGTTTCAAAAAGTGTGATTTTTAAGTAATTCCCCTGTTTTTACGCATTGTTAACAAACAAATACGTCGTAACATATTACAACAATACGTGTTTATTTTTTGAGGTATTCCCGTTAACAGGAAAGTACCCAAAATATTTGAGTCAATTCAGTACAACTTCCACTTTACATACTGTAAATTCCAAAGTAACTCCTTTTATAATAGACAATGCTAGCCTAAAATTAATTCATTCTGTAAAGTGAATAAATAAAGTTCTTTCTTTAACCTATAATAGCCACTGTTATTAGATTTAAATGGATTATAAGCCTTAGAACTTATTCTGTATTAAATAAGCACCAAAATTCCTTTTATAAAAACAAATCAATTCATTAAAAGATCCACTGTTGTTTCTTCGAAAATTGCCTGTTAACAGTTTTAAATGGCCTTTTAATTTTAATTGAATTTTAATTTATATTCGTTTCCAAACTTGGGCCATTGTTACCAAATTAATTCGAGGAATAACAATATAAATTCGTAAGCACGTATGGTTTAGAAAGAATTTAATTTAAGAATGCTTTTTATTTCCAATTTTTCTAAAATGACACTGTTGATATTTAAAATTTTTTATATTTACGTTAATCTACTTATTTTCCACAAAACACGCCAATCTCTCCCCTTCCTTCCTCTCTCTCTCTCGTATTGAAGCACTCAAGGCACGCTTATTCCCAGAAGGATGTATATACAATAATAGTAATTTGAGGTGTAACAATGATAATGGTGGACATTGCAACATCAAGTTAAAATGGCGAGATTTCCTCAAAATATGCAAATTAAACTTTTAACATGGAATATTTCGAACTGTGGGCGAAAAAAGACGAACGGAATAAGAAACTTTATAACTTTTTCTTCAAAATGGTTCAAATCCGAAGGTCGTCTGTTAATTTCTTCTAATTTTAATTTCCAAATGAATAAAAGCCTGCATGTCGAAAAATCGCGTTTTACATGTTAAATAATGGAATATGGAAATGCCTCTCTTGGAGACGAACCAAGGAATTTTTTCGCTGTTTAAATTTGTCATTCTCTGAAGAAGTATTAATCAAGCATCCCTACCAAATTTCGAGTTTCAATCATTATTATTTCTCGAGTTATTAGCGTTTGCATAGCTTGACCAACCAACCAACCAACGGATGACGGCTATTATTATATAAAATACAGTAGGTTCCGCTTCATGTGATCACTGGTTATTGTTATTTGTCGCTTATTGTAATAAAAAGTGAAATTTAAAACCAAACGTAGAGTAAGACATGCAATATTTTCCGCCTAATGTAATCCCCGTTTAGTATTATCAAAACTTTATTTTATCTCACTTTATCGAAAACAATTAGTGCCCACGCGTCTTATAAAAATCTGCCGGTTCGCTACAAAAACCACAAAAACGCATGGATGACATCACAAATATTTATAGACTTTTTGAAAGAATTGGACTGTGGACTTTCGCAAGACAAACAAAAAATAGCACTTTCTTTGGATAAAATTCAGCCCTTAGATCAGGGAATAATGAAAGTTTTTAAAGCACTATAGAGAAGTGCAGTTCAACGTAAAATAATTTCTGAAATTGATTTTAGCATTTATGCCCACGCTAAAGATATAGCTAAAAATTGAACTTCTTAGACGCAGTGCATATAATGGCTAGTGCTTGGGACTTGGTATCATGGTTCCGTCTAACGATAAGCTGCGCGACTGCGCGGCAGCGCAGCAGTTTTTGAAGTGCCGCGCACTACAATTTTCAAGAGCGCACCACTGTATTCATCTTACGATATATCCGAACAAGGCCGCGCCAACCAGGGCGCACATTCGCGCATTAGCGTCATGTAGGCGCGCATAGCGAATTGAAAATCTATTTATGAAAGATTTGAAGCAATAGAAATAGTATATTTATTAAAAAATTCATTGACTTTTCAATTGCTTTTAATATATTGTGCAATATTTCACATAAAACATAATTGTAATAATCAAAGGCGGATGAGGCGCTAGCTGGGAGCCTCGTCTAAAAGGGAGGCTCATCGAAAAAAGGACCTCACCGAAAAGGGGGTCTCATCAAAAAAGCACCTCAGCAAAGGTCGGTTGTGCAAAGAGAGAATTGGCACTGTAAGCTGCTGCACACGCCGGCCTCACAATTTCGATATATGAAAATTTAAGTAGCGGACGAAGCAATCTCGCCGCTTCGTTTGTTTTACGCACAGATTCTACATTAGCTGACGCCAGTATCGGCGTTGTTGATAAGATCTTCATGACACTTATTCTTTGCATCTATCTAGCCGACGATGAATGTATACATACTGTATACGTACTTGCCCGAGATCCATATGGATTAATATGACCGTTTTCGAAGATAAGGTCAACTGTATTACATAGTGGAGCACAGGCTATCCAAAATCTTTCTCTTAAAATTCTTATATCCCATTCCTTCTTTTAATGAATCCCATTCCTTCCTTTAATGAATCTTTCCATCCTCTTTGCCTCTTCCCTAACATTCTTCCATCTATGACTTCTTTCAGTAGACCGTTCTTTCAAATTTTGACCCAACCTTTTCTTAAGTCTAGATACATCATTACTCTAATTAAGATGATCTCCTCCTAACTTCCTCATTCGGTTTCATCTCTGTCCAACTGATGTTCTCTAATCTATGCCATACCCAGACCTCAAACGCCACTAATCTCCTCACATCTATTCTCATTGTCCATGTCTTGCATCCAAACACTCCATATCAGAGATTACACTAACTTCCTCTTAATCTCCTTCAATACAATTTCACGATTAAGTGATAATTCGAGAAACTGCCAATACAATTTCTCGCCTAATAATTGATTCGAGAAATTGTCAATACAGTTTCTCGCCAAATAATTGTTTCAAGAAACTCCCAACACAATTTCTCACCTATTGTTGATTCGAGAAACTGCCAATATAATTTCTCGCCTAATAATTCATTCGAGAAACTGCCAATAAAATTTCTCGCCTAATAATTGATTCAAGAAACTGCCAATATAATTTCTCGCCTATTTTTGATTCTAGAAATTGCGAATACAATTTCTAGCCTGAGTGATGATTCGAGAAACTGCCAATACAATTTCTCGCCAGGCTATTTGCGCACGTGACGATATTATCGCTGTCTTCGACGACAGCGATATCCCTGGACTTGTGAATACGTGTGTTTAAACGAGTGACTTGCACACGTAGGGCGACACGACAAAAGTATCGCGGCGACACGCGTCACGATAAAAGTGTCGTCTTGTCTGTCGCCCGGTTCTATAGTCGATCCGAAGTCGGAAGACTCCTGGCCTCTAAAAAGGGGCGGACACGAGTTAGCAGCAGCCAATAGGAGACTGTTTGTTTGGTAAGGTAGTGGGGAGGAAACCAGTCTCACTCCTGCTCTCGAAGAGATCGCATCGTACTGCGTTGCCGTTTCTACCGCCGTTTCCTTTTTATTTAGAAACTGCGTAGTATATCAGCTGAGCAAGAGCTGGCAGCGCGCATCGGTATCTGCTCTCCCGCACGAAAGTTGAGAGGGGCGATGGAAGGGGAAATGTTCGTGATTGGCTACTTGCTCTAAGTAGGTCAGGAGGCTTCCGACTTCGGATCGACTATAACAGGCGATATCATGTTCTCAGAAAAACAGTGTAACCTAATGGCGCACTTGCACACGCACTGACGCTTCCCTCTAGCACCGACGTGCCACTTTTCAGTCTGAGTTTGGAACTCGTGAACTTTAACAACGTTTTAAACAGCGCGTGTTTATTGTGTTAAAAATGAGTGCCGAAAAATTTAAGTATGATATAACAACACTTATTGAAATAGTGGAGAGCAGGCCCACCTTGTGGGACAAGACGGCAAAGATAAAATAAAGAAGTAAACGGCGTGGAAATAAGTGTTCATGTTTTTCGAGGAGGAGTTTGAAAGTTTGAACAGGAAGGAACAAAATAAGATAGGTAAATTGAATGGAAATACATCTTTTTATTTTAAATTGAAATCTGAATCACAGCTGGCAGTATCGCCGGGTTTACGGAAATATCGCCAGTTATCCCGCGACAACGATAATGTCGTTGCGTGTGCCAACCAAATGCGATAGCGACAATTGTCGCTGTCGCGGGCGGCAGCGATAATATCGTCAAGTGTGCAAATAGCCTAATAGTTGATTTGAGAGGCTGTCAATACAATTTCTCATCTAATACTTTCTTCGAGAATCTGATAATACATTTTCTCGCCTGACTGACGACTCGAGAAACTGACAATACATTTTCTCGCCTGACTGAGGATTCGAGAATCTGCCAATACAATTTCTCACCTAATACTTAATTCGAGGAACTGCCAATAGAATTTCTCGCCTGTTGTTGATTCGAGGAACTGCCAATACAATTTCTCGCCTGATAGTTGATTCGAGAAACTGCCAATACAATTTCTCGCCTGATAGTTGATTCGAGAAACTGCCAATACAATTTCTCACGTAATACTTAATTCGAGGAACTGCCAATAGAATTTCCCGGCTAATTGTTGATTCGACACTCTGCCAATACAATTTCTCGCCTGATTGTTGATTCGAGAAACTGCCAATACAATTTCTCGTCTGATAGTTGATTGAAGAAACTACCAATACAATTTCTCGACTAATAGTTGATTCGAGAAACTGCCAATACAATTTCTCGCCTGGTTGTTAATTCGAGAAACTGCCATTACATTTTCTCGGCTGTTGTTTATTCGAGAAACTGCCAATACAATTTCCCCTGTTATTGATTCGAGAAACTACCAATACATTTTCTCGCCTGACTGACGATTTGATAAACTGCCAATACAATTTAACGCCTTATTTCCAATTTCCCATTACCTCCTGTAATGTATGTAATATACCTATCATCTACCTAACACTTTGCCTCTTTTCTAACATTCTCCCTTCCATGACTTCTTTCAGTAAACTGTCGTCTTCCAAATTCTGACCAACACATTCCTTCTGTGTATCTCTTATTTCCCCAATTTTTTTTCTTTCCCTTCGGTTTCCTCTCTGCCCAACTGATTTTCTCTAATCTTCGCCATACCCACATCTCAAACGCTCACATTTTCCTTTCTCATTGTCCATGTCTCGCACCCATATAATGCTATACTCCATATCAGGGTTTTCACTAACTTCTTTTTAATCTCTTTAGTCAAGCTATCGATCATCAACTCTCTACATCTCGTAAATGCCTCTTTTTCTCTGGCTATCTTTGTCCTGATCTCTTTGCTAGTTCTACAATCATTTGACAAAAATACTACGTAAATAAGTATAAAGTCCTACCTGATCCATACTTTTCCATCCACTGTAATATTAAGCTGGGTATTCCCACTCTTGGAAAATCTCATAACTTTCGTTTTCCTTGTATTTATTTTCCTCCCGAGCACCTTTGCATTTTCATTTAAATCAGCTGATCATAAATCTACAGGAATGTTTGACGTTTGGGATGGTGATGTTTGATATTACGTTTTCCATTCTTTAGTATTTAAGTTTTTGATTAGCTTTGCGAAAGCTGCACAGCTTTTATTTAAAGATGCGTTTAAATTTCGTTAATTATTATCCTAACAATAGATATGTTATTAATATGGAAATTTGAGAATCTATCACGGCATACGACACTCGCCTTGTCAAATTTTAATTTATTTTTAGAATTTTAGTGCCTTTATATAAAACTTGTTTAAATTAAAAAGGTTTTTTATTTAATTTATTTTCGTACACTAAATCAATTCTGGAGGGGTATCAGATTAATCTTTGTGCCTCAGGCCTCCGAAAAGCCTAAATCCGCCACTGATAATAATGGTGTTTCAATTAGTGTCACTTATATTGAATAAATGAGTTGTTTCAACATTTGCGTTAACTAGATAATATGAAAGTAAAATTTCAACAAATTTCAATTGCATGATTAAGTACTGTTTATTATAATGTCATCTCACTTTCTGAGCCTGCCGTTTATTGTTATCACCTGTTTAATGTTATAAATTTCCATGGGAACAATGTGATCACATTAAGCGGAACCTACTTTGTTAATACACTCAAATCACGAAAAATGCATTTACGTAATGTTTAAGTGCGCATAACTACTGAAAATAAATAAAAGTAAATCATGTCTCGATTTTTTTCTTCCTCAGAACATAAAATGTGTCGGTTATGCTTCCTCGTCACCTGGACACCCTAGTTTCAACTGAACGCGTCGCTTTCTCTCTTTCTCCCTCCCGTTATATCCCTCCTGACTCTTTCCAGTGTCAAGGTCAACTGATGGGAGACTACGGCCGCACCCGCAGGTGCACTCCTCTTTCACTCTCGCCCTCTGGCGAAAAAAAAGGAACTACTAGTAAAGAGAGAGAGAGAGAGGGACGTGGAGGAAGGAAGGGTGACGGAATGGGCACGTGACACTGAGGGGCACTCCATCAATGGGTGTTGCGTCCTCTTTTAGGATGCAATTAAGGGAGGGATCGGCGGCCTCAAGATGCGACCTCGGGAGCGCACGGCCGCAACGTGATTAGGAGAGGTCAGGGATAAACACGGCGGGGAGAGATACAGGGAAATACAGTAGGGGAAAGACGATGCGCGTCGCAATAACGACACGGGAGTGGAGTGAGGGAGGGTGAGTAGAGGGGGAAAGCAAATAAAGAGTTATTTAGGTTGCTACGGAGGCGGAAGTGGGAACATTTAATGGAAGGAGTAATAGATTATGAAAGTGTGTGTTTCTTTCTAAATTGAAGGACCTGATGATTGCCGCTGGGGATGGCTGCTTTGTAGCCGAAATATCTGGATTTTTCAAAGATATATAAAGAGATCGATTGTGAGTGCGTGACTCTCAGCTTTATTTTTGTGCTTAGTTTGAGTGTGTGTGTGTGTGTGTGTGTGCATATTAGGTTCTAGATGAGATTGGATACATGATAACATCTAACCACGCAGTGCTCGAGATAACTTGGTCCAAGGCTTTGTTTTAACCATTCTACTTCCGTAATCTCCCGTATATATTAAAGTCGTAGTCGGTTTTCATTATTTTTCCACCAAACTTTTCCATTTTAAGTTTTGAATGCTCACCGCCCACATAGAAGTCATGGGTTCGATTCTAGAGGAGTTTATTTTCTCCATGTAATTATCACGGGGATGAGCGCAGCACAAAAATAATTTGCATTTAGAAATTGCTTAGATTCATCGTAGCAGTTCGAGACTTGAAACAACGGACGCCCAAAAGTCCGAAATTCGTTTAATCTGGTTGAGTTTTCGTTCCATGATTATATTTCTTCGTTTATTTAGAACAGTGGTCAAGAATTAGTTATTTTTAATGTACATAGGTGCGTCAATATTTTCTGAACAGGGTGGATGAAGACGGATGAGTAAACCCTGGCCGTTTCCATGAAATCGGGGAACGAATAACCAAAAGTTGACTGTAGTGATGCGCACCTCGTATATCTTTAACTTTTCATTTTTTCAATCTCTGTGGGCGACTTTGATGATTAACTTACTTGAAATTGAGTCATTGTTTTTAAAGGCCTTTCTCTTTACCAATTTATAGATTCGCCACTGGGAGATGCAAATGCGATAAGTTGCTTGATTTTCCCCAAAGAGGGAGTCTTCGTCTAGGATCCATGTATAACTGGTGTAACTGGCGATTTTCTCTCTCTATATCTTTTTTGACCAAATTCCTTTCCTATATCTAATGAATCTGAATTTCTTTCCCTGAGGTTGAACTTAATTATTTGCTATTAAAACATGAGTATTATTATAGTTTTGCGTGTATTTTTATTCAAAGTGCATAATTATCACGCACATATACTAGGAAACATTCTCAGCTCTCAATATTAGAAGAACATTTTTAATCTTTGTAGTATATGACACTGGTGCAACCTTCCAACCCACTTATACGCATTTAACCAGTCTTACGCGAAAGATTTTAATTTAGAATTTGAATTATATTAAAAACATATAACCAAATCTACGCACGAGCTGATATTGATTTCTAAATAGAATTTTCACAAAGTATGGAAACTGAATCGTACCAAAGAATGTTATAGTATTCTGTTACTGTTCACGATTCTGCTTATTGTTTTTCTCGTAAAACAATGCAATGTGCCACATTTCTTCAACTGGGTTGGGAACACAATCATTTTATCCTTGATACAAACAGTATTTGGATAGGCACAAAACCGCGCTGGAAGGGATAATTGCTCTAATAGTGTGATGTTGATAATACTGTCTCCATTGCTAAACAATGCGGGGAACTCTCTTAAACACGTTTCAGTATGCGGTGCAAACAACGGAGAGAAATTCAAAACAAATTATCCAAGTTGTAAGAGGCAATGAGCCATTTGTGGCTATTAGAACCATGGATAATTCTGAAAATTAAAATTTTATTCATAAAAATCTGTTTTGACAATTCATTATAAATGTGCAATAGAGAAACAAAGTGCCTCACATTTATGTGAAAAACAAGACGTTTTATGGTGTTTATATTGTTCCGTTAAGAAATACTTAATAATAATTTTGGAGATTTTTTTTCACCCTCCTTCAATTGATACTTCGATGTTCCTTCTTTTCTAAATGTATGGTTATCGTTATAATGTTATTTTTAGTTTTTACATTCTATGTGTAACTTAAAATGAATGATAGCACGAGTGCATTTACTATTAGTTGCTCAAACCAAACAAAAGGTATATACATTTCACGCATTGCTGTTTGGAATGTCCAGTGACGAAACGTAGCCTTTTAATGGCTAGTTTACCACATGGGACCCAATCCTAATTTACAATGCCTTCCCAGATGTATCCATTAAACAAAGAAGGTTTAGTTTTCAAATTTTACTGAGTGAAAACGTTTGGTTTTTGTGCTGATTCCCCGAAAAGGCAGAGCAATGTCGCTTTGAGAACTTGATTTGGTGTTATGTACTTTCATTCGATTATATCGTACTTCGTAAAAAAAACAATTTTAATGAGAATGTTTTCGTGTCATGTAGATATTTCATGAAGCGACCTCCTTGATTTTCCTATTCTATCTTCCGAAACAAATGCTAAGCATGATTCAAAGCAAAACAAAACACATCGAAGCAGATTCCCTTCATTTAGTTGTTCTTATATAGAGTTTAATTTGTTCGGAGGTCCCAATCACAGAAGTTAGGAGGCGAAGTAGAAAGGATGCGGTGTTGCGCAATTCTTCCGCGCCGCCATTTCTCTCTCATGAGAATTCGAAAGCTCGCGCGCGTTTTCATACGTTTCGACTGGAACAGGCGGGCGCTCACAATCCTTCGCTAAGGCTGTCCTTCGATCGTACGAATCGTAGGAAATTGCGGTCGGAAGCACAAACGAACGACTCACCCCTCTTCCGTCTTCCACGCCTTCCTTCCCTCCCCTCCCTCCCCCTATCCCACTCCCCCTCACTCCTCCCACGTCATTCCCCTCCCTCCACTATACTCACCACCTCCTCTACATATTTCGATAAGGAATGCGAAGCATTTCCAAGTAATTTCGATCTAGCCTTTGAAAAGTTTTCAGTCGCATTTCCTTTAAAGGAAAAAAGTTCCTGTTGCTTTGTTTGTACGCCTCTCTGTACACATATACATGTAGCTATACCACTGGGCGGGCTTCAGTTTATTTTGTCATTTAGAATTTATATTATAATATGGAATGAGTGACTCGAGACAAATCAACCAATAATGGGACACAAAAAAAATACTTTTATCCTTTATTCGGAAAGTGTTATTCCGAGAAAAAAATTCCTTTCAGCATAAGAAAGAACAAAGATTTTTTGTCTTACAGATTTTTTATTATGCCACCCAGTTTTTGAAAAGTAGAAACTAAAAAAATTCAATCGCATTCATTTAAGCGCGATTTGAGACTTTATTGAAATGCGAGAAAAATGGCACATATAAATCAGCCATGACTGTTTGTTATTCACTTATGTTAAAGTAAGATGTGGGAATCTAGTACTCGAGTCATTGAATTCAACCAGGGCTGCCATATTATCTTAAATTAATGTTGAAATTTCAAAAACGAAATAATTTTATAGAGTATCATTAAAAACTGTCTGTTGACATTTTTAGAAATTCATTGTACAAATCATATATCAAGTCCTGAAAAAAATCAAAAATTTGATATCTAGATATAGAGAGAGAAAAACGCCCGGTTTATTTCCCCCTCGGATCCAGGAGTTTTACCCTGTAATTTTACAGAGAGATACTTTATGCGAATAATTTCATGTTTAGAAAAAAAATGAGAGCTAATTGGTATATATATACCGAAATTTAGGAATTATTCGTTATTTTTATTACATTAATAACTAATGTCACAACTGGAAGGTAATTTGAAAACTTTGATACCACAAAGTTGAATTACACACCTGCTCCTCTCTCGATAAAAAACTTGGCGAAAATTTTCCAAATGCCATGCGAAATATGGTGCTCATTCCCCATCAAACCTATTAGGAAAATATATCATTACATGTCCTATGCAAGGAGTGGAAACACTAATCGGAGTTGGCGTTTTCCCCATAATAATACATCATTTTCTGCGATTCAGGTAATCCACGGCATTATTCGCGTGAGAAAGCAGCCTAATTACATTCTAACACAAGTCAAAGTACAAAAAGGTTAATTATTCCTCTCGCAGTGGCTGCTAAGGATCCACAGAATATTCAGACGCTTTTGAGTGAATTAATACGGGCGTGGAAATTTCACCCCGAACGTTTTCGAGTGTTTATGGCAGGGAGAGGGTTATACTACTCTTTTCATGCATGCAATACTATTATTTGTTTTCCTTAATTAAAGGCGCGATAGATAAATATATGTAGAGGAATTGGGTTGGAGATCGGAGGGCTTTGGTTCCAGCGAGTGGAAGAACGGGGGGGGGGAAGGGGGGGGGGGGGGAAGGGAGGGGGAGAAAGGACGTTAGGGAGAGGAGGGGAGGGAAAAGAAGAAAAAATGAAAGCGAAATGGAAATGAGAGTATAATGGAGAGAGAGATAGAAAGAGAGAGAGAGGGAGTCGTCTTATCTTTCTCTGGAACTATTTCCGGTGCTAAGGGGAGAATGTGGTGGAGGGGAAGGAGGAGCCCGCATCATCAATGGAACACAGGGCCTGTGCACCTTGCCTCGATTCATCGGAGGGTTAAACATATCGATGGGTCGCGGTCAGTATATTCGGGACGAGATAGCAGGAAACCTAAGGATTTCTCCATTATGTTTTTCTTTCCGAGGGCATTTTATGGCACAATGTCGAATGCGACTTTCACGCGTTGATTTCTTCGAACAAGACTAGGTAATTACGACCGGCATCGCGTCCAGCAAAATGAGACGGATTCGAGCGATTTCGCTCGATTTCGTCGGCGGAAAAAAACCGCTTATTTGGGTCGAACGGTCTCCTTGAGGAATAGGAACGCTCGATTCGTTCGTACGTTACGACGCGGAATGGAATTGCCATTGAAGCGTTTACGTTTGAATTCGGCGCGGATGAGATGACCGGTCGCGGGTCTTAAATCAATTGACGTCATTCGAAAATTTATGTCGCCCTTCGCATGACAAATGAAAATGGTCAGCCGTTCGGCCGTTTCACACGTATTTTCGAACTGACAAGGAAACTAAGTAAAAATATTTTAACATGACATTTTTACAAAACTGGACAGGAAGGCGGCTCAAGGCTTCGGCTTTATAAGAGTAATAAAAAATGAAAAAATAAACTATTGGAAAATATCTTCAAAAGCACGCTGATTATAATATGTAAAAAGAAAAAATGCAATGTTTTCCAGGACATAATAAATTCATTTAAAGTGTAAAATTTCTTATATTGTTATTACTTATCATTTTATGAATTCTTTTCGGTGTTCTGATATCTTGCGGGGTATTTACCAAATAAACTGATAAGACTTTTGATTCGTATTCATCACAAAAATGTAACAATACATCACTATATATTAGGATTTGAGAATCACTTCAGAAAGAGCAATAGAGTGTAGCGAAGATGGCTGCGTATGTTTCGTCGATTAGCAGAAGGCTTTTGATGGAGTAAATTGTGTAATGTTGATGAGGATATTAAAGGATATACATAGGTGTAGACTGGAAGGATAGGAGACTGATCATGAATCTATGTGTGAGTCAAATAATAAGGCTAGACGCACATTGAGACGCAGGCGACACAGGAGACGCAGCACAGGGCAGCGCAGATTTTTGTGTATTGTTGTTTTAGGTTAGAAACAGCACATTAGAAAGCAGGGCAGCACATCGCAGGCGCAGGACTGTCTCGACCTGTGCGGCGTTGTGGCTGAGAGACAGTTTCTGCTCAACACGCGCACGTGCCAGGTGTAGTCTCTGCTGTTTCTTTTGCTAATTTATCGAGCCCTGATATGACTGAAGAACTTATAGAGGCTGTTCGGAGTCAAAGGGTGCTCTACGACACTAGCCATGATTTACGAACGCTGTTGAAGCAATCCATAGAAAGTCATGAAGAGAGATCGTGTGAGAGATCACTTGCAAGGAAAAAGCTGGACGAAAAAAGCGAAAAGGAAGAACAAGATCCACTGTATCACTTCTTTATGAGCATGTACGTGATGACAGCTAAAATGCCACCAGCATCTCAACATATGGTTAAGAAGGAAGTTTTAAAAATAGTCCTTAATGCTGAAGAAGCCCTTCTATTTTGCATCTCCTCATCCTAATAGTCATCAATCACAATCATCATCTTCAAATAGTTCTCGTGCAACTTCACCTTTCCTTCCACCTGCTAACACGTCACAATATCCTTCTCAAATTTCCGAACTAGACTCAGTGATCAATTTTAAAACAGATTTCATTGGTTTGTAATATGCAATCTTATGAAAATAAATAATGTTTAACCCTGATATTTTTAATTATTTGATTTCCAAAGTCACCAAAATGTCATAAATTGTTAAGGTTAACGATAAAAACCACATATCTTAAAATACTGCCAATTTTTCTTTACTTCCAATAGGCTTTCGAGCGTTACATACTTCAGAAAATATTTCACTTTTTATCAAGTTATGTACATCTTCAAATTGTTGTCTGTTCGGTCTAAAATATTTCGTAAATCTTGAGTCCGAGAATTCCGACGTTAATGCAAATTCTCCGTGAGAATATCTTTTTTCCATATAACTACTTCTCCAGAATGACCTCATTCTTTTTCTAATGTAGTATAAAAGAATTAGATTTTGCATTTCAGCATCTGAAACAGATTCCGGACTGATTTCTAAATATCGCGAGCTTGCTATAACTTAACCCTACCACGCAGCAAGGAAGATTGCTTGCCAATGTGCGCACCACGCCAATTCTGCACTGTGCTGTGCTGCCCTGCCCTATGTCTGCCCTGCCCTGCCCCTCAATGTGCGCCTAGCCTAAAGGTCAGGCTGAAGAATAGTGACACGAGCGAAGTAATATCGGCAGAGGAGTAAGACATGGCTGTGGCTTATCTACAGACTACAGGTGACGCCCGATTTACGCCAATTCGATTTACGCGCTTTCATTTTAACGCCATTTCTAATTAACAAATATGCAACCAGCCATAAGGCGAAAAAAATATTTTTGAACTAAAAAATACTAATTTTTTATTAAAAAAACGCATTTATTCGTCGACAATATGATTGTACACTAAATTTAACGTAAATTATCAATCGTCAACAGTAGCAGCCCTTCAGTTTGTACAAATAAAATTGTATTTGCGCCACAGTGCTCATTTCTACGCCTTCGCTACCTTTGAATGTCACATTGTGAAGTCTCACTCGCATCCTATCGATCGCCGACAAAGTATACTTACATACATACTGTTACATTGTGAAGTCTCGCGTTCATTTTCTTTCACCGGGAAAGTATAAATAGGTAGTGCTAAAGTTATCCATTTAACTCTCGTTTATCTCTGTAATTTTAATAGTTAATATTCATTAATTTATTCCCCTGTGTTAACATGAGCTTCAAAAGAGTTAGAAGATATTCTAATTTGGGAAGGAAGGATGTAAAGAAAACTAGAAAGTCTCTTTCCTTAGAAATTAAAATAGAGGTGCTTAACAGGTTTGAGCGTGGTGAAAGAAACAGTGACATTCGAAAAGCATTGGATCTCGGTGATTCTACAATAAGACCAATCCGTGACAATGCTAAAAGTATTCGTAAAATAGCTCGAACATCAGCGGATATCAGTGCTACGAGAATTATGAAAGCTCGTTCGGACGCTTTAGAGAAAATGGAACGGTTATTGGCCACGTGGATTGAACACCAAAACCAGCAAAACTGTCCTTTATCCATGGCCATCATTCAAAAGAAAGTAAGAAGTTTATACGAAGAATTGACGAAGAATGAGACAGATGCAGTTCATTTTGCTGCAGCGATGGCTGGTTTGGTCGTTTTAAGAAACGCTATGCGTACCATAATCTGAAATTCATCGGAGAAGCTGCTGTTTATTTTTACTTAATGCGTATTTGATAAACGCCGCCACTGTTCATGATCAAATTCTGTCGAAAAATTACTTTCGATTTATGCCAATTTCGATTTACGCCATAACCCTCGGAACGCATCCATGGTGTAAACCGGGCGTCGCACAGTGGGACCCTAAGACCGGGCAAAACCCCCTGAAACGAAATTTGTCATCTCGCTCCCAAACAATTTCTGTGGCTGAGAGGGATGTCTTGGGCATCTTCCGGTATAAGCATTTACCACTCACTCGACGCTCATGAAGCAGCGGTGGCGGGAAGTTTATAATGTTTATAATGTACCCAGAAAAGAACTTTTGTTCGTAGAAACCCATTTATGTTCAAAAACTTTTTCCTGAAGATTGCAACAAACGCATGGAATTTGTAAAATTATGCTATCGTAGACGGATGACAACCTCGATCTGTTTAACAACATTCTGTGGTCCGACGAAGCTGTCTTCCATGTTGGAGGATTTGTTAATCGTCACAACTGTTATTATTGGGCAGAACGGGATCCAGGTATGAAAACTCAAAGAATTCAGACCAGGCCCAAGGTAAGAGTTTGGTGTGGAATGAGCACGACATAACTTGTTGGCCCATATTTGCTACGAGACACCACGAACAGTGAACTATTAAATATAGAAGCTCCTTACATAAGATATAGTAGAAGAATACAAATTATGAGGCACTTCCCGATGTGCTAGAAACATGATATTTGGCACGATTAAAATTTTTGGTCACAACCGAAGGAAATAATCCAAAATCGTTGAAATTCCAATGCTGAGGGTCTATTTTGGCCCCATTATTGTCCCATAAGTAGGGTTACCAGACGTCCGGTTTTTCCCGGACATGTCCTCTTTTTAAGAGCGTCCGGGCGGGATTTTGATTACTGTCCGGAATTGACTTAATAAAATTTATTTTTAAAAAATCTGCGCAGCTTTTATCCCAAAAACACGGAAAAGATTCTTCATGTTCTAAAATGGTTTAAATGTTGAATCTGAACAATTTATTCACAATATATTTTTTATGGAGCTATTTCAATATATTTGGAATCGTGGATAAAACCTTTTGATGAATTTTCCGTTTTTCAGTGGATGAATTTGAAAAATGGTTTAAGTTGGGATAAAATTCTGGCCTCGTTATCTAATTTACAACAGAAGGATGTTGATGTTGATGATTCAAAATTTTTTTCCAATGGTGCAACTTAAAATCTTTCATTGAAAATAATGATGATTTTCGTAATAATACTGAAAGATTGGCTCATGAAAAATTGAGTTACTTTTTTAATTAATATAAAAATATTGAATTATTTTCAGAATTATTAAAGTTGGTAATGTTCTTTTTTGCTTTAGCAGGACATAATGCTAATTTTGATCGTATATTTTCATTCATAAGTGAACAGTGGGCGAAGGAAAGAAATCGATTGAATGTAGATTCAATTAAAGTAATACTATTAATGCAACATAATTTTTAAAATCTCAGTTGTGAGCAGTTTCATGAATATCTTTTGTCAAAGACAGATTTCTTAAATTTTATTGGAAAATCTGATAAATATAATACATTTGAAAAAGAATAAAACTTTTAATAATTATGTATATTATGATGTTTTTAATCATATGTTTTAAAATTTTTTGCTATTATTTCTATTTTCATTGTGTACCCCATGTTTTGATATTAGATTTTTTGTAAACTGTGTAATTTACGTACATCAAAAAAACATATCCTATATATAAAAAGTGTCCTCTTATTCAAATTAATGTCCTACTTTTGTCCTACATTTTCATCACTTTCGTCCTACAAAAACCTCAGAAAATCTGGTAACCCTACCCATAAGAAAAGCACGTACATCAGTGTAGAGGTATTTATATTTGCTTTTTAAAATTATTTCCCGTCAACATTCGAACTCGGTACTTCCACTATCGGAAGGTATAATATACTAGTATTAATAATAAATGGTTTTAATGACATTTTCCTGTGGCATACAGTTCTCCATAAGCAAACAGTTTTTAAAACTGCGACAGTAACGTAAATAATTAGACGTCGATTATCCACAAATTGTGATTTCCACACCCTTGAAGATGTCGTCACCACACTTCGCAAAGATCTATAACTTACGCCTGCGGGTAACATAGGCTATATGACGATAAAACAATTTGGGGCAGGGGGTGCTTGATTCAATAATTATTTTCCCATAAGGCTACACGTAATTTTAGATTTTTCACGGTGCAAGATTTTGTTCCTTCAATCATCAAAATACCTAAATATGGACCGATTTTCTTCATTTCAGCTTTATTCGACGGTTAAAACTGTGAACTATCTTATTCTTGCGATGTTTACATATTACACGGTCGAAGTTGGAATTCAACGGGCACTTCCGCTAGTATCATTATAATATTATCAAAAGTATGCATCAAATTGCGAATACTTATTTATTATTATAACTTGGCATTATTTTTCTAGTGAAAAATTAAAATTAATAAGGCTCGGTTTTTATTAGTTGAATTATAAATCGGGTTCCACAAAATATGTTGGGTGGCTTTAAACAGCCTCGGTTTAAAAAATGTTAAGGAGGCAGAACGTGAAAATATCGCTTCGGTCAATTTCTCGGCCGGAGTAGACCGCGCTGTTGTTTATACACCCATATCATGAGAACTACAAATGATATTTGATTAGTGTTTTTTTCAAAAGTAAATCTAAACATTTATGCACATTTTCCTCGCTTAATATATCACTAACTCAATTAGGGAAAAAGTTTTCCGCAGACTGACTTTTTCATGTCCCAAGCAAAAATTTCGGTGAATAAGAAAAGTTATTCGTTTTTCAAAGGCGTTTGAGTAATAATATATGTTTTTGATTTCTGCCTTTTTTATGATCAATCTATCACGAGATAAAATAAAAAGAATTGTTCCTATTGGATTACTAGAAGCCGAGATATGACATTTTATGTTTAAAGAGAAATAAAAACGCAGATAGCGGAAGGTTTTATGAGTAAAGTTATTAATTTTTCAAAGGCGTTTGACTGATAATATGTGTTTTTGATTTCTACAGTTGTTATAATCAATGTCTCAAAAGGCATATTGAAAATAATTGTCCCTATTGGATTAATAGAAGCCGAGATATGACGTTTTATGCTTAAAGAAGTGTAAGTGCCCGTTGAATTTCAACGGATTTTGTGACTCTAGTTTCGCTGACAATTCTAGGGCGTATGCAGAATATACAAATACACTTTCTTCTACGAAAAACTGAAAACCACCTATAAAGAATACTTTTTCACTAAGATTTTCTTAACAATTAATCAAATTTGTTTGTAAACAATCAGCTTCCAAGTGTATTGCATTCAAATATAACGATAATTTGATTTCCTATCGTATCACTTTCGTCAAATCCAGCTCCATTTCTTGTGTAATTACGCCTTTCTGAAATGTTTACTTTTATGTTTTGTAAGCATGAAACTCGTGAATGGGCAACGTTGTCCATGATTGAACACTGGCTTTGGTTCAGATTCTTTCGATAATAACTAATAATTAACGCTAAATCTTTACGATAATTTAAAACACGAATTCGGAACTTGACGGGAAATAATTTTAAAAAGCAAACTTAAAAACCCCTACACCGATATACGGGCTTTCCTTATGGGGCAATGCGCGACGAGTTCGTCCTGCGACGAATTGACGTGCGACGAGTTTGTGCGACGAATTGCCGTGCGACGAATTGGCGTGCGACGAGTTGTCTTGCGACGAATTGACGCGCGACGAATTGACTGCGACGAATTGTCGTAGAACCGTCGGAGACCAACAGAATGGCCTACTTGAAGTCCATATTTAACGCCATTTCTAATGAACAAATATGCCACTTCTTTCTGTGGGGATGGGCCAAAGAAAAGTTTACAAATCAAAACCACGGATCATTGATGAACGAGAAAGCAAAATTCGTGATGTTTTTAGCATTGCACCAGACGACTTCTTGAGAAAATCGGTTGAACATGTACCTGTAAGGTTAAAGAAGTGTGTGGACAATTCTGGTACCTATGTTCAATTTTAACATTGTTATGAAGTTAATGGTAATAAATAATCTCCAATTTAGTGAAAAACGGTTACAATATCTCTTTTAGTTTAGGAGCAATAACTTTAAAAATAGAAAGTGACTTATCAGATACAGTATATATGGAGAAAGGCTAATGCAAAAACCGTTAAAAGACACCGAAAGTATTATAAGGACAGTAAAATACGCGGATGATCAAGTACTTCTATCAAGAAAGTAAAAGGAACACCAAAAAATGATACATAGACTAGTAATAACAGGTAGAAAATACGGAGGAAAGAAAATTCACATTATAACTACATTGGAAGCATCATACGACAGAAGCAAAATGTACTGATGAAATCAGGACTAGAATAAAGAAAGCAAAAGCCGCTTTCGGAAGAAAGAAACTCCTACTAACGGGGAATATAAAGTAGGATATCCGCAAGAAGTTGAAAAAATGCAATGTTTGGAGTATAGCTTTGTACGGTGCATACACATGGACGCTAAGGAAAAATTATATAAAATACTTGGAAAGCTTCGAAATGTGGAAACTTCAAGTCTCTTTTTAAGAAATTTGAAAATCGAAAACTCCAAGCCTAATAAAATATGGTTAAATAAACATCGATTGTCATCGTTTTTTAGGAAAATAAACCGATTTAAAAAAAACTAAGTGTCTGCCCGCCGCAGCTCCGATTGATCGAAAAGACAAAAAAGACCGGAAAAATGAAAGTAAGCAACGAAAAATACGCCTAAGAGACTTATAAACTTATACGGAGATGATTCATGAGTACTTCTCTTTTTAGGCGCGTTTCGCTTCCAGCGTGAGCGCCTAATATTGTCGGTCTGTCCGTCCGTCCGTCCGTATCTTCGTTCTCGGCTTCTACTGAACGGATTTTCATGAAAATTGATATTAAGGACTTAAATAAAATATAATAAGAAAATCACATAAGTGAATCACGTAAGCCAATCAGGGGTACCACTTTACCGGTGATAAAAATTAACTTTCCGTCAGATCTCGTAAAATATTGCTCATATCAAAATATCTTTCAAATAACACTTGTAGAACTAATAAATTAGAGTATTTCTTTTCCTATACATTTTTATCGTAGGAGTAGCCGTTATCCATAAAATTGAACAAGAAAGTCTTAAATCGAGTTGAACTTATCATGGTTACTTTAACAGTGTTGCTAACATTAACAATCTCACAAACAAACGTTTAATTTCCTTAGTTGTGCATGCAGTATTTTTAAAAAGGGAGAAAATAGATTATTTATGATGAAGAAAATAACTTTAAAACGCTATTTCCCTTACGTACAGGTATATAATTTCTCTCTAATACTCCATTGCACGAAACACGCCCATTTGTGATACGTTGTACACTTTCCTAACTTGTTTACAATTTTTTCGGATAAGATTGTTTTAAGCCCCTTTGACACGGTCGCATATTTGCTAACATAAATGCTAGCATATTCTCACGCATATCTCGTTTACGATTCGTCGCATCTGCCATCGAATTTTCTGTCGAATCAACCATTTTACACGGTCGAATTTCTGATAGTATGAATGCGAGAGAAAGAGAGAGAGAGAGAAACAAAATAAAATCGTCAAGCGGATCTTCTCTAAAGTTAGGATGTGCTTCATACAATTCTATCAAGGTCTTGACGGAATCTCTACACCACGTCTTTTCTGCCATGACGATTTATTTACTATATATATATATATATATATATATATATATATATATATATATATATTGCAATTTTATTTATAAATATATATATCGTTTCTTGCATTTACACAATAGGCAATCTATCCACACCGTACGATCATCAAACCGCATCAAACACTGAATGGCTTGCAGCGCTATTGTTGTATGTGTACGTGTTGACCTGAATATGCAGTTTTATCTTCAACATTCAACTTAAATTAGTTTCTGCTACATTTTTTTGTTTTTTAATAATTATATATACACCAATGTACAGTATTTTAATTATTTTACATAATATTTCCAACTGAAGTGAAGAAATCGAGAAGTAGACGATAAGCCATTTTGAAATTGGAGGTCGCTCCTGATTGGTGATGCGAAGAAAAATGTTAGCAAAAATCGGTCCGGTTCTATTTGCATTCCATGCGATCAAAAATGCGAAGGAAAATGCTATGACGTCAAAATGACATGGCATTTTCGTTTGACACGACCACATTTCCTGAATAACATTTTTCCTAGCATTTATGCTAGCTAATATGCGACCGTGTCAAACGGGCTTTAGCGAACTACACGTAAAGGGCGTTTTTCTCTTACTAGCTATTATATGATGATAACGTAACGCACAAAACCGTGCTGAACTTCGGTCTATTCTTACCTTATACGGAAAAGTTCAATTTTTCTCGTTTTCTTTTATTCTCGTAATTTAGCGGCTGATAATCCTATGCAGTCTATTTCACGATACCAAAGCATTTGTTTATTCAACATGCAGATGCTATATTCTTACCGCGATAGAGATTACAAAATGTACTGGTAGTTTATGTATTGTGTCCATCCTTGGGAATACAAAATATATTCATCATTCATTATTAAGATTTACTTAATACCCTTTTCGCCTTATACGGAAAAGTTTATAAATGCTGAAACTGATACAGCCTCTTGTTACGCAATCACATTTTTAATACAGGTGATAAACATCGAAAATTACCAAGCAATTATCCTGCAAAGATTTTCCCAGCTTTATGATATTGCATATTCTTTCAACATTATTTTTCTATATTGTAAATTCACCATATAAATTTTCTTTCTTAAAACAAAATTAATTCGATAGCTTTCGAATTGAAAGTTGAGTATATCAAAGATATGATTTCTTCAGTTAGAAATGTTTTTTGGCATATAATTCACTCCAAAGGTACTGATGTCCATTTTAAATATAGTCACTACATGCAAATTCGTTCGAAAAAATTATTAAATCCTAAAATACTTCAATATTTGCACAGGAGATCCTTTGGAAAAAATAACGAAACATCTCTGAGAAACAAAGCGGTACATAAAAATTAGACTTTAGATCTGCAGAAAGCTATTTGTATGGGAAGTTTCGAGCGAGTTCGATTTAGAGTATGATGTTACATACGATTTTAGGCAATGCACAAAGCAAATTTTATTTTTCATTTGAGGAGAAAAAAAATTAATTATACACACATATAAAAAGATATAATACAAATGCCTGAAAATTTCCCTTTCATTCATGGAGTCACATTTTCCTTATTGTAATAAAACACGCAAGTTATTGCTTCGTGACGGCGTTAAGTGACATGGTATGGAAACAGTTACAATTCTTAAAAGTATCTAATGCTCAGTTTTCCTCTTTTATTTAATTAAGGAACGTAAGACTCTAATCACCCGAGTGATTATTAACGCCTTCCTTGACTTTGACTAACTTGCGGTCGCGCATTTTCCTCCAAAACTTCCATAAACGCACTCGGGATATTTATCAGAGCTTTACTATTAGGGAATAAAAATAACAACCATTGAAATTCTTACCGTAGCGAATGATTGGGGATTTTTTATGGTGACGTGTGCCATCGCGACTTTTATAAACGTCATTATTAATCCGTTTGAGGATACTGTCATCCTGGAAGTCTTGCAACACAGTGGCGCGAGTGACTCGTGTGGGTTGCATACGCGTCAGAGGAGCAGGCGTTGGGGTGCGAGGTGCAGAGAAGGAGGATCCCCCCCCCCCACACAATTCCCCTGTCAACCCCTCTTCGCCCTCCTCCTATCGGAAAACCCACACCCGACTGTGGTGCTCTCCTACCGGCTCTCATCCTTCCTCACCGACCCTCCAAACGCCCCCACTCACGTCCCCCCGCCTCCCCCTCCCGCCTCTCCCACCGGCTCACGTCTTCCTTCGCTTCCTCCTGCGCATGCTCGGACGCCGGGAGTAGCCTCCGCTGTTCGCGCGATCCTCTTACCGGGAGGACGACGGCCGCTATGCGGGCGGCCGAGGAGTTGTCCCCTCCACAGAGGAGGCAGAGGACACCTCCCGCCCCTCTTCCTCTTCACTAGCCAATCCCCCACCCCCCTCTCCAATTTCCTCCCACGCATAAGCACTCAGACCATAAATAAGTCCTCCTCTTCCGCGGAAATAATCACACAACGCGATCCGCAGTCCAACGCGTTCTTTCGTGGCTCCGAGAAGCATTAGGAAGTGGCGACCATGCTCAAGTCGGAAGTGCGCCGAGGAAGCAGCGACATCACGCTCTCATCGTACCTGGAGAGCGCGACCACCCAGTCCGAAGAAGAAGAAGGGGGAGCCGCCACCGTCGCCCCTGAAGACGGCGCCCCGGGCGTGCCCTCTGAAAGTGAGTAGTGACCTTTGCAGTGGAGAGGAGGGATATTATTCGTGGAAGGGCGGAGAAAGGTGCCGCCGATGCGTCCCTCGTTTGAAATTTTCCGGAGAATTTGAATTTAGCATTAGCATATGAAAGATCTTTATATGTTTAAATCCTGCACCGCGTTAGAAAAAAAGGTAGACGTGGGTTGTGTCTGTCATCGCGGTGGACACAGGCTAATTCCGCCTCGGAAAACGCGCATCGGTTTTTCAAGGAACGTTCAAGTCTTTCGTCGCTGAATATTCAAGTGAGGAGTTGGAGGAACAATGGAAAAAGAGAGAGACTGGCTTCTTTTTCTCCCTTACACACACACGCGCACATTCAATTCTCAGGCCATATCCAAAATAAGGCAATTTAAAAAATGCTCTCTTGGCCTTTGCTCAAAACTTTTCAAATTATTTAGTGGCATATATTTGTTCCGTTTCTTTCTGGAATTTCGTACGTCTGCTGTCCAGCAAAGGCAAGCGACGGGTAAATAGAGGGCTGCTAATTAATAAAAAGGCATCGACGCCACGATTAAAAATGTCAATTAATATTTATTCAGCAATGTAATTTGATAAAGGATTCTTCTGAAGAACTTTACACGCTTCGTTTATTTTTAAAAAGAAACAAATTTAATATTTGACGACTTCTTAAACTTACCACCCTTCTTCGCCATGGAATGAGCAATGTACATTTTTAAGACGCAAAATCCTCTCGGATATGATGGATGTTTTTTTATAAACATCTTACTATTTCTAAAAGTTTTCAAGCAAAATGGTGTGTTTTTAAAGAAAAAGTTTCGTGAATAAGTGAAATTGAGCTTTTGATCATCTTCCGTCAAAACACTTTTTTCGAAAGATAAATTGACGTAAAATATTTAAAACTTTTCACGCTCCTAAGCCGCTTTTTTAAAATCCTATAATAATGAGGTATTTAATTTGGAGCCATATACAGCGACGCTTAATAATATGAGGAAGGAATATAACGAATATTATTTGAAAAAGGGCACGGTTTATTTTTTATCGCACATTTATCTCCTCATTTTCCAGCATAAGTTTATTTAAGAAAGCATCAAATTATGTCATAATTCTTATTGAATACAAAATGTTCCAGAATTTGATATTTTAATAACCTGTTTTCACAACTTCTCCCCTCAGTTGATAAAAAAAATTTCCGCATACTTGCAAAGAGTTTTCAGTGCCCATCGTAAAGCTTGGCAGTACCATAATTAAAATGTTCCTTTTTGCTTTTAGGATATTTCAACCCTGAATATGTTGAAAAAAACCTGTGGACCAACAAATGTGAAAATGTTATTATTGCTTTACTGTCCTCTCTCTATATAATGGTGGTTCTAAGAATTCGTAACTGCTTATATTTCTACTTGGTAGTACATTCTATATCAGTGGTTTTCATCCTTTTATTTTGTCTCAGTTATGCGTCATCCCCGTTTACAGTTCCATTATCTTCAAGTCACCTTTAAAGATAAATTGGACTTTCCCTACCACATAAAGGTAAAATTCGGACATTTAAATAAGAACGAGTGTTTATTCTCCTTGTTATATTTATGTTTATAAGCCAGAATATGATACGCTGTGAATTTATAAAACATTCGCGTCACCCCTCAATAACCGTCGCGTCACCACGGGGTGTCATGTCACCCCGGTTGAGAACCACTGTTCTAGTTCCTATAGTTTACTTAACCGTTTGATGGATATATAATTTAACTTAATAATAATTTGCAATCGTATTATAGTATTTTTCGTTTTTAGAGACGTTAAATGCCGTATGCTTCCTTATCCTCTAATTTGATAACTTTCAGATTAAGCCATATTCCTTACATTTCTACTTTTTCGACCATTTACTTCCGTATATCCTTCTTTTTTCCTCCCAAAATCACTCGCATTGATCAGAGTTGGCGAAGCTATATCATTTTAAAAAACGAAGGATTCGGAAATGTTTAAAGAGAAGAAAATGGCGCTCGAAATATTGCGGCGAAGAGAAAGATTCTATTCGAACCGTGAGTAAAAATCCGAAGGCGTCGAATGGTTTAATGTGTCGGATAAATTAATGTCATTCTCAAATCCGGTTATGAGGAAGTTTCACGGTTTAGAGAGGAGTCGAGGGCGTAGAAAATCGTGATTTACGGGAAGTCTTTATCGAATAAGAATTTACTGGGGACGAACGCAAAAATATTCACTCATTTATATGAGTTAGAACGTTCCGAGATGTATTTAATTCTTTCGTCCGAGGGCGAAAATACAACGATCAATGAATGAATGGTCAGTAACTCACTCGGCGGATCGATTCGCCAAAAACAATCGAAATGAATGCGATCCATTCAAAGAGAAGTCGACGCACACTTTATTCGCGATTTTTATCTTCGAATGCGTGTTTACCTTTGTCAGGAGCATTATGGAATGGTATCTCACAGGAATAACCTCTAATCTAAAGACGAAAAGAATGACTCAGAGACGAGCAGAATTCCATGATTTAGCTGTAAGAATGGAGCAGAGCGAAACAAAGAGGGAAATTTGTGATCGAATCGAATGTATCGGAACGGAGGAAAGGAGAAGCGTTTTACGAACAAATCGTTTTCGACTCTGTCTTTGGATTGAACTCGTTAATTTTTGCTTGGACAATGTTACTTGTTTTATTTATTTTTAGGGGGAGCAATATCTGATGGATGTAAAACAGGTGCCTTGTGGGCGGGTTACGTGGTCGACTTCCGCGCGCTTGTCCGCGACGATAATTCGGAGGTGCGATTGATAAGAGCTCTAGAAAGGGAGACGTGGCTCGAGGGAACGAGTCGTGAAATTTTACTCGGAAAACTTCACAATTCTTTTAATATTAAAACTCTGGACTCAAAATTTTATACTGTAAAGTTTTAGCGCTAGTTAATTCTCTAGACCAAGGGTTCCCACTCTTTTTGAAGCCACGGAACCCTTATATTCAAATATATTTTCTCGCGGAACCCTAAGAGGTGGTAAGCCTAATCGCAATGAAATTAACTTTAAAATAATTATGATGCTTATTTACATAGATTACGTACATTACAATGTACAATTTACAGGTGAGACTCATGTTACCTGCTGCAAATAAGAGAAGGAAGAGCGTATCGAGTCTCTTCGTCTGTCTACCTGATAGCTTCTGGGAAGAGTGACAGAAACTTTAAAAAAATATATATAGCCATATATACACGAGAGCAACGACATAGTTAGGTATTTACCAGAATATTATTCGTTTTCCCCCTCCAAAAGAATTCGTAATCAAAATGACGTAGTTAAGGTATTTACGAGAATGCTATTCGCTCTCTATGGAATGCGTCATCACAATTATCCAAAGGAATTGAGTCGGCGAGTGTTTTCGTAAAAGGAAGTATATTTTCACCGTTCGGTACTCATTTCGGTTTTTTTCCATGCGGAAGTCGCTTCCGACGTTATATAATTTCGCAATCGAGCGGAAGACGAGTTCCGATTGGGGAAAACGTAAATAAGACGGCCGGCGATGATAAACGCGTTTGGTTTCCTACTTGCAGTTGGTGTTGATGGAGTTCTTAAATGGCAACATCTCATATAGATGAAAAATGTACATCAGCGTGTTTGATACTCCATTTAGTTACTGCAATTTAATTGACGCACATTGAGTTTTTCAAAATAAAACTTTCAATACAGGATCTCAGAAAGTTAGAATTTTTTTTAAATGATCGGAAAACAGGTACGAACGAGGTACTTAACGCGCGGGTCCAGGCTCCAAGTAAGTTTAACATCTGGAAATAACGCGTTACTTCATGTGAAGTAAGGATAATGTAAATTGCGACACCTAAGTCGTAATGATTTCAATTGCAAACCGATTTTCGTACTTATTTCTTGTTATTTCAGCCGCAATTTTACCATAACTATTGAAAAAATCATCAAAGAACGATCATTGTCCATAATTTTTACTAGGCCACGTAGAATTTTTTCGGCAAACATAATTACCGTAAGTTCTTCGACCATTATTATTGACTCCCGCACTGAAATATTTTAGTCAATCATTTATATTTGATAACTTAAGAGCGCCATTACATTCTATTATGCACTTCAGAGAATAATCCAGGTGAAATAAAATTGTATTCTTACCAGTAATATGTGACACAAGCTATAGCCTTCATGCAATATAACATTTGAAATAAATCTGTTCATCATCAGAAAGACTTATTCCTAGATTTTTAACATATTATTAATTAGAAAAATTCTTTCCTCTACATTCGATACCTACTTGTTAGGAAAGTGTACAGCATATCACAAATGGACGCGTTTCGTGCAATGGAGTATTTGAAAGAAATTATATAAGTGTACGTAAGGGAAATAACGTTTTAAAGTTATTTTATTCATCATAAATAATCCATTTTCTTCCCATTTAAAATATTACATACACATGTAAGGAAATTAAACGTATTTTTGTGAGATTGTTAATTTTAGCAACAATGATGACATTTAAAAAAATTAAGAGAATGAGAACTTTTCAAAAAAAATTTATTTACAAGTAACCGAGGATATTGGCGAGCCTTCGGCTCGCTTCCATTTTAGATTATAATGCCTTTTATATCGGGTGTAGCCATCTCCGGGCGATATCGCGTCCTTCACCTCTCTGGAACGAAACTATCCCTCCCCATTGTCCGGTGATCGGGTTAGTAAATGTCGCCACAGGCAGATCAGTCATGGGTTTGCAAGCTTTCGTTTTGCGTGAAAGGGTTATCTAAAAACAATATTTTTCAAAAGGGGTCCGGGATAACCGAAGAGAATCATTTTTAATATCAAATTTAATGAAAACTAGGGCAGCCATGGATCTTCGATCCTCAACGCGATTTAAATAAACTGAAGGTTTAGTGAAAGAATTTTTATTGAATAATTAATGAAATAAATGAAATGCAAATAATCTACATAGTTCGGCCCTAGGTTAGATCTTCTTTGTTCCCTATTCATTTGACGTGTTTCCCTATTTCTTTGTCTTTCTTGTACTCTCCGATCCTCATCTACACGGGCAATCCTATGAGCTTCCGCATCTCTTTCTCTCTCTTTTTTGCAATACCCTTCCTTTGATCTCTGGCTCCTCTTCCTTTCTCTGGCAGCTGTGGCTGGGCTAATAGCTCTACCTTACCTTAGTTCCAATGATTATCGCTGCACCCTTATAGACGAACTCACAAACAATTGCTTTACTTCAAGTGTCTATCAACGACTGCTTTTAACTTCTTACAGGACCTACTATAAAGGCGACGTCAATGCAACCGTTTATTTAGATTATCAATGAAGATAAGATAACCATATAATGTGTTTACAAAGTAACATGCGTCTCTATTCTTATCTAATTTTTAATTGATGCGTGAGCCCATTTGCGTTAATAAGGATTACATATGTGTAATATGATGGTTCTACTTACAAAAAGGTAAGATTCCAGCATTCAAACGATCAAACAAAACAAAAAACAAATTAATTGCACAATTTAAAATAACACTCAATACGCTGGGAGCTTGTTTGTTATATGTACATACACATGTTATTGACACAGCTAGAAACGCTTCCCATACGCAGTCAACAAAATAATTATCCGTAGATATTTACGTTGCTATGCTTCATTAATTTCGAGGCTTATGTTAAACAAAAGTGCGAAGCGAATAACGCTATTCTTTCACCTATTTGAAGGTATAATTGATAGTAGTTGAATCGGAGGCAACAATGACGGTCGCTTTGGCAACGCCCGGAAATAGTACGAAAAATCCGCAAAACTACGAAAAAGAATGCATATTTATGAAAACTTCGACCGTGAACCGTATAAACATGACAAGAGTAAGATAATATAGCGCTTTAGCCGTCAAATGAAGCAAAAAAGATGAAAATCGGTCCATATTTACGTATTTTAACGAAAGATGGAAGAAAACCTTGCACTCTGAAAAATCGAAAATCCCGTGTAAACTTATGGGAAAATATAATTGTCTCCTGGATTCGAACCCGAGACACTTTAGCAAAGGAAAATATTTTTCCAGGGACCTCATAGCCAGTAGAAACAAAACGCCGTTTACCGCATATCTTTACGACGAGCGGTTCTCGAGAAATACGCCGATATAAATTGTAAACAAATGTCTAAAGACGTCAACGTAAAATTAATATATAGTTAGAAGTTAGATTAGATGCGTTCGGTAGAAGCCGAGAACGAACATGCGAACGGACAGACAGATAGACGGACGGACAGACCGACGCTAATTGGCACTTATGCTGGAAGTGAAACGCTCCTAAAATGTTTAAATGTGACGCGTATATACATCATTTCGATATCTTTTTGTGGATTTAATGCGTCTCATTCCAGCGCCATTGCGCCCTTGATCTTCTCGGTCCTCTTTACGTTGGAGGAGGAATCGTTGCGCTTTCTTTGGTTCTTTCTTCAAAATATTTTTCAGTTACATCTCGAATTTCTGTAATAATAATTAGGTATTTTTCCATCCTTATCATGGTTTGAAAATTACGCCACCTTCCTAATGAGAGTATACAGTACACACTTTTACCTCTCAAAACAGTAGTTTGTTTACTATTTAGTAGAAGTGAAATAAAATATATGTCCGAATTGTCAAACGTTACGCCCCTATTCATGCTGCACCCTAGGTGGGTGCCTGGCTCGCCTAGCCCTTGTTCCGGCTCTACTTCCAGGATTGATTGTTAAATTGTAGATAGCCATAAGAATACTTTGCGCGCATTTACTATGGACAAGTCTTACTTAACGTAGTTACATTATATTTCCTGTATGTCTGCTGATGGAGAAGAAAGTTGACCTAATCGGTATTTTAACTATAGAAATTTTGTCGAGTAATATATACATTTTCAAAGCTGCTCAGAACGTTGTGAAATCGCTCCGAATTCCAATTTCAGATCTACTTAGCTCCTAATTGTCAGTTACCGGATTTTATTTCACTAAATATAGTCATTCACGCATGTGTAGGTGCGCCCTTGCGCCTGCCTGTAATCAAAGAGATCGCAATGTTCATTTACGCGTAATTGTTCATTTTCCACGCTCCTCTCTCTTGTCATTCAACTCTTATCATCCTATCTCGTCGTTGTTTTCCTCATTTCACATTTTCGCTTTCATCCTTCACTCGAGAAGCTCCATTCTCGATGCCAGTGTAAAAGCGGCGCCAAATTTGCATTTGAACAGTTAAGGGGACCTCAGCTCGTTTTGGACGCAAACGCGATCTGAGAGTAAAATAATCTCACAATTTTTTTCTGATCCAAAAGGATTCCTTTATTATTCTCAAGGTTAAACATAATATATGTTTAGAAGTAGCGGAAGGATGTTATGCATATAGTGACCATCTTTAATAATTTATACGCTACTATACTGATTTTCACTTCGCTCTAACGATAAAGTTTAATATTAAAGTTCCTCATTTCATAATTTGTCATACGGCGGTCACATACCTCACTTTATCATTATTCTGACACAATTCGTTGCTTTCAATTAGCCAATAATACCACTTGTACTACTGGTTTATGTCTCGCAAATATTTGGTCATTGTGGAGGCTTATCGTAAGTTTCGCGATCCTCGCCACGCGACTAACTGCACGCGGATCATCCAAGTGCGCCGTGTGAATCAGTTGCCTTTCGATTTGCATTTCGAATGCCACGTGTGGTCGACCTGATGATTGCAAGAGTCGATTTCATTTCCACGCGCGGACGAAAACACTTTGCCAATTCCCGCTCGCTTTCATATTTCTCTCCTTCCGTTTGGCGATAATTTGCTCTCCATTAGCAGAACGAGTGCCCTCTGACACAGACAACGCAGTCGCTAAGGAATATCTATGGCAACGTTTCGCTCTCCAGGTGCATTTAATTATCCGTTTAAATGCTCTTTTAAAAGAGAAGTAGCATTGTTTTTTATCAAAGTTATCTACGGTAAAAAAAAGCAAAGAACTTCATTCTAATCATCGATAAATTTTCGGAAACTCCTTTGATCTTTCACTCAAATATGTATGTATCAAATAAATAAAAAATAAAAAAAAATATATATATATATATGTGTACATGAATAAGACTGCGGAAAATAGGAGTATATGGAGAACCAAATTTAACCATGAATATATATGTGTGTGTGTGTGTGTGTGTGTGTGTGTGTTGGAGGAAGCCCAGTGGACATATACCTAGACTGGAGAGCCGCTGAGGGTGCTGAGGACACACGTGTTTTCGTGTGTCCTCAGCACCCCCAGCGGCTCTCCAATCTAGGTAAGTGTCCACTGGGCTTCCTCCAACACCTTTTTGCCACCTTTACTATTACCTTTCCTTTTCTTTAAGCTTATATATATATATATATATATATATATAATTTAGTCGAAGAACTTTCGGATGATTAATGGTTTCATTGGGAACTCCGGCATAAATGCAATTGAATGTTTCTAATTAGACCAAGTCTAATTATTGTTAAAACCGAAATTGGTCAATTCGTGAAAATTTGAGAGACGACAAACTTCAGGCAGATATTTTAAAATCCCTGCTAATATTATCCCAAAAATGTTTTCATATATCTAAAGCTAAACACTTTATATATGATTCATATGCGACTCGACTCAATTGTTGGATATGCTTTTCTGTAGGCTAATTCCCTCCGCCTCTCCAAGGGATTTCCGAAAGGAATCACGTATCCGATAATTGAAATGTTTGCGGCAAACAGAATCGCATATCCCGCGTCACTGCGATGAATGTATTGGTGCAGTTAAAGATACACTCCGTCAAATGTGTGCACGTGAAGGTTTATACGCTCTTCTTGCGGATGCTTTGGTCGTTGCGAAATCCTACTTTACTAAGAAGCGCCACGTTAGGTCATTGAGCTAAAGCATACACAAAATACCCTAAAAACACCGTGCTAAAAAGTTTTCTCATGACCTTCAGCCGTGTTTCCAGATTTTTCCGATAACACGCTCTTTTTAAGTATGTTATAATGCTTCAGAAACACTTACCAATCTTTCAATTTTGATCAATTACTAAATTACATATATGATGATAGTAACGGAACGTAAAGATCTTGGATAACCAGAATCTTTCATCTGTTAAAAAAATTCACATTTTATTTCGTAAGAAAACAAATGCCACCACCCTCCAATCCTTAATCACTCTTCGAAAGCCTTACTAATACTTTGTTTTCGGCACGAGAAGATACTTTTTTCAGGTTCGTTTCTTCTAAAAAATTACCGGTTACTTAGAAGAAAATCGGTGTTGCAAGAGACCGTTTTTTAATCTCACAATCAGTATATATAATCAACGCTTTAAGAATGGATAACATTACTGTCCGCGCTAAGTAAAATATTATGTAAGGATTAATAGAAATTCGTTATATGCGTATCTCATTTGTAATATTTATGGCGATATGGTGCCATTTTATGACGCTAGAGGTTTCTTGAAAGAGAATTCTTTAGCACATCTAACGTTCCCTTTTTAACCAGAAATTAAGCAATATTTCCCATGTTCTAGAATAAGCACTTAAATATCAAACGATGTTTCTTTTTGACTTTGCTTTCAGCCATAAAACGAGCTCGATAATTCCCGAGTGAATTAATACTATTCAAGTATGGAAGATTAAGGATGTTCCTGAAAGTAGTGCTCTCTTCCACACCGAACCAATTATACATTGCGCATAATAACTTTTTCCCACACTTATTGATAGAAATTGAGATAATTTGCGAGAGCGTCGCCGGTATGCAAGCAACTCGCGAAAATATTAACTTACCAATTCAGAACTCACAGTGTGTACATGTGTCAACATATTCTTATTGGGTAATATTTATGCAATTAGTTTTAGCTATATAGTGAAAATTATTCCCCACCAACGAAAATTACATCTATTGGCTTGGTAGAATATGTTAAAGTAATACTAAATAAAAGTATAGTCTGTGTGATGTTGAAATAAACTTATTTATTTATCCCGTCTTTCAAAACATTACAAAAGTATTTATACCTCATTTCAACGGAGTCTATAATTTTGTAATACACACTGTTATTCAAGGAATTGAGTTATTTTCCGACGTTCAGTAAATGTGCTAATCAGAAAATTTTTTGTATACTAGTATTTACTTTGACTTCAAGGCGCGTCAAAGAGCGCAGTTTGCACACAAGGTTCGCAGTCCTAACCTAACTTTCGTCACTTTATTAACAGTAAGGAAATTTGCGCAGTAATCGTTTCCGCCACAGCTGATCGGCTTCGCGTGTTGATTTAAAAATTGTTTTGCTATTATAAAAAGAGAATTAGAGCTGAATATGAGAAGAACTGTATCGCTCTGACACATTTAAATTAAAATGAGATATGTACATGTTTCTTTGGAATCCTTTTAGGATCGAATCAATATCGCCATTAAAGATAGAATTCAGATTGCTTCATGCTCAAAGAAGCATAAATTGACCAAAACATAATTTCCATCTTCAAGTCCACTCGTAATCACCAGGTAATTTAATTGGCAGGGAACATCATTTTAGAACTTTATAATTTAGTTCAAAAGATCCACGATTTTGGAATTCGGGTAATAATACTAACTCCGAACCTATAGACTTTTAGATAGAAGAGATCATGCGCTCTTGTTTGTGAGAAATTTGTAGAATCCATTTATTTTTATTTTTAAGGTTCCCAAGTTTAGAGAAATAGGGCAAAATACTGGTAGAAATATAAATTATCAAAGTGTTGAATTGGCGATGGAGGAGAACATTTCAGTGAAGATATTTCTACGATTTAAATTACAAAAATGCATCATTATTGTCATGACCATTTTTATTAATTTAATGCGGGTGGTTAGAGTATCTGCCAACAGATACTAAGGTCGCTGTTTCTAATCCCGCCGAGGACATGGATTTTTGTGTTCACCATACTAAGTTATTTGTAAGAGTGGACTAGATCGCATAAATATAGTACTTAAATAAAGTTGAGTTATTATTGTTATTTTCCTATGCTTCTTTTTTTGGAACCTATTTACATTCCATTTTCATCATTACATTCTCTGCCATTTTAGGCTGCAAGTGCAATAAAGGCGCGGAAATTGATCCATTCACGGGACAAATGTTAAAGCCATATGGTATTTTCGAAACGCTTTTAAAAACGCTGTTTGGTGCTAACTTATTTCATTCGTCCTGCGTCCCTACATATTTCTCCCTCATTTACCATTTAAAACAGTACGCCCCACTGCCTTAACCTCACTTCCTAATTGCTTTAGCATTTTTATTTTCGTTCGTCAATTCAACAGAAATATTTGTAATTTTGGGTCACACGGTCGGTTCAATGGTAACAGATTACGTTGCTAGGACAACGCAATCGGTAGTAATCGACAGACTGAAGCCTATTAGGGGAATGTTTTGCAACCGTGGCCAAATGATGTTGATGGTGGGATTAGTAGAGTCGATAACCCAAATATTGGCCCAGATTTCGTAAACAGAAGCGAATATGATATCTGATAACAGCGAACATTCCAAGGGCTCTTACGAAGTATACCTGGCCCTCCTATAACGCGGGGGATGCGATCTGGAAAAACACCGTGTAATGTGAATCCGCGTTAAGCGAACCCTGTTTTACATTGTGAAATTGGGGCTGCGTTCCATACCTTTCATGCAACATCATCCAAAACAAAAATTCCAAAACCTATGTCTCTTATGCACATTAATGTAATGAGGAAGTCTCATCTGGGTTAAAAACTTGCTGTGTCCTTTATCTTTCACAATAGCCATAAACTCATCTCGGAATTTGTAAGCGGAAAAGTCATCAGCACTAGCAGTTTGATATTATGAAAAATTTTCGCGCTTTCTGAATTTCTAAAACCAACCTTGCTAAGAATTGCTCAGCAGTTGAAGGACCTGCCTCTTCTTTCTGTAAGTGATCGTAAAGCTTCTGCGCCTCTGCACAGATGGTGTTAGAGCTATTCTCCATCTTCTATCTATTCTGGTCTTCCACCCAGATAGCCAATATCTTTTCCAACAATGTGTTTCTCATTCTTGCCGTTTTCTTTGCAGCTATTGATCACGACTGACAATGAGACACAGAGCTTCTAATTTTTTTCCGCATTCTTCTTTATTGTACGTATGCTTGACTCGTTCACGTTATACATATAAATGCCCAAGCGACGCAGTTGTCTCTCCACTGTCATGTCATTGAATAATAGCAAGGATTGATTCTCGAGTTATTGCAGTCCCGGATTTATTCATGGGGGTAGCCATAATATGTATTAAATATTAAAAATAAATTAAGATACGAATGCACGAATAATAATAAAAGGAAGAAAACTTAAAAGGTAAGAAATGCAAGAGCCCTTCAGCTTGTCTCTCCCTCGCTCAGCAATCGGTAATCCCAAGTCCGACCAAACCGCGTTGATGCAAAACGTAACCCGCGTTGATTGAGTTTTTTGTAGTAAAAAACAAACCGTGCTGTTGCGAAGCCGTGTTATAAGAACCCGTGTTATAGGAGGGTCAGGTGTATAACAAAGGCTGATAAATTTTTCTGGAAAGAATTGGAGAATGTCTCTCTTTTCAAAATATAGTATATCGTATTTTTGTTTTAAATATTAAAAAGACGTCTTCCTGCGCTGTTTTCCTTCTTTTCATTCCTAATAAGCTGACTTCTTCAATTTCCAGTGTTTAGATAGTATTCTTTAAAAATTATCTTTCATTTTGTGTAAATCATTATTTTAAATGGACGACTTTTATTTATATATTAATGAATTACTATAATAAAAGTCTCTGTTGACTGGTTTATCTGACATATTTCAAGACTACATCAGATCGGGAGAGAGGTTTTTAAATATGTAAACACTTGGTTTTCACTCCTTACGGTCATTTTTCTTAGCAGAGCAGTTTATTGAGAAGGAAAGGATTTGTTCATTTTAGGTTAAAGTGGAAGAACCATGCATAAAAAATAAATACGTCATGTTTAATTTCATGTCATTTTTTATGGGAATTTACATTATTATTTTTATATTAAGCATGCGCATTTTAAAATTATCAGTACAATTTATACGCGTATACTTCTGCATGCAGTTTTCCTTCTTAAATTTTTATGACATTAGCTTTATATTATGTATTCGTACTTTATCTTATCAGAAACAATAGCAATAAAATATAATTTTATTTTCAAATTAAGAAAGCTGTGCTCGATGAATGGGTTCATCAGAAGAATGAGCTCTACTAGCTTTAGAATATGTTCAGGTTTGGGTAACATTAAAGAATATAGGATAAAGAACATAATGAAGAGAAAAAATAACCACTATTGCCGAAGAGTTAGCACAAGCCAATTAATAGTAATTGTGTTTATACGCAGGTAATATTTAATATGCTAAGGCATGATATTTTCTGTCATGAAAAGTTCGCTCATTTATTTTCCCATCTCTGTCCAGCATTGTATGTCATAAATCAAATCGGGATCTCTCTCGTGTTATTGACCGACATATGGTAGTTTCCCGTATGTCATTGGGGCACAAAAAACTCATATGACTCTCGAACCAACATCAGTTTTGGATCCATTTGGGTTGAAATACGGTGCCATCAAAGGAGTTGGAGTGGCTTTAATCGGTATTTATTTATTGTTAAATTGCCGTCTCATATTCTATGAAGCGTGTGGCGATTGTAAATTATCCATATTAATGTTTGGTAACTTAGGAAATAGCATATTTAAAAAAAATGATAAAACGTAAAAGAGTGAAGCATTAAGAACTGAAAATTCGTCGACCAGAACATTCGCCACCCTATCGCTTCCCAAAATCTAAACTTACTGCAGTTCGAGCATATTTCCCTCCTCATCGTGTGAATTCTGTTTCTCTATGTCTGGACTTATTGTTTCTCCTTGTGGTAACTGTATTTCGCCAACTGAGGGAGAGATTCTCTTTCGTAGCTGTAAGGAAAATGGTTCGACGACTTTGAAATGCTCTCAGACATTACGTATTTTGACGCCGATGAACAAAAAAAGCAAAAATAACGCGCTTCTTCATATGGCTCAAACGTATTAGATGCTGGATATTTTAGCTCTGGTTGTAACACTTCTTATGAAAATAAATAAAAATTCCCAACTGAATTGCGTTTCGATAAAACCTATACAAGACAAAAACAAGTGATGGAAGAATTGCAGAGCAAATTACATAACGCGCTTTTTTCATATAGAGCTCTATTCCGGAATATTGTTCGTATGGACGAACAAACGGAGAGACAAACCGAATACATATGCGGTTATTTTTAGCAAAAAAAAGCGCTAAAAATCTGGAGGTAGAAAGTTTAATCTTCAAAATTTTTTATGGAAAATATGAAAGAATCATTGCAGGATATCTTATTATAAGAAAAACTTTGATGTCAGACAGTGTTATTAATTTTCACTGCAACTAATAAATCTAGTTTTCGATGAGAAACATAGCGCGTCAAAAAAAATGTGCTTTAGTCTTTATCTGGAAATATAGTGAGAATCACACCTTCACATACAGGTCAATTTCGCGAGCATAATGTTCCGGAAGAGCCCCACGAATCTCCAAACTGAGAACAGAAAATAAATAAAATAATGGCGCAAGGTATACCTATGCACATATCGCAGTATACATCTACTTGTATAATATCAATTCATTGCTTACAAAAACGCTTTGGTATATTTAACAGTTAAGGGAGGTATTTATTTATTTTTTCCATTTTCTTCTTCCCTAACGCGCCAGCATTTAATGAATGTAAGCGAGTGCCACGTTATTGAAACTCGTCTTTCTGCTTCCTCTCTCGTTTCGCAGCGGCAGAGGGCGTTGGAGGAGGGGGCGAAGGGAAACGGGACGACTTGAAGGGGGGAAAAGAGAAGGGGGGATGGAGAAGAGGGGAGAGGGGCGGAGGAGAGGGGAAGGGGGGAGGAGAGAGGAAGGGGGGAGGAAAGGGGAAGGGGGGAGGAGAAGGGAAGGGAGGAGGGGGAGAAGACAAAGCGGGAGATGAGAAGGACGAAGGGGATGCCGGAAATGCTGATGGCGGAGGAGGGGTTGGCGAGAGGATCGCTTCGTGGGCCAAGGGCAAGGCCCGCAAGTTCTTCTCCCTGAAGACCCTGAGGCGCCGGGTGCCCATCACGGAATGGCTGCCGCGTTACACCCCGAGGGACGCCGTGGGAGACCTGGTCGCCGGAGTGACCGTGGGCCTCACGGTCATTCCGCAGTCCCTCGCATACTCCTCTGTAGCCGGCCTACCTCCTCAGGTGAGATTAACCGCCTCACACCCCGCCCCACAATCGAAACTTTGAAACTTTTTTCATAGCTACCCATTTGAGAGAAACAGTGACACTCCCTCCGTCTCTCAAAAATTCGCGCGTCTTTTGAGCTTTCATAAGTGTTTGTGCCTTTCTAATATTTATTCAATGAATGCATACGTTTTTTCATGGCTATAGCGACTCAGATTAGTATTTTCCGCCAATATGATGAAATACATTGGTCTTTTTCATTCAGTTCCCTTTTCAAGTCAGTTTTTAATGTCTTATTAAACGATACACTGATACGAAATATAGGTATAATTTAATTGCTCAGCATTATTTCATTGTTTATATCCCTAGTATAATTACGCCCGAATAATGACGTTTATCTATCTATATTCTCCACTGGGTATAACTTGTCTGACCATTTGTTCGTGTAAATCACCAATAAATCTCCATTCTAATTGAAAATAATTTTACAAGTGTATAAAAATATAGAATCAACTAAACACTATTGTAGTGGCAAAGTGTAGGGTGAAGCGTTATTAATAATATTCTAGTAAGACGCTATTTAATGAAGCGACATTTTGCATGAATCCATCCCTTAACTGTTATTTACGCTGCACCTATAAAACCCAATGCGAAAACGCGCGCATTGAGGTAAGAGATCGAATCGCAGTTAAACCTGGTCTCATAGTCTATAAGAACCATGACCGCCGTTTATATATTCAAACGCGTGACTTGACACGATTTCCTACCGTTGGCACTGGAGCTCATGAGATCGTCTTGCGAGATCCCAATGCAAGCGGATCGCTCATTCTTTTCGCAAAGGTTTTTTTCTTCTTCTCTCCGCCAATCAGCCTCGGGCGGACGATATGACTTCCTGCTCCCGCGAATCGTAGGCACGCGTTCGGATTAATAGAAACGTAAACGCCAATGCCATTCCCGTTACTAAGTTACGCAAATCGTCATTAAGGTCGTTGAAGTTATAGATTTATCATTTTTACGTATTTAATCATTAACCACGTCGCAATTAAGACCTAGAATCCGACCACTATGGTTTTCGAATAATGGCGTCATTATGTTCGAGCTTCCTCCGAGGCTGCTGTAATTATAAGGAAATACGGCTGATTACTCGAATCTTATCTCTACCATTCCAGTTTAAAGTTTCCAATGGGGAAAATATAGCCTAATACACATTTCGACGCGTTCCAAATCTATTTCGTGGATACGGCTAAGTTTGGATGGGTAGAATTTTATAATTGGCAGCGAAAGGGTGTTGTGGATTAAAGCAATTTTTAAACTAGCGCCACAGGTTCCGATAAAGAATTATAGGTAAACCCTATGGGTAGAATCCAATTAGGTAACTAAGACAACTTCTGTAATGTAAACTTTTATTCGAATAATGGAGTTTTGCTGATCGCCAAAATGAGGACGAAAAGTATAAAATCGCGCGTCGTTTCCATCGACTATTTTTCTCGGAAAACCGATTCCAGTCGTATAATACGCATTTCACCAATTCTAATTCACATCGTTGTTTTGAATTCGCGTTACGAGTTTTCTTGCAATAAAAACAGTACCTAGTAATATTTATAAAGCGTTGGAAACCTGTTGCAGACTGAAACTTAGCGAAACAGAGGAAAGTTAGGGCTAACTTAAGAGCGGCTTTTCATCGGATCAATTTGTCCCTCAATTTCGGTGGATGTTTGCCGAGGCGCAAACAATCGGTCAACATTCGTTTCTTATTTAGTCCTACGGCTCCCATTTACGCTGAGTTTATCTAAGCAAAGCAGTCCAGTTTCAAGTTTTCAGTCAACAGGGTAATTTATATCTAAGGCAATGGCGTCATCGTCTAAAAACTTTCCCTAGCGGTTTTACAAGCCCTTTTGCGATAGAGTCCTAATTTCGGTAACCCTTCACTCGAATGATTTAAAATTAGGTAACAGTACTTATGAAAGGACGAGGAGCCAGAGATGCTATCAGAAAGGGCAAGATTGCTGCGTATGTTTCGTCGACTGGCAGAAAGCCTTTGATAGAGTAAATTGAGTACTGCTGATGAGGATATTAAAGTATATAGGTGTAGACTGGAAAGACAGGAGAATGATCAGGAATCTATGTGTGAATCAAGTTGTAAAAGTCATGTTGGAGAATGCGGACACCAGCGAAGTAAATATCGGGTTGCTGTCTATTGCCGATCCTATTCAATATATATGCAGAGAGGCTAATGCAAGAAGCCTTAGAAGGCTCGGGAGATTTCAAAATTGGAGGAAGGGTTATAAGAACAGTGAAGTACCATGATGATCAAGTACTTATAGCAAGAAAGGAAAAGGAACTCCAGAAAATGATAAATAAACTAGTGATAACAGGTAGAAAATACGGTATGGAAATTAATACAGAAAAATCCAAGGTCATGCGAATATCAAGTAAAGAAGAAGAAAATTTGAATATAAGTACTGGAGGAAATTCATTAGAACAAGTTTCACATTATAAATATCTTAGAAGCATCATAACGAGAGAAGCAAAATGTACAGATGAAATCAGGACTAGAATAACAAAAGCAAAAGCCGCTTTCAGAAGAAAGAAACTCCTATTAACGGGGAATATAAAGGAGGATTTCCGCAAGAAGTTGATAAAATAGCTTTGTATGGGGCTGAAACATGGACGCTGAGGAAAAATGATATTAAATACTTGGAAAGCTTCGAAATGTGGACATGGAGAAGAATGCTGAAGATAAAATTGTGCTCTTCTGAACGTGATTGAGATGAAGGAAAACGAGCGAGTGAAATTAATGGAGCTCTTCGGTGTCTTCCTTGTGTGGGCGGCGATGGCAAAAGGAAGGAGGAATGGAAGGGGAAAGGTGGGAACGGGGCCACGGGCGAGGGATGGGGATGAGGGGAAGTTCGAAAGGGAGGAGGATGTGCGTGAGGGGGCGAGGGATGGGGGAGGAGGAGGGAAGGAGATAGAGAGGTCCCCTCCTTTCCCTCTCGCCCCATTCCAGCTTCCTCTCTTCAAATTCTCCCCTCTCGCCTTCCCATTTAATATGCGCGGACGAAGGCACTCTTTCTCGGCCGTCACCAAGGAGACCAAAGCACTTGCACCGCCGTGACTCAACCTCACGGGGCGTCGGAAGGAGGGAGAAGGAAGAGGAGATAGAGTGCGTGAGTGAGGAAGGTGCGTTGAGAGAGGTGAGGTGGCGGGATGGGTGCGTATGACAGGTGACGACGAATTCTGAGGGCGGAGAGAGAGAGAAAATGAGAGAGAGAGAGGCAGGTTTCCTAGCGATTCGCCTGTCTCCAGTAGGATGTCCTCTAGTGACCACGGCCACCGAATCTTCTTCCCTCCTCCTAACCTCCCTCCCGCAATGTCCTTCCGCCGCCTTGCCTGGATGGTCGCCTCGATGGACAGCGAGATAGTTTTCTTGGAAACGCCCGCGATGGGAGCGAAACGAAACAGACCTTCTCCCTCTCCTCCCCTCCCCTTCCTCCTCCTCCCTTCCTCCTCCTCCCTTCCTCCTCCTCCCTTCCTCCTCCTCCCTTCCTCCTCTTCCCCTCCTCCTCCTAACCCCGCCTCATAAACGCACGCTCACGTCGTGCTGCGTTTCCCGTTGACCCACAGACTGTTCGAGGGGTCATTATCCTCGCGATGTCGCGATTAAAGAATGTTGCGTTTCCTAGCTGAGGGACTGGTTTCGTATCCCGGCGGCGATGGATTCTCAGATCGAAAACGTTTCATCTGTTGCGTGTTTTGAAGAGGACGTGAAACAGACTAAAGAACCATGGAAAATGGGTCGCTAGGTACGTTTCCTCGATAGAGGCCAAGGAAAGAGAGGACTTTCTTCATTCTACCAGAAGTATGAAAACTGATTTTTGGGAATCGATGAGCGAAATATGTCGCTATGTCATCCACGGCGGCGGTGAAAAAATATCAAAATATACACTCCACATTTGTTTGAGTTTTTTCTTTCTCTCTCGAGAATTCTGTTCGAAATTTTGATTACTTTAAAATGGCTACATAAGGATTAAACTTACTGCTTAAGAGAGAAAGAAATAACATTCAATCAGAAATATTTTTAGATGTTTTAAAATTCTACAAAAATTTTATTGATTATTTATTTTGATCATCCATCAATAAAATCGGTACTGGTCGGTTATACGCCCACACGGTATATACATAGGAAAACAAAGGTTTTTTAAGTTTCATCTTTCTCCCACATTGAAAGGATATATTGAGGAGCGTTCGGCTCGCTTTGTTGTAATGAGTAGTCGTCTCCAGGCGCTACCGCGCCCTTCGCCTCGCCCGGATCCAAAGAAACCATCCACGTTGTCCGGAGATTGGGTTTGTAAATGTTGAGACCGGCCAATCAGATAATTATTATTTATTTTATGGGGGCTCCGTCCCCAAACCCTAGAGCAACCCAACTACAGTAGTGCCTTTTGTTTTTTGTCATTTTGTTTACATTTTGTAGTAGGGGGGTACCCATGTAAAGAAGTGCCCAAACATCTTTACGACATTCCTTTCATTAGAATTGGATTCAAAAGGTTAATCCTTTATTATTAGAAATGGTAACTATTAATAAAACTAATAAATAATTGCGTTTCGTTAGCAACTATAAATAAAATTGTAATTAATTGCGTGTGGGCGTATAACCGACCAGCACCATAAAATCAATGTAATGAGTAATTGAAAATAACTCGATTCACAGATTTAATATGCCATTCCATATAAGAGAAAAATGGAATATAATAAACAAATATGTATTAACTTCCGTGGGATATTTTATTGGATTTAGAGCTGAAATATATCGAGAATAGCTTGTTGTACACAAGTTTTTCCTGTCTTAATTGAAACATATTGCTACAAGAATGAAACAAAAGTATAAAAATCCATTCTCAAATATAATTATTCCACCTTAAATAAATTTGCGCTAAATATCTCGCAGTTTCATGTTACCTATATTTTTATCACTGCTAAAAAAGGAACGTAATGAAAGTTGTTACTAATATTGACGCCATTTAATGCGGTTCCAAAGTTCAAGTCCTGGTAAAAACACCTTTCTATTCTTTTAGAATTCAAAATCGTTATTCTCATCATAGAGCGTACATCACTTCAAATGCAAAAGTCCTTTCAGTCTCTAGAATGTTTCCTCTTTTGTTCTTGTGCGAAGAGCTGTTTGTTATCTTGCTTCGTCTTGCGATACGTAGTTCGACCATTTTTGTTTTACGAGAGCGAAAATTAGCATCTGAGAGCATGCAAACAAATGACTCGATTTGCTTCCTTTTCGTTTGTTCTCCTTCGCGGTTCATTGTATTGATATTGTTTTGCATTCTCTATAAATTCATTTGGGAATGTCAATAAGCCCGTTAGTGTTTTGTTCTGGTTCATTCGTCGCATCGCTCACGAATAATTGACGACGGAGGCAACGGCCATGGGACGTGTAACTTGAAAGAGTAAGATTCGTAAAACGTATAGAAGGGAAGATATTCCGGTTCCTCCGATCAGAGGCATCCATTATTCCAATAAAGGAGAATGAACTCCGGAAATATGACTCGAATCCCTGAAATAAACAGTCTCTCATCAACACTTAAAGTGTCTCCATAACATTAACTATATTTCGAGAACGAAGATTCACTACAAGTTGAGAGCGTCTTAGTTACAGCTTATCTTATTGTTCATTGATGCGTTTGTGAGGTCGTAAATCAAACTCGTCGTGCAAACAATTCTTGTGAGATCGATGGTTTGTGAATCACTGTTTTTTTTAATCTGGAGATTAGGACATCTGTGAAATGGAAAAGTTACACTACGCATTCCTTAGCACCTTATAACCTACATTTGAAATTCGTTACGAATAAGGTTCAAACCCAGCCCTTTGAAAAGTACGAAGTTTCTTACGAATTAAGATGGTTCCCGAATCTAGCCTATTTCTAATGTGTCCCAGAATATTCCTATGCGATTAGAAAGGATTTGTATTTCTGGTAGTGCTTAATTTTAATTTTACTTTCTCATGTATGAAGTATATTGAGAAAATATTGTAATCTTGAAAAAATTCGATCTCTAGATTTTTATGGAAATATACGTTTTAGGTGTACCTGAATCCGTAAAAGTGGTTTCCGCATTGCCGTTTGTGTCCGCCTGTCTGTTCGCGGCCTAAACGGTTAACAGGAAAATTAATGAAATCTCGTACTTAGGCATTTTATCATACAGAATAGAAACTATGAAGAAACGGTTGAAATTGCACAATAATTAAGCGCAGTTTATTCTACGCATTTTTAACTACAATTTGATTTTCTCAAAAACGGCTTTAACGATTTTGAACAAATTTCGTACAGTTACTTGAGTTTACGTCTGCCATAATTCTAAATAATTCATATTACTCAAAAAATGAATATAAGGCTAGTTTATTTTGAGAAACTTTAATAACAATTGGATTTTCTAAATAACAGCTAATACGATTTTCATCAAATTTCGTATAGTTATTTAAGTTGATGTTGATGTTTATGATGATTCTACATCGTTCATATTTTTCAAAAGATAACTAAAGGACACATTAGTATACGAGAAAGTTTGTACAATGTATGTTGTACCGATTTTTTCTCGAATTTATACATGTAGATTTATGTTATAATCTTGGAAGCGCGTTTTTGTTTTAAGCTGTAAGAAGAGCCACTATGGTGATTTTTCGTATTGTCGAAAGGAACAAAGTGACTATCAGTGATTCGGAACCGATTTCGAACTATCTTTTTACGATCTTATTACTAAAATTTCCCCCACAGGACAGCCAACTGACAATGGCGACTTAGTTGTCAAATTTGACAGAGTTGATTTTCGAAACCGAGTGTTTGCTTAGTTGGGATTATATTTTACAAAAATTACAATTTAGTGCATCTAAGGCGAAACGCTCGGGTTCATATTTATATTTTATACTGAACCATAAAAAATCTACAAGTGAAGCGAAGTTAATTATATGCTGCTTCGTTACAAACCAATCTTATGATTCAAAAATATGTTTATTGATAAATTAAGAACAAGTTATCGAACTCACCGATTGACTGAAAAAATAAACTATCAACGTTTGACACCTGGTAAACTATTGTTTAATCCTTTGGAAATTTCAAGCGCCTTTTATTTATTTATTCATATTACGCATCGATTAGAGCAGGGGTATTCAAACTTTTTTCTCCGTGGCCCAATAAAAATAGGAAATATGTTATTCGGCCGATCAAAATTATACCTTATAAAATATTGTCAATTAAGAATTTCTAAGGATGTATTTAAAATCAAAACGGTACAATCAAATAACATTTAAATCCCATTAGTTGATTTTGATTATCTTGGCAACATTTCAGCCTAAATTTTGTGTTAAAATATCTTGGATTGGCCCTTCTTTGAGGCCCTTACTGAACATTTTGCGGCCTATACTTTGAAAAACCCTGGATTAGAGGATGGGTCGGCAACCTACGGCCAGAGAAGCTATGATTAAAATATTATGGGAAAAAATGTAATTTAGACAATTTCAAATTTTATAAGTAAAGTTATGGCCCCAAACCTTTTTCTGGCTAAGTATTATCGCTAATCAATTATTTCAACCTGATTGTCACTGCTACGGGATCTCAGAACTTTTCAAGTAACTACCGATTTAAACGCTAATCCGGTACGCCGATCTCTCGCGACTTCCAATGCGGCCCTCCGAAGCATTCACCACTATGAATGAGGCCCGCCATGTAGAAAACGTCTCGGATCTCTGAGTTAGACCATAATTTACCATTGAGTCATTTTTTATTGTGGTTTAACGTGATGTTTTTGTTTTTGCGTGCGCGCGCGCGTTTGCGTGCGAACGCGCGTCAAGGGGAAGAAGGAGAGAGGGGGAGAGACGGGGGGAGGGAGGGAGAAAGGGGGGAGAAGGTGGAGGGGGAAGGACGGCGTAGAATATGACGTAGGACGTGAAGGACAGGAAGAAAGAAACACCGCAGGAAGGTTAAGATAATTGAAATGCAGTTAACACCTCTCCATTATCGTATCTATTCTGTAACATTGTTTCTACCTGGTTATTACGTTAGTGTATGTACCAATCCATAAGCAGCAGTAACGATTCTCTATGCGTGTACAGAATATTGCATTTCTATTTCTCATTCCCTCCATTAATCTTTCCCTTAAAATTACTGTTGAAGATGGGCCATGTATTTTCTAGAACTCATCGCTGTCTTCGCTCGGAGAAAGTAATTAATCTTAACTTTAGTCTGAATATAATTTCTCGGGGTTTTTCTTCAGAGAATCTTAAACTGGGACGCAATGCATTATTCTGCAAATCTGGTTAAAATTTGTACGCCGTTGAAAACAAAATCTACGCTGTAAGAACAGCTGACATTTTCGATTTAAGAAAAGGATAATGATAAAAGAGAAAATTTCATTTGATTATTAATTCGTTATCATTATTAATGTTCAATTTCCCTATAAGAATAAGATATGTAATTTTAAATTCCCGTTCGAGAACTATTGTGGGAAAATTGGCGCGAGATCAGAAAAATATTAAAAGATATAGCAAATTTAGTTTTTGTATTAATAATATTTTTTATTTGCGTTTAATAGCAAATGAAAAATCAAATAGCTGATAAAAATAGTGTAGGAGTGATACTGTTTACTTTAAGGTTTTTTTGGCGGTTTTATAGCTATAGGAAATATCTATGACATTCATCGAGTGAAACGGTGAACTTGGTAACTTTTTAATTATTCATTTCTGGAAAACAATAACTGATGAAAACGTTCCAAAAGGCTTCACATACTTTCCCTAAACAATTTTGAAATTTTTAAGCAAAAAATCTTAAATGGATTAGGTGAAAGAGTTTACTACCATATCTTTTCATATAATGTACACAATTAACAATAGAGACGTAAATTCATATAAGTTGCAGGAAAAGCATAAATTTATTGTATTTCGCTAACATTTTCTGTAAAAGTTTAACCCAACGACCCTTCGATTTTGTCTGAATGTTTACTAAAATCAAATCTCACTCTGCGCTGACACGGTATCGCACGCGTGGCAGGTGTCAATTGCAAGAGCATTTTTTAAAGTCATCAGAATTGTGACATTTAGAAACGAGTCGTTTCTTTTATGGACAGGTTTGAGATTTATTTGCCGCCGTCCATGGTATTAAAGGACGTATATATCTAAACGAATCTTCTTGCATCTCTATCCTCGCAGTACGGCCTCTACGGCTCCTTCCTCGGTAGCCTGGTCTACATTGTGTTCGGGAGCTGCAAGGACGTCCCGATGGGCCCAACGGCCATCGTCTCCCTCCTAACTTATCAAACCGTGAAGGGAATGGGACCGCAACACGCCATACTCCTCTGCTTCTTGACCGGCTGCGTCGAACTCCTCATGGGAGTATTCGGACTCGGTGAGTTGTCTCTCTCGCACTCTTCCTCCCAAACCATAGCTGATGGTGAAACTCGCTTCCATTCCTCTCTTCCTTTCATCGACTGTGTGTCACACACATTTTTTCCATGACTTCACGCAACCATTTCACCGGTAAGTATTCTGTTCTTTTACTCTGAACTTTTTCCTGCCCTCCTAATGTCGCTTGTGTATGAAGTTCAAATAGAGTTCGGTCGCGTAGATCAAGGTCCGCACGGAGAAAAAAACTAAAATCCGCCTCCTTAAATGTTTTCTGATCTGTTCTAATATTTAATGAAATACGGAATTTGAAATGCTTATAATAATTTTTTATTTGCACGCTAGGTCAGAGGCGTAGCTAGGGTCTTCGGCGCCCGGGAGCAAGGCATCTTTTTGGCGCCCCTAAGGGTGGGAGTTATATTTCCAGTCTGGCCCATATGACCTTTTTTCTTGCCACCAAGTTCCAGGGGGAGGGGATTACGGGGTCTCCTGTACTTAATTTAGCGTGTTGACATATTTAAGCAAATCCCTGTTTTGCTACCATATGCAACAAACATTTGAATTGGAAATTGGTGCAAGGCTAGATGGCAGGAGATACCTCAACTCAATTGCAAACCCCCCAAGCCCGTCGGCACAACATCTTTTACAACTGATATCTAGTCTAAAGAAATATATAGGCAAAACAAGAGTGTAACCCGAAACTCGAAGAATGAGCGACAAACCTAAAGACTTCGGGTGAGACATGAAATGGTGGCAACCTGAGTGGCCACCTCAAATTCGTCAATGACCGGGAGATTACCTAATCTGACCTGGTGATTTCCCAATTTAGCCCGGAGATTCTCATATGTGAAGAAATTGAAGTATGTTTACTGTTTTTAAATGTTTAATACAAAAGAGATAATTAGTTTTCATAGAAATGTGAATGTGATGAGCCATATTTTGTCACTCTCTCACGCAACTTGGCGGCTCCCTCGAACACCAACGAAAGATTGCAGCACCACCAATCCCAAATCACCGAATAAACGTAGTAATCAGAGCTACGAGCCATTCGCTGAGATTTAGAATTTGTCGTTGCCGGAGATATGGTGGTAGCAAATACACCTAAATGCGAGTCACCCACAGAGTTTTAGTTGCTGATGCGATAAGATTTTTTCAGTGCGTATTTCACAAATTAGACGTGTTTCTTTTAAGATTCTTAAGTTTCCAAACTAAAAAGAAATGTGCTGACCGAAGAGAAAATGTAATATCGAGGCCCTCGAAACTGTTACTTCATAGAGAGTATTCTGACTTATTTATGCACACATGTAGCGATATAGCATGGGTTTGGGATAGACTTCGGAGAAAACCCAAGCGATAGTTAGGGTCTGTAGTAAGCACCATTAATTTTTAGACTTTCTAAATCGTACTTTCATAACATCGTAGCTAATCTAGCTGCCCTGAATTGTGGAGTGCTTAGTTATGGTGATCACATATGATTGACTATTTTAAGAGACAGTTCCATAAAAAAACCGGACTATTAAAAATTTTACGGGACATTTTTTAGCTTTGAATTTAAGACAAAAAATAGTCTTTGAAAGTATATAAGAAAAAAATATATCTTTTACAAAAAATGTACAGAAGATAAACGTCTAGCAAATAAAAAGAACAAAACCATTATTCTTGAATAATAAAACTGAATTGCACGCAATACTAAGAACATATTCACAAAGAATAGTTTTCGTCAGAGTAATAAATAAACAATATTTCTCGTAAGATTTTTTGCGCTTCAGAAGATCTTCATTAGTAAGAACATAATTATAAAAGTCTTTACAAGAAAGATATGTAGTTGCTTTTCACCTACAGCTCTGCTTTTACTGCACTTCTGTCAAATATGCTCATATTGTCATTCTATTTATTACAACATAAAGAAAATATTCTTTCCGCAAGAGCTTTAGAACCTGGTACCGACTTAATAATTTGCATCAGCTTACGTTTTTTCGCAAGATTTTAATATTCCATTCCATTTATCTAGGAGAGATGAAATCTCGTTTGTAACTTTTCGTAAAAGTGGGTTCATTTTTGTAAACTCTTCATACATTACATACATTAATTAAGTGCTCGAAATGGAAAATATTACGAAACGGAACTCTCGGGAGGAAAATATTACAGTTCGAAATTAATCGTCGATATTTTCGATACATGTGTGGTCTGGGTTCGTTCCGGATCTTTCCGAGCACTGCATTAATTACACTAAAGTACGGGAAATGTGGTTACCCAAAGTTTATCTGAAATCAATATATCTATTTTCATAAAAAATACAGGACAAAGTATTGATTTCACACAGGACATATAAGGAAAAATTGGCCGAAAAACAGGACGTCCCGTAAAATACGGGACATATGGTCACTCTGGTCCGTGTATGCTGTTGACCGGAGAATTTACCATTAACTCGGAGACTAGTCCCAAAACCCGGAGACTCCGGGTCAAATCCGGAGAGGTGGCCACCCGAAGCGGGACTTCACAAATATTTTGTAAATATTTTTCTCTGATCCACTTACGATTGCCATTTCTTAAGTCTCAGGGACCATCTAAACGTAAACAAGCTACGGTATCACTATATCCTAAAGATAAATGAAAGGGTGATTCATTGCATCTCGGGCCAGTTCCCAGAAACATTTTTGATGGCTCGCGCCTCTTTTGTCTTAATCCGTTAGGATATTACGTTCAGAGCCTTGCCGGCATATGGGTGCAAGGGGTGCATCGCACCCGGGCGGCAACATATTAGGGGAGGAAATTCACGGGCGGAGTTTGTGTTTTGCACAATTTATTTCTTAAATTAAATAAAACTTTTAATCTAAAAATCGAAAAAAATCTGGGCCAGAGTGCTTTTATAAGTCCGTAAGGAGAGGCATAAACTACTTGCACCCAGGCGGCAAATATGCCGGCGCGGGCCTGATTACGTTACTCCGCGACCTCCTAGCGGATCTGCTTTCATCGATAAAAATCGGTCCGAGAGTTGTGCCCCTTAAGCCCTGCGCGCGGGGGCAATTTCCCCCCCCCCCCCCCCCCCCTGCACACCCCTCGCTACGCCTCTGCGCTAGGTTCTATATCTCGCAACTTCCTTATTCAAAGTTTTCTATTGCATTTTTGTCTGCGATAATTCCTTAGTAATTGGTTATTAATGGCGATTTTGTATTCTTTCCTATTTAAAGCAGATATATCTATTTGGAATAAATTCTTTGAACTACATTGGTTTCCTTATGTTAAGAACAATCCGCTCGTGATCTTTGCCTATAATAGAGGTCCGCTCTGCATTATAGTAATTGTCTCCTAATTCAGGTAGTCGGTTGCAGTTTCCGAGAAAGATTTAATGACAGTGAGCCCAGATTTACATGAAAGACACCGAAAGTGTTTGGACTGCTAATGATTGAGATGTTCCATCTCCTGAATTAGGAAATAGATTATTAAAAACAAGGGTAACGGGTTGGAACAACAGCGAAACAAAAATCTACTCCCAGTGGGATGGAAATAAAATTTGAATCTTCTATGGTCATTCCTCATGACTACACGCCGTAACTAAAAGGTGAGTGTGAATCTATATTACGCGTGCCTAAAGTGGTACGCCGGATAACATCCCTTGGACACGTATGCAACCTCTGCTCTTACTCTCGTTATTTATATACATTTTTAAGGTTAAAATTTCTAGAAAAAGTTAGGATATTTGCAGTATACCGTTTATGTTCGGACATAAGCCGCGAAGTATAAAGCTGCTTTGTTTTTTTGATTCTGCCGCAGTCATCAAGAGGGTGTTCCTTACATATCTGTAAATATTTATATTAGGTTTTTTGTATTCAGTTTATAAAATGCGCTATTGACCTTGATTAAATTTTAGCTGTCGTAGCATGAGAGCGAAAATAGGTTAAATTTAATGTTGACAAAAGATACAAATGATAAATGATTTTTAAATTTAATAAACGTTGCTTTCGCTTAAGGGTTTTTTGAGTAATTTTCTTTTGTTCCGTAGTCGCTTGCGTCATTTTGACTTTATTACTCGGGATTTGCGTTCGCTCGTGGATTGCCCTCATAGGTTCTCAATTCAACTGGCGCAATTACACTACCACGTGTTTTTGGTGACGTCAATCGGTGATCCGTAATCTGACACGGTGAACCGCAAGGAAGAAGAATTTCTCTGGACAAAACCGGAATCGTTATCGTTCGTGAACGGCATGTTTTCGAGGACAAAAGAAAATACTAAACAAGCTGCTTCCTCATACATTTATAAGTGAAAAATACCGTGCCAACGTTTCTTTCGTATTTAGAAATATTCGAAAAACTAGTTCAACTGTAGGGAGAGATCAAAGACTTCAAAATAAGTTCTTTTTTCACTGGGTGCGGAAGCGCGATTTAACTTATTTTCTGCAGCGCACTCTTCAATTCCTCCAAACTCCGTGTTTATTTGGCAAGGAAAACACAAACGAAAAAAATGTGACGGGTGACGTCAGAGACCTCGCTAAAGATGAATGTCGCGTCAGGAAATCACAGCGCGCGACGGCGATGCCCTTTTGTCAGCTGTGCGAGTGTCGAGAGTTCAATTGGAACCTCCTTGCGGTGGGAAGTGAATGAGAGAAATGGAGAAAGGCCTTCGCAAAACCAGCTCCTCTCCTCCTCCCACTCCAACCTCCCCTTTCTCCTCCTCCCCCTCCTTCGCCCCTTCCACTCTCTCCCACCTCCAGCCGTTCCTCTTCCTCCGCGATTGAAAGCCACTGCGAACTTCAACTAAACCGAAACATTAGCAAATCTATCGGGTTCGTACTAATTTTCCTTGAACTTGCGTAGTTGCATTGCGATAGCGCATCTATTGCATCGAAGGATCCCGAAAACAACTCATAGATAGGCGCAGTACAATTTTTCTATGAACTGAACGTGATCGTTTTTCAGAGAGTAGAGGGGGGGGGGGGGGGGGGAGAGAATGGATCCGAATCTATTTGCTCTGTTAAAAGTGAGCTCACGTTGAAATCAAGTTGCTGTAGAACTATTGTGAACTGAACTTTTCTATACTGTTTGTTATACTAAAACAGCTTATTTTTCGTTACGTCGCCAATTCCATTCATTTGTTTTCCTCTCTCCCGGACTAATATAATGGACTAGCTTATTGTTCACTCGCCTATCAAATCTTTTACCAAACAGTCTCAATTATTTTCTCTTGTTTCCATAACAATTGTAGTTATTGCATATTTCATTGGATTGCACTTGCATACTTGAAACTAGCGCCTTAAAAATCAAGTGCCGTTAGGACTATTAAATATTGTGGAATAAAATATCTACAAAGGGGCAACGGAGAGATAAGAAACTATGAAAAAGTTTCGCAAAAGGAAAAGAAAAACAAATTATTTAACATTTACAGTGAAACGTTTAAAAAACTTAACTTGCGACTTACGTTTCGTTTCGCTACAACATCTTCGCTTTCGGAATTAATCAATTTCACGAGGTTGAGCATAACCTTATTAGCTTCACAATGAAAAAATGTTTGCTGTTAAAGAAAGATGCAACAGCAGGAATCCAAAACCACAGGATGTTGTATTCTCAGTGTTTGATGTTGTGTTTAATTTTTAATAGCAAAAATATTAAGCTCATTAATGCTTAATGCGGACCAACAAGTATTTCGAGGTGATCTAATCCCATCTACCGTGAGATTTGAGTTTTAGGATCCTGACTTAAAAACATCTCCACTCTCTTAACTTGCTTTAGCTCTTTTCTCTCCTCTCTTTATTTAGTCAAACATTGTGGTTTTGTTAATGATGCATTCTTCGTAGCTTTCCCCACCGATGTCTATGAGCATCTGGGAGGACCAAAGTGTACGAGACAATATCTAAAAATAATTGTCGGAACCGAAGGGTGCTATTTGCCCTTTCCTTTAATGCGATAAAACAGTATGATGAACGCTTTCATGCAGTATGTAGGGTGTAATGACATTCTCTGTCAAACGCTTTTTAGAGCTTCTAGGCTTAATAATGTAATTTGAATGCACATATTTCTCCCATACCTCTCCCACTCTTCCCTCTTTCATTCTCTTCGCTTCCGTTTTTAGCTTTTTTCTCATCTCCATTCATCGCTTCTTATTTCTCGTTTCAGGTTTTATAATCGACTTCATTTCCGGACCCGTCTCCTCCGGATTCACTTCCGCCGTTGCCCTGGTAATTGTGACCTCTCAGGTCAAGGATATTCTTGGGATCACGGCTTCCGGCAGCACCTTCGTGGAGATGTGGAGCAGCGTCATAGACACCATTGACAAGGCGAGGCTTTGGGACACCGTTCTCGGAATTACTTGCATAGTTGTCCTGCTTCTCATGAGGGTAAAGAAATTTCTAATTATTTTTTGTCGATTCATGCTTTAGAACTAGTTCATATCCAGCAGTCGATCGTTCATTTCCCTGGTTATATATAGTGACGAATACGAGCACATACAACCATTTCCCTGAGAGAAGTGGAATTGAGTTTTGGGTGTCGAGATAAAGGTTGATAGAATATTTTGTATCTCTTGTTTGGGATAATGAGGGGAAGATGTGGTATAGGAGGGTGTATGTAGATTGCGGATTTCAAATTCAAATTGCATTAAGGCAGGAGTGCCCAACCTGCGGCCCGCGGGCCGGATGCGGCCCACTAAGCAATTTTATACGGCCCACCGCCTATGTTTCATAGTTTTCAAAACCTTTTTTCATTTATTTTAATTAACTAACAAATATTATTTTCCGCGTAGTAAAATATTTTAATATATATAACGTTGAATTGCGATCCTTAGTAAATATTTCTCAATTCAAGTAAGTTATTTTTATTGCTGTTTTTTATTTTTTTCAAAGATATTTCTAAGATTTAATTCCATTATGATTTTTGATGTTGAAGTGTTAATCCTAAAAAGCTAATTCTAACTTGATTTCCACGAATATGATGCCTAAGAATCTCTAGATAACTTATGATTTAACTATAATCCATTGGCAATTTCCAATGCGGCCCACCGAAGGATTCACTGCCATCAATGCGGCCCACCACGCAGAAAAGGTTACCCACCACTGCATTAAGGCCAAATACATATAATTAACCTCGATATATATATGGTGAGGCCGCATTTGATAAATAATAGATTTAATCACTTTCTTGAAACTTAAGAGCACACAAATGGTGGCAATATTTTAATAAAGAGTACCATGTACATAATTCCTAATTATTAATAATTTTAAGTTGTTTCCATGGTCATCTTATCCACTCACAGCAGAATCAAAACGATATTTGAACCCTGCGGGTATAGGTTAGCAAGATAAAGGGAGAGGGGAGAGAAATAGGGGCGTGAGGGAAGGTAGGTTCTGAGGTCGAAAATAAACTAAAAGGATTCGTTACTTTGTATAGATAAATGTTCCTGTCACATGCAATACTGAAACTAACATTTTTGGCGGTTGAAAGAAAAAGCGAAAGACTTATGACCCCCTTCCATTTACTTTCCTACCATCCGTTTGCTTGTGTAAATAAGACTTTGGACGGATACTGGAAAAAAAGCTTCTATGGAAGCGATCCTTCAAACAGGGAAAAGCATACGTATAATCTAGCCGTTACTAAACACTCTCCTTCTTTCTCTGATCGCCCAGCTCCTTGCCAAAGTGGAGATTGGACCAAAGGATAAAGAGAAGAGGAGTACCTTCCAGCAATTCGTCAACAAATCCATGTGGCTGGTGGCGACCTCCCGCAACGCCATATTGGTTTTGGCGTGCGGGTGTCTCGGCTACTGGTTCGCGGTCCGCGGCGACCCGCCTTTTCATCTGATCGGTAAGGGAAAATGGATCGCACGCAAATTTTATTTTACTGCTTTCGGTGAAGGCAAATTTATTCGGATGAGCAGTAATGGCTCGCAAAAATAAATATGAAATGATCAGATATAGGGATAAAGAATGCTTGAAGTCATCACTTTGATATCGGAGTGCATATAAGAAAAGTTTTCTAAAGGAAATATGGAGAATATCATGTCAATGGTAGTCTTAGATATTTTTGGATAATTGTAAATATATATTAATTAAAATGTTATCAATTAATCCTTTTGCTAAGTTTATCCCGTAGAGCACAATATTTGTTGAAGCTGTAATTTTTAATAGGGATATTTTTATAATTTTATCGATATTGCTTTTTGGATTGAACATAAAGATTTAATTAAAAAATATTACGAAAGGCAACACTTTAGTTGCACAAAAATATAAACAATATAAAGTTACGGAAAATATTGTGATTAATTGTCAATTCAAACGACTGATTGTGCCATTGAGATTGTTTTCTAGCAACCTCTCATATTTTATGACGCAGGGTCCATTCCGCCCGGTCTACCAGCCTTGCAACCACCACCCTTTGAGACTATAAGGACGAACAACTCCACTGCCGGCTTCCTGGAGATGGTCTCCGACTTCGGATCTGGCTTGGTGGTCCTCCCACTTGTAGCACTGTTGGAGAACATAGCCATCTGCAAGGCGTTCTGTGAGTACTATGTCGTTTTCCTCAAATGCCAGTTGATTACATATTTGGATTTCGCAAACCTGAAGTTATGTTTTATGCGCATTCTTCATTACTTATGTTTACATGCGGTAAAGATATTCTCTAATGACTCTGCATGTTGGGAGAGGTATTTTTTCTAAACTTTAAGATTTTAACGCACATCTCATTTAACTCCGTGCTGATGAACATGACACATATATTTGCGTACTTGTTTCTATCTTTGTAATATTTAGTGAAGCTTTTTGTAAACGCTGAAAAACATAACTTTAAATTAGAACTATGTTATCACACTATAAGCTTCACCGAAATATTGTAAAATTCCGTAAAAACTTCCTAGAGATGCGCTCCGAAAATTTGTTTCAACGAATATTGCTAAAATTAAATAAAAGACCAATTATTTATTTGAATTTAGTTTTATTTCACTGGTACCAGTAAGTGAAGGTCAATATAACATTTAGATCAGTAACATAATGGTTAAACTTCAAAAGACGTACCTAATTACAATAGTATAGATATGCAAAGCACCGCTACCATTAGAAGTCAGCCATGATGAAGAAATATTATCGTTTTAACGAGATGTTCCTTATAGCGAAATTTTACTTCGTAAATTACTGATTGCATATATACGGCGAACAGCGCAGCAGAGGGCGACGCCCACTTCTTCTCAAGCTCTTTACACAAGTCGCGACCGGAGATTTGATTGAGTTATCTGCGACATCTGTCGTCGACGTCGGCCATTGTGTATGGAAGGAAAAAAGGGGGAGGGGAGAAAAAAACGAATCGAGCGAGAGCACAGTATCGTTTATTCGCCTTGTGTCGCTGTCTCGGAGAGATTGCATTAAAGGAGGTCAAGTTTGCGCTTGTGCCACAATTTCCATCATCGAAGACAACAGATCATTAATTTCAATCCTATGTTCTCAAAACTTTTTTCGCGGAGAAGTCGACACGTGAGATAAAGGAAACTTCTAATAGATCCATCGCAGTCCTCGATGCGCAAATAGCGTTGCATAAAGTATGTACATATGAATTTGCGGATCTTCCACAGGGCGAAAAAAAAAACGTCGCAAAAATATCCAACTTGACAGCATTCACAGGCTCCGCGAGCGAAATAAAACAAAAATTCAATTTCACGATCGCTACTAAATCTTAAACAAATCGTCCTGTGCACTTTCTTAAATATAATTCCTTACTAACTTGTTGAACTGGAGTAATAGAAAAAGTAGGAAAAATAGATTCTGTGAAACTCGTGCTCCAAAACGAAACCCAAGTTATGTAAATGTTTACCATTTCGCCTGGTTTTTAACTTTATAGTGATAAAACGTCTCTTCCTCTCAGCTTCCGGAAAACCCGTGGACGCCACTCAGGAGATGATGGCCATCGGCCTTAGTAACATCGCCAACTCGTTCGTGCAAGGATTTCCCGGTTCCGGCTCTCTCTCTCGGAGCGCTGTCAACAACAGCAGCGGCGTCAGAACGCCTATGGGAGGTCTTTACACCGGTGAGTGAATTTCCTTTAATTTCGTGAGAGAATTTTTTGGTGGTCATTTCGTGTTTGTTCTCACGTGATGAGATACCTCTGCGTAATTTTGTTAGAGCGATCTATTGAACCTATTTTGCTATTCGTAACATTACAGAAATGATGACAAAGATAGACAATCTGCTGCTCCCGGTCCTCACACATCCCTCATGCGGTACACAAAACAAATCGATCCTTAACGTTCAACACAGCTCATTTTCCTGTGTAAATCAAAAGTAAGATCATTGAAACCTTGCTTGCCAAATTCCTAACCCCATTAAAATATTTACACTTGATTTTCACTTGTATGACACTGCAGAATCTCTAGGTAGCTTTCCATCTAACAAGCTCTTATCCGAACCTATGGAGCATTCGCGACTTCCAATGCAGTCCGCCATGCGAAAGCGGATGTCCATCATCGGATTGAAGGGACGTACACGTCCTTTTCTTTTTACGTTGAAATAAAACTTAAAATTTTATAATGGAAAATTTTTTTGCTTTTCTGGCGGTAGTTCTTCAACTACTGCAACTTAGAAATTAGGTTGTTTAAAATTTAATGTGCGTGTGTCGTAAATCAAGACAAGAACCATAACACGGTTTTTAAGGGAAATTTTCCCCGATGCTTTTTGAATACCGTCACGTATTTTACTTTCTTATAGTATACTGGGAAAATAACTATTGTAATCGCGAAAAAGTTCGAAATGTACATACGTTTTAGGCGTACCCGAGTCCGAAAAAGTGGTTTTCGCCATGCAGTTTTTCTGTCTGTTCCCGGTTAGAGCCTAAACGGTAGAACGAAAATTAATAAAATATCGAACTTAGAAATTAGCAACTCGAAGAAATGGTTGAAACTGAACAATAATTAAGCGCAGATTATTATAGACAACTTTAACAACAATTTGATTTTCTCAAAAGTGGCTCCAACGATTATGAATGAATTTCACGCAAGACGACAACTTGAAAACCCACGACGGATATGCCTGTGGCGACTTTACCCACCTGATCACCGACGAATGGTGAGGGATAGCTTCGTTCCAGAGAGGCGAAGGGCGTGGCAGAGCCCGGAAACGGCTACACCCGATATAAAAGGCATTATAATCTAAAATCAAAGCGAACCGAAGGCTCGCCAATATCCTCGATTACTAGGTTAATAAAAACATGGCGGGGGGATAATAGACCAGTACCCAGATTTTTTTTAGATGAAATTCAAATCCGTTTCCGATTTTAGTGTAAAAAAATGTTTTTATTCAGGAAAATGGAAAAAATTCCGAGTTTTCACAATGAAAAATATTAGCTAATAGGGTGAGTCTAATAATTTAAAATGGAAATCGATATGTTACATTATGATACCTTTGACTTCAACCAACGATGTAAACATAGGATGACGTTATAATTCTAGAACACAAAATATAACCTATTTATTTAAAAAAAACTCCTGTTATCTCTATATATATAAAAGGCTTAATGATAAATGAGTTTGAAACGCCAGATCTCCGAATCTACTGGGCCAATTTTCACAAAACTTTCACTGAAAGATTCAGCGGTATCTCTAATAGGTTTTAGGCTTAATTGTATTCTTCTAACAAAAACCGTTTGAAAGATATGACGATTTTTCCGCAAACATCCATTTTCCGTCAGCGAGAAAAGCAACTCCAGGCGTGCGCGACTTACTGCGCTATCTACTTCTTCCCGGTGGCGATCTTAGGAACTAGGATCTTCCTCCTATCCCCGCCCTCCCCTCTCGCCCTCTCCTCTCGCCTCCGCGAACACCCGTTTTCCTACGTTACTTTATGACGTTCAAAGAGGGGCAGGTGCAATTGTTCGCTATTATACTGGTGTTCTGTCATATAGCAGATCCATTATCTATATGGAACCGATTTAAGGCAGATATGTGCGAAGATATTCTACACGGTGTACGGCAACGGTTCCCAGATATAGATGTGCAATTTTCAGATGAGATTTTCAATGAAGGTCTCATAACTTTGGAAAATCAGGTACTGGCGCTTGGCGACAAGCGATTAGTTGAATTTGGCTTGCCTGAACCTCGCGGAAGCGATCCAGATATTTTTAATCGGGAATACTTCAGGGAAATTAACTACGATCCCGATCTTTTACAAGAAAAAGAGCCAATTTTAGTACCCGATCAGCGACAAGCTTATGATGCCATTCTTCACAGCGTCAACAATAATTCGGGGATTGATGCCCCAGGTGGCACCGGAAAGACATTTGTAATAAATTTATTACTGGCTAATCTTAGAGCTCAGAGGAAAGTAGCAGTCGCAGTGGCATCATCTGGTATCGCTGCGACGTTGCTAAATGGCGGTCGAACAGCTCATTCCACCTTCAAGTTACCTTTAAATTTAACCCAAAACGACACGACGACGTACTCCTTAAAGAAAAATAGCGGGCCGCAAAAGTTCTTCAAGCGGTAGTTCTTATTTTGTGGGATGAATGCACAATGGCACATAAAGCCGGAGTTGAAGCCGTCGACCGCTGTCTTCGCGATATTAGATCGAACAATCTCATAATGGGCGGCGTAACATTTGTCTTTGCTGGCGATTTTAGGCAAATACTACCAGTTATACGTAAGCCGACCAGAGCGGATGAGGTTAACGTGTGCTTAAAGTCGTCCCATATTTGGAGGCATGTGAAAAACCAACATAAGAGTCCATTTGAGAGGAGATAATAACGCAGCCACGTTTGCCGATTGTCTTTTACAAGTCGGCAACGGGTCAATAAGTACAGACGCTACAGGTCTAACTGAGATGCCATAGTCCATTGGCATCATACATCGTTCCATTAAACACCTAATAGAGAACGCATATCCAAACATACAAAACATTCATGAAATGAATTTATCCTGGCTGTGTGAACGAGTGATTGTATCTCCGAAAAACGACGAAGTTGAAGAGATTAATCAACAGATTTTATCTAAATTTCACGCCGCAGAGAAAACTTATTTCTCTGTGGATGCAGTCGTCGACACCGACGAGGCCGTACATTACCCGACAGAATTCCTAAATTCCTTAAACCCATCTGGATTTCCCCCGCATAAGTTGACTTTGAAAATCGGTGCACCGATTATACTATTAAGGAATTTGAATCCGCCAAGACTATGCAATGGCACAAGGTTGCAAATTCGGGACGTCAAAAACAACTTGGTGGAAGCGGTAGTCCTAACCGGAGTTGCAGCGGGGGAAATCGTTCATATCCCTCGAATACCTATGATTCCCATTCATATTCAAGCGAATTCAGTTTCCAGACAAATTTTGCTTTGTTATGACAATAAACAAAGCGCAAGGGCAATCTTTCAACGTCGTCGGTGTCGACCTGCGCAGTGGCTGTTTCTCCCATGGTCAGCTGTACGTAGCGCTGTCTAGAGTTGGGCAACGGGAGAAGCTAAATATACTGTTGCCGCCCGAAAACAAGACTCCTAATTTAGTTTACAGAGAGGAGAGGAGAAGTTTTAGTATCATTTTCTCACGCTGTCTTCTAAGCGGGAAAAGTATAACTATTTGCAGTCCGAAATGAACCCGGGCGAAACCGAGTTCGAAAAGCTAGTTCATTGGAATAAATCAGGTAATGAAAATGCATTTTATACTGAAATTAAATTCATGTTAAATTAGTTTGAAAATAACAGGCGAGAGAATCAAGCCGTCAGACGAGGTTGGGCCCCGTAAGAAACCGCCCTTATTATATATTTAACACATTACACGATGATTTACTGGAAAGGAATAGCGATGGCATTCTGGGTAAATGAAAACGTGGAAGTGGAAAGGAAATTGATGCGTTAAAAACTACGGGTGAGGCAATTTAGGCGCCCGGTAATAATTAACCGTAAAAGATATTCCTGGGCCACAGATCATCAGGAAAATGCACTGAAAGGATTATAGGAATAAAATTGAAGAATCGGTCACGCAGAGAAAGTGCTTAATGTCTGGTGAAATGCAAATTCAAATAGTTGTACCACTATAAATTCATTAATTAAATAATTGAAACCATAAAATAATTGAGTGCTGATATCTAAATTACGTAGATATTTATGTGTAAACAACTTTTTTGATAGCAGTTTCCCAGTGAGTTTGATAGTTAAATGTATACATATGTAGTATACTTACTATCCTTTTATAGTGCTTCACTTTGATTTAAGTTACTCAGTGAGTTTCGCCCCCCAGCTTGCTTTGAAAAAATTAACGCGGCTTCAGAACTTATTTACTTTTCTCAATTTGAAAATGAAACAACTTTGAAAACAATGAAAGGACAACATGCATTAAAAAATGAATTAAAGGAAGGATTATTTATAGTTATTTAATACCGGAGTTTTTCCTATTTTTAATTATTTTTCCAATGTATTCGACATGCTCCGTGTTCTTATAAATAAAAATATTGTCCTTTTGTACGTCATGGCGATCAAGTGCCGATTTAATATTTCGATCATAAACAAAAAAAATAAAATGTAACTAAAATATCGGCTTTCCAGCCGTAATTAAATGATACTGCCAAGCAGAAGTATAATAATGCATGACAGTATCGTGGACGATGATTGGCATAAAAATGTATTTTCTTAACGGGATCCCTAAGATGATTGTTAGTATTTTCACGAAAAAAGTTGTTAAATAAATAAATCATTGATTTGAAAATGTTTTGAAGCCAACAGGACGATAATCTTACCTCTAGCAAATTTACGATGATGTAGCATCAACAAATGATTGCGCCAGAGTTGTGATATCTGTATGTAAAGATATACAACCTTGTTTCAAGGCTGAGTTGCCGCTAAGTTCTGTTTTCATTTAAAAGAGTGCCACGCCTACAATAATATTGGGAAGTATTTGCCTCAAACTTGAAAGGAGTCGTTCTGATAAAAGTCGAAACTATTCTCAACTAATTAGCTTTCGTTTTTAGTTCCCATGTTATTCAATGCTGTTTTTCCAAGCGTTGCGGATAACCATCCAATCAACAAAAGAAACATATCAGAAAACAAAGCCTCATTTTAACATTATAATAGAGAATATCTTAAGCGCTTGACTTTGTGTTATTAGAATATTGGCACAATTCGAATCACCTTACTTTATAAAATTTTCTGATATAAATTTGACGAAGCGGAAAATATACGGGTTTAATGAACAAAGCAGATTAAGGGATCAATAAATTAAATAAAAATTACTTTTTTATATTATACAACTTTTATATTAAGGGCACTAAAAACCTACAAATAAGCTAAATTTTTAAATAGGGTGAGTGTCATCTGTTGTGATCAGTGATGGAAAACGTTACGGGTAACGTAACTAAATAACGAAATCATTTTTTATTAACGTAACGAAGAACCTTAACAAAATGTCCAAAATTTCTGTAACGAAAAACGGAAAAATCAAGAAATTATTTCGATATTTTCACGGAGTTGCAAACAGGAAAGATCCTAGGCGTGGGCCTCGACTAAGGCTAAATCAATCCACAAAATAGTTAGTTACTTCAATGTTACTGTCATTTTTTAATTAACAACTTATACCATAATGTTAGTCCTTAAAATGAGATTGTAAACGACATAAACAATTTTTATTAAAATTGATACCTTAAATTAGTATCTTAATTCATGAAATACTTAGCCATATGAAAAAGAACAAAATATAACCTGTAAGTTGATTCCTTAGCAAACAGAAGAATTTCCACCCTCATCAGTTTAGTGTAAATATTTTCTAAATATTTTGATAATATAGGACATAGCAATAACATTTTATATTTGGAATCATTATTAAAATATAAAGAGATGATTACTTTTGGCTGAAAACGGTTTAATGGAAGTAGGAGATAATTTTTATAATATATTTTCTGTTAGGTTGAAACAACGTAAATGTTTATCATTGTCAAATCATTAAAAATTGTACGTTCTCCAACTTTTGTTCTTTCCTGCAAAGAACCATCCAAGTCTCTAGTTCGTACCATATTTTTACGTAATTTTGAAATAAAAATAAAAAAATAAGGTACACTCATCCCTATGTTATTCAAATGGAGAAAATGAGAAAAGATAATATTTTATAAAATTAGAAAAGTCATTCAAATTGGTTTAAAAATCTGACTACACCACTTAAATTTTTATTCCAGTAAAAATTACACCTTTCTCTTATTTATACGAGATGTAGTTGCTGAGTTATGTAATAACATATATACAAACACTCTGTTTTATAGGTAACTAGCTGGAGTGCCCGTTGAATTTCAACGGATTAAGTGAATCTAAAACTTCGACCGTGTAACATGTAAGCATCACAAGAATAAGATAGTACACAGTTATAACCGTCGAATAAAGCAAAAATGAAGAAAACCGCCCCGCATTTTCCTTTTTAAATGAATGAAGAAAATCTTGCGAAAATAACGTATAAACTCCATCCCCCTCCCTTCCACCCTCTCCTTCCCTTCTCTCCCTCCCTCCCTTCTCTCCCTCTCTCTCCCTCCCCCTTAACAAAGGGTTAAATGTAAGAAGGGACTTCACAGTCTCAATTTGCACTAAATAAAATCGTTTGTCTGTCTGTCTCTCCCTCTCCCCCCCTCCCTCCCTTGCTCCCTCTCTCTTAAATGTAAGAAGGGACTATATAGTCCCAATTTCGCCCTCAATAAAGTCCTTTGTCTGTCCCTCTCCCCCTCTCTCCCTCCCCCCTGCTCCCTCTCCCCCCTCCCTCCCCCCTTGCTCCCTCTCCCCCCCTCTCTCCCTCCCCCTTGCTCCCTCTCTCTCCCTCCCCCTCTCTCTTAAATGTAAGAAGGGACTATATAGTCTCAATTTCGCCCTCAATAAAGTCGTTTGTCTGTCTGTCTCCCTCCATCTCCCTTCCTCTCTTATCTTAATAAGTTATGTTGGCTAAGCATAAGCTCAAGACGCAAATATTTTCTTTGACTATTTCCGTTCGCTATTTTTAAAAATAAACAACCTGGATATACCCTGGACATGCTACCTCCAAAATTATCCCACAGTGCCATGGTCACAGGAACTGACCCTGGATACTTGTATTTCCCTAGTCACCGAAATACGACATACCAAAAGTCGTTCGTTGTCTCAGGGTCTAACCTCTGGAATTCATTGCCGTTCGACCTTAAACGTTCCTCTTCACTGGCTATATTTAAAACAAACTTGTATAGCCTAATAGCAGAACTGCCCGTTGAATTTCAACGGATTTATTGAATCTAAAACTTCGACCGTGTAACATGTAAACATCGTAAGAATATAATAATACACAGTTTTAACCGTCGAATAAAGCAAAAATGAAGAAAACCTGTTCGCAATTACCTATTTAGATGAATGAAAGAAGAAAATCTTGCACTCTGAAAAATCGAAAATTACGCGTAAACTTATGATAAAATAATTATTGAATTAAGCACCCCTCCCCTTCCCCCCCCCCAATTTTTTATCGCCATATAGCCTATGTTATAAAATTATTTACCTATGCGAAGTTTTGTGACGATATCTTCAAAGGTTTGAAAATGACAATTTGTGAAAAATCTACATCTAATTATTTAAGTTACTTACGTAGTTTTAAAAACTGTTTGCTTTGGAGAACTCTATGACACACTGAAATTTCTATCGCCATATAGCCTATGTTACCTGCAGGGTAAAATTATATAGGTACCTATGCGAAGTTTCGTGACGATTTCTTCAAAACGAAAACTGTGAGTAAAACCAGCAAGACTACAATAATAAACAAAAAATAAATGAACAAAGGAACTTACGAAATGATTTAATTTTATGAAAGACAAAAAATTAAATAGAGAACGTTTAAGAATCAATGAGTGAATATCACCCTCAGACCATTAGCTCGATTCTCTCATCCATGCTCATTGATGCTCCTTCATGCTCATCCACGAGTTGTTTGGTTCTGTTACAGGAAAACAATTATTGTTTACATCAACAATACTTTTGAAACAATGAAACGATTTATCCAATCACAGTTTGTGGGAAATCTACGTCTAATTATTTAAGTTAAGTAGTTTTAAAAACATCTTGCTTTGGAGAACTCTACGCCACTCGAAAATTTCATTAAAAACTATTTATTAGTAATATTTCAATTATAATCAACAAATATTAGGTTGTCATGTAAACAAATCAAACTCGCACACAGAAATTGAAAAATGATATTACGTTAAAAATATTCAAATATAAATTAATTGGACTCACAATTTCGGCGACAATGGGAGCTGTCATGGTAGCTTATAATGGGTATTGTAATAAAACTGATAAAATCACATATTTTATTTTTTCTTAATGCATTTTTATACTAATTCGATCAGGATTCAGATTCTATCTTCAATAAAAATAAACTTTGTTCTTTTCTTCATAGAACCATTCAAGGCTCAATTTCGTACCACGTTTCTAAGTAATTTTAAAATTCAAATGCTCAGCACTCTTGCCTTCTCATTTTCCGAAACAACCACTTTCACCACTTTTAAATGGATTTCAAACTTAGAAGAGAACTTGATTCAATTCAGTTAAAATAACCACATAACAAACTTCTTATTCCATAGAAAATCCTTTTATAATATGCAATGTTAACCTAGAATTCATTCATTCTGAAAAGTGAATAAAAGTACCATGTAAATATATTTCTTTCAACTAAAATAACCACTCTTTACAGATTTTAATGGATTAATGCTTTAGGATTTCAATTTCATGAAATAAGCAGATTTTCAATAAAAAAATTTTGTTCAATCTTCAATTGCCTCTGATAATACTTTAAATAGATTTTGGAATAAAATGTACCTTAATATCGTTTAGCGTCCGCTCACCACTCTGGACTTCTCAGTTTCCGAAACAACAACTTTCAATAGTTTTAAATTGATTTTTGCTTTGAAATGGTACTTTCCTGTTAACGGGAATACCTCAAAAAATAAACACGTATAGTTGTGATATGTTGTGATATTTTGTTTGTTAACAATGCGTAACAAATCTCGTTAAGATATTTACGTTGATCCCTTATTGATGAATTTGTGGAGCTTGCCGAGGAGTGAAGAAGAAGCTGTATCTTTGCTTCAAGACCCTGATATTTTATCTAAAACTTTACTTCTGAGACAGAATATTTTGGAAATGCAACGCGAAAGCCTGTCAGCAGAAGTATTCATGTGGCGACAACATAACAAAGAAATCGACATATTTCCAGCTATTTTAAATGCCATAAAGACATATTGGCCCCCTAGTAACATAAATTTAGATTGTATTAGTAATTATCTTGCTTTTATAAATAAATAATTTTCAAAAAGCGTCAATTTTAAGTAATTCCCCTGTTTTTACGCATTGTTAACAAACAAATACGTCGTAACATATCACAACAATACGTCTTTATTTTTTTGAGGTATTTCCCGTTAACAGGAAAGTACTCAAAATATTTGAGTCAATTCAGTACAACTTCCACTTTACATATTGTAAATTCCAAAGTAACTCCTTTTATAATAGACATTGCTAGCCTAAATTTAATTCATTCTGTAAAGTGAATAAATAAAGTTCTTTCTTTAAACTATAATAGCCACTGTTATTAGATTATATGGATTATAAGCCTTAGAACTTACTCTGTATTAAATAAGCACCAAAATTCCTTTTATAAAAACAAATCAATTCATTAAAAGATCCACTGTTGTTTCTTTGAAAATTGTTGCCTCTTAACAGTTTTAAATGTCCTTTTAATTTTAATTGAATTTTAATTTATATTCGTTTCCAAACTTAGGACATTGTTACGAAATTAATTCGAGGAATAACAATATAAATTCGTAAGCTCGTATGGTTTACAAAGAATTTAATTTAAGAATGCTTTTTATTTCCAATTTTTCTAAAATGACATTGTCGATACTTAATTTTTTTTATATTTAAGTTAATATACTTATTTTCCACAAAACACGCCAATTTCTCCCCTTCCTTCCTCTCTCTCTCTCGTACTGAACCTAACAATGATAATGGTCGACATAGCAACATCACGTTAAAATGGCGAGATTTCCACAAAATATGCAAATTAAACGTTTAACATGGAATATTTCGAACTGTGGGAGAAAAAAGACGAACGGAATAAGGAACTTTATAACTTTTTCTTCAAAATGGTTGAAATCCGAAGGTCGTCTGTTAATTTCTTCTAATTTTAATTTCCAAATGAAAAAAGCCTGCACGTCGAAAAATCGCGTTTTACATGTTAAGTAATGGGAAAAGGAAATGCCTCTCTTGGAGACGAACCAAGGAATTTTTTCGCGATTTAAATTCGTCATCACCTGAAAAACTGTTAATTAAGCATCTCTACCAAATTTCGAGTTTCTATCATTATTATTTCTCGAATTATTAGCGTTTGCATAGCGTGATCAACCAACCAACCAACGGATGACGGCTATTATTATATAAAATGTGTGTAGTACTGGGTACTGTATTCAATATAGTTGTCTCCGCACTTCAATATTGAAGTTGCTTGTTATGTATATTATAGTTAATGTACCTTGTAATGATGATCTATGGGACTCTGCCACGGAACAATAAAATTATTATGTATCTATCTCTCCCCCACCCTTCTTCCCCTCACTCCATCTCCCTCTCTCCACCCCTTCCCCCTAATTCCCTCTCTCCATCTCCCCCCTTCGTTACCATCCATCTTTCTCCATCCGTATCTCGTATTAAAAGCATTCAAAGCGAACAAACTTACAAACATTCCCCTTTATATATTAGATTAGAAAATAATTCAATTAAAAACAACAAATATTTGGTTTCCATGTAAACAAATTAAAATCGTACACAGAAACTGACAAACAATATTTGAATATCATACGATATTACGTTAAAATTTTCCCCATATAAATGCAAGTCTCAATTTCGACGACAATGGGAGTTGTCATGGTAGCTGATAAAGGGTGTTGTAATGAAACTGATAAAATCACGTATTTTATTGATTCTTAATGCATTTTTATGCTAATTCGATAAGGATTCGGATTCTGTCTTCAATAAAAATAAACTTTGTTCTTTTCTTCATAGAACCATTTGTCTCAAGTTCGTACCATGTTTCTAAGTAATTTTAAAATTCAAATGAAAAATGTGCTGTACTCGTCCCTATGATATTCAAATGGAGAAAATGAAAGAAAAATATTTTTTTTTAATTAGACAGGTCAATCAAATCGATATAAAAAACTAACTACACCACCTAAATTTTTATTCCAGTTAAAATGACACCCTCTTGTTTCTACGTACTTTAGTTCTGAGCTGTAAAAAAACATACAAACACTTTTCTTTACAGATGCTTTATAGTTGTTTGTTTGTTAACGTGGTTATTATTTGAGGACACACAAGAACAACTAAATTAATATAATCTACTTCTATTATAACATATTTTGAACCGTGTGTTTGTTGGTTTGTGTGTTTCTTCATGGAACTCCTCCTAAACGATAAAAGATAGAATAAACAAATTTAGTCCGATTCTTCCTTACATCCTAACTTAGTGAACGGTCAAGGTTTGGTCAACCGTGATTAATCAATCAATGCCAATGTAGGAGAATAACATTTTTCCATAAGATAACACGTATGAATCAATTTCTTGACTTGCAGTGAATTCTTCCTTAAAGCATCAAAATACGTAAATATGGACCGATTTTTTTTCGTTTTTGCTTTATTCGACGAATGAAACTCCTTACGATATTATTCCTGCGAAGTTTACATGTTCCGCGGTCGAAGTTTTCAGAAATACGCAATTTGTTTCGAAATTTTGTGGTTTTTTCATACTCTTTCCGGGCGTTGCCAAGGCGGCCGTCATTGTTACCTCCGATTCAATTAGCTTCAATGAAGCTTACAAGTAGACGAAAGTTTAGCGTTATTCGCTTCGCACTTTTGTTTAAGCAACGAAACGATCGATGTTTATGGATAACAACGTAAATAGATACTGATTATTATTCAGGAAGCGTTTATTAATGAAAGTAATTGAACCTTCTTTCGTCTATTGAATACTGGAATCTTATATTTTTCGTAATTAAAATCATTATATTCTACATTATAATGTTTATTAACGTAAATAGGCTCACGTATCTGGTGTACATACATTTACCAGTCAGTGTTCAATGTACAACGGTACATTGCTTTTTCACGGGTTTCTTGCTTACAAGACATAAAGGTAAACATTTCATAGGCATAATTACACAAGAAGTGAAGCTGAATTTGGCGAAAGTGATATGATAAGAAATACAATTATCGTTATACTAGTTGAAACGCCCGGCTTCCCTCGGGAAAGTTTTCTTTTAAGTGGCAAACAATTTTTATTGCTCGGGGCAAACGTTCCCCATTCCTTAATTACGCAAGCGATTCTTACATTAACATTTACTATTTTATGTATTGTATTGTAAATTTGTACCATTAATATAATTACGCATTAACGTCTTATTTAATACTCACATAGATGCACCGAAGCCTTTAAAGCGGCAATAAAATTATGTGAATTATGTCAATACTCTCAACCAAAACGTAAACAATAAACAACATCTTGGTTACCGAACAAATGTAAGTAGATGTATCGATTTATGTTGCGATAAATTCAACGTTAATGGTAAAAGATAACAATGTTCTAATATTCCTTAAAAATCATTTGACTCGCTTTAAAGGTATTCATAAATTATATTTAGGCATGAATCCATTTGTACCTATTATCTTGGCGTTAGCTATTTTCCTTGCATTAATCTTTACGTGTAGGTATATCTCCCTTTGAAGAGGACAACAATTAAGAAATTTAGCTTTGTTGCCGCCTGGAAAATGGACATCTAAACCGATAAATTTTGCGCTTAAAGAAAACTTTTGAGCGATTTAGCAGGTAATACCACAAAACATGAACAGAATTAAAATATTCAGTCTTTTGTACGTAAAATAATCCATTTTCCGTGATCGTAAGTTAATATTTAGGTATATTTATATCCACATCAGTGAAGGGCTGCATGGCATTTTGGGGTTTCTCCACACCATTTCCCATGAATTCTTATGGAAATAGTATTTTGTTGACCCCATGGAGTATAAACGACCACACGGTCTGCAAACCTAGACCAAGTTCTTCCTTTGGTCCATAGGATGGCCCGTGAAACTTTTGAATTCGATAGCTTCAACGGTGTAAAAACGTATAAAGAACATACACACTAAAATATTATGGAAATAGTATTTAGTTGACCCCATGGAGTATAAGAGACCCCACGGTCTGCAAACCTAGACCAAGTTCTTCCTTTGGTCCATAGGATGACCCATGAAACTTTTGAATTCGATAGCTTCAACGGTGTAAAAACGTGTAAAGAATATACATACACACAAACACATACACTCTTAAAATATTTATAAGATAGATTTGAATGCAATACGTTCGGAAACGGTTACAAGCAAATATGATTAATTGCTAAGAAAAGTCAATTGTAAGTTAAAAAGTATCTACTATATATTTAAAGAGGTTGTATGTTGTGCTGTAGTAGCTTCACTAAATCCGTTGAAATTCAACGGGAAATTCTGCTAGTAGATAATAAAACTCATTTCACCTAAGGATTACACTTGATACATTCATAATTAGGGCATATCCAAATTGAAAATTCTAAACACACACTAATTTCCGTATTAATAACTTTGCCTGTGACGATCTAAACGTAATTCAACTATACCAGAAAATAAAAGGGGAAATGGAGGATTTTTATTCCTTAAAATCAGATGTGCGAACATCCATACCTTAGCTGTGGTTTTAAATGTTCCAGCGGTGGAGGAAGAAATCCCTTACTTCCATCGATGAGAACAATCCCTCACACTCAAATACACACTGCACTTTATCACAGATTAACCATTACACTACACAGGGATGTGCAAAATGGGGGAAATCAAAAGCACTTTTGGGGTTTACGAATTAAATAAAGGGTAAAGGTTTGATATTGGAAAATGAAGAAATGAACGGGAATCATAATAGCGTAGCACCTCTAATGGTAAGAGGAAAGAAACTTATCTTTAGTGCCTAAACACGACAGGAGATGCGTCTCAAATAAGACTAAAAGCTAGCAAAACCATTCATGTGGCTTATATTGGGATAATTCTTCGTACACGCCACGAAACTGCTTTGGTTCTCGCGAAAATTTAGATCAGAAAAGTATGAAAAATATGAAGAACTTTGTCGTTTAAAAATTAGATTAAAATTTTAGAAAAAGAAGATTTATTTAAATTCATAGATTGTCTTAATTTGGTGAATAAATTTGCCAATTGTTCATAAAATACTTACATATCTTGAGAGATTGCTCGCCTTCTCATCGAAACTGAAATCACAAACTACCTTCGTCACATCCGAACACTTTCACTTCTCAAAGTATACTGGCCTAAGCGAGAGAAAATTTACCGCCAAAAAGTACCACCAGAGTCAAAAGACGTCACGAATTTTGGACTGTAAAATAATCGATAATGAAGTTCTGGGAGGTGAGGGAAAAATGCCTCTCCCTCGGATATTAACTTTTACACCGTCAAATAGGCAGAAAGGCATTTGTTGTGGGTAGTCCAGTGCGGGCCCCTGATGACGCAAGTTGCACTTTGGCAGTTTGATGGATGACATTCCTGAGTTCCTTCTAGCTTCCCTTTTGTCTATTTGAATATATAATTCAACACACAAGGATAAACGACGACCAATAGCCACCAAAATTTAATCTTCTTCTATATATTAAAATTATAATTGTACATTCGTACGTACGTGAATCATTAAATGTTAATAATTATAAGATTATGATTCACAAAGATGAGTCTAAATACTCGTTAATACAATAAAAGCACTTTCTTATAAGGAACTATCTATGAGGTTCCTGGAAAAATGCATCTATCGTGCTCTATCTTTACCTATCTCCATCAACAGGATTCCTCGTGATAGTCGCGCTGCTATTCTTCACTCCCTACTTCTACTTCATTCCGAAGGCAGCACTGGCAGGCATCATAATCGCTGCCGTCGTGTTCATGGTGGAAGTGCGAGTGGTTAAGCCCATGTGGAGGACAAAGAGTGAGTTCGGACAATCTACGTAGTTTCAATATTTCCTGTTCTCACTAACGAAAAATCTAATGAGACTTTCTCTCTCCTTTCTAATGAGATTTTTGGTGTTCGTAAGTGATGTTTAGGGAATTTTGAAATATTTTTCAATGCTCTGCATTTTCAATTATTATTTTTCTATTAAAGCAAATATTTTCAAACATTATTTATCATCAAAACATTAAATATTTTTGTGAATATATGAAGCATGGTATAACGCAAGATGCTATGAAAACCAAAACTTAAAGATTTTCACTCAAGAATCTTCTGAATAAAAAGAATTGAATACGTTTGCATGATGTAAAATAGAAAGGAGCATAATGCGTAAGAGTCTCGCCAACACCATCGTGTCTCTTTCTTCCATCGAGCAGAGAGCGACTTGATTCCGGGCCTGGGAACCTTCATCAGCTGCCTCGCCCTGAGGATAGAACTGGGAATCTTGGTGGGAATAGCCATCAATGTCCTGTTCATCTTGTACCAGGCGGCCAGGCCGAAGATCGCCGTGGAGAAACTAACGGTAATGCAATATCCTTGTCCACTATCTCGTCTCTTGTGGATGTGTGAGGGGAATAGGGCCTTGTTTTCGACCCTCTAAATTCAATTATTTGACCTTTGGAGATTCATTTTTTACCCCACCTCTTTGTGGAGCTCTGACAATTTACCACGAGGTCATCCACTCTCCCACCATCTTGTCCTTGATTCCTCTCTTATCTTATTTTTCTCTTTCCTATAGCTCGTCCGTACGCTGCATGCTTAATCACTTGCGCGTTATCGGTTCTTTGGCAATGAATTGTGACCGCGTTTGCTTTTATACAATGGGCAGTGCTTTGAACTCTGCTTGTAATTATATATTCGTCGATTCTTCCGTGATCAACGCTACAAGAATAGTTAATCCAGGCCTTCACCTGTATCCGTTCGACATTAGACGTAACGCCGTTTAAAGGATCAAAAGAAAAAATATTAAAACTTTTATCTTGGGCACTCAAAGAAAGTAATTTTTTTAATGATCCGGTAATACCATCTGTTTATACAATAGAACCCCCAATTTCGCGGGGGTTACGTTGCCGAAAACACCACGAATTTGGAATCCGCGAAAATAGAAACGAAGATCTTATGAGAAAATGGGGGTTACGCTCGCGGCTCTCCATTATTTTGACAACAATAAATGATGAAAAGGTAGTCTAAAAGTGGTTTTGAACCAATACAATGTGGCATTTAAATCTGCCGTAGCCGTACAGTTGATCGCACATTGCCTGCCCACTGATGCCGCACTCTGGCCACTAGCATGTTTATTTCGCAACTCAATTTTCTCACTTAAGCTTCACTTTTATCCATAATATCATAAATATACCTCTCAATCTTCTGAGAATATTTCTTCACGTATGTTTTGCATATGAAACATTCATTGCAATGTAGAAGAGGATTTTATTGTTCCAGTTTCCTATAAATATCCTATACAGTTAGAGGAAAGTGGTTAAAATTCACAAGAGGATGCGAAAAAGGCATTAGAGGTCACACGTCTGCTTTTACTACCGCAGGGGCAGGTATAGGCATCCCCGCATTACACATGCAGAGTTTTCGTACGAAGCGTATTTTTTCTCGGCAAAAGGAAGAAAACACCATCTATGGGCTGTAACCTGTACTAGAAGGACACGGATATATGCCGGAGATGCTTCATTATGGACTATTTAGGCATACCCATAGCGGATGGCCCGAAAAACGGCCTGACGGATATATACGGCATACAGATTACGACAGGCCATGACGAATATATACGGATACCCACTCAACTGGTTAAAGTCAACGTCTTCTTTTTGCTTCTGCTTTCTGTATTATCACTTGCTTTCCTCTTGGTAGACATTTTCGGAAAACGGGGTCACAGCGTGATAAAAAAACTCGCGGATGGGGAAATTCATTTGTTTAGTGCTTTTTCTCTTCAATTCAAAGATGAGAGCAGTAGTTCAAAACCGCGAAACTGCGAAGCACGCTAATTTGGAAGCCGCGAATTTGGGGGTTTACTGTATTTGAATGCTTTTTTTAAATTTTATGCTCTCCTTTATTTCTGTTCCAGTCGTGCGGTGGCGTCGACTACATGATGGTCACTCCAGACCGCTGCCTCATCTTTCCGTCCATGCACTACGTTCGTAACCTGGTCACCAAGCACAGTGTGAAGCAGGGGATACCTGTGGTCATCGACTGTTCACACATATATGGGGCGGATTTCACGGCCGCAGGGGTAAGGACAAGATCGAGGAGACTTTGGGAAGAAAGAGAAGGGGAATTTAAGCTAAATAGATTTAGAGGCGCGTGTAAACGAGCCGTTTTTCTATTTTATTCTTTGATAACATTTTGTCGAGAGGGATGTATTTCATTGTCATTGCGGATAAGACATCCTGACCGGCTTTTGACAAAGTCAATTAGTGAGAACTGGTTTTTTGTGGTTTTCCTCTATTAACTTTAGCCGCTGATAAGTTCCTCCTCCGTTTCCGGAGGAAGCTTAACCCAGACGGATAAATTCTGATTATTTGACAAGTATCACAAGAAAAGGAATTCCGGTGATTTTCGTATCATTTTAGTCCTCTTGCGAGTCATCGGAGGACAAATCCAATAGGAAGCGAGGATTTCGAGAGCGTATTGCGTATTTTTTATCGCTTATTGGCTTGCATAATTAGTCATATTCGGCGTATTACTTGGTATTTCCTTGTAACAAAAGCAGTTTCAAATGTTTCATCCTTTAAATTTTAACTATCCTTCTTTGAGATAATTTATTTCTAATTGCTACAACGGAACTTCTAAGAATTGTCTCGAAAGAACTCTGGAAATAAATAGGTAGCGAAATTCATTAAGAATGGTGGGTATAGCATTAATGAAGAAAGCGCTAAGCTACCCATTGGGCAGCTTGCCCCTCATCGGCTATGAGTTGCAACCAGGGCCGGATTTAAAGATATTAGCGCCTTCGGTAATTATTGCGCCGATTTTACTTAAAAATGGTTAGATACACCCAGGGCCGTAGTGATCACTTTTGGCGCCCTGGGCAGAGGATTTTTTGGCGCCCCAAAATGATCTAATAAAATGATGTGCATATTTTTCAAGAGATATATAACTGAAATAAACAATCATTTCTTTTAAGAGTTATTTTTCGGGCTTTACTTGCGGCAAACATTGATTATGTCACCGAAATCTATATTCTTAACAGTTTATTCAATAGAAAAGATGGCTAGACCAAAAAGTCTTTCTTAGTTCATTGATGAGCGTATGTAATTTTTGATCAATTTCAATTTACTAAAAGAACGCTCTGCAGCTGAAATTGATGTGACGAATGTCAAGAAAATTTTCCACATTAGGTATTAATTCCAATATTTCTTTCTGCGTAATTTTTAAACTTTTTTCGAAGGCTGGTGGTGTTTCAAACTGCAAATTTCTTCGATTAACTCGCGTTCATCCACATTGTCTTTATTACCTACTAGCAGCATTTTTCACAGGAATTTATCATTTTATCTTCGGTCATATTATATATGGCAAAACTTAAAATTTTCTGTTGTTTTATGTATTGAGGATGCTTCAGTTTCCATCGTGTCATGAGATTTCCTTTTTCTTTTCCAGTCTTGACGTTGAACTTTTTGTCTAGTACCAAATCGCAGATCATGTCAGCGGCTCTATGCACAGTTACATCAGAACCTTGAAGAGATTTACTGAGAGACAATCGTCCTAAAATAACAAGAAAAATATAAATATCTGTTTAAGCAAACTTTCAGTATTTATGTTCATTCTTTAACTTTATTACCACCATATAAACTTCCTTCAATTGTAACCCCATTGAATTCACAGAATTTTCTCTTGATGACCATCGTGTTGTGCCATGTTTTTCCAACGTCACCTTTAGGACCTCTCTTAGTACAACCCATCTTGATGTAGAACCAGGGAAGTAAAGGAACAGTTTCTATACCTTTGCAAAAAATTCCCTAATTTGACGCTTAGTTTTTTCAGTGGAATGATGATAAGCTAAATTAAGCGAATGCTCTGTACGTGGTAGGAAACGTGAAAGAGGGTTATGTTTGCAACCGTTTAATTTGCCGGTCATATTTTTATACGATTGAGCTCTTATGTTTTGTAAATCTAGTCCATCCTGTTCCAACTTTTGGATTAATTCTGACGTGATTTCGTCTCTCTTTTTCGATTTTACAGCAATAAAATCAACAAAGGCCTGCTCAATAATTACTTTTTTATCGACAACTTGAGCGAAAATTCTGCTCGGCTAATGCAATGCTATAGGGCGCACACATTTTTGGGAACGAGGGGGTAAATAAGAGAAATTACATTCAGAGCGTAAAGAGTAGAGACAGCCTAAAAGCAACCAATTAAGTTTGCACACGTTCACCTATGACTTGTACAGTCATGGCCCTTCGCTTGAACCTCAGGTTGGCCGTTATAAGTTTCGAAAAGATCGAAAAAACAAAACTCTAACCACATTTTATCAAGTGTATAATAAGACTTCTATTTGCGCCCCCTTACGAAGCTACGCCCTGGGCACGTGCCCCGGTTGCCCCGCCCTCACTACGGCTCTGGGCACACCCATAGATTAAATAAGACTATAGATGGAGCTCTAGGCTCAGTTAGCATGAGGTAGAACGAAGCCAATCGTACGAAGAAATATTGCGCAAATGAGATTTTTATTTTTAAATTAAGAATTTTCAGATTTTGCGCCTTATGCAATAGCTTAAGGTAAATCGGGAATTTGTTGCAAAAACAGAACTGTTTCATCGGAATTACTGCTTTACGTTAGGGCAAAAATTTTAATTCACTGGCAAGAGCCAATGAATTAAAATTTTTGAGTGAATATATTTCCTGATTTCACCTGATGCAATTGACCTTCTGATGACGTAACACTTCGAATTATATAGGGCACGATGAGAAACTCGTTCATAGCGTTTGATTTGAAATCACGTCTAAAACACGGAATAGCTTTGGCCCAACTTTGGTTTTCGGCAATGTTTCGAATTTTTGCTACAGATTTCTCAGAATCTCAGGTTGAGGAAAAATTGAGCATCTCTCCCAGCCTAAATGTCATGGGAAAAAAGGCATCTTAATATAAATTTCTGCATCTAGAGGGTTCGATTGGAAACTTTAACTGCGCGTTGACAAATTTAAATTTGTTGAAATAAAAGTCTTGCCATCAGAAGCAAGTATTTTACCTCTTTCATTCCAAGTCATCGTTGCAAGAGGTATAATAATTTCAGAGGGGAAACCATGCTCACATGCACAAAACAACGCGAGAAATAATTATGTCGCGAGTTTCGGAACATTATTTTTAGAGTGTTTGTTTGTTAATCTAGTCTTTGAGATTCATATAAAATAATCATATAAACGAATTTTATAACCGGGATCGGGATAAACAGGCCTTAAGCGCCTGTCGGTAGCAGGCAAACTCGAGGCATTGAAACAAGTACTATCTCCCTACATAAACGAACAAATAAAATGCGCGAAGTTCGTATTCAAGAGAACGCCGTTAAATCTTTCTGTCTACCGTCACAGGTGGTGCGGAATCTCACCGACGATTTCACCAAAAGAGGACAGCCACTGCTTTTCTTCAACCTCAAACCAGGAGTGGTGGAGATTTTCGAGGGATTGCAGCCGAAGGGGCTCGTTCTTTACTATTCGGAGGATGACCTCGACGTCATACTCAAAGGTGAGAAATGAACGGAAGGAGCAGTCCGATAGAGTGAAGAGTAGAAACGAGTAAGATTTTTCTCGTAAAGCTTAATTAAAGAAATAAAAATACTTTTGCTGAAGAATATGTCAAAAGATTTCCTAGTCGAAATTTAATTAGACAACTTAATTGTTTTAAAATTGAATCAATTTGAGTTGCATTCGCTTAATTTTCTAACTTTATTTTTGAAAGTAAAACTGCAACAGTTCAAATTTTATTTTTCTTTGACACGCCTCATATTTTGCAATGTTGAAAATTGATTACACGAATACATACGTCGATTAGAATATTATAATAAAAATATTTTTCTTACGAACAAATAAATAAAGCGTTGAAGAACGACGGTCAGGTAGAAACCAATTCCAAAAAATCCCTCAAATGTGTTGTCTCAACTAAAATATTGTTTCCTGCTTCTGATGCATTTTTCCAAGTCAATATGCAGTTTTGTCGTGTATTTGCCATCTGTCATTAAAGTGACTCGCAGGGTATAATGTACATAAATGAATCTCATGAATTTTTGGGCATCAATATGCACTTATTGACTGATGCAATTGTCACAAAATACATTGAGAACAGGAAATCATGTTGAAGAACTACGAATGGTGGTATGATATACGAAAGCTGCTCAAAACGATTTACGCTCTCTTAAGTATTTCATATCATTTTTAAATATGGAATTGAACTGGATTTTATTATTACTTTTCAGACCGATTCGGATTTACGACAGTTTAAAAGTTGAGTGCGTCAACCCCCCCTCCCTCCCCCGGAGTATGAAGCGACGCCACGCCGTTCTCCTCGACCCGTCTTGCCGCCACTCCTCCAAGACGACCCTCCGATCCACAGAGAAGCGTCTTAACCTGCTGAAGTCCTTTGCAAGTGGTCGCTGGTTCGAGGTTTTGAATAGTAGATTTCGACACGCGACCGCTCTTCTTTTGGCGTAATAGCGTCAAATGGCTCGCTTCGGACGCGACCTCCTCTTTCCGTCAGTGAGGGGAATATCTATGCGTCGCCTAAAAGGGCGTTATATGCCGATGATGACGAAGAAAAGGACGGCGTGAGATTATTTAAGGAGAAGAGTTTGAACATTTTCTATTTGGAAAGAGACTGTCAGGATGGTGCTCGGGTTCTCCGGTGGAATGCTTTCTGAAAATCGCATAAATGTGCGTCGCTCGTTTATTTTCTGATGATAAAAGGACGAACGTTATGCGATATCCGTTAGGAGGGATATTTGCATTCTATGTGATGGTCGTCAGGGACTCTGTCCCGTCGATCCAAAATAAGTGGCCTTTTTTTTGAAAGTTTGTGCTTCGAAGGACGTTACCGCGCAGCCACACAGATGTGATTATGAATCTGTTAATATTTAAAATGTAAATACACACACATATATTTTTGTAAAAATAAAAGTTATAAATGAACGCCATAAAAATATTCATTTAAGCAATAAGAGAAGCCCGAGTCCAGCAAATTTTATTACGTGTCGGTAATTGTCGTATGTTTGCATGAGTTCCTTTCCATAGAAGTTTATTTTCCCTTTTTGATTAAAATTTGAATGAGCGCAGTGTAATATTCGTTTCCATTTATAAATTGTTTAAAATCGAAGTGCTACATGGAGACTCGAACATATTGACAGTAAAATAAAGAAAATATACTTTTTTAACCAAGAAAAATGGACTAAGTTTCGTATTAGCTTTAAAGTTCCGAGAAAACGACAAATGCTCAAAGATTTTAAAAAAATATTCTCTTCGTGCACTATTGCCGCATTTGAATTTGTCAAATAATTGTTATTTCCCGTTATCTATGGGACAACTAACAAATTATAATTGCTGATAGACAACGAATTTGTATGCGCACAAAAATCAATTTACAATAAAAAGATTTGAATATGATTTATAATTAATAAAAGAAATAACCCAGTAGCGGTCAGTCCGATCTCATTCAGTTCGTAGTAGCATGGATTTGACTGCAGAAGTGTAAATATTTTTATTTGCATTTGAATAAATGGTGGACAGTCCTCCTTTCTCTCCTATCTTTCTGTTCATAACTCGCGGCATTTTCTGTTTGCATAGTTACATAGAAGAACTTTTAGTCGCAACCAGCTTACGTTGGCTTCCCAAAAGTGTCGCAGGACATCTCTCTTTTACAGAACGAGTGCTTAGTAGAGCTGAGAAAGTTCCAGATCCGGAACAAGAAACGGATCCAAAATGGTTCCGGTTCCGGACTCCGAAACCGGAACGAAGAAATTGTTTTGGAACCGGATGTCAAATTTTTTGTTCCGGAATGGTTCCCTTAAAAGTTAATACAACATTTTTAATATTTTTACATTTTTTAAATTTCAAACAGGCGTAATAATTTCTACTATTATAATTTTTTATTATTAACTTTTACATTAACTTGCCTCCTATGTATATATGTATGTTTCATCCTTCACATGATTTTCCGTAAAAGTCCGACCGAAATTCGCTTTAAAAAACTTTTGCCACTCTCGGGGTTATGAATTACCAAACTTTGAGTTGTCAGTTATACGCCAAACCGCCTCGGACACCATGCTCTGTTAAGTTATGAAAAAAGATTGAGTAATAATAATTACTAGCTGATCCCGCGCAACCTTTGCGCGGTGAATTTTCAATTGATTTATAAAAAATGATGAAGTATCTAAAATAAGTTGGGGCCAGTTCCGTATTGCCCCCCACTGCTATGGGCCCACTTCCATATTGCCCCCCACGCTATATTGAAACATTAATATGAAGATTAAGAAATTTTATGTAAACAATCTCAATAATTCACATTTAACCCTAAAAATGTATTTCCTTACATGATAATTGATCGCGAACTTTTATGTTTTTCTTTTTATTCAAATATATGTCCTTTCTCACGCATGAATTTTAAATTAAATGAGAATAGGGACACACGTTATTTTTTTAAATACACTACATGGTTTTCTTTTCTTCATTGATATTCTAAATAATGTGTTTAAAAAAATAACGTGTCCCTATTCTCATTTAATTTAAAATTTATGCGTGAGCCTATTTGCGTTAATAAACATTATGGATGAATAATATAATGGTTCTACTTACAAAGAGATAAGATTCCAGCATTCAAACGATGATAGGAAGATTCAACTGCTTCGATACGCAGTTAACTGAATAATTAACCGTAAATGTTTATGTTGCTATGTATAAATGTTGACATTGCTACAGCAATAATTTCTGCTTGTGTCGACTAACTGGGACCACATTTAAAACTGACCGCGAAGCTGATCCCTCGACCGTCATTAACTCGGGTTAGAGGCCCATCCTCAAATCCGAGCTCAGGTGTCTTTACCCTCTCAGCAGGGGGGAACTAGCCGGCCACGTCTTTTGCAATAAAATTTAAACTATTTTATGTTGTTAACTTAGTGCGATAGTGACTCAAGCAACATATTCGGGTGAATGCGCTGATCAAGAGCGGGGAGATGCACCCGCTGCCACCCACCAGTCTGGTGCTTTGCAGGGTATTATGTAGATGTAGATGTGAGTAGTGCACGCCGACCTCGTACGGAGTTGTTTTTCTCGCTGACGGAAAATGGGTGTTCTCGGAAAAATCGCCATATCATTAACACATTCAATGCCGCCGTCGACGGTTGCAACCGCGCGCAGACGACCGGGGTCGACGCGTAGTCGACGCATCTCCCGCTCCGTAATAACCGTACCATTAAGCGACGGCTTCGCACATTGGCTCCTCGTAGGAAGCCGGCTCCTCAGTTTAGTTTTTATCAGTTTGCTCATCGGTTACTTTGTATTTAGTACGAATTTTTCCGGAAAAAGGATATTTTAAAAAATAGTGAAATTTCGGTTGGCCATTGGGGATGGATCTAAAAAAACAAGAAGATATTGAATGTGTTAAAACGGCTTACATTAGAAGAATAAAATTAAGCCTAATTAAGCCCCTAAGGCTTCTACTCTATGCGAGTACCTCGCTCTCTTCTCCGCCCCACGACCAGAATAATGGTGCAGTTTGCTTGGAACAAAACTACTGAACAGGTATCTCCCAATAACTCTCAACTTGAACCCGAACCCATTCAAGAAAAGGAACCGTTCCGGAACGAAATATTTCGTTCCGACTAAACAATTCCGTTCCGTATCGGAACTAAACCCATCACGGAACACAGTTTCGTTACGAACCGAAACTAAATGGCAAGAGAAAATATATAGTTTCGTTCCGAACCGAAACTATTCTTTAGGTTCGGTTTCGTTTAACAACTCTGGTTTAAACCCGTGAGTTTGGTGGAAAAAATAGAGCATATCTATCTAGCTCTGTGCAAGAGCTTGTGTGTTAAGTCTTCCGTCTCCATTCGGAAGAATAAACAATAAGTCAGTCAGAAATCTACACTTTAAGTCATATTAGAGAGGATATTAATGCTACACAGTAATTTATCACGAACATTTATGTTTATAATTTTCTTTGTTTCTTATTATTGAATAATGTCCTTTCTTTTTTATATAACAATCAATGCAACCGTTTATTTAGATTAGCTACGAAGAGTAGATAACCGTGTACCTTTCAATATGTTTTTAAAAATATCTTACGTCCCTATTCTCATCTATTTCAAAAATATGTGTGAGCCTATTTGTGTTAATAAGAATTACAGTTGTATAATATAATAATTTTACTTACAAAAAGGTAAGATTCCAGCATTCAAACGATGAAATGAAGGTTCAATTGCTTAGATTAAATCGTTAGAAACGTTTCCCATATGCAGTCAACAGAATAATTATCCGTAAATATTTATGTTGCTATGTATCATTAATTTCGATGCTTAAACAAAAGTGCGAAGCGGATAACGCTTTTATTTCACCTATTTGAAGGTATTAATTGAATCGGAAGCAACAATGACGGCCGCCTTAGCAACGCTCGGAAAGACTACGAAATATCTGTAAAAATTCGAAAACAATTGCGTATTTCTGAAAATCTCGACCGTGTAACATGTAAAATTTGCAAGAATAAGATAGTATAGAGTTTTAGTCGTCAAATAAAGTAAAAAAGAAGAAAATCGGTCCATATTTACGTATTTTAACGAATGAAGGAAAAAACCTTGCACTCTGAAAACTCAAAAATCCCGTGTAAACTTATGGGAACATATAAGTGTCTCCTGGATTCGAACCCGGGATTTTATGAAAATGATAATAGTTTTCTAGGGACCTCCTATTTTGTAGAAACAAAACACAGTTTACCGCATACCTTTACGACGAACGGCTTCTGAGATACAGCGGGGGACGGATGGACACTTCCAAAATTATATATAGGATAGATTATTATTATATTTATTTATAATAAATCATTATATAATTTGTCGATTGATGTCCGAAGCCAAATAGCAACCAGAAGCATGGTGACGGAATAAATAAGTAAATAAATAAATAAACAAGTCGCTAGCAACACTGAATAAGAAATAGGTCAAACAAAACAGCATATCAAAGTGGACACATGTAACAGATTACATGATTGATATTGGTTCAGTCAAAGTATTTAACAGTGCGATTTGGAAAAGAGTATTCAAGATACACACAGGTATAATAAAACATATTTTATTTCTAATAATTATAATAGTAATTCCGGTAAGCACGGTATCAAAATTCTTTTGTTTTGATTTAAAATTTAAATTTTAGATACTTTCGATATTTAAAGCTTTTGAGGAGAGATGGATAATACTGGATCTTCTACGTAAACGGGAAAAAGACGTCGTAACTTAACTCCAGAAAACAGGAAAATGGTTCGAACGGAAGCACAGAAAGCGACATGAAAATATAACACTAGAGCAGAGGCAACATGAAAGAGGTAAAAATTCAAGAGCGCGTAGAGTAATTAGACATAACATGACCTTTGAAGAAAGGCAAGAAAGTAACAATGTTAACACAAAACGCAGGTTAACAACAAAACATTCTGACGTATTAGACAATGTAGTTCATAAAGAAATATTTGAAAATTAATAAAGAAAATTCAAGATTTTTAAAATGGCTTTTGATTTAAAGTTACGTAGTAACGGATATTTGACTAGTATATATAAATATAAAAAGTTTATTTAATTATAGAAATAATTAATATGTTTATTAATTTTTAATATACAGAGTGGTCCAAAAGTCGCACCACATAGGAATTTGAAGTTAATGACCAACAATTCGAACATTCATTATGATCATGCCTTGTATTAATTAAAATCAGTATTCCAATATTTATTTTACTTTTCCCAAGTATCAGTTAAAATCACTATGTAATTACCTTTTATTATGATTTGTCTTTGTATTAATTAAAATTCCTAAGGGGCATTACTTTTGAGCCACCCTGTATATACAAATAATTATATTATATACAAATAAATAATTTATTTATAATAAATATGGGTACTATCCTGTTATATCCCCCAAAGGGTATTTCAATGTTATAATGACTTGGTTGACATTGTTATAATGCATAGTTATAATTTGTCAAATAATGAAGAAGATGCGGTAGCTTTCCTAACCCATGACTGATTGGCCGGTCTTGATATTTACAAACCCTATCACCAGACAACGGGGAGGGATACTTTGGTTCCGGGCGAGGCGAAGGGTGCGGTAGTGCCCAGAGACGACTACCCATTAAAAAAAAGCGAGCCGAAGGGTCGTCATTATATCCTTTCAATGTTATATCCTCTTGACTGTTGTGCCACAAATGGAACCAATGTAATTTGCGGGGGGATAACCAACCAGTACCAAATGCTATAATAAAACATCTGCCAAATATATTTTTTAAATGACTAAGAAATTGCAAATAGAGAGGTGAAGCAGTGAGTTGATCACCTCAGGCATCTATCCAAAGGAGCACCACAACCAATGAAAACCTATTTCAATATATTTGTTTCTAAGGAATCTTGAAAAAATCTCTTTTGAATGTTTATATTGGGCATTGGGCTGTGTATTAACAACTTTATAAAGGAATTCATCAGCCTACTCAGGAGGAACAGTTTTTTGTTAAAAAATTAAAGGTGCATTCTATTTGCATCAGGTAGAAGATTGTCCAAGCATAGTTTTGACTGCAAAAGTGCTTTTTGTCAAATCTCCTTTTAAAATTATTGCTATTTCAATAATTTTATTCTATAGCCACAAAAATATGTATGTAGAATCTTCTAAGTAGTATAATTAATCCAGTTAGGCAATGTAGTTTATATTATTCCGTTTTATGATATGTTCCAGAACTTTTATTAGAATGTTTGGGAAAAGGGTCAAAAAAAAGGTGGCAACCCTAGGGCCAACTTGGAGGAGGAAAGGGAAAACTGGAGGTGTCTGGGGAGGACATCTGCCAATGGACTGAAAAGGACTGATGAACACACGCATATACAGGTTTCCCTCTCTCTATGTGGGTTTATATGAATTTGCTATTATGCGACTAACTCATTGCTACCAGAATTTCATTTTATGCATCATTGACTTGCTCTTATGTGGTTACGTGGCCAGTGCAAGAAAAATATAAGAAAGTTCTCTGCCATACACTACAAGGCGACCATTCAGTCTCTCGATGTATCTTATGCTGTGTGTATTAGTACTACATTAAAAGATATGGAATGGAGATGAGAGGGAGGTTTTGTGTGATATTGTTTGAGTACACTTGAGAAGGTTGTCTATTGTGCATTTTTCTGACACATGACATCAAAGAAGTTAAGTGAATTCTTCACTTATGCTGAGAATCTCACTCAAATGGCAATGGATATGGACCCTAGCTTGAAGAGGTCTTATTTTCAAGCGTGGTTTAGATCATCTTCTTGCACCATATAAGGAAGTGTATGCACAAAAACGACGTTCAACAAAACAGTGTACCATGCTCCAGTTCTTACAGCAACGCTCTGCAGCCCCGACCGCCTCTGCCATCGCTGTCCCTTCCACTTCCACCGTCGATCCTAATGTGCCTTCCACATCCAAACCTGTTTGCAACACCTCCACTTCATCTCCATTTCTTCCATCGGATAATTCTCCACTGGATGTCTCCTTGCCTGCAGAACTTGCGTTGCGCCAAGACAATCCTCCAGCATTTTAAACCTCCACTATTATATCACCTGCAACAGCCACCACTTGTGCTCATCTGCTTCCTTTTTATGGTGAGTATATTTTACATTGTTAATTGTTTTAAGTTTGTATTTAGCGTATAAGAAGTCGTTATGGAGCGAAAGAAGAGCATCTTGGAATGGAGTTAGGATTTCCTGTGGAACGTATCCCTATCTTTTACATGTAAACATGGGTTCTGTTTATGCGAATTGCTTTATGCATCACTTTCCTGGAACTCAACCCTCAGATAAAGAGAGGGACACCTGTATATATATAAACAAACCATTAATGTGTTATCGATGACCATGGATAAAATTAGCACATTTTTCTTCTATTATTAAATTCACTGAATTTAATAATATTTTGCTATGAAGTTTTCACCCATTAAAGTAATTGACGAAATTACGAGAATTTGTAATTTGATCACGTATTATATATGTAAATTTAGCTTATTTTAATTTACTTTTTTTGTAGTTATATAACCACATATTCGAATACTAGAGGCTTGTTTATAAGTGCCATCAATATTAACATTTCAGCTTTCCATCTTTTATACCTACAGAGATGTTTAAAAAATTTTAATGAACACCTATCTGACACTGCCTATTTTCAAAATTAAAATCTAAAGAAAAACCAAAGGCAACAGTACAGAAGTCTATATTCATCTCTTTATCATTAGCAGGTTCGTCACAACATCAAAGCAAATTCACAGATAGTCATTCAGAGAGACAGGCACCAAGTGAAACTATAAGTGCATTTTTGGAAAGAAATGCGCTAAAAATAAAAGTATAAAATAAAAATAAAGTACATTTTTATTAAGTTATTCTACTAATGCTGCCTTTTGCTGATGAGCTTTTATGGTCATGAAGTTTTAAAGTTGGGAAAGATTAATGAATAAAATAAACTAGAATCGAGTAACTATAATTATTGCACACAAATATTTTATTCTAATTTTTCAAGAGCACCGAGCAGATCCGGGGCACTGCGGAATTGATTTGGTGCGTAGGCCTCATGTAGGGTGACCAGATTTTGACTTCAAGAAAAAAAATACAGGACAAAAGAGGACAGTAGAAAAAAGTTTAATAGGAATTTAACTTAGAAGTAAAAGGTGTTATATATAAATTAACAATGGCTCAGTAAACACAAATACAGGCGACTCCCGAGATTTGACCAACTCGAGAATTCGACTGGTCAAATCGACTCAGCCGATCGATCGGTCGAATTAGAAACTAGTTTACGCGAAGTAATTTTTGGCCAGCCCGACCACGAGAGGTTTAGTTTCAGTCTAGACATAGTTATTTCTGCTCTAATTGTTTGAATTTGTGCTGATTCAACATTCAACGGTTCGAGATTCGACCACGTTTTCAGGAACACATCCCCGTCGAATCTCGGGAGTCACCTGTAATGCAACATTAAAAGTAAATAAAAATTTTATAAAATTATCTAATCATATTTTTCTGAGCTGCCCGCTTTTTTAAAATTCTTCATCATTAATTATATAGCCATAAAGCTGCATACATACAAGAAAAAATTTTAAAATTATATTTTGCTATTAGGAGGCCTTTAATAGATTCAACTGCCAAACGATTTGTCACCTGTCCACTGGGCATTCATTAGACTACAAATATACTCAATGTTTGCATTGTGAGCTGGAATTGCAAAAACAAACTGGCAAATTTTTATGAGCTCTGAGTTCTGGTCTGAATTACTTACAACTTGAAAGAAATGAAACCATTTTTTATGTTAACTTCTCCAGAAAATTTTTACATAATACCTTATCTTGCAAGAAAGCTTTCAAATGTTTCCACTGATCTAAACATTTAGAATCATCAATCACAACTTTTTTTGCTTAGTAAGAATTCTTAACTATATGAAATATCTGGCCCTTCTGGCATAGTTTCCATCTCCATCCACTTGAAAACCTTACAATCTAAGAACTACTCAGTCCATAGTTGTAAATATTCCAATGCATTCTGATAAATTTGCATAAAATTTTTCTTAAATGCAATACATTCATGCAGAAGGTCAGCATTTTTATTTAGGTAATATAGTTATCACACTTATTGGAAAAAAATGTTTTTAATTCTGCCAAGTAATGAATACCTAACCATATATAATATGTATTCATAATTTCAATCACTGAATTTTTCTCTTTCCATGTTTTCTATATTTGAATGAAACACATGAACTAATGAATGCAAAAACATTAGATAGGCTTCATTTAATGGATTTTCAAAAAATGATTTTAAAATAATGGGCACTTTTTCAAGTGATAGAGAATAAGACTTTAATGGTTCATACATTTTTAGAATTTTTTCAATGTCAGGGAAAAGTGATAACCACCATGTTTTGGAGTGTTTCAGTACTTGATTATAATCTACAGACACAAAGTGACAACATTTTTTCAAGGTTTATGTTCTGACTGTGAATACAGAAAAATGATTATGAATTTTAACCAAAATTGATTCAAGGTAAATTGTCCAGGAATCAGTTGCATGCTGAACACAGTTATTTAAGATATGGGCAGAGCATTCTATTCCAATTAATTGCCCAGTTTCTGCAGACAAGAGTACATAAACATTGTTCTGTTCATTTTGATGAACACTACCAAAATTGGTGTTGTAGTTGTTCCCTCCAAATGTGATACTTTTCTGTCCAATCATAGGTTTTTAATGTTTTTAAAACAAGGTGATATATAGTCCCTGCTGAGATTCATTTGAAACATTTCAATTCAACTAGCTTGTGAGTGAGTCCTTCAACATGATAATCAAAATACTGTACGAGTATTTTTTGTTGATAAATGAGTGCTACCATCAGTGGAGACCCCAATGTACATGACATCATATTCAAGTTTAATTTTTATTAAATGTAGATAATGTGGAGCTAATACTTTGTTAACTACTGCTTCTGTCCTAGTTCTCGCTGATGAAATTTTAGTAGTTATCTTTGAATCAGCAAATAATTTTGCATGTAGCTTATTCGTACAATCCACTGATTGATAACTCAAGTGATGGCAAACTGTATGAAAACTTAAAGTTGCCTTGCAAGCAGAAACAATTTCAGCCTCCTTTATATTTTTAATAACAGCATAATTTGTGATTTTTCCTGATTTACTGTTTTTCATATGCTTGGCTGAACTTAACCCTTCAGGCACGGAGGATTTAAATCTGTTTAAATACCCACAGGATGGAGCATTTTTGCCTTTAAATTAGAAGCTCTGCATGGTTTTACTTAACACACTGTATCTATATTAAATATAGTCATATTTCATTTAAATTTCAGAATAAGTTTATTAATTGTATATATATATATCCCTTTTAGACATACAAAATGAAATATAATTTACTCTAAAAATGTAATTTTGTGTGATAAACCTCAAAACAATCAATACATAATCCAACATCACACGTTTCACACCAATATACCATGTCTCTTCTTTTCCATGTTTCATACACACTGCACATGGTTTTTGTGGGCGAGCTTTCTTCTCCATAAGTGGAATTTTTTTGACGAAATGTCTTTCGGTTAGGCCCGTAATCGTGTTATCTGTTGAATGGTGACCAGGGACTTTTTTTTACAGAAATGCTACCGTGTTTTAAAAACAGACCTACCAAGTTTACTCAAAATGTCAAGTGATCAATTTTAACACCTGTATTCTCTCTATAAATGATCATGGAGTTTAAAATGGAAATATTCAGAAGCCTATGGAACAACTTCATATACCATTTATTCAATCTTTTTCTCTCGATAAGGTAACCCTGCAGGAGCTGATCCTTCAAATGTATTCCACCCATATGCTGATTGTAATCTATTACGCAAACTGGTTTTGTTTTTTCTTTCCCTTTAACATGTAATACAATGGTATCATCCTTGTGGAACATGGAAATCATGGTAACATTATCTTTGTCGCACGATTTTATCACCAACACCGGACCAGAGTGCTGTGCAACAATTTCTCCTTAAGTTTTTTTTCTTTTACGTATTTAGGAAAATTTTTTCTATTCAGTTTCAAAGTCCCTACACAATCTGTTTGGTACTGAATTTTCAGAGACATTGCCAATTCTGGAGAGTTATAAAAATTATCCATCCAAACAGTCCTCCCTTCATTCATAAGAGGCTCTAATAATTTCAAAACTATGGATGTTGTTTTATTTGCACCTTCAGGGATAAGGGGTGAAGATATTGCAGTGTCCTTTCCCACGTAGACTATGAATGACAACAAATAGCCCGTAGCTGCATCGCGAAGCTCAAAAGTTTTTATGCCAAACTGCGATGCCTTTAGGGGAATATAATGTCTGAATGAAAGACGACCTTACCATAAAGTAAGGGAATAGTCAATGGAAATGTTCCTGTTTGGTAAATACAAATCATGAAATTTATTGTTCAAATGAGAAATCACAGGGAATATTTTCTGTAGTTTTGGTGGGCTTTGGTATGCTTCTTTTTTATCATTATCACTAAAATGGAGGAATTTACATATTACTGCAAATTTATCCCTACTAATGACATCCCCAAAGCCTGGCATAGATAAAAGTCTTTTAGTTATGAAGTACAATTTAAAAGTAGGCTTCTGAATGATCCCCATTAGCATGAACAATCCCAATACTACATAAATATCTTCCTCTGTTATGGGTTTCCATAAACTTACTATCGATCTCCGCGAAAGTAGACTTCCACTTGAAACAATGAATTTTTCAGCATAGTGATTTGTTTCCTCAACAATTTTTGAAAGTTCTTTATCAAAAAATAATTCAAAAGAATCCACATTTCTAACGTGTTTAGCACAATTTTGAGGGCCATAATTATCTATGAAATTTTCTTTCCTACCTTGGTAATTTTCCATATTCTCCCACCTAAAATCTAACACACTATATTCCCCTTCTTCCTCTTGATCCACTTCATTAGGCTCCATTGAATCGATCTGAGCATGATCATCAATAGAATCCTCACTATCACTATCAGAAACCAGTAGACTTTCTTCTGAATCACTTTCTTGCAACATTGCTGATACTTCTTCTTCCTGAATGTTTGTGGGCCTCTTCCTACTTGTTGACGCCATGATTGCCAAGATTTTGAGGGTACACCAAAACAGATTCTTATATAACTGGAAAGCAATTGAGAGTATATTCTACAGTTAATATGACTCTCAAGCTATACTCTTTAGCAAAAGATTTTTATAACAAATATTTTAGCAATTTTAGTGTACTTACACAATCTATGCAAAAATAAAAGCACCACCGAATTTTTCTCTTGGATGAGACGAGAGCTGTTACACTGAATCTCAGACTCCAACGAATGATTCTCTAAGGAGGACTGTCTCATTTACTTCAGCCCAACACCACCCTCATAAATATCGCTGAGAGACCACTATAGGAACTTGAGTAGTTCCAAGCGTGATATTTATAAAATGATAAATTATTATGAAGTTGATGCTGATGATCCCCCGCTTATCACTCTCAGGATATTATGCTGAGAGAGAAGAAAGATGCATGGCCTGTTATGGAGGAGAAGGGAGTCGTTCTATGGACAAGGAAAACCTCTCTCGCTTGAGAAAACAGCTCTAATTTGGTTTTGTACGACGTATCGTGAGTCCAATAGGCCTGAGAGTAAATGTTACCATAAAATAGAATATAATAACCTTAGATTGTCATACCTAAGATCATATTCACTGATATGAATAAAAAGCATATCTGCTAATATTTAATGCAATTTATAACATAAAAATGAGAATCAAGTGCACAAATTAAACAATCATTATAAAAATACCCTTCGATAATTAAATGAAAACATTGTCAGTGCAATATGTAATATAATTCGTCCAAAAAATTAATGAAAAATAAAGCGCTACGCCGAGCGTATGCTGTACGTCGGACGTCCCTGACTGATGATTTGGATACGCGTACAGTGTACGTCGGACGGGCTTGAAGGGTTAAATGCTGCTCCAAACCTAATTTTCCCTTCGTTGCTACAGATATTGTTTTTTGACAAAGAAAGCAACAGGCTTCATGTTCATTTTTATTTATTTATTTATCATTTTTAAAGTTTACCCAACAAAATAATTACAGGATAAACTGCTTTACATTTTAATAAATACACTTGATTCCAATTATCTTGATATCAAGATGGCAAATTATATATGTAACAAAAAAGCAGTACAAACGCATATACATTCACAAGCATATAAAAAAGCATAAAATATTCATTATTCAATACAATGATAGATATATATTACCATACACAACCTATTAACTATTTATAAATAAGGCTAGTAACAATGGTAGTTATACAATGGATAGTTATACAATTGTAGTTATATATTACCAATAACAACTAATGAAATCTATTATAATAAAAAGTAATTCTCTGTCTATAATGCTAACTTAAACACTAATAACTCGAGAAGTAATGAAGATAGAAACTCGAAATGTGGCAGGGATGCTTGATTAACACTTTTTCAGGTGATGACGAATTTAAATCGCGAAAACATTCCTTGGTTTGACTCCAATGGAGGCATTTCCATTTCCCATTACTTAACATGTAAAACGTGATTTTTTGACGTGCAGGCTTTTATTCATTTGGAAATTAAAATTAGAAGAAATTAACCTACGACCTTCATATTTGAACCATTTTGAAGAAAAAATTATAGTTTCTTATTATGTTCATCTTTTTTTGCCCACAGTTCGAAATATCCCATGTTAAACGTTTAATTTACATATTTTATGGAAATCTTGCCATTTTAAAGGAATGTTGCCATGGTGACTAATTATATTGTTAGACCACAAAATCCTATTGTTAAATCAGTCCTTATGGGTGTAAGCGTGCTTTGCTTTCAATACGAGATAGGGAGAGGGAGGGAGGGAGAGAGAGAGGAGGGAGTGAGAGAGAGAGGAGGGAGAGCGAGGGAGGGGGAGGGAGGAAGAGTGAGGGAGAGTTAGGGAGGGAGAGAGGGGGAAGGAGAGATAGGGAGGGAGGTGGAGGGTGAGAGGGGGAGGGAGAGAGGGGGAGAGATAGGGAGGGAGAGAGAGAGGGAGGGAGAGAGAGGGAGGGAGAGAGAGGGAGGGAGGGAGGGAGGGAGAGAGGGAGGGAGGGAGGGAGGCAGAGAGAGAGGGAGGGAGGAAGAGGGAGGGAGAGGGAGGAAGAGGGAGGGAGGGAGAGGAAGAGGGAGGGAAACAGACAGACAAATGACTTTATTGAGAGCAAAAGTGAGACTATATAGTCCCTTCTTACATTTAAGAGAGAGAGAGAGGGAGAGAGCGGGAGGGAGAGAGAAGGGAAGGAGGGAGAAGATGAAAGGGAGGTGGCGAGATATAGGGAGAGAGAGGGGGGGGAGGGAGGTAACTATTTTAAGGTTAACTAAAGATATCCCATCATATTGATGGGCAATTACGCTAGTATATTTATAAAAGAAGAGAGGCATATAACAATCATACATTCGTTTGTTTTCAAGGTATGTACATAATTTCAAACAATAGCAAAATTATAAATTCATACATATCTTTTATTGACTACCCCAATAATGTCGATAATGATGTTATATACTCAGACTTTCTGATAAAAATGTCTAGATTAGAGCAGTACTTATTATAACTGGCACATATCCTCGTTAATGTTGAGTTCATACAATAGTTTGTACCTGCATATTTAACTTCAAAAACCCTTTTTATTTGTATACCTTTTAGTGGTACATAGAAATTAATTTTTTCTAGTAATCTTGTATCTTCCCCTGTATTAATTAATTTATATAAAAATATAAAGTCATTAATCACTCTTCTATTTTCTAATTTCTGAAATTAAAAATTTTTTAACAATATATCATAAGGTATGTAGTTATCCATTAAAGGATAGACATGATGCTTCCTATAATAAAGTAACCTTAGAAAGTGTTTCTGAACACCTTCTATTAGTTTAATTTCTTTCTTAATGCAGGGTGACCATATTGTCGAACAATATTCAATTTTACTTCTTACCAGGGAACAATACAAGATACACATAGCTTTAATTGATGTAAAATTTGTAGTGCTTCTAGTAATAAATCCAATTAGTTTATTACATGAAGCTACCGTATTGATTATGTGTTTTGTAAAATTCATCGTTTCATCAAGTGCAACAACTAAGTCTTTAACTTCATGTACTCTTTTTAATAAGGCTCCTCCCATGCTATAGGAGTAGTCAAAATAATTTTTCTTTCTAGTAAAAGATATAATTTGTAGTTTTTGATAGTCATCTTTACATTGGATTTCACCAAATATTTTTACATCATCTGCAAACATTAGACATTCTGAGTTCTGTACATATTCAGGTAAGTCATTAATAAATATTAAAAATAGTAATGGTCCTAAATTAGTTCCCTGTGGAACACCTGATGTAATAAAAAATTCTTCAGACTGGACTGTTTTAAAAGTTACATATAACCATCTCCTAAATAGCTAGGTTTTTAGTACAGAAAGTAAATTACCTGTAATACCGATTGTACACAATTTCTTGACAAGAATGTACTGATCAACTTTATTGAAAACTTTTTGGAAGTCAGTGTATATTGAATCTAGTACTTGAATTCTGTTATCCATTTTATTAACAATGTAATCATAAAAATATACTAAATTTGAAGCTGTGGTTCTACCAGTCCTGAGCCTGTATTGGTTATCAAATAGATTACTCTTTATACTACCACATATGTATATATTTGTTTAGTATAGATTCAAAAATTTTAGCAAATACTGATACTATTGATATAAGCCCATAATTTGTAATATCACATTTTTCTCCTTTTTTATATATAGGACAGCCCTTGGCTCGCTTTCATTCATTTGGATATATCCCAGTTTGTAATGACAAGTTAAATATATAATACAAAGAATCTACAACACCCTTTAATAATATAAGTAGGAATATAGTCAGGTCCAACTGATTTCTTTGGTCTAAGTTTCTTAATTGCTTCCCTTATATCAAGTTTACTAATGCTATTTAAATTTATGTTACTATGTTTTACACCATCATTCACATTTGATACATTCATAAAATCATTACTAAATAAAAATTTTAAATGCAGATACAATTTCGTTACTAGTTTTGAGTTCTTCTCCATTGTACTCCATTACTCCTGGTGTTGTTTTATCATTTTGCCCTTTTTTTACATAATCCCAAAAAATGTTGAGATCCCCTTCAGCTAATTTAGTCTGTATATTACCAATATGTATCTTATGAGTGTGGTTAATTTCGTTTTATTTAAACTTTTAGGTTCTTAAACATTAATAGATGATACAATGATCCATTCCGTTTGTATTTCTTATGATGTCTATATTTCTTCTTTATCATACTTATTAGTTCAGCTGAAAACCAATGGGGATATTTAAATTTCCTGTTTACACATTTAGGTATACTACTATCCATAGCTTCATACAATAATTCATAAAATTTCTTACTGCTTCATTAACATCTCTCTCGTTTTCTAAATATATCCAGTCTTTTTTCCGTAATTCATTAAATAATTTTAAATAATCACCTTTTTTAAAGTTATAAGAAGTTGAATTACTATAATGATTATGTACATTATAATTTATTTCAATTGAACACACTAATACTGGATGATAGGGATCTTTTGGGATTATCAAGTCAGAGTCATCCACAGTTTTTACACCACAGTTAGTATTAGATATCACTAAATCTAGTAATCTCCCTCTGACATTATTACTGGTATTTAACTGTTTCATTCCTGAAACATCTATCATGTTATGAATTTCAATGGTTTTCGAATCCTTTACTCCATTTATATTAAATTCAGGTAAATTGAAGTCACCTGTTATTATTATATTTTTGTCATCGGTGTCAAGACATTTTGTTAAAAAACTTTTCATATACCTCATATATACAATTAGGAGGAAAATATGCAGCACAAAAAAAAACAGAATTTTGTACCTAAACATACTCTGATTCAGATGTTTTCATCCTGTTTCCATTTCAATAACTCTTTCTGAGACAAAATCTTTATGAATAGCAATCATAACTCCTCCACCCTGTTTCTTGCCAGTAATTGGCATACTTCTGTCTTTTCTATAAACATAATAATTACTGCTAACATCAAACAACTCTGCATCAAATATGCTATCATTCAACCATGTTTCTGTAAAACACATAATGTCATAATGTACATTCATCACTGATAATTTAAATTTTGGTGCGTTTAAACATTTTATGTGTTCTTTGCAAATCCTCATTAAATTTACATTTTCGTTTAGTGTGAGACATTTAAAAAAGGGTTAATCTGAAAAATATTTTATTTGGGAAATTACTGGACATGCCATATTTGAAGAAAATATAAGAGAACCTAAAATATAATGTAATTTTGCTATCTCTAGTGATTTAATTTATTCATGGAAGCAAGATAAGCAATGATGGTTATGATATTTAAAACATCTTGAATTCCACATAATACATTTTTATTTTTCAAAAAACCCTGAATTATATATATATATATATTATAAATAATAGTGATATTTACTTACATTTAACTTAAGAGACAAGGTTTTGAGTGAAAGCTTTTCAGCTTTATTCTAATTAAATAACTCACTTTGATGATCAAATTTTTAAAGCAATTTCCACCATAACTTATTTTATTCAAAGAAAATAAAAGAATTACTGAAATCACTCAGCATTTAGAACGAGTAAAAACATAAAGACTACATAATATTGCCATTCACATATGTTTTACCCAAAATAGAGGACAGACTCAAAAAATGGGAGGACAAAAGTTTTGAGGCTAAAATAGAGGTCATGTCTGGACATGTCCTCTAAAAAGAGAACGTGCAAATTTGTGCAATTGAAGTAATTCAGACGTGCCACTACTCGGTAATGAATTTCGTGGACATAAGAAAATAACATATGTATACTTGCATAGTCGACGTTAGAGTTCGAGTTAATTTAAAATTTACATAATAGTTCCACAGCGATCCTATAGATAACGTAATAGTTTCAGTGGCCTTGCCCAAGTTCATCTCAATTGCATTCGTAAGTTGCGTCGATCTTCGGCTGGGTAGTCGCTTATCGTTCTTCGGAGAGTCAGGTTCTGGTGGTAAAGCACGACATCGTCGATAGTTTGGTTATATTTCACGTAGCTATGTTAAGAAGTACTATTTCTAATGTTTTCAGGTAAATTATTGTGTAAAAATCTTTATGTATAAAATATATCGAGCTTATTCGGTGAATATTACTTTGCTTTATGAATGTTTTTAGAAATGGAAGGAGCCCAGTTGTTACACCAAATCCCAGGTTTAAGCATACATTGCCGGACTTGCCTTACGATTTTAATGCTCTGGAGCCCGTAATAAGTGCGGAAATCATGAAGCTTCATTACGGAAAGCACCACGACACTTACGTTAAGAATTTAAATATTGCGGAGGAAAAATTGATGGAGGCTAAAGCTAAAAGTACGTAGTGTATGAGAGTTTTACGGTATTTATTTAGTATTTCGTTGCAACTATGTTGTTTTTTTAGATGATATAACGACTATCATCAGCCTTGGTCCAGCACTGAGGTTTAATGGAGGTGGACACATAAACCATTCCATATTCTGGCATAATCTTTCTCCAAATGGTGGTGGAGAACCTGGAGGTACGTAGAAAATTAGTGATATTATTATTAATAGTTGGCATATAGCCATAAAATTAGTGCCGTGTTTTTCACACGGCTCGGTAGCTGTTATCGATTGACCCGACAGCGAAAATAGTAATGCAAGGTTATGTCTGGGTTACTCTGCACCGCAATAACATTGGGAAAGTTTTGTCATTGCTTTATAATTTTGTACGACTGACAATCATTTTTACGGGCAGTAAATAATCTAGTAATAATTTACTTGCGAAGGATTTGAACCTTGTTATTGCTTATAACGAAATATAAAATTATGCGCGTCAATCTGGCAGTTTTAGAAAGTTTTGAAGTGAAATGGATTGATTGTATTTCCCTATTTTAGGGGAATTGCTGCAAGCTATAAATAGAGATTTTGGGTCTTTTGAAAATTTCAAAGCCCAGCTTCAAGCTACCTCTGTAAACGTTCAGGGCTCTGGATGGGGATGGTTGGGTTACAACCGGCAAACAAAGAGACTGCAATTGGCTGCATGTGCTAATCAAGATCCATTGGAAGGCACGACTGGTGAGAAATTTTCCAATTTTATTTCATTAATAATATACAGTAACATTTATAATTTTTTCAAAATATATTTGGGATTTTTTGCTATTTTGTATATAACAAAAAATTTAGATAATTGTTCTCATTTGTCAAGATCTTAATAAGAGGAAGTTTTTGAAACTTGAAACACTGCTTCCAGGTTATGTGGTTGCAGATTCATATATAACGCAGCTCTTCATTCCTTCTAGATCATTACATATTGAATCTGAGAAATAATTCAGTGTGTTTACTAAGACAATTGAAGTATTTTTCTATATTTTGTTATTTTTTGAGATTTACTATAATAAAATTTTAAAGATCTATTCTTATGACATTCTGCATTAGTCTGCAGTTAGTCAAGTTTGATGAGTTATTGAAATTGTTGGCTCCATATTTAATTGTTATACTAGGACTGCATACAATTTACTTGTGCATGTTATCAACCAAAGCACTAAAAATTTCTTTTTAAAAGAAAGTAAATTTTGTTGTCATTAGAATCTGCTCACTTCATTGCTCTGTAACCACCAATTATTTAGTCTTAATTTTGGGTAATAGATGATTTTATTGAGGAAGATCAGATATATGTCCAAGTTTGAAATTATTTTAAAAAAATATGTATTCTGTACATTTAGCTTAATGTTTCTAAAAATTATATAATTTTAATTTATACTGCCTCTGATTCGTAATAACATAGAGGATCAGATATTAAAATTTTATTTTGAAAAACTTCCTCCTTGGTATTTTCCTGATCCCATTTTTCCTGTTCTTTAGTTTTATGTAATGGTGATGTTTATGGTTGCAAGTTTTAATTTAATTATCTGTCATTATTTAGAACCAATGTTTAATATTATATTAACATTAACTTACAGGATTGGTACCGCTTTTTGGCATCGATGTATGGGAGCATGCATATTATTTACAATACAAGAATGTGAGGCCAGATTATGTGAAGAATATATTCAGTGTTGCCAATTGGAAAGATGTAGAAGCAAGACTGAAAAAAGCTCAATCTTAAATTCTTGGTGGTAAAAAGTGATTTTAAGTGTACCTGTAAAAGGATTTATTTGCTTAAATCCTTATATTATAGCATTTTCATATATGGAAGTTGCATGTAGCTAATTCAGCACCACAAAACCAAATAAAGGTATGCTGAAATATAGGGTTTGTTTAAAAGAGCTTGATCAATCCTTAAACCTCTTGGGGTTTGCTCCTGAACTGGCTAGAAAAGAAATAATTGGCTAGTGATCATATTCTCACAAAGCAGTGTTTTTAAACAGTATTTATTATTGTTCCTGTTAATGGAAGTATGTAATTATTGGTGAAGAAAGTTATGATCAGTAATAAATGAATTATAAATTTAGTTCTTTTATCTGGTTTTAGTGCTTTTGCAAGTTTCATTCCAGATACTTGAGTGCTAAATGATATTCACATGCAATTGTATTTATTCATTGTATTTATCAAAATATGCTATGTTAGCATTTGAATTAGCACATTACCAATACAGGCGACTCATGATATTCGACCGGGATGCATTCCTGAAAACTCAGTCAAATCTCGAACAGTTGAATGTCAAACGCACCTAAAAACGAGTGATATCAGCACAAATTCAAACAATTAGAGCAGAAATAACGATGTCTAGACTGAAACTAAACCTTGCGTGGTTGGGCGGGCCGAAACTTACATCGCATAAACTAGTTCCTAATTCAACCGACCAATCGGCTGGGTGGAATAAGCGGACTTCGATGGGTCGAATTCTCTAGTTGATCGAATCTCAAATGGTCAAATCTCGGGAGTCTCCTGTACATGATTTATATAGAGTAAATTTGTGGCTTTGAATAAATTTACATTTTTTGATCAGTTACTGATAAAAGAATCACTGAAACCAACTCCATATTAATTCATATTTTCAAGTCTCGTCAAAAATATAAAGCCAAAAATTTATTGAACTTTCACCTTTCTTAGATAAGTTTATACTTGATAAAAAAACATGCAAAAAGAAATACTTTTATTTCACAAGCATCAAAATCGACAATGAAATAAATTTAAACTATGATAAAAGTTAAATGAATTTTCTTTAACAAAAAATAGGAATTATGTACTTTCCATTTGTATTCCCTCATTCTCATATTTTGCAGAATTTAAAATAGTGAACAAAACATCTTTTTTAGGTGCGTTTCGCTTACAGCGTGAGCGCCTATTATCGTCGGCTGTCCGTCCATCCGCATGTTCATTCTCGGCTTCTACTGAATGGATTTTCATGAAATTTAATATTAAGGACTTTCAATCAAATATAATAAGAAAATCGCAAAATTGAATCACGTAAGCCAATCAGGGGTACCACTTTACTGGTGATAAAAAAGTCAACTTTCCGTCATATCTCCTAAAGTATGCTCATATCAAAATATTTTTCAAATAAAACTTGTAGAACTAATAAATTAAAGTATTTCTTTTCCTATATATTTATATCGTAGGAGTAGCCGTTATCTATAAAATCGAACAAAAAAGTCTTAAATTGAGTTGTACTTAGAAATTTTTTTTCATGGTTACTTCTTCATTGTTGCTAACATAAACAATCTCACAAACAAACATTTAATTTACGTGTGTATGCAATATTTCTAAATAGGAAGAAAATAGATTATTTATAACGAAGAAAAAACTTAAAAACGCTATTTCCCTTACGTACAAGTACATATGTAATTTCTTTCTAATACTCCATTGCATGAAACGTGCCCATTTATGATACGTTGTACACTTTCCTAACTTGTTATTTAATTGAAAACTATCTTTGCATGTAACATTTTTGTAATTATATTTTATTGTTAGAGTTGCACAAACTGTTGATATCTTCAAGCGGATTGTTCTTTAGTCCATTGTGCTTCTATCATAGAAAATCTCTCTGCATTTGCATTTTGTCCAGGTATGGCAAAAAAAGAATTGACAGATTTTAAAAAATTTTGGTGTGTAGAAAATATCTTATCCATTTCATTCTTGATAATAATATATTAAATTCAACATTTTCATGATTTTCTAATTTTTTTAAATTTCAGCATTGGTCAAAACATTTTACATCATTAATAACATTATCATATCTTTAATTAATAAATAAAATGGAATTTTCAATATATCCCATTTGGTGGAACACTATTTAGTGACATCCACTTAAAACAATCAAACTCATCAAATTGTTCTGCCAATGATTTTATATAATTTAGTGAATTTTTATAGCAACAAATAACTTTTTTAATTCATTAGTTTATGCTCATTTCCTTCTTTTGCCATGATTTGAAGAATTAATTTTACTTTTGATTGCAAAAAGATTCCTGTAACTGTTGTTTTAGTAATTCATTTAATGATGTCAAAATTATCATTATTTCTAATATAGAATTTTCTCAGCTTCTAGCTCCTTTGCTTTTTCATTAAACACATGCATAATGGAATGGGTAAACAGAAGGCAAGCTTCGCTTAAATTAGAATAAAAAATAATTAAAAAATCCTTGGATAGCCCTCAATTAATAAAAAATAGGACTTTAAACTGGAAACATTTGTAAAATATGATTTATCACTGGATATAATGATAGCCATTGAGTGGCACTATGATTCAGTAGTTCTCTATACTCCACCTCAACAAACTTACAAAATTCTTTCAGATTCTCGGTTCAGACTGCATGTATGGAAAAGTGGCTGTAGATTTTCATTGCTATTAATTCAACATTGAACAGAAGTGTGTCTAACCTGTATTTTGGAGTATTATGAGTTATGTGGACTGGACAGCCAATACCAATTAATTCTCTACTGGTTGCTGTTTTCAAAATCGTATAGATGTTTCCTCTGCCTGCTTTCGAGTCTACCAAAGTATTACAGTTGTCTGCTGAAAAGGCAACACATTTACCTATTTAGGACTGGGATGGCAAATATGTGGCACACGTGCTGGAAGTGGCATGCCTGCGATTTTAGTTGGCGTGCGTAGACTTGTATTTTCTATACAAAATATGAAGTTTCTTAGAGAAGAAACAAACTAGCGACACACGAAAAAAATTCTCTAGTCCCATGGTTAATGTGTTATATTGGCTTACTGCAGTGGTTCTCAAACTTTTTTGGTTCACGCCTCCCTTGACAAATTGAAAAATTTTCACACCTCCCTGGCTATGCAAGAATGGAAGATAAGATGTAGCATTAGGCATAAAAGAAAAGGAAACACATAGTAGAGTATACAATATAAACTAACGACATTTATTAAATTAAAACAATTATGATTACAAATACAGTGAAACCTGAGTTACACGTAACCCAATTATACGTAATACTCCTTTATACGTATTTTTTGGTTGGTCCCGGCGAAATGCCATATGGTTACACGTATTAAAATACTGAGTTATGCGTAACTGACTTATACGTAAACCTCTTTTATATGTAGCGTTCATCCGATCCCGACAGCTACTTTTATCTCGGTTGTATGTATTTACGCTCTATAAGATCTCGTGGTAGATAGATTCTCAGAATCCTCCCAGGGCACTGACATAGTTGCCATATAGGGATATATAGATAACCATATAGGGTTATCTATATTGTGATATTTGTAATTATTCTTTTCATTAAAATAGAGACATGCTTTCTTTCCGCACTGTTTGCTTTTCTACCCTAGTTTATCTTGAATTTTTCATAACTATAAGTGAGTTAATATTGAAGGTTAAAATCTTGTTCATTATTTTTCTGAAACTCTAATTTCCTATGAGCCAAAAATCTTTTGTTTTCCTTGAGGTTTGAATTATAGAATTTCCACTACATTATTGGAATTAAAACGTAAAAATAATCCTTGAAAATCAAAAAGACATAATACTTTAATATGTTTGTATAAATGGGGACCCCAAAAATTTTACTTGCATACAGGCCCCAAAATCGTAGTTCGCACCTGGTACACAGTATACCTCTTTTCCCGGGGTGCTAAAATTCCTGGGCATGGCCGTGATCGAGGAAATTACCATCTTAAAATGCATAATGTTGCCAAAATATGCGATTAAAATTTTATCCTCGAGTGCTTTCGAATCAAAAGTACTATACGACAATAAAAGTAAGAAACCGTGATCATTGACTATAAAAAGTATTCATTCAAAGCATCCCATCTCCCTTTAAATTCCATGATCCATTACCTTTTACAAATTCCTTTAAGTCAAGACACATACAAGAATTTCACACCATTAAACAAATAGCCATCAACAATGGTTACCAACCCAAATTGATTAATAAACTACATATCAAACTTTAAAAAAATTCATAACATGGCTTATAACCTCACCCCCGATCCCTTCACCGAAACGGTGCAAATTACCCTTTCTGGGAAAATTTTTCTCGAAATTATCAAACTTCCTCCCAAAAAACATCCTCAAGGCAACTTTTTCGATACTCTCCAACCTCTTCTCTCTTTTGGGAACAACAAAAGACCGACATGCCAAAGAAGCGGGATTTACAGTCTTAAATGTGATGTGCAGTGCCATTTATGTATATCGGCCAGACTGGTAGGAGTTTGGAAACAAGGATCGGAGAACACAAAAAGGTTCACTATTCCCAGAAACCAGAACTATCGCACTTCGCGAAGCATTTATTGGGCTATGACTACCGAAGTTCTTTCGCCTTTGAGGTATGTACACCATTTGGAGAAGAAAGGCCACCGCCTAGATGCCCTCGGGCAATTGGAGATTGTCGCAAGCCATCTCAGCAACATAAATACTGTAAATTAATGTGTGTTCCCACTCCTTCCCCTTTACTCTCTATCCCTTACCTCCGCCTCATTAATCCCTTGTATTGTCTTTGGTGCTCGACCACGTGCTTCCTTCCTATGGACAGTGACGTATCCCTTTACCCTTTCTTTTCTCCTCCCTCCCCAGAGTCCATTCACCCACTGACGGTTCCCCCCACCTTTTCCCTCAGACTTCTTCTCCCCTCTTTCCCCCCTTCCTTTCCTCAAATTTCTGTATATACACGATCGATGCCTCTTCCTTCTAGCTACTGTGTATTGAAACCGGTCGTATATTGAAAGTTTTTCAAGTGGAAAATTACAAAGTGTGTTCTATCTTTTCATTGTTACAACCATGTTAAATGTATGTCCTTCATCGGTTTTTAACCTGGAACATAAATGGAGATGATATCCTAGTTGCATTTTCAACTTAAAATTAACTGCATTTATTGCAAAATACGTGCATATAATATGACTTGGGTCGTCAATTCATGTACTTATAAAAACTGAAAATGTGAAAAACCAGAAAATTTGAATGTTTAAATTTAAAGAATGTACCCTTATTTTTCAGGAAACAATGTCTAAGAGAAAACATAATGGTTCGATCTTGAATTTTTTTCATAAGAGATCAAAAACTGAGACTGAAGAAACTAGTATTAATACTTCTGTTGCTGATGAAAATTATGATGTAGAAAGTTCTTCACAGACTCAGCAGGTAGAAAATGAAGAAAATGTATTGCAATTGTGCACTTCTGGATTGTCTCCAAGCTATCATGAATACGATATTGACTTGTATTTAAATAAGAATGTAACTGACGGAGAAAAAATGGAAATTCTAGAGAATGTGGATTCCAGATATTGCATTTATTTTTCCTGCACATGGACCAAGAAATCTACGGTTTCAATTAAGATGGTTATATCGATGGCGGTGGCTTGCATATTCCAAAGTTCAAGAAGGCGCATTTTGTGAAATTTTTCTTCCGTTGGTGGAATTGGCCTGCAGCCTCTTCAAACACTTTGCTTTGTTAAATTTAATAATTGGAAAGATGCAAGTGAAAAGTTTAATATTCACAAAAAATGTCAATTTCATAAGAACTGTATTGACGTAGCAGAAAATTTTTTGAGAATGAAATCCCAAAAGCAATTGCCTGTAGATTTACTCTTAGACAACGAAGCCTTGTGTATAGTTATTGAAAATAAGAAAAATATTATTCCTATTATCGAAAAAATTTTGTTGTGCAGAAGAAAAGGTCTTCCGTTGAGAGGGCACAGAGATAACAATCCCATTTCTATCGATGGAGAACCCGAGGAAAACGATGGTAATTTTTGCTCACTTCTGTGTTTTAGATGCAAATCTGATGACATTCTGAAGCATGCATTGTCAAGTTCTAGCAGAAACGCTCAGTATATAAGTCCCATAATTCAGAATGAAATTATCTACATTTGTAACAAGCTTATTTTAAAAAAACTTGTGAAAAGAGTCAACGAATCGGTATGTTCCAGTGTTATTGCCAACGAGACCACAGATATTAGTTGTATGGAACAACTGTCTTTGTGTGTTCGCTTCGTAGAAGTAGATAAGCTTGTTATAAACGGTTTTCTTAAAATTTGTTCCGTTAGTGGATGTTACCAGGAAAGGTATAGCTACTGCGATAATTGATAATTTACTTTTATTTGGGATTGATATCAATAAAATGTGAGGACAGGGGTATGATGGTGCGGCATCTATGAGTGCAATGTACAATGGTGTCCAGGCACACAGAGAAATTGTGCCTACAGCTCTGTATGTACACTGTGCCTCCCATAGTTTGAATTTAGCTATTAGTAACGCTTGTGATATCACTCCCATACGTAATTGCATGGGGACTGGGAAAAGTGTATAATTTTTTCAATACACCAACAAGGCAGGCTGTATTAAAATCAGTAATTGAGGAAAATATTGAATTTTCCACAAGTTTCGAAAAATTGAAGCAATTGTGCACAACGATGAGTAGAGAGAGATAATTCTTTAACAGTTTTTGTGGAATTACTTGATTCGGTTTTAAAATCCTTAAATATTATCTCTGAGTGGCCTGACAGGGACACTTCGTCCAATGCTGAACATCTGATTTGTGCAGTTAACCAAATTGAGTTTATTGCATTATTATTTCTACTCAAAAAAATTTTCAGCTTATCATTGCTGCTCTGCAAAGCTTTGCAAGAAAAAAGTTTAGATCTAGCACTTAGCAGATGACGTAACTGAGGAACTAAAAAGTTTGCGGCAAAATTGTGAATATGAATTCAATATAATTTTTGAAAAAATTTCCATATATGCAAAAAAACAGGAAATTGCCATTAAAGTACAAAGGATTTCAGCAAAGCAAACTAAGCATTTTAATGCAAATGCAGATTCACCAAAGACATTATTGTATAAGTATTTTTATACCTTTTTTGTATAATTTTATTTCCCAGATAAATACTAGGTATTTACAACATAAATCTATTTTGGAAGGATTTAATTGCCTGCTCCCCAAAAATGATAAAATCTTGCCACAAAATGAAAAAATTAACAATTTTATGAGGTGACATAGTTTCTACTCCAGAGGAAATATTCACGGAATTATCCCTTTGGTACCGCAGACTTTTTAAGGAAGAAAAACTACCTTTAATGATCTTGACGGATTGAAAATTTGTAATCCTAAGATACACCCAAATATTTTAAAGTTACTAACAATATTAGCGACACTTCCAGTTTCTTCATGTACAAGTGAACGCTCATTCTCTACCTTACGGTGGTTAAAAACCTATTTGCAGAATACCATTGGAGAAAAAAGACTTAATGGCATGGCTGTCTTAAACGTTCACCGTGAATTTACACCCACAGCAGATGAAGTTATTGATGAGTTAGCAAAAAAATCCCGTAGATTAAATCTACGTTTATAATGAAATCAATTTTCTTTTTCCTGATAATTTATACTATTTTTAAACTAACATATAAACTTTGTAATTGGTTGCTTCCAATATTGTCATTTTAATACATTAAACTGTCCATTTTAAAATCATATGTATGTTTGTTATGATTGACATTCTTTATTTTGTACTGTACCATTTTTCCACGAAAAGAAGGGAACAAAAGACAATAACAGACTATTTCATTTCAAATAAAATACAATTTGTTTAAAGAGTATTTTTAAAGATCACGTGCCGATTGTGAGTGTTAAGTGAGTGAGAGATTGTGGTTGTGAGAGTGATAAGTGAGTGAGAGATTGTGGTTGTGATTTATTTTGTATATTTCTATGTTCAACAAGTTAAATATGTATTAACATTTTTGCTCTATAAATACATCCCTCTCATGCAGTCACAAAATGCCTTGTTTATTCTTCATATGTCGACCTTATTTAAACATGCATTGAGTTATACGTATATTTTGTTCGGTCCCTTGAAATACGTACAACTCAGGTTTCACTGTATTTATATTTCAGAGAAAAAACAAGTGTACTTTGGTTAATAATTTAGTATTTCACAAATATAAGTAAAAATATGCATTCATAAACTTTAAATTATTAATTTTAATGCCTGAGGTGTTCTTGTTGAGCAGAATAGCCTATCAAATCGGGGTGTCAGCGTCGATAAGGCAACTCGAAAATCATCCTCAATTTGTAATTTAGAACAGTAATTGGATTTTATTACTGCCACAGCAGAAAATCCACATTCACACAAGATGTGGCAAATGGAAGCAGTATATTCATCGCCTTCTCCGTCAATATTGGATATTCATTATTTCTCTACAACCAAAACTTAATAATTCTATCTGGCCAGGGCTGATGTGATTATTTGCAGGGCCTAGTTCGATAGTAAGCAGGACCTATTTATGTATGTATACATACCCGGTGGCGCAAAATATGACGCTTGTAGTGCCTCCCTCCCCTCTGGTGATGGTCTCTCTTTGTTGTGAAATTTTTGTTGAAGATAGCCCTCCAGTCGGCCTCTCCGTCTGGAATGCATTAATATGTTTAAAAAAACTGTCTAAATTTCAATACATGAGAATTGAGCCTTGTGCGGGGCCCTGTTCGGGGGAACCGACTGCACATGCCTCATGCCGGCTCTGTATCTGGCTGAAAAATCTGACGCAATGTGTTATCATACGAGCTGTTCTTCTATAGGCAATAAATGTCTTTGAATAATTAGAAAATGGATTTAGAACCCATTCAAACTTAGTTAAATCAATATCTTGAAAGTAATTAACTAAATAAAAATTATTTAAAAAGTTCCACCTTTAGACTCTAGACATCTCGCGCCCCCCCCTGGCAATCCGCCGCGCCTCCCACTTAGAGAACCGCTGGGTTACTGAATTGACTTTTTTTGCGCGTTGGATTGTTTTAATCTTCTCTTTGATTGTTTTAATACTTTAATCTTTATTTTAATTACCTTATAAGGACTCTGTTATTGCTATCAACTGTCCTAAATGTAATGTCTACATTGCTGTTTGTTTTTATTAAATTCTTCAGCTTCTTCCCTTTAACACGTCTTTTTAGGCGCGTTTCGCTACCAGCGTGAGTGCCTATTATTCAGTTATTGAGTTCGGTGATATTTTTGAATACGTGGGAGACTTTAAGAGGCCATTTATTGTGGGGAATGACGTTTTAAAGGCCAAAATTAATATCACGGTTTCGTTGTTTAGGTGGTATACCTAAATTAATTTCCCATCATTGAAGAGTTATTGTAATAGGTAGGTACTTTATTATGACAAGTTAGGTACTTACCTAGTTACATCTAGGTTCCCAATAACTACCCACCGACAGGGCCGGCATGAAATCCTTGGGGGCCCCTACGCAAGCACGATTTCGGGGGCCTCTCTTCTGTTTCTGCAATGTTCCAACAATGGCCATTAAGTGACCTGGGATAATGAGGTAGCGGCGATAAGCAGTACTTTAGCTAGAATCGGTACTCTATAATTTAAACATATTATGTCACATACATTCTACCTTACTTCACACCAGAGAATTTAGTTTGTGGTGGTCGGATAGTGATTTTCGTATTGGCATCTGACCCCTAACTCAGCTCATTTATCTGTATCGATATTTATAAATATACTGTGCCAGCTATTGACGACGATGAATTATGGTACATACAAGCAAAATCTGGGCTCCCTTCTTCCGGGGGCCCCTATGCGTAGCATACCTAAAGTGACCATATTTTCTAGATGTAAAATCAGTAATTTTTTTTATTTCTTATATCCATGACAGAAAACTACATTTCAATATAATACTTTAAATATTGAAATTTTCTACAGTATACATAGGTATATAACACTATTGTTATATATATATATATATATCGGATACTCTTGCTGAAGTCGATCAGAAAATGTTTTTCCTTCTATTTATGGCAGGATCTTTAAATATAATTAAATAAGAATATTAATAATCTATTCTGATAATAATATTACTTTACTAAACAGCATTAAAATATTATACTACTCACATGACATACACAACCATAATTACTATTGTCTGGACGACACTACTTTGGAATTGAGACTTGTTGAGACTTATGTTAGTTGTAGAGAAGGGGTGGGCGTTTGGAAGGAAAGACTGAAAAACTCCCCTCCCTCACAGCCAATCATAGGTGGAGGGCAGGTAACGTTTGCTAGGGGGAACTACTCAGCGTTGCCGCAAGTCCTCTTTACACATCCTGGCAACATCGCACCCGAGTCACCTCATCCGTCAATCCCACAGTAAATGAGCAAAATAATTATAAATTTTTTCTTCTTTTGAAATCAGTACAACTTTCAAATTCAGTACACGTCTAAAATCAGTACTGTACTGATTAAATCAGTACGTCTGGTCACTTTATGCATACCCCATCACGCCGGACCTGCCCACCGAGATAATATCAAAATACGTTGCAATTTCAACGATTTGACAGTAAAATGTTCGCTACAAACACATACATTTTTGGTAAACCTCTACCAATTCTTGTCATAATGAGCCATGTTTTCTTCATTTCAGCATCTTTAGGGATGAAATCAGTGAAATGCCTTCTCCTGCATAATTAGAACATTGTAGCACGCTAAAATCTTTTTCAAAATCCTTTCTCTTTGGCGAGGCACAGTTGCACAAAACATGTATATTTAACGGATAATATCGAGCTAAATTATTTAACCCAACCCTAAACTCAGACAAATATGATCACAATTAGCCAAAGAGCTACACAAAAACAAGCCTAGCAGACAGCTCTTGAACAGGACTACTTTCACCTCCATGACACATGATGACACAGCGACAGTGCTGCCGCCATCGGCACATGTATCCTTGAATATCGTTAGCTATTCGATAGTATCGATCGTAACGATAGTAAAATAACGGTTTCACGGGAGGTTTATCAATGTTAGGATCCGGTAAATGCCGGTAAATCAGAAAAACAAAGTTATTATTTTCGACGCCGCAGTAAATCTTTTACGTTGTATTGTATTTTCGCGAAGATTCAAAACTTACCAGCGCGACTATTGCTTATTTAAAGGTGTTTGAATGTTGATTGTCGGAGGTTTCGGTTGAATCGGCATGGATGTTTCAATGAAGAATTGTGTTGAAACTGAATGTGTGACTCGGAAAAACTAAAAGTTTTAGTGCATTTGTAACTAATGGAATAGTGAACAGTTAGTACACGTGACTGAAGAAATCAAAATAACACTAGATTTAATATTGATTTAAGAGATGATTAGTGAAGCGGCTATGGCATCTAAGAAGCCCAATAAGGATTCGAGTGGTAAAAAAGTGTTTTCGGTTCCTGTTGGGAAATTAAGGAATAAAACATCAGCTCGTAGAAGTGGTTCATGCTCTGGAAGCGGTAAGTGTTTGTTAAATAATATTAATGAAAAACATCCTATTTCCTGAGCAAGTAGACCTCGGTTTTTTATTTAGTTTGTAATGAAATATTTGAATAATATGCCATGTATAATTCATATGATTGATAGAATCTTACATTTCTATATGTGTTACACGTATAATTCGGATAAGTTAATTTTTGTCCGTTATTTATAAAACCAATTTCAGAAGAATTCCTAATTTGGCCCTCCAATTAATCGTCATAGTATTAATAGCATTAAATGTTGATGTATCGACAAATGCCGGGAGTCAGATTATTGTGGCGCCTATTAAGTTATAATATACTAGCTGAAACGCCCGGCTTCGCTCGGGCAAGAGTGGCAAACAATTTTTGTTGTTCGGGGTAAACGTTCCCCATTCCTTAATTACGCAAGCGATGCTTACATTAACATTTACTATTTTATGTATTGTATTGTACGCATTAACGTCTTACTTAATATTCACATGGATAGATGCACCGAAGCCTTTAAAGAGGCAATAAAATTATGTGGATTATATCAATACTATTAGCTGTTATTAGCCAAAACGTAAACAATAAACAACATCTTGGTTACCGAACAAATGTAAGTAGATGTATCGATTTATGTTGCGATAAATTCAACGTTAATGGTAAAAGATAACAATGTTCTAATATTCCTTAAAAATTATTTGACTCACTTTAAAAGTATTCATAGACTATATTTAGGCATATCTTGGCATTAGCTATTCTTTCTCTACGGCGTGGATTTTCCTTGCATTAATCTTTACGTGTATATCTCCCTTCGAAGAGGACAACAATTAAGAAATTTAGCTTTTTTGCCGCCTGGAAAATGGACATCTAAACCGATAAATTTTGGGCGTAAAGGAAAATTTCGAGCGATTTAGCATGTAATACCACGAAACTTCATGTCTTGATAGCTCTCTTTCAAGACATGAAGAAAACTGCGGAAAATAGGAGTATATGGAGAACCAAGTTTACCTAGAATAATCACGGACCTGTCAGCGGACAGACTACCTTTGATGATGATGACCACGAAACATGAACAGAATTAAAATATTCAGTCTTTCGTGCGTAAAATAAACCATTTCTCATGATCGTAAGTTAATATTTAGGTATATTTATATCCACATCATTGAAAAGCTGCATGGCATTTTGGAGTTTCTACACACCATTTCCCATGAATTCTTATGGAAATAATATTTTGTTGACCCCATAGGGTATAAGAGACCCCACGGTCTGAAAACCTAGACCAAGTTCTTCCTTTGGTCCATAGGATGGCCCATGAAACTTTTGAATTCGATAGCTTCAACGGTGTAAAAACGTATAAAGAACATACATTCACACATACACACAAATATGTATAAGATAGTTCCGGAGTCTTTGTATACATTTAATACATTTATGTGTGTGCAAACGACCGCATGACTATCCTAGCGTAAATTCAGACACATTTTGGTGTTGGTCCTTGCTTCCAAGTTAGAGGGCAGAATCTGAATTATACTTATCTAGGACTGTATCATTATATATTTGACGTATAATACCATTTCACCTCATTCACAAACAGGAATGTTTTAAAGTAATAAAAATCATCATTATTATCATAGGTAGATTGTCCCTAGACAGATCCGGGATTATTCATCGTTAAACCTAGTTCTCCATATACTCCTATTTTCCGTATTCTTCTCCATGTCCACATTTTGAAGCTTTTGAAGTATTTTATATCATTTTTCCTTAGCGTCCATGCTTATGCCCCATACAAAGCTATACTCCATATATAGCATTTTATCAACTCCTTGCGGATACCCTCCTTTATATTCCTTGTTAGTAGGAGTTTCTTTCTTCTGAAAGCGGCTTTTGCTTTCGTTATTCTAGTCCTGATTTCATCAGTACATTTTGCTTCTCTTGTTATGTTGTTTCCAAAGTATTTATAGTGTGAAACTTGTTCTAATGGCTTTCCTCCTTTACTTATGTTCAAATTTTCTTCTTTACTTGATATTCGCATGACCTTGGATAGTAATATAAACATGTAAATGAACATTTGTATTAAATTTAAAAAATAACATCATAAAAGAAATTTGAACTCAGAAGAAATTATAGAGTAAACATTATAGAAATTGAAGTTAATATTAAATTAAACAAAAACTTCATACAGTGTGGGAAATTCAGAATTAAAGGGGCAAAAATTGCTTAACAGGGAAATTAATTTAATTGCGAAGTTGTACAAAACAAATTTAACAAAAACTTCATTACATTTATCCCCAATCACTGTCACATTGCCATGAGAAAATTGACTAACTTGCATCTTTTCTTTATTTTGAGTTCCTAGTCATCATAACTACTGTCATGGAACACATGGGTAGAATTTTTTCATAATTCACTTTCCACACAAGGGTCTTTGGTAGCACAATTTGTGTTGCTCGCTTTTATAGACTCAGTGATCAAAATTTTTTTTTATGCCCTCGTAAATGTCCTGGTAATGAGCTGAAACAGTTTTTCAATTACTGTTGAAATTTGAGGCAATGCTCCAGTTTAGGGACATTACCCAGAAAAGAATTTTCCAACTTTTTAGCCAGTTCGAAGCCTTAATGTTTTTGCATGAATGTTCAAACTGGTTTGTCACAATCACTTTAATATGTTCACTTGTATTGTTTATCAAGGCTTTGGTATTGGTCATCATACTCACTAATTCATCTTCATTGAAACTTTAATCCGAAAACAATTCTTCAATGTCCTCTTCAGCCAAATCTTCAAACTCTCCCTAATTTGTCTAATATCTGTAATATCACCAGGGGCATAACTATGATTTTGGGGCCCCCATGCAAGTCAAATTTTTGGACCCCCCATTTATATAAAACATGAAATTATTATATCGTTTTGATTTTCATTGATTTTTTCTGCATTTCAATTCCAAATATACAAGACTAACTTCTATAATTTGAACCTCAAGGAAAACAAAAGGTATTCAACTTACTGAAAACTAGCAGAAATACCTTGCGTTGCCTGGGGAAATTTTGTTAAAATCTGGTAGGAATTTAGATGATACATGGTATTCAAGAATTCAATTGAGTGCCATTTTGAAGAAAATGGGTAGAGCAAAACAAAAACCGCTTATGAATTATTCCTGGGAGCCCTCCACAATTGTACCAAATTTGATTCATATCAAAAGCAGGACTCGGGAAAATACATGTAGTTTAATGTTTAAATCGGCCGCCATTTTGAGTGAAACATGCAGATGGAAACAAATTTCCACACTGACCTTCCTCTTGCTGTTCCCTATAACCATGTCAAATTTGGGAAATGTGTACATGCATAAGGAAACAGTCAAACAGTTGGGCGCCCTTTAACCCGGGAGAGAACCATAGTTCCCTCTAATTTTTTTCATCCATGGATGGAATGAATATCGCTATGCGTGCCTACATGACGCTAGCGTGAGGATATGCACTGGGGTTGACGTGGCCCTGTTCCAATATATTCTAAGATACACACAATCGTGCATGCTTGAAAAACTGCTGCCTGGCCGTGCAGCTTAGAGGGAACCATGGAGAGACCACACCTACGTGGAATCCCCACACTTTTTTGATGTTTTTCTAATTTTCTGCCGCCACTTTAGGTGTCATCTTATTAAGCACGAATTTATTTTTTTCTCCTCGAACTGGTCCAAAAATAGGGATGCGCATTGTACTCAAGGAGGTGGATTACGCGAGTAAATACACCATTAAAATTAATTATTAAAAATCTTTAAAATAAATGTATAGATGTAAACACTGGAACAGCTGATTGAAAATAGTGATCACCTCCACCGAAAGATCAGCGGTCTTCATAAATATCGATGTTATTCACCTGTAATTTAAGGTTCACATTTTATGTTCGGCATATAAGTCGACTCTAAGTTTTAGGAAAAAAATTTAGGCTTCAAAGGTCGACTTATACGCCGGAATATACGGTAGTTTGGTAAAGTACGATTACCAGGTTGGAATTATATTAAAGATTTTACTCCATAAACATAGTTATGATTCATTTCTAAGTTTTCAATTGAATTGCAACATTAATTTAACATTTACTTATTAATTACTTTATAATAGAATATGTGTGATTATACATAAATTTAAATATATGTGTTGGGATTTAGCTATAAAGAGTTTCTTATCCCAAAAGATTTCAGTTGTTCGTAGATTCTCCAGTACGTGTCTTCTGTTTTTCATGAAGTTAATACAAGCGAGCATTGCATTCATTTCTTTCCGTACAATGCCAGTAAATTTTGTCTTTATACTGCTAGTGCTTGTTGTATAATTAACCACGTTATTGAAGTAAAGGCTTACCTTTTTATATGATGAATAAACAATAGTTTTTCTGCATTTTGCAGAAGGAGTTTATTCCTCCGCTCTTCGTATATGATTCCCGCATTGCTTTGGGGGGAACCCCTTGAGGACCACTAAACTAGCGTAAACTGGATAGGCCATCTGTGCTATCAAAGGGTTCAAGGCACTTAGTATGGTATTATTAGAGTGAAATCAAGAAAGGCGTCAAATTTGTGAAAAATTGGAAAAAGCACAAAAAAACCCATAGTGCTACCCAGCCGGGTAATTTTTCTTTACTTCCCCGGTAACCCGGTATTATTTTGTACCCGGTACATCACTACTTGCAGCATAGCGTGAACTATGAAAGTTATTGACATGAAATCTTATTCAAAGAAACATTTAAACATTACTAAACATTTCATTAGCTGAATGTACCAGTTAGGTAAAAAGTTTGTCACATGTCAACTTTTCCATGTCTTGACTGGAAATTTTTTAACTAAATGTTGTATTTATGATTTTTTAAAGGCGCTTCATTAATAATATAAACGTTTTAGTTACGCAGTCATCATTCTTAATCATTACAGAAGTCACATAGACAAAATGGTTACATTTACTTCATTAGAAGCGGAGATATGATCATTAATGATTTTAGACGTTGAGTATGTAATTTTTTCAAAAAATACATATTAGCTCACAAGTACTTTCGCTATTTTTACTTTCTCCATACGTAGTAATGGGAAAGTATTGTGATCACGAAATAAGTCGACTTTGAGATTTCAACGGAAATACACGTTTTGAGGTCCCTAGAACACGTTTAGCCTATTTTTGGAATAATGTCTGTGTGTGTGCGTGTGTGCTCTAACTCAAAAAGTACTTGCCATATCGTTACCAAACTTCATATATAACACTTTAGCATGAGCACAAAGAACTGATTAGTTTTTGGACAATACCGGTTAACTGGAAGTCGAGGTTTATTCAAAACCCGATTCAGTTTTTGCGATATTTCTTCGTTAAAACATCATTGTATATACAATTCTGTACAACTGTTATAGAAAATGTAATTTCCTACAACTTTCATTTGAAACAATTTTTCATAGAAGTTATTGTTTAGGAATTATTTATAAATAATCAGTTTTTTCGGTTTTTGTCAAATATCTCCTTAAAAACGTTGTTATTGGTAATCTTCATGAGGACCAAAGTTGTAGAGAATAATATTTCTTCCAAGTTTTGTTTGAAACAAATTTTCGTAGAACCTTCCATTTATTAAATAACTATTCGTAAATTTTCAGTATACAGCGCCACGATCTTGTGGTGAATTCTGTAAACATATTCAAAATATAATTTACGGCAGTAAGGATGACTGTATTCTTATACGATATGAAATAATAATTTTGCCTTATAATGCTATTTATAATAATTTAAATATCTATACCCCAAATATGGAGAAAGTCGTGTTGGCCACATCAGATTTTTTTAGAAACTGTACACATGCGTAATTGGATTCAGCAATGTTTTCGTCATCAACTGCTGATCTTTTTCTACTAGTTGACGCCATAATAACTTAGGCTATTATAACGTCACAATCAAATTCAGGTAGATATATTTGAATAATTAGGAAAAAAGCAAAAAACTTAACAGTGACAAACACAAATATCTAATGGTATACACGCACAGTGCAACACACAAAGATTTTTTTCGCACTCTGTCACTCAGAAAGCTCAAATCTCAGACTAATATTTTTGAGATGCCTCTCTCAGCTGCTAGGAGGTGGGGGACGTCTTCTGGGAAGAGAACTCATACTCGGCATTGCCATATGTACTACACTGGAATGCACCTTTCAGTGGGCTCGTGATGCAAAATGCAGCAAAGCACAGAAAGAACTTTCTTTGGCTGCAATGAACAACGGCTAATACCGGTCGTGGAAGGGTCGTCGAATGTGTACTGATGGTAAACATTCCCTTTACCCACTTCAAACTCAAAGGAAAGCTCTCTTGGTGAATTGAAAAGCGATTTTTAGAAGCAGAAATACCATAATTTTTTGGCGAAAATGAGAAATTCATTGCAGAATTTAACTTAGACTATAAAATGTAAAAACAATATTAAAATTACAGAACATGCATAACTAGGAAGACCAAAGCTTACGCTTTCAAAATATATAAAGGTTACTTATGTTTTATACTCTCTTGTCTAAAAAAAATGAAAACAAGTCCTGATGCACTGAAATTTCGTGCTAAAAATGAAAAATCCACCGCAAAATTTCATGTAGATTATAAAATACAAAAACAACAGTAAAGTTACAATTCATACATTACTAAAAAGGTCAAAGCTTCCTCTATCTAAATACTTATAGATTATTTAGAGTTACATATCTCCCTTGCGTAATTAGACAATAAAAGGTGATGGCGCACCGAAATTTTGTGTCAAAAATGTAAATTTCATCGCAAAAGTTAACATAGATTATAAAATATAAAAACTATAGTTAAATTACAAGACATGCACTACAGGAATGGCCAAAGTTTCCTCTTTCAAAATATATAATGGTTTTATCGATGTAAGAAATATTAAGTGAGTTAAACAGTAAAGAAAGCAATCACTTTCTCGGACGTACATATTACATTGCTCGGCGGCATACGAAGTTCTTGTTGGACGTACATATTACGTCGCTCGGTGTTGAGGGGTTAAAGAAATGTATTTCTTGAGTTTGGCGTTCTCAACAATTAACTAAATTTGTATGCAAAAAATCGGGTTTTTTAATGTTAAAAGGATCAATAATAACTGCTTTCAACAAATTCATATTAAAGGCGTTGATTAGTATTTATGTCTATCATAAACTATTTTAAATTAAATGTTACATTTACTGCTTATTTAAAAAAGAATGAAGTCTGTGGAAGTGAAATTACTGGTACAGGCCGAGCACCCTTGATCTGTAAATCGGAAAACCGAATTTATCCGAAATCCAAAATTTTTTTGATGTGTCAACACCAAAGTGTAGGAAAAATGGTCTGCTCTCAAAAAGGTGCTATACTCAAAGGAATGTCGTTATAATGCTGCTACCGCCGGATAAGTGCAAAACTACTTCAAATTAATACTTGTAATAACTAATACATAAATAATAAAATGCACTCTATCTTGCTTATTAACCACATTTAAATTATTAAATCATGGTACAATTAAATCTTCAAAATTTTCATATTTTATTATTTTGGTTGCTTGTGGCTCTAGATATTTGCCTTGTTACGGTAAAGGAGTTTCTTGTTTTTTGAAATAGTATACATATTAAGCGGGGATTACATGTGTGCCGTTTTATCCACTTATCCCTATACCATCTATATAAATAAAATTGTAACCTCTGTCTGTACATTTTTTTTGTCAGGGTTTTACTTTTTTTGTGTGTTTTGCATCACAAGAAGACATTTGAACTGGTTTGCACAATTGTTGTCTGTCTGTCTTTCTGTTTGTTTGTTACCTCATCACGCAAAAACGGCTGGTCGAATTTGTATGAAACTTGCAGCGTATCTTTAGACTGGTCCAGCTTAAAATGTGGTGTGCCTCAAAAAAAATTTTAAGTGGGGGTTTGGGAGGGCTCGATTTGGTTTTTTGACGATAACTCTCGAGTAAATTAACTTAGGAAGTTCAAATTTGATATTTGTCACTTTCAATACAAGTATAAGATCAAGTTTGTAGATGAGCAAAATCAGACCAAGGAGAGGGGAGGTTGTGGTGGGCAGGGAACCGTAAGAGAAATCATAAATAAATGCAAGTTACAAAATATGAACTACAACAAATGATAAACAAATTTCCAAAATAATAATTGAATTTTTTTCTTTTCTGTACGCAACCTAACTACAAATAGATAAGTTTGTGGGTTACCATCTTTTTGCCTCACACTCCTCAATTATTGTAATTGCTGAGCTATCCTGAAAATTATGCAATATTGTTTCAAGGCATCATTTACATTTAGCATTTCTGGATTTAATACCTATCTCCTATATATTTATAAAAGTTTGTTTGTTTGTTTGTTTATTTGTCAATCTATACATTTTCACACCGTTAAAGTTAGAGTAATCAAACTTTCAACAGATACTTTCTTCTCAAATAGAAAGGCTGTACGCTGCTTTTTAATCCCAAATGTTTTATATAGGTAATTGTTCAAAAAGCAAAATAACTTTGTATGCTAATGCTAATGGCAACCCATTATCTGTCAGCTCCTTTATGCATGCCCACAATCAACAGATTCCAAATTTGGTTTATTAGTATTTGTATGTCCACTTCATTCAAAATGGCGGTCGATTTAAACATTAAAGTACGCTTATTTTCCCAAGTCCTACTATTGATATGAATCAAATTTGGTACAATTGTGGAGGGCTTCCAGAAATAATTCATACTTGGTTTTCGTTTCTCTCTGCCCGTCTTATTCAAAAAGGCAGCCGAGTGAATTCTTAAATACCATGTATAATCTAGAATTCCTATCGGATTTGAACCAAATTTCCCCGGGCAACACCGGGAATTTATGCCAGTTAAATAACAATATTTCATTATCTTTAATTATTTGTGGTTTTAATCATTTCAAATATAGACAGGAAATGGAGAAATTACAGTAATGTAATACATTTATATGTTAAATTTGTTATGTCACAAAGAAAACCCATTATATATGGAAATTAGATGATTTCTTTATACATTGTATTATTTAAAAGGAAAAAGTTAAATTAAACCATCTTTGATGATTTAGCGTAAGTTATGATGACATTATATACAAATACACATCGTTAAAACAAAAATAAATTTATTAACTCAGCGACGGTTTCGAACCCTGGAACTTAGCATCCCACGTCCAATGCGCTAACCATTACACCAACAGGACCGGAAGTAATGGTGAGCGTATCGGACGTCGAACTCGAAGTTCAGGTGCTCAAATCTCAAGATAATTTTTAAACATTTTTTTTCGCTTTAAATGTGTATATTTATCTAGAATATTTTCTTAATTAACTTTGCGTATAAAATGTGGCATTTTCAGTGAAGTATTTATCTTTAGAAAATTAATTTTCATTAAGTTGCATAATATACGTTTAGTAACATATATACATACATATATACGTACGTACGTACACACAAACACCTTTTTCGATATCTTTATATTTCGACTCTTATATAGTTACCTTTGAGTTCTTAGATTGACATTATCTTAAAATATTTCTATTAAATAATAATATTTCATTAACTTTAATAATTTGAGTTTTTAATCATTTCAAATATAGATACAAAACAGAGAAATTATAGTAATGTAATACATTTATATGTAAAATTTGTTATGTCACAAAAAAAACCCATTATATATGGAAATTAAATGATTTCTTTATACTTTGTATTATTTAAAAGGAAAAAGTTAAATTAAACCATCTTTGATGACTTAGCATAAGTTATGATGACATTATATACAAATACACAGTGGTGAGCTGCCAAAATTTTAACAACCAGTTTGCTGAGCTGCAAAAATTTTAACAACCGGTTCGCTGAGCTGCTAAAATTTTAACCACCGGGTTCTGTATAAAGAAATTCTGAATTCAGCAACAAAAAATTGACAACCCATCCCACCCTTTGGCAATTTTAACTAGATTAACTATCTCGCTATTTACCTTCTCCAAGTGTCTGTATCAATAACTGCATGACAATTAATTAGTATAGTTAATTAGAAAAATAAAGACGTTTCTACTAAAATCAGAAAAGAAGAATTATTTAATTAACCCGACGAATCATATTATCTACACGATTAAAATTAAATTGCTCAGTCAACTTTAGCAATAATGAATTATTAGGCAAAACATAAATATAAGTACTTCTATGCTTTTAAATTTAATTTTTTGAAAAAATTTAAACATTTTTACATACCTTATTATTAATTACTAGGCGAATGAGCCCGTTTAAAACGGCCTTTGAAAACAAACAATATAAAAATAAAACCAACAAACAAATGATAAAATTATAATATTTGAATAAGATTGGAAAGGGCTGCAAATGAAAACAAAGGAATACTTTTAAAAAATTAAGAGGAAAACAGTCTTATACCGCAATAATATTATTTTATTATTTTATCTTATAACGACGTTCCTTGTAAATATTCTTTCGTTTAACAGAAATTGCCCTTGATTATCTTTATCCTTAACCCAAAATTTCAAATTATGTGTGTCACGTGTTCTAGTTATGGCTACATACAGCTGTCCATGTGAGAAGCAATATTTAGTAAGTAATAACAATCAATCGTTCAATTCCACTAAACAGCAGTTAAGAACAATCTCAATAGATATCTCAATACACACGCAATCAGCGCATATACCTTATTTATTTATGTAATCGTTGTTTGGTTGATTACCCTATAATTGGATTGATGCGAATTAAAAATAAACAGCACGAAAAAAATTATTTTCATAATATCTGTTATATTCAGATAACGCGAAGGCACAGCACAAGCAACTGCCTTTAATATGCAGAAAGACTTCAATAAGACAACGAAGGCACGTTAAAACATCGTCGAATTATTTCAAACATTAGCATGTTTTAAAAGATGTAATTTACCGCATTTATCCATCCGCTACTTACGTATTAATGGGGAGCCCAACTTAATACGTAAGTACCGAATGATTTCTACCAAGATATCTGTAGTCTACAAAGGAATTATATCTCGCTTGACTGTTGCGCCGTAAATAGAGAGGATATTGGCGAGCCTTCGGCTCGCTTTCGTTTTATTTTAGTCGTCTCTGGGCACTACCGCGGCCTTCGCCTTGCTCGAACCAAACTTTCCCTCCCCATTGTCCGGTGATCGGGTTTGTAAATGTAGCGACAGGCCAATCAGTCGAGATGCTTTTGATAGCATTTTAGAAGAAATTGCTAAATATTGGCCACCAGAAATTAAAATGTGATTGTTTTTTCTATTGTTATCTATAACAAAGCGATCAATCGATACGCTTTTGATACCATTTTAGAAGAAATTACTAAATATTGGCCACCAGAAATTAAAATGTGATTGTTTTTTTCTTGTTATCTATAAGGAATCATTTAAATGTTAATTGGTATCTTTTAATGTTCTTAAAAATTAAAACATGCTTTAAATGGTATTTGTTTCGTATGTATATTTTTAAGTTGGGCTCCCCGTTAATATGTACCTACATAAGTACCATCCATCCAATTTACGTAAATGAATATAGGTGCGACCACAATTAGTTATAGAAAGTGGCAGGAGGGGCAGCACTAATTGTACTGGCAAGTGCTGCCATCTATCGGCCAGTTTGCATAACTAACTGATGAGACCGTCCGGCCACACACCGACAAAGACATCAAGCGTTTTCTTATAGTAGATTACGGTAATAATTTCCAAATGGCTTCTTGGTTTTCTCCGTAAGCTTTCGTTTTAGATACACGAACTCTGGTATCCAAAGAGGATCGATGACTTCTCACCCATGATTTGACATATGTTAATGGGTTCCAGAAGCTTAATGGTTTCCCCAACAAATTGATGATCATAAAGCATGATATGTGTTTAGTTGTTAAACTTGCTCTTTTATCACTACAAATAATATTCATCAACGAAAAACCTCTTTCTGCTTCTGCAGAACTTATTGCAATTGTGTTCATAATTTGCTTTGCTTTCCTTATTGTTTCTGGAGCAGGGTGATCTTTCAATTGAATGTTATTTTCTACATAGTCACGAAAATCATTTAAATTTCAAATTTTAGGAACTTATTTAATTCGTGCATCTTTTCCTCTCCAAGTTTCCAAGGGACTCTCACTTCTTCCATGTTCCATGAAGTGGGGTCCATAACACTGAATAATTCAACAATTTTAGGTGTATTATTACCAGGACCTAAATTATCCTTTTTATACTTAATGTGTTGTTCATCTAATAATCTTGCCTTCATTTTATCAATTATGCACTCTATTACTTTTTCTCGTGGCAGTGATTTAAACCTAACATTTTCTTCAAACTCTATGCATTTAAAAGCATCACTTTGTGCCAGTTCATTAATTTTATTTTCATGCTTACCAAAACTATCTTTTAATTGTATAAAAAAATTAATTGTACGCTTGATGAGTTTATCTGCCTTTGTTAAACTCAGTTGTCTTCCTTGTAGTACATTTGATAATAATGCAAGTTCATCCAAAATGTTGGTCATTAATGCCAAATCTCTTATAAATGCTTTGTTTTGCAACCTTTTTTCCATGCCTGAAAACTTCTTATCTTTGGAGAAAAACGTATAAAGAGCTGGATAAGCCCTCCAGACCGCTTGGGCAGATTTGAGGCTACAAGAAGCCCATCGTGGACCAAAAACAGCCTATTTTGACTATTTCAATACATAGTTCTTCAGAATTTTTTTTAAGCTCCAACTGACTTTTATTTGACTGATGAAAAATGGCATAAATATTGTCCAAAAAAATCTTGAAATGGCCTATTTCATTGATTTCATTTATAGCATCATCTAAAACAAGTTGTAATCAATGATTCAAACAATGCCAAATTATAACGTCTGGAAATTCTTGAATTAATCTTCTAGCAACTCCAGATTTTCGTCCAAGCATGGTGCTCGCTCTGTCAGAACAAAATGCAATCAAATTTTTCTTTAAATATTCTGTGTCAAACCCTGCATCATTTAACGTTCGTTGTAACACATTATAAATATTTTCTGCTGTTGTTGCTTCCTATTCTACCATATCAAGAAAAATTGTTGGTGAACAATCATCTAATTCACATTTTAGAAAAATTACAAGCACAGATTTGCTTGAAATTGTTGAAGCTTCATCAATAACAATACAAATTTTTGATTTGTTTTCGATAATTTTACTGAAAATTTCATTTCTTGTTGATTCAGCAATATGCTCTACAATTCTAATCGCAGAAAATCGCGAATGCAAGCAGTTTCCTAAATTGATTTCGTTCTTAATTTGTAGTTCTACTTCATCCTCCATGTCTGACATTGGTCGGTTTCTTTTCACTAAGTAAGCTGTAAACTATGTTAAAAATTTTACTTGTTATTTCAATATCTTTTTCATTACTTTTATTAAAAACTATAACAAGAGTTTCCTTTTTTGATTCATTTAGTACATTTACAACTTTAGTATGAAAATTTGATTAAAAATGTTCTTTCATTTTTTTTCGTAATGAAGCTTGCTGAACTTTTTTCTCGAGTCCACATGCGGTAATGTTGCACTTTTGCCATTCAGAAGAATTATGAAAAGATTTTTCTTTAAAGATTCCCAATTGTGACATTCGCACAATGAGAACAGCCGAGTTTTTTGTTTTTAATTACCAAGCCATCATATTTTTTTTAAGAAAATATTGTTCTTGCTCGGAATTCCAACAATCTGGCAATATATTTAAATTTTCAGAATCATGAAAATCCTCTCCCATCCCAACTGAAGACACATTTTCAGATGTTTCATCATTTGCAGCACTAGAACTATTGACTACTGACTTGGCAACTGAAGACACATTTTCAGATGTTTCGTCATTTGCAGCACTAAAACTATTGACTACTGACTTGGCAACTGAAGACACATTTTCAGATGTTTCGTCATTTGCAGCACTAAAACTATTGACTACTGACTTGGCAACTGAAGACACATTTTCAGATGTTTCGTCATTTGCAGCACTAGAACTGTTGACTACTAACTTGGCAACTGAAGACACATTTTCAGATGTTTCATCATTTGCAACGCTAGAACTATTGACTTTGGGAAACGAATCACTAATACTTTTTTGACGTTTCATTATGAGGGTTAAATAATATTAAAATATAAAATTTTAGGAACCAACACACTGCAAGCACACAGATTAACAAATCAAAGGCAACTAATTATGTAGAGCACAGGGTTGCCAAGCTAAAATAGACAAACAAGAGACAATAGAGAACATTCATGCGCAAACTGATATGTCGACCCATTTTAGCTAATCAAGGCATGTGGGCAGAGTCATTCGTCTATGACGTGATTGACGTCATAAGTTTTCTGATGTCTCTGCTGAGAGCCCAAGAGCTCTCTTCAGCATCCAACAAAAAAGTTAACAACCGGTTCGCTGAGCTGCCAAAACTTTAACAACCGGTTCGTGCAAACCAGGTCCAGCTCACCACTGCAAATACACATCGTTAAATCGAAATAAAATTTATTAACTCAGCGACGGTTTTGAACCCAGGAACTTAGCATCCCACGTCCAATGCGTTAACCATTATACCAAGAGGACCGGAAGACCTATCGGCGCAGTTTAAACTTACGGTTACGTTGGTATAATGGTTAGCGTATCGGACATCGAACGTGAAGTTCAGGGGTTCAAATCTCAAGGTAATTTTAAACATTTTTTTTTCGCTTTAAATGTATATGTTTATCTAGAATATTTTCTTAATTAACTTTGCGTATATAATGTGGCATTTTCAGTGAAATATCTTTAGAAAATTAATTTTCATTAAGTCGCATAAAATGCGTTTAGTAACATATATACATTCATATATACGTGCACACAAATACCTTCTTTTTTGATGTCTATATAATTCGACTTTTATTTAGTTACATTTGAGTTCTTAGATTGACATTACCTTAAAATATTTCTGTTAAATAATAATATTTCATGAACTTTAATAATTTGAGCTTTTAATCATTTCAAATGTAGATAGGAAACGGAGAATTTATAGTAATGTAATACATTTATATGTAAAATGTGTTAAGTCACAAAGAAAATAAACGGAAATTAAATGATTTCTTTATATTTTGTACTAGCAGAAATTCCCGGCGTTGCCCAGGGAAATTTGGTTCAAATCCGATCTGAATTCTAGATGATACATGGTATTTAACAATTCACTTGGCCTCCATCTTGGATAAAATGGACAGAGAGAAACAAAAACCACGTATGAATTATTTCTAGGAGTAGGACTTGGGAAAATACGAGTACCGTATTTTCCGCTCGATAATGCGCACCTAATATATATCGCGCAGCTTTAAATTTTTAATTGTGGTGAAGATGTATATATACTGTGCAGTCATTTGTTTTTTTCTGGGCTGAAATATATGTGGTGTATGTGGTTATTTACATAGTTAAATGAATAACGAAATCCGATTTTCCGCTGCTCTCTTAATAACAAATGAATAGCAGAATAGTAAATTTGTATCTGATTAGTGAACACGTGGTTAGTTACCTGCTACTATATATATTTGAATATATTTAAATATACTTAAAGTAAAATCTACTCATGGAGAATAAAAATATAGTACGGCAAAAATCGTATACTGCAAAGTTTAAATTAGAAGTAGTTAATGCAGCCAAAGAGAAGGGAAATCGTGAAACTGGTAGAATATTCAACGTTGGGGAGTCCAGTGTACGAGGTTGGAGGAAAGAAGAGACAGTTTTGAGAAGACTATATGAGAAAAAACGTGCAATGCGTTACAGAAAATGTTTTTGGCCAGATCTGGAAAAGAAACTTTTGGAGTGGGTTATTCTTGAAAGGTCCAAAGGGCATAGGATAACAACAACAAGTGTTTTACTGAAGGCAAAAGATATTGCAAGACAGGAAAACATAAGTAATTTTAAGGCTTATCCTTCCTGGGGCTTCAGATTTATGAAGAGAAACAATTTAAGTGTCCGTTCATCTGCAAGAGTTGGTCAAAGGCTACCTGATGACTGGGAAGCTAAAACAGAAAAATTTTAAGTGTACGTGAAACAAAATTTGTGTGGAGTGGATCGTATCCATTTAGGAAATATGGATGAGGTCCCTGTTAGTTTCGACCTCCCAGGAACAAGGACTGTAAATTTAAAGGGAGCGAAAGAAGTGTCTGTCGCCACAACGGGTAATGAGAAGTCAAATTTTACTGTGGTTTTATGTGTGACTTCTGGTGGATCCAAGCTTCCACCCATGGTAATTTATAAGAGGAAAACTTCTCCTAAAGGAAACTTTCCTAAAGACGTAATTGTTGCATGGAATGAAAAAGGTTGGATGAATCAAGAAATAATGAAAACATGGCTTGAAAATGTGTGGAGGAAAAGGAAATTCGCATTTTTCAAACCAAAATCATTATTAATTATGGACTCATGCCATGCACATACAACTCCTGAAGTGATGAAGGTAGTTGGTAAATACTCCAAGGTAGCAATTATTCCGGGTGGGTTGATATATCTGTGAACAGGTCTTTCAAGTCAAAGTTGCGGTATCGATGGGAAAAGTGGTTTAAAAGACTACACCAAATCAGGTAAAATTAAAAAGCCATCCTATGAAGAAATGTGTAGGTGGATTGCAGAGAGTTGGCAGGGTGTTACAGTCTCTTGTGTAAAAAACGGTTTTGTAAAATCACTAGGTGATATATTGGATGATAAGATGGAAGAAATAGAAAATAGCGAGGAATCAGATTCGGAAATTGAAATTACAGAGAGTGGTGCACCGGAAGAAATAATGGACATCTTTAATTCATTTTATATTGATTCAGACGGGGATTTTCTGGGTTTCAAATAAAAAGCTTTTAATGTAAAACTATTGTTAATTTCCTCAGCTTAATATGATCCTAATTTTAATGTTATTGATTTCCTTGTTTTTTTGTAAACTATTTCGGTAATTCAAAAGTATGATTTTCTGGGTATCGAATAAAAAACTTTTAATGTAAAACTATTGTGAATTTCCTCATCTTAATATCATCCTAATTTTAATGTTATTAATTTCCTTGTTTTTTGTAAAATATTTCTGTAATTCAAAAGTAGGTAAATATATCACTATGGATTGGTGAACGCAGAAGATGCATTGATTAATTTCAAATTTTGTCCGGATAAAAAATTGAAAGTATTTCGGTTTGGTTGACGTATTCTTTGTAATAGTTTTGAAAATTTACGTTATATTGTACCTAATAACTTTAAGCTACCTTTGTATTGTTACTTTAAAATATAATTTGATCTTCATTGTATTCATTTTTTATTTCTACAAATAGTATTTTACCGATATATACAAATTGGAAATAAAACGAGACGTAAACATGATTTAAGATTATAATAGCACAGTTTTAAAGATAGTTAGGTTTGGAAATAGTCTGTAGTTAAATTGAAGTAATTTGTCATAATTTACTGCATTTCCATTGCATAACGCGCATCAAAGTTTTGCTCTATTGAATGAACTTTTTGCATTGATAACGCGCGCATTATCGAGTGGAAAATACGGTAGTTTAATCAGTCAGTTTAATCAGTCTCTGCCATCCCATTACGGATAAGGAAGTAGTCTTTTCTTACCTTTCTCACCGTGTATAAGATGTAGAGTTACCTGTTCTTTTAGAACAGGAAGTTTATGAGAACAGTTATTTTATTGAACAGTTTAGGCATCAGAACAGTTCAAAAAGAACTGTCCCATTCTTTCTGACTTACCTCTAGATGGCAGTGCATTAGCATACAAAGTTATTTTGCTTTTTGTACAATTAATATAAAACATTTGGGATTAAAAAGTAGTCTATGACCTTCCTATTTGTGAAGCAAGTATTTGTTGACAGTTTGATTATTCTAGCTTTAATGGTGTGGAAATGTATAGATGCACAAACAAACAGACTTTCATAAATATATAGGAGATTGATCTTATACTTGTATTGAAAGTGACAAATATCAAATTTGAACTTCCTAAGTTAATTTGCTCGAGAGTTATCGTCGAAAAACCAAATCGATGCCTCCCAAACCCCCACTTAAAATTTTTTTTGAGATACACCATATCTTATAAATGTTTTAGTATGTGTGTGTGTTCTTTATACATTTTTACACCGTTGAAGCTATCGAATTAAAAAGTTTCATGGGCCATCCTATGGACCAAAGGAAGAACTTGGTCTAGGTTTGCAGACCGTGGAGTCTCTTATACCCCAGGGGGTCAACAAATTACCATTTCCATAAGAATGCATGGGAAATGGTGTGGAGAAACCCCAAAATGCCATGCAGCCCTTCACTGATGTGGATATAAATATACCTAATATTAACTTACGATCACGGAAAATGGCTTATTTTATGCACGAAAGACTGAATATTTTAATTCTGTTCATGTTTTGTCATATTACATGCTAATTTGCTCGAAAATTTCCTTTAAGCGCAAAATTTATCGGTTTAGACGACCATTTTCCAGGTGGCAACAAAGCTAAATTTCTTAATTGTTGTCCTCTTCAAAGTTAGAGGTATCCACACCGTGGCATGCTGTAGAGGAAGAATAGCTAACTCCAAGATAAAGGGTACAAATGGATTCCTGCCTAAGTATCATCTATGACAGTGATGGTGAACCTTCTATTGCCTGCGTGCCAATAGTACTGAAATTGACGAATTTTTTCCGCCTCGCGTGCCACAGAAAAGTCAATGATTTTTTTTTTTGCGTGCCAACTAAATTAAATTCGTAATCAAGACATACAAGATTGAAATTTGTAACCATAACACAAATGTTTTTGCTGCAGTAAATCAGTACGATAAATGCTTTCGTTGGTTTTCGCCTTTCTTTGGCATGCCAACCAAAATTGTCTTGCATGCCACTTATGGCACGCGTTCCATAGGTTCGCCATCACTGGTCTATCAATACTTTTGAACTGAGTCAAATGATTTTTAAGGAATGTTAGAACATTGTTATATTTTACCATTAACATTGAAAGATTAATCGCAGCATAAATCGATACATCTACTTACATTTTTAGTGAATTGTTTTCCTGAAGATGGCGGATGTGATATATGCCGAAACGTCGAATTTTATTCAAGACATCACCTGGTGTGAAATCCGAGAACAATTCACTAATGATATTCGCCGGGAAAGTTTTAAATCCTTTGTCATCTACTTACATTTGTTTGGTAACCAAGATGTTGTTTATTGTTTACGTTTTGGCTAATAGTATTGACATAATCCACATAATTTTATTGCTGCTTTAAAGGCTTCGGTGCATCTATCCATGTGAATATTAAGTAAGACGGTAATGCGTAATTATATTAATGGTAAAATCTTTACAATACAATACATAAAATAGTAAATGTTAATGCAAGCATCGCTTGCGTAATTAAGGAATGGGGAACGTTTGCCCCGAGCAATAAAAAGCATTTGCTACTTAAAAGAAAACTTTCCCGAGCAAAGCCGGGTGTTCCAGCTAGTTTTTCAATAAGTATTACTTAATGGTTTTTATGTAGACAGGGCAATGTTTTGATACCTTACCAGAAAATATCCCAAGTCCACAGTATGTCTTTAATATCCACCAAATTTGTTAGTGCTACTTCAAAAGGAAGAGGAAGACCAAGAAAAAGCTGGCTGAATGTGGTGGAGGAGACTCTCAAGAAAAGAGAGATCAGAAGTTTAAGGAATGGAAGACGATGTATGAAACGATGCATGGATGTGTTTGAAGCGAAAGAAGTATGTAAGGATAGAAAGGTGTGAAGAAATATTGTGAATGGTAGAGGCATTTAGCTTGCTTACCCCATGAGGGAACAGTGTGATTGGTATGTATGTATGTATGTACTTCAAGTTTTGCCTTAACAGGTCCAGAATGACAACAGGAAACCTGCATGTATTTTTGACCAATTTTTGACCTGGTCAAAAAAAGCACTCAAAAATTTGGTCAATTGAGCAATTTTTGACAGGTTGGCCAAACCTAGCGATATAACAGAATTACTGGCTGTAAGTAGAAAGATTGTTGGCCGCATTCATTCTTCTTCTTCCAAAGACAAATTGCTTGAGATATAAGAGATATTGGAATTACTGCATAATGTACTTATTCAAGATGTTCAAACAAGATGGAATAGCAGCTATTACATGTTAAAAAGGCTGCTTGAACAAAAGAAAGTCATAATCCTGTCCTTTGCAGATAATAATTCAGCATAGCAGGACTTACTAACAATCAATGGTTGCTTGCAGTGAAAGCAGTTCGTTTGTTAGAACCTGCTGAAGAAGTTACAAAACTGATGTGCCTTGAGAGTGCAAGTATTTCTTACATGTTACCTGCTGTAAAGAGTCTTCTGTCATTCTACTTAAGGGAAGATGCTGAAATTGGTGTACATGCAATGAAAGCTGAGATGCGGAAGGAAATTCAGAGAAGATCTTGTCTTGAAAGTCAGTTACAATGTTCCATTGCCACTTTTCTAGACCCTAGGTTTAAGAACAAATTCTTCTCAATTGATGATGTGAAGGAGCAAGTGCACGCAAAGGTATTAGAACTAAAGAGTATAAATGAGGGTGCCAGTGTTAAGTCTGCCTCTGAAAACATGCAAAAAGCAACTCCATCAAGCAGTGCACAAGGTTTCAGTTTATGGGATTGTTTCAATGAAATTGCATGTTCCTCAGAATATAACAAACTACCAAGTCCTTTGGGAGATGAACAGGAGATAAGTCAATACCTTGGTGAGGCGATGTTAGGAAGAAAAGAACAACAACAACTTGGTGGCAAAAACCTACACTGGCAAAGCTTGAACAAAGATATCTTGCTTCCCCTCCAACACCTCTGCTGAAAGCGAGCGGCTTTTTAGTATTGAGAATATTCAGTACAGTGACCGCAGGAGTAACTTAGCTGCTGACCATGCAGAAAAGTTATTGTTCTTGCACCATAATTTAAAATTTCTTAAATTTGACTATTATTGCTTGAATAATAAAATTGTAATAAAAATTAAATAAATAAAAGGGTTTTTGGTAAAATTTCAGATTAATTCTTGCATTCTTGAAGTTAATTCTATGATGGTGATATTTGGCCGAATATTGATTTTAACATTTGGTTATTCGGCATTTGGCCAAAATGTATATTCGGTGCATCTCTAATATAAATGCGCCCGTACGGTTTAAAATACAAATTGCAAATGACAAGTGTTGACAAGTTTAAATGTGTTATTACTGCGACTGATGTTCGTAAGTGCGGGAGGGTGTGTTCATAAATGAAGTGCGAGGCGCAATTCATTGGTATGTGGAATGTTTGTAAATATGAATTGTTCATTTCTTGAATGTTCGCAAGTAGAGGTTCATCTGTAGACATTGGGCAGGATAGGAAGAAGCTTCCAGAAACAGTAGTTTTATAACTATGAAATATGTTGATGTGTTAGACCAAATTCGTGTCTCTACACAGAGAAAGCTGTTGGCCAGTGCATGCTTTCTATAATATATTAGATCAGGCAGCAATGAATACCTGCGTGTTATTCAGGGAAAAGAGTCAAAAGAAGGGATTTCGTGCTTCAGGTGGCTGAAGAGCTCAGAGTGATTTATATAAAACAGACTTCCAGCAGCAGCAGCTCCTCGGGGTGATGGTGTTGTAAAAGATGATGTGAAATCTAGAAGCCAAAATGGTAGTGAAAGACGAAAAAGAATATCTAGGTGCAATGGAAACAAATCAGTGCATGTTTGCATGTTATGTAAAAACATACTTTGTTTAAAAAATTGTAACACAATGTTTTTGTGTGGACTGCTCAGAATCTAAAAAGTTATAAATAACAACAAAACTAGGTTTGTATTGTGTATTTATGTAATTCTTAATTCAGTAAAAGTGATATGTTAATTTGAGAATATTCTATTGTTTATATTGTTGCTGTTTGTATGAGCGGTCATTTTGACTGCTGTGGCAATTCTAGGTATGAATTTCTGGTTGTTCTAGTGTTAGTAGAAAGAGAATTTTTCTTTAATTTGTCAATTGTTACACTTGTTACACTTGTCATTTTTCTTCCTGCATCATTGCTCTTTAGCTATTTATCTGTGGAAACGGTGGTCACAATAATTATATTTATATGGTTTATTTTTCTTCTGCCCTTTATTTTTTGAAAAGTGAACAAAAATTGTAACATTTGTTAATGCATAATATTTAATTTTAATGCTGCTAAGATCCTAAATAAGATGTTTGGCATTGTATCTACAACAGTTAAGAGCTCAAATAAAATGGTAAACCTAACCCACCTTTAGAACAGCAGTAGTATTCCTGAAAACCACCATGCTAAAGGAATATTACTTCCTCAGGAGCATATGTAATAATGGTAGAAATAAAATTTCTACACCCTATTATATTAATGGTCTTAATTAGGTGGTAAACATTGGGGAAGTACAATGGAATTGTGATTTAATGTAGGATTTTATAATCCTGGGTTAAAAATTGAAAAATAAATAATGCTAATTTTTCCTAATGTGTGTTATTTCCTCTATGATACTCTTTTCAGTTGTAATATTCTAGATCTAATAACATTTTTAAGTTAGCACCTGCCTTGCATCCCCATTGTTTGGGCAAAAGCTGTTAGAGCACAAGTACATACAAGAAGAGAAAGAGCTGCTGAAGCAGACAGTAAATTGTAGTTGTTTAAAAAGAAATTTGAATGCAGAATGTTAAAATTTTGTATACTGGTATGATTAGTCTGAAATAATATTATAACGAGACAGAATACATAATCGATTGGCAAAAAATGAAGTCTTCCAGCTGCTTTCATTTAGAAACTAGTTGGTCAGACAGCCAGACTTCCACAAGAAAACCTGGACAATGAGATAGAATACTAAATTGATTGGTGAAAAAACTACATCTCTATTTACTTTCATTAAGAGCTTTTATAACATCAGACATGGACAAACTGAACACATAGGCAAATTTATATATAAATGTGATCCATATTTTAGCTCTCTAAATCTTTGCATTTGTTGACAAATTCCATTTTGATAAGTTAATTTCACAGAGAGATTGTGTTTTTATGAAGTAAAAAAAGCTAAAAGCTATGTGTGATGTTCTTTGCGTCACACTGCACTTCTTAGCTCTAGTGTAAATGTAGGCATATGTGCGCTTATATTGCTGTTTTACACAAAAAATTCCTTTGTATGAAAACCTCGCTGCAATAAAAACTGCTAAACAAATGAACTAGCATGATAAATAAAACAGTTATCTGATTTGAATACAGGGTTAAAATGAAAATGCACCCCTCAAAATCTTGCAAAATGATGGAAAGATGTACATTTATATACAGATCCAGAGTATTATTTAATTTTTAAATTGATTTTACTAATTCTATGCTCTAATTAATATCTGGGGGTTTATGTGTACTTATTATTGATAAATGTTATATTTACCTCAAGCAAACTTCTTTTCAGGAAGTAGGAGTAAATATCATAATAGACTTCTTAGAAAAAATAATCGTGACCTGGCATGTGCTTTGAGCAAGCAGAAAGAACTGAACAAGAATTTTGTTGACGAAAACCTCAGGCTTACATCTTTAAATCATGAAAGTCAATTGAAAGTTATTGGATTGGAAAAAAAAATAAGCAGAAACAAACAAGCCTTCATTGTAAGTATAAAATTTAAAAATAAATTTGAGCTGCATTGCATGAATATCAGTTGAGACGGAATTGTAATTATATCATTGCATGATCATCGCTTAGGAAATGGTCATTAAATTTGTGCATTCATTCATTCATTCATATTTTTTTTAACGTCCATCTCGCCATAGTCTTTTAACCCCTTCTTAATTATCATTCAATCATAGATTATTGAATTTTCAATCATTGATATACAGTTTACTCTTGATTATCCGGGCTAATGATGTGGGAGAAGAAGCATGAAAAATCGGAAAACACGGATAATCCAAAATTTTGCTTTATTTTTCACATTCTGTCGTATTACATGCTATTCAACCCGTTTCCGCACTTAACACAGTTTACTTTTCTTTTAGTAAATAGTCTGTAATCTTAGCTTGTTTTGTTGACTCATTAAGGTTTCTCTTCACTATTGCTCGGATTTTCCTTGCAGCTATAATATCACTGTATTGATAATTCTACTGCCCCATGTAATCAAGTAAATTGTCAACATACTGGAGTGCCAGGCTGTGACTCATGCGCGTGGTGTTTCTTTCCTCTTCGCTCTCAACACAATTTTCTTGTGTTTTTCTGCCATCTCTTCTAGGATGTACACTTCCAAGTGAGTACGACAATGTTAGTGTACGACTTTCCGAGTGAAATACAACACAGTGGACTGACAAACAACTACAGAGGGGAAGGGAAATTTTTGTATGCATGGGGAAAATGTAATCACAATGGAACAATTTGTCTCCACTATGCTCCGTAAAAGATGTGATGTAATATAATCGGCAGTAAAAGAGCGTGATTTCATTTTACGGCTGCTGTATCTTAAAAAACCTTATGTACGATGTTTTTTGTGCAATGTTTTCTTTGCATAAGTAAATGAGCGAAAAGTATTATGCAACTCTGCATGTATTAATGCGTGAATAGTGCAAAGTGCAATTTTCATAAATAGAAATTCCTGAGAAATATGGAAAAATCATGCATGGATAACCTGCAAAATGGATAATCCGCCCATGGATAATCGAGAGTACACTGTATAATGACCTTCTTTAATTTATTATATCAAATTATTTGTGGTCTATACTCAAAACTAATACAGTAGTGTTGCAGAGTTGTGATGGAAAAAACTTTGAATACGTCTCATGTTCAAATGCACTTGGTGCAGAGTAAGTCTCATTATTTTGTATAACTATTTTGGGTTTCACATGAGCCATCTTATTCAACTTTGCTAAGTTGTATTAAAATATTGTTAAGTTATGTAGGATTATTTAGACGAAAGATGTAGGAGCTGTTTAGAACAATCAACAATGTTTCAGTTTTTGAGCTCCTAGCAGTCGAATGTGAATCATACTAAGCCTTTTAAAAATTAAAATACAAATCTTAAGAAAGTTGTAGGAACATAAATGTTATTTTGTAATGATCCTGGAAGCAAATACTTTAAATAAGATGTTGAAATGGTTAATCTGTAACATTGAAGCATTTTTTGTATTGTTCTTAAACAGGTGAGATGTTATTTTATATTAATCTCTGAGCAATCAAATTCTAGCCAACTGAAATACATTTTTACAGGGCCGAGAATATGTGTTAGCCACGTATGGGGTCATTTGAATTTTGGAAGCAATAAATTTACTGAGAATTTCTTATTTGATGGCGATGCATGTTAATGAGTAGATTTAAATAATTATTTACTGAAAAATTATGGCATAAAGCAAGCCCTCACTTTGTGATTTGGACGGTTTGTAATTCATTTATAGTAAGTGCTGATTCTCCCGTAAGAGCTTAGAATCATTTACAGTAAAATCTATGCAAGGCAGAATCTCAGGATACATACCGTATATACTCGTGTATTTTGCGACCCCGCATAATTTATGACCCCTTATTTTTTGCCTCAAATCTTGTTTTTATCCTGTGTCGTGTAATGTGCGAGTTGGAATTTTTGCGCATTTCCCTGTAACAAGAGCGAACCGCACAGCGAACCAAACCTCGCAACAGATGGATGCTCGGCACAGTTTTGCAAATTGTTGTTCGCATGTTTTCCACCATTATCCATTCAGTTTCTGAGTAGACATGACTTCTCTTCAAGTCATCTTTTTGCGACATTCATCAGCTGAGAAGCTGACTTCAGTTTATTAAATCTACATACATAATAATAAGTTACTTAAAAATTAGAAGTTTGTGAGACAAGGCCTCAGATTGAGGTTATGGGTTAGAGATATGTTCAAAACAAGAGATGATTTCAGTTTCAAGAACATACCTCGTTTAATTTGTGACCCCCTAATTTTGGCGAAAAAATAAGTCTGAAAAAGTCACAAATTATGTGAATATATACAGTAATTACCTATATTTGGAAGGTTTTTTTGCTTGTAACAAGTTTAATGAAAATTTTATAACAACATCAGCAGATGATTTTCAGTATTCATAAAAATATGTTTTGTGTTGTCCACATAATTTATGATTATAAAAATATTAATTTAAAAACAAACTTTTTAAATATTTATATTTCTTCTATAGAAATGTATTAAAAATTGGAAATCAGAGAAAAAAAGTAATGTTCCAAATTTTGAATAGTTTAAAAAATTAAAAGTAGATTGTATGTTCTGGCTGATATAATGCATCTAGATTTTAAAACAGTAATTTTAGTAAAAATATTAATGCAAGAATTTATACTCACATTGTTTATGTGAACGAAAGCAGCAATATAGTACAGGAAATAGCCAAGTAATGCACAGTTTGATAACTAGAAATTATAGCTGAATCATGAAGACTTAGAGAAGACCAGAAATGCTAAATGCATATTCTGAGAGCCAATCTCTCATCAGCTAGTGATGATGAGAGCTTGGCTCTCGAAATACATACACTATGAATCTTTTATCTGGATTCCACTTATTCAGAAATCCGGTTAACTGCCTATTTTAAAAAATAATGCATTTTTCCAAAATTTGTTAGGAGAAAGAAAGTTAAATTTAATGCCTTGCTACTACTGTGTGTTGGGTGAGCTCCAGTGAACAAGTGAACATGTAATTTGGAAAAGAACAACAAATTTATATTGGAAAGTACCCGATTACTGTAGTATTTCTATTACTCTGCAGTACAGGTATATACCGTATTTACTCGTGTAACCTGCACACTTGTGTACCGCACATGCCCCAATTTTTGTGCTGGTTCAGAGGAAAAAAAATTAATTTGAGCTGGAATAAGTTTTTTTTACCAATTCCCACTTTCTGAAATAAGTTCCGTTCAAGTTTTTTCACTGGTGTTTCAGGTGTAAAGGTGCATGGGGTACATGGGTAAATACAGTATTATAATAGTGCTCTTAATGGAAAATACAGACGCTCCCCGACTTACGCAATTTCAGAGGGAGAGAGTGCGCACACAGTAGCTATTTCTGAGAGGACACTTGTTTAATCGGCTGCTTCATCGTGCTGTTTTAATTATTATTTTGACCAATTATTTGCCCATAATCATGAGTGGAAAGAGCCTTAGTGACAAACAAATTCCAAGGCTTGGATGACAATAGCTCTTTTTGAAGACTGGTTCATAAATTGTATTATTCCCGAAGTGGAAAAATATTGCCAAGAAAACAACATTCCATTCAAGGTTCTTCTTATCGTTGATAATGCTCCTGGTCACCCTGCACATTTAGACGACTTTCATCAAAATGTGAAAGTTGTGTTTCTTCCCCCAAATACCACATCAATCCTCCAGCCTATGGATCAGGGGGTCATTGCCAATTTTAAAGCCTATTATCTGAGAAGAACATTTGCACAGGCAATTGAAGAAACCGACAAAGGCCAAACTTTATGCGAGTTTTGGAAATCCTATAACATTTACCAGTCTATCCCAAACATTGTTAAAGCATGGGAAGAAGTTAGCCAAGTTTGTATGAATGCTGTATGGAATAATTTGTGTCCCCAATTCGTACACAGTTTTAAAGGTTTCGAAAAAGATAAAAGTTATCAGGACGTGGCTAATGAAATTGTGAAGCTTGCCAAGCAGTTTGAACTGGAGGTTGATGTTAACGATATTGAAGAACTTCTGGATGCCCACCGAGCTGAATTAACAAATGAAGAATTGATGGAATTAGAGGCAGCAAAAACTAAAGAACAGGAACAAGTTGAAGTTGAACCCGTTGAAGAGCCACGACGCTTCATCACCAAGGAGATGCCAACTGCATTTTGTGAGATATTCTCAGCAGTGGCAAGATTTGAGAAGATGGACCTTAATCACGATTTTTAAAAGTGCAGAGAGGGATTGATGAAAAATTGGCCTGTTATAAAGAGATTTACGAAAAAAAGAAAAAGGCCACTGTCCAGTCATCTCTTGACAAGTTCATAAGCAAGGTTGAAAGGCATGTACCTTTCACATCTCTTCAACCCTCCACCTCCTCCTCTGCCCCCTTGATTGCCGATGTTGATTCAGTTGATGCCGATCCCGATGATGTGATGCCTATCTCTTCTCCTTCCACATTTTCAGATAAAGTTGATGATTGATAACATCATGGGACCTTCGGGAACCTAACTATTGCGTAAGTAGGGAGGTGTCTATATAATTTTATGTATGTATATATAATTTTTCGACTTATGCAAAATTCGAGTTATGCGATGCCTTACAGAACGGAATGATTGCGTAAATCTGGGAGCGTCTGTATTACGAAACTGAATGCACGTTCTGGTAGTGGAACTGAAAGCAGTGGACGGGAAATAACTGATAGAACATTTACAATCAAGTTAAATTTTTAATTATTCCTTATGTACAGTGCTGGCCAAAATTAACGCAACACTTCATGGCGTTCAACAGCAGTCACTGTGGGAACTATTTGTAGCGAAGACTCTCCACTAAAATGACAACACTGAGCAGGCAGAAGTAGGGGGTAGAGGTCTTCTGAGGAATGGGGAAATTTGAAGAAATGCACGGCTGTAAGAGCTAAAGAGGGATTTTGCCGCAGAGCATCGGTTCAGGCCCCTGCAAATTAGCTTGGAACGAAACGGAATGGAACTCTTCGAAACGAATGGAAACGAATTTTGTCCGTTCACCATATCAGAAGTATTGGAATATCATTAAAAAATACTGTGTGTGTGTGTGTGTATATATATATATATATATATATATATATATATATATATATATATATATATATATATATATATATATATATATTTAGGGCAACTAGGTGTTGAAGGAATTCCAGTGAACACTTACCGGAAGTAGAGCCGCTGGGTGTTGGAGAGACACATTTGTAGAGGTTAGAGCTTTCGGGATGATCCCTTCGTCAGCACAAGAGAGACACAAATGATATGGCAGCGTATATATATATATATCGTCATCATAGGTAGTCTCTCCGTTGACAGGTCCATGATTATTCATGGTTTGAACTTGGTTCTTCATATACTCCTATTTTCCGTAGTTTTCTTCATGTCTTGATAGCTCTCTTTCCCTTTCAAGTCGTCTACCAGCTGAAACCTTTTCCTACCTCTATCCCTTTTTCCATCCAGTTTTTCTTCTAGCACTTCTTTAATCATGCACTCTCTCCTCAGGTAATGCCCAATCCAGTTCGCCTTCCTCTTTTTGATAGTCTGTATAATCGTTCGCTTCTCTCCTATTTTTTGTAGTACTTCCTCATTTTTCACCCTATCTGTCCATTTTATTTTCAGCATTCTTCTCCATGTCCACATTTCGAAGCTTTCCAAGTACCGTATATACTCGTGTATATGCCGACTCCATGTATAGTACGACCCCTGATTTTTAGGTGAACAAACCTGATTTTTTCATATATCTCGTTTATAGTACGACCCCAGCTTTCCACCATGGTCGATATATTTCGTTTCGATAGTTATGAGCGAGATATATCGAACAACCTTGATTTTACACACCACCATAGAATAGACCGTAAATGTCGCAAATAGTGTTTCTTGCGAGTACACTAAAATTCGGATAAGTTAAGTATCTTAATCCTAAAACATTTAATAAAAAGTGATATGAATCATGATTGCACAAGATGAAATAAAATCGTTTCAATTCTAGTACGTCTTGATTCCACTCGCTCATCTATTTAATAGGTAGGGATAACGGATAAAAAGAAATTACTTTGTAATATTCCACAGTCTTTATTGTTTCTTCAATCACACACCGACCGGTTTCCACTACAAAATCATTCTAATGGTGTCACTAACCGACGTAACACCTTTAGAATGACTTTGTAGTGGAAACCGATCGGTGTGTGATTGAAGAAACAATAAAGACTGTTGAATATTACGAAGTAATTTCTTTTTTTCAAGATGTCGAAATTCCATAAAGTTACGCCGTCTACGATACTTTTAGTCCAACTCGTTCCAATCCATCCCTTGTAAAAAGATGTACATACATAAAATTCAAGAAAGGAAGTGCCCGTAAATCGTCACTTATATCAAGTATTTGTGAATTTGAAGCTGTATATACGAAAAAGATTCTATTCTTCACGAAGCAACATAACAATGATAAAGGACCTCACTGTTAAGTTTAGCCTACCATTAGAATGCGTGCAGGTGGCATAACTTCACCGAAAATGCCCGTGAAGATACATGAATTTTAAATCCTCAAATGCATTACTTGTGTATAGTACAACCCTCAATTTTTGCAATAAAAATTTGGTCGTAAAAACTCGTACTTTACCCGAGTATATACGGTATTTAATATCATTTTTCCTTAGCGTCCATGTTTCTGCCGCATACAAAGCTATACTCCATACATAGCATTTTATCAACCTCTTGCAGATTTCCTGCTTTATATTTCCCGTTAGTAGGAGTGTCTTTCTTCTGAAAGCGGCTTTTGCTTTTGTTATTCTAGTCCTGATTTCATCGGTACATTTTACTTCTCTCGTTATGATGCTTCCAAGGTATTTATAATCTGAAACTTGTTCTAATGGCTTTCTTCCAATACTTATGTTCAAATTTTCTTCTTCTTTACTTGATATTCGCATGACCTTGGATTTTTCTGTATTAATTTCCATACCGTATTTTCTACCTGTTATCACTAGTCTAATTATCATTTTCTGGAGTTACTTTTCCTTTCTTGCTAGAAGTACTTGATCATCTGCATATTTCACTGTTCTTATAATCCTTCCTCCGATTTTGAAATCTCCCTTGCCTTCTAAAGCTTCCTGCATTAGCCTCTCTCCGTATATATTGAATAGAATCGGCGATAGACAACAGCCCTGTCTTACTCCTCTACTGATATTTACTCCGCTGGTGTCTGCATTCTCCAACCTCACCTTTACAACTTGATTCACATATAGATTCCTGATCAGTCTCCTGTCTTTCCAGTCTACACCTATATCCTTTAATATCTTCATCAGCAGTACCCAATTTACTCTATCAAAGGCCTTCTGCCAGTCGACGAAACATACACAGCAATCTTGGCTGATATGATTCTCACCATACCAATAGCATCTCTGGTTCCTCGTCCTTTTCTGAAGCCAAATTGATCTTCCCCTAGCATTTCTTCGGCCTTTCTCTCTAGCGTTTTATTAAGAATCCTCGTGATGATCTTTGAAGTGTATGACAGTAGGCTTATCATTCTGTAGTCTTTAAACTTCATTGCCTTTGGCTTCTTCTTTCGAGGGATCATTGTGACAATTAAGAAATCCTGAGGCCACTCTCCCGAATTGTAAATCTTGTTAATTAGTTTCGTAATCACTTTTAGCCCTTCCGATTCCATCGCTGCCTATAGCTTTTCCTTTCTTTAGTTCCAGTATCGCCTTTTCTACTTCGCTTTTCATAATACTTGGTCCCAAGTTGTCTTCTTCAATGCAATCCTCTTCTTCCAGTTCCATTTGTACCGATCCTGCCTGCTTTTTGTATAGCTCCTTGATGTATTCTTCACATACCTGTGCTATATCCTTTGGTTCTGCGACTATTTTTCCATCTGTATTAATAATTCCTTTACCACGAATCCCATTAGGCTTCTTATCTTCTAACTCCAGTGCCCTAGCGTACATCATATCGTACCGTCCTAACGTCCTATCTGTTGTATTTCCTCACATTTTTCCTTTATCCAAATTTCCCTAGCTTTATCTGTTAGCCTTCTCAACTCTATGTTTATGTGTCTATAATTGGCTCTACCTTCTTCACTGTTAACATTTTTCCATTTTCTTCTCTCATCCATTTTCTCCAGCATTTCCTTAGTGATCCATGGTTTTCTGATTTTCTTCTCTTGTTTCCCAATCTCTTTATTCAAGGTATCTTTGATGCTGGCTGAAAAGAACTGTTATCCTAGTGAAGAAGCTATCAAAATAACAGAAGTGTCTGCTGAGATAAAATTGCAGACCCTACTCAATCATACCATAGAACGCCTTGTTGAGGTTCAATATGAATTGCTGAAACAGTTGCAAATAGGCATTGAAACTTCACCACGACTAACTTTGACAATTAAATGGGGATGCGATGGCGCTTCAGGTCAAAGTACATATAAACAGAAGTTCACCGGAGAGCCGAAGGATGATTCGTTTTTGTTCGCTGTATTTGCTGTTCATTTACAAATGACTACGACCTCAAACTGTAGCAGCAGTACAAAGGAAAATGTTTTGATAGTATGGAAGAATTCCAAACCTTCTTCAACGAGATATTGCAGGCCAATTAAGTTGCTTTTTGACAAAGAGACTGCTGAATTAACCAGGCAACAAATCCGACATATAGAGGAACAAATACGACAATTTTTGCCAACAAAGATCCAATTTGAAGGAAGAGAAATCCAAGTGGAACAGAAACTCATCTTGACTATGGTGGATGGAAAAATCTGTAGAGCTATCACAGAAAAATCGTGTCAGAGGTGTTATATATGTAACGCCACTCCGTTAGAGATGAATAATCTCGCAAATCACGGAAAGAAAGTATTGGATACCACTGCATTCTCTTTCGGGTTGTCCAGTCTGCATGTGTGGATCAGATGTTTCGAATGTCTTCTTCATATATCTTATAGACTGGAATTAAAAACGTGGCAGATAAGGAAAACATACAAAAAAGTGGCAGAGATCAGAAAAAGAGAGATACAAGAAAAATTTTGGCAGGAAATGGGACTCTTAGTGGACATCCCAAAGCCCGGTAGTGGTACTACTAATGACAGGAATACCGCTCGTCGCTTTTTTGCAGACCCGTCTTTATCATCTTCGATCACAGTTGTTAGCGAAGAACTGATAAAACGTTTTGGAATAATTCTAAAAACGATTGCAAGTGGTTATGATATTAATGTCGAAGCTTTTAGCAAATATGCTATGGACACGGCAAAGCTATATTTAGAATTATATCCCTGGTACTTCATGCCGTGTAGTGTTCACAAATTATTAATTCATGGTGCTGATATAATACAGTCAACTATACTACCAATAGGACGGTTATCTGAAGAAGCCAGGAACAAAGATTGTAGGAGATACAGAGAGACGCATACCAGAAAATTTTCACGGAAAAATACGATGGAGGATCTTCTTCATATGCTACTTATCACTGTAATAAGTAGTTACAAAAATACAACATCACGCAATGTTGGAAAATTACCACAAGAAGTGATAAATTTGCTAGTAAATCCTGCAGCATCATCATTACCATCTGATGAGTCCTCTGAAGATGAAGAATCAGACTTGAATTATGATAGCTTTAGCTCTGACAATTGATTCTTACCAGACCTTTTATTACAATATATTAACTTAGATTTATAGATGTAAATATTTAGTTTTAAAGTGAAAAAGGAGTAACCACACCGTCTTTTGTATATTACACTACTGATGCTAGCTGAAACGGTGTAGTACGTATTAGTAAAAAATGTAGTGTTCTAAAACTGAGAAAATTTTGAATAATTTTGTTATGTATAAGATTTTATGTAAGGTTGTTGCTTTAAGTATTAACAAGTTTGAAAAGTGTACAACCTATCACAAATGGGCGAATTTTGTGCAGTGGAGTATTATAAAGAAATTATATACCTGTACATAAGGAAAATTGCATTTTCAAGTTCTTTTCTTCATCATAAATAATCCATTTTCTTCCTATTTAAAAATAGTGCATTCACACGTAAGTAAATTAAACGTTTGTTTGTGAGATTTTTTATGTTAGCAACAATGAAGATAACCATGCAAGAAAATTGTTCAACTCGAATTAAGACATTTTTGTTTGATTTTATCGATAACGGCTGCTCCTATGATAAAAATATATAGGAAAGGAAATACTCTTCTTTGCTAGTTCTACATGTTTTATTTGAAAAATATTTTGATATGAGCAATACTTTACAAGATGTGACGGAAATTTAATTTTTGTCACCAGTAAAGTGGTACCCCTGATTGGCGTACATGATTCGTTTGTGCGATTTTCGTATGATATTTGATTGTAAGTCCTTAATATAAAATTTTATGAAAATCCGTTCAGTAGAAGCCGAGAACGAACATACGGATGGACAGACCGACCGACGATAATAGGCACGCACGCTGGAAGCGAAACGCACATAAAAAGGGAATTGAATAATAAAATAAATATTCTCATGCAATTCTAATCGCCTTAGGGTTTTGTCTAGTTAGATTTGCATTCCGAACCACTGTGTAATGGTGCCCTCCAAACGCGATATTATTTTTGGTGAGAACCCTCTCTGCCAGCGTAATGAGGAAGGCAGTAGATGGTTTCTTCTCCTCTGACCTCTTGTCAAGAGGGGTTCGAAGAGTGGCAAGTCCTTCTGGGTGGGGAAGGTTCGTGTAGAGGGAGCACACATCTATGGTGACCATGATGGTGTTTGGTGGGAGAGGGGAAGGAAGTGATTTTAGTCGATGGAGCGTAAGTTTTATAGGCAATTTTGTTGACGATCTAAATGATTTCTTAATTTTAGGTGCCCTTCTTGGTGACAAAGTAGACATGTCTTTCACTATCTTGGCAGCATCTCTTCTTCCTTCGGAATGCAAACAAATTCACGTAGCGAAAGTCAACTCTTCGCAATTTGCTACTTTCAAAAGAGCCTCTACTTTCCTTTTTTTTGTTTTGTCACTACTATCGACAAATGACTTTTTAGGACGACCACCCTTTTTAGCACATGTCACATTTTGATGTTTTCTGGTAATTGCATTTACGACAATGTCCGGAAGTGTTATTTCTCCCTCCAACCACTTTGAATTCTTCGACAAAAACTTTGTTAAAATTCGGTGACTCTCGATCCATTTTGATTTCACTTTCGAACAAAAAACGTTCACAGCCTGCTTTATATATCCTTTAACATTGTCATTGCATTCTTCTAAACCTAAACAGTTCAAAATATAACTTTGTACGACAAAGTTTTTCTTAGACACAACAATTTCACTTTTCCAGACTTCGAATAGCTGTTTCCGTGTGATACATCTTGTTACTGAAAAATTAAAATAAAAAAAAGTTGTACAAAGTAGCAGCTAATTTCCATTTTACACGACGTGCGATAGTTACTTTATATATAGAATATTTAAACATAGCAGTAACCCACGGAAGTTTTTTTGTAGACCTCGCCAAATATAAAATACAAGCCACAATTTCAACTTAATATTCTGATCTATATTTTGCGAAGTATAAACAATAAATTCAGGAAAAAAAAAAAATGAAGAACATACCTTCTAAAGAATACTCCATTTTAGTAAATAAATTTGCTTTGGATAGAACTCGTGTGACGATGTTGACTAGCACAAGGGCGAAACACGACTGGAAAAAATAATAACGCTACCCAGCGATTTTGCCTTCTCCTGGTCCTTCTGTGTTGGTCACCTGGTGGCTATTGTTATATTTTACGGTGACACATTTATTCTATTTGGTAACAGTACATCAAGCGATTCAACTGCAGACAGCATTGCTTCTTTGACTATTTTGCCGTCTTGGAATGGCTTCTTTCGTTTAGCTAACACATGGGCAATTTTGAATGACGCAATAGTTATATTTTTAGACTCTGCACAAGGTTTTATGAGAAGAGCTTGTTGTACGAATAAATTACTTTTCAATTCCTGTAATTTTTTCTTTCGAACTGATGAATTAACAGAAAATTCATTTTTAGGCGCGTTTCGCTTACAGCGTGAGCGCCTATTATCGTCGGTCGGTCCGTCCGTCCGTCCGTCCGTCCGCATGTTCGTTCTCGGCTTCTACCGAACGGATTTTTATGAAATTTGATATTAAGGACTTTCAATCAAATATAATAAGAAAATCGCAAAAATGAATCACGTACGCCAATCAGGGGTACCACTTTACTGGAGACAAAAAATTAAATTTTCGTCATATCTCATAAACTATTGTTCATATCAAAATATTTTTCAAATAAAAGTTGTAGAACTAGTATAGTAGAGTATTTCCTATTCTATATATTTTCATCGTAGGAGTAGCCGTTATCGAGAAAATCAAACAAGAATGTCTTATATGGTGTTGAACTTAGAAAATTTCTTGCATGGTTACTTCATTGTTGCTAACATAAACAATCTCCCAAACAAACGTTTAATTTCCTTACGTGTGCATGTAATACTATTAAATAGGAATAAAATGGATTATTTATGATGAAGAAAAGGACTTTAAAACGCTATTTCCCGTACGTACAGGTATATAATTGCTTTCTAATACTCCATTGCACGAAACGCGCCCCATTTGTGATACGTTGTACGCTTTCCTAACTTGTTGAAATTTGTATGAAGGCTCAAAAAATGTCTTTCAATATTACTTTTCTTTAGTACTGCCGCACTCCCAGAGCACAATAAGCACACAGACTTGCCGTTTATATCTACGAAGAAAAATTGCTCCTCCCAGTCGGAGTTGAAGAACTACGTTCTTTTCCTCTTTGCCATGATCTTAAACCCTAATTTAAAATAAAAAATGAAATGACATTATAAAAAATTCTTAAATTAAAAAAAAGTAAACTACAAAAAACGAAGCGGAAGGAATTCATAGTTATAATTCAAAAGCATATATCATAACTATATTTACCAATTATTTCTAGATGAGAGTAGGTTAAATTATCGTCTTTGCAGTATAATGTTAGTGATCAAGATTCTCCTTTCCCCAAAACTTCATGTTTTTCATTAACTTTGCGACTGCGAACTACCAACTGACGGTGGGGAGTGTCATTCCGATGTACAAGGCTGGAGTAGGAGACTCAACACAATACATATCGTATAACAATGAAATGTTGAACGTAAAATGTTACATTGTTTCTTTCCTCTCTTAACAGTGTTAAATATTGAGCTTTCCTATGGCATATAATTAGCTACTTTCTAGTGAATTACCACAGACTCAGCTGAAAAACGAAATCCATATAAAATTTTATCTGATCGTATCTTACTGCACCTCAACAGTAAATGACTTGCCATAGCCTTAGTAGCGGGCGCCAAGGAATTTTATGAGGGGCGCCGGTTTGAGGGGCCCTGCCCTACGGTATAGATGGTAGGAAGCTTTAAGTATCGAACCGAGAGCACCTAAGTAAGCTTTCTCTATGATTCACGGTAGAGGCGTGCCATATCTACTACCCTACCAAACGTTGTTTCGTTAGCTAGAATTTCGATGACTTTGAACATCGGGCCAGCTAACACTGAAACATGATAGGTGGAGGAGGGAGGGCAGGGGAGGGCAAATGCTTCGATTCACGAGTAGAATAAAACATTGTGTTAGCTCCTTATGCATATGAGCACTGTCGCTGCGTTCTTTAAGACTTTGATGCACCAGGTATTATTTACATAATTTATTTCTTCGTAGGTGTTCAGTCAATTTGATTCTCTTTTGTTTACTCGTGAATTGAAGCATTTGCCTTTCTAACTCCCCTCCCCTTCCCTCCCTCCTCCACCAATCATTTTTCAGTGTGTCAATAGTGCTTTTCAAATATCTTTGAGGCTGAGGGATAGGGGAAAGAGAAAGAGTCCCAAAACGTGACCATGCCAGAACCAATAGGAATGAAGGAGGCAGAGCGTCACTGGGCTCCACTTCATTCCCTCTCAGGTTCTCTAGATATTGATACCGTGAATCGTAGAGAAAGCTTACTTAGGTACTCTCAGTATGATCCCACATGGTTCGAAATGTTTGCCATAAGAACGCATGGAAAAATACTTAAAGCTTCCTACCATCTATACCGTAGGGAATAGGAAGCTGAAATGTTTTGGGTAAGTGAACAATGTAGAAATCAACTTAAAACCGTTACGAGTTCTCACCTTGGCGTCCCGGATTCGACCGTAAAAATCCACGCCCGCTATTCAGAGAATCTGCCCTTTATCAAGAGGTGCCCACTAGTGAGAGTGCCCGTTATTGGAGGTTCCACTGTATTACATTAAAAATGATGCATGCATCAAAGAACTCATACTTATAGGATACTAGCAGATATACCCAGTGTTGCCTGGGGAAATTTGGCTCATGTCCGATTGGAATTCTAGATGATACATGGTATTTACGAATTAAATCGACCACTGCACAGTGGGTGAAATCGGGAAAATAACTAGACAAAGTCTTCAGTGATGCAATGTTTGCTGAAATTCATTTCATTTAAGAGATTTATTGACTTTTTGATATCCACATTACAGCATAAATATTACCCATTTCGGCCTTCCTGCATCATTCTGCCAAATATTAAACGGATCCAAATGATCCCTAGTCATTCTACACTTAATATTCTGTGGACATTCTATGCTTTTTTTGGTATTTTAATAACATGATAAGTTAAATTTACAACTATTTACAGCTATAGATTGACATATTTTTACATAAATTTGTCGTAATCTGAGTCAGAACTAATTATGTTAACATCAGAATCTGGTGAAAATATATTTCCTTTATTCGACAGAAGTGGTCTTATTGAAGAGATAATAGATAATGAGTAGTCGATGGAGCAGATCTTCATTAGTTGTGACTCGTGATGATTTTCTCGTTAAGTGCTCTCAGAAAAACTTGTAATCTTTATTGCGTGCCTGTTGAGCACCTTCTGCAAGTTGTCCAATGGGAATCATAAAGTTTATTACACCAGCACCGTGTATTAGTATTTTGTGAATGCTAATGGGCATATTATACCAGTTGTAATGTTGGATATACAGTTTTGCCTTGTCATTGGCGTATTTATCAAATTCATTTATGTTAACTTCGTACCCACTTGAAAGTGCACATAATAAGACTGAAATTCTTGATATTAGATCTACGTTTATGCCTGTAATTTCTGCTGACTTTCAAGTGTCAAAAGATGTTTTTTAACAGAAATATATTCTAACTTATAGAAGGAGTTGTTTGAGGTCTGATTTGTTGGAAGACATTTTAATTTTGAAGTTAAACTATTAAAAACTACAGAATGGGTGTATCAAATTTTCTTCATGTAATTATATATCTAGAGTACAATTTTTATTTTTAATACATTAAAAAAGTTCCTATCAATGACATATGCAGAGAATGTTTTTCTGTCTAGTTGTTTGAGGTATTTGATATTTTTGTATATTAAATAATCAGTATTATATTGTAATTGTCACATTTTTCTGGTTTTTTCTTCTTGCTTTGTAAATTTCAATACTAGAGGATAGGGTTATTTGTATTTATACGAAATTTATAAAATAAAAGTATTTTATGCATCCAACGCATACCTTTTCCACACATATCCATAACCATAAATAAAGTAATAGTTTTTGAGATAATTGAATAATTTGAAGAAGTATGAAAAGTTCAACGCACTGAAAAAGATGCATGTTATCGAAAAAATATAACTTACCTTATAAAATATTAATGAAATATAACAAATAGATAAATGATTATTTCAAACGCATTTTATATTCTTTCAAATAAATGAAAACTCCACGTATTCATTGCTTCCGTACTGCTAGTGCTAAACTGCTAAAAAATTTTATTTAACGGTAATGTATTAATTACATTGTGTATGACAGAGGTGCTGACTTGACAAGCTTGGGAGCTACTTATCATTTCCCACTTACGTGGCAATCGACTGCCCAACTTCACTGTTAACAATTATTTCAAGCGGGAGGGGGGAGGAGGTGGGGAATCGACCATCCATTTTTTACAAAAATTCTTTCGATCGGGCGAGCAGGGCAGAAAAGTTTCAGAGATCTACCTAAAACAAGTTGGCAATCGACGGCTTGAGCATCCCTGGTATATGATATTTTATCTAAGTATCCCTTCATGATAACAGTATTTCTCTACAATGTGCACAGTAAAATAGAATGAAAAAATTCCAATTTTGTTTGAACCGAACCACTGCCAAAAAGTGAACTATGAACCAAACTGTGAACCGGACCATCGTCGTAAATTGCTAACCGAACCACTCCAAAATTTAGACTGGTTTGCAGCTCTGATCTCAGACTACTTTCAATAAAAGGGTAAAGACAACCTCTAAAAATTAAAATTTTAATGGTGTCAGATTTTTCCCGTTGTTTGTGACTGAAAGCCTTTCATTGTGCCAAATTTGAAGTCTCAAGCTCATCTGGAAGTGCCTCATAATTTTTATCCTCGTATGGGGCAATGGAGAGGAGGATTTTATTGTTCCAGTTGTCAAGAAATATCCTATACAGTTAGAGGAAAGTGTTCTACTGGTTAAAATTCACAAGAGGATGCAAAAAAGGCATTAGAGGTCACACCTTCACTTTCACTACCACAGGGGCATGTATAGGCATCCCCACATTACACATGCAGGATTTTCATACGAAGCGTATTTTTTCTCGGGAAAAGGAAGAAATCACCATCTATGGCAGGGGTGGGCAAACTTTTTGCATGGCAGGCCGCATCGGTGTTTGCAAATTCTTCAGCGGGCCACATTGAAAGATGCCAATGCTTAGGCGGGCCAGATTCGAGTTTAAATCAGAAATTGCTTAGATTCTTATGCATCATACATAAGTGAAAAACAAGCACAAACAAGGATTGTAGGGCTAAATTTTCAAAACTAAAGGCTTTATTGTCATAATCTTACCAAAAGTAATATAAAATTGTGGTAAATTTTACAGATTGCTTTTTCACCAAAGCTTCGCAGGCCACGTCACATGCTCTCGAGGGCCACAGTTTGCCCACCCCTGATCTATGGGCTCTAACCTGTACTAGAAGGACACAGCTATATGCCGGAGATGCTTCATTACGGACTATTTCGGCATACCCATAGCAGATGGCCCGAAAAACAGCGTGACGGATATATGCGGCATACAGATTATGACAGGCCATGACGAATATATATGGCATACCCACCCAACTGGTTAAAGTTAACATCTTCTTTTTGCTTCTGCTTTCTGTATTATCACTTGCTTTGCTCTTGGAAGACTTTTTCAAAAACAGCGTGATAAAGAAACCTCGCAGATGGGGAAATTCATTTGTTTAGTGCTTTTTCTCTTCACTTCAAAGATGACAGCAGTAGTCCAAAACCGCGAAACTGCGAAGCACGCGAATTTGGGGGTTTTACTGTACTCTAATCGTGCCAAATTTCAAGTTCCTAGCTCATCAGGAAGTGCCTCATAATGATGAGGCAAAGCAGCCCTTAAAAATTGATATTTTTAGATTTTCGGATTTATTCCTTTAGTTGTGGCCAAAAACCTATAATCTTACCAAATTTGAAGTCTCTAGCTTATCTGAAAGTGCCTTATAATTTTTATCCATGTATGGGGTATTAATGGAGCAAAGCATCCCCTAAAAATTGGAACTTTTAGAATTTCTGGAAGTGCCCCCTAATTGTATCCTCATCCTCCTCTATCATATGTAAGAAGCAGCTATATATTATATATAATATGATCTCTAAACAAATATTGAACATCATTTTGCCAACCCTAAACCATAACCTCTTGTTTCCTATTGAATTAGTCTTGCACTTCACAAGGCTTCTGAGGCATAGTTTTTCACTATCGAGCTCCTCTTATGGGCGAATAAGGACTTCAATATAAAAGAATTGAAAAAGTAAGTACTTAGGTAGCTCCAGTAGCCATAACAAAGTTCTGAAATACCATATGTGCATTTCAGTATATTCTTCAGTGGTGATTCATCAAAAGTACCGTATCTGCCCGAATACAAGCCGATGTTTTTTGTCAAAATCTATCTTGAAAACATCACCCCTCGGCTTAAATACGAGTCCGAGGAAAATTTGGGTTATGGTTAAATCTTGAAGTCTCTCATAGCCTTCGCATTCAAATGATAATACTATATTTTTCGTTAAGTAAACATTGGACCTACGGTGAATATATATAAAAATATCTTGGCGAGATCGCTTGCGTAAATTGACGATTACGCAAAAAGCATTGACGGCTTTGAATGCTCAACTGTTTGAATTTCGGTAAAACTTTACATGGAACGTGTGTAATTATAAAAATGCAATTTCTTAAGGCAATGTAAATGCTAATTTCATTGGAAATAGACTTGACTGAAAAATTATCTTGGCGAGATCACTGTTACTATATTTGACCTTTTGTGATAATGAAGATGATTGAAATTATTGTCACTGAATGTGGAACATTATTCAGCAACACAAAATTATTAATTGGAGTAATATTTCAAAATGTCAACAACTAAACCTTTTCCCACACATTTCTTCGATCTCGAATAATGTATTCTAAGATGTGCATGAATGCCCGGCACACTTCAGCATAAAATCTACGAAATTTACGTTTTTGCCAAAAAATTGTGGAAATTTTTGGGGGGTCGGCTTCTATTCGGGCAGATACGGTAAATTCTAAATGTTTTTAGTTTTTTCTTCTTGAAATTGAAATAGTTCTTGTAAATGCCAACTTTGTTCGTAAGCTAGAAATCACAATGTAATGTATATTTTTATCATTAAATAATATTAGATGAGGTTTGCTTGAATGATTTTAATCAGTAGAGGTTTAGAAGACGATATCTTCAAGCTGTCGTAAAGGTGATTGTTGCTCGGTTTCATATTTGGCATTACTTCCCTAGAATATCATTTGGTATCTGAAAAATTTATTAAATACAGGTATACCTCGATTTACGTTAAACCGTTTTACAAAGTTTCGAAGTTACAGAAAAAATTTTGTCCTTTGTTTTGTTATACGAACCAAAATCCTGAGTTTACAAAAAAATGTATTTTTTTGTTACAAATCTCATAAGGAAACGAGTAACAGAAGAAAATAATAATATTGCTAATCAATAATAATACAGTAATAATGATTACAAAAGAAAAAGCTAGTTTAAAATTCTTGTTAAAACCCACATACCCGAAAGGACAAATTAATGAGTGGATGGAATCGTGAATAGATGGAATCTGGAATGTATGGAATCTTGAAAATTAATATGTATTTATTTAAAAATGGCCCTTTAACATCATAGTGTTAACTATTTTTATTTTCACTTGCTATCTTGAAACACAATAGTGCCAGTTTAAATATTTAAAATCGAATAGTCCGTATGAAAGTTGTTTTCTTTGGAAGAAAACTGAAATCTGAATGCGTGCTCTCATGAGGTTTTGTGCATTATATAATGTTGTTGAAAATATTGTGCAAAGAGAGACATTTCTTGCCTTTGGCTGATCGTGGGATCAGATAAAATTTTTATCATAATAGATGGCAGGCGTAATCATATAATGAGGAGGAAATTTCATGCCATGATAATTTTTGGTTTTAGAATCTGCATTTGTTTACAACAGGTAGCCGTTAAAAATAACCAGTAATAGTAATAATAAGCGGAGTCGTCTCTACTCAGGAGGAACGTAACCTTCCTTATTTTAGTTATTTCTCATGGAGAAAATTCACTCGCTTAACGTATTTTTGCTTAGAGTCATGTTTTTAAGGAACACAACTATGACACTAACAAGGGAAGGCACCCAAGTGTAAGTGGCGGATCACGACCAAACTTCACAGGATGAAAGAAAACGAAAAATAATTAGACACGTATTTTCGGAAAGGCAAACCCGCGTTTTCGAGATATTTGCAATTGAAAATTGAAAAACAAGTAGCTTGTCCTCTAATACCATGACGAGCGACACCCTGACAACAGGTGGCGGTAGCCTAGTGATAAAGTGTCAGGCTGTGGAAGTTGTGTCGCAGGTTCGATCCTCGACATCCTCGAATTTTTTTCTTCTCCAATCAATGTTTTATGACTTAAGTTTTATTTAAGTTGTCCAAATTACATACTTAATGATTTTCTTTCTTTTTTCAGACCAGTATTTCAATTTTAAATCCATTCCAATGGACTTTTTACGACATACTCAGATTATATAGATACTTGATAAATATATACAACATTTTCTACGCACACCCTCCTCGATATTTCCACTGTAGAGTTGCATAGTTTACGTGCCGAATAAGGAGCACTTTATGCCACGTTCCGACGATTTCTCGAGTCCTTTCGATGCGTCCTGGCGGTGGACCCTACCGGGTGGGATCGCTTTTCACTCGCTCTCCTAGGGATGGATTAGGTAGCGGCCTCCGTCTCACACGGCATCTGCACTGTCGGTCAGAGAACCCGCAAAGCGCTCGAAAAAACCAATGTTCCCCACCGACAACAGGCGACCACATGTGACTAACGGCAGATGCACAATTGCCCGGGAACGAGAACGGCAACGCGAAGAAGTTAAATTAAATAAATTTTAAACGTATACATGCACGCCGCCAATGTTTTCGTTAAAATGTATTATTTGCTATCGTTACTTTGTTATACTGTTATCGTTGCTGTTCATTAATTAATTAATTAACTGCGGATAATTAACGGCAGTAGCGATCGAATCCCCACACATTGTTTCTGTAGGCGAAATGACAATTTGAGGCGTAAACGTGAACGTGTCGCGTTCTATTGTGCACCGATAGGGTCGCTACCGTTTGCTGCCGTTCACCTTCCCGTTCTTGTTCTCGTTCCCGGCCAATTGTAACTAATGAGGCAATGGCGACCGACTAATGGCGGTATAACCATTACATATGAATAAATTACGGTTCCGTAATCCATCCCTAGGAGATCGAGCGAAAAGCGACACCACCTGGTAGGGCCCACCGCCAGGACGCACCGAAAGGACTCGAGAAACCGTCGGAACGTGGCATAAAGTGCTCCTTATTCGGCACGTAAACTATGCAACTCTACAGTGGAAATATCGAGGAGGGTGTGCGTAGAAAATGTATATATTTATCAAGTATCTATATAATCCGAGTACATATGTCGTAAAAAGTGCATTGGAATGGATTTAAAATTAAAATACTGGCCTGAAAAAAGAAAGAAAATTATTAATGATGTAATTTGGACAACTTACATAAAACTAAAGTCATAAAACATTGATTGGGGAAGAAAAAAAATTCGGTGATGTTAAGGATCGAACCCAAGACACAATTTCCTCAGCCCGACACTTTATCACTAGGCTACCGCCACTTGTTTTTCAATTTTCAATTGCAAATATCTCGAAAACGCGGGTTCGTTAGACGCCTTTCCGAAAATACGTGTCTAATTATTTTTCGTTTTCTTCATCCTGTGAAGTTTGGTCGTGATCCGCCACTTACACTTGGGTGCCTTCCCTTGTAAGTGACAGATACTTGTAATATTACGTGGGCGAGTCAAATGCAAACAAGATTTCAATTGGCTAAATTCAAATAACCCGCCAATGTCCTAAACGTAAATTTTGGTTGGAACTATGGGTTCTAATGATTGATAGGACAAGTTGGCTGCCTTGTATGTGCGGGCAGTGTTGCGTGGCAGAAGAAATAAAATGGCGTCTACAGTGACAGGTGCATTCAAGCTGGCTCAGCACGGTGTTGTGCAATTTCTTACTGTTTCTCGAGCAGAGATCCATCGGCGCATGGAGAAGGTGTATGTGGACAATTGCATGTCACGTGCAGGAGTATACGAATGGGCTAATTGTTACCGGGAAGGAAGAACGACTGTGGAGGACGACCCTCACCCAGGACAAGCTCACACGGTTGTCACAGAGGAGAATGTCGCAGCGGCAGACAATCTCATCCAGGCCGATCGTTGCATGAAAGTGGATGATGTTGCCAGGGAGCTAAACATCAGTCATGGTTCTGCCTTCACCATTATCCATGTCAGGCTGCAGTACAGGAAGGTCTGTGCCAAGTGGGTTCTGAAGTGTCTCACTGATGAGCAGAGATATTTTCGAATGGCTGTGTGTCTGCAGCACCTTATTCGATAGAAAGCCAAAGGAAATGACTGTGGATGAGACATGGTGCAGGCACTTTGAGCCAGAGTGCAAGAGAGGCAGCATGCAATGGAAACACCAGTCATCACCTCGGCCAAAGAAATTCAGGAACTTCGAAAGCACGGGGAAGGTCATGCTCATGCTGTTTTTTGACTCTCACAGACTGCTGCTCTACCACTTCATGTGTAAGGGTGAGACGGTGAACTCGCACACATACGCAGGAATTCTCGAGGGTGATTTGCGAAGAGCCATCAAAAACAAGAGACCAGGGCGCTTAAGTGAAGGTGTCATCCTATTGCATGATAATGCGCGGCCACACACGGCTCAACACACCCTGTCAACCATTAGAAAACTGAAGTGGGAAGTGCTTCAACATCCTCCCTATAGTCCAGACTTGTCACCCTGCGACTTCCATGTTTTTGGGAATCTGAAAAATAATTTGGGAGGACGTCGATTCCGCACGGATGATGACGTGAAGGAAGCCATCGAACAATGGTGTAAACAACAGCCAAAAGAATTTTATGAGTGGGGTATAAAAAATTTGGTACACAGATGGGATAGGTGCCTAAACTCTAATGGAGATAATTTTGAAAAATAAATTATATATTACTTTCAAAAAAATAAATCTCGTTTTCATTTGACTAACCCACGTATATAGATGTTTAGAATAATTGTTTTCCGTAATAAATGTCCTGAGAATCATATACAGTGTCATTTTACTATATTTAGGGAAAGATTTTTTTTGCCATAGGAGCATACCTCACATTCTATTATGGGAGTCAATGAGAATTATACCTCGATTTGAGAATTTTCGATTTATGAAATGTTTTTGAATGAACGTAACACTTTGTAGATTGGGGTCTACCTGTATAATGTGTTTTTTTACATATATGAAAAGTAGGACCTGTGTTCTTTTCCATTCTTTTTCAGGATTATCGTGAATGTGTCATTGGGCATATTAAAGATGCTGTCAAACATTCAGTTTTGGTGACAGAGAGTTTAAAGTTGGCTATGACTACTACAGTTGAAGATGCTCCACAAAAAGGTGAGTAATTATGCTGGTGGACCACTTTAACCCTTATCTAGTCTTCTTTTTTGTGAAGTAATTAGTTGCGTGGAATGATTCATCAATACAAACATTGGCTTTTACTGTAACTCTTGAGGACGCATGTCATACTTTATATGTGTATTGGGTATTTTTTATTCTAAGTGTGAAGATCATTATACAATGTGCCAAATAAAATACAACTAAATTAAATTTGCTAACCATTTATTAATAAAATTATTATTCACCTTTTGCTTCAAGAGAAACTAGTTTTTTGAGTTTTCAGACATTTTTTTAAACAAATCTTACATTGGTGAAACATATTGCTTGTATGCATTGGTGGTGTAGTGGTTAGCATGTTGGCTTTCCATTACAAAGTTCCGGGGTTCGATCCCCGTGAATGGAGGTTTTCACAAAAAAAATTAATTATTAATTAATTTTTAAAAAACTATCATTGGTGCCTGGCAGTAGGCAGCAGTACTGTCAGTATGGTATAGAGCCGGAAACAAATTATGTTGGCTGGGTCTATATCCAATAGAGCTGTAGGCGTGATCAGGACGATTTGTACAGCTACAGTACTGCAATGTGGAAAGCAAGAGGGAAACTACCACATTACAATTCCCTAGTAATGATTATATGGTTGGACAATATGAGTCCCTCGAGGTAAAATATTCCGGAGGTAAAATAGTCCCCTAATTGGATCTCCAGGTGGGGACTGCCTTGAGGAAAGCATTTGTCGAAGGTAACTTACGCATAGGTACTTAGAATGTAAAAACCATGAGGAAGGCAGGAAAGATAGAGAACCTGAAAGAAGAAATCAGTAGAAATAGGATTGATATCATAGGGCTGAGCGAAGTTAGATGGGAAGAAGGGCAGTTCGACTCGGAAGAATTCATGGTAGTTTACTCTGGAGGAAATAGTGGGGCAAGGGGAGTAGCTCTGATACTTAGGAAAGATATGATGAAAAGCATGACAAAAATAACAGCAGTGGACGATAGGTTGATGGCAGTAAAGCTAGAAGCAGTCCCAATGGACATCTTGATAATCCAGGTATATATGCCAACATCATCTCATGAAGAAGAAGAAATTGAGAAGATGTGTATGAACAAATTAACGAGATTTATGAAGAAGACGAAAATGTTGTCGGTCAATATGGACTTGGGAAAAGAAACCGAGGAGGAGAAAAACTGATAGAATTCTGTGTTAATAACGACCTAGTAATGACTAATACATGGTTCAGACACCATAGATGAAGGCTGTACACATGGAAAAGCCCAGGAGATAGAATGAGATGCCAAATAGATTACATCCTAGTAAAACAAAGATTCAGGAACAGCATAAAAAATGCTAAGACATTACCAGGAGCAGACATTGATTTAGATCACATCCTTCTAATAGTCGATGTAACTACAAAGCTTAAACAAATAAGGAAAATGAGAAGGGAAAGACAGACTTGGTACCTAGAAAAAGTGAAAGAAAAGAATTATGAATTCAGCACGAAGTTGGAAGATCGCCTTAGAAATTTGGAAAACAAACCGAAGACCGTGGATACGGAATGGGAGGAAATTAAAGCCAGCATCAAAGATACCTTGAATAAAGAGATTGGAAAACGAGAAGAAAATCAGAAAACCATGGATAACTAAGGAAATGCTAGAGAAAATGGATGAGAGAAGAAAATGGAAAAATGTTAACAGTGAAGAAGGCAGAGCCAATTATAGACGCATAAACAATGAATTGAGAAGGGTAACAGATAAAGCTAGGGAAATTTGGATAAAAGGAAAATGTGAGGAAATACAACAGATGGAGAAGTTAGGACGGTACGATATGATGTACGCTTGGGCACGGGAGTTAGAAGATAAGAAGCCTAATGGGATTCGTGGTAAAGGAATTATTAATACAAATGGAAAAATAGTCGTAGAATCAAAGGATGTAGCACAGGTATGTGAAGAATACATCAAGGAACTATACAAAAAGCAGGCAGGATCGGTACAAATGGAACTGGAAGAAGAGGATTGCATTGAAGAAGACAACTTGGGACCAAGTATTATGAAAAGCGAAGTAGAAAAGGCGATACTGGAACTAAAGAAAGGAAAAGCTGTAGGCAGCAATGGAATACTGGCAGAGATACTTAAAGTCATGGAATCGGAAGGACTAAAAGTGATTACGAAACTAATTAACAAGATTTACGACTCGGGAGAGAGGCCTCAGGATTTCTTAATTGTCACAATGATCCCTCGAAAGAAGCCAAAGGCAATGCAATTTAAAAACTACAGAATGATAAACCTACTGTCACACACTTCGAAGATCATCACAAGGATTTTATATAATAATAGCCATCATCTGTTGGTTGGTTGGTCACACTATGCAAACGCTAATAACTCGAGAAATACTAGCGATAGAAACTCGAAATTTGGTAGGGATGCTTGATTAACACTTATTCAGAGAATGACAAATTTAAATCGCGAAAAAATTCCTTGGCTCGTCTCCAAGAGAGGCATTTCCATTTCCCATTACTTAACATGTAAAACGCGATTTTTTGACGTGCAGGCTTTTATTCATTTGGAAATTAAAATTAGAAGAAATTAACAGACGACCTTCGGATTTGAACCATTTTGAAGAAGAAGTTATAAAGTTTCTTATTCCGTTCGTCTTTTTTCGCCCACAGTTCGAAATATTCCATGTTAAAACTTTAATTTGCATATTTTGAGGAAATCTCGCCATTTTAACGTGATGTTGCAATGTCCACCATTATCATTGTTACACCTCAAATTACTATTATTGTATATACATCCTTCTGGGAATAAGCGTGCCTTGAGTACTTCAATACGAGAGAGAGAGGAAGGGAGGGGAGAGATTGGCATGTTTTGTGGAAAATAAGTATATTAACGTCAATATAAAAAAAATTAAGTATCGACAGTGTCATTTTAGAAAAATTGGAAATAAATAGCATTCTTAAATTAAATTCTTTCTAAACCATACGACCTTACGAATTTATATTGTTATTCCTCGAATTAATTTCGTAACAATGGCCGAAATTTGGAAACGAATATAAATTAAAATTCAATTAAAATTAAAAGGACATTTAAAACTGTTAAGAGGCAACAATTTTCAAAGAAACAACAGTGGATCTTTTAATGAATTGATTTGTTTTTATAAAAGGAATTTTGGTGCTTATTTAATACAGAATAAGTTCTAAATCTTATAATCCATTTAAATCTAATAACAGTGGCTATTATAGTTTAAAGAAAGAACTTTATTTATTCACTTTACAGAATGAATTAATTTTAGACTAGCATTGCCTATTATAAAAGGAGTTACTTTGGAATTTACAGTATGTAAGGTCGAAGTTGTACTGAATTGACTCAAGTATATTTCAAAGCAAAATCAATTTAAAACTATTGTAACGGTTTCTACAATAAACAATTAGTTTATTTTTGTTAATATGGATCTCCAATACAGCAATCCAATCATCAAGAGAACAGTTTACAATGTTGAAATAAATTGATTTGTTTTTGTTCAGATAGTATTCAAAGAAATTATTCCGCTGATTGATTAATTAGTTAGTTTGTAATTTAAATATTTTAAAGTGTTTTATTTTAAATATGTAATACATAACGACGGAGAACATTATTGAGGATTCGAGTAAGCTTTCTTTCTTCGTAAGTACAGAGTACAATTTTAAAACAATCATAATGTTAGGTGCACAAAATTTAATTATTTTCCCTAAGTTATATATGTATACATATAATTATTTCCCGGTCTTTGCACACCGACATTTATATGCAGCATTTACGAGAACAAGGTGGGAGAAGAAGAACAGAATTTTATAGCCGAAAATAAAAACCAAAGGCATTTACTAAACGACAACAGAATATTCACTAGAAATGTAATATATGACAAAATATTTCATATGTAAAAGTGTGCTAATAATTATTTTAAATGCAAATATTAATAATCAATCTATCTATAATTCTTCCGTTGATATTTCCACGGACATTACACTAGTTCTTAATAAAACGCTAGAGAGAAAGGCCGAAGAAATGCTAGGGGAAGATCAATTTGGCTTCAGAAAAGGATGAGGAACCAGAGATGCTATTGGTATGGTGAGAATCATATCAGCCAAGATTGCTGTGTATGTTTCGTCGACTGGCAGAAGGCCTTTGATAGAGTAAATTGGGTACTGCTGATGAAGATATTAAAGGATATAGGTGTAGACTGGAAAGACAGGAGACTGATCAGGAATCTATATGTGAATCAAGTTGTAAAGGTGAGGTTGGAGAATGCAGACACCAGCGGAGTAAATATCAGTAGAGGAGTAAGACAGGGCTGTTGTCTATCGCCGATTCTATTCAATATATACGGAGAGAGGCTAATGCAGGAAGCTTAAGAAGGCAAGGGAGATTTCAAAATCGGAGGAAGGATTATAAGAACAGTGAAATATGCGGATGATCAAGTACTTCTAGCAAGAAAGGAAAAGTAACTCCAGAAAATGATAATTAGACTAGTGATAACAGGTAGAAAATACGGTATGGAAATTAATACAGAAAAATCCAAGGTCATGCGAATATCAAGTAAAGAAGAAGAAAATTTGAACATAAGTATTGGAGGAAAGCCATTAGAACAAGTTTCAGATTATAAATACCTTGGAAGCATCATAACGAGAGAAGCAAAATGTACCGATGAAATCAGGACTAGAATAACAAAAGCAAAAGCCGCTTTCAGAAGAAAGACACTCCTACTAACGGGAAATATAAAGCAGGAAATCTGCAAGAGGTTGATAAAATGCTATGTATGGAGTATAGCTTTGTATGCGGCAGAAACATGGACGCTAAGGAAAAATGATATTAAATACTTGGAAAGCTTCGAAATGTGGACATGGAGAAGAATGCTGAAGATAAAATGGACAGATAGGGTGAAAAATGAGGAAGAACTACGAAAAATAGGAGAGAAGCGAACGATTATACAGACTATCAAAAAGAGGAAGGCGAACTGGATTGGGCATTACCTGAGGAGAGAGTGCATGATTAAAGAAGTGCTAGAAGAAAAACTGGATGGAAAAAGGGAAAGAGGTAGGAAAAGGTTTCAGCTGGTAGACGACTTGAAAGGGAAAGAGAGCTATCAAGACATGAAGGAAACTGCGGAAAATAGGAGTATATGAAGAACCAAGTTCAAACCATGAATAATCATGGACCTGTCAACGGACAGACTACCTATGATGATGATCACTTTGTCACTTACATAACTCTGGTTACGGAATAAAAATGTAAAATTAAAAGCAGTAGATGAAATAAATAAGAGTTAATAGATTCCAAATACAGTAATACCCCGATTTACCTTGCCCCGTATTTATGTTGTTTCAAAATTACGTTGTCGATCAATCAGTACCTGTGTACTGATTTACATTGGTTTGCTTTTAAGTTACGCCATTATCTCAGATTGTTTGAAAAATAGGAATAAGTTAGAATATCTTCAGATTTTTGTTTCCATCTTCTTGAACCTTTTATGAATTACAATATGTAATTAAAATAAATTTTTGAAGTATCAGTACGGAAAACAATTATATTCAATTATAACTTCAAGGGACCAAAAAATTATGACTTCGAAGTATCTGGGTTTAAAATATACTAACTTTCATAAAAATCGAATTTTATTACGATGTGCTACTCAGGCAACAAATTCGCAATACCGAAACTTATCTACCCGCTCTACTAATGAATTAGCCTTACCAGTTAGTGTACACGATGAATTTGAACAGAGCTGTAGTGAACACTTAGTTGCAATTCACAAAAACCACGGCGCGTAAAAAATAGGAGTGAATATCCTGAATTTCCCAGGTCATCTCAAGTTACTCTTTTATGCCTCATTTCGGAAGAAAAGACATTCAACCTCGCACCAAAAGAGTTCCACACATCTACTGAATCGCTAACTAACTTTTTCTGAGAGGTCAGACTCTTAAGTTATTTATTATAGAACTGCATTATGAAAACTTTAACGAAAAATGGCCGTTACATTATGATACACTCTAATTATCAGGAGTGAAATTACTTGCCGATAAAATAGAATACTGCAACAGCCCATCAATTTGATACTTAAAAAAACTGATGGACTTACAAGGGAAGGCACCAAAGTGTAAGTGGTGTATCACGACCAAACTTCACAGGATGAAAGAAAACAAAAAATAATTAGACACGTATTTTCGGAAAGGCGTCTAACGAGCCCACGTTTTCGAGATACAGTAAAACTCGTTTATAACGATCACGCCTAAAACGAAATCTCGGCTATAACGAAGAAATGTCTCGGTCCCTTGAACTTCTCCATAAGGGCATTGGTTAAATTTCTCGGATATAACGAACACGCATTTTACGAATTCTCGGCTGTAACGAACAAATGTTTGGTCCCGTGGCAAAAAATGCCCCATATATAACGAATTTTGGCGAGCAGAGCGATAAGTAATGAATAGTTTCCGCCCGTTTACCGCGCACTTTTTCGTAGAGGTCCCTTCCTCCCTCTACCCCTTCCATATGAATTTCTACGCTCCCTTTGTTTTGAAATTGATGTTAAAAATGTGAAATGTTTATGTAAATTAATGACCATAATAATAATATTAATTGACCATTTAAAAAATCGTATGTAATAGCAGTCGAACATTTTACATGCCGCGAAGTTGATAAGCATCTCTTTGCATATGTAAGTACGGCATTGAAGTCGACTCACTGCAAATACAGTAAAAGCTGTGTTATCTGGCAATCTTGGGGATTGTGGAAAGCCGATTAGGGGAAATATCCGGTTAGGGGAGCGATTTTCGATTTTGACATCGCAAATTTAGCAATAACCAAACAAAATTGGGCTTAGGTTCACTATCGTACTCTCCAAACATAAAGGGGTTTGCATTTTCCATTTTAATTCTTCCACACGTAGTTAGATAAAGACATTATTTACCCATTCTTATTTAATATGTTGCTACGCTTACATGCAAAACAAAAAGTATTGAAAAGTTTACGGCGTCCGGGAAGCTTTGGGATTACGGCAGTGAACCTGTTCCCAAAATTGAATTTATTGGATTATATCTTTCTTATTTATCTTTATTATTTATCTTTATTTACTCTATTAGAGAAGAACGAAATTATTTAATTCTTCTGAACATTTCTGTGAAAACCAGTCGTATAATATTTTATCCAGTTCCTCAATTTTTGGCTTATGAAGCGCATGATGTTTATTAATTGATTTACTCGTCTAAGAAGATGACACAAATTTCATTAATTTAGCCTTATGAGCCTTGATATCGTAGAGAGTGGAAGATCCGATGTTGAATTCTTTTGCTATGGCTGCTCTATTTTTTCCTTTTTCAATTCTTTTGATCAGCTCCAGCTTTTGTGTTAACGTTAAATCAACCTTTTCTCTCCTGTTCCTTGCTTTTAGGTATTTATTTTGATGCCATATTCAATGGATGGGTAATTTTTTGAATAATAAAAAGCGATAAAACTGGAAATTGTAGTACACAAAAACATCTAGACAATTCAAATGGCTTACGTAAACAAAAATGCCATGCTTACTCGGCAGCCACAGAAATATACGGAGTAAATACGTAATATATACATCTTATATTTTAAGAAATTTTAAAGTGGAAGTTGTGGTATTACATATATACTATTCACACAAAAATTCATAAAAAAAGAAAAAGAAATACAAAATGAATTGTATTTGTGTAATTGCCGGTATCTAACGCTGGCTGGTTCTAAATAGCCGGATAGCACAGCTTTTACTGTATGTGTATATGTGTTATATGGGATGTATAGGCCAAAAAACGTTTCTCGTATATAACGTAGTCACGCTTATAACGAAGCAATGAGTCGGTCCCCTCAAATTCGTATTAAACGAGTTTTACAGTATTTGCAGTTGAAAATTGAAAAACAAGTGGCTTGCCACTAATACCATGACGAGCAACACCCTGACAACAGGTGGCGGTAGCCAGGTGATAAAGTGTCGGGCTGAGGAAATTGTGTCTCGGGTTCGATCCTTAACATCGCCGAATTTTTTTTCTTCCCCAATAAATGTTTTATGACTTTAGTTTTATGTAAGTTGTCCAAATTACATCATTAATAATTTTCTTTCTTTTTTCAGGCCAGTATTTTAATTTTAAATCCATTCCAATGCACTTTTTACGACATATGTACTCGGATTATATAGATACTTGATAAATATATACATTTTCTACGCACACCCTCCTCGATATTTCCACTGTAGAGTTGCATAGTTTACGTGCCGAATAAGGAGCACTTTATGCCACGTTCCGACGGTTTCTCGAGTCCTTTCGGTGCGTCCTGGCGGTGGGCCCTACCAGGTGGTGTCGCTTTTCGCTCGATCTCCTAGGGATGGATTACGGAACCGTAATTTATTCATATGTAATGGTTATACCGCCATTAGTCGGTCGCCATTGCCTCATTAGTTACAATTGGCCGGGAACGAGAACAAGAACGGGAAGGTGAACGGCAGCAAACGGTAGCGACCCTATCGGTGCACAATAGAACGCGACACGTTCACGTTTACGCCTCAAATTGTCATTTCGCCTACAGAAACAATGTGTGGGGATTCGATCGCTACTGCCGTTAATTATCCGCAGTTAATTAATTAATTAATGAACAGCAACGATAACAGTATAACAAAGTAACGATAGCAAATAATACATTTTAACGAAAACATTGGCGGCGTGCATGTATACGTTTAAAATTTATTTAATTTAACTTCTTCGCGTTGCCGTTCTCGTTCCCGGGCAATTGTGCATCTGCCGTTAGTCACATGTGGTCGCCTGTTGTCGGTGGGGAACATTGGTTTTTTCGAGCGCTTTGCGGGTTCTCTGACCGACAGTGCAGATGCCATGTGAGATGGCCGCTACCTCGCCTCCACTATCTGGCGAGCACCCCAGGTTTTTAGCGGACATTCTTCTTGACGAGGATGGCAGTATATTGAACATCCTAATTTTGAAGAAAAACAGCGAGAAACAGGAGTTAACGGATGCAATGCATTATTGCAGTAAACTCTTAGGAGAGAACGGACTAATGACTACCCCTGAAAAAAGAAAGAAAATTATTAAGTATGTAATTTGGACAACTTAAATAAAACTTAAGTCATTGGAGAAGAAAAAAATTCGAGGATGTCGAGGATCGAACCTGCGTCACAACTTCCACAGCCTGACACTTTATCACTAGGCTACCGCCACCTGTTGTCAGGGTGTCGCTCGTCATGGTATTAGAGGACAAGCTACTTGTTTTTCAATTTTCAATTGCAAATATCTCGAAAACGCGGGCTCGTTAGATGCCTTTCCGAAAATACCTGTCGAACTATTTTTCGTTTTCTTTCATCCTGTGAAGTTTGGTCGTGATCCACCACTTACACTTGGGTGCCTTCCCTTGTTAGTGCATTTAATTGAAAATGCAATAAGAACACTTAATATGCATTAACTAATAAAAAATTGTAAATAACAAATATTACTTAAATGAGATAGAGATTAAATATCTTCGTAATTCTTATGCTTTCAAGAGGCCAATCTTTAAGCTTCGCTTAGCTTCCTTTTGATCTTTTGCCTCGAAATCTCTCTCAAAATGATCACAATGACACTATGCTGTGAGACAGCCTGTTGATTTCAAGGTGGTTACAAACATCGCGAAAATGTTCAAGTCATGTGACAACCAACAGTAGGAATATTACATTGTGCTTTTCTTGAATGACATAATGGGAAAACCACTAGGTTTTTATTTTTGGCTGATCACTTATTCTTGGGAAAAACAAAGGTATGATCTTTTTAGGGACGAAACTCGGTATAACTTTGTACAATGTTATTTAAAGATTGGTTCAGTAACAGAAGGCAATATTCCATGGTCTTTTCTCATGAGAAAAACCTTACCCAGGTATGGGAGATCATGAGGATTGAGATAATAGGGTTTCTTGCAACATCTGTTTATTTCAGCTTGGTTCTCAAATTTCACTCTCCGCTTAAGAATGTGAATATACACACTACATCATTTGCTTTGAGTGATGTGCCGAGAGCGTAAACAAAACTTTGCAAGGTTAAGATGATTCATTTATTTGCATCATCTATGACTGTTATTCCACATTGACTATTAAATAGGGTGACCATATTCCAATGAGGTGAAAACGTTGTTTATAAGAAAAAACAAAATTTTTGCATGGTTTTTTAATGGTGGATCTGCCACTATCACAAACTATAGTGAAAAAGGCAAATACAAACTTCCCTTTCAAACTGGAACATGTCAGACTAGGACAAAACTCACAACCAAAAGGGAATCCGACTGGTGCCGTAAGACGAAACCAAAAAAATAGTTCGGGGTAAACCTGGGCAGTTTATTGTTTGCGGAGACCAGGTTTGCCACCTCAAATATATCAAAGATCCTGAGATTTCATAATCTCACAATTGCAACTATAATTAACATTTGTTGTTCGTTTGGTAAGGTCCGTATTTCCGAGATTCCTATACTATAGGATTATCTGAATTTTAATTGTGATGGGCTTCAGAAGAGCACAAAATGGCTTTTTTGACCAAAATGACAGGATGGTCACAAAATGGCTAAGAAACGGGACTCCAGACAGAAACAGGAGATATGGTCTCATTACTATTAAATAAATAATAGGGAATAACCTGTTTGGGGCGCTGTATGTATTTCGTGCATGATAAACGGTGAATAAAAATGTGGTGTAATGGAGCGTGCATGAACCTTCCGCTTACACATATTAAGGATAGAGGTTTCAAATTAAACGAACTGTTTGTGAGTCACCGGTCCAGATCATGACTTTGAATTTCATTGTAGACATATTTAGAATAATTCATACCAAAAAGTACACAAAATCCTATGGTGTTGGCCAGGACATCTTAGCTTCGAATTACACCATACTTTGAATTATCTGGGATCTAAATAACAGGGTTTTACTGTGTGTGTGTGTGTATACACGAGGGTCATCCACAAAGTAAGTTTCCTTATTCAAGGAAAAATATTAATAATCGACAGAATAATATGAAAAAATTTATTTAAATACGTATATACACTATTTTTCAACATAGTCCTCACCAACATTGAGACATTTATTGTAGCGGAGTACCAGTTTTTCTATTCCCATGTCGTAAAAAGAGGGGTCTTGTAACCATAACCATTTTTCCGTCTCTTGTTGAACTTGTTGTTGGTCGTTGAACCTCTTTCCTCCCAAATGTAACTTGAGCTTAGGAAACAAATGATAATCACTTGGAGCCAGATCCGGTGAATAAGGCGGATGTTCAGAAACATGCCAATCAAACGCACGCAGAAGATCCCGGGTTTTTTGCGCCGTATGCAGATGCGCGTTGTCATGCACGAAAAAAACTCCTTCTGACAATAGTCCCGACCTTTTCTTGCGAATTGATTTTCCTAGATTCTTTAATGTGACGCAATTTATGTCTGCATTGATGGTTGTTCCTTTTTTGCAGTAATCGATGAGCAGGATTCCTCGACAATCCCAAAAAACAGTCGCCAGCACTTTGCCAGTTGAATGTGTCACTTTACATAGGTACATAAATAATATGTTTCCATGATGAATACAATGTTGCCTCCTGAAAGCGGTGCGCATGTACCGTTTCATGTCGCAGAGAAAAAAAATGGGGAAAAACTTACTTTGTGGATGACCCTCATATATATATATATATACATACATACATACATATATATATATATATATATTTATATATACAGTGAAACCCCATTATTTAGATCCCGGATAATTCAAAGTATGGCGTAATTAGAAGCTAAGATGTCCCTGGCCAACAACAGGATTTTGCATGCATTTTGGTATGGTTTTTATGTATACATATCCTTTTTATTCAGCTTTGGGTTTCATAATATTTTCATTGCAGCTGGTGGTGAATCTCCTATAAAAACGAATGAAACTTTCAACGGCAGTAATTCTTTAGCTAATCCTCAAAGACACAGAGTGAATCCGATGATAAGTGGTTATACCATCAGATACCCCACCATTAACCTCAAACGTGTCAATATGGAAGAAGTAGAAAGGGTGACAGATAAAAGTGAACATGTGGCAGAAAGTAAGTCTTCTTTTATTGATATTAAGTTAAATATTTTTGCCTCCTGTGTAAATTGTGTTGGCTTTGTTATAGATGTTCCTTCTCCAAATACTGTGGACTTGGTGCAGCAATCATCAGACCTATCTCTTTCAACATGTGTTGAGGAAGATGAGGAAGAATGTGATAGTGAAATTATTTCTACTGATCCTTATCATGAGGTATGTTAATTTTTGCTATAACTTACATAATGTTAGATGACTTAAAATGAATCATGTTTGCTTTATGAAGAATTTACTATTTATTCCTAGAAACCAATTGATTGTACAATTGCAGAAATATCATAATTTACTGTGAAACATGGAAAACTTATTGTGAAAATATGGGGCCAAAGTAGATGTATTGTTTGAGCTTATATGTACTTATTTCTGAAAGCCATTCCATCTCTGCCTCTAAGGTGTAATACTTTATCATTGAGTAAACATTGCTTGGTCTTCAAAATAGGATTTCAATATTACATATTACTATTTACTTAAATATAACAAATTTCCTAATAAATGGTGACCTAACAGATATACTGTCACATGAAAATTATATTTACCTCTCTAGATAAGCTTCTTTAAGGTGTGAAAGGTTAGCATTATTTTAGCATCTATACTTTATTTGTGCAAATGTGACTCACTGTGAAAATATCTAACTACATTGATCGATTCTTAGTCTTGGTGCAAATTTATTTTCATTTTCTTGGATGGTACAATTTTCATAAACAGAAGAACTCCAATTATCCAAACTAATTAGGATCAAGGGTGGTTTGATCAATCAGAAAGTCAGATAATTGAAAAAAAAATGAAGGGTAACTGTGAGTTAAAAAATGAACACTTTTGGTTTTCAAGGTTGCACAGCGCAATTATTTATCTGTATTACAAATAGGTGTAGTATTCATGTTAAAATTTTCTGCTTCTGGTTAGTAGTTGTAGTGTCACATACTATTTCATGTGCCCAATTTTTGTGATGATAATATGAGAAAAAGTATGTAAATTGCTCAAGAAAATGAGGTATTATTGTGTACCATAATTTTCCGATTATAATACGCATTTTTTTCTCAAAATAATTATCAATTAAAGAAGGTCGGAGACTACGGCGAGATGGATTAATTAAAACATAAGTACTCCTTAACCATACAAAGTGAGAATATTTAGAGACAAAATAAACAATGAAAAAGGGTAAACAAAAACCGGGTAAGGAAGGAATCGAAGGAAAGAAAAACAAAAGTAACACTTACAGGTTTACGGGGGAAAAAAACCCTCGCTGGTGGACTGGTGTCACACGTCCATGCACTCATTTCCTCCCCAAAGGAAAAAATATTTCCGTCAGGAGAACAATCACTCAAACAACAAAAAGGAAACAATAAAAAAGAACGGGAAACCCAGTACTCATTCACTCCTAAAGAAACCAAGGTTTTTAGAAAACTCATTTATACACACACTCTCGCAAAACCGGGAATCTCTAAATATTCAAGGGACGCTAATACGTATTTCGGGCACGATGCGCCCATCCTCAGAGGGAGATGTAGAATGAAGGTCTGGCGTGTGGTTTGAAAGTGTTAATGGAGAAGTGTTTATGTGAAAGTGAAAGGAGGGAGAAGCATTGACTGTTAGACTATAAAGAGGGGAATGGGAGAGAGGGCCAAAATCGTTGTTCATTACGGTTCCTTTGTATTTTGCGATGAGCAAACTTTCGTAGGCGTCCAGTTTAAAATCATTATGTACAGATTTCAAGAGTGATAAATTATCAATGGTAATGGGATGATTATATTCCTGTATGTGAGATGCTACACTGGAATTAACAAACCTCCCAAATTTAAAATGTGCCATATGTTCCTTAAAACGAGTCCAGTTTTCGTTTTGTCTGTCCAATATATAGAAGAAGCTATGAAATTTCTAGAAACATTTCCATATTAATAACATATCTAGTGTTAGGATGCTAATTAATGAAATTTGAATGGATCTTAACCTGTCAGAACATGAACTACCTTTTATAATACCATAGCACGCACGTTATGTAAAAGACCAATTACTAAAAACTTGCTTTTTGAAATTTATTAATGCAATAATTGTATTTGTGCAAACATGTTATTAAAAAAACTTGTAATTACATATTTTATAAAGAATGAAGATGATTGAAAATTACTATGGATAAAAAGAGGAGTATAAATAGGAATATTGAAATACAAAACTTTTCATTTACTTATTCAGATTCTTCTTCAGCATTTGTTTGTTGATAGCATGAGGAACAAGTGAATGTTGTATGCTCTCTACTGATCGGCTTTTCACAACAGTTACATCTTGTCTTGGTTTGGCCGTTCTTTCTTTTAGAGCAATAAGCTGTACGAGGGTGAATCAAAAAGTTCCCGGAATGATCTCATAAAAATAGAATAAACCCAAAACAAGCATTTATTTTTCATTATATCCACCATCTTGCTTGAAACACATCTCCATACACTGTCTCCATCATTTTAGCTCATTTCTTTAAAAATTTGGATTGTTTGATTGAAGCCAGTTCCAAACTACTTGTTTAACCTCAGATATCGATTCCCAGCAAACTCCTTTGTGATCTTTCAATTTTGGTAACAGGAAAAAGTCTGAAGGAGCCAAGTCGGACTATAGGGTGGATGAGAAAGCAGTTCCCAACGCAGTTCTCAAAACACAGCTCTTGAAACCATGAACAAATGTGCTGGAACATTATTGGGTTAAACAAAATTCGACGATGCAGTTCAATTTCCATAAGACCTGTTCATAATAACTTCCTGTGACTGTCCACTGTCCTTAGAGGAAATAAACTAATATCACACCTTCATAATCCCAAAAAATTGTTGCCAAAACCTTCTTGACTGACTGTTCAGCCTTGAACTTGATTGGTCCACTTGACTCCCTTGGTAACCGTTGTTTGAACTGAATCTTGCTTTCTGGATCACACTGATAAATCCAGGTTTCATCACCATTCACTAATTTGTAGAAGGAATCTTCAGGATTGGCATCAAATCGGTTGAGAAACTCAACTGCATGACAGCCCTTTGAGTCTTGTGGCACCCATCAAGCAGAAAGCTTGCTCAATCCTAAATGATCTATTATAATTGATTAAGCTAAGCCATATGAGATAGCCAAACGTGTGGCTGTCATTTGCAGTGACACTCGTCAATCTTCTTCCGCAATCGATTGGACGGCAGCCACAGTTTCCTCGTTCATTGAAATTGATGATCTCCCACTTCGCTGGTCATCTTCAATGTTTTCTTGTGTATCCTTAAACCATTTCACCCATTCATAAAATGTTTTTTCCTTTGGTGCATCATTCCAACAAACTTTCTGCAAATCCCGAATGATGGCAGTTGGTTCTCAACCAAGTTTTGTCAAAAACTTCATGTTCACTCGGATCTCAAATTCCAAATTGTCCATGCTCATGAATCAATGGGTTAAAAAAATTGAGGTTATTTTATACCAAATGAATGAATTCTTACCAAATATCGCATGTTTATAGCTAAGATCATGCTAATTTAAGACAACTATGGTATGTTATTGTTTGAACTCAGGTACAGTGCTATCGACATCATTTCGGGAACTTTTTGATTCACCCTCATATTTTGGTTTCATCCATGTTGATTTTAACAGGTTGGGGATGGCGTGGCCACCGGTGGCCACGATCGGTCGTACTCATGGGTGTCGTGTACCACCGGTGGTCATTTCCCCTATAATTTGAGTATGAATTTTCGTTCGTATGCCTATGGGAGGGGACTCCCATTTTGTTTACGCCCACAGGGATGGTTTTAGTTACTGACTACATTTATCATTGAAATGTCTAAAAGTTACAATTTTTATTAGGTTACAGGCAACACCCATGAGAGTTAACTACAAACATATTTTGTGAACTTTTTTATTTCAATTTGTTAAATAATTGAGAACGTTATAATTTTTTGCATAGATACAAAATTTTTTAAACATATTAAGTATAAAATAAATTAATTCACATAAATAATTTAATAAAATACACATAAAATACTTACTACAAATGAGCATATCTCACACTTATCTGTCGTCAGGCAATCGGAAATTACACATGAATAGTTACATTATGTACAATATACATCCAAAAAAATTTTAATTATTACTTACTAACTACTAGTATATCGACAATAAAAAATTAGTGAATAAAAATATCAAATAAACAGTACATATTAGAAAATGAATTGACAAATGACTCAGAAATGATATACCATATACATATTACCCCTATTAAAACAAACAGTAAATATTCACTAAAAGTTATTTATGTATTTTGTTGTTACATTCCAAGCACATTGCAGGACGTCCATCACAGTCTCTACAAAATGTTCTCACTCTTTTCGATTTTGCCCGAGCTTCACTTGCTCCTTTTTCGGACCGAATTTTATCGTAACACGATGAACATAGCTTCCTCGATTTGCTTGCAGACCTTTCATATTTTTCCAGCTGATGAAGTGATTTTCTTTTCTGCATGGATGTTCCTGGTCTATCATCATTTCCTCCTACACTTTCCTCTGCCTCATCTTTCAAAAGCCCTTCATACACTTTTTCCCTAAATTTAAATATCCATTTTTTTCTCAGGCCCAAATTTATTATAAATTACCCATGAGTTTACTACACAAATCCCTTGAAGTAATTCAATTGCAACTTTTTTGTACCATTTCAATGTCCTTCTTAGGGCTGTATAATATGAGGACATTTGGTTAGACACATCGACACCTTTCTTTGCTTTGTTATACGCTATTACTGATTGGGGTTTCATCTTGATTTCCTGTCCTCTTTTTTGTTTTCCAGAAGTCACTAGCGTGTCCGTGAGTTCAGGATTTGAGGAGATCATGAGCACAGGTCTTCTGTCTTGCCACTTCATCACTCTCACACCATTCAATTTTTTTTGGCAAACACTTCACCTTTTTTTATCTTCCGCACACAAACTTCTTGTGGGTTACCTCGCCTATTTTTTTGCAGAGTACCACAAACGTACGTTTTCTTCTTTAGCAGGTCCTCTGCGAGGGCCACGCTTGAGCGAAAGTTATCTATATATAAAGTTCTACCTTCATCCAAAAGACCCGCCATCAGTTCTAAGACAACTTGGTGAGTGTGACCGATTCCACTACTACCTGAGCTCTCACTTTTACCAGCATAAACTTTCAAATCGTAGGTATATGCTTCGGGTGTACACAATTTATAACATTTTATACAGTATTTGTGGGACTTTCCAGGGATATACTGCCTGAAAAATAGTCTCTCTCCAGGGAACCATTGACTCATCAATGACAACACTCTCACCTGGTGCCACTGTTGCTTGGAATCTATCGCAAATTAGGTCTAACAAGGGTTTTATCTTTGAGAGCCTATTCATGTTTGCAGATAAATAAGAGTTATCACGAAAATGAAAGAATTTCAAGAGCAACTCAAATCTTTCGCGTTTCATTGAGGCTCTAAGAAGATCATTCCTATTTATTTGACCAGTATAATCTCATTTTTGGCAAGTGATTTATACCCATAAGGATTAGAATTCCAATGAACTTCTGTATATCTATTTTATTCGTGTCCCTCCATTTTCGAATCATCGAACGTCTTCTTATCACGCGGGAATTTATGAACTCATTTGCGTACCTATTTGTTTCTTTCACAATGAGGTCCAACACTTCATCATTCAGAAAGTTTTTATACACACTCACCGGTGAAGATAAGTCCAAATCTAACTTCAGACCACCCACAGCTGAAAAAGGAAATTGCCGCACGTTGTCTTCGTAGTCTCCCCACACGTCTGAACTCCCCCTGCAATATCGCTTTCTTCACTTTCTTCAGAAGATGCTTCCGCCAAAACTTCTTCGTCTGATGTTATCACGTCACTTTTTTCATCCGACTCTGATGGTTTATGCGATTCTTCTGAATTCGAGAAACTGGATACAGAAATATCTGAATCACCCATGTTTGAAGGGGGAAATATTCAGTGATATCCAAGAATATGATACTTCAAACGGTTCACAATATCACATATGCAAAAGCAAAAACGAAATGTTAGCCAGTCGAGATTTTCTTAGAATAATACATAAAGAAAAAGGTGGTGGAAGGGGCAAAATTCGACCAATAAGAGAGAAGAACTGCATTTGGCATAAGATGCGCAGTAACCAGTGTGTTTATTGCGGTACCAAGGAAAAATATTGGGGGGTTAGAGACTGTGCCCATTTCTAAAAGAGTTGTAAAAAAGCAATAGAGGGTATAATAAAGCAGAAGCCGCATCTAAACAGTAGATCTAGGTCATGACACGTTTGAGATGTGGGTAAGGCGTAGATCAGAGAAATTCAGTTGTACAGAGAGGAAACCGAATGAGGAAGTTTCGAATATAGCAGGGGAAGAAAAACTTAATTAGAGTAATAAGGTGTAGACAGAAGAAATGGTTGGGTCAAAATTTGAAAGAATGGTTTACTGAAATAAGTCATAGAAGGAATAATGTTAAGAAAAAGGCAAAGAGGTAGGAAGAGGATAGGATTCAATAAAAGAAGGAATGGGATATGTGAATTTTAAGAGAAGACATTGAGTAACGTGGACTTCGCAGTGCGTGCCTAAAACACCAAAATGTAGAATTACCTTGTATTGTAGTCAGGCGAAAAATTGTATTGGCTGACTCTCAAATCAACAATTAGGTGAGAAATTGTAGTGGCAATTTCTTGAATCATCAGTTAGACAAGAAATTGTATTGGCAGTTTCTCCAATCAACAATAAGGCAAGAAAAATTATTGGTAGTTTCTCGAATCAACATTAGTTGAGAAATTGTATTGGCAGTTTCTTGAATCACAAATCAGGTGAGAAATTGTATTGGCTCCCTCTCAAATCAACAACTAGGTGAGAAAATATATTGGCAGTCTCTCGAATCAATAATTAGGCAAGGATTAGTATTGACAGTTTTTTGAATCATCAGATAGGCGAGAAATTTTATTGGCAGTTTCTCGAATCAAAATTGAGTGAGAAATTCTATTGGCAGTTTCTCGAATCACAAATTAGGTGAGAAATTGTATTGGCAGTTTCTCGAATCAATAATTAGGCGAGAAATTGTATTGGCAGTTTCTCGCATCATCAGTTACGAGACAAATTGTATTATCAAAAATGAAACTTTGATTTCAATGTAATGAAAAGCAATATTTATTTTTTGCCATAGCGAAAAACAATAAAATGTATTTTTTTTGTATGCCATCACTTTTCAAAACAATTAAGGAAATCATTTTGGGTCAAGTTATTACGAACAGCTTTCATGTTTGCCTGGATACCTTCTACAGACTCAAAATGTGACCCCTTGAGCTTGCTTTTTAACTATGAGAATAGAAAAAAGTCACATGCAGCCAAGTCCAATGAATAGGGCAGATTATCCATGACTGCAAATTGTTTTTTGTCAGAAAGTCCTTAACGAAATTCACTGTGTGTGCCAGATCATTGTGTTGCAAAATGCAAAATCCATTTATTAGGGAACAATTCTGGCATTGCATGTCAAACTTGGTCTCATAATCACTGCATTAGTTTTAGCTCACCGTCTAATCAGTAAAAACAAAGTTATTGTGGGAAATTCCCTTTTTATCAAGAAACAGATAAGCATTGTTTTCACATTCTGCTTGGGGATCCAAGCTTTCTTGAGTCAAGGCCATGATGGAGTCTTTTACTGAAGGCTTTACTTTTTCATCTCTGGGTTTCATTTAAACACCCAAGTTTCATCACCGGCTATGATTCTACTCGTCAAGTTGCCATATTCCTGAATCCTTCTTGAAAGCTAGACAAAAATTTCTCTTATCAATCTTTGCTTGTCAGTCACATTTTTGGCTAACTTTCTGCATGCTGAAATTTTCAGACAGAATCAATCTTACAGACTCTTGGTTAATATTCAGTTCCTCTGCTATTATTTTGTCAACCGTCAATAATTTTGTAGCAAATGAGTAAATTTCTCCATCTGCTCTTGACGTTGTTGGACAACCAGATCAGTTGTCATCACTAACATCGTCTCTGCCCTAAGAAAAGTGCTTGACCCATTCAAGAAGACAATTTCTGGACATTGTGTCATCTCCATAAACTTGGTGTAACATTTCAATAATCTGTAACATTTTTTGCATTTTCACCAAGAATTTTATGTACCATATACACTTGTGTATAATGCTCTGTTTGAAGACGAGATTTTCAGGTCATAAAGTAGGGGTGCACATTATACACGGGTAACACTTTTGGGCACTTGAAATCGGAAATTAAAGTGAACCTACCTCGCACCAGATTCTCACTTTTGGGGTGAATTAATGGGAAAACCACAATAATTATCGATAATCCAGGTTATACATATGTTAATTATATGTATAGAACACCTAATTATTTCTATAGTTATAATTCTATCCTCTCCAAATATTTCGCACTTCACTAGCTCATCAGCTGATTGCTGCAGTCTTTGTAAAATCACCAGAGAGACTTCCCACAAAACACGCATTGAAAACAAAAAAACATAGAATAAGCAAATTGAAATAATTTTATGTAGTTAATGATTCTAGTGTGTATAGGCGTCCCTCGATATTCGTCCTTAATTGGTTCTGCGGAAACTGGACGATAAGCAAAAATACGAATATCGAGGGCTATTTTCTCTTAGCCGCAATGTTCAGGTTTTCATTCCTGAAAACCTGAAAAGCAGACCAAAATATTGATATTACCTTATTTTATGGAGTTATTGGTACTATGTATAAATGCAATCTATATGAACCTGCGGCCCGTGGGAGCATTTTATGCGACCCGGGAAGGCGAGGTATAAACGCAACTACAAATGCGGCCGCCACGTAATTCATTGATTTAATCACAAACACAGAGCTCAAATTTGCGCTCAACTATATAAAATTGCACCGAAATGCAAGCTAAGAAAGAACGAACAACAACACGGAGCGAGGCCGAGTAGCTGAGACCAATGGAGTCAGTGGTTGAACGAATACTAAAACAGATCACCCAAAACTCCTAAACTGAACGTGATGATGAAATAATCTCAGTGGTGTGCTTTAATTTGCTGTTAGCCGCAGTCACAAGGGGAAGACAAACATCCTACATGATATTTTCATTTCTCGATCGTAAGGTTTTAGAATGAGATAGGAAAGAGAGTACCAAAATCCACTACAAATCAAAACTTTCTATTTTATAGATCTCTTTTTGTCTGGTTTAAAATGATTGGTAGCAGTGGCACTGCGGCTTTCTACGCTGCGTCAATTTGGCCAACTTACTGTATAAAGTTGCTACAATCTCAGTTCAATCGCTTTCATTATTGATGATGTCTCTCTAATTGTAAGATGTAATGTGGAGCTTATTGAACGTAATACTTATGGACAAGTCCAAGCGTTTTAAAATTGCTAACTGGCAATAATTTAATGCTTTAACATATTTATTTACAGTACTGTAGTTAATGACGATATAATTGTAAAATTTTGTTCTTATATCTCACAAAAATAAAGGGTGCACGTTATACACGAGTATATACGGTAGATTCTTTGCTCTAATAATTGGTCACTCCTTTTTCCAACATTTGCCTATTACACTACTTCAGTAAAGATAACACTGCTCTCATGATGTGGACACTATCAAAACAAATCTGCTACTGAACACCTGTCACCCATGTCAGAACACATTGCAACTGCAGCTGCTGCTCCAGTATTGCTGTATATGTTATGCCCAAAGAGCGAAAAAAACAGCCACAACACATTCTGGATGCACCTAAACAACCAAATACCGACATTAAGATTTTTTTTTGCTTCATGGTCATTTTAAACCGACCACAATGCATTGTGGATGATTCAGAAATGACACAACGCCTTGTGGATGGTTTGAAACGACCATGAAGCATTCTGTTCATTCATATTCTGTCAAGACTTTCTCCTTAGGACCAGAACGTGAAATAATGTGATTATCACTGAGTATGAATTGAAATAAGAAAAACTGTTATTCAGTCATTATAAGTCTCAACGTGCATGACTTCGCTTTGTGGTCGTTTCAAACCGTCCACAACACGTTGTGTTATTTCTGAATCGTCCACAACGTGTTGTGGTCGGTTACAATCCCATGAAGTGAAAAAAATCTTCATGTCGGTATTTGGTCATTTAGGTGCATCCACAATGCGCTGTGGCTGTTTTTTTTTTGCTCACTGAGCAGTTTTGGTCGCTGAGCGTAACATATGTACTCCATGATAAAATCAATCTGGTTACTTTATTGTCAGACCTTTTAGTTCTTTATTAAACTTCATTTCTGGGATGATCAGACATATTCACTGGTTATGTATTATAGTAAAATTATAAATATTTGCAATATTTTTTCCAGGTGCAGGAGGGTTCATTACGAAGAAGAATTGTTTCATGTAGGAATAGGACAATTGATAAAGAAAAAGAAAGGTGGGACCCGCAAGGTAATTTTATTTTATTAATAGCACCTTTTAATATATAATTACTCAACTGTCTGTCCATCTCCCACTGTCCGCCCATCTGTCTGTCCATCTCTCTTTTATCTCTTGAACAGTTTTTCATAGAGAAATGCTGTAAACCCCATTTTGTTTCTGTTAACTAGGAGACCCAGGGAAAACTATTTTCATTTGCAGAAGTGCCCTGGGTTCAACTCCAGATGATAATTTCCATTTTCTATAAAGAGCACGTAAAAATTTGTTTTCTGACATATGGGCTTACAGGTGACCCTCGCTTAATGTGTCCCCAGCCAACGCAAATTCATTATAATGCGGTTTTAATTTGTTTGTCAAAAAATTAAAAAGCAAAATTTTTTAATGCTAAAATATCTTATGCACAATGCGATCGTGGCTTAACATCTTATCTACAGTGCAGACATAGATTAATGGCTGTAATGCAGGGGTTTGCAACCTTTTTCCAATGATGAGCACCGCAGTGACTTCTTTTAGGGAGCACCAGATGCGGTTCCACAGAGGATGGTGCTGTACAATATAGCCACCCTATATGAATTACTTTTGAATGGCCAAGTGTTTCACCAGTTCCTCTCACTCTGACTTAACGCCAATGTCACCAGGGCTGCACCAACCCAGGGTGCAAGGGGTGCATGGCACCTGGGTGCCAACTAGTTGGGGGTGCCTTCCCATCAAGATATTTGTATCTTTGTTTTTGTCGGTCATTTAAAAGTTTGCCCCTTTGAAATGCTTTTAAGAGAAGATAAAGCAATTGAAATCTAATATTAAACAAACGTAGCAAAGTTTAACTGTAAAGATTATCAATAAATTATTTTTAAATTAGAGGTTCATAATACGTATAAGAACAGATATCTTTGTTAACATTTATGTAGGGGACAGTGGCAGTCTTTTTTTTAGGATTGACTAGTAGTCACTTTGGGAGAGGGGTGCCGCAGAATTTTGCAATGTGTGATATTTTTCAAAACATTCTCCTGGATGTAATCCTGGTTTCCTTGTGCAAGTATTGCAGAAAAAAAAACGGTTTCTTTCCTACCGCCCTTTACCTTTCTAACAGAACAGACAATGCAATCTTTGGATTTGCTGTCCTTATTAGCATAAATAAAATGTGGACGTCTGTTTAGCCATTCTTCAGAATCTGAAGTTGTTGGTCAACCACGTTTTCTGGAGACATTTCTGACATCTGACCCCAGTTACTTTATTAAATTTTTTCTAAATTGTTTGTGGCTGATTTTAACCTTATTGTGTTGGGCTGTATGTTCATTGAAAAGTATGAAGCTGTTAATAACAGACACTTCCAGTAGCCAGAGGAAAAGCTTCCCCTACTATTTCACTGATTTTCGAGTGAACAAATAACTTGAGATGTAATGATCTGCTTTATCAACTCATCCCATATTTTTATTATAATCTACTACTACAGTAGGCCTTTCCACTTCTTCTGTGATATTTCCTTTTCTTTTTCTTTGAATTGTTCGGGTGGTGATATGCCAAGTGCTCAACATTACCACAAGCCTTTTATCTTTCCATAACAGTATGTTTATTTTGTTATTTCTTCTGAAAGCGGTAACTTGATGCTTTTTCAATTTCATGTCCCACTTTTTCCTTACAGCTTCTGGCTGACATTTTTTGTTGGGCATTACTGTCCCTGTTTTATGGATTCCATTTCTCAGTAGTTCAACTGCAAGTTCATATCCTGTGTAATATCTGTCTGTGAAAACATGATATCCCGTTGCTTGATTTGTGGACTGCAGTAATTTGTCAGAGATGCAACACAGTTCTTGCATTAAATGGGAGCTCTTGATGAGGTAATGTAGCAGTAGTATGTGCCCCAAAATAAAGTTCAAAAGCAGCAATATATCCTGTTTCTGAATCAGCAAGCACAAACACTCTAAGCCCCCAATTTGTTGGCTTTTGTGGGTTGTAACATTTGAATTCTATCCTACCTCTGAATCCAACAGTACTTTCATCCACTGATATATTTTGTGCAGGCATGAAGTACTCTCTAAATTTAGAATCGAGATATGTAACTACATATGGATTTTTGAAATTCTTCCACGTACCCCTTAAGGAAAAGCAGTTGGTTGTGCACAAACATGTAGCATCCAAAAAATTTGCAAAAATCAAACACAAAGGAAGACATCCTTATAAAATGGACATTTATCTGTCCAGTCTTCGCTGAAATAATCCTGTAGATCTGGTTGAGGATTCATAGCCGTGCTCAGAATAACTCCAAGAAAGGCTTTCAGCTCTTTTATAGTGATTTCCTTCCAATTATTCCACACAGATCTTGAACTGAAAGTTTCTTTCTTCGCAATCTTAGTTTTAGCATAGTTGTTAGTTTCGTTTGCAATTTCACTTAGAAGAATGTCACTATAAAATTATTGAAAAAATCAAGTTCTTTCTCAGGTTTATTACCTAGTGGTGGTTTGTAACCTGAATCTGCAGAAAACCTAATTTTCTTAAAATCAGGATCGTTTTCATTATACACCCTCCAATAATCATTATCTAACTTTGCATCACAGGATTCTGTAGATTCCGTCTCACTATTATCGTCTGTACTATTGTTTTCATTGTCACTCCTACGTGCACTTTCATCCTCATTGGAAAATTCATCACTATCAATGGCTTCGTAATCATTCAATTCAGTTTCCAAGTCATCAAATATCTCTATTATATCTTCGTCCGTAATACAACTCGTCATTCTGCCATCAACCTAAAAAAGGATAATATTATTGAAGGTGTTGTAAAAATTAATTCGAAATTTTTGAAATAATAAAGATTTATGGAATTGTTTTTCAGAAACTCACCAAAAAAATGCTATTGTCAGTGCATAGCTAAAACTTTGTAAATAATTGCTGCAATCAAAGAGTTATTGTAGTAACAGAATATCTGCACTTAAATAGAACACCACCAAAACAAAGTCAAAAATACTGTAATTTATAGAATCTTCTTGTGAATTATGACAAGATATCGTATCCAGCTTCTTTTCCAATAGTTAATGGACAACGGTACTGCTTTCTTCAAAATGCTCACGAAATTTATATTCTCACAATAGAAGGATGATACCTTATCTGCCCAAATAGAAGCCGACCCCGGATTTAAGCTGACCCCCAAAAATTTCCACAGTTTTTTGGCAAAAACGTAAATTTCGTAGAGTTAATGCTGAAGTGTGCCAGGCATTCATGCACATCTTAGAATACATTATTCGAGATCGAAGAAATGTGTAGGAAATGGTTTAGTTGTTGACATTTTGAAATATTACTCCAATTTATAATTTTGTGTTGTTGAATAATGTTCCACATTCAGTGACAATAATTTCAATCATCTTCATTTTCACAAAAGGTCAAATATAGTAACAGCGATCTCGCCAAGATAATTTTTCAGTCAAGTCTATTTCCAATGAAATTAGCATTTACATTGCCTTAAGAAATTGCATTTTTATAATTATACACGTTCCATGTAAAGTTTTACCGAAATTCAAACAGTTGAACATTCAAAGCAGTCAACGCATTTTGCATAATCGTCAATTTACGCAAGCGATCTCGCCAAGATATTTTTATATATTTTCATCGTAGATCAAATATTTACTTTACGGAAAATATAGTACTATCATTTGAACGCGAAGGCAGTGTGAGACTTCGAGATTTAACCATAACCTAAATTTTCCTCGGACTCGCATTTAAACCGAGGAGTGATGTTTTCATGATAGATTTTGACAAAAAACATTGGCTTGTATTCGGGCAGATATACAAAGTATTGCAGAAGGGTAAAGTATCAATTGCGTGAAGATTTCTGGTGAGGAAAAATGCGCACATTGAAAGAAACGACGATGTCAGGGGAATGGGAAAATCACAATGTCGGGGCTACCCCGACATACGAGGAGAAAGGGTTAATTGAATTTAATAAGAATAATTCTTGTCTCTCATAGGTATAAAATGTATATTAGCATAACTCTCATACATATTACATTCTATCAATTAAAAGAATTCCAAGCAGAAAATTGCGCAGGTACTGCTAGTATATTATACTGTGGTCCTTTTCAAATGAGTTGGCGAGTGAGATTTCGGCTGTACTCGGGATCGCTTGTATGTCTCTGCTGCTAAGAGGAGGGGTAGTGCCTCCTAGCAGAAAGCTCAAGCTAGACATTGCCAACTCTACACCGGAACACACATAACATTTGGCAGGCATTTAAAGGGAATTCGCGAATGGAAATATTTTTTATCGTATCACACGTGCTTAATCAAACAAGTCAATTTTGCCACTGTATCCTTTATGAAGCATTTTATTATTTACAGTATTGTTACATATACATTTATTATAATGGGCACGCTAAGGGTTGTGCATCATCAGCGGTGTAAGCAAGTGGCAACACAGCACACTCAGATACGATGTTACCGCTACAAAGACCCAATAGAAAGTGAGCTCTTGAATGCTTAGGCTTCCCCTCCTATTGGTTTGCTCAGTACCTCGCCCCCGTCCACTTTCTCTTCTACCTCCCCCTCACTCACCAGGTCATTTGAAAATGACCATAAGTGTCAGTGGTTGTGTTTATGCATGTGAAATAAAATCTGCCATTTATTATAGCTAATAATTTAATCTACTCTAAATTTGTATATGCAAATATATTTTAATTAAAAAAATAAAATTTATTGTAAATTATTTATTTAAAAATTATTTGAACAAAAAGGGTATAAAAATGTTTTCTCATCTCCCCCCTTCAAAAAGCCTTCTTTAATAATTACCTGAAGTTTAATTGGGTTTAGTTATTAAATTCATGCTGGTCAGGCACGGAGGTCAGGAAGACTAGGGTGTCTCACATTTGACTCATCCCGTAGCGCCATTGTGTAACAAGATTTGATGTTTCTTCTGCACATGCTATCACTTTTCTTGTAAAGTACGCAGAATAATATGCTCCTCCCAAAATAGGATTATTAAGAAAAAACTGAAAAACTTGCCAAAGTAAATGGGAAGAATTTACACTTGCAAAGGCACGAGGAAATGACACTTGGGTTGAGGAATCCTAGGATTACGTTCATGCATATACTAGAGATGGCTTCGGAGTGAATCTATCAAAACATTTATTTCAATTTTTAAGACTGGATTCTAAGCTGAGTGGCAAATTTTAAGGAGGTAAAAAAGTAGAAAAGGTTAGCTTACAATCGATTAAATATGGTATGTATACTTACTATATTGTGAGGTGGAGAGATCGATGCCAATTTCAGCTCAAAGTCTGAGTGCAACGTAGAAATCGTTATTTTTTCAGTGATACCCAATGGTCTTCACCCCTTTTAGTTTACGGTGATCTTTGTTATTGTTTTCAATATATATGACTGCTTCTTTGAGTTAGAACTTTTCACATACAGTGTATACAATTCTTTTACCTGTAATCTCCTGACTCTATTAACATTAACTCGCATGAGGTACTAGGCTGTTATGTAGATACCTTGGCTAAATTTCTGCCTCTGATGCTAATTTCATTTTTCTGAAATAAAAAATACAGCATCCTACTTTGATGATTAATGATGCATCTATTAGAAGTTGAGCAGTGATGGCCTTTGAGTTCTTATGGCCATGAGCAAGAGAGTATTTTGTGATCTCTTATTGCTAGACTATAAGTGAGTTAGGCTTTTATGATTTACATTTCTACCCATGAAGCTGCAAGGAAAGTATTGTAGTGCAGTATTCATAACAATACATTCAGTCAGTGTAATTTGAGCCACTTCATTGCTCATAACTTGCAAAATTTTGGAGCCGCATAATGTTAGGGCCTGGGGCAATTGCCTCATTTGCCCATCCTTAAGTCTGCCCCTTTGCTTAGCAAAGCTGAGACATCATGACTGAGGCACGAAGTTGGAGTCAGATTTTGTAGATGATATTACAATGCCTTTGTTGTTAGAATCACAGGATTACTTTTTAATGTGTTTTATATATGACATAGTATAAATTATATTCTTTTTTCTAGTAGCTGATCCAAATGTTGAGTCCAAAGAGTTGACAGAAGATCAGAGTGATTTCCATAGAAAAGTTTCTATACTCAGTAGATCGACGATTAGTCCTGAAAAACTTAAGACACCCAGTAAACAAGAGTCTACCTCAATGCCTGAAAGTTTAACAATGCTCTCACCAGTGGTTACCTTAAATGATGTTTCAAAACTTTTACAAAAAAATAATTCAGTAAATGTGCTAAAGGTAAGTTACTAATTTTTGATTATATGGAGGAACTCAACAATACAATATAATGAGACTTTTGTTGGTACCAAAGGTTACTGCTATCATTACTGCCATGTATTTAGGTAAGTAAAGGTCACAGAGAGGGAAGATTGGTGTCTTTGCCACTAATTGTTAACGAAGTAAATGACAAATAACTTTCATAGAATACGCCAGAACTAATGCACAAAAATCTCATGGTCAACATTATACTATTTTAATTAAAATACTATAATTTTCCATTAAAAATGTGTTAATGAAATTACTCGTTTCATTAATAAATTTTTAGTGACAAGTTATAGTATTTCATTAAAAATAGTATGGATATATTCCATAAAGTTATGTTAGAAATAGTTGATTTGATTCATGCATTATAACTAATAGAGAATGTAGAAACCTCCTTATAACCATAAAAATAATAAAATGGAAGTACTCACACAAAACTTTAGGAGGAATTGCTCCATGCCAGGGACCATAAACTCATGCAATCTCACACACTCTGGGTTTAGGGGAAAATATTTCACACATGCATGAAACACATTAGCAGAAGTCTGATGTGTCCAGCTCTTGATATCAGAGTTCTCAGGAATAATTATTCACAGTTACACTAGTGAATAATTTTTAAATAATAATTTTCACTATGAAAAACGTTTTGAATCATTGAAAAACAAGTAAACAAAATTTTTAGATGCTGCTATGAATAACAAAATAGCAATGGAATTAAAATTAACATTGGTGGTGCTGGGATTACTGTCAGTATTTTCAAGAAAATTTGTTTATAAAATATCATGATAGATACCATTGGGCTGATTTTGATCACAAAAAAATTACCCTTGGCAGAATAGGCATCACTTTCAACAATTAGACAATTTTACCATAGCAACAGAAGCATTGGTATCAGAGAAGTACTTAACAAATTGAGACAAATAATGAAATATCTTAAAAAATCTATTACAGGTTCTCCATTCATATAATTATACAGGATGTCCGAGAGAGAGTGGACAAATTTAAAACATTTTTGTGAGAAAATGAATTAAGCTACAAGACCAATGACCTTATGATGTAAAACTTTCAGAGTTCCGCTTTCATGTGGCGAAAATCGTTCCCTTGTAGCTTTATTCATTTTCTAACTAAAAATATTTGAAATGTGTCTAATCTTTCTCGGACACCCTTTATAATGCAGTTCCTTTCCCCTAGAGCAGGGGTCGGCAACCTTTTTTACAAGGAGAGCCATTTTTTCAAATTTTGTATAGAATCCAACATAAGATGAGCTGCAGAGAATGTATAATGAAAAAAAAAACGTATTAAATACCGTCAAGTCACATTAAATGACTTATATTTAAAATCTACATACATATACCCATACAATGATGTTTTGGAGATAATTCGTAAAAAGAACTTGAGAAAAAAAAGAATATTTTACATAAGTTTATAGTATTCAATAAAAATATAAATAAGTATTCAAATGAAGCAAAGAAAGAGATTCTTTGAGAAAACGAATCTAGGACTATAGATGAAAATGTGAGTTGAAAATGAATTTTTTAAATCAACAGCTCATACTGGATCCTATTGAAAACGATTATATTATTATCAGTTGAGACAGACATTATCATCTGGTGCGCTTTAAGCGGGAGCGTGGGCATCGGGATCCACAAGTAATATCTTAAAGAGCCGCGGGTTGTCGACCCCTGCCCTAGAGGCAAGGCTGCTGTTTCTTGGCAACAACCAATCAAAATGCTCAGCTCAGCCATACAGCAGCAGGTATTAAAGTACAGGCGACTCCTGAGATTCGACAGATTCGAGATTTCGACCCAGCCGATCGAGTTGGGAACTACTTACGCGAAGTAATTTTCGTCTCGACCAACCATGCTAGGTTTAGTTTCAGTGTAGACATAGTTATTTCTGCTCTAATTGTTTGAATTTGTGCTGATTTCACTCTTTTTACTTTCTCCCTACGTAGTATAGGGAAAGTATTGTGATCACGAAAAAAATCGACTTCGAGATTTCAACGGAAATACATGTTTTGAGGTCCCTAGAACATGTTCAGACTATTTTCAGAATGATGTGTGTGTGTGGATGTATGTGATTGTGGGCACTCTAACTCAAAAAGTACTTGTCATATTAATACCAAATTTCATATATAACGCTTTAACATGAGCACAAAGAACTGATTAGTTTTTGGACAATACTGGTTAACCAGAAGTCAAGGTTTATTCTAAACCCGATTCGGTTTTTGCGATATTTCTCCGATAATACGTCATTATTGTGTACATTGACCATTACAAAAATGTATAAAATATAATTTCCTACATCTTTTATTTCAAGTAATTTTCCATAGCAGTTATTATTTAGGATTTATTTATAAATAATTGGTTTTTGGTTTTCATTGAATGTGTTCGTTAAAATGCTGTTATTTACAATCTTTATAAGGAACAAAGTTATAGAAAATAACATTCCTTCCAACTTTTGTTTGAAACAATTTTTCGTAGAACCATCCATTTCGGAGATATTTAACCCATTCAACGCAGCACCGAAAATCCGAATTCTTTGCCAGTGACTGAATCCAGTTTTCTTGCATTTCCTGTAGAATTTGGTGCAAGAAACAAAGATATGAAAAAATTTAACGAAAAAATGCAAAAATAGATTTTTAACGATTTTTTAAAGAAATGACATGAATTCCAGTCATCCGTCACCCAATAGGACTTATATATGTAATGTGGGTTTACCTATATATCAGGATATTCTTCTGATTGCTAGATTTTTTATCTAGTTATCTGAATTTAGATACAATCATCTATTATTTTCCGGCAGAAAGAGCATATACATCTGACGCCAGTGGATCCTAGTTAGTACTAACTTATGCTTTATTGTATGTGTATATATATATATTTTTTTTTTTCTGCACCATTTTTTCCTCGTTGAAGAACTGATTCCTAAGAATCCCTGTCTGGTCGTTCAGTGCCTGACCATGTCATTCACAACAGATGTTTATATTCAGTGGGAGGCCCTGAAGTGTTCCCCGCTCCCCATCCCCGAACTTTCAGCGACGCCTCTGGGCTTCGACCCTTGCATTCACCGTAGGAATTCCTTCCTTCCCCTCTCCCAAGTACCTGCTATTACTCTTTGTCCGAAACCTTTTTGAAGGGTAATGGTCACATAAAGGCAAAAATATCATGCTCGAAAAACTCGTGTCAATGAACCACAGAAGTTTAAATTAAAAAAATTTTCTTATAAAATTATGGCCTCCTCAGTTTTTCTATTTTCATTGCAGTGTATAAAAATTGATTTACTGGGAAAAAGACTAAAAGAAAGTTTCTTATTTTTCCAGTGCATATCTCACCCTCGAGTAATCATATGGGAATGAAAGATTTGAATCAGTCATTCATGTGCTTCATTCTGCATTAAAACTCAAGTTATTGGGTACATTAAAATTTACTCGCATAATGCAGATACATTAAAATTTTTACGTATGTACATTTACATGTTAAATATGTACATATCTACAAAAAAATTTACAGAAGAAATAAACACGTAGGTGTACACAAACATATATAATAAACAAATATTTACAAATTATATATATATTATACATATACATATATATATATATATATATATGTATGTATGTATGTGTGTGTGTATGTATTATTTATATATATATATATATATATATATATATATATATATATATATATATATATATATACACACACACACACACACACACACACACACATATACATACATATATATACATACACACACACACATACATACATATACATACATATATACATACATACATATATATACACACACACATATACATATAAATGCTTAAGGAAAAGGAAAGGTAATAATAAAGGTTGCAACAAGGTGTTGGAGGAAGTCCAGTGGACACTTGCCTAGATTGAAGAGCCGAAAAACACAAAAAAACAAAAATGGAGCTTTCAGGATGATGCCCTTCTTCAGCGACAGAGAGACATATACTGTTTAAAGTGACACGCTTAGGGGGATATGGGGAGGGGGAGAGGGGTAATGTGAGGAGTTCGGGGATAGGAGGAGACGGGTAGGAGGGACGGCCAGTAGGGTTATCGGGAGGTTAAGACCAGGTGGGGAGAAAGATGTAGGCTAAGTCCCACTGTCGAAGGAGGGGAGCGGGGGTGTCATCCGGTAGGGCGCGGATAATCCTTATAGTAAAGCAGTTATTAAAAGTTGCCTGGTGTAAATTGGCGTGAGAAGCCACCAGAAAGGGACGGTTAGTATTTACGCTATTCTGGAGGCCATTAATTATAATGTTGAGGGGTTACTGGTGAGGCCAACATAAAAAGCAGGACACAGGGTGCAGGTGAGGTGGTAAATGACGTTCCTCGTAGTGCAATTACTTCTGGAGGGGATGGGATAGGTGATGTTGGAGGAGGGGCTGGTGAATGAAAATGAGGGTGGGTGGATGGGGCATGTGAGGCAACATGGTTTGCCGCAGGGTTGAGATCCTGCAGTGGATGGAGGTTTGGGAGTGGGTAGTTCTTTCTTCCACAGGATATTTCCCAAATTGGGAGGCCGGCGGAAGGAAAGAATGGGGGAATTAGTAAAGGGGGATTGGTGGGAGGTAGAAGTAAGAATTGGGTGGGCAGCATGAAGGATTTCCTTGAGGACCTCGTGGATCCCGGGGTGGAAGAGGGTAGTAAGGGTAAGGGAAGGGGTAGAATCGGGAATAGGAGTAGTGTGAGGGTGGTGTTTAGTGGTTACCGGTGTGATTGCCCTCCGGATCTGGTCACGGATCAGGCCCGGTGGGTAACCGCGTTTTAGAAGGGCATCTTCGAGGATGGAGTAATATATTGAGAGAGACCTCCTGTCTGAGCAAATCCTCCATCCTCGGCGGGCTAGGGCATATGGAATCGAGGTTTTGGTGTGTAGGGGATGGCAGCTTTCAAAGTGGAGGTATTGGAGGCTATTAGTGGGTTTAATGTGGACGCCGGTGAGGATTTTTCCATCTTGGATGGAAATGTCGACGTCCAGAAAGGTGATGTTAGTGGTGGAGGTATTGTAGGTGAAGGAAAGCGTAGGGTGAGAGGAGAGGCGTAACAAAAAGGATTGGAGGGAGTCAGGTCCATTGGTCCAGATGAGAAAGACATCGTCAATGAATATCAGCCACAATAGTGGTTTGAGAGGTGCGTTGAGGAAATGAGTCTCTCATTCCCCTAGGTAGCAATTGGCATAAGAGGGTGCCATTCGACTGCCCATTGCTGTACCCTTAATTTGGAGATAATGGTGCCCTCCGAAAGAGAAGTTGTTCTTTTTCAGCACCATTTCAGCCAAGTGCAATAGGAAATGGGAGGAGGGTCTTTTGTCGGGTCTTGTGTCAAGTAGTTTTCTGAGGGCAGAAAGTCCGTCATCATGGGGAATATTAGTGTAGAGGGAGCAGACGTCAATGGTAGCCAAGATGGTGTTGGGTGGGAGGGGAGAAGGGAGGTGCTTAAGGCATTGGAGGAAGTGGTTGGTGTCTTGGATAAAGGACGGCATTAGACGGACGAGAGGGTGTAGGTGAGAGTCCACGAATGCAGAGATGCGCTCTGTGGGGGAGTTGAAACTGGCAACAATGGGACGGCCAGGAGTGTTAGGTTTATGAATTTTAGGAAGAAGGTAGAAGGTGGGGGCACGGGGATTCTTGGGGATGGCAGAGTCGGTGAGGCCTTCCTGTTTTCCTGGGGAATGAAGATGGGAGGAAATTTTGGAGGAGTGGAGGCTTGTGGGGTTGGAGGTGAGGGGGAGATAGAAGGTTTTGTCGGAGAGCTGGCACTTGGCTTCTTCGTTGTATTGGGCACGGTCCAACAGAACCGTGGTGGTGCCCTTGTCCGCGGGGAGGATGATAATATTTCTGTTATGTTTAAGTGTTGAAATGGCATGTCTTTCACGTCTGGTGAGATTGTCTTTGTGGTCAAGAAGGAAGAAGGTCGGGAAAGTTGGACTGGGAGATTCTGCGAAGGATATAATTAAGATATTGTTCTACCGGGTATTGGGAGGGAAGGGCGGGTGGAATGTATTGGGAAGGGGGTTTGAAAATGGAGAAGGTCTGTGGGAGGCCGGGGGGTAGGTTTGGGTGAGCAGAAGGCGAAGGGTGCCCTTTAGGAGGGCTGGTTTTTAGGCGGAGCATGCGAGCAAAGGCCTGGACGTCGGCGAGGAGACGGAAATGGTCGAATTTGGTGGTGGGACAGAATGAGAGGCCGCGGGAAAGGAGTGCTGTCTCAGCAGGAGTGAGTTCGTGGGAGGAAAGGTTTACAACGTCGTCTGGTTTGGAAGAGGTGGAGGTGGTGGGGAGAACAGAAAGGGAATCGGAGCGCTTCATATGTTTACAATTTGAGACAGAGGGGACCCTTTGTGGTGTACGGAGTGGAGGTGGGGTGGGAAAACCCAAGAGGTCCGCAAGGCAGGGTTTTTGGCCTATGAGTGGAAGGGGAGGGTTGATGACCTCACCAGATGGTAAAAATGGTAGGGGTAAACCAAGTTGGAGGTGCCGAACGCACATAAGGGAACGCTTACGGAGTAGTCTACTTTGGTTCGATGTGAGGTCTTTGGTCACTTGAAGGAGAGCGGTGTTGAGGTCGGATATGGAATTAGGGGATTTGCAAAGATGGAGGACAAGAGTTTTGCATTTTGCAAAATGAATATTGGAGAGTGTGGTGTATTGAATTATGGTGGATCGAATAATGTTGAGCAAAGTGAGGTGACAGGTGAGGGCAAGGGATGCACGGATTGGGGGAGGGAGGCCTGAGAGATGAATTCTAATAGTGAGAGATTTAGGAGAGAGGCCTAGTTGAAGACAGGAATTAAGAAATTCGATCTGGCAATTAAGGGAAATATGCCTTCGAAGGTGATAACGGAGACAGGTTATATCCATGCTGGAAGGGAAGAATGAAAGAAAAAGGCGACAGGAGAGAATTCTTGAGTAAAGGTGAGGCAACAATTAGGAAAAACAATTGTGAAGAACAATTGAGAAGAAGATACGATGTATAAATGCTTAAGGAAAAGGAAAGGTAATAATAAAGATAGCAACAAGGTGTTGGAGGAAGCCCAGTGGACACTTACCTAGATTGAAGAGCCGCTGGGGGTGCTGAGGACACACGAAAAACACAAAAAAACGAAAATGGACCTTTCAGGCTGACGCCCTTCTTCAGCGATGGAGAGACATATACTGTTTAAAGTGACACACTGGGGGGGATATGGGGAGGGGGAGAGGGGTAATGTGAGGAGTTCGGGGATAGGAGGAGACGGGTAGGAGGGACGGCCAGTAGGGTTATCAGAGGTTAAAACCAGGTGGGGAGAAAGATGTAGGCTAAGTCCCACTGTCGAAGGAGGGGAGCGGGGGTGTCATCCGGTAGGGCGCAGATAATCCTAATAGTAAAGCAGTTATTAAAAGTTGCCTGGTGTAAATATATACACACACATACATATATATATATATATATATATACGTACGTGGTAGAGTCAATAAGTTCTAGGACTGGGGCAGCTTCTAGTAGTAGGGAACACGTATTTCTACTTTACACACATCCCCCTTCAAAGTTGTTCCCCTCAGCTACAACGCACTTCTGCCACCTCTCGTACAACTGCTGGAAGCAAGCCTGAAAAGCATTTTGTGGAACTGCACGGAGAGCCTCTGTCGAAACTGCAATGATGTCTTCAGCTCTGCCGAAACAATGACCACGAAGCGCATCTTCTGAGAGAATTGCATGGCAACTTTCGTGAGAAACGTTGAGTTGCACAGCTATGCCGTCAACAGTCTGTGAACGGTTTTCACGCACAATTCATTGCACCTTCTGGATGTTCTCTGTGGTCCGTGCCGTTACTGGACGACCACTTCGGTTGTCATCTTCAAGAGACTCCCTTCCCTCTTTGAACCGGCGGTGCCAGTCGAACACAACACTATGGCTAAGTGCTTCGTCAGCGTACGCCTGCTGTAATAGCTGTAGTGTTTCTGTTGCCGATTTACGAAGCAGCTGGCAAAATTTGATGTTCACACGTTGCTCAAAAGTGGACATTTTTCGCTTTGCCGATGCAGTCCGTACACCTTTCTTTCAATCTCACTAAACAACTACTTAGCGTGCATGCACAACCAAACTCTTAGCCATGTAGGTAGAGTAGCTTTACCATTACCTGTCACACTCATGCGGCAATGGCTTACGACAACACCAGCGCCACACCGCGGCCAGTCCTGGAACTTACTGACTCTACCACATGTATATATATATATATATATATATGCACATACACACACATACATACATACATACATACATACATACATACATATATATATATATATATATATATATATATATATATATATATATATATATATATATATATATATATATATATATATATATATATATATATATATATATATATATATATATATATATATATATATATATATATATATATATATATATATATATATATATATATATATATATATATATATATATATATATATATATATATATATATATATATATATATATATATATATATATATATATATATATATATATATATATATACACACACACACACATGCATGCACACACACAGAAATAACCCTATTGACAAATATTTACATATATTATATATACATATTTACATGCACTAACACCTCATGTTTTCATGTGAAACAAGAAATCAGGGGTGTAGGCAGAAGGGAGGGGATCCTTCACAAACCAGGCAAAAGTACTTTGTGCCCTTCCGTATCCCTTTCTTGTAGCACTCCCGACATCTCTGAATTGTCCATTTTCGTTTTCCTTTCTCGTCAGTCGGGAATATCTGAGGGAAATGTCTCGATAAGCCTAAGTTCCTGGAGGTGGCAGAAGGAGAAGGTTGGGGAACAGGAGGTGTGTAAGCGGGAAGGAGGAGTGATTTAATTACAGATATGCGGAATTCATAGACTGGGATTTTGGGATGGGTTTTATTGTAAAGGAAAAAACTGTTGAGAAGGAGGAGGTGAAAGGTGTGGATGCCCAACTTTTTATGCCACTTCAGGGTCTTCCGTTCAATTGGATAATATGACATCATTTGATCAGTATGATCGATGCCACCCATAGATTCGTATTTTGCAACGGCCAAGGTTTTGAAGTAATGCCACCTCCTCGCTGGCGGGGAACATCGACCAAATGACCTCCATAATTGGAGCTAGTCATCAGAACATCCCTTCTATCATTCCACTTGAGAATGCATACACCATCATTAGTGAAGGCATCCACAAGTTCACCTCTTTTCAGGATTTTGGAAAGGACATGGGTAGGATTACCCTTCCGGTTACTTCTACGAGTGCTTGTACAATAGGTCTTCCGTTCAAGTAGATGGTGGACCATGCTAACACTGTTGTAATAATTGTCCATAAACAATGAATGGCCGGCATCTAACCTTCCATCCATTAGTTTACGTACAACATTGTCAACATGACCTCGCCCTCGTACATCAGCATTGGAAGACCCAGTGTACATGACAAATCGAAGAACTGAACCGGAAGGTTCCGTCAACATGAAAAGTTTTGTACCATATTGGTCTTTCTTACCCTTCAAATACTGACGGAAAACTAGTCGCCCCCTCCAGAGAAGCATAGACTTGTCAATACAGAGTTTGTGCGTCGGAGTCACTTATTCGTCAATTTTCCTGTTAAAAGCGTCAATCAGTGACCATATTTTATAAAGTCTGTCAGTAGGCTGTGGTTCATGAGCTGCTGGATTTTTTGCAACATGCAAACATTGCAAAATCCCCATGAACCTGTCACGGCTCATGCAACCCCGAAAACAAGAAAAGTTAAATAGGAAATCCGTGCTCCAATAATCGCTTATTCTGTTCAATGGTATAGTGCCCATATGGAACAAGATACCAATGAATGTCGTAAACTCTTCTATGGATAACGGTTTCCATTTAACAATTCTTGCTTTCGGTGCTACATTCCCCTCTAATAATTCGTCTGCAAAACGGTTCGTCTCAGTCATGGTCATATTAAGAATTTTGTCCATCAGTAAAAGGTCAAAAAACTTTTGGGGCTCTTCTCCGGGGTCGGGGATGTTTATTCCTGGGGTCTCTTATATGGTATTGGAGTCACAGTCAGTCTTTGTGAAGTCCAATTGAAAGTCTGGGAGGTCATCATCCCTGTCTGCACGTGTTGTTTCAGTAGAAGGGCCGGGATTACTACCAGCTGGGGATAACGGAATGTCTTCATTTTCTCCGCTGTCCCCCACTCCGTTTCCCCAGAATCATCGCTCTCTTCGTCGTCCTCCTCCTCGAGGATTCTCCTCAACTCTTCCGCACTTGAAATTACTCGAGGAGTGTCTGTTCTTTGTACTTTTGGAGGGTGGAGGTTGAGGAGAACCCTCAGACAAAAGAGATCTAGCCTCGGGGACTATTTCTCGGGAAATGGAGGGTTGAGGTCTATCCCTCGAAGAAGTCGTTTTCGCCACATCTGCCTGTTTGCTTCCTCCCCTGGTTCTAACCATTCTAAAAGAAAAGAATTTTGTGAGAAGAATTCATAATTTATTTCTAGATGCAACCAATTTTTTAAGATTATAACATCTTATTGTAAATGAACGTACCTGTTACTATCTATAATCGGAACCTCCGAAATAAACTAAATTGATACGAACAACAATGCACCTGAAAAATAAAATAATAGTTGAGAAAATAATTACACGCAATTGTCTTAATTATGTAAAAATTTTAGTTAACAGCAGAACTATTTTTACATTTTAAAAATTTAACCTACTACGCGCTAGTATATCACAGATTTAATTAATTAATATTTCATCTTGACTTAATCAATTTTTTGTACGAGAGAAATCACTTTGTAAAGAGAATGAGTTTTGGGAAAGACTAATTGTAAGTAACCGGATAATTCAGAGTGAATATGTACCGACACAACAAATAATTCCACGAAAAACAGTAAGTTGTACAAGAAAATTAATAACTATTAAAAATAAATTATCTAAAAATATGAAAGGACCTGTAAATAAAAGAAAATAACCTTTAATCAATAATAAAACCTAATTTTTATTCACTGAAGATAATTCGGATCGAGTGCTTACCGATACAACAAGTTATTACAGGAAAAATGCAAACTGTCAAAAAAAATAATAATATACAAATGAATTTCCTTAAAATATAAAAAGGACCTGGAAAGAAAAGAAAACAACCTTTAATCGATAATAAAACAACTAATTTTTATTCACTGAAGATAATTCGGATCATGTACTTACCAATACAACAAGTTATTACAGAAAAAATACACGAATCGTCAAAAAATAATAATAATATACAAATAAATTTTCTTAAAATATAAAAGGGACATGGAAAGAAAAAAAAATTTAATTTATAAAGAAACAATTTTCATTCACTGATGGTAATTTGGATCGAATACTTACCGATACAACAAATTATTAGAGGAAAAACACGCAAATCGTCGAAAAAAATTAATGATGTACAAATGAATCTTCTTATAATATAAAAAGGAACTGGAAAGAAAAGAAAATAACCTTTAATTCATAAGAAAACAACTAATTTTCAATCACTAAAGGAAAATCAGAATGAGTACGTACCCAAAAAAAGAAAAAGTCGAAAATCTGAAGAAAATCCACCAATTGCAAAACTGACCTTCCTCAAGCACTGGTTAGAGTCAAACTGATGGCTGGAGACACATAGGAAACTCATTCTGCTGGCGGTCCCTTACCCAGACCATTATAACCAGATGTAGTGCTATGACTGGAATTCCAGTCATGCCGCCATTCGATTGAACCACCATGACTGGAATTCCAGTCATGCCACATTGAATGGGTTAACTTATTCGTAATTTCTAGTATACAGCGCCACCACCATGTAGCAGTGAATCTGTAAACACATTCAAAATATAATTTACGGCAATAAGGACGACTGTATTCTTTTACGATACGAAATAATAATTTTGCCTTATAATGCTATTCATAATAATTTAAATATCTATACCCCAAATATGGAGAAAGTCGTGTTGGCTAAATCAGATTTTTTCTGTTAATCTCTTATTTAAATTTATTTATTTTATTGATTTATTTATAAATTTATTACTTGACATGATATCTAAAAGGAAATGTAATAGTGATAATGCAAGTGAATCAAATAAAAGAGTGCCATTCAACTATTAGCATTTATGTGAAACAAAGGAGAAAATTCTAGAACGTGATAAATTCACGTAATTTGATGGCTGGTTTGACAGATTTAAGAGAAGGGCAGGTTTGCATAATCTTAAATTAACTGGTGAAGCTGCAAGTTATTTTGTGCTTTTTAATAACTAATATGTTAATTTCGCTGTGATATATAGTTGTATGTATAGATAGATGTATGCAGGGATGTGCTGCAGACGGCCCGGCCTGGCTTTGTAACAAACGACTCGCACAAGCCGAGATGCGAGAACGTATCCCTCGATTATAACTTGCAAGTCCATGGAAAAACGGCATTTGACATTAGACAATTCGAGATTCGACCATGTTTTCAGGAACGCATCCCTGTCGAATCTCGGGAGTCGCCTGTAATGTAATATAGATAATCAAAATATCTTTTATGGCAACATTGGTTGAATAATCTATCGGAAGCCGAGTTTGATTATACAATTACGGCAATAAGCAAATATTTAAGTGACTTCTAAAAATGACTTTAAATACTTTGTTAACGTATGTAATCATGAAAACCTGTCATCCAATATTGTATTACACGGAGATTACTCGAAAACCTATTTTGGAGTCTAGCTCCTTAATCTTGCAGAAAGGTTCCACACACACACACACAATATCAAAAATAAACCAGTCACTAGATGCACTACGACCTGGTTACATAGAAGCGTTTATCACATTTCTGTGAATAAAATGTATTACTTACAGCTTTCAGAAAGCACAAACAAACAACTGCAACAGTTTATTGACACATTTCCAATGCAAGATTGTGTTCTTTGCTTTTATACAGAGTATTAAAAGTCAATTCTTTTAGGATTGCATAACGTAAAAGGAACCAAAAAAATGCAATTATCGTAAAATGTGTTTTGAGCATGTCACGATTTGAAAGGCAATCTTAAATAATTTGTTTGTATTTAATGAGAAATATATGCAATTGAGTTGTTTATTTCTGTTTCATCACCTTTTCTATGAGAAAGGACTCTGTCTGACACACTTGTATTTACATAAAATGTTTACGTGATTTAGGATTCATACTGATAGCTGGCAAGGTATTTAAAAAAATACCTGATAAATAACGTGCTTATTATATTTTCCATGCATTAAAAAAAATACCTTGGTTAAAAATTGATGAAATAAAATGCGTGGTACATTGAGCCTACCAAAAACGTTGACGTCATGGGTGGCCTGCTCTCAAAAGATGAATGGGCGAATCTCATGTTTTGTCCGCACCCCCTCTTTTTGATGGAAACTTTTAGGGAAAAAAGTGTAGGTAAATATGGTATATTATTTGACTGGATAAGAGACTCTCATATTAGCTCTCATATTGTTTTTATGCAATAAATAGCTAGTTCTTTCTACTATGTGATAAAGTGAAAGTAAATGTATTTATTGTGGTTCATCAGAAAGTGCAGAAGCAATGAAACCGTGCACGTACCTGGTGATTTGTGGGGTCATTAACATAATTGATTAAAATATCATTGTGCTACAAATGCTTTTCTGTTTAATAGTCTTGTATCAGAAACTTTCATGTGACATTTGCAACAGGTGGCATTTCTAAATTTTTTTACAAATTGTGCATCCAATAACATGTATTAACCAAAGAAAACATGCATAGGCAAGAGCGAATGAAAGTAAATGTGCATTGTGGAACCTACTTAACTACTGCTTCTCCAACTAGTGATGACACTTGATAGATGTTTTCTTACATTATTCATGACCGGAATACCCGAGTAACTTCAGCTCATAAGATATAGGTCAATTTTTGGCTTTTATGGAATAAACCTTATCAATTAAAAAAGTGTATTTATTTATAAACAAAAAAGTGTTTGTGTATTCTTATGTAATAGAAAACAGTTGATTTAACCATTATTTAGTATGGCTTAACTGTTGCATGAACCATTACTAAAGTTATATTTAATACTTACCAAAATATAGCTCAATAAATAAAATATCCAAATTCTGTTCCTGTGAATTGTTTTAGATTCCTATGGGTATATCTCCTAAAAAATAACCTTTCACAGCAGTTCTTCCACAATTGTTGGTTCAGTTTAATTAAATTGATAGTCAGTGAACTGCTGTAAAAGAATTGTGCATTTGGCTGAAATTTGTGTCAGTGTCATACTTCAGCTTAGTAGCTGCAGTGCGTCTTTATAAAAGTAAATATTATGCATGCCTGAGTATTTGTTTGGGTATTTGTTTGGGTTGGTGTTGAAGGGATTAAAATAATTGTTGACTTTTGTATTTACTATATCTATCAGCCTTGGTAGATGGATGGTTAAAGTATCTGCTGATGGATACTAAGGTAGCAAGTTCTCATCCTGCATGGGGCATGTATATTTTTGTTTGTCATACTGGATTAGATGTAACAATGGACTAATACAGGGGTGCCCAACCTGTGGCCCACTAAGCAATTTTATGATCCGACTTGAGCCCCCTTAGCTAATATACGAGAGTGACTTGGAATAAAATACGTTTTGTGTGAATAAAATTAAAAAGTGTGATAAAATATAAAAGTTATAAAAAATTTGTTACAAGAATCAAGTGTAGTCTATAGTGCAGTAGTTATAAAAAAGTAAGCAGTGTATTAATCTCTGTACAATATATGGTACTTAAGTTCATCGAGTATATTTATTATTAATGATTTACAAAATTTTTATTGAATATGTACTGTTTTTGGATTTTATAGGTTTATTATACTTAATTTACTTGTAAAATACATTTTTGTTCATATATCTTAGAAAATCTGGACTTTCAGCTAATCTGTACTTCTCCTTCCTCATTTGTTCTGGACTAATGCGGTTTTACTGCTTATCAATGTTATTATTAATTTCCAATGTTAAAAGCTATTTGCCATATTATTAAGAAGAGCAAATTTTATCTTTTTTGTCTTTATTACTTTTCTCAACCATATTTTATTAATTTGCAGATTTCTCTGGATAATCATAAAGTCATTAAGGTAGCTAATCCATCTCAAAATCCAACAGATGTTGAGAAAGAAAATTTACCTTCAAATAAAATGTTACCTGCATCTTCAAGGCAGAAAAGGCTGGAATCTAGTTCATTGGATAAATCAGTCAAATCTGTTGATACAAGTGGCAATAAAAAGGGAGCAACTACTTTAAATTTCAATAGAACTCAACCTGATGAATTAATCAATGATCCAGCTTGTGAAGAAGATCCCCTTGAAGGTACTAGCTGGATGTATACAAATTTATATAGAAATGAAACTAAGAAAAACAAAAGAGATGATGTTGTGAAGAAGACACACAGACTTGCCGCAAGACCTGACGGGGCTGTAAAAAAAAATGGGTTAAGAAATCAAAGAAAGAAAGTAGAAACTAATTTTTCAAAATCATATTCTTCCATTCCAAAAGATGATGTGCCTGAGTATGTTACTGCTGTTAGCACTTATGATATGAATGTTTCTGTAGCTGAAAAAAATGCTGACATACCAAATGATGTTAATGTACAGCACGAAGGGGTGACACAATGTCTCCAAGGTCAAGAGCAGGATTTGGATGCAGAGTTGCCTGATACTTTTTGTCGTGATAGTTTGCGGCCTTCATTTAATGACTCGGGTGAAATGCATGATGCTATAAAAAATAATCTTGTACTCCAGTCTACTCCTAAGTCTAGTGATGATAAAAAATCACCAAAGAACTGTGCATCACAAGTCTCCTTTTCCAATCAGTTAGATTCTTCTGATAAACCTTCAAGTTTAAATGTGTCAAAAGACTTTTTAGGCTTAATTCATTCTCCAAAGAACTCTAGAGATGATGGTGATGATATCTCACCATTAGATTATGCTAAATTACAATGCAATGCAATGGTGACTGTGAGAGTCAAAAGGCTGAAGTGTCAAGATATTGTTAATGAACAAGAAGTAAACAGAATAGATGATATAGTACAAGATGTTCAAATACTAGATTCTCAGAAATCAGGTGTTTTTTTGGGATTTAATGACGAAGACATATCTTTGGAAGATGTAAAAGCTATGAAAGATGGTTTGACTTCGCTGAGTTTGGGACAATTTATGCCAAGAGAAAATTCAAGGTAAGGTTCTTGAAGGAGTTAAAGATATACCGTATTCACCTGAATCCAAGACGACCCTGAATCTAAGACGACCCCCCATTTTTATGATTCCAAAAGAGAAAAAAGCTCAAATTGACCTTCATTACTACAAAAATTATAAATCTTGTGAAATATTTATTTTCTCTTATACTTTTCTTGAATGTCATTGTCTTTTAACATTTTAAAATCATAAGATCACATCAAAAATAGAACCATTCAGGTTTTCAAACAAATTAAATGGTAGCATTCATTTTAAGATAACATTAAAAATAAAGTAAATTAGTCATCATCACTGTCTATGCAACCTTCACTATTTTCCTCATGCTCACTATCTTTATCACTCTCAACTTCATCATCAGTCTCCCACAAAACATCATCCTCACTCCCATCCATGGCATTAGATAAGCAGCATTTCTTAAATCCTTTCACTATTACTTTTGCATTTATTTGTTGCCACGATGCCTTGATCCATTGGCAGAGCATTGCAACTTCAGGTTTCTTAAGATTTCCTTTTGGTGTTAAAGTGTGAGTTCCACTCTGTAACCACTCAGAATACAAAACCTTTAAATTATTTTTAAAACACTTATTGACAGCAACATCTAAAACTTGAAGTTGCGATGTCATTCCTCCAGGTATTACAATAAGATCAATATTCATCGCACTCATTATGTTTTTAATTTCAGGAGATAAGTGTCCTTGAATGCATCCAGTGAAAGCATTGCTCTTTGTTTCAGTAAAGCTCCTGGCCGTCTACTCCACACCACATGTAACCAATCTCTGATTAGTTCTTTAGTCATCCACCCCTTTTCTTGACACCTATTATTCCACTTGGCAAATGTTTCTTAGGCATTGTTTTCCGCTTCAGAATCACATATGGTGGTAATTTAGTCCCATCTGCTAAAACCGCCAACATTACCGTGACTCGCATTTTTTCGTTGCCTGTAGTTTTAATTAGGTCGGATTTCGCACCTTTTTCATTCACAGTATAATTAGATGGCATGTAGAAGAAAACCGGAGTTTCATCGGCATTTCCTATTTGGCTCAAAAGGTAATTATTGGTTTTTCTAAGTCCAATTACATATTTCTGGTACGCGAGAAGTTTTTCAACATAGTCTTCTGACAATTTCTGACGAAGTTCGTCGCCGTAAAGAAAAATTATTTCGCCGCATCATTCTCACGCACCAACTTCTGCTGGCCTTGAATTCTTACAATGATATATTAAGTCCTCTAGTAATTTCATTAGCTTTAAGTATAATACTTTCAGTCGAAACAGGCATACCGTTCTTCCTCACGGTGCGCACAAACTTGACTACTTCTTCTTCAATGCCATGAAATTGGCCTAATTTTGGACCACTGAGCGACTTCCTTGTGGCTTTGGCTTTTTCTAGTTCCTGTTTTGAGAGTTTCCATCGACGCACATTTGCCTCAGATACACCGAACTTTCTACTCGCGTCACAGTTATTAGTTTTTTCGGCGTAATTTATCACGATCAGCTTAAAATTTGTATCTTAGCTCCGTCTAATTCCTTTGTTAACTTTCCCTTTGCACTCGTGCCACGTACTTCAACATGATCTGTCATTTTAACTTAAGGGTTGTGCATTTAAATCAAGAATGCACAACTCAAAATTACTGTCACACTTAGTGAATCGCGGTGCGTCGTTTGAAAGGGGAATCCCAATGATTTCCGCTCTCATTTGTTTTGACATTGGGTTGCCATTACGTGCAAGATGAAAGAACGTCGTCTGTGTTATGATCGTCGACGATGATTATTAGTCTAAATAATTATTATTCCCTTCATGTTTTTCTTATTGTTATTACTATTTGTTTATTTCACTTCTTTATGTACGTACTTGAATTTGCTGTTGTGAATTGTTTACTCTAATATACCATTTGTTGTAAAAACCATTGATTAAATGCTTAAATATACTTCGTATTCGAATGTAAGACGACTCTTGATATTTACAGCTGAAAATTTGGAAAAAAAGGTCGTCTTAGATTCAGGTGAATACGGTACTTTCCCATGTGTGGCATTTGAATTTAATTCTTTCACAGTTCTTAATACGATAGGTACTGCTTAGTATTATCACTGGGTGTTGTTAGCAGCCAGGTATTGTGATCATATATATAAATCCAAAACCATATCCAATTTAATTAAGTTTGTCGTTAATTGTTATCAGCTGCTTAGTGTAATAATTTTTAATCACAGTAAGTGGTGCCTGCTAAATATATAATAAGAAGTTAACAGTAAATGCTTTTCCTAAACTTGAAGTTTTTAGAAATGTTTCATGTATCATATAAAACTATTTTTTTTGTATATTTATACATTTATAGCTTTGTTTGATAGTCAGTATGTGGACATTATCTTAGTTGCCAATTTCTTTTCAATAAGGTAAATTTGAAAAATTTTCATTTTAAACTATCATTAGAAATGCTTGTATATGATTTGAAAACTTTAAATTATATAAGGGCTATATTATGCCATTAATATTAATCTACGACCAATGGAAAAAATCTGAAATTTTAATTTTAGGAGTTGTTTTTACCCCATCATAGTTCCATATATGGATAAAAATTATTAGGACCTCTCAGATGAGCTAGAGACTTGAAATTTGGAAAGACAATAGAGAAAAAGTGGTAGAATATCTGCCCAGCAAGTGGAAGACCTGGGTTTGATTCCCGGTCAAAGCAGATTTTTTTCACTTTCCACAAAAGTTACTATTTAAAATAGTTACTTATTTTAGTTTTCTTCGAACTGTCACTATCAAGTCTATTAAGAGTGTTTTGAATGTTATATAACAGTTAATTATTTATTTTAGGGGCACAGTAGATACATCATGCTCTTATACTACAGCGTATGATTCCAGTAAATCAAGTGAAATTGAAATTTGTAAGTATTTAATCATTAATAAACAATGTATTGTTAAAAAGCCAACATAATTGTAGCCGCTTTTAGAAGCGAAAATATTTTTGGTTTACCATCAGTTCTGTAAATTGAGAAGTATAATAAAAGGAAACAAAAATAAGATTTTCCTCAACAGTGTCTGTCTAAAAATTTTAATTTATATTTTAATGCTAAAAATCAAAATTTATAGAACAAATTTAATTCAAAATTTGGAAGAATTATTTTCTCTACTTCAGATTTTCAATTCAAAGGGCTCAAATGGGATGGTCTGGTAAAATAGCAAATAATTTAGGCTGATACAGAAAAAGATGGTAGTATAATTAATACCTATATACAATAAAACCTTGATATTTCGATCCCGGATAATTCCAAGTATGGTGTAATTCGAAGCTAAGATCAATCCTCAGCCAACACCATAGGATTTTTCACACTTTTTGGTACAGATTATTTGAAATACATCTACAGTGAAATTTGAAATCATGATCTGGTCTGGTGACTCGCATACAGTTTGTTTAATTTGAAATCTCTATCCTTAATATATGTATAAGTGGAAGGTTTGTGCATGCCATCGCATCACGTTTTTGTTACACATTTATCACACACAAAATACATACAGCGCAGTAAATGGGTGACTCCCTTTTACTTATTCAATAGTAGGGTGACCATATTTCCTGTTTTCGCTGGGATAGTCCAGTTTCTTAACTCCTGTCGTTTTGGTCCAAAAAGCCATTTTGTCTCATTTTGAAGCCTGTTGCAAATAAAATTCAGATTAACTGATAATATATCTGATGTCACTATTAGAAATGTAGTATTCTCGGAAATAGGGAGCTTAATTACAGTCACAGTTGTCAAATTAAGAAATCTCAGGATCATTGATAAATTTGAGATGGCAAATCTGGTCTCTGTGAATAACATCCTGCCTGGGTTTTCCCCTCACCTACTGTATTTAATCGATTGTAAGCCGACATCGATTGTAAGCTGACCCCCACTTTTCACAAGGGCACACGAGGAAAATTCCTTGTTGGGTAGACGTACATACTTGTTTTCCGGGATTTGTCACAAAAAAATACCGAAAAGTATGAAGTTTTATCAATTTGTAGTTAAATGAAAAAGGAAGCAACTAAAATTATGACAACACAAATTACGGTATATTCAAACATTCAATACAATTCTTAGTAGATGCAATATGTCCCGATTATAACCCAGATTTTTAATTTAACAACAAAAATATTCTGGTTTCTCTCTTTGTCTTCTCCAGCATCTTACATTCGACTCATCAATCCTGTAGCTCCATTGTGCAGCATTTTTTGGTGTTTCTTCTGCATATGCTATCACTTTTCTCTTAAAGTCTGCAGAATAATGCATTCGTCCCATTATGGGATTATTAAATAAAACTGAAAAACTTGCCAAAGTAAATGGCAAAAATTTTGCGAAGGCACAAGGAAATTACAGTTGGCTTGAGGAATCCTAGGATTATGCGCATGCACACTAGAGATGGCTCAGGATGAATCTATTGAAACATTTCGATTCTAAGCCGAGTGGCAATTATTGAGGAGGTAAAAAAATAAAAAAAGGTCGGCTTACAATTGATTAAATACTGTATTCCCTACTGAATTTCGTCTTACAACACTAGTCTGGTTATCTTTTGATTGTGAGCTTTGTCCTAGTCTGACAAGTTCCAGGTTGTAAGTGAAGTTTGTATTTGCCTTTTACTCTATTGATCGTGATAGTGACAGATCCACCATTGCAAAAATGATGCAAAAATTATGTCCTGTTTTTTCCTACAAACGACAGGAAATGTCCCATTTTTACCTTGTTGGAATATAATAACCCTATTTAATAGTGACATGAAATTAAAGTCTTAGATGATGCAAATAAATGAATCACCTTATCCTTACATCAGTAGACCTCTTGCAAAGTTTACTCTTGTCATGTCACTCAAAGCAACTGATTAGGTGTGAATGATCAAGATATTCAAGCGGATAGCAAAATTTGAGAACCAAGCTGAAATGAACAGAAGTTGCAAGAACACCTGTTATCTCAATCCTCAAGGTCTCCTGTACCTGGGCAAAGTTTTTCTCTTGAGAAAGTGATATGCACCAGAAAAGACCGTCGAATGTTGATTTCTGTTACTGAACTAATCTTTAAATAACATTGTAAGAAGTTATACCGAGTTTCGTCCCTAAAAAGATCATACCTTTGTTTTTCCCGAGAGTGATGAGCCAAAAAATAAAAACCTAGTTGTTTTCCCATTATGTCATTCAAGAAGAGCACAATATAATATTCCTACTGTTTGTTGTCACATGACTTGAATGTTCTCATGATGTTTGTGACCACCTTGAAATCAGCAGTCTGTCTCACAGCATAGTGTCATTGTGATCATTTTGAGCGAATTTCGAGGCCACAGATTAAAAGGAAGCTAAGCGAAGCTTAAAGATTGGCCTTTTGAGAGCGTAAGAATTACGAAGATATTTAATCTCATTTAAATAATATTTGTTATTTACAATTTTTTATTAGTTAATACATATTGTGTTCTTATTGCATTTTAAATTAAACGCACAAAGTCCATCAGCTTATTTAAGTATCAAATCGACGGGCTGTTGCAGTATTCTATTTTACTGACAAGTAATATCGCTCTACTCCAGATAATTAGAGTGCATCATAATGTAACGGGCATATTTCGTTAAAGTTTTCATAATGCAGTTCTACAATAAATAACATATGAGTTTGATCTCTCGGGGAAAGTTGGTTTGTAGTTTGATAAATGCGTGACAATCTTTTGGCGCATGGTTGAACGTCTTTTCTTCCAAAATGCTGAATAAAAGTGTAACTTGAAATGTACTGGGAAATTTGGGATGTTCACTGAAGCCTATTTTTCACATGCCGTGGTGTTTGTGGTTCGTAAACTAAGTGTTCACTTCAGCTCTGTTCATATTTGCCTTGTATACTAACTTGTAAGGCCAATTCATTTGTAGATGGATAGGTAAGTTTCTGTATTGCGATTTTACTTCCCAAGTAGTGAATCATAAGAAAGTTTGATTTTTATGAAAGTAGGCTCTATTGTACATATGCTAATTTTATATCGCACCAAATATTTGGCTGTTTTTTGTATTTTCCAAAATGATGTTAGCCTTTTGGTGTTTGACCTTTCATTTGACAGTGTTCTGACATCTAGGTTTTTAACATTATACTTAGTAACTTTGCCTTTAATCTCTTACCGTAACTATATTTATGTAGACTCAATTTTCAGTGAAGCCATTAAAGTTATCATAATTTATTAAAGTTTTGGAAAACATTTCAATTAATTGGTACATTTTTGGCAAATGAATTACATTTTTAGAAATCCAAAACGGATGCTTTACCTAAGATATTTCATCCATTATGTAGCTGCAAAATCCATAGGTTATCAAACTGTTTCAGGGAGTACGTTTAGTTTTGCGTGATATGCAGAAATTTGATTTAGTAATTTTGCATATAGGCACAGTATATCCATCCCAATGCCTTCAGTGTCTATCCCTGCGCCATGCTTTGTATGGCAAATTTGCAATGGGGGCTCACCTGGTGGCTTTGCTCCCAGACCCCCTCTGCTTGACAATTATTCGACAAAGTCAGTTAAGAGTTAACCATCCATCCTAATAATGCAAATATCATCCCTCCATCCCCTCCCCATCTCTTCCTGCCAGTATGCATGTGCATTTAAAATACATCATAATGTAAAAATAGATCGATAAACATTCAATAATTTGAGCATAGGAATTTTGCAGTTATGAAAAACAAAGAACAAGCAACAAAAAATCAATGGCAGATGAAAACAATAGAAATTGTAGCTGCTGTTTATTACATTTGCTATTCAACTGTAATTGACAGAATCTCAAGTCAATCTCGAATGTTGAATCCCCAAATTGTACGCACATGCATTATCATTCCCATGAACTGGTGCAGTTCCTGTCTATCCCTGAATTACAGGAAAGTAAGAAACTTTTATGACAGATTTAGAGACACAAAAATAAAAATTATCAATTATTAGTTTTATGTAAATGATTATTTTATGAAGTGATAGTTGATTTTATTGAAATGAAATAAATAGATCAAAGTTATCTTCTACTACTAGTATTAGATTTAAAAAGAATAATAATAGAGCTCATCATTGGGGTTATGTATAAAATTCAATTTATAAATTCTGCAAGTCCATTTTATGATCCATTAAAATGAATTTTATAGACATCTTTGCATTTAAATTTATTCCATTCATTTTTTTCATTGTTAAATCCATGAGAATTTTTTTCTTATTCCTAAAACAACTATTCTAGGTGACAAAACTTCAATAGAATCCAATACACGACCAAGGAGAAAAGCAGCACCTACAGAATTGAAGGAAGCTACACTTAATAAGTAAGTTCCTGAACTAGAGTCAAACTTCTGCTCTGTTAAAAAAAATCTAATTCTCCTTATTTTAATTTTTATCTCTTTTGTTAACAATATTTTAGGTCTTACTTTAATTCTCATTTTTTCTAGCCGGGATGTAAATTATTATTAGGTATATGTCAGCATTCATTATTATTAAGGAATCTTGTTTTTGTTGGTGTGTTCATTTTGTAAGCAAATTTATTATATCATGCTTATATTATTTTGATATACCCTAAAGTCCCAAGTATAATGTGCACGTTATACAAAGTTTTTTGTAAAAATTTTGGAATTATTTAGTGCGCGTTATACATCAGACGTACTAGTGCACGTTATGCATAAGAAGTACCGCTTTATAAAATAACATGCCTTAAAGCGTTCAAATACTTAACTTCCTGAAATCACTAAATGGCTGAAATCTATTGAAACTTTTCTTTTTGTTCCAAACACAACTCCGTTGATAAAAACAAATTTTCTAGCATAAATTACCTTGCATTTCAATCATTACAGATACAAAATTGAATTTCAGTTACCTAATTATTATTCAACCTAAGACAAATTGGCAGATTCGAAGTTAGTTGAAAAAAATGTATGCAGTGCCTTTTTAAATACGATAACGAATTATAAAACAAAACACATTCACATATAAAAATAAGAAATCACAAATTCTTCATAAACTTTTATTCCCACTTGATTATTAATGAATAAAACCATCAAAATCTTCTTATTCACTGTCACAATTTATATCGTAATCATTCAAGTTCTTAACCAATGAGTCTGGTAAATTTTCAACACAAAATTATCACTTTCATCAGATGATGAATCACAATACCCTCCATCCCCCTCATCAACATCAGGGAAATAAATTTCTGAAATCCTGAAATCATTAATTATACATTCACGGGTTACATCGGCCCAACTTTCCACAATCCATTTACAAATTTCAGCATAAGAAGCTCGCTGCATCCTTCCAGACTTTGTGTAGGAGTGGAAACCATATACCATCCATTTTTCCCATTGACTCCGTATTTTCGATTTGAATGATCTATTTACGGAGATGTCCAGTGGTTGCAGCTTTTTTGTTAGACCTGCAAGAATAACCAATCTTGGAATGTTTTTCAATAATATTTTCGAATCATTTGCTATGTGTGGCCTAGCTGAATCCAATACAAGCAGCAATTTTGGTTTAAAAAATGAGCCCTTCCGTTTTCCCATACCTCAGTTAACCATGTTCGCAGCATATCGCAATTCATCCAGCCTTTGGGATTTACACACAACAATACCTTTAGGAAAATCCTCTGTAGGAATGATTTTGCGCTTGAAAATTACCATTGTGGGAAGTCTTTCTCCATCAGCCATCACTGTTAGCACAACAGTAAAGCAGCATTTTTCAGCTTCAGCAGTGCATATTTTTACGTCTTGGGTCCCTTTAACGTCAACTGTAAATTTTGATGACATGTCGAAACGCACAGGTACCTCATCCATGTTTCCTATCTGACTTGGTTTAACGCCCTTCTTTTCCTGCCCAACAAACAAATTAAACTCTTCCACTTTCACTTGCCAATCTTCTGGTAACTTCTGTCCGGTAGAAGTAATTGCTCATACTGTTAAACCATTTCGCTTCATAAAACGATAACACCAGCAATTACTGCCATTAAAATTGTCAATATTTTTTTTGCGAGCCATTTGTATTGCTTTGCACTTAAGTGACACAGTTGAAACTCCTCTTCCTTCACTCCTTTGTGCACAGACCCAGTCCTTCAATTCTTGCTCCAGATCTGGCCAAAACTCCTTTCGTTTCCTTCATGCCCTTTTTGCTACAGGTAGAACACTCAACATATTCTTTTGTGACCGCCACTCATGAATGCTGGATTCACCCACTTCGAAGAAACGAAACTCCATACTTTCAGCATCATACCTCGTTGATCACAACGTTACAGCCAGACTGCAAACCACAAATGAATGGACGATGCAGATTATGGGTCGTCTCTCTGTCTGTGAGTCATCAACCGGCACGTGTCCCCTCTACATTTGTTCCCTAAACTCCGATTCTCTGGCTGTTTATGCTAGCTTTCTCTTGCTCCCTGCCGTACCACCCTTGAGGTCTGGTCCTTCTTTTGTTTTGTGCACCTCTACCCACCCCCATCATCCCAACACATTCCATGACGCACCCACCACTTCCTTCCACCTCACTCCCCAACCAGTTTTCTTTGACCCTCGAGTGGTCATTGTTTCCAAATCAGAATGGGAAAAATCGGTATCCAGGGGTTTTTCCCAAATGTTCTCCTTCTCAAAGTGAAGTAGGGGGAGAGTGTTTAGGAGAAGGCTTCTTTAAAAAATGCAGTCCTCAACGATGCCATGTTCTGCTTGCACCCTACGCGTTATACATGAGTGCACATTATAATAGAAAATTCGGAGGCCAGCTGAAAACGGTCTAAGGTCGGCCTGCGCGTTATGCATGAGTGCGTGTTATACTTCGGAATTTAGGGTACATTAGAAGCTCAGTTATCCGGCATCTACGGGGATTGAGTGGTGCCGGTTGCTTGAATTTGCCGGTTGCATGAGCAAACGTACATTTTTTAACCCTGTGGTACTCGTGTGAATTTTTTTAATGTCAGTACTGATGTGGAGTGTTCCTGACACCCCTCACGTATTTTTGTTAAAAAGGAAATTTATCATCAGTATTTGATAAATTTTTATTAGGTATGTTTTTTTACTGTTTGTGATTATTTATAAGTTAACTTTAGCAAAACACAAGATGATTTAGGATTATAAATATATTTCGTAAGGAAAAGTGTTCGAGAATATTCTTATGAACCTTTTCAGACGTCAGTAGGTGAAGTAACAGTTGATATTCATACTAACATAAGTGCTGTAAATAAAACAAGGAATTACCAAAAAGTCTTTAGCTTTTTCAGTTAACAGTACTCCTGAAATAGAAGCACCTTCTGACCATTTTAACGTAAACCATTCATACAACATGCGATCTAAATCCTCAAATTTCAGATTATGAACAGTATGCCGTTTTTCAATGTTTTTCACAGTCTGATTCCGCATTATATTTTTTCAACTTTGCTCTTTGTGTTTTTATATCATACATCGTTAACAAGCCAATATTATACACCTTCATAAGATCATTACGATTTTCACCAATTTTTAGTCTTCTACATATTTCCAGTTTCTCTTTTAACGTCAATACAACACATTTACGTTTCTCACAAACTTTCTTATACTTCTTTGGTGGCATAATGAATGGATAGGGTAACAATATAACAATATAAATACACCAGCACAAATAACATACTTTCCAAAGGACAGATATTAGAGCATCTGGTGATCACTTTTGGAACTAAATAAATTGTTTTTCAAATTTTCTGGTTGCATGGGCTTTCAGGATGGATAACTGAGCTTTTTTTGTATTAAATAAATTGATGTGTGTCCAACACATGACTTTCTCCATACGTAAGTTGTCAACTAAAATAAAATAAATACGGCGATAGGAACCGTTCAACTTACATGCTTCAGCGCTAGCGATTCAATTGTTGTCACTACCACATGCGTGAGCTGCCCACTAACCGTCAATTTTGAAGAAAATTGAATAACTCTTGAAATATTCCTCCTATGAAAATTTATTTAAAACAAGAGTTGTAGAAAAAAATAATATCTACAACTTTTATATACAGGTATCCCTCGCCGTTTGCGGGGGTTACGTTCCTGAAGACTCCGCGAACCGCAAAGCCGTGAACGGCAAATGCATAAACTAATGGAAGAATGGGATTCCATTCCTACATCCGTAAAAGTGGTCCTAAGTGATTATTTACTTTATCTTAATGACGACTTTAGGCCAGAGAAACAAATAGTAAGCTTAAAATATGAAAGGAAAACCAAACCGACGAACGTTTAAATTTAGGAAAACTAATAAAACAGTATTTTATTAACTCACTGTCAATTATGTAGAGTATACGTAGGATGTTAACAATGGAGGTATTTCGGAAGAGCATTATTTGGAGATGGAAAAGGAAGATGAGGGACTTGGCTTCAGGAATTCTGTGATTTGGAGCTGTTTCCCTTTTGTTTTGATTTTTTTATAAATTTCGTCATAGGGAGATATTGCAGAGTCAGTTACTCTCTTAAAATTGATGCTCCTTTCCATAGATGGATCAGCCTGCATTACTTTCTCTTTCAACTCGTTAGCCATATTTAAAATTTCTGCTAAGGTCTTCGCTGAAAACTGTTTTATCTTAGGCTCTACATCTTCTTCTTTGTTTTCACTCTCACTTGATTGTGCAAATTCTTCAAGTTCCTCATTTGCTAATTCTTCTTGTTGAAAGTTGAGCAATTCCTCCACTTCTTCCTCTTTTAGATCTTCAAAGCCCTCTCCACCTCCTCTTTTGCATATTATTTACAATTTTCTTGTATGTACTTGTTGTATAAGTACTTGCTGTATTTGTATATTTTTGTATTTTTTTTTCACATGTTCTATGTATGTCTATGTTACCTTTTTCCTCTTATCTGTTGGTATTCAAATCCCTGGCATTTATCTCTTAATATTTTTTCTTCTGTATCGCGGTTTTTTTACACCTCCCTCCTCTTCGTAGGTGTTTTTCCGCAGTGGGACTTTTTGTCTGTGTCAAAAGAAGTGATAACACAGTTTTTTCCAACCCACAAAACTAACATCATTCTATGGTAATTCTCTATGTCAACTAACAAAATATGTAGTCAATATGTATGTTAAAGTCTGTAATTTAACTTTTATATACCGTATATACCTGAATATAAGACGAGGTTTTGTTCCAGTTTTTGTGACTGAAAAATCGCTAGTCGTCTTATAATTGCGTGGCGCGTAATAGTTAGACTGACAGAGGAACCGAAGCCAGAGATAGCTGGAGATGGGAAGAATCGAATAGCTATAATCAAATTATTCGATTCAAATGTATTCAAATACAAATACTCTTTTGAGTTTTATCCTATATATTATGCGCGTAGTGAAGCTGCGTGTGTCCGTGCGTAGAAGCCTCGCATAATTATATCAGCGTATTTCTCAAGAACCGTTCGTCGTAAAGATATGCGGTAAACAGCGCTTTGTTTCTACTGGCTATGAGGTCCCTGGAAAAATATTTTCATTTGCTAAAGTGTCCCAGGTTCGAATCCAGGAGACAATTATATTTTCCCATGAGTTTACACGGGATTTTGGATTTTTCAGAGTGCAAGGTTTTTTTCCGTCATTCATTAAAATATGTAAATATGGACCGATTTTCTTCTTTTTTGCTTTATTCAATGACTAAAGCTCTATACTGTCTTATTCTTGCAATGTTTACATGTTACACAGTCGAATGTTTCAGAAATACGCATTCTTTCTCAAAATTTTGCAGATTTTCGTACTCATTCTGGGTGTTGCCAAGGAGACTTTCATTGTTACCTCTGATTCATTTAAGGCCAATTAAACCTTCAAATAGATGAAAGAAAAGTGTAACAGTAATGTTATCGGTATTAGCTGATGGGACAAATTTGTGACCCTTCGTAATATTCAAGAGGAAGAATCTACCAAAAGAAAAACTACCACCTGGTATCAATTAAAGATGCAGTGAAAAAGCCTGGATGACTAGTGACTTAATGATTCAGTGTCTGAGTGAAGTGTGGGATAAACGACCTGGTGCTCTTTTAAAGATGAGATCAATGCTAGTTCTTGATGGTTTTCAAGGACATCTTATGGATGATGTGAAATCCAAAATATCACACTTCAACACTGATCTGGTGATAATACCAGGAGGCTTGACCTCCCAACTACAAGTGCTCGATGTGGTCATCAATAAGCCCTTTAAAGATCATCTATGGCGTGTTTATGGGGAATGGTTGCTGTCAGGGAATTGCCCTCTGACTCCAGCAGGTAAAATGAAAAAACCAACAGAGGCTCTACTGGGAAAATGGATTAAGACTGCATGGGGCAGTATCTCACCAGCAGCAATAGTCCATGGATTTAAGAAGTGTTGTGTTTCTAACAGTTTGGATGGATCAGAAAATGACATTCTGTGGGAGTAGGAAGACGATGCAGCTATTGGAGATTCCTCCAGTAGTGAAAGTGAAAATAACAATTAAAATGTGGTAATGAGAAATAATTTGCATGAGAGATTCTAATGTTCCAAAATATTCAATTGAAAATTCCAATCAAAATTGCTTATTTCAATTGGTTCAATGTTTGTTAGTCAATGGTATAATAAACCTCTGTCATTGTGTGCATAATAAATTTTTTCCTTTTATTAGGAGTTCAAAATGAGGGGTTGTCTTATAATCAGAGTCGTCTTATATTTGGGTATATACATTCTCAAACCTGATGAAAGGGTTAAATGTAAGAAGGGACTTCACAGTCTCAATTTGCCCTAAATAAAGTCGTTTGTCTGTCTGTCCACCTACATTTCTAGCCATTTCGATAATCTCTTCAACTTCTCTGCGAATGCTGGGATAAACTTTGGAATGAACAGCTTCGGGCCAAAGTTTCTGCCAACATGCATTTATTGTTGATTGTTTTACTTCGTCCCATGATTCTTTTATCATATGAATGGCTGTTCGAATGTTGAATGAACTCCAACATTCATGAACAGAAATCAAAGAATTGGTGTCCATTTGCTGTAAAATATGTTTGAAAGTTCGGCGAATATAATAAGATTTGAAGGTCACAATGATCCCTTGGTCCATCGGCTGTAAGAGTGGTGTTGTGTTTGGTGGTAGGAATACAACTTCTACGTCAGAATAGCCTTCTGCAAGAGAAACTGGATGACCCAGAGCATTATCCAATACGAGAAGCACTTTAAATGGCAAATTTGTCTGCCTCAGATAGATCTTCACCTGCTGGATGAAGCAGTTGGCAAACCAATCTTCGAACAGTTTACAAGTAACCCATGCCTTCTTATTAAACCTCCAAAAGACAGGTAGATCTGATTTAATCTTCCCTTTTAGAGCACGAATATTTTCTTAATGGTAAATTACCATTGGTTTGCATTTAAAATCTCCCGAAGCGTTTCCACATAATATTCCAGTGAATCGATCTTTGGCAGCCTTAAAACCTGGAGCAGTACGTTCCTCTTTGGAAATAAAGGTCCTGTTTGGCATTCTCTTCTAATATAAACTGGTTTCATCAAAATTTGTTCTGGCTTATAACCTTTTTCCTCGATAAGCTTCAAAAATTCACTGGGGAATTCCCTCGCTGCCTCTTGATCAGCTGATGCAGCTTCTCCTGATAGCTTAATGATATGCAAATTTAAACGCTTCTTTAAATTATCAAACCAGCCCTTACTCGCTAAAAAACAGGTAGAAGAATTCTCTTCATCATCGTCTTCAGTTCCACTCTTTAAATGTTCATATAGGTTAAGTGCTTTATTTCTTATTAACTCCATGCTAAGGGGAGCATTTTTCTGTGTTTTATCCTCTATCCACACTTAAGAGTTTTTCCATTTTTTCTAACACAGGGTCACGTCTACTTACAAAAGAAACCTTAGCGCTAGACGGAGTAGAAGCCATTACACTACTTCGTATTTTGTCTTCGACCCTTTTTTATAGAACGTATGGTTGATTCATTTACTCCATATTCTCTACCAATGGAAGCGTAACTTGCTCCACTTTGTAACTTATCTAGTATCATGATCTTTTCCCTCAAAGTCATGAGTTTACGCTGTCTCGTAGCTAATGCGTCCCTTCCACTTATATTAACACGTTTAGATGCCATAATAATGTAAAAGAATGGGTTAATTAAAAAAATTAAAAATGTTTATAAAAGCACTGTACAGGCAGTCCTCGACTTTCATACATTCGACTTTCATACAATTCGCTCTTTCGTACATTGTAAATTCTCGCCCCTAAACCGCCTTTTGTATGCCGAACAACGCCGAATTCAGACTTTCGTTCGTCAGCCGATGATCAAACATTTCGAGCTATCGCATAATGGCGCTGTCTGTCAGGCAAGCCAACACTTTTAATAAATTAAAGTATGTTACGTAATAATATACGTATTGTATGTAATGTAAGATTTGTGTGTAATGTTTTTTAATATTGTACTGAAATTTGACAAGATAAATACCACTGTAAAGTCGGTTAATAATCAATAAATTATTATTATTATTCAGTCTCGGCAATGTTACCATCTTTGTACGTACAGCAGTGTTTCTTTGTTTGTGCATTTTACACGTATTATTTTATAAACATGAGTGACAAACGGAAAATTGAAAGTGCTAATATAAGTGGAAAGAAACGTAGGACTCATAAACTTAACACGATTGAGACAAAGATGGAAATAATTAGGTGTGCCAAAAGCGGTGAATCTATAGCTTCAATCGGACGCTCATTGGACTTAAACCAGGGGGGTCAGTTGTGAAGGAGAAGGACAAAATTAAAGAAAACTTACGAAATGCTGGAAATATTTCGTCGAAGATTGTGTCTAAAAGGCAAGGTGTATTGATGGAGGAAATGGAGCGATCTTTAACATTATGGATTGAGGATCAGCATCAAAAAAACATTCCAGTGAGTCTTGCAATAATACAAGGTAATGCTCTCAGTTTGTATGAAGATTGGAAAAAATGCTTAGGAGAAGGGGCTGCTGATAATCCGGAATTTCAGGCTAGCCAAGGCTAGTTTGATAAGTTCAAGAGTAGGGCTTGTTTACATAACATTAAATTGACTGGAGAATCTGTGTGTGCGCGTGCGTGCATGCGTGTGTGTGTATATATATATAGAGAAAATATACAGGGCCGTGCCCAGACATTTTGCAGCCTGAGGCAAGATATAATATGGCGCCCCTTAATTTTTTTACTAAGTGATTTTATTATTTGTTAGTCGAAAACGATAGGGAATAATAAAAATCCATCTATTCAAATCCATAATCACTTATATTTATGAAAAATCTCAACTATACGTAGTTTAATTTTCATAGCATTTGAGTCATAATCTATTTTAAATTTTTCTTTGTGATTAATGAAAAATTATTTTCTTCATGATCTAATTGCTAATGCTTATGCCGTACTCTTAGTCTTTCTTCTGCAACAAACACTGGATCAATTTCTAGTTCTGTGATTTTTTTCTGCTGCTACTAATATGTCGTTGAATCCTGTCATGCAATAATCTTTTTAAAAAAATCAATAGTTTGATCAATGGCTTTAGTACATTCTGAAAGGCCAAGTTTAGGGCTTTTTAGTAATTTTGAGACAATGTTTGTTTTAAAAACTAGCCTTTCTTTTGTGATATTCAACACCAGATAATTTTTTATGGCCAACCATCGTCCGCTTTAAAAACTGTAAAATAGTAAGGTATGGCCTCTTAACTTTTTATAAATGTAATACTGAAAATATACTAACACTAACAATTATTTATATTATCAATTGATATTTGTAAAACAAAATACATTTACTCCGTTTTTTTGTGGACTGTCTTAATTAAAAAGGGAAGCGATAATTTTGAAGTTATACAACTAATATATATTTTCAACAATAAAATAACATAAAATATTAACACGCAAAGGTTTCCAATTAGCCCATAATCAAGAAACCCGAAACTCGAAAAGAATAAATCTATTTAATTGAAATGCAATTTAGCTCATAAAATAATGCAAGTTAACATGACTCAGATCTTCTGTTCGATTTATAAACATAAAAAAACATGATGTTAGTCAGTCGCGCATTAAAAATTACTCTTTGCACCACCACCTATCAAGCAAAATTGTTTTATTTTTCAGTTTTTGTCGTGATTTTACCAAAAATAAAATTAATAAATATGGATTTAAAGTATACATGATTTTACTGCAAAAATAAATGAAAATGGTTTTCCTACGTCTCTCAATAAATGTTTAATATAATATGAAATACTGACACCTTTATAAACCCTGTTCCTTTCAGTAAGAGGTATTTCATTGATCTGTTAGTAGGAAACGTAGAACGTATCACTTTCCTTCCTTCTTGAAATCGCACAAAATATTTATATCGAACTAATTTAAGACACAGGCCAACAGAGTCACCTAGCTCTTTCGCATTACTAAGTGAGAATGGTGAGAATGCAGCATAGGGCACGCTTCATAGCAGATTGATATTCCCCAGAATGGTTAAGCATTTTGAATATTCCAAGAAAAAACAATGAAACAGAAATATAAGACACGGAGGGATTGATTGATATTCCCCAGAATGGTTAAGCATTTTGAATATTCCAAGAAAAAACAATGAAACAGAAATATAAGACACGGAGGGACGCGAAACCCTGCCAGGGGTTTTCGCTGCCTTGATGAAAGAAGACCTCACCGCCATCAATATTTCTTGCCGATGGTCTCTTCATTTTGCGCCCCAGGGGATGTTCCCCCGGGGGCAATGCACTCTTTGACCATAGTTAGGCACGGGATGGATGAGAGGCATGCATTCCCTTGAGGGTGGGAGAAAGGTGATTAAGAAAGGAGAGGTGGGAAAGGAAAACGGGCATTACCCCCGCCGCCCTCACCCTAAGACTCGAAAGTTGATCAGTGGGAAACATTTTCAAGGGTTCCCAAGATCAAGGAGTCTTTGGAACCTGGTCAGATTTTCCAATCCCTTCTCCGCTTGTTTAAGGCTTTGCTTTTCCAAATGGTATCTCCGGAAATCTTCGCCTCGTTGTTACCCGCTGAACAGTGTTTTGAGGTTGCATTTTTACTTATATTTTCCAGAAAAAAACACTAACCATATCTATCGAAAACAAAATTATGTAGATATTTTCTAAATATTTGTGACTCAAATTTTCCGCCCCAAAAAATTCGGTGCCCCAAGTGGTCGCTTGGTCTGCTTGTATGGTTGAGCTGGACCTGGGCTTAGAAAGTAAATTAAAAATGAGTTGTACCAGCAAAATGATGGGTATATCGTACGATAGAAGGGAAATGAATCTCAATTACCACCTATTAAGGATAACCAAAGCCCATGTCACAACAATGTAACACTTAGCAGTATATAATTAAATTAAGAAAAATTGTGTATTGTGTTGTATTCTAATCCCGTTTTCAGCTTCAGAAGCCACAATTATTAAAATTTCATTTGGTTGCAGTATACATTTTACTTATTAAAACCATGAATTGTATTACTAGCATTAAACCTCAAAAAAGCCACAAATTTATTTTATAAAGAATTTTTCATTTTACGCTTTTTAGAGAGCAAAACATTTTTATTTCAAATTATTACTTTTGAGAAAAATCGTCTAACTCACTGCATTGAAATAGTTTACGACAGCTTATACGTTGACAACGTAAAGGATCCTTACTTACATTGTCAAATACGAAGATTTATTTCGTGAACAACAAAAATCCATATTTTCCTCTTCCTAGCTCTTATATGATCGGTGAAATACCGATTTAAAAAATTATTCGGAGAGAACAATATTTGCCGCAAAAAAGTATGCACGTATTTATATAAAATAAAAATGAGAAAGTCCAGTTATTTTTATTATTTAGATAAAGCAAAAAGAATATTTCGACAAACGAAAAAGAAGCGTTGAGTGAAAGAAAAATACTCTACCGTTTTCAAATACGAGTGCCCAAATATGGAGTTTTGAAGTGATAAAAACTATGAATTGTTTTCATGCATGCTTTTTTACTTTCTCATACACGAAGTATATTGAGAAAGTATTGTTATCCCAAATATGGAGTTTTGAAGTGATAAAAACTATGAATTGTTTTCATGCATGCTTTTTTACTTTCTCATACACGAAGTATATTGAGAAAGTATTGTTATCGCGAAAAAATTCGACCTTGATATTTTTACTGAAATATACGTTTTAGGTGTTGCTGAATCCGAAAAAGTGGTTTTTGCAATGCCGTCTATCTGTCTATTACTGGCTCTGGAGCCTAAACGGTAAAGCGAAAATGGATGGAATCTCGTACTTAAACATTTTATCATACTGAGCAGAGACTGTGATGAAATGGTTGACATTGATCAGTAATTAAGGGAAGTTTATTCTACGCATTTTTAAGAACAATTTGATTTTCTCAAAAATGGCTCTAACGATTTTGATAAAATTTCGTACCGTTACTTGAGTATACGTCTGGAATAATACTGCATATTTCATTTTTCTCAATGAATGAATATAAGGCTAGTTTATTCTATGCAACTTTAACAAAAATTGAATTTTCTAAAAACCGGCTGATACGATTTTCATTTTCTAAAGATAACCAAACGACGCATTAGTATATGATAATGTTTGTACAATGTATGTTGTACTGATTTTTTACTTTCTCATATACGAGTATATTGGGCAAGTATTGTTATCGCGAAAAAATTCGACTTTGTGATTTTTATGGAAATATACGTTTTAGGTGTCGCTGAATCCGAAAAAGTGATTTTCGCAATGTCGTTTGTCTGTCTGTTACTGGCTCTAGAGCCTAAATGGTAGAGCGAAAATCAATGAAATCTCATACTTTTATCATAGTGATCAGAAGCAGGGTCACGCCTACCCAGGGTGCAGTGGGTGCAATGCACCCGGGCACCAACTTGTTGAGGCACTTCTCGTCAAAGTATTTGTATCTATATATTATTGGAATTCGACTTGGGAATGTTTCCTCCTTTGTCCGAGTAAAAAGGGAAAGTTAGAGATTCTAAAAATCTTTCAGGCAAACTTTTTCCAATCCCTTGCAATACGCGGTCGCTAGAACACATCAGTGGCGACCGAAAATGGGTTCACCGTAGGAGTCGCCAAGAGGTGGGGGCGCTACTCTGCTAATTTCTATCCCGACCCTAGCGAGGAGCTCCAGCTGAGGCGGCAGTCCTTTCGTGAAGTACCATTGACCTTTACCACAAATCCTTTCGCTGGAAAAATACCAGGTGCCTACCCTTTTTCTCACACTTACCGAGTCTTGGAAATCCCAAATCTGTTTGAATCGGCTTGGTATGGCTTTTCCAAAAACTAGCTTTTCTTACTCCTTCACGATCTCCCACCTACGTTAAACGTTCATATTCATTTATAAATAGTACCAAATTCAAATACCGAAATAATTTCTCCAAATAATGAGAGAATTATTGACATCTACTTCTTCGTTGGATTTTAAAATATCTTTAAATGAAAAGACAAAGTTGGGACTTTGGCGTAGGAATGCATAAATAATTTAAGTTTTGTTTCCTTATTGTCAGAATAAATATCGAATCTAATTTGGTTTGTAAATGGACAAAAATATAGGAATTTTTGATTGATGATTAACCCTCCAAGGACGAGAATTTTTTTTTTCAAAAATCTTATTTTTAGTAGTTTTTTTCTTCAGATGGACTATTTGTATAAGGAAAAAATATTTTTTAAATTATAATAATCACGGGGTCTTCAAAATTACAATTATCTTATGAAAATGCGTGATTTTTATGTTTTATTTTACGAAACGTAAGATTTTACGGTGCATTAGAATAACTAGCAATTAAATGCAATGAAAATTCTACTTCAATAAATTAGTTATTAGAAAGGTACATCACTATATGTTCGAAAAAATACGTTATATAATATTTTTTTAACGTCATCGAAAAAAAGGAACATAGCACTGGGAAGGACTGACGTTCCCATATGGGAACGCTGTGATAAACAATGCAATTGTGACCACGGGAAGTAATCAATTCTGCAATTTTTTACAATAACAAAGAGCAGCAACATTATATTAAAAACATCAAGCGACAAAACCGCTGAAACTGTAAAAGACCAAGAGATATAATACTTACCAGACAGAAGGGTCCACCTCGAAAATTGTCCTTCTTTTGAAAAATCGCAAAAAATACTTCACTGAACCTAACCGCTCTAAGGTCGGAACCAAACTAAATCTCAGACCTCTTACATCCAGAAATAGCATATTACGACCCTTTTCAGATAGCTAGGGCATCGTTAGGTCTCCTAGAACAAAGGGCTGAAGCCGTTCCCAAATGGAGCCGTCAGTCCTTGGAGGGTTAAGATAACGGGACAGAGTATTGAATTATAATCATATGTGCGGCGAGTTTTATAATTTTCCTTCAGTCAGATATTAAATGATATTTTTATATTAATAATTATGCAACTAATTTCTTCAATCAATTTGTTATGGGATACATCGACAGAAATACATCTGCTTGTCTCCAAGTCGTATATGATCATACCACGAAATTCCGCTAGTAAGGGGGTGCCACAGAGATATCTTGCGCCCGGACTGGACATGCGAAAAAACTTATCATGTTGCGTACGGATGGCCATTCAAATGTCACTTGATTGTAACAAATACCTTATTTATTGATATCACCAGGGCCGTCTATAGGCGGTAAGCAGGTAAGGCACCGCCATAGGGCGGCACCTCACTGGGTGCGGCAAATGAGTTGATCTCGTATTTGCCCAAATTGCAGTAGTCATAACTCATTGTCGTTGAAAAAAGACAACATATTCATAGCCATCGAATACGAAAAAATATGCGGAGGCTAAAGTTTAGATGCAAATATGAAAGTCGGTATCAGTGCAAGGCTCTCAGTTTCTACCTGCCCCGGCGACCGATAATAAAAGGCGGCACTTGGGTTTCCTTATTTCCACTGCATCGGGCTTCGTTACACTTCCCAGGGGCTCTTTCCCCACCCCTCTTACATCCTTCGCCTTCCTCCCTCATCCCTCTCTTTTGTTCCCCTTGTGGTAACAAGGGCTGTAAATTCGACTGCCCCTGAGCTTGAGACGAAAATGGTATGGGAGAGAAATTTTTGTTCCTAGCGGATTCTTAGGAACCTGAAAGGCAATTAAAAACTTTTTAATAGCAAAATTAAAGTGACCAGATTTCCAATAGCTCACTGCTGTACAAAATGAAAAAATCGGTATAATGTACATTGTACAAACTTTCTCATATAGAAATCAGTGGAGGATCCAGGGGGCGAAGCAAAACCCAAAAAAAAATCAGATTCACGTTCACGAATCGACCAAGTGCGTCATGTATAAGTTCGTATGCTCGTACACCAAAGTGCTAAAAAAACGTTATACGTTATACGTTGTATTGAAATTATGAATTGAGTTTTTACTTTCCTATATATATAGTATATTGTATGTATAGAGATAGTATTGTAACCATGAAAAGAATCCTAACTCCATTAATGTATATCATAGAATTTCATTTTAAAAATGCCAATAATCAGGATTTTCACCGCAATGCAATGATGTAACTTTCAATCGTCTTATTTGCAAAAAGTACTGCAATTCTGCAATGATAGATTGGTAATTTCACCACCTGCTCTGAGGGTAGACTACACTGAGTCCAAGTGAGGGTCACTAATCCTCTCTAATGTGGGTCAAAATGGAAGAGCAGGTAGTCTTCCAGAACATGCCCCCTGATCTGATACATAAACCATTAAAGGTATTCTTCTCGATGTACAATTTATACATCGAATTTAATTATGATTATTGAACGTCATAAATGAAGCTTGCCTTGTTGTTTCGAATTTTAGAAGAGAGAGTTATCATTCTCTGTTCATTTATGTTTGCGTCTTTGAAAATCGAAGTACATACATACTTATCCTATGACCACCTTGTAATTCCGATTTCTTAGATTTTGGATTTATTTCGTGTTATTTTTTAAACTTCTATTTTCACCTTGTTTGTCCATCTGCCCATGTGCAAGATTCCAATTATAATAAAAGGCAGTATTAATTGGTTTGTCCTTTGACTGGTTGTTTGTTGGGTCCGTGTTTCACACTGTAGAGAAATTAGGACAATTCGTTAAATGGTGTACACAGAGGATCGAAAATTTGGCAGGATGTTTAAATGGGATATATGAAGTAACGGTGTAATATATCTCGAAAAATATCGCGAGATCGACCTCTAGGGATTATTTTCATTTCTCCTAAGATAATATGTAATATTTAACATTCCACTCAGCATCCCTTGTTCCTATTGCAAATGAATATTGGAAAATTTGACATGCATTCTACGGACCAAGAATATTTTAAAGAAGGAACATTTCTTATTTTGAAAGTCAATTTTTTTTAACTAACCATGCCAATTGTTGTATCATTTCACGTGTGTAATGCAAAAGTGTCAATGCAGTGCCTATATGCTCTTGAAAGAGATGTAGAGGGAAGAAGGCGAGAAGGTTGTAGAGGAAGGAGGTAAATATTGGTATTCAACCGGAAATATGGGAGGTTTTTTCAGGATACGCAAAAGATTCATATTTCATAACCTTTACAATTAGGTGCAGTGAATACAAATTTAGTCGACCAAAATTAATTCTAATCATTTAAAGATTTTCTGTGGATTTGTTCGTATTACGTGGTAATACCAGTGGGTATACACATCTTCAAAGTTTTCCAAGGGGCACACTGATAAAAAAGGTTGAATATCACGGAGATGTAGACGGGAAGAGGAAAGTGAGGGGAAGAAAGATCGGGTGGAGGGAGATAGCCTATTTGTGTCGAAGTATTTATCAGGTCGGAGTGGATTTTAACCAGTGCTCGAAATGGAAAATGTTACGATACGGAACGCTTGTATTGGTAGTGGAACGGAATTTTTACAAAATGGGACGCTTGTTATAAGGGACGGTATTTCTAAATGTCTGTCGAAACAGAACGGTATCATCGGCGTGTGTGACGAGCCGGAGCGGCGTTCCGGTGCGTTCCAGCTCATTCCAAGATGTGATTTTAACCTGCTTTAAGGGAAATAAATTAGTCATTTAAAATATACTTTGAGTTAATTTCAAGAGGATATTCAGGACAGTGACAATATAATTCATAGTGATTCAGTGATATGGATTTGTGGCCAGTTGGGGGCCGATTAAGTAAAATTTTCCCGGATTGGGAAAAATTGCATCCTCCCCTGGGTAATAGGCATCGATCGATCGATTGATCCCCCAACCATAAGCTCTGAATACGTGATTTGTATATTTATTGTTTATTATTCATCTACGAGTTAATTGCAATCGAGTGACACCCATGGTGCCAGTATTCCGTTTTAAAATGTTTAACCTTCCCCTTTCCTCCCCCTACCATAAGCCTTGAGTGCGTGATTTGTTTATTTATTGTTTATTATTCATCTTCGAGTTATTTGCAATCGCATGACACCCATGGTGTCAGTATTACGTTTTTTAATGTTTAACCTTCCCCCTTTCCTCTCCCTACCATAAGGCTTGAGTGCGTCATTTGTTTTTTTTGTTTATTATTCATCTACGAGTTATTTGCAATCGAATGACACCAATGGTGCCAGAATTACGTTTCTTAATGTTTAATCTCCCCCCTTCCTCCCCCTACCATAAGCCTTGAGTGCGTGATTTGTTTATTTATTATTCATCTACGATTTATTTGCAATCGAATGACACATGTGGTGCCAATATTCCATTTTTAAATCTTTAACCTTCCCCCTACCTCAAGCCTTGAATGCGTGATTTGTTTAGTTATTGCTTATTATTCATCTACGAGTCATTTGCAATCGAATGACAGCAATGGTGCCAGTATTTCGTTTTTAAATGTTTAACCTTCCCCCTTTCCTCCCCCAACCATAAGCCTTGAATATGTGATTTGTTTATTTATTGTTTACTATTCATCTACAAGTTATTTGCAATCGAATGACACCCATGGTGCCAGTATTCCATTTTTAGATGTTTAACCTCCCCCCTATCCTCCCCCTACCATAAGCCTTGAGTGCGTCATTTGTTTATTTATTGTTTATTATTCATCTACTAGTTATTTGCAATTGAATGACACCCATGGTCCCAGTATTCCGTTTTTAAATGTTTAACTTTCTCCCTCTTCTCCCCCTGCCATAAGCCTTGAGTGCGTCATTTGTTTTTTAATTATTTATTATTCATCTACGAGTTATTTGCAATCGAATGACACCTATGGTGTCAGTATTCCGTTTTTAGATGTTTAACCTTCCCCCTCTCCTCCTCCTACTCCCGTGAGCGTAATTTGTTTATTTATTATTCATGTACCAGTCATTTGCAATCGATTGACATCCCTGATGATAGTATTTCATTTTGTTATGCCATTTCATCTTCCTTCTTTCCTCCCCATACCCACTCCTCCTTAAATGCTAATGGTTTATTGTTACTTATTATTGTTGCCAACATTTCATTTATATTACTTCCGCTCTCCCCTCATCTTCATAAAGTGAATTGGAAATTTCGATGAATTGAATTGGAAAGTTCGATGAATAATACATTTGATGAATTGTTTTTAGGTGAATTTACTTTTTGGTGAATTGTGATTCGGTGAATTGCGATTCGGTGAATTGTGGTTTCGGTGAATTGTGAATCGGTGAATTGTGGTCGGTGAACTGTGTTTCGGTGAATTCTGGTCGGTGAATTTTCCGTAAGCCTGATTGTATGTATCTTAGAATATATAGGAACAGGACCGCATCAACCACGGTGCACATCTGTGCACTAGCATCATGTAGGCTCGCATAGCAATATTCCACCCATGGATGAAAAAAATTAGAGTGAACTATGGTTCTCTCTCGGGTTAAAGGAGTGTCAGCGGCTCATGATGAATTGGGCGAATACAGATACCAGATGCCAACTTATTCTGGCAAAAAGTGTAGGTAGAAACTGATAGTAAATTTTTAATGACAGAACTGCTTTTTTTGAGTAACAATAATAAACTTAAAACTCAATAATAACGTACAGCTTTAATATTATAAAAATATTACATCATGTCAATGTTGAAGATGCACCAACGGCAGTATAAACCGGGCATTTAAACCCTAAACATTTCTAGGTCGTGTAGATATGCGTAAACTTCATAGAATTCTTCGTCTTTTGCGAGTATGAACGTTGACACAAGCATTTTGCAGTAAATTTGCAATCAAAACTCGCTATTTTAAAAACTTGAACAGAAATCTTCATGTATGACGTGCTGTCTAATTTTCTACTGACATCTTGGGAAAAAAGGTGCGCAGAGTACATATTTGCTATATTTTATTGAATTTCACCACTGTAGAAATCGATTGCGATTGCTAGGTATAATTGATTTTGATAGTATCATTAATAGCTGACATCAATCAAATTATAGGAAACTTTATTTAGTGGATCAAGCTGTCCAAGAATAACAGTTTCTTACTGGTTGAAATTAAAACATCTGTCACATAGAATGCTCAAGAAGAATAGCGCGGAATCTAAACAGTATTTATATATATTTATATTATTATCTTTATTTCTGTTTTGTTAAAACTTGGATTGTACATGACTTTGATTTTGTATGAAAATGATTTCATGAGAAGTATTTTGAAGTGAAAAAGTGAGGGTCGACTTATAAGGCGAACATATGCCTAATCATGTATTTTCATTCATGAAAGTAGGGGTCGACTTATATGCTGGGTCGACTCATACTCCAGAATATACAGTATATATATGTTAACAAAAATTCAGTTTTAAGCAGAATATTTAAGAAAAACTAAAATTTGACAGGAGTAAACTGCTTCTTGCGGCTGACTGATTGTTATCAAAATCTTTTCAAATCTTAAGAATATATATAAAATCATAAATACAGAATTTCATGATGATCCGATGAATAGTTTTTGAGTTAGAGTGCCCACAAAATTTGTCACACATATTGGGACACAGACATCATCGAGAAAACGGTCAAAACGTGTTCAGGGGACCTCAAAACGTGTATATCCGTTGGAATCTTGAATTCGATTTATTTCATGAAAATAATACTTTCTCTATACTATACTATAAAGTAAAAAATCAGTGCAACATGAATTAGATGTGATTTTCATATCTGTATGCTTCTAGTGTGAACATTAATATCAGTGTTTAATATGTGTTTATTCATGGAAATTGTTTTCTCACAGTTTGACTTGTAGCAACAATGTTACTGGCCTTTGAACTTGGAGAGCTTAGCAGTAGCTGGGCGTTTGGACAAAATTTGTGTGTCACTGTCGAAAAACATCAATTTGACAGCTACATAACTTTTTATAAGATATTCTATTGGTACACCAAAGAATTGTTTTATTGTTAACGTTAAAGTAGTTTAAATTGAAAATTTATTATTTTTTTACTTTCAACTGTGGGAAATATGATTATCCTTAATTTGAACACACCAGTAAAATTGTCACTTCTTGCCAGTCACTGATAGATTATAATGTATGCATTTTATTTTCTTCAGTTTGTTAGTAAAACAGTTGTATTAAATAATTTGTGTATATTTTGGATATCTATGGATTTTGTTAGGCTGAAATACATAAACATGATATTTTACCTTTATGCGGTGGAAGTGTATACCTCAGTGGCGGATGGTGACTTTTTGGGGCCTGATGCTAATACTATTTCAGGGGCCCTTAACTGCTTATAATGGAATTTAAAAATAAATGAATATCCAATATGAGCAAAATTTATTTCTAACAACATTATACACAAATACTATTAAATTATCAAAAGAACATAAAATGGTATGCAAAATATCACATAAAAATGAAAGTTATTCTATCAAAGGAACATAAAATAGCAAGCAAAATATCACATAAAAATTTCTTGAATTGTGTTGGCAGAGGTGTGATATTTTTATTCATTTTTAATTGAATAAATTTAACAATTCACACTTCTTCATTCCAATAAACAATTCGTCAGTCTTTCCCACACCAGAGGATGGTCAGGTTCTGACCAAAATAATTAAAGTGTTACAAAAATAACTAGCGATATTAATATAAGAACACAAAATTTATCACATAAAAAACTAAAGTATTTTAAAAAATAAAAAAATATTTAAATTATATTATAAATTTCTTTCTACATTTGGCACTTGCATATTCTCGACTGGCTTCTTCATAAGTGACATATCTTGTAATATGACTTTCTATCGAAAGAATTGACAAATGACTCAGTCTTTCATCCCTTATTGTAGACCTGTATTTATTTTTAATGAAAGACAATTTAGAAAAAGCTCTTTCTTCTTCGCAACTCATTATTGGCATCCTCAAATAAATTTTCAAAATCGTGTTTAGATTTGGAAAAATACACACATTCATCCTTTAATCCTTTGTCTATGTCAACATTATAATATGTTGTAACAAATTTAATACTTTCGTCATCAATATTTGAAATCGTTTTGTTCCCCATATCCATTAGAAATTTAAATTTTTTTCCTAATTTTTTGTATACCTTTCCACTTTTACTTAGTTCTGAGATTAAAGAATCGAACAATACATTGACTACCCCAACACGAAATTTATCTCTACCTGTAAGTGGATCTCTGCCTTTTTCACTGTCTGAATATTTTTTTGTTTTAATCATCTAATTGGCGTTACTATAATTTTCTTCAATCTTGTTATTCATTTCCTTTGCTTTGAACTCATACTCCGTTAATATTTCATTAGAATTCTGTCTGATGGTTTTTACGAATGATTCTGAAGATGAAATTAGAGCAAAACCTTCACATAAGTCTAAACCAGGGGTTTGTAATTTTTTGCTTGTTTTATTAAATCTCTCAAGAATCTCTTCCCAAATTACGGTTAATATAGCCGTTTCTAGTTTTAAAAGCTTGTTGTATAATTTTTTGGCTTCCATTTTACAGTCGGCTTTTTCTAAATTATTATCAAAAATACTTTTCCGTATATCTAAAATGGTGTTGTAACTAATTTTTAAGGCATGGACAGCTTCATGATTACTAGACCATCTTGTCTGACAGGTTTTTTATAGAAAGGGGCAGATTTGCATGTTGATTTAAAATGTCCCATCTATGAGTAGATCAAAAAAAAAAACAAAGTGCTGAACAATTTTATAATATAATAGCCCAGATCTGTTGGTTGGTTGGTTGGTTGGGTTGGTCACGCTTTCACGATGGCCGATATAGAGCGTTTTAACAAACTTCCCGAATAGGTAGAAGATTGAAATTTGGCAAGGATGCTTGATTAACATATTTTAAGGTAATGATGAAAAAAAAGTCCAAAAAAGTCATGGGTTCGACTCCAAGGAAGACATTTCCATTTTCTGTAAGGTAACATGTAAAAATCAATTTTTTGATGTGCAGGCTTTTATTGTTTTGGAAATTAAAATTAGAAGGAATCAACATACGATCTTCAGATCTTAACCATTTAGAAGAAAAACTTACAAAGTTTCTTAATCTGTTCATCTTTTTCTGCATACAATTCAAAATCGCTCATGTTATACGTTTAATTCACATATTTTGTGGAAATATTGCCATTTTAACGGAATGTTGCCTTGGCTACCAATTATATTGTTAGACCTCAAAATCCTATTGTTATATCAATCCTTATGGGTGTAAGCGTGCTTTGTATGCTTTTAATACGAGAGAGAGGAGAGAGATAGAGGGGGGAGCGAGAGGGAGGGGGGGAGAGGGAAGTAGAGGGGGGAGGGGGAAAGAGGTTGAGAAGAGGGAGGGGGAGAAATGAGGAGGGGGAGGGAGATAGAGGGTGGGAGAGGGAGAGAGTGTGGGAGAGGGTGTGAAAGGGGGGGTGGGAAAGGGAGGGAAAGAGAGGCAACTATTTTAAGTTTAACTAAAGATAGCCCATCAACAATAGAATATACACTAGATATGTTGTATATGACAAAATATTTCATATGTGAAAGTGGGATATTAATTATTTTTAATGAAAATAATAATAATCCATCTATCTATCTATCAATAATTCCTTCGTTGATATTTCAATGGGCATTACACTAGTACCAAAATAATTGGTGATATCAGGTATAACACTTACAGCCTCTACTTCAACTAAATTTAAGGAGTGTGCCGCACATGGTACATAATCAGCAAATTTATTTACCTCTTTGAAATGTGCTTGCAGTCCATTATATTTTCCGCTCATATTTGCAGCGTTATCGTAGGACTGGCCACGACAGTTCTCAGTTGGAAGTCCAATTTCTTGTAAAAACATTTGTAAAGTGTCAAATAAAGACAGACCTGCATGACTTTGAATGGGTACAAATGATAAAAAAGTCTTTCGTAGACTTTCCCTTTTGTACAGTACCGTACAATTATTGCCAGTTGGTATGTATGCACCAAATCTGGTGTAGAATCTACAATCACTGAGTAATATTTAGTATCTTCGTCTTTAATTTCATCAACAATTTTTCTGCAAACTCATTTTCCCATTATTTCAACTCTTTCTTCGTAAACTGTTTTGGACAAATAATTTGAAATTTTATTTTGTTCAGACTGACATTTTATGATGTGCTGTCGTAAAAAGGGATCAAATTCTGCAATCAATTCAATGAGTCCCATAAAATTACCATTGTGTGGAGACCCCCACTTTTCATCGTGGCCTCTTAATGGCAAACCTCTTTCACTTAAAAATTTAATAATAGCAACAACATACATTAGGACATTGTAATAATATTCAGTATCATTTTTGATCTGTTTTTGGAACTGCCTATCAATAATATTTTTGTTTTCCTTTCGTGTTAACCATGTCAATATTGCTTTTTTATGATAAGTAGATTCCTCATGGTTGTCTAGAGTTTGGATTATATTAGCCCAATCAGAACGTCTGGTTGTTCCAAGAGGTGTCCGTAACCCCTAGAATATTTTGCATGCTAAACAGTAAACGCATCCCCTACTATTAGAATAACATAACCAGGATCTAGTCAGTTTTTGTCCATTTTTTAAACGTTTCTTGAAATATTTATTAGTAAATTGTTTGTTCTGATCCTTATAAGATTTATTTGAGTCAAAATAACAGTTGTCTTGCTTCCCATTTTGAAAAAACAACGCCTCTTTTGAAAGACAATTATTAACAAATTCTTCATTAATTGAGTTAGGCCATAGTGCTAAGTCTTTATACTTATCAAACTCTTCTAACATTTCAATTATATTGCAGGCTTCGTTTTCCATACACTTTTCTTGGTTGGTTTGACCGGTGTCCTCATTATTTTTTTCTTCCTCTTTATATTCATCTCTACCTATCTCGAAATTTTCTTCAGCATTTAGTATATTATGATTGTTTATATTACTTTCAAAGTCATCCTGTGAAGCCAAAGTAGAAGGTAGGTATGAAAAAAAACTCGAAAGTTTTTGGCATTTTGCTAGTTCTGCCTCTTGTCGTCCCTTAAGCTTCCTTTTCTGACTTGCGCTCAGATATTTGCGTTCAGACATTTTAAGTAGGGCCTATCTAAAATAATTATACACAGGTAATTAGCAAAGAAGAACAGAACAAAGTTAAAATATGAATTAAACTTACAAAGTAGTATTTTTAAATTTTATATACAATGTACAACATACCCCTTCAGTTGTTGCAGATGTTGCGAACTGCCACTACTGACTACAGTGCAACAAGAATATTATATCTGTTTTGTAAGCACAACATTCACTGTGCTAGACGAAATTTGGTTTCTTCTGAGCATACACTTCATCCCTCATCTTCCCCTGCCCTACGTTTGTCAGCACCCAGCATCGATTCACCATCGATCATCGAGTCACTCGTCAGTCGATCTTACGCCAGGGTTTCCCAAACTTTACAGACCTGCAGACCGGTTTTTTTGATTGTCAGTTTCTATGACCACCTTAATACATGTGTGTGCTATAAAGAATTACTGGAACCTAATATTAAATTTTCAAATATTTAAATAAAATTATTATAAAGATGCACTAAATATAGTATTGAGATATTTAAGTAGCAACAGTAAACTGTTTCAAAAATAAATTAAAGACCCGACCAATGCCGGGTATTTCTGCTAATAATAAATAAATTTTAAAAAATGGATGTATACGATACTGCTATGTATGTTGTGCACGCACATCATACACCAAAATTTACTTTAGTGCTATAAAAGACTTAAACGAAATAGAACACGCAATCATTACTTGTTAATACTCACCTAAATCAGTGGAAGAGTTAGATTGGACGAAATCGGATGGCTTGGACAAATTAACTTGGATGTCTCGGCCACTCTGTCGATTAAACTCATTAGCTCCATTCACCCAAACTGAGCTCCTAGACTACTAATACAGTTAGGATAGCAACTGGGCAGAATAAGTGCATCGATTTCAATCTGCTACAAAGTATCACATATAAAGCAATTATTCCAAAATCGCTATACGTCATGTTTCGTTTTCTGCTGGAACAGAATTTCATCTTAATGTGTTGCATTTCATTCAAAAAAGGTACATAGTTTAAATTTCGAGAAATTCTGCCCTGTTCATTGTTTCCACTGTGTCACCGACCATAGCTATACGAACTAATACACTAACACATACATCAGAGTCAATTTAATTTGCGGCAGAAGAATACTTATGTGCAGTAGGATAGTGCAATTTAAAAAAATATTTTCAGAGGACTGGTATTTTTTTTCCCACGTACTGGTACCGGGCCGCGGACCACACTTTCGGAAACCCCATCTTATGCCATTGCACTGAGTAGATGCTACATCGTTTTGCCTCGGTATTAAATCTTCGTTCACGACATGCTTGACTCTGGAGTTAGCGCTTGACCCTCTTACTTTTTACTCTATTTTTATTACTAGATAAAAATAAAATTAAACAAAATTGTATAATTTATATAATTTAGAGAGTATAAAGTGAAGTGGGGCCCCCTTTGATCGGGGGCCTGATGCTCCAGCATCACTAGCATCCATATAAATCTGCCACTGGTATACCTATTTCATTAAATTTGTTTTAATTGGTTAAAAGTCCAAAAAAGTCTCTTTTCTGAGCCACTTAGTTTGTTCACTCTTAAAAAAATATATTGTGTTGTATTACATCTTTAATAATCCTTTCTTATTTGAAAGATATTTGATGAAATCTTGATAATATATGTTTTGTGATGATATTTATATGTTATATTGTCATTTAAAAATGATTCTCTCTTTTTTTTTTACAGAAAATTGCGCCGTGACACAATTGGTAGCAAAAAAGCAAAGAAAAAAAGAAAAAAGTGAATAGACGTGCTTGATTGAGAAGATTTCAAAGTCATTCGTTAATATATTTTTATTATTGCCAGTTAAATTCTATTTTATTCGATGCATTGTTTTAAAATATAAGGTTTTTATATAAATATTCTCTTTTATAACCCAAGTGGTGGTGTATATTTTTGAGTCATTACACAACTGGTTCAATCTCAATGAATGATATTTTTATGTATATGACATAGCTTAATACAAAATATTTCATTTGATATTGTGTTCTTATTTGTGTTGTTCTTCTTGATATGGTTCATTGCATATTTTGTTTAAAAATTTTCCAGATTTTATTGTATTTTGATGAATGTTGTTTCTGTGGCCTAATCTTTAGAGAACAATAAGTGACCATGCCAGACTGTGGTGGTTCATTACTGTTTACTCGGTTGTGTCCTTGGATCATTGCTACTCGTAGACCTTTGTTGATGTTGCTGCAACTGGTTGCTAGCTATGTCTAAATGTAAGAGACTGTGGTGCTTCTTGTCACGGTACGGAAATTATGAGAACGGCACTGTCTTACATGATGGTTCTGATGACAATTGTAACATAAGTTATTAGCTTTAATAAATTGTATGCGTTTTGGTACACCCGCTTGAGCAAAGGCTCTGCATTTGTACAAGGTTTGTGGCTCTTTGCAAAACATACATTGATCTTTGGTTATTAAATGTGACTGCCATGGCTGACGAGTATGTTTAATATTGCTTTCCTGAGACTTGTGGATAATGACATTAGCCTTGTTTTGGTCAGGTAGCATAGCTTCCAAAGCCTTGCATCTTGTTTCTAGGAATTCACATAAATCGCCCAATGTCGAGAATTGTTGTGAAGCTGATGATTGAAGTTCCCATTCTTTCCTAATAATACTATCTATTCTTTCAAGAATCATTTGAGACAGTAATAATTCATGCACAGGCACTTGAATATCTAATGCCTTGATTGCATTCATATTGCTTAATATTTGATTTAACAGTACTCCAAGATCTGCAGCAGATTGCTTATTCATTGTTGGTAAGTTCAATAAGTGTCTAATATGCGCAATAGCAATTAAACGTGGATTATTATAACGATGGCAGATCAAATCCCATGCTACATCAAAAGTTTTACTAATAACAAGTAGATTTTCTATCAATTTATGTGCTTCTGCAGGTAATGAACTTAACAAATAATGAAATCATTGAATATCATCTAGTGCTTCATTATTAACAATAAGAATAGTAAACATCATAAAAATGTCTAAATTGAGTAATATCTCCCACAAAAATAGGTAGTTTAATAGTCGGGAGCCTTATTTCCTTCTTACTCGCAAACGAAGAATGGTTGGACAGTAAATTTTCTCCGTTATCTGACCTTTTACTGGTGGGAGATTTGTTATGTTTCTTCTATTAAAATTAACATCTTTGTTTTAATTTTTAAATATAGAGCTTCAAACTTTTCCCTATCTTCTGCATGCGTTTCAATATCATCAATAAATTCTAACTCTTCCTGAGCAATTTCAAATTTCTGTTGAATATCAGGTAATGCTTCTAGCCGTGTTTTTTTGCAGTTAGGTCTGAACCCCTCTAAATATTTCCCAAAAATGTCGAAATGCGGGTCAATTGACCTTTGGCAACAGCCCTTCTCGTTATTACTCATTTCTTATTCTCCTTTTCCATACTGAAAATTAAAGGAAAACAAGGAACATAAGACAAATAAAGTATGAATGAAAATATAAGGGAACCAGACTTGGTGTACTTAGATCACTCTCGCAGCAACTGATGATTCGTCTGTAGGACCCAGTAGCCGGCCGCTATGCAAGGATGTGTCTCGTTGTCGATCGGTCGCGATCTCTGAGTCTTTGCTTTGCCCGTATGTTGACGGAGTCTTGAAAGTGCTTTTCACGAAATATAAATCCAGCTCGAAGGACCAAATGTTCCGATGGTGACTTGTTGTGGTAAATGCAAGTGGACTGTATAATTTAATAAGGCTAAACATAGGTGGAACAATCTCCAGATTTATATTTCTTCGACACAATTAAGGGGTAAAAAACAGACTTAAAAAACAGAACACTTGAAATGAATCCTTGTTAGCACTGTGTATCTAAGCACGTTGGTAGTTAGTGTTTGAATCGCACCTTTTAAGAGGATAAACACTACCATTACACTTGGTGTGTGGAGCTCACCAAAAAACATCTCGTCGTGAGAGCAATCATCTATGAACTGGCCTCCGTCACAAAGGCAACCAACGGCATTGCCTTCCCTTTCACTACAAAGTAACTCACAACTCTGAACACACAATGTATAACTCACATACATTGCAACTCGCATACAATGCAACTCACTGATCCCGAACAAGATCAGTAGTTCTCAACCTTTTACCTCCATTGGGCACTTAACAAACTGTGGCATATGGAGGCGGGCACAGGCATAAAAAAAGTGTTAGAAATCACGAGAAATGATGCAATGAGTTATATAATTTAATATACACTCATGCCTCGTTTAGCATAAAGGATACATTCTGAATGGTCTTTGCACTAAACAAACCGATTATAACATGTACTTAGTAGCGATCAGTTCGCGAAATTGCAAGGTTCGCTAATGTTACTTTTTGTATTTGTTTAATGTTAATTATCATTAAAAATTAATATTAATACAATTTTAAATCTTTCGCAGCATTGCTCGCATTTATGATAGATCGCTAGGTTCTGCGAGTTATCATTTTCGTCACTGCAGCACTCAAATCTATGCGCAAATCACTTATTGTATGAATGTGTGGGAGTATTCGCCATTTTAAATAATTGCTTGAAATTCGTCAGGAAAATTTATAGCTGCATCTTTATCAGCGCTTGCTGATTCACCTGTCACACGAACGCTATGCATATTTGCACGGTGTTTAAAATTTTGAAACAAACCGGAACATGCTTGAAATGTTTCTGAAGAATCTCCACCCTCTTCTTGCTTTACACATTCAAACAGGGAAAGCACTTTACTGCAAATTATTGCTTGATTAAGGGGTATGTGTTCATTAGAATGCTTAGAGTCAATCCACAACACTCGGAGTTTCTCCATTTGTTCACGCATATTACTAACAATAAGTGATTGTGTGAGTTTTTTTCAGTTACTGCACTGGCTGCTTCAATGGAACTTTTTATTTTGTTTTTATTTAACAAAATTGTATGAACTGTAGAAGTTGTGAAGTTAAACTTACGTGCAATATTGCTCTGATGCTCACCTTGTTCAACACACTGAATCATTTTAAGTTTTTCCTCAAGATTTATGCTGTTCCTTGATAATTTAGGATTATCTTGTACACTTTTCTTAATTTTCTCCTTTCTGCCATGATTTACTGCAATTATTTCCCCCTCTTTACTATTAAAATGTTTTTTTTGCCATAGATACCGTATTTACTCGCGTACCCCACACATATTTTTTCTCGAAACGCCGAGGATCTCTGAACAGGTTATATAAATTGTATTGATAGTAAATTCTCTGCAATATGCTTGCGTCTACGTTTATATTCGTAAAAGACGTCGAATTTTACAAAGTATATGCGTATTTATGCGACCAAGCAAGCGTGTAAGTTCCACCTGCGCTGCAGGCAAAAACTCGCAAAAGTAGGCAGAAAGAATACGCCGACTAACTGATAACTATAGTTCAATGACTACTGAGGATTTGCCAGCTTGAGAATATGTAGGTTCAAGTTTGGTTCTTTTCCCTCATCCACTTCAAAGAATTCGGAGTGGTGAAATTTTGTTGCGAATGAAAGATTTCATCGTACGAAAGGAAGACGGAAATCCACATTTCAAATGTTTGGACTCGTTTGTTCATAACCTTCCAATATTTACTCACAGGACAATACGCGAAAAAACTCTCCATCCACCTAAGGAAGTTCCCGTTCATAGATGAACAAATATTTCGTGAAGCTCCGCATCTATGCGTAATATTACGTCAAAAACAGTGAAGTGGGGATGAAGTTGCGTAATATTACAACAAAAAGTTAAGGGGTTAACAAAAGAGGAGTATCGGTGAGGAGATTTCTGCTAGTATCATCATAAAGAGATCATCCTATTAAATTGTGTCCCCTAGAAGGGAGAAAATGCTTAACTTGAGTGGACCTTGTTTCAAGGAGTGGGAATCGGTGACTTAAAAAAAAAACTTATTCTGGCTCTAATTAATTTTTTCCCTCCGAACCGGCCCAAAAATGGAAGTGCGCGGGGTACACGAGTGTGCAAGTTACATGAGTAAATACGGTATTAAACAAAACACTGCAAATATGTCATTGGAACTGATTACGTGAAAACAGCTTTCCTTTATATTTTAAGCAAACAAAAGCCAGCAAAAATGTGCACCGTGAACAGTATTTTCATTTTGCAGTATGCACCATACATACAGTATGTATTGTATTAAAAAATAAATATACCACGGGATTCCAATTGCGCTGTATCGAAATTGCTCTAAACAATCATGCGCTAAATGAGGCATGACTGTATTTAATTGATTAATGCTTAAAACAATTAAATTCTGTGAAAAGAAAAAATTATTTTAATACTTTTTTTTACTTAGCACCATGAGCAGGAACATACCACATTAATGGAATACTTGAGAATCGATGTTGACAGCTGCTTGTAGTTGGAAGTGTAAGATGATGTCCTTGCTCGTAGGCATTCATCTAGATGGGTATCAGTCAATCTCAAACAGCTCTTAGTTTTAATTATCTTCATTGATGAGAAGAGGGATTCACATAGATAGGTCGATCCGAAGTAGGATCTTATTCTTAAAGCAGTACTGCGCAAAGTGGGGAATTTAGTAGACCCATCAAGTTTCAAAATTTGTCTTCTTTTGCATGGGACTTTAAAATTATATTACTTTGTAAGGTTAGTATCTCTAGTTCAAGATCTACCACTTTATCTTGAGGTAATTTTGAAACGTTGGTCACGTCAACAGAGCAAATTGGATTTAAATAAAAGGAAATTGGGGGTTCAATGTCAGCAAATTGAAGAAATTTTCATTGAATTGATTTTTAAGAATTTCATGTTGGTGAGTGAAGTGAGCAGTGTTGATATTTTTAACTAGTTGTTGCTTCAAAAAGGGAAAATATTGAAGGTTTTTCTTTTCTAGATGAGATTTCCACAGGTCCAACTTGGATTTGAATGTGTTATTTGAACTCATCATTTCAGCTACCTCTTTTCCTCTTCCTTGGAGTTCCAGGTTCAAGTCATTTAGTTTTTCAGTTGTCGGTCAGAAAAGCCAAGTCTAATATCCAGTTGAAATGAAGTTCCTTAAGATGTTCATTTCTGGATTTAAGAAACTTGTATATCTTCTAATAGATTTATAAATCGAATTAGAACTTTTCCTTTTCTCAGCCATCTAATTTCTGTATGAAGAATGAGATCTTTAAATTCAGTATCACAATCCTGTGGAAGGGCCTTAACCCTTTCCTTCCTGAAATTTAAATAGCCACGTATCTCTTTCCCTGCTAACTCAGCCGAAACCGGCCGACTACTTTTTTCCCTTTCCGTACTGACTCGGCCGAAACCGGCCACTCTGCTTTTCCTTTCTGCACGTTATCTTTTAGGGCTTATGAATCCCTTCTTTGTGTTGCTAGTGTTTATGCCTAATGTATACAATTCTCTCCTCTTGCATTTCAAGATGCTGACTCACTATGCACTGCGTGGACCACTTGAGAAATTTATTTTTTCCATCTGCCCTTCAGTTCTAGCCAAGGCATCTTTGAGTGAGGATGTTATTGCGGAAGAAGTGTAAACACTTCTCTTCTCTCGCATTTCAATATGCTGACTCGCTAAGCACTGCGTGGACCACTTGAAAAATTTATTTTTTCCATCTGCTCATCAGTTCTAGCCATGGCATCTTTGAGTGAGGATGTTATTGCGGAAGAAGTGAACAGAGACGATATTTCGAGTGATGGTGATACTGCTAGTTCCTTGGATGTAGACAGGAAATTTATTGAAAGTATTCATTCAAGCGATAGTGAATTAGAGGAGGAATGTATACCTTCTAGGAGTGATTTGACAGGTAAAGATAGATTACAAGACGAATAGAAATATACTTTACATTATGAAGTGCCTCGTGATTTTGAGGGGGAAACGGGACCAAAACACGACTTACAAGTAGGCTCAGATGAATTTTCATTTCTAAGATTTATGTTAGGAGGTGAATCGTTTTTTTATAATATCGTAGATAACACCAACAAATATTTAGAATATCGCCAATGTTGCTCAGGAAAGGTTGACAAAGACTGGGTAGATGTTACTTACGAAGAAATAACGGCCTATATCGGGATTCTTGAATATATATGGGATGGTTTGATTTGCCAGAAAGCAGGGATTATTGGCAAAGTCAGGATATTGACTGCCCTATGATTCAGAACTGCATGATTTTCAACATGTATTGTCACATTACCAAGTATTTTCATGTAAGTGATATTACTTGTGAAAAAATGCAAGATGAAGAGGGCTAAGATATTTTACAAAAAGTCAGACCATTGTTAGATGTTATGGACACTTTTCACGAGAAATATAGACCCGGTCGTGAGTTTCCTATTGATGAAGCAATGGTGGCATTCAAAGGACGGCACCACATAAAACAGTATGTGAACAGTAAGCCAACTAAATGGAGTTTTAAAATTTGGGTTATAGCGAGTCCGCATGGCTATGTACTGCAGGGAAATGTTTATTTAGGAAAAAAAGAGAGTAAAAATAAATACATGCTCCTAGGAAGTCAAGTAGTAATGAATTTGCTTGATAAGCATCTTGGTCTAAACCACCATGTCTATTTCGATAATTTTTTTTCAAGCGTAAGGCTAATGAAGTTACTGCACACCAAAGGAACTTATGCATGTTCTACCACTAGACCATCTCGTAAGGAATGGCCCGCAGAATTTAAAAATCCTAAAAAACTAAAACTTAAAAGAAGGGAAAGCAGAAATATACAGTGTGGAAATGTAACAGCAACTGTGTGGCATGACAATCGAGATATTTGTGTCCTTTCAACCAATTGTGACCCAAATAAAAGTGCGTCAGTTCCTAGAAAAACAGGGAAAGGGAATAAACAAATCATGATTCCTTGTCCCCAATCTATTGCAAAGTACACTAAATACATGGGTGGGGTAGACAGAGTGAACCAGAGCAGATGCTATTATGATTTGGATAGAAAAACAGTGATGTGGTGGAAAAATTTATTTGCGTTTTTAGTGAACACTGCCATTGTTAATAGCTATATATTGTATAAAGAAACTAATTCCCCATCGAGTTCTCGGCACGGATATATGCAGAAACATTACCGACTTGCTATATATAAACAAATGATTGGGAATTTCTCCTCTCGCAAAATTTCCGGCCGTAAAAGAAAACTACTGGCTGTGTCATTGCAAAACAGTCACACGCTAGTGAAAATTGAAGGAAGGAAAAAAGTCTGCACCTGCTGTAGTGTTAAGAAAAGATGAACTCCAGCTGGAAGGACCATTGAAACGTCATGGAAGTGCAAAATCTGTGATTTGCCTCTGTGCAAAGTGGGATGTTTTTTAGAATATCATCGAGAAAAAGGAGTGGCTTTGGGGAACTAAGAACACTAAAAGGTAGGAACATTTATTCTAAATAAAATGATATTTACTTAATATATATGATAAATTTAATAATAATAGATCAAGATGTTCCAAAGACGTCATAAGTTAAATAAAGAAATTACCGTAGAGGGTCCCAACCGCAAAATAATATGGTCAAAACTGGGGATACGGGGGTATTTAAATTGGCTTCTTAGTGGAGAATTCGACTCGGCCGGATTAGTAAGGAAAGGGTTAAAGAGTCTGTGTTGCAAAGATGCTGCTTGAATCGAATTAATGATTTTAACAACTACTTTCATAACATGATGGAAGTGTATTACTATAGCGCACAAAGCCTCTTAGTGTAATATACAGTAATATGATATAAACTTTGGGATTGTTGGGGTCCTTTTTACAGAGGGCAATAAATCCATTGTTGCTTCTCACCATTGCAGGAGCCCAATCAGTTGTGATTGACGTTAGCTTATTAAATCCATTTTCAGAGCATAACTTTGAAAGTATTAAATATATCCTCACTAGGGATTGCAGCCCCGGAGGAATTTCACAATCCCGGGACTTTAGGATTCTAAATTTTCAATCCCGGGATCCCTATCCCCTTTTATTAAATTTTATAAAAATATTAAAACCATGGTTTTAGCTACAGAAACTTTTATTCATCCCATTTCCATAACGCATATGCTTCACTGTAATAAGTGAAGGTAGAAGACAGCAACACAGGTGAAACAATAATAATAAAACATACTATTATCTTATAAAATACCAGTAGTTTTACTGTATGCTGCTATACGAAAACGAATTCAATTTACACTTTCACTGTATAATCAGGTGCACTTATATTATAAAGCACAAGGGATGAACAGCGACGAAGATGTTGGGCCGAGCAACACCAAAGAATGCCACCAACTAGCCGTAGCAAGCGTTCTATCTTAAATGTGAGCAAAGTGTTTGAGAGAGTAGTTTCTTTTGTTTATACCGACGCGCCCGGCCAATCTTTCTACAACCGGCACAAGAGTGAAAATATTTTCAACTCACTAGAGCTGGAGCAGATTTTTGACTGTGAAGTGTGATGCTATGGGAACCCAGTAAGAAAGAAAAATGAAAAAATAATACATTATATTCACAGACATCTTGGAGCCACATAACAAATAAAGAAGATACGAATTCATTAAGGGTATATGAGAGAGACAGCACTTGAGCTCAAGAGCTGAAAGAAATATTAAACTGCCCCAAAGTGGTACTATGGGAACTCCAGGGTAAAATTAGAATATGCCTTAACGTAAACAAAAACATTTAAATGCAGTTGGACTAAACTGAAATGAAGATTCGTTGAGGGTACTCGAGTATGAATGTGATTAATGCCTAAAGATGAGCAAGGAAGCAAAAGATCCTGCCACTTTAGAATGGAATTTGAGAGCCTGCAACGTATGTCTCACGACTAGGACAAAAGTGATATTGCATTAGCCAAATCTTATATGCCCCAGTTTGGAAACCACTAACCTAAAAAACGATGTTTGACGGAATTCGTCGGACCAACTAATTTCGTGTATAGAAGCAGACAAATATCCGAATGATGAAGCAAAAGATTGTGAATGCTCATTTGTTAACAAAAATTTTCGGTTCATTTATACATAAGCTTGAAGCCGAACAATGACGGATAATTCTTTATTAGCAATTAATATAAATACTATAATAATATTTTCAGATTAGTCTCGCTATAGAATTGAACCATTGATATGTTAAAACAGCGAATCTCAGCACAAAAATGACTAATATTAAATATTTGTAAATCCCAAAATCCCGGGATTTCCTTGATAAAAATCCCAGGATTTTGGGACTCGGATATTTAGCGGGATCCTGGGATTTGGGATCCCGGGATTGCAATCCCTAATCCTCACCTCTGGCCCTGGCTTTCATCAGTAATAATTTCAGAAACTCCTTTTTGATTGTAAAATCACTAAATGCCTACACTCTTTTAGTAATTGTGCCATTTGAGAGTTGCAAATTTTTTTATTTCTGACATTTTCTTTTTTATTTGAAAAGCCATCAAAAACTTGCTCACCACATGCTATGAATGCATCCTTAATAAACTCTCCGTCTTCAAACAAGTTCTTATTTGAAGTTAATAAATGTGCAGTTCTGAAGAAAGCTATTATTGTTGCATTTTTAGTTTTTGCGACAGACTTTGTAAATACTAATTACTGTGCCAATAATGTACTTTCTTCTAAGTTCTGAACCCAATAGATCCTTTACTTCAAATGATGAATGATGAGTCTTGAAATGTCTTTCAATGTTGTGCCTCCTTGGCAATGCCACAGTATTAGAGCACAGGAAACAAATGCATTTTCCCTTAATATCGACAAAACAAAACTCTTCCTTTGACTCAATTTAAAAATTGTATGTTTTTGATCTATTTTTGTCTGACATTTTTATTAACCGTACTTTATGGACACTATAAATAAAAAAACTGAGTGAAACGTATAGTTGAGAGCTGGAGTTGGACTGAAGAAGCAAGTCAGGAAACTGAAGGATATGCAAAGATGGCGTTGATCGCAAAGGTTTCATTTGTTCGGTGGAAAGAATGAGTATTGAAGTAATGATAATCTCACCGATCTATTATTATCGAAGGGAAAGATAATTCTGACAGAGGGAAACAAATATCATTTACAATGTAATTATTTGTAAGCTAGTGCATATGAGACCAATTAACACTACATTTACATGGCTGCACTACAACAGTTCACTTACTGGTCTCCTTCCAGACATCTTGCAGAAAGGTAAAACACCACAGGCACCATAACAAATTGCGGTATTGTAATATGGATTATTCACATTATTCACTTGAACTACAAAGAAAGGAGAGTGATTAGGAAAATGGCTACACATCTGAACTATTTCAGAGGAAAAAATAATTTTGTTAACTTCCACAATTTCTTTTTATTTCACGACCGGTTTTGCTAAATAACTAGCATCATCAGGTGAGCAAAGCACTAAAAAATATTCTTTATATACTAGGTCAGGGGTGGGCAAACTTTTTACAAGGTGGGCCACATTAATAGTTGTGGGTGGTTAGGTGGGCCACATTAGGTCTCACATAGGAAGTAATTTGAGAGAATACAAAGGGTCCTATTAGTGAAAATCAATTATTGATACATTTTTAATACAATAGCTTCGTTATTTAAGGTTTTCCGGGCCACATAAGGTGCTCTCATGGGCCAGATGTAGTTTTTCCACCCCTGTACTAGGTTGACGGGAGAAAGGAAAGCAAAGGAGGAGAGAGAAAAAAAATGACGGAAATTAATAATAATGTTTCATGCTGGCAATAAATCCCATTCCTCGGCAACTTGACATATAAACTGGCTAAATTATTTCCAAAATACAATCTCAGACCTGCCTTATACATCACCATCAACTTAGTGAAAACATTTGTTAGGGTTAAAGATCCTATAGACAAACTCTCAAAGAGCGGGATTTACGAACTGAAGTGCATTGACTGTGAGGCCCACTATATCGGCCAAACTGGAAGTAAGGTGCAACAAACATGAACGGTGTTTTGCATTGTAAAATCCATCATCACATTTTTCCAAGCATCTTATGGAGGACAGACACAACTGATTTCATCCCGAAACTGCTCCATGTGGAAACGAAGGGGTACAGGTTGGACACACTGGAGCAATTGGAAATTGTAAATTTTGAGCCAAAAAGTTTACTGACTAATGAGTTTCGTTTTCAAAATCCCTCCCCCTTATTATGTGTACCCAAATTGACTTACTTGTAAATACTTTGTCTTTTTCGGCCTCTCTCACTTCTTACCTGCTTCCTTTGCCACCAATGGTTGCTTTATTACATTATAACGATTACCACCCCCACCCCCATCATCCACCAATTACCCCAGGGTTGTTTTTTTCTCTCCTCTCCTTTGTTTTCCTTCCTTCCGTCAACCTAGTATAAAAGCACTTTCCTCACCTGATGATGCTAGTTATTTAGTGAAACTGGTCGTGAAATAAAAAATTGTGGATGTTAACAAAGTTATTTTTTTCCTCTGAAATATGAGTATTACTTACCATAAAGTTGAGCCAAATTCCGTGGATTTTAACATCCAAACTACAGGAAAACTAACATCAGACTGACTTCTCATGCTTTAACCCTGGCCAAAGAGACACTGCATTGTCTGTGAAAAATACGAGGCTCTTGTTTGTAGCAAGTCTTTACATTCTTTGAAAACAGACTATTGATCTTGACCACATGAGTGTTGGCTCTTTAATTAACTTTTAAATACTTTTTTTTTTAAATAATGGCCATGGCTGTTTTGAGGGATAGTGCTATCGAGGATATTTTAAAAATTTTGAGACTTATGATGAAACAGAGATTTCTAGTGTTAGATACATAGAAGGTGAGCACCAGAGGAGGGAGAAAAGCTCAAGTTGATGAAGTTGCATGGAAAGAACCGGGTCATATCTTGTCACAGGCAACAGGATGTCTGGGCACTGTTCTGGTAGTAACAATTATTTTCATGAAGCAAATGAGTTACTGCTATTGTTCGTTTTGGCATTAACAACGTTTTTGGCAGCATTGCAAACTAAAATATTAGTAACAAAATTTTCAAGACTTGTACCATTGAATAAGAGATTATGACCATCTTTATGTGTGCAGAGGAAAGTTGACACCTAGAAATGCCTCAGCAGGCACCATGTTGAGAACCTCTGCAGTAGATAGATAAAAATTACAGGTTGGCAACACTAATGTTTACTATTGTCATAACCTCACCTGCAAAAATTGTTTTGTATGTAGATTAACAGTATTTTTTAGTGAAAAATGTTTTTTAAAATAGTAAACAGTGTTGCTAATCTGTATTTTTTATCTCTCTACTGTATAGAGACATTTTGAACGCCCTGTATAATAAGACAGCAAAACCTAATAATACTTTAAGAATCAAGTATCATAATGATGTGGAATAGTATTTGCTATCCTAGAAATAATGTGATTTCCTGCAAATTGTTTGGGGATATATTTTTATATGTAATTTGAAATATGGTGCAATTGGTTATTAGAATTTTAATGTAACTGTATAGTTCTTCCATTTTTAAATTGAAAGTATAAAAGCTATGGTAGAATTATTTCAGAATCATTTATTTTCTTTGATGCTGGTATGCATCATTGCTCTATTTCATTGCAAAATAACCATTTACAAAGCATTATCATTTAATATCATCTCTATTTCTATAATGAGCAGTTTGTAACCCTGTTATGATCTCAACTAGTCAACTTGAGAATGGCCTAGTCGATAGTGGCCATTCTTTCAGTGCATAAATTGTCTTAAGCCTAAAGGTTTGGATTATTGCAGAGTAGAAACATTGAGCGGGTTCAATCCCAAGGATATTTACTTCTTCCATTGAATACCACGGAAGTAGATGAATTGTATTTTTGATTTGCATTTTAAAATTTATTATGTCATCATACAAACTCTGGACTTGACCCATGATTACAGTGACCATTCGTCCTTTATTTTAAAGGACAGTCCTTTATTTTAGGGCATTGTCCTATAGATTAAAAAATATTCAAAAACGTTTTTGTCCTTTATTTTTTTTGTCCTTTAAAAGTCCTTTATTTTCCATTAGCATTTTCTGTTCTTTAAGGAACACAACATTTTTGTTTAAATGACCTGTGGCAACATTAACTGCATATAATAACAAAAACATCGATTGTGAATTATGCCAGATTTTGAACATTGTGAATTCTGGTTTGACATTTCACGTAACTGTCATTTTTAATTTTTGCCATGTTCAAAGCAAATAAAATCGTTCTTTTCTTATCATTATTTTTGGTAAATTTGTCTTTTATTAACATTGGTGTGATTGAGGAAACATTCTGTTGTTGTTGATTTTATGTCCGTATGATCGATAAAACATCCTGTTTTCATTTTTTATTCTAGTTTTTGAAACCCATGCCACCGAAAAGAAGATGTGTTTTTAACAAGGAATTGAAGGACTAATTTCCCTTCATAAAAAAAAACATGGAGGGTGATGTGAAATGCAAGAAGTGTTTAGCCCATTTCTGTATCGCAAACAGTGGTAAAGCAGCAATTATTCAACATTTACAAACAGGAAAGCATAAGAAAGCTGATATCGCTGCTTCTTCAAGCAAGTTGTGAACTTCATCTTAAAAAACAAAGTCTTTGATGATAAAGAAAAGCATCTGGCACCCAAAGAAGCTACTTGGGCTTATTATACTGTGCAGCACAACCATGCATTTCGTTCAAATGATTGCAGCTCCAAATTGATCAAAAAATGTTTTGAGGAAAGGTATTCTTGTGCTAGAAGAAAAATGGAAAGGATTGTCTGCAATATTTTTGCCCCATGCTGTATGGATTCAACCAAAGCTGATTTATCTGAAGTAAATTATCTTACCATTTATTTCGATTGTTCCAATCATGGTAATATAAAGTTACGCACAATTTTGGTAAGATATTTTTTGCCAAACCATGGTGTCAAAGTAAAAGTTTTGAATGTGAAAGAGCTACCAGGAGAAAATTCTGACATCATAACAGCATGTATAAAAGAATCACTGGAAAAATATGAAGTTACTGACAAATTATTTGCCATATGTGCTGACAGCACCAATTGTAATTTCAGGGGTGCATCAAGAAGAGGCCAAAATGACGTTTTTAATAAAATGCAAAAATCTGTTGGCAAAAACTTAATTGCTGTCAATTGTGCTGCTCGCTTTTTAAACAATTGCATTGAAACTGGGGTAGAATGCTTTCCAATTGATATTGAAGTTGTAATAGTTAAAATCTATTCATTTTTTTACATCTATACAATCAGGATAAAAAATTAAAGGAAATATGTGACGATGTGGATGTTCGGTATCACAAGTTATTGGGTTATAGCAAAACTAGGTGGTTATCGCTGCAGCCGGCTTTAGAAAGAATCTTGAAATTGCTTAAGGCATTAAAGTCTTACTTTTTCGAATAAGAAAAATGTCCAACAGTTCTAAAAAGCTTTTTCAGTGATCCATATGCTGAAACTTGGCTATTTTTGTTCACAATCAAGCTTCAACTTTTCACAAATATATTCTCAAAATTGAATCTCAACATATATCTATGTGTGAAGCATCTATCATTTTGAAAGAATTGAAATCAAACTTAATTGAACGAAAAAAACAAGTATTTTTACCATTTAATGTTAAAAAAGCAATTACAGAATTATAAAAAACAGGAAACGTTGATGTCACAAAATTTAGAGATTCAGTGCAGAGGTTTTACGGGACATGCATCGATTATTTGAACCAGTGGGATAATGTGTTCGAAGAAATTGGAGTTTTTGAATGGGTTCTCCTGCGTGATGTTCCATTGCGGTCAAGGGTGGAAGAAAGCATTATTTTTATTTCAAATAAAAGGGATTTCAATGTTGATAACGGTGAATTATTTTATGAAGTTTGTTGCCTTAAAAACTATTTTAATAAAGAAAAGTTGGAAGAATGGAGAAAATCTGATGAAATTATGACCCATCAGAAATGGGTCGAAGTTTTTAAGCATTTTATGGAAAAACAAATTCCATTCAAAAATATATTAAAAATTGTTGAATTTTGTTTAAGCCTACTGGGGTCAAATGCTCCTACTGAACGAGTTTTTCCATAATTAACAATATGTGGACCAGTGAAAAAACTCAACTAAAAGTTGAAACAGTAGAAGCGTGTGTTTTTATAAAGTGCAATTTTATTTTGATATGAATTGTTTACAATTCCACAATTTTTTAAAGGATAAAAATGACATTTTGAAAAAAGTTCATTCCAGTGAAAAATACCAAAAATAGATGTAATAACGAGCATTTAATTTAAATATTTTATATTATCAATGAAAATTTATTTTGGTTCTAGTCTTGAAGACTGATATTATTTGTTTTAATTTTAGTGCTTTTTCAGCATACTTGCCACTTTTCGAGTATGACTTTGCCAAACAAGGCATAAAATCCATATTATTATAAAAAAAGTTGTTGCCGGACAAATTAGGTGAATTCTGGACTGTCCGGCAGAGTACCGAGCAGGTGGGACTATGTTTTTCAGTGGGTGTCCTTTATTCCCCTCCAGAAAAAAATGGTCACCGTACCCATAGTATGCCTGAAAGAAAGAACATTTCTTTGTCTTGATTTTCATGTATGATTCAAATTGGTCCATAAAAGCTTTTGAACATGAAAAGTTTAGGTTTTTTGAGAAGAAAATCTTTTGTAATTAAGAACAACCAAATTCATTGTGGCTGAATTCATTAAATTACGTTAAATTGGATTTAGATGAGAAAAATAAAGGAAAGTAAAGGGAGGTAGAAAGGAGAGTGACAAAGATAAATGTCTATTGTTAAGCTGCATAAACTGTAATGAGATTTTTGACAACATATCAAGTTTGTTCCTTTATGTTTCTATTTGAAATCAAACTAGGAAGCCTGTGAGGCTTCGCTGTCACATTAAGTTGATTTTGATTTTTTAAATAATTAATTTAATCAGACAAAAATTCTTTTGCAAAACATGTTACAATGAAGTAAATCTTTAGTGTGGACATTCTGTATTTAAAGGACGGAGGCAATGAGCAATAGGACAAATATTGCTTGGAGATCCTTATACAGCAGATTTATAATGAGAGTCACCTGTGCTCGGCAAAAATTTTCTCTTCTCACTTGATTAATTTGCTTTTGATTTTCAAAATAATCTCTTCTTACTTGGTTAATTTTCTCTCGGTTTTCAAAATAAGGAAACATATATTGCTCGCGAGGTTTTTCCTTATTTTTTCCCTATATGCTTTCATATATTCCTTTTTTTTGGCGTTCATCATACATTCTTTCTTGAACAAATCATCAACAGGTTTTTCTTTCTTATTTATTATTAATCTGCTTAGGGATTTAGGTTTAATTTAATTTTTCAATGGATGTGATAAATAAAATTATAATGATTTTACTTACGAAATAGTTAAGGTTTCAGGATTTAAATGATGAGAAAAGATTAAAATCATTATATAATAACTATTTACGTCGCCTTGTATAAAGATTGACGTTGCCACAACAATAATTTCGAAGCGCGAAGCGAATATCGCTATTCTTCCGTCAATTTGAAGGCTTAATCGGTGCTAATTGAATCGGAGGCAACAATGAGTCGCCTTGGCAACGTCCGGAAAGTACGAAAAATCCACAAAATTTCAAAAATAAATTCGTATTTATGAAAACTTCGACCGTGTAACATGTAAACGTTGCAAGAATAAGATAGCATAGAGTTTTAGCCGTTGAATAAAGCAAAAACGAAGAAAATATGTCCATATTTTCGTATTTTGATGAATGACGGGAAAAAACGCACAAATCGAAAGGATATAAGAAAAAGTTCGTCTAGGACTATTTACAGTAATTTAATATAAGATTATGGCTATGATCAATAATTTGACATTTATGAGTTATGAATAAACGGCCTCAAATAATAATACGTTTGAAATTATAATTTAAGTAACAAATAATATATATTTTCCCATCGCATGGAGAGGATTTTACACTTTTTTTACCTTTAGAGGGCGGAATGGTCGCTTATGGAATATTGGAACTAATGATGGCACATTAAGGGATCATTTTTACTGTAAGTGTTGAGCATTTGTTAATTAACAGGATTTATATATACTTTGTGTCAGAGCTGGGACGTTCCGGTTTGGTTCGGAGCGTTCCTGTTACGACCTTAAATTTTCCAACTCGTTCCATTCTGGGTTCGGTTTGGAGCAGGGCATCGAACCCGGGGGTCGATTTTGTAACTCTTTCGATTCAAGTGAAATCGTAAACTCTCAATTTTGACGTAACAGCTTGGAAGCGATTGAAATTGTTTTCTTTTCGAATGTGCGATTTTGTAACTTTTAAATTTCGATCAAAGCATGTCAGGTCGATTGAAAACAATGTTGCAAGTTTATATGCACTGAGTTACTTTGGCGCATGCGCAGTTCTATTAAGTTCGTGAACGCGGGACGTACGTATATTTACACCCAGGTTAACTTGAAAGAAAAGTGGATAAAAGCTACGATGCCAATGTAAGTCGTAATGAATTATGTACAGCAAATTTAATTCTAAACCATTACTATTATAGAAATAGAGACTGTTTAATGATTTTTTAGTACATACCGTTGTCTTTCGGATGTATGCATAGTGACATCAAATTTTAGTATTTCTATTCCTTTATTTGTACCGATACATATTATTTTGTGGTAATTACTCGATAATTAATTTGTTATTATAAAAACTTTTTTTGTATTAATGGCTAAACGGCCAAAGATCTTTATTTAACATTTCTATTTATTTTTGGTGTTTTGAAGGCTATAAGAAATTGTAGGTCGTAATGTTTTTTACAACTGGAGATTGAAAGACTAACAAAAATCGTTATGAACACTTCAATTTCATTAATAAATCACAGGCATAATATTGATTGTTAGGTAATCATTACCTCTTAAACGAAAGTTATACCATATTCAATAACAATACACTCCCTGCACAGAACAAAATCATGTTAGTAATTGTTGATTGAATGTTGGAAATACTAAGTGCCAAAAATTTTCAAAGATAATTGTGTAAGATTTGAGTTTATGATTTTTATAAGTCTTAACAGGTAACTTGTATTTTGAGACATGTTTAACCAAGTGCTACTAAAAGAAATAATTATAAGGACAATGTTTGATAGTAAAGGTACTCACACATTTATAGTAATGCTAAAGCGTAAGTGTAATAACGTAATTAGATTAAATTTGTTACATATATGTAATAAGAACTCCTTCAATAAGAATAAAATATAGATTTATTTACTATGCACATTTATGTGGTTCAGGTAATCACAACAAATCAAATTAATATTTATTGATATATACTAATTTATTGGAAGTATAGAAGATGATATAATTCACAAGAAAGCAGCTAAAGGGAAATATTAATTCAATTAAAAATTCTACCTCAACTATAATTACTTGTATAACAAACAGTAATAGATAAGAATTACATTTATAATTTTCTTATTTTAAGTTAGTGGAATGTAGCCAACTAAATGCTAGAAATACACTTTGTCATTCATAATACATTTTAGTATGAGTATTCATTTTAAAAAATCATTATATATATGAATTGGAGTTATTTTCCATTTCATTTCCTTTAAAAAAACAAGAGAGATAAAAACACCAAATGAGCAGTTAGAAAAACTGTTGAAGTAGTATATGGAGGAGCACCCTGAATTTGCTAATGGCAGGGTACAATGACCCTCAGGGAAGTGGCCATTATGCTAAATGCAGATGGCAGTGGTAGGTATACTTAATCTGTAGGTAATGTTTTCATTCTTTTACTTTTAGGGATTTATATTATTTTGAAGTATCGAGTAATAACTGTTATTTGGATTATTGAAGGCTTTTATAGGAAATGTACTTCTTGAGGAGGCATTCACATTAGTTCAGTGTGATTTATTGATAGCTCGCTAGATGTTTATTGAGCTCAAATATAAAATCCATCATTACTTTTAACTTTACTCAAGAGCTATCCACGTGGAATGAGTCAGAGTTGACATAAGCTTACTGGGAAAAAGTAAACAATCATAAGTTAGGATTATATTTATTAATTTAATCCTATTATAAGGATATATTTTCATTGAAAGTGGTCTGCAGGGTGAGAAAGGTTAAGAACCACTTGTCTGATTGTAAGAAAAAAGATGCCTTATTCCTTATAATGTCAGAGACAAATTTTAATAACATAAGTAATTCTATGAGTTGATTATTGATATAATATGAATTAAAATTATGGAATATGGCATAATTAACAAGAAATAACTGAAGGTAAAGATGAATTTACTTAGGAACAAGTATATTATACTAGAATCTTCCTTTCCTATGAAATTCATGGGAAAGCTTATAGTAGGGTAATGTAATGAACATCGTTAGACAAAATCTTTTATTCCTTTTAAGAGAATATCCCTTTTCGATGTACATGCAAAGTGATAAAACACATTAATAATAATAAATTTTATTCCACATTACAAATAATACATTTTAGAAATATATATATATATATTTTAACTTATAAGAACTGTGGAATATAGGTACCCCTGAGGAAAACCTGTTTTGGGATTACAATCAATGATAATTGTTCCGTTTGGCAGAATCAAAAACATACAGAACAGTAATAAGGTTCCATAGGCATTTACATTCATAACAATAAAGACATCTAAGTAATAAATATTTGAGGTTCCTTATATGTGCTCCGTACACAAAGCTTCTTTAGGAAAACAAATTTTAACAATATTACCATACAAACAAACACTCAAGAACACACAGAGAAACAACCTAAAGGAAAATCAATGAGGTTTAAGTTCTTACAAAGTTAATTAGACAACAATGAATAATGTTCATAGTATAACAACTTACCTCGTATCGTATATAACTAAGATTATGTTACACTTTTTAGGAGAGTTACAACATTCGAGGTGGAAAAGAGCCAAGATTTAACACTTCATGAAAATTTATTAACACTTTTTAGATTTGCCAGGTCAGGTGCAATAGAACAATAAAGTTTAGGTGCAACAGAAAGGGCTGCTTAAACGCTTCATTATTTGGCTTAGCTATAGAAATTCCATAATTTACTCTTAATTTACTAACATATTCACTTGGTTGCGCTCTGTTGCCTCCTCGAATATAAAATATCCTTAACACATTATAAACAAATAAGTGTCATAAAGGAAGGATCTGCAATTCATAAAATAACGGAAAAGAACTTTCCGTTTTTGAAACTCGTAACATCACTCGTATAATCTTTTTTTGGGCCGTCAAAATAGGCTTTATATTTGAAAAATAAGCTCCATCCCAGCAGGTGAATTCTACTGTTAACCAAGGCAAAATATACAGTTCGTACACGTACACCACAACAAAACGGGCCGCCATGTTTATTGCGAGTGAAAAGAGTTTTCGCCTAGAAATAAGCGATCGAAATTAATTTCGATGGAAAGGAAGAGAAAATTCGATCGAAAGTAACATCCTTAGTTACACGATCGCAAATTACGATTTCGAATGAAAACTATCCAAGATGGCGGCCATTTCGATGGAAAATTACGAGTGAAAAGTTACAAAATCGGCCCCCGGAATCGAACCGGAAACCCGAACTGAAAAAACCGATATTTTTGGCCGGAGTGGAACCGAACCCGAACCGAAAAAAACTAAATGTGTTGAACCCGAACCAAAACCGATATTTATTTCGTTCCTTTATTTCGGCTCGGATAAACAGTAAAAGCGAAAGGCGGAATTTTCCAACCGCTCAGTAACCTTCCATGTTCAAATGGTCATTGCCTCCCTCACGCTCCAATACCCTGTCGCCATGAGGTCCAAACCCCAACCAAGTTCACTAATCCTCAAGTCCCTTGGTTCGTTCCACGAATATGACATTAATATCTAACGACTTCCGGAAATTTCATGAGGAAATTTACCCATTTCAGAATTGCCTGAACCTTATGAGTGATGTGCATATCCGAATCACCAGAATCATTATTTTAAAGTGATGTACATTTGATCTCCCATTCCGCTCGCCCATTACGAGTGGTCTCTATCGTATGTGAATTTGCCGCTTATTTTGGACAAGGTTTTTAAATAACAAACATTAAAATGTGAAATTACACCCTGAGCTAACATTACAGCTCCGTTTCTTTGTATGCACGAAAACCTTATATGTATGTATCGATAGTGTTTTGTATTACTTTTATTGGTGTTTTAACTTGGTTATTGACGTTTCGTATGTTTTACAAAGTCTGGACGAATCGTCTCTCGACCGCGGTTTCTACTCTTTTCGAAAGCTCGCGAGATGGAAAGCACTCATCATCCATTGCACTCTCTTTCACCTCATTCGTCATTCTCACTCTCTCCTCGTGCATCCCCCCCCCTCCTCCATCATCTCGAAATCGGCCGTCCCGTCCGCTTTCGGCTCCCGTTGCAGCGCCGAGGGTGAGCCGTTGCTTTGTAGGAAATGGCGACAGAGATGACCGTCCCGTGAGGTGTCCGAGAGGCGACCGCCTCAAGTGGATCTTTTCTAAGGACGGTTCCATAGCAGTGTCTTCGCCTATTTACACCTCGTATGTGTAGTGAACTGGAGCGGAATTTTGTCTTTTGACCTCGGGAGGCAGGCCTCCACGCAACGGCCCTAGTTGCAGGGCACGTGCGGGGAGGAGGGGGGTGGCGAGGAGAAAGGGGGAGGGGGTGGAACGGCAGCTGTTGGGGGTTGCAGACGCATGCGAACTATGGGGAGAGGGACACGTGCATTCGCTTGGTCATTCTGCTGCTAGAAGAGATTGGAGCGGAGTTGATTTTGCACTGCAAATGGAAGGTACTAGTATTTCGGCAGAGTTGCTATTTTTTAGTTTTTAGTGGAAATAATCATGAATTGCGAAAATGTCTTCTCTTAATTAGGATTAATATTAAAAGAAAAATAGGCCAAACATTTTTAATCGAGCTACATGCGTAATATCGAAAATTAAATTCCCGAAATGAATGGTAATCTTATTAAAATCAAATAAATCGGAAATTGCGCGCCTCCAAAATTAGTAGTTGCTTGATATTTTTTTCTGAAAATACATTGAAACAAAGCGTTACTTTGTTGATGAATAGCTCGAGGATGCAAGAGATTTATTTCAATCATTGCCACGGAAGTTTTTACATTTACATTTACATAAATACCCTGCAAGCCGCTAAAAGCGTTTGGCAGGGGGTGTCACAACACCAAGTGAAGTCTAGCTAATTCCTCTGTTGGATTGTCTTATCGCGTCTGGGAAAAAGGATCGGTAGTATTTCTCTGTTCTAGCGGTAATTTCGAGATATTTTCTCCTGCACTGTGATCTAACATTACGTTCACTAACACCGATGGGGACGACTATGCCGCGTACGTCTTCAACGAATTCGGAACTTTCAAATTTTTCAAATAGTTTCCTTTTGTATTCAATTCTTCTACTCTTCAACGTCTGCCATTTCAGATCTCTCAATAACTCTGATACACTCGCATCATACCGATATTCTCCTTTTACAAATCTAGCCGCTCTACGCTGAACCATTTCGAGCTCTCTAGTTAGGCCCTCCTCGAAAGGGTCCTAGACGGCGCAACAGTATTCCACGATGGGTCGTATTAGGGAAAAGTATGCGATTTCCTTCACGTTCGAGGGGCATCCCCGCAGGACTCTAGAGGAAAGCCCTTGAATTCTGTTTGCCGATGCTATAACGGATTTGATATGCTCTCTACTAGACAAATTGCTACTGAGAATTACTCCTAGGTATTTGTAGCTATTGACGTATTTTAGCTTTAGTTCAGATATTTGGTACGGGTAACGGTTGAAATTCGTGGAGCGCGTGAAGTTCATTGCGGCGCATTTCTTTATGTTCAGATCGAGTTGCCAATCTTTACACCATTTCGTGATAGCCTGAAGGTCCTTTTGCAAATTCTCCTGATCGTGTATTGTGTTGATTTCTCCATACACAAGTGTGTCATCCGCGAAGAGTCTAACTTTACACTTTATATTATCCGCTAAATCATTTATATATATCAAGAATAACAAAGGTCCGATTACACTTCCCTGAGGCACGCCGGAAGTCACTTTGACGACGTCTGATGCAACTCCATCGAGGACTACTCTCTGGGTTCTATCGGAAAGAAACGAGGCGATCCAATTTACAATTTTCTCGTTAATTGAATAAGCCCTTAATTTTTGCACTATTTTCACATGAGAAACGGTGTCGAAGGCTTTCCTAAAGTCTAAAAATACTGCATCAACTCCTATTCCTTTATCCGTTGCTTTCACAATATCTTGTGTGAGTAGAGCTAACTGAGTCTCGCATGACCTGCCTCTCCGGAAACCATGCTGGCTACTGTTAAGCGCTTCTTTGCTTTCGAGAAATCGCATTATTGAGCTACCGATAATGTGCTCAAAAACCTTACAGAAGATTGACGTCAACGATATAGGGCGGTAGTTTTCCACTTTTAATTTACTTCCCGTTTTATGTATTGGTGTAACGTGGGCTGTTTTCCATATCAAAGGAACTACACCCTCATCCAAAGATTTTCTGAATAGAAGCTTAAGGTACGGAGCTAATTCGTTTGCTAACGAGTTTATAATGAATGCAGGTATGGCTTCAGGCCCTGGCGATTTTCTTTTGTGGACCTGACTTAGTAATTTGACGATACCGCTTTCGGATATTTCTATGTCGCTCATATTTGAGTCTATACGAGTAGGGAAATCAATGAAATCACCGCTGTCTATTGTGAAGCAATTTTCAAAGAACCGATTTAACATACTAGCCTTAGTAAATGAATCGTGTACACTTTCACCGTTGTCTGTACGTAGAAGAGGTACTGTGGACTGACCTCCTCGCATTTCTCGCACGTACGACCAAAATTCTTTCGAGTCGTTTTTGACAATGAAAGATACCAAAGTATATTTTGGCGTAAGGCGAGCAAAGAAATTCTGTAGGATTATCATACCTCGACATGGATCACCATCACCATTCGAAAAATAGAGAATCAACTAGTTATTTGGGCACAATGAAGGTAATTACCAAATACAAACTGCTTATCTCGGTAGCTAGTGGGAAAGAGAAAGCGAGAACGTGGAAGATGGAGAGAAAGAGTGGTTGTTGGAGTAAAGAGGGGTCAGGAATGGGAGTGGAGAGAGAAAAAGATGAAACAATGGCCCATGGGTGGGATAGTGATTTAGAGATAGGTAGGTAGGTAGGAAGAGTAAACGAGAATCACGAATGGGCAGGAAAAAAGAGGATGGAGGTGAGAAGCAGAGAGGTGGAGAAAAGAGTGGGGACGAAGAGCCTTAGTTGGAGGGCAGGGAGAAGGGTGGAAGGAAAGAATGGAGCCGTAGGGTGAGTTCAGTGGTGGAAGGAGAAGGTTTGAAGTAGAAAAGTAAGGTGGAAGAATGGTGGGTGTAAGAGGGGCGCGTTGAGAGGCGGAATGGTGTGTTAGTGAGGGGGGGTGCAATGGTTATAGGGGAAGGAAATGGAAGGGATGGAAATTGAGGCGAAATGGGGGGTGGTGAAAGAAATTAAGGCACGGGCGCAAGTGGGCTAAAAGGTTGAAAAAGTTCCGAACTACACGCCACGAAGTCGATTTTAATCGACTCTGTTCGTCGTTGGAAGCTGTATGAGGAGGGCTTTATGGGGGAAGGGCTGTGAGAATGTGTGGTTTGCAGCAGCCACTAATGAGGCTTCCTAATTTTCCTATTCCACCGGCGAAGACCCAATTGGGAACTTCTTCGAACGGATTGTAATCAGTAGGAGCCCTCTCTTTCCTCATTCCTTCCTGTTCAACACTCATTACCCGACCTTTCTCTCTCGCTCAGAATACATCACGACCCTCCTCCCGTCACTCCTTTTGACCCACCCCCTTAACTCGCAGCACCTATCCCATTGTTACATTCCACTGGATTCAGAGGTTTAGCCGTTGTTTTTTCCCCTACTCACAATTAAGGACGGGATTAAGACAGACGATTAGAAGAAAATGCTCTTCATATAAGTTTTAATTCAGCACAGAAGCTATAATCGCGAAAGATTATTATCAGGGACACATGTATTAATCTCTATTAGCCTCATCTATATCTACATCTACATAATACCCTGCAAATCACCAGATTGGTGGGTGGCAGGGGGTGCAGCACACCAAAGCCTACCTAATAACTTCTCTCACGGGAATTACTCTCCTGTTATGATCTCGTATGGTCCTTGGGAAAAAAGAAACCTGATATCTACATGATCTACATCTACATGATACCCTGCAAATCACCAGACTGGTGGGTGGCAGGGGGGCAGGATATCGCTGAGTCCTACAATCGATCTCTCGTATTTTATCCTCGTGATCGTGCCTACCCATGTAAGTAGGTGCCTTTAATATTCCTGAAACCTCCTCTAATAGAACTTCCTACCAAAATTTCTCATGAAGCCTTAACCTAGCGCTAAGTCTTCGGTCCTCTAGCGACATCCAATTCAACTACTTCAAGAGTGATGTGTCGCTTAATTTTTTTTCATATTTTTGCTTTACGAATCTTGCTGCTCTGCGTTGGATTCTTTCTAACTCAAGTATCTGTCCCTTTTCCTACGGATCCCATATGCTGGAAGCGTATTCGACCAATGATAAATAACACGTTTCTCGTACCTGTTCTGTGCTATCACTTACTATTCTGCCTACGAAGCCCAAATTCTTATTGGTTGCTCCTATGACCCTTCGAATATGCATCTACATCTACATCTACATCTACATGATACCCTGCAAATCACCAGACTGGTGGGTGGCAGGGGGTGCAGCACACCAAGCCCTACCTAATAACGTCCCTCGTGGGAATCACTCTCCTGTTATGATCCCGTATGGTCCTTGGAAAAAACGAGCTCTGCATGTTCCATGATAGATCACGACTAATCTACATCTACATCTACATGATACCCTGCAAATCACCAGACTGGTGGGTGGCAGGGGGTGCAGCACACCGAAACCTACCTAATAACGTCCCTCGTGGGAATCACTCTCCTGTTATGATCCCGTATGGTCCTTGGGAAAAACGAGCTCTGATATCGCTCGGTCCTACAGTCGATCTCTCGTATTTTATTCTCGTGATCGTGCCTGCCCATGTACGTAGGTGCCTCTAATATTCCTGAGACATCCTCTAAGAGAACTTCCGACCTAAATTTCTCCAGAAGCCTTAACCTAGCGCTAATTCTGCGATCCTCTAGCGATATCCAATTCAACTCCTTCAAGAGTGATGTGACGCTTAGTTTTTGCTCATATTTTTGCTTTACGAATCTGGCTGCTCTGCGTTGGATTCTTTCTAACTCAAGTATTTGTCCCTTTTCGTACGGATCCCATATGCTGGAAGCGTATTCGACCTGAGATCTGACCAATGATAAATAACACGTTTCTCGTACCTGTTCTGTGCTACTTCTTACTATTCTGCCTACGAAGCCCAATTTCTTATTAGCTGCTCCTACGATCCTTCGAATATGCATATTCCACGATAGATCACGACAAATGGTGACTCCTAAATATTTAACGTACTCTGCAGATTGGATATTCAATCTATCAATTCTGTACTCCGAGTCTAATTCATTGTTCTTACTCTTCCAGAAACTCAATAGGGAACATTTGCTGTGATTAACTTCGATTTTCCAATCTTGACACCATGCTGAAAGGGCGTTTAAATCTTCCTGGAGCGATTTTTGGTCATCCTGACTCGTTATCTCCTTATATAAAACGGTGTCATCTGCGAAAAGTCTTATTTTGCAGCGAACTACCGAGCAGATATCGTTTATATATATCAGGAATAGTAGTGGGCCTATGACACTTCCCTGTGGAACACCTGATGCGACTTTTACCGGGTATGAAGATTTCCCATCAATAACTACTATCTGTTTTCTGTCTGAGAGGAAGTCTTTTACCCAACTCACGATATTAGGGTTTATGCCGTACTTTCCTAGTTTTCCTATTAATTTATTATGGGGTACTTTGTCAAACGCTTTTTTAAAATCAATGAAAATGGCATCAACCTGAGTGTTTTTCTCTCCGCATTGTAACAATTCGTTTACGAACAGGGCGAGCTGCGTTTCGCATGACCTACCTTTCCGAAACCCGTGTTGGTTTTTGCTTAGTGAAGAACGACCGTCTAAATAACGCAGAACAGAGCTAACAATTATATGTTCTAGAATCTTACACGATAATGACGTCAAGGAAATCGGTCTATAATTTTCGGGGTTCTCTTTATCACCGCCTTTGTGGATGGGCGTTACGTATGCTAGCTTCCAGTCTTTTGGAACGGTACCATGTGCAACGGATTTTTCGAATATTATTTTCAAGTAAGGTGCGATTACCGAGGCTAGCTCTTTCAACACACGCGCGGGTATGCCCTCCGGCCCGGGAGACTTATTTAGCTTAATAGACTCTAGCTGGTGCGCGATACCTGTTTCCGAGAATATCATATCTTCCATCGAATTTCCCTCATCATTCAAAGCTGGTTCCTCAAATTCGTTGCTCACTGAAGTAAACGCTTTCTGAAAGTGTTCATTTAACAAGTTCGCTTTTTCCGCGCTGTCATGTACTACATCACCTGCCTCCGTTCTCAAAGACGCTATGGTGGGGCCTCTACCATGAACCTCTCTAACGTACGACCAAAATGCTTTCGGATTTTCTTTCAAATTACTATGCAGAACTTTCTTTTTGTAATCATTAAATGCTTCTCGCATTGTTACTCTAGCTCTTGACCGCGCCTCTCTGTATTGTTGCCGTATCATTGACCTCTGTTCCTCTGTGACTTTTGAAGAATTACTATTTAAGCGAGCGTGAAGTTTTCTTTGCCGTCTAAGAGCGCATCTAACTTTCTGGTTGTACCATCTTGGTTCCGCACCATCACGTTTAAGTTTATGTGGAATAAATTTATCCGTACCCTCTCGCATCATATCCCTGAACACGCACCATAATTCCTCTGTACTAGCGTCGATAGATGCCCCGCAGAAATAAGGGAATTGTGTCTGTAAAAAAGACCTAAATTTCGAGAAATCGCCTTTGGCGTACATATATACGCGTCTTCTAGCCTTAACCTGTTTCTCCACTTTTAGCTTAAATTCTACGTACACAGCATTATGATCGCTTATTCCTTCCTCTATGGAAAGCTTGTTCATACGCTCGGGGTAATTCGTTACGAGTAAATCTAATATATTGTTCGATCTCGTGGGACATCTTACTAGCTGACACAACGAGTGTTTAACGAAGGTTTCTATAAGTGCTTCGCATGATTCACGCTCTCTACCACCGGGATCAAAGCAATTATGATTCCAGTCTACTGAAGGTAAGTTGAAATCTCCTCCTATTATAATAGCCCTCTCTTTATTTTTCGATATTAGCGTTGCTACTTGTTTCTCGAGATTATGAATAATTTCTAAACTTGCATTGGGAGGCCTATAAAATGCGCATATATTTGCTATAGTGTAATCGCTTCCTCTAACTCCACACCAAACACTTTCTATTTCGGTGTCATTAATCGGTAGTGGAAAACTTTCGTATGCCTTGCTGACTGCTATAAATACTCCACCTCCCGTCCGGATACTACGATCCTTTCTAAAAATTCTATAGTCTTGAGGGAATACCTCCTGACTTGCAATCTCGTCAGTGAGCCAACTCTCTGTACCGATCACGACATCGGCTTCTAGACTACGATGGTTGCTACTAATGGTTGCTCGTAAATATTTAACATACCTATTCTGCAGATTTCATATTCAATTTATCAAATTTGTACTCCGAATCCAATTCATTGTTCTTGCCCTTCCAGAAACACAAAAGGGAACATTTGCCGTGATTTATTTCGATTTTCCAATCTTGACACCATGCTGAAAGGGCGTTTAAATCTTCCTGGAGCGATTTTTGGTCATCCTGACTCATTATATCCTTATATAAAACGGTGTCGTCTGGGAAAAGTCTGAATTTGCAGCGAACTAACGAGCAGATATCGTTTATATATATCAGGAATAGTAGTGGGCCTATGACACTTCCCTGTGGAACACCTGATGCGACTTTTACCGGATATGAAGATTTCCCATCAATAACTACTATCTGTTTTCTGTTGGAGAGGAAGTCTTTTACCCAACTCACGATATTAGGGTTTATGCCGTACTTTCCTAATTTTCCTATTAATTTATTATGGGGTACTTTATCAAACGCTTTTTTTAAAATCAATGAAAATGGCATCAACCTGGGTGTTTTTCTCTCCGCATTGCAACAAATCGTTTACGAACACGGCGAGCTGCGTTTCGCATGACCTACCTTTCCGAAACCCGTGTTGGTTTTTGCTTAGCGAAGAACGACCATTTAAATAGCGCAGAACAGAGCTTACGATTATATGCTCTTGAATCTTACACTATGACGTAAAGGAATTTGGTCTATAATTTTCGGGGTTCTCTTTATCACCGACTTTGTGGATGGGCGTTACGTATGCTAGTTTCCAGTCTTTCGGAACGATACCTGTTCAGCAGATGGCGAAAAAATTATGTGGACTGTATGTCGAGGGGGGGGGGGGGTTACAATACCCCAATCTCTACCAAAAAACATGAATTATTATTACCAACCCTGAACAAAGTGAAATGCCTGGCACAGGTGACGGTAGGCCTTTCGGTGGTGACACTAAGCAAATATATAAATTGGCTGCTACTTACCTCGAGTTTAAGGGCGACGTCTTAACAAAGGTTGTCTAAGCCGAAAGTTCACTGGGGATGTGTCCTTCGGCGCAGCTAACCACACGACCACGTGATAGCTAATTACCGACTATAGACTATAGTGAGCTCATAGGCTGAAGTAGTTCAAGTGACAGCCACTTGTGCCGACACCATCCAGACCCACACACTATACCAGGCAAATTTGAACGTGATAGTATTCAATGAAATTAGGACCCAAACAATACCACGTGCAACGGATTTTTCGAATATTATTTTAACACCCGCGTGGATATGCCCTCAGGCCCGGGAGACTTACTTTGCTTAATGGACTCTAGTTGGCGCGCGATACCTGTTTCAGAGAATATCAAATCCTCCATCGAATTTCCCTCATCATTCAAAGCTGGTTCCTCAGATTCGTTGCTCTCCGAAGTAAACGCTTTCTGAAAGTGTTCATTTAACAAATTCCCTTTTTCCGCGCTATCGTGAACTACATCACCTGCCTCCGTATTCGCTCTATTTTCAACTAGTTTTGAAGCTAAAGGAGAAGAACGAACCCTTGGTGTGGGTTCAGTGGTATTTTGGAAGATAGATATGAGCAAAATAAATTTGGCGTGACAGACGAAGGCCGTGTCGATGAGGTATAGTATCAGAGAAATAAGTGCGGAAGGATGGGAAATGGACTGCCCATGTTTAGGAGAGGGTTTCTACTCTCCTTTTATGTAATACACTCCATCGCTTACATCCCAGGAAACTGAACTCCACGTCTTTCACTTTCTTTCTCTGCCTCACATTTTAATGCCAAGTCGAAACCCACTCTGCTGCCTACTCCTCTCTTCATTTAATCTTTTCCGATCGCCACCACTTCTGCTTCTTTAATCCCCCATCCGTCAGTCATTACCTCCAATCACTCCCCATCTCAGTCAGTCCATCTCTCAGTGCACGCAATCCCTTCCTTTCTTCCTGTCTCATTTCGAGGTCTCTCTCACTCACTAGGAATCGTTAATCATCTCTTAGTTTTAGCGGTAAGTGAGTCTTGATTGCATTGTTTGAAGTGAAGATAGTAATATCAGGTAAGAGCGTTTTCAATTTTTATCGTATGTTGTCAAAGAAGTTAGGAGTTTATGCCACAGGAATGAGGAGACGTTCAGCCATATTTGATGCTCGAGACTGACTAGAATGTTTTAACGGAGAATCATAATCGGAAGGATTGAAAAATTTTCAGACATTTTTGGCATCAAAGAAAGAATTATACAAGCACTTGTAACCAGCAATTGCCAGACATAGCGCATAACGTTTTCCTTTGTATTTATTTTATTATTTATACGGGCGGCTAGTGTGTCTTTCTTCCAATGCTAAGGTCGTGGGTTCGAATCCTGCTGTTGGCCTGGATGTGTTTGGTTCTATTTGTCATTGTTTAAAAACTATATGGAAAAGCAATTTATATGCTTTTTAAGAGCTAATGCAAATACATAACAAAAAGTGATTAAAGCAATAGATGCAACATGTAAGAGCGCTTCAGTAATAGATTGCTTTAGAAATTTCCTATAGTTTTTTTACGCAAGAAAAACACCAAAAGGTTGATTTTTTTAAACACGTTGCGTAAATGTGGCGGATGTATTCGTTCTGGAACAGTTGGTTCGTTGTTTGCCTATTACATGCGGTTTGTTGGATTATACGCTTGCTTGACTGATTCTCTTTGTTTTTTTTGACATTGTGACGGCGTTATTATTTACATTTACATAAATACCCTGCAAGCCGCTAAAAGCGTTTGGCAGGGGGTGTCACAACACCAAGTGAAGTCTAGCTAATTCCTCTGTTGGATTGTCTTATCGCGTCTGGGAAAAAGGATCAGTAGTATTTCTCTGTTCTAGCGGTAATTTCGACATATTTTCTCCTGCACTGTGATCTAACATTACGTTCACTAACACCGATGGGGACGACTATGCCGCGGGCGTCTTCAACGAATTCGGAACTAAATTTTTCAAATAGTTTCCTTTTATATTCAATTCTTCTACTCTTCAACGTCTGCCATTTCAGATCTCTCAATAACTCTGATACACTCGCATCATACCGATATTCTCCTTTTACAAATCTAGCCGCTCTACGCTGAACCATTTCGAGCTCCCTAGTTAGGCCCTCCTCGAAAGGGTCCCAGACGGCGCAACAGTATACCACGATGGGTCGTATTAGGGAAAAGTATGCGATTTCCTTCACATTCGAGGGGCATTCCCGCAGGACTCTAGAGGAAAGCCCTTGAATTCTGTTTGCCGATGCTATAACGGTTTTGATATGCTCTCTACTAGACAAATTGCTACTGAGAATTACTCCTAGGTATTTGTAGCTATTGACGTATTTTAGCTTTAGTTCAGATATTTGGTACGGGTAACGGTTGAAATTCGTGGAGCGCGTGAAGTTCATTGCGGCGCATTTCTTTATATTCAGATCGAGTTGCCAATCTTTACACCATTTCGTAATAGCCTGAAGGTCCTTTTGCAAATTCTCCTGATCGTGTATTGTGTTGATTTCTCCATACACAAGTGTGTCATCCGCGAAGAGTCTAACTTTACACTTTATATTATCCGCTAAATCATTTATATATATCAAGAATAACAGAGGTCCGATTACACTTCCCTGAGGAGTTTAGGATGGCTACCCCAAGGACTCCCGTTTCCTCCTTTTTGCGCGACGCTGGTTTGGAGGCCATGAGGTCTCGAATCACGGAGCTTGAGAGGGTGGTTGCGGACCTCCTTCAGAGGGTGGAAAAGTCCGAGGCGGCTTTGGTGCGTGTGAGGGGTGCGGGGTCATCCCTGAAAGCAAACCGCGCCAAATTGGCGGCTCGGGTTAGCCTGGGTGCGGAAGCCGGTAGAGCGATCGGGGTTGTCCGTCACTCCTTATCGCGGGCTGAGGGTGTTCGGGCCGGGAAACCCGATGAGTGGAGAGTGGTGTCCACTCGGGGGGATCGTGGGGTGGTGCTGCGGAGGCAGGGAGCTGGGAACACTTCGGTGGACCCTCTTCCTGTTAGTAATAGGTTTGCGGTGTTGTCGGAGAACGACTCCGAAGCCGTTGCGTCCGCACCCGCTCCCGTCTCCTCGGTGGGAACCAGGCCCAAGGGGAGCTCGGGGGGAAAGAGGGGGCTGTTAGTGATAGGGAGCTCCAATGTCCGGCGTGTGGTGGCGCCTTTACTGTCACGGGCCCGCCGGGAGGGTGTTCATGAGCGGGTGTTCTCCAGGTGTATACCAGGAGGTACGGTGCCCCAGGTGACGAAGGAGGTCAGGGCGTCGGTTTTGGGCACGGGTTGCTCCTCGTTGCGGGTGGTGGCCCATGTTGGGACCAATGACGCCTCGAAGCGCGGCTCCGAGGAGGTCTTAAGTTCTTTTAAGAACTTGGCCGCTGAGGTTGCTCGTGTCCGAGAGGAGTCGGGTTCTGATGTGCGGCTTACCATCTGCAGCATTGTCCCTCGGACGGACTGCGGGTCTATGGTTTGGAGCCGCGTGGTGGGCTTGAACCGTAGGCTGTGGGACTTCTGTAGGGGCAATGGAGTGGACTTCGTTGACCTGAGGCCGGTGCTGGACTCATGTAGGGTACCCCTAAACGGTTCTGGTGTCCACTACACGGCCGAGGCAGCGGATGCGGTAGCGCGTAGGGTTTTTGAACACGCTAGGGTTTTTTTAGGTTAGATGAGGATAACACAAATATATCTGTTAGAAAAGAGTCCGCCAACATTAACCGTAGGGAGTCCAAGAATAGCGGTAGAGTGAGAAGTAGAAAAATAAAATTGTTAGATCAAGTGGCGGGGAAATCCAGAACGAAAATATCCGTAGAAAACACAATAAAAATTATTATTATGAACTGCCGAAGCATTCGAAGGAAACAGGCTGATTTTTGCCACTTAGTTAAAAGCCATCGTGCAGACGTTGTATTGGGAACTGAGAGCTGGCTATCGGGCGACATTAATTCTAACGAGATTTTCCCACCAGATTACGTGGTGTATCGCAAAGACAGGAGGGAAAGAGTCGGAGGCGGAGTTTTCATCGCCGTCAGAAAGAGTATATCAAGCCAATTAGAGGAGATTAACGTCAGCGAACACTGCGAAACGATATGGTGCTCCCTTCGTACGAGAAATGGTAAAAAATTATTTTTTTGCTCATTTTACCGCCCACCTGACTCGGGAGTCGAGAACATTAGAGAACTCAGTCGTACATTGCAGGTGATAGCTAGGAGAAAGAACGATCCAGTAATCATTCTTGGAGGAGACTTTAATCTTCCATCGATCGATTGGAAATCCGTAACCTATGTTAGTGGTGGAAAAAATAGAGAAGTTTGTCGTGAATTAATTGAAGCATTCACTCTAAACTCGCTAGAGCAAATCGTCAACGAGCCGACGCGATATGACAACAACGGAAACGGAAACATATTAGATCTGCTAGCCACTACCCACCCACTATCGACTAGAAACCTACAAATCGACGACGGCATAGGTGATCATAAAATAGTAATTGCCGACTTCAAATACACCCCAGCGACAATATATAAGCCAACGCGATTAGTCTATATCTTCAGTAAAGCAGATCTCCCAGGCTTAAAAAATTATGTTACAAACCAAATAGCGACATTTATCAATTTTGCGAATAGTAACAGCGTAGATGACTCTTGGACGGAAATTTTGCGAATCATTCGAGAAGGGCTAAAAACGTTTGTCCCAACTAAAGCAATTCGTGATCGCAAGGATCCGCGGTGGGTGAAACCGAAACTCCGTGCCTTGCTCAAGAAACAAAGACGGCATCACGCGCACATAAAGCACCTTAAAGAAGTTGGTAGGAACCACGCAAACGAGTATTTAATATACAGAAATATTCGTAAATCTGCAAGAGACGAAGCGCGTAAGGAATTTGACGTCTACCGATCCACGACACTGTCGGACTCACTCAAAAACGACTCGAAAGAATTTTGGTCGTACGTGCGAGAAATGCGAGGAGGACAGTCCACAGTACCTCTTCTACGTACAGACAACGGTGAAAGTGTACACGATTCATTTACTAAGGCTAGTATGTTAAATCGGTTCTTTGAAAATTGCTTCACAATAGACAGCGGTGATTTCATTGATTTCCCTACTCGCATAGACTCAAATATGAGCGACATAGAAATATCCGAAAGCGGTATCGTCAAATTACTAAGTCAGGTCCACAAAAGAAAATCGCCAGGGCCTGAAGCCATACCTGCATTCATTATAAACTCGTTAGCAAACGAATTAGCTCCGTACCTTAAGCTTCTATTCAGAAAATCTTTGGATGAGGGTGTAGTTCCTTTGATATGGAAAACAGCCCACGTTACACCAATACATAAAACGGGAAGTAAATTAAAAGTGGAAAACTACCGCCCTATATCGTTGACGTCAATCTTCTGTAAGGTTTTTGAGCACATTATCGGTAGCTCAATAATGCGATTTCTCGAAAGCAAAGAAGCGCTTAACAGTAGCCAGCATGGTTTCCGGAGAGGCAGGTCATGCGAGACTCAGTTAGCTCTACTCACACAAGATATTGTGAAAGCAACGGATAAAGGAATAGGAGTTGATGCAGTATTTTTAGACTTTAGGAAAGCCTTCGACACCGTTTCTCACGTGAAAATAGTGCAAAAATTAAGGGCGTATTCTATTAACGAGAAAATTGTAAATTGGATCGCCTCGTTTCTTTCCGATAGAACCCAGAGAGTAGTCCTCGATGGAGTTGCATCAGACCTCGTCAAAGTGACTTCCGGCGTGCCTCAGGGAAGTGTAATCGGACCTTTGTTATTCTTGATATATATAAATGATTTAGCGGATAATATAAAGTGTAAAGTTAGACTCTTCGCGGATGACACACTTGTGTATGGAGAAATCAACACAATACACGATCAGGAGAATTTGCAAAAGGACCTTCAGGCTATCACGAAATGGTGTAAAGATTGGCAACTCGATCTGAATATAAAGAAATGCGCCGCAATGAACTTCACGCGCTCCACGAATTTCAACCGTTACCCGTACCAAATATCCGAACTAAAGCTAAAATACGTCAATAGCTACAAATACCTAGGAGTAATTCTCAGTAGCAATTTGTCTAGTAGAGAGCATATCAAATCCGTTATAGCATCGACAAACAGAATTCAAGGGCTTTCCTCTAGAGTCCTGCGGGGATGCCCCTCGAATGTGAAGGAAATCGCATACTTTTCCCTAATACGACCCATCGTGGAATACTGTTGCGCCGTCTGGGACCCTTTCGAGGAGGGCCTAACTAGAGAGCTCGAAATGGTTCAGCGTAGAGCGGCTAGATTTGTAAAAGGAGAATATCGGTATGATGCGAGTGTATCAGAGTTATTGAGAGATCTGAAATGGCAGACGTTGAAGAGTAGAAGAATTGAATACAAAAGGAAACTATTTGAAAAATTTGAAAGTTCCGAATTCGTTGAAGACGTACGCGGCATAGTCGTCCCCATCGGTGTTAGTGAACGTAATGTTAGATCACAGTGCAGGAGAAAATATCTCGAAATTACCGCTAGAACAGAGAAATACTACCGATCCTTTTTCCCAGACACGATAAGACAATCCAACAGAGGAATTAGCTAGACTTCACTTGGTGTTGTGACACCCCCTGCCAAACGCTTCTAGCGGCTTGCAGGGTATTTATGTAAATGTAAATGTAAATGAGGCACGCCGGAAGTCACTTTGACGACGTCTGATGCAACTCCATCGAGGACGACTCTCTGGGTTCTATCGGAAAGAAACGAGGCGATCCAATTTACAATTTTCTCGTTAATTGAATAAGCCCTTAATTTTTGCACTATTTTCACATGAGAAACGGTGTCGAAGGCTTTCCTAAAGTCTAAAAATACTGCATCAACTCCTATTCCTTTATCCGTTGCTTTCACAATATCTTGTGTGAGTAGAGCTAACTGAGTCTCGCATGACCTGCCTCTCCGGAAACCATGCTGGCTACTGTTAAGCGCTTCTTTGCTTTCGAGAAATCGCATTATTGAGCTACCGATAATGTGCTCAAAAACCCTACAGAAGATTGACGTCAACGATGTAGGGCGGTAGTTTTCCACTTTTAATTTACTTCCCGTTTTATGTATTGGTGTAACGTGGGCTGTTTTCCATATCAAAGGAACTACAACCTCATCTAAAGATTTTCTGAATAGAAGCTTAAGGTACGGAGCTAATTCGTTTGCTAACGAGTTTATAATGAATGCAGGTATGGCTTCAGGCCCTTGCGATTTTCTTTTGTGGACCTGACTTAGTAATTTGACGATACCGCTTTCGGATATTTCTATGTCGCTCATATTTGAGTCTATACGAGTAGGGAAATCAATGAAATCACCGCTGTCTATTGTGAAGCAATTTTCAAAGAACCGATTTAACATACTAGCCTTAGTAAATGACTCGTGTACACTTTCACCGTTGTCTGTACGTAGAAGAGGTACTGTGGACTGACCTCCTCGCATTTCTCGCACGTACGACCAAAATTCTTTCGAGTCGTATTTGAGTGAATCCGAGAGTGTCGTGGATCGGTAGGCGTCAAATTCCTTACGCGCTTCGTCTCTTGCAGATTTACGACTATTTCTGTATATTAAATACTCGTTTGCGTGGTTCCTACCAACTTCTTTAAGGTGCTTTATGTGCGCGTGATGCCGTCTTTGTTTCTTGAGCAAGGCACGGAGTTTCGGTTTCACTCACCGCGGTTCCTTGCGATCACGAATTGCTTTAGTTGGGACAAACGTTTTTAGCCCTTCTCGAATGATTCGCAAAATTTCCGTCCAAGAGTCATCTACGCTGTTACTATTCGCAAAATTGATAAATGTCGCTATTTGGTTTGTAACATAATTTTTTAAGCCTGGGAGATCTGCTTTACTGAAGATATAGACTAATCGCGTTAGCTTATATATTGTCGCAGGGGTGTATTTGAAGTCGGCAATTACTATTTTATGATCACCTATGCCGTCGTCGATTTGTAGGTTTCTAGTCGATAGTGGGTGGGTAGTGGCTAGCAGATCTAATATGTTTCCGTTTCCGTTGTTGTCATATCGCGTCGGCTCGTTGACGATTTGCTCTAGCGAGTTTAGAGTGAATGCTTCAATTAATTCACGACAAGCTTCTCTATTTTTTCCACCACTAACATAGGTCACGGATTTCCAATCGATCGATGGAAGATTAAAGTCTCCTCCAAGAATGATTACTGGATCGTTCTTTCTCCTAGCTATCACCTGCAATGTACGACTGAGTTCTCTAATGTTCTCGACTCCCGAGTCAGGTGGGCGGTAAAATGAGCAAAAAATAATTTTTTACCATTTCTCGTACGAAGGGAGCACCATATCGTTTCGCAGTGTTCGCTGACGTTAATCTCCTCTAATTGGCTTGATATAGTATATTATAGGTTGGAGATTGATCACGTTAATGTTCTAAGCATTTTACTTATAATATAATGCATTCAAAGAATACCAAAATATTGTTTTTTAAGTATGCCTCAGACCATTATAATACTCTGTACCAGGTATTGAAAAACAACTTTCTTGATAAATAAACACACAAAATCTGTATCCAAAACATGACTTTCTTCATACAGATAAGTGAGTGTGATTGCAATAGTACTTAAAAGATTCTCTCGACTACGGCTTTCTTAGGAAAAACAACCCCAAGCGTGGGGTCTTGGAGGTTCATCTCGATTCCTCCTACTTCAGTGACGGTCAAACCACGAACTGTTGCAGAAATATTAGGAAATTACCACGGAAGAAGCGAGCATGCAGATCAATCGCATAAAAATCCAAATTTCAACAGAAACACCGAGGTCCTAGGCTGGGGATCGGTAATCGAATTACAAAAGAAAAGTCACTTTTTTCTCTTCAGTATAGAACCCAACATAAAAAGAACATCAGTACAAGTTGAAGAGACGATTCTCATATTAGGACATTCGGATTGGCAAACTTTAATATTTGGGAATTGAAGCCACAAGCAAAATTGTCATTCTAGGCGCCTTACATGGGAAAAGGAGTTGGTTTAGGGAGCCGCAATTTCCTTAAAGAGTCGCATCAGGATCACGTGCCCAGGTTACCGACCCCTCCCCTACAATAGGGAAAGTCAGAAAATAAGTTTCCCTATTTTATTACTGTGAAGCACACGAACGCAGCTCGCTGCGACTTTGTCAGATGATAGTATGTAGTCATACCCCTAGGTGGCACACAATCACTGGCGCCGGAAACGCGAAGTTGAAGCAGCGACCGTTGTAAAATGGCGACCCTACTGAATGAGTGGTAAAGGGAAGAGGTGCACGCAGTTATCCGATTCCTTTAGGCAGAAAACACAGTAAACATCCACAGACGAATTGTGTCTGTGTATGGTCCAGATGTGATGTCTGTCCAACAAGTGCGGAAATGGTGTCGTCAATTTGCAGAAGGTCGAGTGAGTGTGAAAGACGAAGAGAGGAGTGGCCATCCATCAACATCGGACGCGTTCGTCAATGACATTGATGAAATGGCGCGGGAGAACAGACGTGTGTCGCTGAATCAGTTAGAGATGCACTTTAATCTCTCACACGGCACTGTCTTGGACATTGCCCATGAACGTCTGGGCTATTGCAAAGTGTACAGCAGATGGGTCCCGAAGCAACTTTCCGACCAGCAGAAGCTTGACAGAATGGCTACCTCACTGACCAACCTTCAACTTTACACAGTTGAGGGTGACGCGTTTCTGTCGCGCATCGTCACTGGCGATGGGACGTGGGTACACCAGTACGAGCCGAAGACGAAAATGGAAACCATGGCATGGAAACATCCCAAATCGCCTACGAAAACAAAGTTTAAGACAAGTGTGAGCGCAGGAAAGGTGATGGCAACAATGTGTGATTCTCGTTGATTTCACGCAGCGTGGTGCGACGGTGAATGCAGCTGCCTACCAGGAGACGTTAAAGCGCCTTAAGGAAGCAATTCGACGTCGAAGACCTGGCCTGCTTACCTGAGGTGTGCTGCTACTGCACGATAATGCTAGGCCGCATATCGCCCAAACCACAGTGGTGTTGGGAACGTGTTCTCCACCCACCATACAGCCCCGACTTGGCGCCATGAAGTTCAGAAATGGCTCCGAGAGCAGGACGTCAGCTTCTATCACCAGGGCATGGAAAATGTAGTGTTATATACGCTATGATAAATGTCTCAACAAATTGGGTGACTATGTGGAAAAATAAAAGAATAGGGCCGAAACAAAACTGTGCTTTACCTTGTCTTATCAATCCCCGTTCACCTAAAAAAATAGGGAAACTTATTTTCTGACTTACCCGTATCTAAATATCACAAAAATGTTTCCTTTAAGATAAGAGTAATTTTAAAGTAGTTTTCACACAAACACATACCGCCGGGAAGAAATCGAATGCTGTAATAAAGTATAAAGAAAATGAGAATTTGAAGATAATATTGTCTATTTTATAAATCCAGAAATTTGCTATCGCGTCATAATACCGACAGAGCACGATATATACAGCACCAACCAAATTTCAACTACAACTGAATCAGTGTTCAAACTTAGTTTTTTCTCGATAACATTAAAAAAGTATTTTTTAATCATTCGTACATTTATATTTAGTGAACAATTTCTGCGACTTTTAAAAGAATCTGTCTAAAGCATAAATTTAAATGATAATTTTAGTTTTATAATTTTAATCATGTATAAATAAATTGATGAGCATGATACATTGTAGAATCCTCAGTGAGAAACATAGATGAGAATCATTAATTTCTCATGCATCATCCATAATTACGAGTGCGGATCAAGAAGTAATAAGGCTGAATTTTTTATTTATTTCAGGAGACATGTACACATTTAATGTTTCGTGTTTCTCATCAAAAACTTCCAGAGAGTGTAACACAATTACAGTTGAGTACATTTTATAATGGCGTATCTAGAAATTAGTGAAGATGGCATTTAAACTTCATAATTGAATCACAGAAAATTCAATAACCAAGGACGCCCATAGAAACTAAAGAAATAAAAGTAAAAGATTGATATATAGGATGTGTGTGCATTATTAGTCAATTTTTAGCTTTCGCCACTTCACAGAAACGATCAGGATTTATTGAGCCTTCCTTCCGCTCCATTCGCGTGCATGGGAACATTACTCTAGCCCGGTGGTGTCCAACCTTTTCTATATGGCAGGCCACGTCGGTGGTTGCCAATTCTTCTTCGGGCTAGATTATATTTTAAATCAGAAGTTACCTATATATTCTGAGCTGCCATTTAAACGAAAATCAAATCTAAATGATGTTTTTATGGTGGGCATTCCATTATTAAAAGTTTAATTATCAAAGTTTTCTTTAAAATTCTTGAATTTGTGTGTTAAATTTTTCGGGTTTCTTTCCGCGGGCCGCACAAAACCCATTCGCTGGCCGTATCCGGCCCGCGTGACGTAGGTTGGACATTTCCGCTCTAACCTTTTCAGAAAACATTGACGCACGCATGTTTTAACCGGTAAAAATGTAATCGCATATTAAAACAACATTCTTGATTGCTGTTTTAAGTAAACGTAGAAATCTTGTCATTTGACAGAAACTAAGAGCAAAAGAAAACACTTTGGCTGATGGAGATGGTGGATTTAACCCCTTTCTATGTATGGTAGCTGGTAGCGTGAGCTTTGGCTTTGGTGACTTACTCAGGGATAGAGAGAAGAAAAAATAGACGAGCTGTATTTCGTCCACATTGCGTCGTCGATACAATGTAGTTAATTAGTATCGTTAATTGTTAAGTACTGGATCCTAAGCAAGCGCCTTATGCGCTTTGCCGGAAATTAATTTAATTACCTTTAACTAATGCATATTTTTCTTCATTTTGTATAGTTGCGCTATTTATAACCGTTTACGACGCGCAGTTTGCAATGGCAAGGTTTTTGTTTGAACTAATGCATATGTATTTATCTGGCAAATATAACAGTCAATATTTTTCTGCCATTTCGGCAATAAATTACGATATTTCAATCATGATACCAAAGTTAGAAATGAAAAGGTTAAAACGTTCCTGTGCTTCTTTATGACGGGGTTAAATCAACTTTTTTCTAGAGAAATTTCTAGTCTCGAGTCGAGCATATAAAACTTCAGAAATAACTGTATCGTTTTATATGGTTTTAGATGGCGGGAAACATTATCTAATGATTAAAAGACATAATTTTTGCAAAAAACATGGGCATTTAAGATTTATTTATACTTGAAAGCGAGCCTCGCCCCTAGTTAATTCGAATAATGAACATTCGTTTGCGAATAGAATAATCTACCTGTTCGACGAAAAATACATAAAGTGAGAGCTAAAACTTTGTTAAATCTAAGACCTGGGGCTACGCTTTCCTCGTCTCTCGTCCAATGCAAAAGAAAAGTCATTTTCGGAGTTACGGGAGGAACATCTCGGGAGCAGAGTATTTCTGCGAAGATATTTCTTTTTTCGGTCGAATCAAAGTTTTAGCGAAGTGAAGAAGAGGAATATTAATTCGGAGGAGCTGGGTAGAAAACTGAGGAAGCGGAGTAGCGTCGTCAGCGAAACGAAAGCAGCGAAGCAGCGACTGGTTAAATGCGGTGAATAAAATAGAGAGTGGGTGGAAAGAGTGTGCCCAACGGATCGAGGGCATTGGAGTGGAAAGACTGAAGAAGAGCGAGAGAGGGTTTGCGGGGGCGAGAAGGAGGGGAGGGGGCGAAGGGGGCAGGAAAGACAGTCAAGTGTGGGGCCGTTTGTTGCATTACGCGTAAAATCTTCGGATTGGGGTCAGGACATTGCTCTCTCCCTCCCTCGGCGCCCTCTGTTTTTCCCTCGTTTCCTCCCTAAATGAGCGCCCGCTCGCTCTCCCTCCCCTTCCCTCATTCTCATCTGAATCTCTCCTTACGAATACTCCAACTACGCGTCTTTTAAATCCCGTTTCATTTCGATCGATTTTGCTCTCCCTTTTACGACACGCCCCCCTCACTCCTTCCTTTCCTCTCTCCTCCTTCCCTCCTACTTTTCTCTATTTGGCCTCTTTTACGTAACCATCTAACTCCTCTCTCACTCTCTCCCTCGCCTGTTTCCCTTCTACCTTCCTTTATTTTCTTCAGCGTTATTTTCCTTGCCTTTCCTCTCTTTCCATTTTCTTTTTTCCCGCAGTTTTGTTTACCTCTTCCTTTCGTCATCCTGAAAAGGATGTTATCACATTGCTGTCGATGTTTTCCTTTTATCTTCAATACTTATGAATGTGGTCTTAGCGAGGTTGACTCTATCTGTAGTTTAATCATAGTGCGAAAGCTTGGGGCATAGAAGAATAGTGCAATTTGATGATCGTGAGCTAGCCTATTTGAAGTCCATGGGATCCGCATCATAGTGAGCGCGTTAGAGCGAATGTGACGTTAGTTCACACCAATGTTACGCCTTCTTGTCCTTCTCCCCCCTCCCCTCCCTGAAAGTGAGTCATAGGTCATGTGGCCGAATGGCAGGCTATAATTGGACTGACCAGAAAAACGACAGTCAACAGTATGTCGATATGCGGATGAGAAGTATAAATAAGGGAAGGTGAAAAGGCAGGGAGCTACGCCATTACACCTTATATGTAAAACGGTATCTAGACAAATTAATTCGTACAAAGACACAGTTTGCAATGCCATTAGTGTCGAAGGGGGCAGCGGATGCTCGCCCGGAACGACAGCCGATTTATCTGCGCGCAAGTTCCGCGCTGACAAAAGAGGTTGAGGTTGAGGAATACGGTATCCAAACAAAAATACATGGACAAAGGCAGTAAAACTAAAAATCACAACATTATTATTATACACTAATGATTTCGCTAAACTTATTTATGAAATGGCGGTTTTGATGGTAAAAATATTGTGGAATTGAAAAAATTTATTCTTATTCTTTCCAAGTAAGAAAGAATATTTTTATTATTATTTAGTGAAATTTATCTTATAATACAGGGTATGACTGATCCAAATGGCAAACTTTTAGCTTTTTATGCTGAAGAAGAACCTCCCAACTTTTTCAATTTTTATTTAAGTTTTACTAAAAGTAATGTCTGGTATAGTTCGTGATGTGTTGGAGGAAAATATAAAATCTAACACCTTTAAAAAACGTTTTGTTGTGCTCTCAGTGACTGAATCAGGGAAAAAACTTTTTGTTTTCTAAGTTCCCCAGAAAACGATTCAGTGTATTCTGGGTGTTTTGTTTCAAAATGCCGTTTTAAGTTGTACTCTTTTGGTACGCTTACAATTTGGATACAAATTAAACAAACAATTTTATCTTTTTGCACTACAAAACAATATCTTTCAGTCCAGTATTCTTGGAACATTCTTTTTACTTCTCCATACGAAGTAATGGGAAAGTATTGTGATCACGAAAAAAATCGACTTCGAGATTTCAACGGAAATACACGTTTTGAGGTCCCTAGAACACGTTTAGACTATTTTCGGAATGATGTCTGTGTGTGTGTGTGCGTATGTGTGTGCGCGCGCGCATGTGTGTGTGCGTATGTCTGTGTGCGTGTGTGTGGATGTGTGTGTGTGTGTGTGTGTGTGATTGTGGGTGCTCTAACTCAAAAAGTACTTGCTATATCGTTACCAAATTTCATATATAACACTTTAGCATGAGCACAAAGAACTGATTAGTTTTTGGACAAAACGGTTAACCGGAAGTCGAGGTTTATTCGAAACCCGATTCGGTTTTTGCTATATTTCTCCGTTTAAACATCATTATTGTATATACAATTCTATTCAAATGTTATAGAGAATGTAATGTCCTTAAACTTTCGTTTGAAACAATTTTCCGTAGCAGTTATTCTTTAAGAATTATTTATTAATAATCGGTTTTTTCGGTTTCTATCAAATATCTCCTTAAAAACGTAGTTATTGGTAATCTTCGTGAGGACCAAAATTGTAGAGAATAATATTTCTTCCAGGTTTTGTTTGAAACAAATTTTCGTAGAACCTTCCATTTAATAAATAATTCATTTATTCGTAAATTTTCAGTATACAGCGCCACCATCTTGCCGTGAATTCTGTAAACATATTCAAAATATAATTTACGGTAATAAGGATGACTGTATTCTTTTACGATACGAAATAATAATTTTGCCTTATAATGCTATTCATAATAATTTAAATATCTATACCCCAAATATGGAGATTTTTTCTTCTTCTAGGGTTCTTTTCTTCGTTTTCCATATACTAGTCATTTTAACGGTCAATTGGAGCAACGGCAAAATATTAAATTAAATGAATAAACGAATATAAAATACGGGTCATATTCATAAACAAAAATGTAAGAAAAATAAATACAGTAAACCATAAACCGCAAGTTCAGGTTTCTGTTATAGATTACATTTGTCATGGAATGCGGGGCTCGAGAAGAGGGAAGACTGACTCCGTGTTTGGCAGTTGTATACATACCAAAGCAGTGGGGAGGGTAAAGAAACACTCGAGAGAGCTTATAGGTCTCAAAACCTAAGTCTTCCGTCTGATAATGAGACGTGCTTCCAACACTAAGCAGAAAATTGAGGCGAAAAATGAGTTTTTGGGATTTATGAATTTCTTTGGGCTACCTAAACTGAAAAGTTGGGGTTTTTCTTACATTCCTCAACTTTATATGTCAACATGAACCCGCGTTCCAAACTTCAGCTCAGTAACTATTATAGTTATGAGTGAGAGTTTTGAACATTTTCTAGAGATTCTGATTTTTATCTGTTTTTCATTTCCACGGACTCTAGACATACATTGTGAAAATTCCCGGAACTCGAGAGTGTTTTCAAATTCATTCAAACAGGAAATATAATTTAAGAGTTTTATTTATTAAAAATTTAGTCAAAAGAACTGTTATATAAAAAAATAAAAAGTTATAAATTATAACTTATAATATTTTATTTGTCCAACATACCTCAATATTATTACAAAAAATTAAGTCCTCTTAAGGCCGTTAATGACCTCTGCGGTTGCAGACTTGCAGAACGCGGACACGAGTAGCGGGTCGCTACTGGCACTCACAATTCTTTACTGAGTTCCCGCCTACTGAGTCGCTGATCAGTCCAGGAGAATCATAAGGGTATTTCCCTTACATCCCAAATCGTAAGGATAGCCAACATGCGACTTTTGTAGAGTAATATTACAGATGATTTGGAGCCTAATAGGAGTAGGAATTGACGTCAGTTGTTTGTTTCCACAATATGCGTACAGAACTCAAGAGTATCCTCACCTCTGAGAGCGGAAACAGAAAATTCTCAAGAGAGAGGCGATAGGTTTTATTCAAGAGTAGCGATCCTCCTGCCCCCTGCGGTTAGGGGGGTAGAATACTCCCGCAGCCCCTCTGCTGGTCGTAAGAGGCGACCAATGGGCGAGGAGACAACCCCGTAAAAAAACCCACATTCAACTCGGGGTAGTTTCCAAACAGCATGTGGGTCTGCTGTTTGAGTTTCAGCCATAATATCCGGCTATCGACCCGCCCGCGTGTTTGCCGTGCGTGGAGACCCGTAAGGTGGGGAAGAGATGCCTGGTGGTTGAGCTCACAGGACACCATCTGGGTTTTGGATGTTCAAGGTGCGATCCGTGAGCAACACACCACTTCGGCCTCGGACTCACTGTAAACGGGACGTCGGGTGCTAGCCACACCCGATGAATCGGCTTGCCGTCGCGTCTCGACGTTCCGGTTGGCGAGTGCGAAGGCTGTGGGGGTCTGTGCAGGGGGGTCGTAGGTGCATGAGTTTGGCTAGCCCATGTGCTGGAGATCTTACCCGAAGCAGACAACCAAGTCGGAGGCGCTATATGCTTCTGGTTAGCCCTGGCGTCCGCATCAGTTTGTGGTGCGGCGACCCATTTGTGGCTCCATGGTGGGTGGGGAGTCCAGAGGACAAAAGTTCAACTCTTATTATGGGTCTTTTTACAGCCACAACAACTTCTGCTCCTCCAAAAAGATCCCTCCCAGAAATGGGCGGGAGAGACTCAGTTGCTGGCGGTTGCCGGAAATATTTAATCGTAAAGTGCGCCAATGAAGGAGAGACCCTGACGAAGGTGTCTCCCTTCCTAATTCACAAGGTTTTGTCATGCTCGGTACCAGGAAAGTTAGAGTCTGTAAAGAAACTGCGGAATGGTACACTGCTTATACAAACATCTTAAGATAAGCAGAGCCAGAAGTTGCTGTCGATGACAACTCTTCATGACATCCCAGTAAGAGTTGAGACGCATAAGACCCTGAACACGTCGTGGCGTTATATCTTGCTACGACCTTCTCTATGTCGACGTCGAGTAGATAACGAAGGCGATGGCTCCCCAAGTAATCATCTCCTGTCGTAGACTGACGACGAAACGCAATGGTGAGACAATAAATACGACCTCTGTTGTGGTCACGTTCGCGTTAGACAAGCTTCCAGAGAAGGTGTTCGTTGGCTACAAATCATGTCCTGTGAGGCCAGTTATTCCAAGCCCCATGCGCTGCTTCCAGTGCCAGTCCTTCGGGCACACTGCACTACGGTGCAATGGCAAGCCCACCTGCCCAAAATGTGCGAAGGAGAAGCAAGATGAGAAGCCCTGCGCCAACCCTGCTCTTTTTAGCAATTGTGAGGGACCGCATCCGGTCTACTCACGGAATTGCCGTAAGCTGCATGAGGAAAAAAATATCATGGAGATCAAGGTGATGGAGAAGATCTCATACCTCGAGGCCAGGAAGAAGTACAGGACTATGGTTGCCCCAATGTTTTCAAGGTCTTTTGCGGCAGTGGCAGTAACTCCTGTGAAGAAAGTTACCATCAGCACACAGACAGAAACCCTGGTACAGAAACCAAAGGAGTCAAAGAAGAAAGAAAGCCCTCCAAAAGGGAAGTCGCTGGGGAGAAATCCAGCAACATGGTGTCCCTGACTGCATCACCAAAAAATCAGTCTGAGAAAGTTGTAAGGTCCTCGAGACCGACATACGGCTAACAAGGAAGATACGGAACAGACTGCACCACCGAAAACTCAGTCTGAGAAAATTGCAAGGTGCAGTAAGAGTGATGTCACCCCACTGCCTTCACCTCCTCGAACCCACATACAGGTAACGAGGAAGATATGGAGGAGTACCAGTTGGACGAGGACCAACTGCGTACTTTCCTCCTAAATTGACAGAAGGGGAGAAAGGTAAAGCTTACCAGGTAAGCTTGTCTTCCACAGAGTAAGACAGTTTTCATTCTTTTCATTTTAATACAATTTTATCTATTTATATATTTAACGTATTTAACATTTAAACCAACACCATAAACATGTTTGCCATTCGATGGAACATGAATGGTTATTTTAAAAGACGAGAGGAGTTGAAGTTCCTTATACAGGACTTTAACCCTTCTTTAATATTTTTACAAGAAATTCACTTTAAAGCCAGTGACATATCACAGTTAAAAGGCTACACCATGTACCGCGAAGACGACCTTATCGGAGAGCGGGCTCAAGGCGGGAGACCCTTTACACCTCTCGGATGGCCTTGCGCACACCCTTGTAAGCTGTAGCGGTCAGAGTTGCCCTTCCGGAGAAAATTACGTTCTGTAATGTATATCTCCCGGAATGGACACCGGTAACGGAGGAAACATTGGCAGAGCTGATTAAATAAATGCCCAAACCGTTCATTCTAGTAGGAGGTTTTAATGCACACAGTCCCCTATAGGGTAACGAAAGGAGAGATTCTAATTGGCGTGGTCGTCTACTGGAGAGGATTTTAACCAATTTTAACCTGATTTTAATAAACAAAAATGAAAAGACACGTTTTAACTCTTTTACAGGGGAATACACTGCAATAGATTTATTAATCTGCAGCAGTGGTGTTGCCCCTCATTTTAAACTGAAGGTCCATAATGACCTCTGTGGAAGTGATCACTTTCCCCTTCTTATTCGAAAAAGTGGTTTTAACCCAGATTTTACGGTCCCCCCAAAATGGCTTCTGAAGAAAGCCAACTGGGAGGTTTTGAATGAAAATTTTCAATTTCTCTACGAGCCTACTCGAAGCGCCATGGAAAATGTAACGGCCCTCAGCACGGCCATTATACGAGCAGCCGAACAGAGCATTCCGCTTTCTTCAGGCAGGCCACGTCGTCCACCAGATGAATGTGCTGAAGCTATTAAAAAGCGGAAGGAGGCCCTACGGATTTTTAATAAACATCCTACGAGTAGAAATCTCGTGGATTTTCGCAAACTACGTGCGAAAGTCCGCCAGGTAGTGGATGATGCCAAGCGAAAATCCTGGACGGATTATATAACATCCATAAACTCGCGCACACCAATTGCACAGATATGGAGGAAAGTGAAGCGAATTTCAGGCGTCTTTCACTCTTCCACAATGCCATCTGTGGAAGTAAATGGGGCCATAGTGATGCAACCCGAGGATGTCGCAGAGGCATTTGGGGAGCATTATGACCAAATTAGTAGCTCAGCCAATTACGACCCGACATTCGTGACGATCAAATGTCGCGAGGAGGGAGCAGCAGCTCCGATTCGTCCGGGTCGATTTCCCGCTAGCAACAATGAGCCCTTTACGCTGTGGGAGCTCCAATCAGCCATTGCTGACCTGGGGGACAGTGCTCCAGGTGCGGATGGTATCCACAACGCATTTCTGAGGGGTGTTCCCCAGGAAACAATGGAAGAGATACTTCACACATTCAACCATGTATGGGAGGATGGAGTATTCCCAGATTCTTGGCGCTAGTCAGTAGTGATCCCTATTCCCAAGCAGGGAAAAGACAAATCTGTCCTGGGAAACTACCAACCAGTCTCTCTTACATCATGTTTGTGCAAATTAATGGAGAGAATGGTTAATAGACGTCTAGTTTGGTGTCTTGAGAGACGTAGCCTTCTCTACAATATCCAATGTGGTTTTCGGAGACACAGGAGTACTATCGACCATCTTGTTCGGATAGACTCCTTCATCCAAGAGGCTTTTCTTCGAGGACAATATGTCTTAGGCATTTTCTTTGACTTGGAGAAAGCCTACGCCACTACCTGGCATTTTAAGATTTTGAAAACGTTGCGTAAATGGGGTTTTAAAGGTAATTTATTAACTTTTATCTACAATTTTTTAACAGATCGAGCTTTTAAAGCAAGGTTGGGCAACGCCGTTTCCAGCTCTTATGCCCAAGAGAACGGTATTCCACAGGGATCTGTATTAAGCTTCACGTTATTTGCAATTGCGATAAACGACGTGGTGTCTTGCATATTATCACCAGTCGAAGCCTCTCTCTTCGTGGACGACCTGGCAATATTCTGTCGGTCGCCCAAGCTCTCTGCTTCAGTGAGGCAATCGCAAATGACGCTTCAACGACTGTAGAAGTGGTCTATTATCAACGGCTTCCGTTACTCTGTCGAGAAGACTTGTTGTGTCCGCTTTCACCGGCGCCGTGGTATTTTTCCCCGACCTGCATTACGGTTGGGAAACCACGTTCTAAATTTCATGGAATCCGTTCGCTTTCTTGGAATGCATTTAGATCGTCGACTCGACTGGAGGGCTCATATTAAAAAATTAAAATTGAAGGTACAGTCTTCAATGAATATTTTAAAAGTTCTAACAAGCCGTTCCTGGGGAGCTGACCGCACATCAATGCTTCTCCTTTACAGGGCATCGATGAGCTCTAAACTTGACTACGGCTATTTTATCTACGGTGCGACACGACTATCGTACTTGCGTCCGCTGACATCTTTGCACAATGCAGGCCTGTGAATGGCAACTGGGGCATTTAGAACTAGCCCTATCGTCAGCATTTACAGCGATGCTGGCGAACCACATCTAGAGATCAAGAGAAATGTCCTGATGTGCAACTATGTCAGCAAACTTATGGTGCTTCCGTCGCACCCGTGTTTCAAAATAGTTTTTAAGCATAATTTATTGAATGTTTTTAACAGGAGACCGCGCGCAACAAAGCCGCTGTGCGTTCAGTTTTATAATTTTTTAGAAAATATTGATTTTACACTCCCTACTGTGTACAGAATATGCCCCTCTCGAGTTCCTCCGTGGCACATCCCTCGGCCAGACATCTCTTTCGAATTGGTAGGTAGATCGAAAGAAGATTCTGTCCCTGTCGAGCTCAGGTCCTCATTTGCCGGGCTCTTAAACCACTGTCCGGACTTGGAAGTCACCTTCACAGACGGGTCGAAGTCCGAGACAGAGTGCGCCTGTGCTTTTGTCACCTCGCACAGATCTTTTGGGGCTAAGCTACATCCACTGTGTAGTGTGTATACAGCGGAGCTTGCAGGCATCAAGCTCGCCCTAGATGGCATTGATTGTCATGACAATCCGATCCTGGTTTGCTCCGACTCAATGAGCGCGCTGAAAGCCATCGCCTGCTACGATCCTGTACACCCATTAGTGCAGGATGTACAAGTCTCTGACCCACCTGAAGGAAAGAGGGAACTTCGTTAAATTCATGTGGGTTCCCGACCATGTAGGAATAGCAGGCAATGAGGCTGCTGATAAAGCAGCCAAGGAAGCTCTCGACAAACCCGGGATCGATAGGGATGCCGTCGTCTCGGGAGACCTACGATCAAGAGCTCAGCTCTGAAGGATTGGCATCTTTCATGGCATTCTATAAAGGAGAACAAGCTGCGTATTATCAAGAATGACACAAGACAATGGGCGTCCTCTGTCAGAAACAGTAGAAGAGAGGAGGTAGTCGTCACTCGGTTGAGGATTGGGCATAGTGCTCTGACACATTCGTACCTAAAGTCTCTTAAATAACATGTAATTTATTTGTTAATGAGTGTTCATTTAATATTATAATCTTTAATTTTGTTTAGACAATTTTAGTACAAAGAATATTAGTTTAGATTATTTTTTAATTTCTTCTATCAATAAAAAGTTTTTCATCCTTGTGAACCGTTTAAACTATGTAAATGCAATTTTTGGTGATAAACTATATTGTTCTTTTCTCTTTCTCATGTTTAGAAAGACTAATAATAGGAAAATTCACCTTTGCAAAGCTGTAATAAATAATTTTCGCTGTCTTATAGTTTTTTTTTCATTTAAAAAAGTATCCTGCAGTATATACTACCGTGTTGAGTGGGGGAGAGGGCGGCAAATTTCGTTTTGCACGCCGGCGGCCATATGGGTTGCGGCGGCCCTGCTCCTACCTATTCGGAAAGTTTGTTAAAACGCTTTATATCGGCCATCGTGAAAGCGTGACCAATCAACCAACCAACAAACAAACCTGGGCTATTATAGTATTAAATACCCTCACGCACAAATATACGATATAATCTCAACAAATTCGATGTAGCTGTTCAAGTTGATTTTTTGGTCGCGGCACAAAAATATTTGCGTACTCTTGGTCTCTAGAGAACTCTTATAGACGTAAAATAGTTGAGTACATTCACCAGTAGTTGATTATAGAAAGAGTTATTATGAGTTGTGGAATTATTAGGACGGGAGGACAATATTAAATTCAGAAATTTAACTTTCATAATATTTTCCACCCAGAACTGCAATGTTGTAGCTGAAAAAAGCGTGTGGGTTTCTCCTCAATATCATTACAGTTATTTTCACTACTTTTAGACTTTACTTTGATAAACGTAATCATCTCAGTTAATTCTACGAAAAGCGGTTGGTTTTAATACGGTCTCTCAGCCTTTCGCGGCAGAGATCACATCCCTTTCCTATTCTTCCTATATTCGCCCTTCACCTCCTTCCCTGCTCCCCTCACGCCCCCTTCCCCCCTCCCTCTCTCTCTCTCCCTCCCTCGCGTACTCCCGCTTACGCCGCCCGTTATGGCTTCCTATCTCACAGGAAAACATGCCCAAACCACTTAAGCCTCTTCTGCCCTCGCGCTTCTTTGTAGTAATGGATACCCTCTTCTTCACTCTCCTTCTCTCTACCTGTGTTGTGTATTTCCCTAGTTCTTCCCATCATATGCATGCAATGTTTAGGAGCGCCGTTTTTTTCTTCCCTTTACAACTGACAATCAACATTCTGTCCGTTCTATGTACTCTGTTTTATTCAGTGTGAAAAAAAAAAAACATATATATATATGTATATATATATACACACACACACATATATATATACGTTATATATAGTACATGCACACATTTATTATCACAGATTATTGTGTCATCAGACACTTACTGTAAAAAAAAAATCGGAATTACAAAACCACAATTGTAATTATTGTTTTATCTTCCTGCGACCGGCTGCTATTTAGAGCCCTCCGAAAACAAATCTTATGACACACAGTAAGGTTGAAACGCCGCGAGTTACGAGTTAAGACCCCAAGGACAGTTATGTAAGAAACCTCTTAGTGTTCAAAACTTACAGACAACGGTGAAAGTGTGCACGATTCTTTAATTAATGCCAGTATGTCAAATCGGTTCTTCGAAAATTGCTTCACAATCGACAGCGGTCATTTCATTGATTTCCCTACTGGTATAGATTCAAATATGAGCGACATAAAAATATTCTAAAGCGGTATCGTTAAATTGCTAAATCAGATCCATAAAAGAATATTTCCAGGGCCGGAAGCCATACCTGCGTTAATTATAAACTCGCTAGCGAATGAATTAGCTCCGTAACTTAAGATCGTATTCACAAATCTTCAGATGAGGGATTAGTTCCTTTGATATGGAAAACAGCCCACGTTACACCTATACACAAATCGGGAAGTAAATTTAATGTGGAGAACTACAACCCTATATCACTGACTTCAATCTTCTATAAGGTTTTTGAGCATAATATCGGAAACTCAATAATGCGATTCCTCAAAAGTAAAGGTGCTCTGAATAGAAACCAGCATGGTTTCCGGAGAGGTAGGTCATGCGAGACAGTTAGTTCTACTCACATTTGATATTGTGAAAGCAGCGGACAAAAGAATAGGAGTAGATGCAGTATTTTTAGACTTTAGGACTGTTTCCCACGCGAAAATATTGCAAAAATTAATGGTTTATTCAGTTAACGAGAAAATTGTAAATTGCATCACCTCGTTCCTTTCGGATAGAACCCAGAGAGTAGTTCTCGATGGAGTTGCATCAGACGTCGTCAAAGTGACTTCCGGCGTGCCTCAGGGAAGTGTAATCGGACCTCTGTTATTCTTGATATAGCTGATTTAGCTGATAATATAAAGTGTAAAGTCAGACTCTTCGCTGATGACACGCATGTGTATGGTGAAATCAACACAATATACGACCAGGAGACTTTTCAAAGTGACCTTCAGGTTATTACGAAGTGGTGTAAAGATTGGCAACTCGACCTGATTATAAAGAAATGCGCCGCAATGAATTTCACGCGTTCCATGAATTTCATCCGTTACCCGTACGAAATATCTGGATTAAAGCTAAAATACGTCAATAGCCTCAAATACCTAGGAGTCACACTCACAATCAGTAGACTCTTGTCTAGTAGGGAGCATATCAAAACCATCATAGCATCGGCAAACAGGGTTCAAGGACTTTCTTCTAGAGTCCTGCAGGGATGCCCCTCGAATGTGAAGGAAATCACATACTTTTCCCTAGTACGACCCGTCGTGGAATACTGTTGCGCCGTCTGGGACCCTTTCGAGGAGGGCCTAACTAGGGAGCTCGAAATGGTTCAGCGTAGAGCGGCTAGATTTGTAAAAGGAGAATATCGGTATGATGCGAGTGTATCAGAGATATTGGGGGACCTGAAATGGCAGACGTTGAAGAGTAGAAGAATTAAGTACAAAAATTTGAAAAGTTTAAAAGTTCCGAATTCGTTGAAGAGATATTGAGGGACCTGAAATGACAGACGTTGAAGAGTAGAAGAGTAAAAGAATTAAGTACAAAAATTTGAAAAGTTTAAAAGTTCCGAATTCGTTGAATGACGCGGCATAGTTGTACCTATCGGTGTTAGTGAACGTAATGTTAGATCAGAGTCTACGAGAAAATATGTCGATACAATCGCTAGAGCAGAGAAATACTACAGATCTTTTTTCCCAGACGCGATAAGACAGTCCAACAGAGGAATTAGTTAGAGTTCATTGGTGCAGTGACACCTCCTGCCAAACGCTTCTGGCTGCTTGCAGGGTATTAATGTAAATGTAAATGTAAAAATCCCGATTAAAAAAATCAGCATGCCCCAAAAGTGCAAATATTTAATTCCGATAGAAAAAAACCTTTCAGTGTGATGCTTATCCCCAGTGTAATCAAAGAGAAATGGCGCTTCGAGGCTGTTTTTATTTATTTATTTATTTACCTATTCACGCTACAATTATGCTCTTGGCCTGGTGGTAACGATACAATAGAAACATTTACACCACGTCAATTGAATAACTCATTTCATGATTTTATCAATTAGACCAAATACTTTTTGCACTTCTTCCTAAAGACTTTCAGGTTTTTAGGAAAGGGGTCAATGATATCTCCAGGTAATTCATTACATTCTTGAATACCTCTCTTCAGAAATGAGTTTTTTACAACTTCTAGTCTTTGAGGTTTGTATTTGATTTTAAATTTATGATCATTTTTACTGAAAAAATTAGGAGTTTGTAAACTACTACTGAAAATTTTCCATCCCCCCTCGTTACTTACGATCCTGTATATTCCACACAGCCTATTTAATTTCCTTCTTGTTTGTAATGATTCCCACCCCAATAATTGTATCATCTTTGATACATTATCTTTTCTTTTGAATTTATTCAGAACACATCGTGCATCTCCCTCCCAACTTCCTCATTATCCAGTGAAGGCTTTTAAATGCCTTTTTCACCACATTTTTAATATGTTGGCCCCATCCTAGATTTGACGATGTGTTAAGGCCCAGGTATTTAATGTTGTCACGCTTTAATAACAAATCTCCGAGTAATTTATGATTCCTTAATTCAGTGTTATTTTTGTTTGTAAAAGTTATTTGTGTACTTTTCTTAAAGTTAATGTCCATCTTGTTGACTTTTATCCAGTTTTCCAATTTATCCAAATCCTCCTGTAAGATATCTTTATATTCTCTTCCTCTTATTCTTCTATATATGATACAATCATCAGCAAATAGCCGTAAGTCAGAGTCTATACTTTCGTGTAAGTCATTAATCTAAGTCAGGAATAGCAATGGACCCAAAACACTCCCTGGAGGAACGCCTGATGTAACAATTATGTCTTCTGAATATGCTTTGACAGTAATAATTACAAAACCGGGAATTTTGTCGATAAAGCGTCATTAAAAATGACAATATGAGTAGAAAAAGTAACGCTGTTGGTGTAGACGTAGAAAAAGCACTGCTGAAATTAATTTTTAAAATGCAAGAATGTTGTGGTTTGTTACGAACAGGTTAATGGAAAGGCCCGGTCACCATTGGTGAATAACAGTTGCGTAGTGTTGGCTTTATTTTCTGATATATTTTACCAGTTTAGTAAATATGCTAAGCAGGTAATATTTTTTACGTTATTTGTGTGTATGAGATGACTGCAGACTTATATAGCACTTATTTTGTATAACAAATCGCATTGCAATCTACCCTGGTGCGTTTTCTGTCGATTAGCATTTGAGACCGATGCAAGAGGATATTTACATATTGTTAGTGAATCAGATTTTCACAGGGTAATTTAAAAGGGATCTTGACATCTAATGATAGGACATGATCTTCAGTAACATTTCAAATTCGCATTACTAGAATAATTTTATTCTCATGTAATTATTAAGTTAAATTCAGTTTATGGAGTGATATATATTTAAAATATAACTCCACTAACGTGAATTAAATGGATAAATTAGGCTTTTCATAATCAATACAACCTTTTTATAACATTTCGTGTTGACCTTTATTTATTCATCTTTATTTTTCTCTCCTTCAACTCTCTCCATATATCATATTTCCCTATTATCTGCACCGTGTTCATTTATTTCTTGTGAACTTGTTTTTCCTCTTTATCCCCCATTTTGATATTCATTTTTCCTTTCCTCTTTCTTTCCTTTTCTTCTCCCATCTTTGTCTAACCAAATCACCGTATTTCTCATTTTCTATTTCTTTTCCATTGCATTCTTAACATACATTCCCTAATCTCTGCATCTCTCTCTCTCTCTTTCTCTCTCTCGCTTACTCCCACGCTCCTCCCATTCTTCGCCAAATCCTAAAGCTGTCTCCCAACCTCACTCACTCGGAGCGTCGTCCATTCTTTGCCGTCTGACTGCAGGAGGTAATAAATTTCAATTTGGGTCGCCTGCAGCGTATACAAGCTTACGTGCATATGGAAGTAAGGGAGGATGATACTTCAGTTTTTCGGGTGATGCGCTGTGGGCGGCGGCGGCGCGGGGTGGGTGAGGAAAGGCGTATTGCGCTGGAGTGCCGCGGGGTGAAAAAACGGAGAGAAATGCTGTTGGTGCATGAAGACTCGTGTCGCGGGTGACGGAGGAAGGCGTTTGAGGAACTTTACTAAGCGTAAGAGAGGAGGAGGAAGTGGAAAAGGAAGGGGTAGAAGGATAGGAGGGAGGATTGGAAAAAGGAAGAGGGATGAAGAGGTAGAAGAAATAAGGACGAGGAGGAGAGAGAGGAGGCTATGAGGAGGGATATGGAAGGAAAGAGGAATGAGAATTATGTGAGAGTAGAATACGAATTGACCAAGAATGTGGAGAAGAAGCAACGGGAGATAGGGTGAGAGGGATTGAAGTGCGAAAAGAGAAGAAAGGGAAAGGCGAAAGAGAGAGGGATAGCGAAAGAGGGAGGATCTTGAAAAGAAAGGGAGCGAAGAAAGGTCAATATGTCATGAAAGAATTTTGGAAACGGAATATGGAGGTAAAATGGGGGCTTTTGAAGGAAAGAGAGGAGAAAGAATTGCAGTTAGGAAGCAAGGAAGACAAAAAAGAGAGAAAGAGAATGGGCTTGGGATAATAAACGCTAGAAAGAAACGCCGATCTTCTCTTTTTTTTGAGATCCGCGTTCTCGTAAATTCTTGGCATTTTTTCGTGACCGGATGCCCAAACCTTTGGTATGTATGTGCATGCAAGTGCATATATATGGTTATATATTTTTGTATGAATAAATAAATAAATAGGTATATACATACAGAGTAGAACGCCACCGTAACGACTACCGATATAACGATATCATTGCTATCGTTATTTGAAAATAGCATTAAAAATAAGATACTGAGAAATATGTTTTTTATGGAATCGAACTCTTGGCATGAAGATTTATTTAAAACAATATATGTGATTAAAAGTAAAACTTGATATTTAAAGTACAATTTTATAAATAAGCAAAAAAATATTGAAACCTTTTAAAACCGAGTTCGACTTGGTGTGTGCACGTTATGAATATATATTTTTTCAGCTTAATATTTAAGTGTTTATTTTCTATTTACCTTAAATAATTAGATCAATGGCAAAGGGAAATTGACGGTTTTTAATGAAGGAATGAAGGACTCCGAATATTTTACGGGGTTTCAGGGGGAGAATGCTAACTTCTGCTCGAATTAGTAATGGTGTCTGAGTTAACTTGGTCAAACAGCCCGGAACCAGCTGGCTTAGAGAACGTAAATTATCTCACATCGTTAAATGTGAAGATCTTAGGCAGGTGTAAAGAATTTTAAGAACTTTACATGGGTGATACCTTACTTTGAGTGGTGAATTTTATAATGTTATAGTCATCATCACCATCATAGGTGGTGCAACGACTTCACGCAGCTAACCATTATTGAATAAAATTCTGTACTTTATCCTTATTAAACTATGCACATTCATCAAGCGTCAGAAAGTCCATCATCCTTGGAAGAAACCAGAGATCAGATTCCGCAATCGGATATTAAGTCAATCTGGGCGAGATCGATATAAAACACATTACTTCTTCAAAAGGATTTTTATACCACTCGAGCGATGTACGTAGTTCTCCATATTTCACCATTTTCACCACGCAAATAAAAATTCACTCGGACTCCTTAGTTTTCTTCCGAATCGCATAATTTATGCAACTTTTTCATTCGTTTAACCCGACAGCCGCGTTAATCTTTCCTGCACACTAAAAAAATATGCGAATTTTCTTGGTGTACTCAGCGTAAAAACATCTAACGGCAGATATCCTTGAGGAATACATCGCATTCATTTTGCACAAATAACTTCGCAGGTATGCGGTACAATAGGCGTATGAAAATGCTCGCGGACCGCCGCATTCCTCTTTCCTCCCGTGTTTGTTTCCCTCTTATCTCTCTCGCTTTTCTCTCTCCTTTCGCCCCAAACCTATTCCGCCTCTCTCTCTCTCTCCTTGCGTATCCAACGCCGACCCTTTTCCCTCTCCCTCCTTCCCTCCTCCTACACATCTCGGGGCGACACAGGAATTGAAAGGGTTTACTCTTGGACCGCCTCTGGCCTCTCTCCTTTCCCATCCCTATCATCTCTTTCCCTTTTCTCCCCCTCCTTTTCGCTTCTTCCCACTCCTCCATCGCCTTCATTCTTCCCGTTTTTATCTCCTCTCCTTTGCTATTCATTCTCACGCTCCTATTCCTTTCCCATTTCAATCATTTCGCCTCAACTCTCTCCCTACTCCAGATCCTCTTCCAACTTTTTTAACCTCTCCTCTTTCACCGCATTCTCCTCTTTTCTCTTCCTTCATTTCTTTCCTTTTCTTAGTTTATCCAAATCATTCTTCTCTTTCGGTCTTTTTCTCCGGATCACATTTCGTTACTTTCTCTTCTTCTTTTAATCTCATTCGTGTTTCTTTTATTCTACATCCTTCCTTTTGCCGCCTCCTTTCAGTAGAGTGACTTTTCGTGCTCCTGAGCTATTGCCGCAAAGATGGCGGTCGTGGAAAGGGACTGCCTATAGAGTCTGCTGGTGCTCGGAGACGAACTTTCCATGCACCACTGACCGCTCTATGTGCCATGGTACTTGGTTGTCCCTGGGGAGAGAGAGGAATAACTGGCGAGCATACGAGGGGGGGGGGGGGGGGACGGGACGGTCTCACGAGAAAGGTGAAGGAGGTCAGGTGAACGCTTCTCTTTGTCTCTCGCCATTTTCAGCATTCGTCGAAGTTATGAAGATATAGTCGAAGGAAAATATTCACACGGTTGGCTGGTAAGAGTAGAAAATGAGTAACCGCGGAAAAAACTTTGGTTTTGGAGAAATCGAATCTCGAGGAATGGAGATAGGAGTGGCTCCAAATGGATGCCGTATCTTTAATAAAAAGATAGAAATCATTCAACTAGGATATATTTCTTTTCGACTTAGAAGAATGATGCCACGCCCTACTCCAGGGGTCTCCAGGCAATCGATCGCGATCGACCGGTCGATTTTTGGCCCTTTTAAAGTCGATCGCTGAATCTTTCCTCAGCGCTATTACTTTTTATTGAATCAAGTGAAGAATTTTGAGCCGATATAGATTTAGAACTTGCAGTTTGAACTTTTTTTATCCAGCTATGCAGGTGATTTTATAATCGTTCATAAATTAGGAGCAATTGGAATGCATAAATCAAATAATACAGATATCTCTAGATATCAGTTCTCGCAGCGAGACAGGAGCGTATCGATGTTTATCGGCCCTGATTAACTAATTCAAGTTATGTTTTGGTTTTATTCGAGTTAAACAAGTCCGAATGAAGTTTTATTCGAGTTTTCTTTCTGTACAAGAGAATATTTTAGTTAAAATAAAATTAATTAAAATTGTATCTACCGGGAAAATCCTATGTATTACTAAGTTTTAAACCATTGGAAGTTGAAGAAAAAGGATATAAAATAAATATTCAGAAGGAAGAAAAAGATTTGCACTAATGATAAACTGAGTAAAAATATATCCAAAGTAAGGCCATTAGTATTACGAGGGAGGAAGAGGGGGAACATGCTCAATAGGCAGCTAAGGATCGAATGATAACGTAGACGAAGTGTGGCCAACTCAAGGCCCAACGGGCTAATTGTAATTGGACCGAAATCAGTTTTGGTATTGCACGTGTAATGGAGCAACAAAGAAAAATCGATTTATTAAAGGAGAATATAAAATAAAAATACTACATGGAAAACTATAAACGTAAAAAGAAATGTATAAAATTAATATTATTTAGCAAGTGAAACAATACATTTGAATAAATAAACTAAATTTAACCTCTCAAGAGTGTTGAGTGATTATCTCCACATGTTCAGAAGAAAAAATATGCCATCATCGGGAATACAACACGGGTCTTCCAATTGCCAGGCAGAATGTTTAGTCAATTTCCAGCTATATTTTCAGCATATGCCTGTTACATAGCGATCAACAATCATCGCTTTCAACTTTGATTCGTTCTTTAAGTCATAGGGGAAAAGTTTTTCAGGAGCTTGTCTCAGAAAAATCTTTTGAAATTTCCCTCTCTAAAAATTGTTCAAAATGGACGTGGTGCAGGCAGGGGCACCTTAACTATATGGGCTAAATGGGCTGCAGCCCTAGGGCTCCCGGTGCCGCCGCTCCACAAATAAAATATATATATTTTTAAACCTCGCATCTTTGTAATTTAAACTCAAAAAGTATAAATTGTCATAGCCTTTTATTTCTCAAGAGGCTCACCATCTATTACATACTTCAGGTAGTGAATATGTGGCTACTTCCCTGTAATTCATAAATATTTTGGGCAATCAGAAATGCTAGGGGTTTTCTGAAAGTACGTACTACGTAGGACGGCAGCATTTAAAAATTTCACTCGTCGCACACTGTATACTGGACAGAATCATAATAGCTTTACTTCAGAGACTCCGAGGAGAAGTGAAGGTCTGTCGAATTTACGAGGACTTAACGAAGGTTCAGGTTTACATTGGAAAATTCTCGGGCCATGTGATTTCTTTCAGTAAGCATTTCTCGATGCCAAATCATGATGATATAAAGGTTCATTCATAAAGAATGTACACATCTACGAGACAAAACGAGTATAAGCTACGTCTGTTTGTACAAATATCCATACCACTTGAGATGGCAATCTGGACCTACATACGCTGTGATAATTTTTTCTCGGTTCCCAGGAATCTTTCTCGTGCCCTGTGGCTAGTCCGATGGAAGTCTTTACAACGAAAGGTAGTCGGCAGCAGGGATGTTAAACGAAACCGGAACGAACGAATAGGAACCGCTTTCGATGGTTTGGGTTCAAGGAACCATTTAGCGGAATAGAACGAAACACGGAACGAAATTCTTGGAACAAAAGTAGTTCCTGAACGAAAGCGGAACGAAATCTTTTGAACGAAAGGCCGTACGGAATGAAATTGAACGATTCTAATTCGGTCCGCGGAATAAAAACTTTCGTTCTGATGGTTGAAATATAGTTCTGATATTCGTTCTTCCCGATGTCTATGATGACATATCGCAGTTTATATTTGTAAAACACCTGAGAAAAATCCTTAGGCAATCGGCGCTGGGGACCAAGACGATATCGAGAAGCAGGTGAGTCATATATTTGCGTGGTGGAGGATAAAAGATGTGAAATACACCGTTTGTGAACTCCTTTGCTTTCAGAGCAAAATGTTGAGGCGTGGTATTATTCAAGGCTTCTTTGAAATGGGTACTGACTTTCCGAGAATAGCGGGAGTTGCAAATACACACTTATTTCTCACTTGCTTTTCTGCGAGAGTATTATTGGCATGCGTTAATGCGGAAAGTCATGTACAAATATTGAATTCGTTAGAACAAATCAATACGTTCCTCATAATTAATTTGATTTTGGTAACTCCAAAAGCCATAAAAGGTTAAAGCAACCGTGATATTGTTTATTTTAGTGTGTAGTTGAGCTCATTTGGCCGGAAAGCCATGTTTCAATCCAAGATCGAATATTTTTGAGCTCTGCTATGGCTTGAACAAAATTCAAAAATCAAATTAATTTTGATCAAGCCATAGCAGAGCTCAAAAATATTCGATCTTGGATTGAAACATGACGTTCCTCATAATTGAAAGGTGAGATATTTGGCGTCCATCACAGGAGCATTTTTATACGCATTGGACACAGTTCAAAAAATCTGTGGCCAACACATGACTTTCTCCATATTTGGGGTATAGATATTTAAATTATTATGAATAGCATTATGAGGTAAAAATATTATTTCATATCGTAAAAGAATACATTCGTCCTTATTGCCGTAAATTATATTTTGAATATGTTTACAGAATTCACCGCTATATGGTGGTAGCGCTGTATACTGGAAATTACGAAAAAAGTTGAATATCTCCGAAATGGATGGTTCGAAAATTTGTTTCAAAGAAAACCTGGAAGAAATATTATTCTCTACAATTTTGGTATTCACGAAGACGTTTTTAAGAAGTTATTTGACGGAAACCGGAGAAACCGATTATTTATAAATAATTCCTACACAATAACTGCTATGGAAAATTATTTCAAATAAAAGTTTTAGGACATTACATTCTCTATAACATTAGTATAGAATTGTATATACGATAATGATGTTTTAACGGAGATATTTCGCCAAAACCGAATCGGGTTTCGAATAAACCTCGACTTCCGATTAATCGTTTTTGTCCAAAAACTAATCAGTTCTTTGTACCCATACCCATATTCTACGATATTCATTATAGAACCCATGGCCCTTTTCACAGAAGATTCTCTTTTGCGAGATTTCGGGCGGCTGGCCGGCCATTGATTTAAATGGCGCTTTACAGACGTGTAGCGATTCCGAGCAACCACGAGCTAAGTTGCTGGCAGTCGCTCTTCCCCTCTTTGTTGTAGGGCTGGAGCGGAATGCACGTGCCGGAACGGAACTGATTAAAAGGAACGTTCCCGAACGGTTCTTGCGAACCGTTTCCCCCACTACATCCCAAGTTTGAACGGAATCAAGGAACGAAAATGAACCGTTTCTGAATGAAATATTTCGTTCAAGAAAATATTTCGGTTATGGAACGGAATTACATTTTCATAGTGTGTGTAGTTACGTTCCCGAACCGAAATTAAAGTGCAAAGGAATACGCGAATTTCGTTCCGGAACGAAAATTTTCTGTGGCTCCAGTTTCGTTTAACATCCCTGGTCGGCAGTATTACTGTATTAAATACGTATTAAATTTATGTGAATGCAATTGCGATGTACATGTACTTACACAGATTGAATCGTGTTGCTATTTTCAACATTCTCCGCAATCTACACATTAGGAGTTTTGTCCTTTAGAATGGACCGTCAAGTAGAAAGAAAGTTCCATTCCAGTGCATCGAAAGAAAAAGAATAGGCGAATTGGAGAAGATGGATTAAGAACTACATAAGTGAGTCATATTTTTTTATCAAAATCAATTAATTACTCAACCCGACAGTCGTGTTAATCTGTCCTTTTGTACAGAAATATCTAGTTTTATGGTTTACCTTCGTTATACTTAGGCAGCGCTGCCTTAACCGTTGGGCTTAATGGGCTATGAGACACTAACTTCCTTACATATAACTTCTGCTTCGTCACATTTTTTCATTGACTGTGTTAGATTAGATATTCGTACGAACAATAGTACAGACATCTGTGTTATTCGGCGAAGGCGCTATTGCAGCGCCGCCTAACGATGACGATGAGGAACGATGAAATTACATTTAAAGCAGAGCTTAGTTTGAGGACAATAATAGATTCAAGTATTGAATCTACATTTCCTAATGTTGCTATTGCTTTGCGCATTTTTTAAGTATTGCTGCTACAAATTGTAATGGTGAAAGATCTTTTTCGACGCTAAGAAAAATAAAAAACTATCTGCGTTCATCTTTAGGAGAATGCCAACTTAATAATTTAAGCATATTATCAACTGAATCAGAATTATTTAAAAATATTGATTGTGCAGAAATTATCAACCAATTTGCCAAAAGTAAATGTAGAAAGAAGTACTTTTAAGATATTTTATTTATTTATTAACTGCGTTATTATTTGAGTTTCTATTTTGTTTTTTATATTTTCTATTTTTTGTTTTAATAAAAATGTGTGTTTTCATTTATGATTAATAAAATTGTTATGTATTTAGGTATTTACTTTTACATTAATCCTAGAACTACCAAGCGATTTTCACTACCATGGATTACCAAGGGTGGGGGGGGGGGGGGGGGGGTGAGGGGGGCGGCCTCAGAGGCCCACCATCTAAAATATTATAAGAAGCCACAGTAATGTTTTGAATCAATTTTTATATATTTAGAAACATCATAGGAATAAAGCTATGTAATTTTAGTAAAGTGTTTGAAATTATATGTACATTACCTACTATAAAGATAGAAATGTTTGCATAAAAACATTCCGACGTCGTCGTCCGAGCAAGCAAGAGTCGATCCTGTACGGGGCTCTCAAAGTCCCCCACTTCGGCTCTGCAAGCGGAAAGAAGCTTTCACATATCCCGTTTACTCTTTCCCTTTTCTCGCACCCAATAAACGATGACGACAACGAAACATTAAGTCGATTGACAACACGCGTCCAGTCGCTTCCGAAGCGTGATGACTACTGTGCTACTTCCGTAAAGGGAGAATTCGGAAATGATCACCGATTTTTGCCAGTCGTCGTCAATCAAGTCTCTTTTTCCGTCAATATTGTTTAGTTTTTTGAAAAAGAAACTCGGGTTATTGTGTTAGGTAATTTAGGTTCTCTCGATATACGTATGTCCATACCAGTGGCGTAGCTATGACTAACACAGTCAATTTTTATATATTTAGAAACATCATAGGAATAAAGCTATATAATTACTTTCTCCATACGTAGTAATGGGAAAGTATTGTGTTCATGAAAAAAATCGACTTCGAGATTTCAACGAAAATATACGTTTTGAGGTCCCTAGAACACGTTTAGGCTATTTTCGGAATGATGTCTGTGTGTGTGTTTGTGTGGATGTATGTGATTGTGGGCGCTCTAACGCAAAACGTACTTGCCATATCGATACCAAATTTGATATATAACACTTTAGTGCGAACACAAAGAACTGATTAGTTTCTGGACAATACCGGTTATACGGGAAGTCCGAGGTTTATTCGAAACCCGATTCGGTTTTTGCGATATTTCTCCGATAATACTTCATTATTGTATACATTGACCATTACAAAAATGCAGAAAATATAATTTCCTACATTTTTTATTTCAAACAATTTTCCATAGCACTTATTGTTTAGAAATTATTTGTAAATAATGGCGTTACCCCACTTGCCCTAATCCGTGTGCCCTAAACCCATATGCCCTAATTTTCACATGCCCTAATTTCCAAATGCCCGAAATTCACATGCCCTAACTCCATTTGCCCAAATTTTTCTTTCAATACCATTTCAATTGTTTTTCCCAATACCTTATCTATAATCCATTATTTATCATATAATGGGCTTGAAGAGCTCTATTTTATTTCGAAGTCCTTAATGACCTTCGCGTGGTAAATTTTAAACATTTGTTTGATAAACTGATGTATGCATATTTGAGATAACTCTAGAAACGAAAAGTTTTTACAATTTTTATCGAAAACTTTGCGAATCAATGATTATTTAAGTCTTCTTGCAGAAAAGGGGCAAATGTTAAAATATGTGAACACGAAATCAGAAAAAACTTGGCTAAATGTATGCATTTGGAAACGAAAAGATTTACGTTAGTAACTAGATATTTAGAAGGTATAAGACATTAGTCTATAAGTGCTTAATTCTGATTTTGTAATATATTATATGTAATATATTAGGCTGTAACATAATTAATGTTGTTTTTTACAATGTCAGCAAATTATTGGTAAAGTAATACAAAGTATCACAATTATAATTAAACTTGGAAACATTATAATTACGATCCTTTTTTATTAGTAATTAAATTATTTCAATGAATCTAAACCCTCGTTAAAGTTTCAAAAATGAGTGGTGACGACTTGCACATACGCCATTACATGATCTACGAGTATATTATGGCAAGTGGAATTAGGGCAACTGGAATTAGGGCATGTAAAAATTAGGGCAGATGGGTTTAGGGCATATGGGTTTTTAGGGCATGTGAAAATTAGGGCATACGGATTAGGGCAAACGGGGCGTGACCGTAAATAATGGTTTTTTTCGGTTTCCGTCAAATATCTCCTTAAAAACGTAGTTATTGGTAATCTTCGTGAGGACCAAAGTTGTAGAGAATAATATTTCTTCCAAATTTTGTTTGAAACAAATTTTCGTAGAACCATCCATTTCGGAAAAATTTTCTTTTTCGAAACCCGATTCTGTTTTTGCGCTATCTCTCCGTTAAAACATCATTATTGTATATACAATTCTATGCAAAGGTTATAGAGAATGTAATTTCTTACAACTTTCATTTGAAAAAATTCATAGTAGTTATTGTTTACGAATTATTTTATATAATAATAGCCGTCATCCGTTGGTTGGTTGGTCACGCTATGCAAACGCTAATAACTCGAGAAATAATAATGATAGAAACTCGAAATGTGGTAGGGATGCTTGATGAACACTTTTTCAGGTGATGACGAATTTAAATCGCGAAAAAATTCATTCGTTCGTCTCCAAGAGAGGCATTTCCATCTCCCATTACTTAACATGTGAAACGCGACTTTTCGACTTGCAGGCTTTTAATCATTTAGAAATTAAAATTAGAAGATATTTACAGACGACTTTCGGATTTGAACCATTTTGAAGAAAAAGTTATAAAGTTTCTTATTCCGTTCGTCTTTTTTCGCCCACAGTTCGAAATATTCCATGTTAAACGTTTAATTTGCATATTTTGTGGAAATCTCGCCATTTTAACGTGATGTTGCTAGGTCGACCATTATCACTGTTACACCTCAAATTACTATTATTGTATACATCCTTCTGGGAATAAGCGTGCCTCGAGTGCTTCGAGAGAGAGAGAGAAAGAGAGGGAGGGAGAGACAGGGAGGGAGAGACAGGGAGGGAGAGACAGAGAGAGAGAGACACAGAGAGAGAGAGACTGAGAGACAGAGAGAGGAAGGGAGAGATTGGCGTGTTTTGTGGAAAATTAGTATATTAACGTAAATATAAAAAATTTTAAGTATCAGCAGTGTCATTTTAGAAAAATTGGAAATAAAAAGCATTCTTAAATTAAATTCTTTGTAAACCATACGTGCTTACGAATTTATATTATTTTTCCTCGAATTAATTTAGTACCAATGGCCGAAGTTTGGAAACGAATATAAATTAAAATACAGTTAAAATTAAAAGGACATTTAAAACTGTTAACAGGCAATTTTCGAAGAAACAACAGTGAATCTTTTAAGGAATTGATTTGTTTTTATAAAAGTAATTGGAATTTATAGTATGTACTGAATTGACAAGTATATTTCAAAGCAATAATCAATTTAAAAATATTTTAACGGTTTCTACGATAAACAATTAGTTTATTTTTTGTTTATATGGATCTCCAATACAGCAATCCATTCAACAGTCAAGGGAACAGTTTACAACGTTGAAATAAATTGATTTGTTTTTGTAAGTAAGCTTTCTTTCTTCGTAAGTACAGAGTACAATTTTAAAACAATCATAATGTTTAGTGCACGAAATTTAATTATTTTCCCTACGTTATATATGTATACATATAATTATTTCCCTGTCTTTGCACACCGACATTTATATGCATCATTGACGAGAACAAGGTGGGAGAAGAATAACAGAATTTTATAGCCGAAAATAAAAACCAAAGGCATTTACTAAACGACAACAGAATATTCACTAGAAATGTAAGTAATATATGACGAAATATTTCATATGTAAAAGTGTGCTAATAATTATTTTAAATGCAAATATTAATAATAAATCTATCTATGATTCTTCCGTTGATATTTCAACGGGCATTACACTAGTTTATAAATAATCGGTTTTTTCGGTTTCCGTCAAATATCTCCTTAAAAACGTTGTAATTGGTCATCTTCGTGAGGACCAAAGTTGTAAAGAATAATATTTCTTCTAAGTTTTGTTTGATACAAATTTTCGTAGAACCATCCATTTCGGAGTTATTTTGCTTTTTCTTAATACCAGTATAGAGCGCCACCATGTAGCGGTGAATTCTGTAAACATATTCAAAATATACGTAATTTACGGCAATAAGGACTGTATTCTTTTACGATACGAAATGATAATTTTGCCTCATAATGTCAATCATAATAATTTAAATATCTATACCCCAAATATGGAGAAAGTCATGTGTTGGCCACATCAGATTTTGTAATTATGCCTCGCTGAAATATTTACTTTTATGTCTTGTAAGCAAGAAACCCGTGAAAAAGCAACGTACAGTTGTCCATGATTGAACACTGACTCCGGTGCTTATTTACTATTGTGATCACGAAAAAAATCGACTTCGAGATTTCAACGGAAATACACGTTTTGAGGTCCCTAGAACACGTTTAGCCTATTTTCGGAATTATGTCTGTGTGTGTGTGTGTTTGTCTGTGTGTTTGTGGATATTTGTGTGTCTGTGTGTGTGCATGTATGTGATTTTGGGCTCTGTAACTCAAAAAGTACTTGTCGTATTAACACCAAATTACATATACAACACTTTAGTATGAGTACGAAGAGCTGATTAGTTTTAATCTTCGTGAGCACCAAAGTTGTAGAGAATAATATTTCTTCCGAGTTTTGTTTGAAACAAATTTTTGTAGAACCATCCATTTCGGAGATATTTTGCTGGTTCTTAATAACAGTATACAGCGCCAGCACCATGTAACGGTGAATTGTGTAAACGTAGCTATTCAAAATATACCTAATTTACGGCAATAAGGACGACTGTATTCTTTTACAATACGAAATAATAATTTTGCCTTATGACGCTATTCATAATAATTTAAATATCTGTACGTCAAATATGGAGAAAGTCATGTGTTGGCCACATCAGATTTTTTTAGTAAAGTATTTGAAATTTTATGTACATTATCTACTATAAAGTTAGAAATGTTTGCATAAAAACAATTTTTTACATTTTTCCTCATTACGTTTTAAAGATCACATTAATTTTGCCGTAATATTGTATTTACAGAAATAATAACAAATTTATTAGAAAAACAATTTAATCTGCTACATGTGACACAACAATTTAAACAAATAACACGCTTCACACTGTGCTTTCCACACACATGTGAGCACACACTGTGAGCCTGTCATGGTGGATTTTCCAATAAAAGTATGGAACATCGAAAGCGGCCATCTCCTCCTGCCTCTCTTTGTAGTATTTGTACTTCCTTGCCATCTGATCTATAGTATCGACCCCTCCTTTAATGGAATTATAATAAATATTTATCTGGGATTTTTCGGTAGCAAATGGCATCTTCTGGCTCGCGACGAATTCTTTTGAAATGGAAAAATTACAATGCAGTATGTTATCATGTCGTAAAATGCACTATTTTCACCCTCAAGGTCTGTGCCCTGGCATGGGTCACTATTCGTTTGGGAAGGGTCATTCTTTTCCTGGCTCCCTGAACCCGAGGTTTTACGAGACCGCGGGTTTGACCACCCCTTATTTTTGCTGTCATACTGTCATAAAACGACCACGATGACATATTGCTTATTGGTATGGACCAAACTAATGTCACATTTATATTGAAGGAAACAAAACAAAAATCCTCCCACATCCTCGCTTGCATGTAAGGTTTTTCACACCGATACATTGCTCTATGAGAAAACAAATAAACTACTAATAAGGAGGGTGTGGAAATGAATTAAATGCAACATAATTTGAATATAAATAGCAATACTGGGAGGCGGGAGTTGCAAGAATAAAATTGATCAATCAGAAGGCACTCGATAATTTAGGACACCCGCTTGCCAAGGCATGCAGTCAATGACGAAATAATTTTCAGAAAATTGAAATATGTATTCATACATTGATGGGAAACTTCAAGTAATTGTTATCTATAAGTCCCTGCATAATGTAGTTAAATATCAAGACGTCACCTTTATTTTTAATAGAGATACACACGAAAACACAATTTGTGGGCCTCGGAGCCCCTCCCCCTCCTTGGTAGTTCTAGGGTTAAAACTTAGTAATCCCCACCCCACTATAAGAGGGCGCATCATATTACTAGCCCAGGGCGCCCAAATGTCTTAAGACGGCCCTGGGTGCAGGGGTAGGGGAAATGAAGCAGCCCCTCTTCAGCACCCCTGTTAATTGAATTTGCCGTTCTTTGATATTTGGAACCCTCTTATTTTTTTTAGCGACGAGGGTTATCACTTGTGTGATAACTTGTGTTAGTGCAATTCTGCTATTACAGCTTTAACTGAGTTACTTAGTCCCCGTTATAAAGAATTTCAATCTGAAAGAAACAATATCGCTCTCTCCATCAACAAATTCTCCATTTCGGACAACGAATTGCGGAAATATCCACAAGAAATCTAATTTCAAATTGGAGACAAGAATTCTCCCGATATCTATAAAAAAAATCGAATGCAACCACCAAAGAGAGAGAGAGAGAGTGAGAGAGAGAGTCTGAGAGAGAGAGTCAGAGTGAGAGAGTCAGAGAGAGAGAGAGAGTCAGAGAGAGAGAGAGTCAGAGAGAGAGTCAGAGAGAAGTGGATTCCCGCTATATAGACGAACAAAACTCTTAAACGGTAAGAAATGCGATTTCGTCCACAATCCGCTTAACGTTTCTGTGGGTCTTCTTAGGTCGCAATCGGTAAGATGTGAAGCGATTTGCAGGAATTGAACCTTATTTGTCGAATGGAAGCGGTCACCTTCTCGTTAAGTCAATGATAAGTTTAAATCCCCATTTTTTTCTACCACTTGTACTTTGTTCGGTGACCTTTCTATTTTCGTCCGCTTGGTAATTTAATGAACTCGATTCTATCCAAAAAGTTCTCGTCCGATAACTTCCGGCAGCCTTCAGGTTACGAAAAGATAATTCCTTTTAAAGGCATTCTATCGCGATAATGCCAATGTTAAGGCGAATAGACGACGAAGGAAAATTGCGATCTAGGAAATGGCGAGAGAAAATTTTGAGGGCATGGGAAAAATGGAGGGCATCTCGAAAAGTTTGACCGGAATCGTAAGAATCTCTTCCGTTAGGGCGTTTTAAAGCCTATAGTTCGTTGACGCAAAAGGAAACTGCTGATGTTTATAACTTTTTCTCACATCCGTCTTTTAGTTAATAATTTCGCTTCGTTTAATCTCCATATTTCATAGGATTTGCTGTTCATAATAAATGTGTTATAAATACGCTTACCACACGTCTCTCTTTGACCGGTATCGTGGTCTTGTCCGGGCTTTCCGACCGGTTTTTTGTTCTGTACCGGAATATAAATAGGAGTCAAAAGTCAGAGGCAGTAAAAAAATGGTTTATTAATGAATAAAGTGGTCAGTTAATTTATTTGTGTTAAAATATGGATTTTAATTTAATATTATAATATTAAAAACTTTGTTTTTTATCTTTAGGTAGTTTCTTTAATACAATCTCCTCCCCTTTCCCTTTCTCCCATCCTCCCTTAATGTCCCTTGTTTGAAAATATCATAAAGATTAACTACTATAATGTCATATTAGGAAAAATTATTAAAACTATTTTATAGCGATAGTAAATACGTTTAAGGTCTGCAGAGTTGGTGTATAGTATTACATTAAAGTTTACATTTTCATCTAAGGAAATCGTGTTCTCCCGGATATGTCCCCTGAATGATAAGTCTAGTTGTAAGTAATCACGAGATGTATTTAGTTAGACACAACAATAGAGTTAACGTAAATAGGTGTTTTCTTAGCACATTTTCCTTCAATTGATATTTACATCTAATGTAAGGCTAATTTTACTGTACATTTGATGTACAGAGAAGCTGAATTGAATTCTTATATTACCTTGGTCTAAGTAACACATATGTCAAATATAAAAAACATCTGCTAAGCTTTGAATGTATCAGGAAAATTTCACAAATTAGGAGTAAATATTATCTTGGGCATATACAATAAAAATAATTTGGGTAATATACCTGAAATGCAAAAAGATTCTACACGATGGACTGGCGGATAGACGGACGGATTTACACGTAAAATAGTGGCTGAAAGCGGAGACTGTTCGTAATTATGAAAACGTCTCTATTTGGATTTCGTGGCTTGGTATATGTAAAGATTTACCTTCGGAACAAGCAAGGATAATGATGTAATTTTGGGTTAGAAAAATAGCATAATCAATTTAAGCGAGTAATTTTAAATGGAATACATAAATGAGTGTACTCTTGATTCTAGACCGTATTTCAAAGAAGCTCATAAGTAGTTGCACGTCGACATCTTACAGTTATTAATATAGCTAGATTTTCCAATTATAGAGAGAATAATTATTGTCAAATTTAATAACTTACACAATTTATTTTTTCCTTTTATAAAATGTGTCACTATTAACATTTATCGTTAACAGCGGTCGTGTCTCGTATCCATATGCGTGGTGTGACATTGAGCGATTGGAAATAGTCTTAAAACACGGATCATTAAATTCGAAATGGCGTTTTAGTTATTTAAAGCTCCGGAAATGTGGCTTTTAGGAAAGATTGGAGTCCCATTTGTAAAACCCACCTTTTCCGTGTTTCGCTCCTTTTCTCCCCTCGCACCTGTGGCTCGATCAGAAATCAGTTCTATGTATTCACGTGCACGCAAACGCCGCATGCCCATTTGTTAAGTAAACTTTATTCGGTACTATTCAATGCATTCTCAAGTCCTTTGAATGGCCTCAAACCGCAATGCATACATCGTCCCAAGTGTTTATTACTAATCGCTGATGGAATTTTCCTATCGAGTGATAGGTTCTTTCCATTAAGTTAAAAAAATAAAAATCCTTAATATAAGTGGCATATTCCTCAAATTTCTTTGCAAGTAAATAATTTTCTGTTATTTTTTTGTTTAGTTACAGTATATAAAATTGAAAAATCCAGTTCTCTATATTTTATTTTCGTTTTTGCAACACTCTTAAATAATATAATATGCGTTAAAGCCGTTTATTTAGTTAAGTGGAGAAAGCTTTGAATTTACGTTTTCCATGTTTGTACTGAATACTATCGACCAATATTCGAGAACCTCGGGCATTAATTCGTGATCTGAGGCACTCTTTGGAAACGTGTTGCAGTGGTGCGTGTCAGAACACCCTCCAAACGTATCCATGCCTGGAAAAGGAATGTAGATTTGTTTTATCGATAAAATGAAACCGTAAATTATGACGGCGTTCATCGGTTAGGCCAAAGTCATCAACTGGTAGCTACCACCGAAATATATTTTATCGCTTTTGATTTATACAGATGTCTAAGGGGAAAGAAACATATTCAGGCTGCAACATTACTGCAAACAATTGTCTTATCTTACCTGAAAGAAGGAGGCTTTTGGTCGTTTTGCCCAGCGACGTCAATTAAGTGCATGTAACTTTGTGGTGCCATGCCCGGGAGAGGGATAATGGTTGCTTTAATAAGGTAGATTTGATGCTCGTACAACTCCGAAATCGGAGCTCAGTTGTAGTATTATGGTAAGAAGGCCCTCTGCTGCCCAAGACGCGTGACGCCAACGCGCGCGCGCACGACGTCCACGTAACGAGCCTCGAAGCCCTATTCCAGTTACCCGCGTGCCCCTCTCGCGCCCGCGCATCTCCTTCCCCTCCACTTCCCCTCAAGCGTGACTGACAATGAGTGAAAGTGGAGGGGAAGCTTCGCTTCGGGTTGTGACTGACATAGGCCTTCCCTTGCTCAATTAAATATACTTTGATTGTTATATTCAGAATCTATATTTTTACTTTGTAAAATCTTATCTATTCTTTATATATTGTTGACTTATATTTATATTATTATTTATTTATTTATGTATTATACAATATTTTCAATGGTTATTAAGTTAAGGCTGTCTACGGAAGGTATTGCCTGGTTTCCCTTCCGTCTTAGGGCAAATGCCAGACACAAGCCACCCTCGGAGAAAACAATAACAAAAAGATTCTACCACTTGGTTATACAATGACAACAACTTGCCACCTGAACCGACCCTGAAGAGTCCATCTGCCTATAACAGAGCTTCCTCGGTCAGGCCCATGTATTTATAAATGAAATGAAAATTGTTAAAATCCTTTGTTAAAAATAAAATGTATGGGTTTACCAGGAAATGAAACTCGTTTTGAATGAAAGGCAATTTCCGCCTCCTTCACTATGGCGTGTAATAAATTACGTCGTACTCCACGCAGAAGACAAAGGATAACTCACGGGCGAATTCTAATATCTAGACGAGTAAAAGAAACCGTTTCCATTGCGGATGCTAAGTTTCCGTAATAAAATTACCATTCGGGCTGTTTCCGAAGAAAAATAATTAACGAACGATCGCATCTCTTCGTATTTATGAGCTCCTTCTTCAGCATCCTCCCTCCCCCTATCTCTCTCTCTCTCTCCTATACCTCCCCTTTTCCCCCTCTCTCTCCTCTTTCTCCTAACTCACCCTCCTCAATACTCTCTCTCTCTCCCTCCCAGCAGGGATCCTTCTCACCACGGTCCAGAACAGCGCCCTCCTTTGAAGATTACGTATTACTAGCAGCGACCGCCTCACGTCACAGCGCCACCAACCCAACTTTGCCGTGTTCATTCATCAGCCTTTAGCACTTTGCGCTTATTACGCTTCTCTTCCGACGTCACGTAGCATGCCTCGCTCCTCTTGAATTTTTTTTCGAGGCGGAACTAAAGAAAAACGGGCAGCGGGCGAGCGGAGCGTTACCCTTTGAATGGAAGTGCGGGCACTCGGGTCGTCATATTTACCGTGGCCTTCACAGGACTTAACATTTGCCATGCCATGCGCACTAGTGCCTAAAATGGCCAACTGACTACATAGGCATTTCGGTCCCTTAGAGTTTCCCCTATTCCAACCAGACCCTTTATTTCTTCCGCTACGCCGTAACATCTTTATCTTTTTTCCCTTCTCCCTTCTCTTTATCCCTTTATCCCTTTTTCTTTACTGGGCGGGAGATGAGACTGCTCTGACTCATTCTTGACCTAATAAAGACGTTCTATCTATCTTCCTTCTCTCTCTCTCTCTCTCTCGCTCTCTTTGCGACTATTCTTATCTTCCTTATTTTTCCGAGTCTCTCCTTATCTTACCATTTCACACGCTCTCTTGATCCCCACTTCTATTCCTTACTTGCTTTCCAACTGTCGCGTTGCCCTCTTTCCATTTCCATCCTATACATCCTTATCTCTCTCTCTCTCTTTCTCATTTCCAGCCTCTCACACTCGTCCTCATCCCTGCCTCACTTCCTTTCTTCTTTTCCTCCCCTCGTAACCCTTGGAGATGGAGGAGGAAGCGAAGAGGAAGCAGTGGAAGGAGGAGGGCGGGAAGAGGAACGTAGATGGAGGACAAAGGGATGCGGAGGGGGAGAGAGGAATGATTGGTACGAAGGGAAGGAGATAAAATAAAAGGAGGCGGGAAGGGGAGGGTTAACAACGGGAAGGGATAGTGGAATGGCGAGAGGTTTGGAGCTTTTAAGAATGGTGGAGAGGGAGCGCTACCGACGTATGCTGTGACATAAATATGGCGCTTTGTTTTATGGGTGGGATTTGGAAACAGAGATCCGTACGTTTCTCCAAATCTTTGGGCGTAGTCGTACCCGCGACGACCCTCGCTGGAGGGTGACGGAGTATATGACGGTTGACCAACTGCGCTCTCTCTTTCTCGCTTTCATCTCTCATCGTCTAAAATCGGATTTTAGGCGGCGTAAGAACCGCGCCCCAGCGGGCAATTGGCGGAGGATTCGATCCCCGTCATCTTCGGAAATAGGGAGGTGCTGAGGGATGGGGACGCTTCGAAATGGATTGGGAGGCGAAGAGAAAGGGTGGCAGGAAGTCGAGGGAAAAGGAGGGTGGGCGTAGCGAGGTAGGGTGAGAAAGAAGAGGAACAGCGTGGCATCGTTCTTAGAGGAAGTTATCCTATGAACGATAGAAAGAGAGGCTGGAAGTGACGGGAACTTCGAAAAATTTTCTCGTGCTTTAATTTGCCCTTTTTTGTTATTCCTTACCTTATGTTATTTCGGACGAACAAGTCCTTGCGTTCCTTTATTGCACTTTAGCATTGCAACGGGACGTGGCAAAGGACAAAAAATATTATTTTGATACCTTCTGCGTTTTTATAACATAAAGACCCGTATTAATCGGATGTCCCTGTCTTGAAATGTAATTGTCGCGGAAAATTTTCAAGTTACGTCCACAGACATCATAGAAAAGGGTAGGGTGACATTTTGTTTTCCGAAAAATTTCCATTGTGGGCGTGATGATGCGTTATCTATGTGTGGAATGCTAGAGCGAGCACAAAACACGACGACAAATCCCTCGCGACGCATTGTAGGGCAGTTTTCATTCTGCGTACGGTTGAATAAGTTTTGCATTGTGGACAGAGAACTAAGGCATGCATTAAGATTAAGGTGGATTGGTTTAGCCATCTTAATCTAATGTCCTCATCTTTCTCTTAGAGATCGATCTTATCTTTATCTCACCTCTCTCGCCATTTTCTCTTCTCTACTCGGCTATTTCGCATCGATTTCTTGACTTACCACTAATTGCCGCGTCTCCTTTTCGCCCCATCCCCTTTTCCCTCCTTCCGCTTCTTTTCGCTTCCGTAAATCTCGATTCCTTATCCTTCTTTCGCGTTATCGATCGCAATTTCCCGCTTCCTTCCGCAGTAGCCAACACCTTTTCAGCATCTCCTTCCCCCTCTTATCGTTTTTTTCCCTCTCCGCGCTCATTTCCACTCGCCTGCGCGCTCTTTTCTTTGCCTTCCCTAGTTTATGTTTTCGCTTCCCACAAATCACGCTCTCAAAAGACTCTGCATCCCTGTTTATTACGTCTATCTCACACACTGTCTCTTTCAAACATGGATCCTTCCTTCTCCTCGCTGTCTTCCGATCCTTTCATCCTCTCCAATCACCTTTTCTTTACGTCTCTATTTTTCTGCTTATATTTCCAACTCCGTCCAATCTGCCTATTTCGTTCTTTATCCCTAATACCTATCCTTCTTCTGTCCTATTCTCACCCATATCTCTAATATCCTATTCTCTCTCTCTTTCTCTTTATTCCCTTAAATCCTTCTTTTTCTCTCCCATTTCCCTCTCGGTCTTTTCTTTCCCTCTCTAATCACTCCCACCCTCTCCTCTTTACTCTTTCCCTTTATCTTCTCTCCCTCACTCTCTACCTCCCTCCTCCCATCCATTTTCTCCTCCTCCTCCTCCCCTCCGCTCTTCATCCCTACATCATCCCTTTTGTGCTTCATTTTGAGATGATGAAAAAAGCAGACGGCGCTCTTCCACTTTCAAATAAAAACGTAAACAGTGAAACAAATGAAAGGGCAGCGGACCACGAGATATGTGAGAAGAGGAAAAGAAAAGAATGCAGATACATTATTATTATTATTATTTTTTGCTTTTTGTGTGCGTTTATACGAAAATCATTATAGGTAAAAAATAAAACTCGCCTTGAAACGGGACGACGCGATGGGATCCCTCTTTTATGATATTTGAGCGGAATTAAAAAAAAGAGGCGTTCGCGTCAGAAGGGAGGTATTTGTCGCGCTTTTCATGAATAAAAAAAGGGCGACGTGTTTATGGTGGATACCATGAAAACGACTCTTTCCTTTTTCTCACCCCCTTCCAATCGGAATTAAAAACATGGACGGTGGATTGAAGCGAGGATTCGGAAAAAAAGAAGAGCAATAAGGAGGAGAATGAAAAATAAGAGGAGTGCGGATAGATTTAGCGAAGAAGGGGCTGGAGAGAATCTTTTATAACATCAGACAAAGAAGAGGCGAGTGGTAATGGCGCTCGGCGGAGAGATCGGGAAAGTCGCGCAGGAAGAGGAGTATGCACGATTAGAGGGAGGCAGAAAAGAGGCATGGCATAGAGAGGAGAGGAAAATAGATAAAATTACGCGACGGGTAGGAGGCCTCGAATTTGAAGTAAAAAAATGGCGGAACGGATGCGGAATCCGATTAAGTGCGCGTTGTAATTCAAAGAATAAATCGGGACGCGATCCTGCTCTGGGTTTGTGAATAAACCTGAATCTTATTAAATTTAAACAAAACTACGGCTATAGTATTTCGAATTCATTTTGGCATGTCGTGTACGTCCAAATCAGAAATTTTACTGCAGTAAACAACAGCTATCTCTGTCATAAAGGACTAATGAGAAAAGGAGATGTCCAGCGATAAAAAGATACGAGTGGTTGTTATATTCAACGAAAAAAGGGAATGGAAAGAAATTAGAGAAGTTTATATATAGACAGACACATGTAGTAAATGAGCGAAAATAATGCAGACTCGCAAAAGGATGTAATGCATTTGATAGATTTTGTAAAAACCTTATGAATATGGATAAGTTTTGTGAGTAAACTTTTCATAAATCCAGTCGAAGTTTCGTGTCGGGGATGTAAATGTGCCAAGCATTCAGAGAAAATACTTCAAGGGCGAACTAACATCGAGAACTTTTACATTTTATTTGCTTGCATCTTTGATGAGAGCGACGGCGGAAAACATAATAGGAAAACCTTCTAAGTGTAATTGCATTACTATCGTTTGAGAATATGTTGATAGAAGAAGAAGTAGAGTAGCGCCGTTGAATTGACGGATAATTTCACGCGATAAGAAATTCGATACAGTGGCTGTAAAATCGATATAAAAATCAAAAAATGATCCTTCTTACACGAAAACAACAAAAATCTGGATCACTGTTAAAATGAGACAATAAAACGAGAGGCAAAGACACTGTTAAAAATTAAGATTGAAAAATGAATTAAAAAGATATGAATAAAAGCAAAAAGGGTGGTTCTTTTTTTTAAAGAAAGGAGAAGAGAACAATGTGTATCTCGCAGGTCTCCGAGAAATTTCAGATGATTTTCTTTGATAAAATACTCGGGGAGAACTGTGTGGCGTAGACTAGCGGCGAAATAGAACAGGGGCGGCAGCCTTTTTTTTACAAGGGCGCAGGAAAAACAGGAAGGGTAGGAGGAGAAAATAAAATTGAGGGAACAGGTTAAGAGTAGAAAATGTGCGTAGGATAATGGTGGGAAAAAGTAGATGTTCTAAAAAATCCTAGTGGAATACGAAGGAGTACCTTGAAACAAAATGGCGAATTGTTAAAGATAAGGATAGTATATGAAAAACAAATATTTTGAGGAGAATTGATGGGGGGGGGGGGGGGAGAGAGAGAGAGAGAGAGAGAGAGAGAGAGAGAGAGAGAGAGAGAGAGAGAGAGAGAGAGAGAGAGAGAGAGAGAGGTGCTATATGAGGATGCAAGTGATGCTGGACGTCCGTAGGCAAAAATTATGAATCGAATCTACAAAATAAGAGAAAAGACGAGGCCTTTCTGCGAAGACGAAGGAAGAAGACGTTTTGGATCTTGATTTAATGAAATGTAACTCTAAGATGAGCGTCCCGTAAAGAGGGAACCTAAGGAATAGAGTTGATAGGGGGGAAATAAAAAGGAAGGTCGTTGAAGAGTTTGGTTCAGGAATGGCCGACATTAAATTCTGAGGTTACTGCGTGGTGTGAGGGAGTAAATAGGGAAGTAGGAGGGTCGGGGAGAAGAGGTAGGTTAGCGGAGGGGAGGAGGAGATAACGAAGGGAAAGTGAAAGGGTGGATGGGGAACGAGACGGGAGAAGAGAGGGAGAAGGAATAAGGACCAAAGGAAGGTCGATGAAATGGAGGGAGTGAAAGAGAGATGGAGACAGAGAGAGAGAGAGGAGGGAACGGAGACGTAGAGGAATGGGAAAGGGAGACAGGAAAAGAGAGGTAGCGAGACAGATGGGAGGGAAGGAAGAAGGGCGAGGCAGAGAGAGAGAAATCGGATCGGGTTGAAAAGGAAGAGGAGGAGAATGATATAGAAGAAGAGAATGGGAGATCAGCGGAATGGACATTTAGGGAGAGGGGAAAATGGGAATGGATAGGAGGAAATAGGAATTGGTAAGAGAGGAGAGAAGACAGATGGCGGATGATTGACGAAATGGAAATATCACATGACGGACACGGTGCATTTCAATATATTGGAGGAGACATTTTGTAAGGGCGGCGAAGAGTGCGTCTTTAGGGAGAGGACGAGGAGATCACCGTGGGAGGAAAGACGGGCACAATCTAGGAAGTGGTTTGTCGAAATAAAAAAGATTTACTTCGTAATTCCACAAAAAATTTTGTTTAAAAAAATCGACCTAGGTTTCGTTGCTATGAAACATCATCAAGTGATGATGTTGCACAGCAACGAAACCTAGGTCGATTTTTTTATAAAAAGTTTTTTGTGGAATTGCCAAGTAAATCTTTTTTATTTCGATAATATGAAGAAGTTCCATCAAGTTACGCCTGAGACTGTTAACTATAACTCTAGGAAGTGGACAAAAGTGGCGGTCGATAGAGGACTAAGAAAAGAGAGGACAGGGGCGGGATTCGTATTCACTCGTCAAATGTCACCTCCATGCGTTCCGTCGCGAGATTTCCTTTCATTCGCTTCGTTCCCTATCTCACCTCTGGTCTTCGATATGAGCTACCACTGTACATCCAGCTCGGACCTCATTCACGAAGAAGACAGATTCGGAGGGCGTTCGGTGGTTAGGAGAGCTGAAATAAGAGATGCGAGGAGAGGATAGGGAAGAATAGGGAATGATTATAAGGCACGAATTTTCGAATAATAGACAGAGGGAGTGGCAGATTCCGAAGATTGCCGTATTATTAGTCGAGCAGAGTCTTTCCGGAATCGCCGCTTTGATGACGTCGGTCGCTGTTAGGCGATCGCCGCCGACGTGTTCGTTCGCCTTCGCTTCGCAAATGGGATTCCACCTCTCTAGTCTCTTTCATTTCCTCTCTCTATTCCCAATTACAATCAAGTTGCAAATTTCGCCATTAAGTCCTCTACGGACATTTTTCTCCAGAATTTTAATTGTGAAAGTGTTGTCAACGGTCTTAGAAATTCTTATAAAGTAGTCACGAAAATTTAGGATAGTGTGTGTTTAAGAATATCTCTCGCCTAAAACTAAATTCTTGGGTTTGATTGAGCGTCTTTTATGGTTTGCATTTTTAATTATTGTTTACGTGGTAGATTTGACTAAATAATTGTATGAAATGTTCCATTTTAAATTACATTTTTACAAAGAAATCTTTAGGGGTCGAGGCCAAAAATAAAGTTAAAATGAATTTATATTACACGACTTTAAAAACTTTAACGTAATTTTATACAGAGATCATTTACCGTTAAAACAAATTGTCGACAGTAAAGTTTCATTAAAACAGCTACAGACAAATGTTTTCTGTTAGCGAGAAATGGAAAGTACAATCAGTTTTATGGAATTATCGCAACGATTAGAGAGCCAGTGATGAAAGGTGATGTATGGTAATTAGTTTTTTTGTCATCGATGGCGTAAATTTTATAGCTGTGTTATAGATTTTGCCTAAAAGATGCAGTGTGTTCACGAGTACATATTTAAAACATTTATTTTCTTAGCAATATTTGCGTGAATGTGTTCTTTACATATTTTTGTTATTATCTGTTATTTTAATTTAATCAATCTTTATGAGTTTATCTCTTCCCATCAATTCTCCTTCGCCTATCATCATCCACCCAATAACAAATCTATAATTTATTTATAATATATTAAACTTTATATCATATAGGTCAAAATAAGTATTGGATTTTATTAAGTAAACAAGCACAGTCACTTACATACGAAAAATGCATCGAATATAATTAAAATTGTGTTGTTTTTTTAATTAAAAATTATTTACCGGCCACGCTCAGCTGGTATCCTAATAAATAAGCGTCTTAAAAAAAATTCCAAAGTCTTAGAAAAAAAAGGATTTCACTTACTTGAAAAATTTATAATTCTATTCATAATTTACCGATTTATTCCCGGAATCCATATAAATATATATATTTTTCTTCCTAGCCCGTGTCTGCCGTCCGCCCCTTTTCCTCGCCGTCCCACCGCCTCCTTCGTCTCCCCTTCATCCCCCTCCTCCTCCTCCACTTCGCTCTAATCAAAATTTCATAGCCGATGCATTATTTACCCGACGGCGTCGCAGAAGCACTTGCCTCTTCACGTGTGTGATGGCGAGAGGATGCGAAAAGCGTTTCTCATGAATAAGACTGGGGGCGCGAGGGAGGAGGCGTGGAGGGGGCGGGGGGCGTGGAGGAGTAGCAGCACAGGGAGGCAAAGAGGAGGGGAAGGATGGGGGTATAGAAGAATCTCTGGAGAAGGAAGCCTTTCGCTTTGAATCCCGGCGGTGCAAAACGTTTTCCAAAAGGATTAGACATTCGAAAGTGTAACTATATTTCTCTCTCTCGGAAAGGCAAAGGCAGCGGACGAATTATACCAGCAGAGTGCCGCGGCGGAGTTTTATTTTCGCGGTAAACTGTCGAACCGCTTTTATGGTCTCATCTCCTTGTTTATAACGTGTGCCTTTATGAACATGTATATATGTGTCTGTGCGCATGCATACATATATATTTACATGTGTGTGTTTATGTATGTTTCAGTTGCTCACGAAGCGCCCGCATAGCAAAACCCTCTACGCTATGCTATGTCACGTTCACCTCCGATCTTCCAGAGACTCAATTTTCCGTCTAATTTCCCTCTCATTCGAAAGAGTAATAGTAAAATGGGTAGGAAGAAGGAAAAAGTCAGAAATGCCTTCTTGAATATTTCTGCGTAAATATTCCGTTTCATGTCGGTTTCGTTCCTTTTTGGAGAGCGCGCGTGTGTGTGTGTGTGGGCGAATGTGTGGGAGGAATGTAGTGGATGACTCAACCGGGGGAAAGCTGGGAGAGCGGCGGAGAGTCCTTTTTCCCGCGGAATGTTTGATGGGAATTGAGAGGTGGGGGGAAGGGGGGGAGGAGCGTAGAGCGAAGAGGCTTCCGAGTGCGTTTTCTTTTCCCTCGAATCTCCATTGCCGTGGGAATCCATTCGCATATCGGACGAATTTCGTGCAAGTAGTAGCGATGGGGCGAGCGTAAAGGGCGAACCGGAGTATCTATTGATATTTGGGTCGATTAAGGGTTTGCGTCGACTCTAAAAGACCCGAGCCTCGTGCGATGCGAGGCTGGATGCGAAGTATTCCGCTGCATTATCGATGAACTCACGCACACCCGCGCACGCAGAGGCGCACATGCTGCCTCGTCCTGTTTCCAACACGTACTAGATAAGGGATGTCGTTTGATTTTCGCCGTTACGGCGGTTCGCTGCGGACGGAGACCATTTCACGCTCCCTATCCTCTTTTTTTAAATTTTATTTTGGGGCTCGCGTGGAACTCTATTCATTTTCCGAGTGTTTTCATCCTGCCCGTGCGGCCTGCCTTCCTCACACTCCACGCCCTGAAAAAAACCGAAATGATTTTAAATTGCTACCACGGAGTTCTGTGTGAGGATAAGCTGATGTGGGCGAATGAAAATATTTGCGTGTAAAAAAACGTGATAAAATACTGGAAAGGATACATTACATTTGTTAATGGGGGTTTTTCCTGTTCGTGAAAAGAATTAAAAAAACGGAATGGTAATTTGAAAAATCCGCGGTTTGTGAAATATGCACGAAATTGATTGGAAATTGAAACGATAAATTATTCTTATCCGTTGATCAATTAATTTGTTGAACATTGCAACGCTTATATGAAAAAGTATTTTGCAGGATTGCTACAACATGAGCAACACAAAAAATTATAAATTTATAAAGTTTATCATATGGATTTTCATTAGGTTATTGTATACCAACTGTTAGTTTAAATATTCCAATGACTAATATAGGAGACAAGCGTATAAATTCAAAAAAATAGTGGTCATAGTTAATAATTACCTTTTTTTAGTTTGCGTCTTTCCCCAGAATTCGAAGAATCCGATCGAAGCATTAATTATTGTGAGAGTGGAATAAATGTTTTCATAATCCGCTTGACTCGAAAGCAATATCCGGTGTTATGACGGTGATTGAGGGAGCGATGGGAAGGTGGAATGGGTTTAGGATTACTATAGAAAATTGGAATACTAAGTAGAAGCAGGATAGTAGAGGTTAGGGCAGAATCTATGGAAGATAGATAAGGGAGATAGAATATGGAAGAAGGAAAGACATACGGTTGATAAGCACTTGGTGTTGAGTGACCAATGACGAATTAAGGGAAATGTCTGTGTGCCAGTACGGAATAATTTGACCAATTTACTTGCGTAAATGTTTCGGATTTATATTTCACACTTGTACATCTTCAACTCAAAGATTGTAGATTTTAAAAAATTATGCTAATAATTTTTAATGTATATATTTTTGCATTAAACCCGTCCAAATGTGGGAGAAGTAAAGGAGATATGCGGTACGACCTATGTTCATTCTTCTCCTTTCTTGTAAATCTTGATCCCTGAATCTCCATATCCTTCATACTCTTATATCTTACGTAAAAATATCCTTTTTCGAAACTGCCATATCACCTCCCAAATAACAAGGTAATTTTTAATCCGTAACTAGGAGAGCAACCCCGGATCTCCGATCCTCAACGCGATTTATATAAACTGAAGGTTTAGTGAAATAATTTTTATTGAATAATTAATGAAATAAATGAAATGCAAATAATATAAATAGTTCGGCCCTAGGTTAGATCTTCTTTGTTCCCTATTCATTTGACGTATTTCCCTATTTCTTTGTCTTTCTTGTACTCTCCGCTCCTCATCTACACGGGCAATCCTATGAGCTTCCGCATCTCTTTCTCTCTCTTTCCTGCAATACTCTTCCTTTGATCTCTGGCTTCTCTTCCTTTCTCTGGCAGCTGTAGCTGGGCTACTAGCTCTACCTTTCCTTAGTTCCAATGATTATCGTTGCACCATTATAGACGAACTCACAAACAATTGTTTTACTTCAAGTGTCTATCAACGACTGCTTTTAACTTCTAACAGGACCTACTATAAAGACGACCTCAATGCAACCGTTTATTTAGATGATCAATGAAGAGAAGATAACCATATAATGTGTTTACAAAGTAACGTGCGTCCCTATTCTCATCTAATTTTTAATTGATGCGTAAGCATATTTGCGTTAATAAGGATTACAGATGTGTAATATGATGGTTCTACTTACAAAAAGGTAAGATTCCAGCATTCAAACGATCAAACAAAACAAAAAACAAATTAATTGCACAATTTAAAATAAAACAATGCTGTGGGAGCTTGTTCGTTATACACATGTTACTGACTGTTTTGACACAGATAGAAACGCTTCCCATACGCAGTCAACAGAATAATTATCCGTAAATATTTACGTTGCTATGCTTCATTAATTTCGATGCTCAAACAACAGTTAGAAGCGAATAACCTTTTTCTTTCGTCTATTTGAAGGTTTAATTGACATTAATTGAATCGGAGGCAACAATGAGAGTCTCTTTGGCAACGCCCGGAATGAGTAAAAAAAATCCTAAAAATTTCAAAAAGGAATGCGTATTTCTGAAAACTTCGACCGTGTAACGTGTAAACATCGCAAGAATAAGGTAGTATAGAGTTTCAGCCTTCGAATAAAGCAAAAAGAAAGAAAATCGGTCTATATTTACGTTTTAATGAATGAAGGAATAAAACCTTGCACTATGAAAAATCGAAAATCCCGTGTAAACTTATGGGAAAATATAATTGTTTCCTGGATTCGAACCCGGGAAACTTTATAAAACGAAAATATTTTTCCAGGGACCTCATAGCCAGTAGAAACAAAACGCCGTTTACCGCATATCTTTACGACTAACGGTTTTCGAGAAATACGCCGATATAAATTGTACACAAATGTCTACAGAGGTCAATGTAAAATTAATATATAGTTAGATAAGCATTTCTTATTTAGCACAACTATCTGTTGATAGCATTTTTGTTCGCTTACTTTTATTTTTACTGTGTTATTTATCATTCGTGCATTTAGAAATAGTGTGTGCGTACGCGTGCACCTTATTTTATCTAAAAGCTATTCTTATATGCAATAATTCGACTAAAACTTATATATTGTTTACTTTTGCTACACTAGTTTTAGATTGTACTTTGTTTTGCCATTTAAAATTAAAATCATAATTATTTAACGGGTGTAAAACAGAGGGTTTTATAAATTGCACATAAACATAAGTAAAGGCATTAACATTTTAAGTAATGAAGATGGCGTAAAATTTGCTGATGTCGACACGTAACACGTATTGGCACTTCATCACATAATGTTAAAATTAAGACCAGTAATTTACGGGTTCCTATGATTCTCAAGAGCACTATAACTTACATTATATACTGCTATTCATTCGAAATACGTAATTAATTTTTAATGCAAGTAATTTTTAATGTATTCACTAATATGCCTGTAGCGTATATGTGTCGGAGAGACACCCCAGCGGTTCACCTATTTTTCACTGGGTTTCCTTCATTCAACATTTAGTTGCCGTTGATACGTACGTATATACCTATTTATCTTCCATAAATCATCATCATCATAGGTAGTCTGCCCGTAGATAGGTCCGTGATTATTCATGATTAAATTTGATTCTCCATATACTCCTATTTTCCGCAGTCTTCTTCATGTCTTGATAGCTCTCTTTCCCTTTCAAGTCGTCTATCAGCTGAAACCTTTTCCTACCTCTTTCTTTCTTTCCATCCAGTTTTCCTTCTAGCACTTCTTTAATCATGCTCTCTCTCCTCAGGTAATGTCCAATCCCTCTTCTTGTTAGTCTGTATAATCTTTCGCTTCTCTCCTATTTGTCGTAGTACTTCCTCGTTTTTCGCCCTATCTATCAATTTTATCTTCAGAATTCTTCTCTAAGTCTACATTTCAAAGCTTTCCAGGTATTTAATATCATTTTTCCTTAGCGTCCATGTTTCCATAAATAAATAAATAAATAAATAAATAAATAAATAAATAAATAAATAAATAATTATATATATATATATATATTTAGGGCAACTAGGTGTTGAAGGAAACCCAGTCAACACTTACCGGAAGGAGAGCCGCTGTGGTGTTGGAGAGAGTTGTGTCTCTCTTGTGCTGACGAAGGGATCATCCCGAAAGCTCTAACCTCTACAAATGTGTCTCTCCAACACCCCAGCGGCTCTCCTTCCGGCAAATGTTCACTGGGTTTCCTTCAACACCTAGTTACCCTAAATATCCTTACTTACCTTTCCTCTTCCGTAGTATTTACACACACACACACACATATTATTACGCATACATTATGGCTCCTTCGTCTTATTGCATATAAATCTTTCTTTTCTAAAAGTTCTCTGTCGTTAAAATCACGACGTCAGTTAGAGAGGATTTTTCTTTCTCCTGGCTTCTCTCTCTCTCTCCATTACCATCTGCCAGAGTTGCTCTCGTACGCAAATCCGTCTTCAGAGATGGATCTCTCGAAGGCTCGTCCATAAAGCAGTCGACTTCCGCGTCATTTTGAGTAGGGCAGTTATGCGGATCATCCCTCGGTTCGCGCGCTACCCGCAATATGTCTCCAACCCTCCCGAACTTCACCTCCCCTCCTCACTCACTCCCGTTCAGACCCTTAGGACCCCAGCCGCACCCTCCGCTACATCTAGCTACCCCTCTTTTCCTCTCAGTCTCCTTCGTGACACCCTTTCACGGACCGTGTCGTTAACGTACCCATTATAATGACCGCATAACGCACTCTCGACACGTCTCGGAAATTTCTCTGCCGACCCATTTCCGCGCATAACCCATCCGATGAAGTTCTCCCAGCTCAGCCACTGGGAATGCCCTCTTTCTTATATTACGGACGTTTAGGCGAAATCCGCCTTAGCGCTTAAAAAGAAAGAAAAGAGCTCATTATATATATCATCATCGGAAACCTTTCCAAATCCACTTCTTCACCGCAAAGCTCTTCCCATTTTGGGGACATCATGTTGATGACTTCCAATATGATTCGTTACATATTATGAATTTCCTGCTCTACATTACACAGAGATATTTCAAATAGTGAAAATGTCGGTTTTATTTATAACTTTGCCCCTCTGTTTGCTAAATTTCCTCACATTTAGGCAGAAGTTTACGATTCTTCATTTAACTGTATTTCCTTGTTATATCTTATTCCCTTGCTAGTCCCCTGGTAACGTTTATTTCGCTCCTTGAACGTATCGATCCTTATTTCTTATCCCCATTTTTAGATTACATTCAGTAATTCGGTTTGCAAGTTTTTCATTAAAAGGTGAGAAGTGGGAGGGCTAATTTCAAACTCTTTTCCGGTACTTACGTATTATCTCCAGGACCCTTCGCAGCACCTCTTATAGGGAATGGGACTTTTAGCCGCAGTCACCTCGCCGCGGCCGCCTCGCCGCAGCCATCTCGCCGCGAAGGTACATTTCGCCGCGGCCATCTCGCCGCGGCCATCTCGCCGCGGCCTTCTCGCCGCGAGGACTTCTCTCGCCGTGATTGATTAAAAATTAACGGAAAATCACGTTGAATATTCCATATTAGTTTTATTTTACATTATACGTGTATTTTTAAGTAGGTATATATGAAAATCTCACGGCCTATGCGAACAATGTTCAGTTTTCTTTCTGTCTTCACGTCTTTGTCTGATTTTCGTCCTTTTAGTAATAATAAGTGTTTAACATAATATTAATATTAAACGTGCTGATTATCCTATGCTATTAACATATCGATCTACCGTAGCAACAAAACTCTGACAATCGCGAAGAACCTTAATCGCTTATCCATCGCTAATTTGATAAAAATGCTTTGGGTGCGATTCGTCTAACATGTAACTATACACTATTAAATTGAGTAATTTGAGATAAAGCGAAAAGAAGATTTCGACAAACCAAAAAGAAGCGTTGAGTTTTCAAATACGAGTGCCCAAATATGGAGTTTTGAAGTGATAAAAACTATGAATTGTTTTCATGCTTGCTTCGTACTTTCTCATATACGAAGTATATTGAGAAAGTATTGTTATCGCGAAAAAAATCGACCTCGATATTTTTACGGAAATACACGTTTTAGGTGTTGCTGAATCCGAACAAGTGGTTTTCGCAATGCCGTCTGTCTGTCTATCTGTCTGTTACTGGCTCTGGAGCCTAAACGGCAGACGTTGAAGAGTAGAAGAATTGATTACAAAAGGAAGCTTTTTGAAAAATTCGAAAGCTCCGAATTCGTTGAAGACGTACGCGGCATAGTCGTCCCCATCGGTGTTAGTGAACGTAATGTTAGATCAGAGTACAGGAGAAAATATGTCGAAACAAATCGCTAGAACAGAGAAATACTACAGATCCTTTTTCCCAGACGCGATAAGACAGTCCAAGAGAGGAATTAGTTAGAGTTCACTTGGTGTTGTGACACCCCCTGCCAAACGCTTGTAGCGGCTTGCAGGGTATTGATGTAAATGTAGACGGTAAAGCGAAAATGAATGGAATCACGTACTTAAGCATTTTATCATACTGAGCAGAGACTATGATGAAATGGTTGACATTGATCAGTAATTAAGGGAAGTTTATTCTACGCGTTTTTAAGAACAATTTGATTTTCTCAAAAACGGCTCTAACGATTTTGATCAAATTTCGTACAGTTACTTGAGTTTACGTCTTCAATAATACTACATAGTTCATATTTATTCTAGACAACTTTAACAATAATTTGATTTTCTTAAAATACGAAGTTGCCGCTTCGTTAATATGTGATTCACTTTGGAATACAAGTGGGTATTCTAGCTTTGCACATTCCACGTTCTTCACAACGCCAAAATTTCTCACGCTCATCGCTACTTAACCGCTCAAACACATACACAAAACCGTCCACTAATAGTTTCTCCTTTCCACGGATAGACAGAATAATTTCCATTTTAAGGGATTAGTAAAAGTTAGAAAAACTTTCGGAATGTTATTGTAAAGTGAATAAAAATGTTCACTGAGCAAGTTAGCAAGGATCCACAGACGATATCACACCGTGAATGGGAACTCGGAGGACGGATGTTTACCATACGGTAGCAAAGATAAGACTGCCATAATCATGGTCGATCTTAGGCTATAGCTCGATTGTTTAGCGAAAGGCCGAATTGTCCTACCTTCCATGGTCATCGACACCCTCACGCTCCCATACCCTGTCGCCATGGGGTCCAAACCCCAACCAAATTTACTAATCCTCAAGTCCCTTGGTTCGTTCCACAAATTTGACATTAAGATAATATCTAACGACTTCCAGAAATTCCATGGGGAAATTTACTCATTTGAGAATTCCTTGAATCTTATGAATGCCTAGTGGGAGTAGTTTTATTTTCTAGTTCAGTTCCTCGTGCAGGTGGTCGATAGAGGAGGAAGCTTCTTTGATACAAAGTATAACAACTACTGAAATATATTTTTAAGGAAACCTTTATTTATCATTTTATACATGCAAAATATAATAGTTACAATAATAGTTAATAATTATTTTGATATTTATTAGTCACTTGCTTCAGTGCTATCACTTTCATTCTCCGAATTTATATTAACAAGTATTTCTTCAATTCCGTTCATTATACATTCTCTTTGAATGTACCTACTCATTTTCTGTATTTTTTCTGGCATACTGTTCTCCACTCATTTTCACCTATTAAATTACGTTTCTCCTCCACTAACTCCTGCGTCGTCGCCTGCCATTGTAAAACGATCGAGCTATAACCACGGCAAATTATGTATGAATCTCATCGAGAGAATTTTTTGAAGCCATTAGTGCATCTCAATAAGTCGATTTTTAAAAATAGAAAGAAAAATTTATTCAAATGGTAATTATACAAAAACCTTGTTTTTGTGCTTTTTGATAGGCAAACTCATGCAATAATTTTCAAAAGTTTATGAAAACTTCTCTACATTAATGGCCGCCAGTCACCCATTCCTATGACTGCTGATATCAAGCACGTACACAATATAGGAAGTCTAATTTGGATTATACCCCTAGTTCCATTATAAACTCAAATGATACAGAAAATAATTTCTTCAGAATACGAATAAAATGTACTGAATAGACGCTTTAATAAAGTTTTCTAGATCAAAAGAGGAGATAATAATTTGCGTAAAAGCACGTTTTATAATTATATGCATTTCAAAAATGAATGTAACTCACGATGATCATTCATGCGGGTTGACTTAAAGAATTTAATTTTACAGTCAAGATAACCTAATAAAAAAGAATTTCGGAATATTTAATTGGTTATTCTGAATTTTAGAGTTTCGTTTCTAGTTTAACTCACAAACGTTTACCATAAAAATTCCCTTAAACACTCGACTTACTAAAATTCAATGACTTTCTCTCAGTTTATCAATACATACTGATGTTTTTCAACTTGGACTCGCTTCTAGAAAAGTAAAAACATTAAACTATTACACACTATACATTTTATATGCTTTGTATATCGTTTGTATTGCAGATAATACCATAGGTAAAAATTACAATTCGGAAGTAAACTTTTATCTATCTTCTCTAAAAATTCAACTCTGGAATGCGCTTAAAAACATCCGCCGCAAAAAGTCCCCGCGGCGAGGCGATCGCGGCGAAAGTCCTCGCGGCGAGACGGCTGCGGCGAAATGTCTCGCGGCGAGATGGCTGCGGCGAAATGTCTTCGCGGCGAGACGGCCGCGGCGAGGTGGCCGCGGCGAGATGGCCGCGTCGAGATGTCCTAGACCCCCTCTTATAGTCGTATTGAAATACGAATTAATAGCAAAAACTCATTAATTATATTTAACTAGCATAAGTGCCCGTTGAATTTCAACGGGTTTAATGAATCTAAATTTTCGTCAATGCAACATGTAAAAATCGCAAGAATGAAATTGTGCACTGTTTTAACCATCGAATATTTCTATAGTATAAGTCTGTTTTAATTAATTAACTAAAATCTCACAGAAATTCCTTGTGAATAAAATAGTGCCTTTCTTTCTACTAAAATAGCCATTGTTATTAGTTTTAAATTGATTATAGCATTAGGATTTCAATTTTATTAAATGAGCAGAATTCCTGTTCCAAAAAATTGGTTCAATCTTCAATTGCCTCTGATAATACTTTAAATAGATTTTGGAATATAATGTACCTCAATATCGTTTATCGTCTGCTCAGCACTCTTGCCTTCTCATTTTCTGAAACAACCACATTAACCAGTTTTAAATGGATTTCAAACTTAGAAGAGAACTTGATTCAGTTCATTTAAAATAAACACATAGCAAACTTCTTATTCCAAAGAAAATCCTTTTATAATATGCAATGTTAACCTAGAATTCATTCATTCTAAAAAATGAATAAAAGTACCATGTACATATATTTCTTTCAATTAAAGTAGCCACTCTTAACAGATTTTAATGGATTAATGCATTAGCATTTCAATTTCATGAAATAAGCAGAATTCCGGTCACAAAAAAATTTGTTCAATCTTCAATTGCCTCTGATAATACTTTAAATATATTTTGGAATAAAATGTACCTTATTATCGTTTAGCGTCCGCTCACCACTCTGGACTCCCAAGTTTTCGAAACAACAACTTTCAATAGTTTTAAATTGATTTTTGCTTTGAAATATATTTGAGTCAATTCAGTACAACTTCCACTTTACTTACTGTAAATTCCAAAGTAACTCCTTTTATAATAGGCAATGCTAGCCTAAAATTAATTCATTCTTTAATGTGAATAAATAAAGTTCTTTCTTTAAAATATAATAGCCATTGTTATTAGATTTAAATGGATTATAAGCCTTAGAACTTACTCTGTATTAAATAAGCACCAAAATTCCTTTTATAAAAACAAATCAATTTATTAAAAGATCCACTGTTGTTTCTTCGAAAATTGCCTGTTAATTGAATTTTAATTTATATTCGTTTCCAAACTTCGGCCATTGTTACGAAATTAATTCGAGGAAAAACAATATAAATTCGTAAGCACGTATTGTTTACAAAGAATTTAATTTAAGAATGCTTTTTATTTCCAATTTTTCTAAAATGACACCGTTGATACTTAAAATTTTTTATATTTACGTTAATATACTTATTTTCTACAAAACACGCCAATCTCTCCCCTTCCTTCCTCTCTCTCTCTTATTGAAGCACTCAAGGCACGCTTATTCCCAGAAGGATGTATATACAATAATAGTAGTTTGAGGTGTAACAATGATAATGGTCGACATAGCAACATCACGTTAAAATGGCGAGATTCCCACAAAATATGCAAATTAAACGTTTAACATGGAATATTTCGAACTGTGGGCGAAAAAAGACGAACGGAATAAGAAACTTTATAAATTTTTCTTCAAAATGGGTCAAATCCGAAGGTCGTCTTTTATTTCTTCTAATTTTAATTTCCAAATGAATAAAATCCTGCACGTCGAAAAATCGCGTTTTACATGTTAAGTAATGGGAAATGGAAATGCCTCTCTTGGAGACGAACCAAAGAATTTTTTCGCGATTTAAATTCGTCATCACCTGAAAAAGTGTTAATCAAGCATCCCTACCAAATTTCGAGTTTCTATCATTATTATTTCTCGAGTTATTAGCGTTTGCATAGCGTGACCAACCAACCAACGGACGACGGCTATTATTATATAAATTATTCTCCTTACTGTTGCCCCATGCCAATCACCGGACAAGAAACTAATTGACCGGTCTCGACATTTACAAACCCAATCACCGGACAACGGGGAGGGATACTTTGGTTCCGGGCGAGGCGAAGGGCGCGGTAGCGCCCGGAGACGACTACGCATTAAAACAAAGCGAGCCGAAGGCTCGTCAATACATCCTTTCAATGTTATATCCTCTAAAAAAAAAATGGAGAGGATATTGGCGAACCTTTGGGTCGCTTTGTTTTAATGTGTAGTCGTCTCCGGGCGCTACCGCGCCCTTAGCTTCGCCCGGAACCAAAGTATCCCTCCCTGTTGTCCGGTGATTGGGTTTGTAAATTTCAAGACCGGCCAATCAGTTTCTGTAAATGTCGTTTTGAAAATAAAATATCGTAAATCTAACAATACGTTGTTATTCTGTGAATATTTTTATGGCATGGGGTTAATACGTAAGTAAGATAATACCAAAGTAAGGTCCTGGAGATGATACGTAAGTACCTGTTTTTTAAACTACGTAACTTAAATAATTAGACGTAGATTTTCCACAAATTGTGATTTTCAAACCTTTGAAGATATCGTCACAAAACATCGCACAGGTAAATAATCTTATCCTGCGTATATCATAGGCTATATGGCGATAAAAAATTTGGAGGGGGGAGGTGGTGCTTAATTCAATAATTATTTTTCCCATAAGTTTAAACGTAATTTTCGATTTTTCAGAGTGCAAGATATATATATATATATATAAATAAATAAATAATTAATTAAATATAAATAATTAAATAAATTATAAATATCTTAAACTCTTTCTCCCCTCCCGGCCTCAATATCCGTTAATATTTCCTTCTTTCCCTTCCCCCCCACCCCCCCTGCATCCTCCAATCCCAGACCTTTCCACGCTCCCTTCCCTTCCACCCCCACACCTTCACGCCAGTGTCACTGCCAAATCAGTTTTTCTCTCTTGTGCTGAAGCTCCAATAACTTCTACAAATGTGTCTTTCCAACACCCCAGCGGTTCTCCTTCCGGTAAGTGTTCACTGGGTTTCCTTCAACACCTAGTTGCCCTAAATATCCTCATTTACCTTTCCTCTTCCGTAAGTTTTTAAATAAATAAATAAATATATAAGCATATATATATATGTATGTGTGTGTGTGAGAGAGGATATTTGGGGTAACTAGGTGTTGAAGGAAACCCAGTGAACACTTACTGGAAGGAGAGCCTCTGGGGTGTCGGAGAGACACATTTGTAAACATCGTTGGAGCTTTCGGGATGATCCCTTCGTTAGCACAAGAGAGACACAACTATCTCCGACACCCCGGCTACTCTTCTTCCTGTAAAAGCTCACTGGGTTTCCTTCAACACATAGTTGCCCGAAATAAATAAATAAATATATATATATGTATATATATATGTGTGTGTGTTGTTTTTGCGTGTATTTTTGAGTTTATGCTTTGCTTTCACTGCCGAAAACTTAAACACCTGCTGCCGCAGCATCTAAATTTGCTTCAGCTATCATTCTTTGAATGTTATAATCTACATGGACTATTTAAAAAGTTTTCTGTCGCCAGCGAAAAGAATATAACTTCACTGGTCACCACTTATGTAAATATTCGCCCTGCTAAATTTAGGCAAGCTTCTTTCAGGACATCATGAAATAATTTGCACTCATTTTTCAATAACCTCTTACGAGAAATAACATTTGTGAAATATTCAAGAACACAAACTAAATATTCTCTGAATGTCACTTGATTGAATTTATTAGACCTCTTGTGTGAACTACGTTTTCTAGTCATATTATGGCTTCCAATAATTGTACAAGAATTTTCACGGACGTCCCATGTAACATTCTTCTCCTGAGGGTCATTGCTTCAATCCGCACTCTTGGTTGCGAAGTCTGGAATTCATGCGTTCTCTACGTCGTTAAATCCTTTTTCATTTTCCTTCAACCACCTCTTTTTATGTCTTTGTCATTAATAGACTATCTGCCCGTACAGCTCCGAAATCGGGGCTCTGTTGGAGTATTATGGTAAGAAGGCCCTCCGCCGCCCAACCCGCGTGCCCCCGCCGCGCACTGAGTCTCGAAGCCCTATTCCAGCTATCCGAGTGCCCCCCTCGCGCCCCGCGCATCTCCATCCTCTCCATTTCCCCTTAAGCGTAGCTGACAATGAGTGAAAGTGTAGAGGAAGCTTCGCTTCGGGTTGTGGCTTACATAGGCCTTTCCTTACCCAATTAATATATACATGTTGATTCCCGCACTACGCTATCTGCCGTTTTCTTTCTCGAATAAATGGTTATGTATTTCTCATCACGAGACAGACTTCGATCTTTCAAAGGGATTTATTCACACGGAAAGCAAACACTCTTCTCCGCCATATCCCTTTCTTTTCTTCTCTCTCTTTATTTATCCCTCCAGCTTACATTTACACTACTCTAGCCTTTTGTTCCATGCTCCGTATAACACCTTCCTTCGCCTTTCTGTTTCACTCACTCCTCTTTCTTCCTTTATCCTCCCTCGCTCTTCTTCAGCATCTTTAAAGTCTCCTTTACTTTCACGCCTCTTTTTCTTTCCGCCCCATAAATCCATTGCGTCACGCTGATGTGTCCAAGACCTTTTCTATGGCCTATACTTCTTTCTCTTCTGAGAGAGGAGAGCCTTTCCCCGACCATCGCGCCATTTTTTATCGTTCTTTCTGTATCCTGCTCCTCCGTTCATTTGCTTCCTTCACGATCCTTTCATCTCCAACGTCGCTTTCCAACTTTCCGGTTCCTTTCTAAAACGTAAGTCACACATTTTCACGTCAGGAGTCTAGTTCAAACTTTACCAGAGCGGTTTGTTTTAAAGGATGTTTAGGATGTTTTCGTATGATCATAATAACGGTTTCATTTTTAAGTATGTGTAAATATGAATGTTAATAGGTATGAGTGGGCAAGAAATATCCTTTGAAATCTTCACGATAAGCAGTATTACTTAATTTTTACTGAAATAAAAAAATTTAAAAAATTATTGTTATGTACTATAATTGACATTAAAAAATCACTGGCATTTCTGTATTTTAGTATTTGCTTATGAACACCTTAAAAATGTTACCCTCACATGCTCAGCCCGCATTTGTCCTCATAGCCGTTCATCTTCATAAATCCTATCCACATCCTGTCCACCAAAACACTCCATCATTTAGATCTCTTCTTTATCCATTCTACTTGTGTTTCGTTCACATTAACTATCTGGTTTTATTTATTTCTTTTTGATCCTGCATTCCTCCTTTTATTGCATTTCGTTTTTTTTCGTTAAATCTTTCTGAAACCATATGTTCTAGTTTTTCTTCCTCAATTCTTTATCATTTGTCTTCTTCCCCGTCTTCGCCTCTTTCTTCCTTTTCTCCTTCCCTATCCAATTTATCTTTCTCCTTTTCCTCTTCATTCTCGTCAACTTCTGTCGTCTTAGTAGGTACGCCTCTTAATTCGTTCCTTTCCCCCATTCATTCACCACAGCCCCTTTTCGCTTTCTTTTACTCCTGTCCTTTCGGTCCTTCCTCATTCCCCCCTTCCGTCATCTCCCTCCTCACTTTTATTCCCTCTTTCATCCACCACTTCAATTCTCTCTCGCTCTCCCTCTACACCACTCTCTCTCTCTCCTCTTTATTTATCCCTTCAATCTCTCTCCGAAAAAATTCCTCCCCCATTCTACGTCATTCTTTCCTCCTCGCCCACCGACTCCTTTTCCTTCTTCCCCTCTCTTCCCTCCCATCACCCTTTCTCCGCTCTCCTACGCGCAGCTCTAAACCCTCTCTTTCTCTCTCTTTCGGAGAGAGAGAGAGAAATCTCCCGTCGTTCCACGCGGGTGAGGCAGCCGAGGTCGGAGGTCGTTCGTCGAGTGGGGTGGGATTGAAGCGACAGGCAGAGAGTAACGGGGGAAGGGGAGAGGGGCAGCGAGCGGGTGCCGGTTTTGTGGCCCGGTTGGCTCTTTTTTATGGCGGGGGTGTGGTGCCGTGTGGGGAGGGTGGGAATGGATATTGGAGGGATTGAGAGAGGGGCGTAAAAGATGGTGCGGGTGTCGAAATGGGAGGAGGAGGAGAAAGGAGCGGGTGGATGTGGGGGGAGGGGGTGGGTGGGGGACGCGAAATTCCCGCGAAGGCGGAGGGAGGGTTAGAAAGAGGGGGTTGGGGGGGGGGGGGCGGAGGGAATGGGGAGAAGATGGCGGAGTGAGGCAGAATAACGGCCCGGGCTCCCGTCTACGGAGTGGTGAAAGCACTCGATAAGTTGGAAACGGTTTGGTTTATTCCTCCTCCTCCCTTAAAGTATATGCTGCTCACTTCTACGTCGAGAATAAAGCTGGCAGATCGCCTTTAAACACTTATTAAATTAAGCTGGGAGTCGGGAATATTCGCAATTACTGAACGGATTTTTTTCGTCGCAGCCCTTGCAGACCGCGTGGTCCGTTTTAATGAATTTATTTGTTCGACAATCGTCCGAGATATACCGCCATAGTTGTCACATCTACTGAACAAGTGACATCTCAATTTTGAAGATAACAAAACCTCTGTCACATTTCTTTATCTGTTCCTCTCTAATCCTCTTTCTTCCTTTCTCCCTCAAATCTCCTCGCCGCTTTAATTTATTTTTCTTCCTTTCTTTTCTTATCCTCCTATGTGGTACCTATCAATTTATTCTCTCTGTGGTCTTCTACTTTAATTCTTTCTGTCTTTTAGTCTATTTCACGAACTTCTCTTATTCCGCCTTCTCCTTATTCTTTTCTTATATTTTTCTCCCGGTCTTTTTCTCTCCATTCCATTCTCTTCGAACCCATTAAAAAAAACTAGAATTCGCGTTCAACAGCACCTCTCTCTGAAAAGTCCTCGAATTTTTGAAAGTCCTATTAAAAATATCCCATATATTCATGGGGGGCACATATTCACGTGTGAATATAAAACAGGGCGAGGCGGTGCTGCGCAGAACTTCTCCTGGCCACTTACCCCTCAATTTAAAGTCGGAAGATACTCCTCTACCCTCCTCCATTGTCCCGTGGACTCGAGAAGGACTACGACACGAAAAGTTTCTCCGCATATCCTTGGGCCGATAAATGTCGCCCCTCTGCTATCCCTTGTGCCACATATAATATGGCTTTCGCCGTAAAAAAGTTGAATTACAACTAAAATTTATACTTTGCCGCTTATATTAATTCACCTAATAATATGATTTTAAACCATAAAAACATTGAAGATGTTAAATACTATAAAAAAGGGATTTATAAGTTTGTCAAATATTATGAATTATTAGTGAATAATATGAATAACTGCTAATAATATCATACATATAATATAGTGAAACTACTTTATGACGGAAGAAAAGGTAACCCCTACTTAATCGCAGCATGCATTGTTGAAATTATACGAAGTATAAGCGTTTCCAGTTTCGACTTTATTGAATTGCTAGAGCATGAAAACTTCAACAAATCATTAACTGAAAATATTGCAGCATACCTTGGTTGTGTGAATTAACTTTCTTTGTTTTTCAAAAATGAATGCAAAGAAGGCCATCATTGTGTATGTTATGAATAACGATTTTATAAACAATGAAATGTTTAAAATTTTACTGCTACACAATTAATGAGGTGAACTGCAAAAATTAATTTTTGGGATAAAATATCATATGCTACCTTTTGCCTTTAATTAGCCTTCATCGTTCTAAAACATTAATAGTTGAAGATTACTAGCTTACGAAAGTAGAAAACGTAGGTCAAATAACACCTCTGGTAAGCTTATACTTGCGTTGAGGGATTAAGGTGTGCATAAAAATATTATATTAAAAAACTATTTCTTGTTCCATTTAGAGCAGAAATTATATGAGTGAAAAAATAACTAACAATCCGAAGATTCACAATTACAGCGCCTTTATATATGTTATATTAATTAAATAAACAAGGGAATAATACATATTAAGTATCGTTTACTCCAACCTCAAATGTTATGATATTATCATTTCAAATTTTTATATTATTTATTAACTAACGGATAATTAAGAAGGGGTGAGACAATACATTTATATCCGTAAAAGGAAGCATAATAAAATCATTTATATTCACATTTAGTACCTGTGCTCTATTAAAAATATCAGAGAAAAAGCTAGCAAATGATATAATATTCTTGCTTGAAAATGCTCCATCTCTAAGAGTATTAAAAATGCTCAGAATGTCGTGCGGACAATCTGTTCCAAACCTCGGTATTACAGTTGTAAAACGGACGTATTCCAGCAATTTGTTCCTTCTGGCGGTGACTTCATTTCGAATGCTCCCTCTGTTACTCGCGTATATTATGGATTTCGCATGTTGACACTTTTATCATTCCATAATCTCCGGAAGTACATGAAAATAATTGTTTACACATTTAGTGGACGCAAGTCGTAATATTACAGTATTTATGGTATGCTTATTTTGTTCGTTGGGACAGAATTTATATATTTTTAATAATCATCAAGGACCCTGATTCGCAGGTGGGTAATCCCGGTCATGCGTGTCGACAGAGTGACACGCGAAGCCGTTTCTTAAGACACGCGATAAATATAAATGTTTATTTGTGTAGAGTTGAACCCCTATAGTCGATGAGAAAAAAGCATGTCGACCACAGCGCACGCAGCGAAGCTGTAGTTGGCCGAGTTTTCAGATGCGGCTTGTATAGAGAGAACTCTTCGAAACAACGGGCAGCAGGTGCCGTCTCTTCGTGAGTCACGGAAGTCTCAGATCTTGGTATCGATAAGTCTTAGACACGGTTTATTTATCCTTCAAGCGTACAGTCAGAAATTTTCCTTCCGATTTTGATTGCACCCTCGCCTGTATGCAAAACGAAGAGAGAGGTGTAAGACTGAAAGACGGTAATCGACAAATGAATGAGGCTTTATGTTGCGGCGCACGCATCGTATGAGTTCAGAAACATATTATTGTCAGCCTTCACTCGATGGCGGGATGGAAAGCTTAACCTAACAAAAAGTGCATCACCAGAATTAATCAACGGCATAATGCAGTAAAGTGTCCGGAACCGGACTTTCTCCATACAGAGTAAAAATTTTAATAGTAATGAGAATTCCCTTTCGGCATCAGCACCCTGAAGAATAATCATCGGCAGTTACACTTGTGAATTAATTATCAAATACTTGGAATAATTTTTACAGAGAAAAATACTTTGAACCATTTACACACTGAAAATAAAACAAAATCATCATATGTCACATTGGGTAACAAAATATCGATGCGCGATTAAAATTACCGCTGGCGGCACTGGAATCTCTGTCAATATTTACAAGAAAATGAAAAGATGTTTTCATCCATAAAAATGTAAGGTGATATTTATTTCACGTTTTGGGTTAAATAAATAAATCAATTGAATGTTAAAACAGACAATTTTGCAATTGTTCATTCAAAATTTAAAAAATTCAATTCGTAATACATAATACAATCACTACAAATCTTAATAAAATAAGTAATACATACATATAAATACGTATACAATAGCGTGTATATTATATATATAAAACATAAAAGGAATTATTATTTAACTAAATAATCATAGATTAAAAACAAATTACCTATCATAAAAGTAAGCGTATCATACAATAAAAAATAAAGACAAAATATACACAATATGAAATATGGTTAGATAAATTTGCAATTACATGGTACATGATAAATTTGAAATTACATGAAAAATTACTGTATGGCTATGAAAAACAACTAATAATTATGATAATGCCTAAAACAAGGACTCAAACAAAATCCCGGCATATTTGGGCACCGTGGGCAACCTATCGTTGAATCTATTTTCCAAAGAACCATGAATTCGTCGAGTACCAGTTCTTTTTCCATAACGGTATTAAAGTTTTCTATTCTGTGGAGTTGGTCACTCTTATCTTTGTTATCTGCAAAATACAGAGTTCTTAAAATTGACAAAAATCTATCCCTGCTCATAAACTTAGGAAGTGGAAGTTTAAACAAATAATGAGTTTTCCAACAATCACTAATTCTGTGAAGACTAATGATTCCCATCAAATACAAAATTCCCAAAAACGTTTTCAATTCCTCTATCGTCATATCCCTCTATCTGGTAATACGGGAATATACCCCTGAAATTTTCGCTAAAACCTCGACCGCATATTTATCGGACCGTGAAACTAAATGCTCAAAAAATTAACTGGTAAATATCAAGTACAGTAAATGGTGAGGCATTAATCCCACAGGTTGGACTTTCAGGCTTGGCCTACCCGTGAAGGGTATTTTCTCTCTTTTGGGAGGGTTTATAGCCAATTCTTCAGATATACCTGGAGACGACTTAACGGTTTTTTTGTGAGGGCGACGGCTCCGAGGTTGAAGCTGGAACGACAACAGGATTTTCCAAAATTTCAGACTCACGTTCTTCAAATGTATCGGAAACTAATATCAATTCGTCATCCGACTTTTTTAATAATTCTAAAAGATCCTCTGTAGTGCACACTCGATGTTCTTTCCTTCGTCCTCTTGAAGGGGATGGTTGGTCCAAATCAGTCATTACTACGCAAGAGACAGAAAAAATAAAATGAAATTAATTAACATTATATACAAAACGAATTCTTCTATCTTTTGCAAAACTTACGAACCTGCCAAGATTATACCTCCACTTCAGTTTAACCAATTCCATCTAAAACCATTTCAGATCTTGAATTACTTATAAAAATCTTAAGTACAATAGTTTGTGCTGATCTAATTATTAGTTTTTGAGTGCTTACAAAATTCCTATCACAAAGGCACCAAGTAATTAGTGAAAACGCACTCAGAGGACCTTAACGCGTGTAGTTCGTTTAAATCTCGAATTCGATTATTTTCACGAAAACGGCACTTTATCCTATGGTTCGTTTGGAGAAACTAATAATAAGAGAGGCAGTTGTGGAACATTGAGGGCTAATTGAAGGCAGGGGAAGGAGAGATTCTGTGTACAACTATACAGAATATACACGCATGGGTGAGCGACATGTTTTTGCTGTAGAGATGCCGCGCCCGTAGCATATTCGAGGAGACTGTTCGTACGTATAGACGCGCACGCAATAATATCCTGTGCCGTTTTCACATTCAAATTTGAAATCGAAGAAAAATGAACATTCATCGGCATTCATTCATTTATGCGAGAGCTGGAGAACTTATTAATAGCACATTTATAGCAAAATAAAACGCTATAAGAAAGATACGCTCGTGTGTAATTGATCGATGTATTGGAAAAATAAGAAAAAGTTATTGATATTTCTCACTGAAAATAAGCACTCTGCATTAATAATAATAGCTTCATACCCAGTTATATTCCTAATACTGTTAACTTCATAGCTTCACCTTCTCTCGCCAAGAATATATTTTTAAACAAAAAGGAAATCTGAAGAATCAAACCACAACCAAAATAGATCCATATGAAGTTTCAGATAAAGATAGGAGAAGGTTGGTTTACGTTAGGTTGAGCAGGTGTGAAACGGTATTAGGATAAAATGTTTATTTTATACATATAGTAACTAATAATTGACGTGCAAAATTATACCCAGTAGAAGTTAATGAGGAAAATTTAAAAACTATTTTTATTATGAAAAACCGCATTTGTGAGGAAATATCACAATCCGTAATTATTATTGCATGACAAACATTTGTGACACTAGTTTTTTATTGTGAGAGAAATTTGAAATCAGGATAAAAATTCTGCCATGATTGGGAATCGGATCTGGTTCCCTCTTTGTATAGCACAGTTATTTTTTGTGACAAAATGTCTCAGGTACCAACGAGCGATCAATTAGCCCGCTTAAGTGCATGACTTAAGCGCTTAAGATAGTATGAGTTGCGATGCCGTACTTTCGTCGCAGATAATTAGTACCTGCGACTCTTCGTCACTGGCACAAGAAAAATTTTAAATGTGTATTTTCGTCAAAAAATATATTCTGATCCGCAAGGGAACCGGCGAGCTGTTTCATTATATTTTTATATGTATTCAGTTTTAACTCCCCTGGAAGACGAATTTAGATTCGCTAAATCATGGAGTAGTGAGAGACTCTTTATGTTAAATAAATAGAAAAAATTATAAGAACTGTTTGTAGTGATGAGAAAAAATATTAAATTATGAACTTTATAATTACCACTTTCTTTTAAAAATTATAGCGATGTTTATGACTTTACGGCTCTGCTCAAGTTACACTTCTTTTAATAAAATACAAATGAGAAAATTAAAAATATGCAGCCACATATGCCATTTAACTTTACACAGATGAAATTCTGAAGGAGCCATGCTCCGGATGTGAAGGAAATTCAAAGCAGCTGAATGCTCACAACAAATGAATATACTCGTAGCTTCTTATAACAAGGCAAGATTTTCCTAAATAATTGTTAACTACTCAACAAAGGATCTTTTAGGCTAACTTTTAAGCGTGCAAGGGAAACCAACAGGCAGAGACAAAATGATTCCTTTCAGAAATTACAGAAAATTAATAAGATGGGGAAAGTGGTAATATTTTTTGGATCGGATAATTTGGTAATACGATATTAAAAAAACTAACAATAACCAAGGAGAGTGCTATCCATGAACATGGATAGAATTAGCGCGTTTTTTTATTCTTCATGTGGTTATAAATCCACATATTAGGTCACAAGAGCCTCGTTTGTTTAATAAAGTGGGTGTCGCGTGAAAGTTAGTTTAGCATTTAAATGAGAGGCTAAATAGCTAAGTTAGAGTTGTATTGCACATCATCGTTCTACATAAGCATATATTTTACATGAAGATAAATTTATTTGGTAATTGATACTTCCAAACCGACATTTAAGTTTAGAATGCAATCAATTTTAAAAAATTAAAATATGCCTCTGTAAATTTTTCATGAATCAAACCTTTCAAGAATAAATGGCTTTCCGTCTTTTATATCTTTCGAGGTATAAGCAAAACAATAGAAAATTATTTAAACCTACCTCATTGGAGTAATTATAAAATAATCTTTACGTTCAAGTTCATTCCTTCGTAAAAAATTATCCATCCTTTTTCATTTACAAAGCGCTTAGTGCGCACGGAAGCAAAATTAACATATTTACGTTTATTTATTCGTTGTAGATGATCTATTTCCTTGCATTTCCTATGTCGTATGTGAGCACGAAAGGAAATTAGACGTAATTACGCATTTATAGTAGATCTTGCTTACTACAGTCGCTACGAAGATTGCTTTCTTTAGCAACATTTGCTAAATCCGGGTGAGAAATTTTTGAATTTCTAAATAAATTACGGATTGTCAGGTTTTACTAAAAAAATTCAAGAATAAGCGGCATTAATGTTAAAATGAACGCTTGCAATGTCAACTTTTCATCTTTTACACCTTGGAAGATATTAAAAAATAATAGTCTAAATCCGACCATGTATATTTTTCAAAATTGAAATTTAAAGAAAAACGAATGGCAACAGTACATAAATATATCCTTCAAGTTCCAGCTTTCTATCCTTTACGGTTTTCTCACCACAATTTCAATTTGAGCACATGCACTGCAGACGCTAATGTAAGCATGTAAGCATATTTTTTATAATAACGCGTTAAAAATAAATAGTATGCACTTTAATATTTTCAATAAATTTGATAATAAAGTTTCAAGTAAAGAATTGTTCGTCATTTCTAATATTAACTTTCGAATTTTTACGTTCGTATTTATATTTATTTAGGATTTTGTGTGTGAAATTTTTCGTATAAAACTTAAAGGTGAGCGTATAAATGCGAATAGTAATACATATTCTCATTTTGAATGACGGTTGGCGGTGATATCCGATAGTTCAGCATGCAGAGGTAAATCTAGTGAAATTGTGCAAGGCTTATCCGTCACCGTTTCTTCCAACGTTTTAGTTACAGAGGACACCGAGAGAGACCGCATTTTCCTAGCGCACCTTTTTCCTCCTCCCTTCCTCTTCGTTTGAAATTGCTGGCTCCGTTCGCTGGTTGAGGGTCTAAGTTGTCCGCTCTGCAGAAGCCCATTATTACTCGCGGCGAGGTTCTCTTTGTTCCGCCAATTTGATGCCCTCTCCTTTGTCTTTCCTTCTCTCTCTCTCTCTTCTTCTCTTATTCCTTTCTCCCCTTCCCTCTCAATGCTTATCTCTATGAACTTTTCCCCTTTGTTGCCATGTTTACCGAAACGTAAAACCAGCTCGAGATTCGTGAAATTAAACTTTAATTTCATCTAATTATGGCACTCAGATCTTAGGTCAACAGCAAAAAAAGTTGTTAAAAAACGCGGGATTATTATTTTTTTCAAGGCTTTGCTCCATGAAACTGGAAATTATCTCGAGTTAACGTTGAAAAACATTAATTCCTCCTCTCTACTATCTGATTGGACGGGGTCATTCCTGCATACCTCCCTCTATCTCTCTTTCTCTCTATCTTTCTCATCTTCCCTACCTCTCCCAAACATTCCTCTCTACCTTCCCTCCCCTCCCTATCCCTCCCCACGTCCCCACTCTACCTCTATTTCACTTCTCACTCCCCTCTCTTCCACGCCCTCTCTCCCTCTCCCCTTATCCCGCACTCGCTGAGTTGCGGAGTAGCGTCCGCTGTAACTGGGATCCGCTCGGAGCGAAATGGAACTCTTCGGCTTGGTGCGGGAGCGGGTGGACAAGCGACCGTTCAACCTCGATCCTCCTCTAGGTCGATATGCATGGAAGGAAGGGGTCCCGCGAAAGAGAGAGAGAGAGATAAAGAGAGAGAAGTAGGCCCCGTGGTCAGAGGCCGGCAGGAGACGTCTCCTTCCCCCCGCCCCCCCCTTTCATCTTTCCTTTTCCTTCCGCCATTCGCGCATGTACACAGGCGCTCTCTCTCCTTAAAACTTCCTTCTTTCTTTCTCCTCCCAATTCCACCAACGCACATCCACATTCCTCTCGGTATTCAGTTAAAAGGCGAGAGATTTACGTCCCCGGAGGGAGACGTTGAGAACAGCAATCCCTCACAAAGCGCGTGCAGGCCCAACTATTCCGTGGTATAAAATATCTTCGAACGCCGTTAAGGCTGAACGAATCGAGCCTCCGAATGCGTGAGGGGAAAAAAAGTTATGCACAAAAATATTCCTCCCGACCTTTCGGGCCATCTTTTGTTTCTCGGCGGCGTTCAACTCTGCACTTAACCGAGACCTTCCTATCTCCCTGTCCCCGCTGTTCTCCCCCTCTTGCTTTCCCGATATCAGGGATGAATATATATTTATATACACCTTTTACCACCGCCTCCTTATCAAGCGCGGGTTTAATAGCTCGCTACTGAACTCCGCTTTTACGCTGCTGCTTCATTTTCGACTATTTTATGAGATTCTATTTTTCTTCTCTGGCGCATGTCCAATGCAGCGCCAAGCACGGATGTGGACATTCGTGCATTACATCGGTACACAGACAAACACAATAGCATGGGGGAGAAGAGGGAAATCCTGTGGCGTCACTCCTCTTACGAAATGCACCGACGGGGTCACGCGGTTTAATGTTATTTCCGTAAGGAGGGAGGACTGTGGCAGTTAAGGGTATTTTCGAGATCCTAAATCAGGCGGGAAACTTGGTTAAGAAGCGCGATCCAAAAAAAGCGCCACCTGTGTCAATAAAATGTAATGGGTCAGAAGAAAGCTAAATTAGAACTAATAAAATTAAAAATGTTTTTAAATAAAACGTATTTAATAGGGCTTACTAAAATTAGTTACGCAACAACAGAAACCACATAAGGCGAATTATTTTATCCAAGTCTTGTTATTTGATGATGTCACTAAAGTTTTTCCGTGTAAATGTTGTTGTTATTTAATTACATATGAAAATTCTGAGTTAAGTTGGCTACAACAAACCAAAAGCTACGTTATTTATTTGTCAAATAGTAGCTGGTGATTAAATGTTGCAGAAAAGATCCGATAAAGTTGATAAGGAATGAAAAAAACATCCAATACAGTTTACCAGCCATGTGTTACATGTAAAATACGATATTTTTTATAGGACGAACTTGTCCTATAAACTAACTTAAACTACCTTCGATAACGAAATAAAAAGAAACCTTCGTCATTCCAGCCGCTTCCCATCCTCTCTGTCTCTCTCATATCCCGTCCAATCTCTGATTCTCATCCTCTTCCCTCATCTCTCTCATAGGGGATACCCCCGCCCATTCTCTCCCTATCTCTCCCCCTCCCCCCTCCACCCCCTCCCTCCCTCTTCTCTCCCCTTCTCACTCCCGACCTTCCACTTCTCTTCGCAATTATCTCGGACAACACGAGCCGTTGATGATGATAATGCGTACACAAATATAAATACTCACTCGTCCGGACATTGCCTGGCTTTGCGCTCTGTCCCACTCGCCCGTGCCAAACAGGGGGAGAGATAGAAAAGGGAGGGATGGGGGAGCCCCAGGCCGTAGAGGAGGGGGAGGCTTTTTGATTGGATGTCGATATTTTAAGCGTTTTCTCATTATCGGCGATTTTAAAAATGTCGCACTCCATAATTCAACGTAATCGGAGAGTCGTCAATGTTTAGCGAATGCATTTGCGAGAGGACTTTATTGTCGTCGTGTGTTTGCGTGACAGTTCTCCCTTCGGAGGACATCGAATATAATGAACGAGTCAGCGTGATTTACGTGGAGAGAGAGGAAAGAAGGGGGAAACAGGGAGGGAGTAAAAGAGGAGAAAATGAAGTGAATTGAGTGACGAGACACAACCGAAAGTGCGTGTTTGACAGTTCTCGTTTTCCATTACTCTGGGAACGGCGTCGGCAAAATGTTTGTTTTCTTCGTGTTAAATCGTTCTCTTCGCCCCATGTAGCGCAAATTTCATCCGTGATACAATCCCCGTGATTACTCAAATTTTGGAGAGAAATTTCATCAATTTTTTATTATGGTCTAAAAGCTTTAAACCCGAAATAATTATTGTATTTTTCTACTTGTCGATAAATGAACAAATTGTGGATTAAAAAAAGAAAAGCTGCTAGGTCAACAGACGATACAATTTGTTGTGTCATGGAAAGGCTGTGTTGGAGCCAAAAGGTTAAGAACATAACGGAGCTGGGAAATAGATACGTGACAGAGGATCCTAAGAAACGAGGAAATAAACGATGTGATGATTTTGGAGATAATTAGGAACTTGGTGAAGTTCACGTGAAAGAGTTTCGTGACGAAGTCAAAAGAAGTATCCCAGAGGCGCGATTATAGCTGGGGTAGTGTGGTATTGAAAAAAATTATTTAGCTTCACTTAACGATATGAATGATTGTTGAATATGCTGCACCATTTCCAAGGCACCATGCGGTATTGAAACACAATAGTAGGAAATGTAAAGAAATATTGTTTCTGTACATTTTTAAAATTCATTAAGATAACTACCATTCACGTTGAAGGCGCTTCGTTGCTTTATCCGTACTAGTTGGCGCCTGTATTCTCTTTGTTTCTCCGCATGTTTTTTTCTTTATTTCTCCTCCTCTACCTCCAGTTTACCCTCTATCTCCTGCTTTCCCCTCTATTTCACTCTGTATTCCCGCATCTCCACGCCGCCCCCTATATACCTTTCCCCAACATCCCTCATAATCCCTTTAATTCCCCCATTTCGTCTTCGCTTACCACTCTCTTTTATTCCGTTACGTTAACGTTCCTATCAGAGCAGAGTTATAAGAGGACTATGTAGGAATGTCTCCAAGGGAACCAGGTGAAACTAACATAAGAAGGGCTTCGCTACTTAAAGGGAAAGGTCAAATGTTATTTTCTTTATCAAATAGGTCTGAAATCGAATACTTCGGTAACACAGTTCGGATCGCAAAAACAGGCTCAGAAGCTTAAATATAGCGAGTTTCCTAAATAACAATGATTGTATTAAATTCCTTAGTTTCCTTGAATATCGTGTCTATATAACCAGAGAATTAACAAGCTAATAAAATGAATATGAGATTTAAAAAGTAGCAAATTCTTAACGATGGTTTCTATTTGATAGGCTGAATAGCTACATTAAAAAAGCAATAAAACTCACATGATCATTTAAAAAGGCATGGCTAATTTTTATGAGGGTTTTCGCTTGCATAACCTTGAATCCCTTGAATCGCTGGCTAGAATATTAAACGATGTAAAAAGCATGAGAGAAAATAATGCAGCGTGTAAAATAATAGCGATCGACTCTATCGAGAGCTCTGTTGGTAATATGGATTAATTTGCTTAAAATTTCATTATCCACTTTCCAAGCTAGTTCCGTATAAATTTGATAAACATATGGTAGAAGTTAATAAAATGCATTGAACTCATTAACTTTTATCTTTTATAAATATGATTTAAATGTTTTATTCCTTTTTTCGTCTAATTGTAAGATCCACCTATATAAATTTGAATTTATTTTGCATAAATAAAAAATAATTCATTCCAACAAGGAAAACTTATCCTTTTCCCCCAATACTCATATATTTTTTTGTAATCCGTAGCTTGCAAATTAGAAAAAAAGTCCAAACTGTGTGAGAACGAATTGAAAAAACAGTTGCTCTGACATTTCGTGTAATCGTCCGTCGCGAGTTATGTGACTCCTGGCGCTATTTTTTAAATCTGACAATAACTCTAGAAAAATTCGAATACACATTTATTAATTTGTCACTCCTTGTTTACCCCTTCCCGAGCGATGCAGTGGGGGGTAGGGAAGGGGACGACAGGAGTGGAGGTCCACCACCCTGCCTTCGAGGAACGCAAGCGGCGTCCTCTTCTTGAGACTGAGGGTGTGGGGACTCCCTACCTCTACCCCTCTCCAACCCATTCGCACACTCGCATTCCGGACTGGCCTTCGGGAGGGTAGTATTCGAGAGGGAAGGGGGCTGTATTCCGGTGGGAAACCGAAAGAGGCGCGTGCCAGACAGGCGGCGGAATTTTCGGTCGACCCGCCGTAGGAGAGAGGTCGAGGGGAGCGAGGTGGGGGGAAGATAAGAGGCGGGGGAAGGGAGGGGTGGGGGTGGAGGGAGAAGCGAAGCAAGAGGGGAAGGAATCCTTGAAGGGGCCTTAAGCTTCTTTTGACCCCCGGTTCTGTGACGCAGGAACGGGTGTGCTGGTATATTGGTGCTGCCCCGCGGAGGCCATACATATTCCGTGGGCAAACATACATCATTAAATCGAATGAGCTCCTCGGGAAGAGGAAGCGAGAGAAAAAAAGGAAGAGGGAAAGGAGGAAGAAAAAGTGGGAGAGGATTGGATGTGAGAGGGGAATAAAAGTGGAAAGGAATGGGAGAAGGCGATAGATGAGTGAAAAGTGGAGGAAATGGAGAGCGGAATGCAGAAGAATGGAGGGAGGGAGGGAGTGTGTGGAAGAAGTGGGGAGAGGTTGATGTAGTAATAAAGGAGGGAAAGAGAGAGACGAAGGGGTAGAGGCGGAGAGAGGGGAGAGAAGTGGAGGGGGGGGGCGAAAGCTTTGTTTTCCTGGCCATTCTTCTTCGTGCGTCACTCTGTCCAATGATTCCGAGAGTGATGTAGTAACGAGGCAGGCCGAAATAAATGAGGGGCTGCCGTATTTGTTGCCTGGAAATGCCCTCTAATGAGCGAAATTTAATTTCTTTCTAGTACACCAACTTTAATGTGGGATATGTGCTTTTATTTATTAACATCGAGAGAGAAGCGTTAAAGGACGGTGATATGAATTTTTAAATAACCTCGGATATCCCTATACAGTAGTTCTTCGCTAACCGCGGGAGATACGTTCCTGGCTAGACCGCGGTTGGGAAATTTGGGGTTATGGAGATTGATCTCTGAGAGACATACTTTATGTTCTATAATGTATATAAAATATACTATTCATAAAAATTCTATCTATATAATAAAACGCTAAGGCAATACGTGGCACACAATAACATTGTATTGCTAAGCAACAGGATATGAAACAGCTATCACTGAAACATATCAGATCTTTGTATCATGATGTTAGTATAGTATTGTAAAATCTGTATTAAAGATTATTATTATTAAGTAGATATTACTTTTTAAAAATTAATTTGCGTACAATCTTATATGGTAGATTACCTATATATCATAAGGCCGCAAAAAATTACGGAACTTAAATGATTAAGAGTTTTCATCTGCTTAATAACCCTCTTGGTTGTTCAGAGACATTTTTGTTCAATGAGAATTTATAACACATAAAAAATATTATTTTTAGCATTTCAATGAATAAGCGGAATTGAACGCTATCATTACTTTTCTTCTACAAAACAAATTATCAACAACTACATCAATTTAAATAAACACACACACTATACTTACCATTTCGGCAGAGGTACATCAGAATGTATCACATTTAGCCAATTCTTACCTGTTAAATTATTAATAACAGTAATTATTTATTTTTAAATGTATATCATTCGATATATATATACATAACAACTAAGTAGAACTACTTCAATTTAAATAAAAACAAAATATTTACCATTTTAGAAGTAATACATGATAATATTCCGTATTAATATCGCAACCAAATAACAATGTCTAATGTTTATTTACTCAATGTCTCTAGCAACGTGATAAACAGCTTCTGTATATCGCACTGAAATACAATGTAAAGTTAAAACCATTTAGATACTGTTTATATGCAACTATATATTAATTAATTTAATTAATATTTAAATTGTTTGCTCAGAATAAAAGTAATGGCTTCAAGAGCAACACGTTACGCTAATTATAATGCGTGAAGAAGAGCGGAATGAGCCATTCAATCTGTTGATGAAGCAAATCGAAGAAGAACTGAAAGAAATCAAGCCGACAGAGATCGAAGAGCCACTGAAGATGAACAACAACGAGAACAACGTAATCAAAAACAAAGAAGTTTGGAATCGAGAGAAAATCGACTACGCAAGAGAAGGCAAGCTAAACGACATAGATTAAATGAACCTGCACCTGATGCAGATAATTCTCAACTTGACGTCGCCATTGAAGAACATAACTGTGGAAATATGACTCAGACTTGCAATTACTGTGGTGCGCTTTACTGGCCGAATGAACTCAACACTTCTAAAAAATACACCAAATGCTGTCACGACGGAAAAGTCTCCCTCGAAGATTTATCTGAAACGCCTGATTTACTAAAATAATTATTAACAACAAACTCACCTGAAGCTAAAAATTATCGAGAACATATCAGAGAATACAACGCTACTTTAGCTTTCGCTTCAATGGGTGCCGAAATCAAAGCACCTCCAGGAATAGGACCCTACTGTTTTCGTATTTACTATAAGGTTTCTCCACTGTTCACGAACGAAAAGAACAAACCAGGGTATGGACAACTGTATATATTTGATTCGGGTGAAGCAGCAAACAAACGTATGGATTATAACCAAGGCTGTTCACGAATTGTAATGGAGAAATTAGATACGTTGTTACGACAAATAAATCCGTTTGCTGAGTCTTACAATCAAATGCACAGGTTAACACAATCTAATCCAACAGTAAAAGTTAGAATGGTTTTTACGGAATATCTGAACTTAGACTTAAGAAGAGATAACGCACCTACTTTAAAAACAAGTTGCAGCAATACAATGTTATTGTGTGCCACGTAAGATCATTTTACTCTCTAATTATTGTATCTGCAATTCAAGCGATCGAAAATTGTGTGTATAAAGAAATTTATGATACTGACCAATAATGTTAGACTGGCGCGCAGATGTTCTGCGCGGGTGAAGCTAGTTTATTATATAAAATAAAACTAATAAATAGTAAAACGAAGTTATGTACAGTAAAAATGACGCCGTTCTCCTAGTCTTACGCTATTCATGTCAAAGCAGATTGATGGCACTGCCTCTCCCTGGCAACAAAACTACACCTACATCTCAAATATCTCCATAAGCCACCGGATGTACAGCTACGGAATTGAAAACTTGGTTCACAGGATGAAAATTTGTGTTATCAAGAAAAAATTACCGGAATTTTACATTTTAATCTCACGTTTTATCGGTTAATAATTAGGGTATAAAAATTTTTCGGGCTGTACCCGATTTTTTTAATAGGTTTATCCCCAAATCGATTTTTTCAAAATTGGATTTAATTTGTAAAAACAAAGTTTTTGTTTTAAAACCTTCACTGCAAAGATTCGTGTTAGAAGTGGGTTCTAAATGTTGTGCCCTTCTGTACCGTAGCACTTTCGCACAGTCTAATGGTGCTCATTTTCTACGCCAAAACTTGTGCCCACGAGCATCACTTCGGGATGTTACTAAGGTGACATGAGGGTACATTAATAATGTACACTAAAATATGTAAAGGAAGTAATTGGAAAGAGTAAACACATGGTTGTAAATGAATAATGATGCCCTGAGACAGGGATATCATTCGGCCCTTGAACCAGTTGCATTTTGGAGAGCTTTCGGCCTCTTCAATAACATACATTTTAATATTGACAATATTAGTTCATTATCGACAGCTGTATGAAGAACTGTAGGCATCTGGAGATCACGGTTGAGAAAGCGTAAATTTAACGTAAAAGTGTAGCTATTCTCAGGTATAGCGAGTGTTCATATTGATCAAAACCAACACTTAAAAAGTAAATTAAGCTATAAAATTATAGCAACAATACTTTTTTAATTGTATGCACTGTATTTATCGCCTTATCTATTACACCGCGTTATCGTAATTCGTACTCCGCACATAAGTAGGCGATCAAACCAAAGAATTTGGAGCGTCATTTGCTCAATATATTACTAGCGGCCTACATTCTAAGCGCGAGCCAGCAAACCGCGGATACTCAAAACCGCGGTTGGCGAGGGACTACTGTAATTTACTCGCCATCTGCAAATGAAGACCTCATTTCAAGAAACATGTTTTAGTTTTATTTTCAAGGCTTTCATTAATGCGTGTACTTTTAGTAATATTATATAATTAATATAATATATATATATATCATCATCATCATAGGTAGTCTGTCCGTTGACAGGTCCATGATTATTCTAGGTTAAACTTGGTTCTCCATATACACCTATTTTCCGCAGTTTTCTTCATGTCTTGATAGCTCTTTCCCTTTCAAGTCGTCTACTAGCTGAAACCTTTTCCTACCTCTTTCTCTTTTTCCATCCAGTTTTCCTTCTAGCACTTCTTTAATCATGCACTCTCTCCTCAGGTAATGCCCAATCCAGTTCGCCTTCCTCTTTCTGATAGTCTGTATAATCGTTCGCTTCTCTCCTATTCTTCGTAGTACTTCCTCATTTTTCACCCTATCTGTCCATTTTATCTTCAGCATTCTTCTCCATGTCCACATTTCGAAGCTTTCCAAGTATTTAATATCATTTTTCCTTAGTGTCCAATATATATATATATATATACAGAATCGAATGCTTTCTAGTAGTCTATGAAGCACACATAGAGGGAGTTCGTACTCGTTATTCCGACTGAGTACCTCTCTCACGACTTGGATGTGGTCCATCGTGTTATACCCACTGCAAAATCCAGCTTGCTCTCTGGGTTGGGCAGAATCAAGATGGTTTTGAAGGCGCATAGTGAGTATTTTGGTGAATATTTTGTAGACTGTTGAGAGTAGGCTGATCGGTCTGTAGTTATTCAAGTCTTCTTTGAACCTTTCCTGTACAAAAGGATAATACATGCGTGGTCCCATGTTCCTGATACCTTTTTGTTCCTCAGACACGAAGTAAAAATCTTAGCGAGAATCGTTTCCATATGATTACCCGTTGCTTCGAATACTTCCGCTGTGATACCATCCACTCCAGATGCTTTTCCATTCTTCATACATACTTCTGAATGCGTGTCTCACCTCTTCCGGAAGGATATCTGTGACCTCTTCGGTGGGCATGTTTCCATCATCATTTACTTCATTTGCTAGAGGATCCTCATACAACTTGGTGTAAAACTCTTGTACCCGTTTTAGGATTAATTTCCTACTATGGGTCATGGAGCCGTCTTCTAGCATCAAGGCCACCAGCTGTCACTTTCTGATCGAGAGATATTGCTTCATTTTCTTGTAGCTTCTATTGTTTTCTATAATTTTCTCGATTAGTTCATAGTTATATTTCTTCACACTTATTTATAGTTTTGTTTGGTTCTGCAAAATGGATCATTTCTTTAGGATCATTATTAATTTTAATTTTCCTTCTTTTTCCATCAGCAGTCTTGTTTTTTCGGTAAAATTTTCTCTGGCTTTGTTTTAACTGTTCCGCCTATTTCTTGAGCGATTCTCTTGAGCATCTCTATTAATTGTGATTCGACGTCTTGGTCTTCCAACGCACTGAATCGATTTCTCAGTTGGAGCTGAAATTCTTCTTTTCGTTCTTTTATCACTTGCATGTTGATAATAGACTTAAGGTTCTTCTTTATAAGCATCTGTCTTTCCAACTTTGAGTTGAACTTTATTCTGCATCTTACCAAGCGATGGTCGCTTCTGGTTTTAAACTGGTTGAGGACGGAACAGTCTTCAGCCAATTTCTTCTTGATTATTATGTAGTGAATTTCGTTTTTGGTACCATTGGGTCCTTTCCAGGTCTATATTCTATTGCAGGGGTTCTTAACTTTTTTGCGAGCCATGGTTATCCCGAACCCCACCAAATTTTTTAAAATGGTTATTAATTTTAATTTTTTAAAGTTTAACTAATTTTTAAACGTGTAGTATTTAAAATCAAATATGTATATCTATTACAAACTACTTTTTAAATTCAACCTTTCCTCAATTCAAGACACAATTAGATTTTAATACAGGTGAGGCGATTGTTAGGCACCTCACGAAAGTGGCTCCAGCATTTTATTACAATGGAATCCTATCCAACAATTCTATAATAGTTTTCAAGATTGTTTCTTTTTAAACAATTTTTAATGCTGTATACATCTTGAACTTCAAAATAACCTCTCTGTAGCGGACTATCTCAGCTTCCACACGTAAAGTAGGACCGAGAGAATGGTTTTGTTATAAACGTAATTAAAGGCGGAAAAATATAGTGACAGTATGTCTGGGCACGGCAGTTTAAATCACTTTGTAAACATACCTCGAACAGTGATTACGGTTTGTTATTTCAAGAAAACGAATGTTCTTTAGTATCTCGCTATACATATGTATATCTAATAAGAAATGTGGACGCTTAGGAAGGCAGCTGGTTAGTGCGGGTGGTTCAAAATGTCTTATCTAAAAAAAAAATAAATAAATAAAAAGTCAAATTGCAAGATGTTCCCATCGCACAACCTGGACCCCATTCCCGCCCCCCATGGTCCATCTTCCCGCACCCCCGGTTAAGAACCCCTGTTCTATTGGGACTCTTTTTGAAGAAAGTGTTCATTATATATAGACTAGTACATTCAGAAAAGTCTACATGTCGCCCCCCCCCCCCCCCCCCGTTCGTTTCTTTCTCCATAGCCCAATTTTCCGACTGCGCTGTGGTCTTCCTTTTGTTCTCCTACCGTGGCGTTGAAATCACCCATGACAACTTTTAGATGGCAGTTTCCTTTGTCGGGCAGTTCCGCAGCTTCTTGGAAGAAATCTTCCACTTCCTCATCCGAATATGGTGACGTTGGCGCATAAACTTGTACTAATGAAGTTGATATCTTTTATTTATCTGAAGCATTAGTCTGGCTCTCCTCTCGGATGAACTTTCCATTTCCACTATATTATTCTTCAATTTTTTGTTGACGATGAATCCAACTCCTCCTGTTCTTCCTGTGTCAGTTCCCCTGTAATGAAAAAGTTGTCCACTCTTCAACTCCAATTGGCCTTCACTTTTTCTTCTCACCTCACTAAGCCCTAAAATGTCCCACTTGATCTTCTTCAGTTGTTCTTGGAGCTCTTGAAGTCTATCTTCGCTGGACAAAGTCCGGCAGTTAAAGGTAGTTAGGTTGAGGTTAAAGCAATTGGGTAAGGATGAGAAAGAGTGGCAGTGGGAGTTTAACCTCCGGGGATTCTTAGCACCCTCTGCCTTCATGCCCTTTTCCTGGCCACTGTCACAGTCAGAAGCAGTCCAGCCTCCGGAGAATTAGGGCCGTTTTTTATCGATGGCGGATTGTGTGCCTTAAAACACCACGCTGGCGCAGAGTGGGTTGGTGAGTACCTCTTTCACTTTGGCCGGAGATATTGCAGAAAGACTTTAACAGCATGCTTGAACCTACCGGTGTCCAGCTTCGCCCTTTAACCTCCGTTTGCACCAGGGGTTCTTAACCGGGGGTGCGGGAAGGGGGTCCAGCGTGTGCGGGAAGGGGGTCCAGCGTGTGCGGTGGGAACATCTTGCAATTTGACTTTTTTATTTATTTATTTTTTTAGATAAGACATTTTGAACCATCCATTCTAATCAGCAGCCGTCCTAGTGTGTATATTCATGCGTCCAAGTTTCTTATTAGATATATAGCGAGATACTGAAGAACATTCGTTTCCTTGAAATAACAAACCGTAATCACTATTCGAGGTATGTTTACAAAGTGATTTAAACTGCCGTGCCCAGACATACTGTCACTATATTTTTCCGCCTTTAATTACGTTTATAACAAAGCCATTCTCTCGGTCCTACTTTACGTGTGGAAGCTGAGATAGTCCGCTACAGAGAGGTTATTTTGAAGTTCAAGATGAATACAGCATTAAAAATTGTTTAAAAAGAAACAATCTTGAAAACTATTATAGAATTGTTGGATAGGATTCCATTGTAATAAAATGCTGGAGCCACTTTCGTGAGGTGCCTAACAATCGCCTCTCCTGTATTACAATCTTATTGTGTCTTTAATTGAGGAAATATTGGGTTTAAAATGTAGTTTTAATAAATATATTTGATTTTAAATACTATACGTTTAATAATTAGTTAAATTTTTAAAAAATTGAAATTAATAACGATTAAAAAATTTTGGTGGTGTACGGGATTACCATGGATAGCTGTGGGGGTGCGGGGCTCGCAAAAGGTTAAGAACCCCTGGTTTACACCCTTCCGCCTTTGAGGCAGTTGAAAGTGATACACACACACACACACACACATATATGTAGAGTATATATACATACACGCATTATAGGCACAAAAATATGGCAAGTCGGTATAGGCTACATATAACGGAATTACCAAATAATCATGATAGGACTAATGTTGAAGTCAATAACAAGGTAAATTGAAAACATATATGGTTCTTATCTATAGATGTTAATGTTATATCATAGATTCCAATGAAGGATTTATGAAAAATTACATTTTTAGCGTAATTACTACAAGCATCTTCTATTTTATTCGATTTTTCTGTAGTCATTTTATTGAAATATAAATCTTCGTGATACCTTGCTGTCAACCACGCCTCTAACTTGCTTATTCATTGTGTCGGAAAAATACGACCCAAGCAGTTCTCATGTTGTGCCGTGTAAGAAGCCATCTGAATCTATAAAAATACAGTAAACTTTTAACAGAGCCCGAATCCCTTTTTAAATCTCCAGTTATTTTTTATTTCAAGATACATTTTATCTCGTCCTTACCAACCACATTACTGTGACGAGAAAACCGATAAGACGTGGGATCGTATTTAACTAGCAGACGCCCTTAAATGTATTCGGCGATTAGAGACGGAATGCTTACACAGTAATAATTCCGAGAGAATTATGGACCTGATTCTCTAGCATATCGACGGTAATGTTAATAAAGCGCCGGAAGAATCGGGGAATGAATAACAAAGTGATCTTTTGCTGCGATCACTTTTTAGCTGTATGCAAATAATGCATGCACTGACATTTAGTTAACCAGATAAGTGACTACAAACAGTTTAAATGCATATTACGCATAAATAAGTACGAAAAATCGATATATGGAAGAATTCTTAATGGAAATGCGCCATCAAAATAATTTTCAGTTAAAAAAGTTTTTTTTTCATCAGAGTTCAAATGCTGCAAAAAGAAAAATATCCACTGCAGATAAAGTATATCGAACTTCTTTGTTCATTTAATCGATCGATTTATTTAGCTCGATTTACATTCATGAGGTCGTTCTAAATCTTGGATAGAATTTGCTTAATTATGTATATTTCTACAAGATTCGTGATATTTGATTGTTATATCAGTCTTTACCGGCATATGTGGATTAATAAATGGCTATTTTTCTGATACCCAATTTAATTGTAATACATATCCTGCTCTTCTCAAATTTTGTGTAAAGAAAGAGTGAAAAAATAAAATAGGAGAATATGGCTAAGTTTAAATGTTCAAATAATTCCTTCTTAACCTTAAGTTAAAATATTTAGAAACTCACAAAGGGGGACAGACAGACAGGCAGACAAAAGACTTTATTTCGGGCGAAATTGAGACTACAGAGTCCATTCTTACATTTAACTCTACGTTATGAATTACGAATGAAAATAAAAATAATAACATAAACATACAAACAGAGGGAGGGATATAAAAAAATAATATGGATAAAACGTAGGTACACAATGGGAAAAGAAAAAAATAAGTAAAAGAAAGCCCCGATTGGTTTACGGGACAATGTGTCGCTCATGGTCGTGTCTAAGAGTTTGTATGTCTTTCGACAGCGGCATGGACTTCCTAGGCGCCAGAGCCGGGACAAGATCTATAATAGGCGAGCGAAGCACATTTAGGAGCGCAACTATTGACAATTTGGACTTTCAAGTGTTACATTTTATACTATACAATATATTTTCTAATGTGATTTTTGGTATTTAGAGAGTATGTGCATGATTAGGTACCTGCGTTTGTGTATTGCTGTCTAGTCGGATTACGCATAAACCTAAATGTGTTTTGGAGATGTTAGTTCCTTGGCGCGGAGTAATTTCCCGAAAACCAAAATATTTACCCACCCCTTTTTATTTCATGTACTAGTGTATAGCCCATCAAAAATGACGGGAGTAAAGATTCGATCATTCAAGCTATTTATGGAGATCAAATTGGCATCAGAAACATAAATTGTATTGAAAATCATTTCCCTCTCCCTTCCTCTACCTCCCTCTCCTTCCCTCTCTCACCCTCCCTCCCCCTCCCTTTGTCCCCTCCCCCTCTCTCTCGTATTAAAAGCAAATAAAGCACGTTTATACCCATAGATAAGGATTAAAGTAACCATATGATATCGAGGTGTAACAATGGAATTGGTAGGCAAGGCAACATCCCCTTAAAATGGCTAGATTTCTTCAAATTGTGTGAAGTAAACGTTTAAATAAAGCGATTTAGAAATATAGGCGGAAAAAGACGAACAGAACAAGAATTTTGATAATTTTTTCTTCAAAATGGTTCACATCCGAAGTTTGTAGGTCAATTCTTTCAAATTTTAATCTAAAAAATAATGAAAGCCTGAGCGTCGAAAAGTTCATTTTTAAGTGTAATTACGTGTTTTCTTATTGGAAATAAAAATTATCCCCTGGAGTAGAACCCGGGTCTTTGATCTCGAGTTAGATACATTAAGACGTTATGTTATTATATCATAATGCTATCCTGAAAATTTCATCAAATTCGGTTCAGTCGTTTGCGAGATATTAAACTTCGGAAAGCATTACTGACAAAGTGACACTGTCTTGCATATAGTTTAGATACTTATGTGAGTGAGTTTTTTGCTTATTAGTCCCTCTCGCGGTCGAAAGATACACAAACCTTCTAAACAACTGTGTGAAATACAGGTCCCTGGCACGGAATATACCTACATAGGTTTGCGTTTGAGCGAGTGAGTGTCTTAGAAGTTCCTATAGCTGTCAAAAGACCCACAAACTCCTAAATAAGAGTGTGATTGACACCGGGTCTCCGACGAGGAATAAATATCCCGTAAACCTGAGTTTTTAAATATTTTACTCGTTTTTTCCTTCCCTTAGTGAACGCGTTTTTATCCTTTACTACCTCACCTTCCCTATTCTTTGTGAATCTCTAAATATTGCAATTTAGGGTTAAGGAGAAATTCTTTCCAAAAAGAAAATGTCATAAAATTCGAGTATTTGAGCGAACGCTACGCCGTAAACTACTGGTTGGAGCGCGATTTGAACTTAAGCTCGGTCAAGTCGGGTCTCAGCAGAGGTGGCAGTGAAGTTTACATGATCGACACATACATCATACGGAGCGACCCGTGGGTCGAAGAAAAGGGTGCGAGGCGAGATAGATTCGGTGTCGGTCGTTGACTCCGAATACACCAAATAGGTCTTTTTTTTATTTCTAAGGTTACTGTTGGATGGCCTCGAGAAGAAGAATAAACCTTATCGTTTTCGTCATTATATATTAAGGCCCATGCTTTGTCAGGGCCTTCCCTCTCCCCGTCCACCCTTTTCTCTCTGCTCACCTCTCTCTCTCTCACTCTCACTCCTCGGCGATCCTTCGCACCATCTCCGCATTTTCCGATCTCTCTTTCCCTCTGTTTAAGCGTACTTCCACGGATCAGCGCCCCCATAACAGTCGAGTGGCGGGGAGCGCCGCGTAAACAAGGCACCGATCGAGTGGAACGGTGTTATTTTATGGCCGGTGGTAGTGGTGAAGGGGGAGGAGAGGGAGACGCTGAACGGGTTTGATGGAAAGAGAGAGAAAGAGTGGCGGAGAAGAAAGGGGAGAGATGAGGTGGAAATAAAACTCCGGGGGAATCCCCGCGCGAGGCCAAAAAGGGGGACGGAGAAACCGCGAGGTAGCGTGGCGTCCGATCGACTATCCCACGTGCCGCCTCTCTTCTCGGATCGAAGATGGTCACTATGGTCACGCACGGGTCGGGATCACGACTGGGTAGAGCTGGGTTCCTGGGAGAGGGCGGGCGCGTGCTGAATCCCGTGCTTCTCTCTCTCTCTCTCTCTCTCTCTCTTCCCCCGCGCTTTCGGGTATTGCGATATGCCAAGGATTTACGATCCGTGATATTTTTTGCGAGCCGACCTCATTTTCTTCGCTTTAAAGGCTTTTTTCCGAAAATATCTGATGAATCGATAAGCTCAGGATTTAGTGTCTCGGTGATATGTTTCCCAGTGCGAACAAATTAATTTCGTTGTGAAAAACGTTTCAACAGTTTCGAGTAGCATTTTAAATTTGCACGTTGAATGTAAACGACAGTCATCGAGATAACGGACATTTTAATGATGAACTTTAACACAATCCACGCGTGACGTTTATATGGAAGGAAACTTAGGAAATCAGGTCAGTTCGCAGAGTAAACTCTCAGCTTGAAATTTGAAAAAATATTATCTCTCGATTTTGACTCACTCCCATATCCCATGGTTTGCTTCCAGCATCGTTAGGGTCTCACAAGTGATTAAAGTAATTGAGGCAAGAGTTATACTTCATGATAAAAGCAGTAAAGGTTTTTATTTAGTCACTCATAATATAACACGCGAAGGAACCTCGATTCTCCAGACCCGATTTGGAACTGAAATTTTATTACTAAAAACGTGCCGAAAAATACAACGAACATTTCGGAGAAAATCAAGACGTACGTTACTGTTTAACACGTTTTTTGCTGTAAAGCATGAAAAAATATCATTTAATTTTCCGTCACCCGCAATTTCATACCCTCTTCAAAGAAATAATTCCGTTATGTGCCGCTGAAGAAAATACCGTATCTATTTGATCCCGTTGGAAGTCGTTTAATTCTCTGATTTTCGCTTGTTTTTACTATCTTTTATAAATTTGTATCGATGTGAAACTGTTATGGTTTTAAAATTATTTTCATCATTTGGTGGTTTTTGATAAGAGCGAAATTGAAAATCTTATATTCCTATTGCATAACAAGTGTTACGGGGTTACCTGGTAAAACATAGTTGAAAGAGATTATTTAATTCAGCATAACCAATATTAAAACATACATTTATCTGAAGTGGTTGTGTTTAAATTAATGCAGTAAAACGTCAGCGGTTGCTGCATATTGATATTTAATATTTATACAATAAGATTATAGTAGTCATCGTCCTATGCATTTTCAACTTTCTCCATTTCAAAATCCATTGACAAAAATTCTTAAATTTCATGCAGAAACGTAATCTTTTTAATTGTGTAACTTTCTTATGATAAAATGAAATTTTTGAGATCGCAGTAAGTTCGCGCCTTGAATAAGCAACGTCAGTCGCGGGGTCGCACACGGCTAAGTAGTGTTTTGTTTTAAAGCTCCTTTAAGTAACTACTATATTCGTTGATATATTCATGGAATTTTTCGCCCTAAGCCGACCCTTACTCACCTTACTCAAATAAAGTGACCTTTGACCTCTCTCACGCTCCTTTTGCCACCTCCCAAGGGGCCGCCTAAAGCCTTCCCTGCCTTCCAACGTCATATCTCATACCCTCCGCCTTCTCTCTCTCTCTCTCTCACAAATTCTACACCTACACGAAGTACTGCAATTCGACAGTTTCATTGTGCCTCGAGCGACGACAAGTGACATAACGCACTCACTCTTTAATTTTACTTTTGTATAAAGTTGGAATAAAGGTGACAATTTAGAACGACCACTTTCACAATTGTTTTCCTTAAAATATATCTTTATATGCTATATAGAGTTGAAATAGATTCTACTACATACGATAGCATTCTTTCTAAAAGTTATTGATTATGTTTACAATGTTTATTCTTTGACTCTACAGACAACATATCAATGTCGCAACATATCGGATCTATTTCGGTTATTGTTTATGATAATATCTGATTTATTCTGCTAATTACATACAAAAACACATATTAATCTCTTTGTATGTCAATAGAGACAGAACTTTAGTTTTTGAAAATTTCAGGTGTCAAGTACCAGGCGAAAGGAGATTTTCTTCCGATATGCGAGATCTTAAGTATCCGTCTGTTTGCAACATTTTCCACAATCGGATTTATGTAATTATTCGTCAGTTTTGTTTTATGCTTTCTCGATCGACTAAGATACATATATAATATTCGTTGAGGAATTGGAAATTGGAAACAGTGAATGAACAAAATAGACTACATATTATAAAGTAGGAGATCCATAAAACGTGTGCCGTTCAAAGCGGAAGGAAAATAACTTCAAAGGTAAAAATGAAGAGCGATTGGTGGCAAAGAGGAAGGAAGGCGGTGGGAATGAGAACGGATTTGCTCCAGACGTGATTAAGTATGGGTGAGATAAGTAACTTTATGGGAAAACTGAGGTCGTGTGGGAGAAATTTCATCCATAGAGATAGCAGGAACAGGGTTATATGGTTAATATTTTAGTTCCTTAAATAAATGCAACTGAATGCGAAAATTACGTCGTCCTTGTTAAACTTATCGTAATCTCGAAAATATAATTTAAATGAGTTGAAGCGGAGAAGGAACTACTGGTAGATCAAGAGACAGAAAGAATAGACTGAAACATATTTTTAAAACGCGCGTAGTTTCATCCAAAATAGAAATGGAAAATATTTTAGATATAAAGAAGAGATTTTCCTCAGTGTTTCATAATAAGGAAGATTTCATTTGACACTGAGCCAAAAAGACAACTGTGGAACGCATTAGAGGACTACGAGAAAAATTACGAAGAGCATTATGGAAATGCACGTGTGTGTGTTTGAGGGTAATAAGAATAAATGAATGTAGCTTTGGAGGTTTTCATTGCATAAGGGGCAAGGCATGAAAAAGCGGAATGCAACGGACTATAGGTATCCATTATTTTTGCGCAAAATATGCTGATAATGCATTAGAAATATCACAATGGGATATAGGAACCTCTGAGGTCGGAACTTTTTTAATTTTTAAAAGAAATTATACTATTAATAGGCAGCCCTATGACGTTATTAAAAGAAATGCACGTTCCTTATTAATCAGAAACACAAAGAGAGACGGAAAGAATCAAAGAAAATAATTCACCGGTAGATTAATACAATGAAGCTAACATAAATGTAGTGTCGAAAGACCATGTAAATAAAAGAAACAGTACAAGTTTATGATATTTAGGACGTATATACTTTTAATATGGTAGATGTAATCTAGAAAGTGAATGAACATTATTATCTTATCAAATACACACATTATTTGTAATTTCAATTTATCTTGGGAAGATGGGAAGAAAGCTTTATATGTATGTGTGTATACTTGTATGTATGTGAGCTATTCATCATATTGTAACATAGCTAAAAATATCATAGATTAATATGAATATTACTGACAGTTTTTTACTTTCACTGACCTATAAAATACGAAGTTTTTGCTTAGAATATTTTGGATGATCCATAAACCCTCTGGCCATTATGGATGATTCCATCTAAAAATCAACAGTTTGCATCCGGTTTAAATGGATGGGTATTCAATCGGGCGTAGGATAATTGCATCCAATCCTCGACTTTCAGCATCTCGAAGCATTTTCCCAATATTCATTTTGAGTCCGCATCCCGTTTGCTCCGATTTGACGGAGTGAATTTGCCGGTCGGATGCTTTCTCGCTATGGTGTTCTCGCCTCCAGCAAAATGGAGAAGAGAGTTAGCTGCCAGCTAGTCTATGACGCATGGTGCAACCCTTTTTCATCCTAATTTTCTTATATTAACAAATGGAAAAGTACTCGTCTCTTTCAAAAGCAAGGTGGTGAATTTTAACCGAGAAATTACTTCTTTGGGGCATAACTGTGCCTACTAAACCATTTGTTTGTTCTAAATTCCAGAATATAGACGCTCTTAAGTCGTGGTTTCCCCTTTGCTTTAGAGAGTTCAAATTGAAACATGATATTCATTAATTCAAACTTAATATCAAATTTTGCCGCATTTTATTGCTTTGTATATATGTTAATTAAATTGATTAAATTTACAAGGTAATAAGTTCCTGTTTTTGCGCGATTTTTCTCACCTGATAACTAATAAATTTAAAAAAAGGTTTAATATTTTTCATTTGAACCTTCATAGTCAGACCATAAGTTTTTTTCCAGTGATTTATTTTCGAAAGTGAAGAGATTGCGCCGAGGTAAGAAAGATTCAAAAGTATGTTTGTAGGTATTTTTCCAGAGCATTAATAATCTAAAATTTATCTTTAAATTGAATAGGTTTTTAATTAAAGAAGATGTAACTGAACAAAGCTGCCAAATACATTTGTTTAATGTGAATGCAAAATTAACAATGTAGCCAATCTTGATACTGGAGAATATTTCAGGAACATGAAGCATGTTTTTGTAAAAACCATTTGTGCAAAACTTATTTAACTTATTTATCTTTAATCTAGCAGAACAACCCGTTCTTTGCCCGGAATGTATGTGATTAATATCTTGAAAAGCTTTTTTTGGTAGGTACCAATGTTCTTTCATAGGTTCGAAATCATAACTTTATCTTCTTCCACTTTCGTAATTTTGCAAAACGTACTTGAAACCCTTTTACAATATTTCCTAAAAGACTATTTTGAAGGTTTTACTCTTTGGAGAAAATATATTCAAATTATTTCGCTTACTTACTCTTGGACATGTTACGTAAAATTGATAATGAGAAAGTAATATGTACGTAAGTGGATCCCACAATCTTTTAGTTATTGAAATTGGGCCTTGTATTGGTATGTAATTGCAAAACAAAAATTTACCGAAAATTGAAGACGCTTGAATTCAAAAGGGTGGTCGCTAGGAATCTTAGGGATAGGTTTTAATAAAAACACGCTTACCTTCTGCCCATCCTGTCTAAGTAGCTGCATATGAAAAGTCAGAGTAAGTAAGTAAGAGATTATTTTCCGCTCTTAAACTTACATTCGTAATATCGAAGTCAATTACTATTGCGCGAAAGTAATTTTATCTTCTGGTATACTCCGAAATTATTCTGAAAGTAATTTCATTTGTATTTTTTCGATTTATGTTGCACTTTAACGTACGTATTTTAGATTAATTTAAATTTAAATCAAGGTACTTTCATGGCACAATTTACATTTAGAAGTTTGAATTAATTAATTATCGCTGTTCTCTCCCCAATCGATAGGAAAGAACTTTGAATCCGACACATGTTCTGAGTCGCCATCTCCCGATAAAGTTTGATTAGGCTCCGAGTGGTGCGCTGCGGTAGCGCGTGTTGCCTACCTCCACGGGGAACCTGAAACTGTTCCGGGACGCACGCAAACGCCCCGCGGTGTGAGAAGGTACATGCGCCTATGTTAACAACAACCACGGGCGGAAGTTACTCGATCCTAGAGATGTTTACTTAGCCGGAGTTTCTATTACTAATCAATATGATAGCCTTCATTTTTGTTGCGCTCGGGTGACTTAGAACAAGGGTGGGGAATCTTTTTCACATGGCGGGCCGCATAACTGGTGGCGAATCCTTCAGGGGGCCGTATTGGAAGTTGCCAATGCTTTGGTATGCCTGATTATAATTTAAATCTAAGTTATTGATATGTTATAAGGTATCAGATAAGTGGAAATCAATTCTAGATTAGCGTATTTAGGATTAAAATTTCAGTATTAAATGCTTTATTATCTTTATTTGGATTTAAAAATATGAGTTTATACGTTAAATTTTACGGATCTCTTTTCCATCACTGCTTCACGGGCCACACAAAACGCTCTCGGGGGCCGCATACGGCCCGAGGGCCGGAGGTTCCCCACCCATGACTTAGAAGATGAATCCGAAATGGAAACACAAAATGCACTTTAAAAACGTTTTATCCAAGCAATTTTATCAATGCGAATTGTTGATGCCGGTGTATTAACAGGTATATATATATATATTATTAGGCAGATCTCTCAAAATGAAAAGTGCCTATTATATTTGATTTCTTAATTAATAGTCTATCGATATGTATCTCTGGGCGTATGCAATGGCGTTTGACGAAAATGATACATCCAAAGAGGACTGCCACTTCACTGAAGAAACGGAACTTTTGGCTTAACTAGTAAGATATTTTTCTGAAAAATAATTTTCAAGTGTTTCAGATCAGAAAAATGAACATTATTGATGATTTGCATTTGTTATTAGAGTTCTTTATTTTCGATAAACGATAGTAAAAAATTTCCTATCGCACATTTACATCCAATGAACATTCTAATTAACATTTTACAATCAGTCAGGGATACTAAATGTTTGGAAAAGAATGAAAATTTAAACTGTTTAATCCAATTATAGAAATGCACATAAATTATGCTACAGCTCTTGCGAAAGATACTCCTTTTCGTTCCTCCTTTTTTGGAAAACTCTACATATGTACGATATATGCATATATGGATGTCTTTTACTGAATAGTTTAAACTTAAGAATTATAATTCGCTCCTGGTATAATCAAATAATAAAAATTTTCAGTGTTTTCTATTCTGTAGATAATGCAGCATGGAATGAAATGGTAATATTTATATAAAGGCTTATAAGTCAAGAAAGGTGATTCTATTTCCAATCGTACTTTTAGTATTTACATCTGTTAAATTTTAGACTGTTCACTGTCTACAGTAACCTCATGGTTTCGATTTCAGAAGCGTGTCTTTTCTCAATATGATTGACATAGGGTTGGGTGTAACATACTTTTGGTTTACATTTAAAAATTATTTATAATCTTGTTAAGTATTCGCGAATCCAATCCAAGAAAGAAAAGAAGCTGATGTGGCCAACACATTACTTTCTCCATAATTGGGGTATAGATATTTAAATTATTAGGAATAGCATTATGAGGCAAAATTATCATTTCGTATCGTAAAAGAATACAGTCGTCCTTACTGCCGTAAATTACGTATATTTTGAATGTGTTTACAGAATTCACCGCTACGTGGTTTTGGCGCTGTAAACTGGATATTACGAAAACAGTTGAATATCTCCGAAATGGATGGTTCTACGAAAATTTGTTTCAAACAAAACCCGGAAGAAATATTATTCCCTACAACTTTGGTTCTCAAGAAGATTACAAATAAGGACGTTTTTAAGGGGATATTTGACGAAAACCGAAAAAACCGATTATTTATAAATAATTCCTAAACAATAACTGCTATGGATAATTGTTTCAAATAGAAGTTGTAGGAAATTATATTCTCTATAATGTTAGTATAGAATTGTATATACAATAATGGTGTTTTAACGGAGAAATATCGCGAAAACCGAATCGGGTTTCGAATAAACCTCATCGTCCGGTTAACCGTTATTATCCAAAAACTAATCAGTTCTTTATGCTACCCCTAAAGTGTTATATATGAAATTTGGTATCGATATGGCAAGTACTTTTTGAGTTAGAGCGCCCACAATCACATACACACAGACTTCATTCCGAAAATAGTCTAAACGTGTTCTAGGGACCTCAAAACGTGTATTTCCGTTGAAATCTCGAAGTCGATTTTTTTCGTGAACACAATACTTTCCCATTACTACGTATGGAGAAAGTAAAAACGAATTGAATTAAATTTTTCTTCAGTAAAAATTGAAATATATGAAGAATTAGTCCAAAATTTTTATTTTTTAAGTTAATTAGAAATTATAATCAAAGATACCTCGTAATTTGAAGATAAATGATAAAATATCTGTTCCAGAACTTCATATGTTCGGAAATTTTAACTGGAAAAGAAATTGTTTAATACACGGTGAAACCAATCTCCTCTCACTTTAAAACGGCGACAGTTTCTCTTAATTGCTGCTTTTTTAATCGCAATAAAGTATTAACAGAAGAAATTTATCATGTAGAGGCTATGAAGCCAGAAGCAATGCTTGCTCATAAACAATTATAGGCTACATTAGCAATGACCATATCAGGGAAAATTTAAAAGATATTTGTTTCTTAAGATATTAGTGATAACCAATATTTATAAAACATCTTGTATTTCACCATATATTAGAAAAATAAGAAAATAAAACAAAAATCAAATCATAATATATATGAGATATTTCATTGAATAAATTCTTAGAATAAGAATAACGAAAATTACTACATGAATTGAGTTTTAATAAAAAATAGAATGGAAGTAGATTGATGTTTTTTCTATACTGAATATTTCGTTGAAACGAAATCTTTTTATGAATTTTTTTATGGTATAATCCTTGGTATCTAACTAACTTGAAATTCTTTTACTAATAATGTTGTCATATTAAAATAAAACAACATAAGGAATTCAAGAGTCTGTTCATGGGTATGTTTATTTTATGAAGTGGCTTGAAATTTTTTTCCAATGATGTTTAAGGCACCAATATACTTTTATGTTAACTATGGTGAGAATTGAGTTAGTTAAAAATACTGGTCTCGGGTATTTCCAAAAGTCACAGGTTTATAAAAACCAGATGCGAATATCATATACAAAGAATCCGTCTTCAGTGGTAATTAAATAAATTCTTTTAGTATCTATTTTCCGCCAAATACTCATGGACATGGCTATTATTTTTCGCTGAAATGCGCATCTGGGTTTTTGTAACCTTGTTCTGGCTTTTAGAGATACCCGAGGCAGGTATTTTTAAAGTAATTGCTCTTGAATTTCTTTCAATCATAAGACAAGCTCGACAATTCTCTGTTGAGCGTAAGTTACGATAAAAAATAATTGAACAGCTAGGTAAGATAGAGAAAATGAAATGTATTTTTTTGCGATTAAATGAACAATATTTGGAAGCGTTAGCCTGTTTATGGGTATGTTTATTTTATGAAGTTGGTTTGAAATTTTGTTCCAATGATGTTTAAGGTACCAATATACTTTTCTGTTAAATATGGAGAGAATTGAGTTAGTGAATGTAATGGATTCACTGGTGGGAAGAAAAATTAAATTTAACCAAATAAATATTTAAACATTTTTATGTGCAATTACACTAGTACTGTTTTAAGAAAATGGCAGCAATCGAATTCTGTATGCTAGTATATTTATTGCTGTTATGCAGTTTGATATATTTGAAAATAAAAAAATATTTATAATCACGAAAAACATTTTTAAAACACCACAATAAACCAATGAAAATCGTATTTAGATAAAAATGCATAAGATCAAGAAAGGGAAACATTAAGAGTTTTATATACATTAGATTAACTGAATTAGTATCAGAAGTCTTCTACTGTTGCTCTATTTCAGTACGAAAGTGATCTTCATTTACTCATCCAATTTCACTCATTAATAATGGTTAACATTACTAAACTTAATATAATTTTATTTTTCCCTTTCGCCAATTCTCTTATGCATTAAGAGTGACAGCAATAAGATAAGAACATATAATCTTTAAGAGGAGTAAAGGTCAAATCTAACGAAAGCTATCTTTAACATTATTTTCAAACTCTCGAATAACAAGGATAGCTCTAGGATACTTTGTAAATTAAATAAGGAAATGTCTAACTACTAATTTATTTGCATTAGTTTTTAGCAAAGCGACAAATATATTAATATAAAGGGGAGCCATTGCACTGGTCGGTCATAATAGTTTTTTTTAGCTAAGGCAACAATCCTTTGATATTTCCGTGGCGGTTGAAAGAAACGACAGGTTTGAACCGGATAGATGAATTATACGGATGGTCAGATGTAATTTTTCTCGCGCAAAATTTGACGCTTAGTCTCTGTACGAATTTATGAGCAGGTGAAACAATGTCAAGTCTATCATGTTGGTAAAAAACGAATAACTGAATAAATAAAACTTTCTCAACAAATTTAATGGAAAATATCGGAGAATAACATATCATAGAATTGATATGATTGGAAAGCATGGTGTTAGAATGTATTTCCTAGGCGATTGAAAATAATTTATTTCCTTTTCCGACATAACTAAATACTCCGGCTTTTCCATCCGCATAAGAAATGGATTGCATTCTATTTATATCCATAGAATTACTTTGTTATTAGTTTGAATTAGGATATTTATACTTTGAGACTTGGATAGTTATACAGCCGAAACAAATAACTATATTTTCCCCGGAGAGAGAATTCGAAACTATGCTTAAAATAGCTTAAAAATTAGTTTGATGTCAGAAAAAAACGGTAAATTTTGATACCACAGAAACGATTTTATTACTACTAAATGTTTTAATGCTATTAAATTGGAAATGGGAGGAAGGAAAGTGTAGGAGAGAGAATTAAAAGATGAAAGATGGAAAGGCATTCATATTGATGTTTTGTAACACATTTTAATTATAATTCTTAAATAAAAAATGTTTTTTTTCCCGTGTGGAGTTTTCTGTCCCCCATCGGGCGCGTCCCCAGGTGGCGGATCGGAGAATGCCCGGCAGATATGCAGGATAGGTGGGAAATAAATTACCACCCGCGGATCAAAACAGAAACAAATCCAGGCACCTCTGTTCCCGTATCGGGCGGTGTCCTGGTCAGTGTCTGGTCCCCATGTCAGGGGCGGCTGAACACCGGGTAAAGGCGGTATAACCTTTTCTGGGACAGAGGAAATGCTGCCCAGCGGGGAGAGGGACCCTCATAGCCGTGGTGAAGGCTACCCTCTAGGGGAAGGACAACCCTGATCAAAAAACCCTGATCCTCCTGGTTGGAGGTTGAGCAAAGGGAAAATTCCACTCGCTACGTTTCCCAATCACAATAAAAATAAAACCGGACGGCATTTTAGACAACGACTTTGGCTATGTAAAAGGACTGACTTTCGGAAGGTGGATTATACAAGGTTTGTCTGGAAAGATAGAAGAGGTGCTGAAAAAAATTAATAAAAGAAAATTAGATGTAGTTATCCTAACTGAGACAAAGAAGAAAGGGAAAGGTTGTGAAGACAGAGGGGATTACGTTCACGTGTGGAGTGGTGTGGATAAAGCAGAGAGGGCCAGGGAGGAGTGTCAATATTAATTGGAAAGAAATGGAAATTTGGGAAGAAGTGAATGAAAGAATCATTAAACTCGCAGTGAGGATGTATGGGAGAGAAGTAATGATTATTGGCACATATACATCAACAGAAGACTCGTCTCATGCTGTAAAAGATGAATACTTTGAGGACTTAAATGCGGCGATGGAAGCATGCACGCCTACACAGGAAATTTTAGCGCTAGGGGATCTGAATAGCAGAGTTGGAAGAAGGAGAGGAGACCCAGTAGTTGGACCGCATGGTGAAGAGTTAGAGAATGATAATGGTCGTAGGCTGATTAACTTGTGCCAAGTCCAGGAGTGTGTAGTGATGAACTCATTTTTTGAGCATAAAGATATCCACAAGTACACCTGGGTACAACACACTCGAGGTTTAAGATCTGTACTAGACTTAGTTATAGCCAAGAAAAGGAGGCAGTGCTTGATTCAAGACCTTAATGTTGTTAGGGGTGCAGAGTGTAGCACTGACCACTCTTTGGTAATAGCCAAGGTGACTTTTCCAGAAGGATCGAGAAGACAACAAGGAGAGGTACGAGGGCACAAGGAGGTGGATAATCCCCGATACAGTCTGGCCCTCTTACAAGATAAGAGCGTTCAGGAACTGTATCAGAGGCGCCCATTTCAGAAACTCGATGTACAAGAGTATTGGAATGCAATCCAGATATACGATCATCTGAAGGAATGTGTACATACAGCTGCTAGGGAGGCTCTTGGCCTGGAGAGGAAACGTAACAGCCAGGCGGAATGGATGAAAGGGGAAGCTGCAGAGGCAATTAAGGAGAAAAAGGAGGCATACAACAAGTGGCTCAGCTCTGGGAAGCATGAAGATAGAATCGCTTATCAGACATTCAAGAGACATTTCAAACGTCTCACTAGAAGATGCATGGAAAATGCATGGGAGAAGGTGTGCTCTAGTATTGAACTTACTACTGGGTATGGCAGGCAAGTACAGGCGTGGAGAACGATTTTAAAAATTCGAGCACCCACAAAGGGCCCAGGACCAGTGAGCATCATATCTATGGGAACATGGAGAAAGTACTTCAAAAGCCTACTTACGGAGGAGAGAGAGGAGTTCAAGGACAGATTCTCCTCTGTTACACTGAGTCGATGTGAGATAGTGGAGCCAATTTTGGAGGAGGAAGTCCGAGCTGCCTTGAGAACAGCTAAAAATGGGAAAGCAGCTGGCCCAGGTGAAGTACCTATGGAACTGTAGGAGTATGGTGGAACAGGGATTGTGAGAATTATCACCAGACTATTTAACCAGGTGTTGGAGGGAGTTGAACTCCCGGAGGATTGGTTACTATCGTATATATCAGCTATACATAAGAAAGGAAGCAAGAAGGTTCCCACTAACTATAGAGGAATTAGTGTAACGGCTTCAATGAGTAGGTTGTTCAGCAGGATACTGAAAGAGAGGTTGGAAAGTTATATCGAACCGTGGATATCCGAGGAGCAGGCAGGCTTCACTGTAGGCAAGTCTTGCCTTGAATATATTTTTAGCATACGGCAAGTTACTGAGAAGATGGTGGCAAAAGGTCAGGAGATTCATATGATTTTTGTGGATCTCGAGAAAGCATCCCAATATGTCGGATGTGGGATGCCATGAGGAAGGTGCATGTGGAAGAGCCAATAATAAATCTTATACAGAGAATGTATAAGGGAGGTCGAGCGGTAGTGAAACAAGGAAAGTGGATATCTAAGGAATTTTCAACACAAAGGGTTTGAGGCAGGGTTGTGCCATGTCACCTACTTTATTAAAGGTGTACTTGGAAGGGGTTCTAGAGTAGTGAAACTTATCATGTGGTAAAATGGGTGTCCAGGTTGGGGACGATGTTATTCACTCTCTGATTTTTGCAGATGACCAGGTGATTATTGCACAGGACGAAGATGACGTGGAATATATGTTCCGTAAGCTAATAGAGGCATATGAGAAGGGTGGTCTGAAGATAAATCTCTCGAAGACAGATTACCTGGTGATAGGAGGGGAAAGTCGGGACATTGTCCTTACTGCAGGGACGTTAAAAGCGGTTGACCATTTTAAGTACCTAGGATCCATTATTCACAAATCTGGGACGTGTGAGAAGGATGTGGAGAACAGGGTAAATCAGACTCAGATGGCAATCAAGATGTTGAATGGGGTTCTGTGGAGTCGGGAGATTAGTAAGAGAACAAAAAAGACTATTCTGCGGGTCATTGTGGAAAGTATAATGACATATGGAGGAGAGGGATGGACTCTCACGGAGAGGTTAAAGAAACGCATTAATGCAGTAGAGATGGATGGCCTGAGGGGTAGCATGCGTGTATCCCGATTACAACGGGTAAGGAATGACGTGATTCGGCGAGAGACGGAAGCAGAAGAGACTACCCTCGACCGTTTCGAGTGCAGGTCACTTCAATGGTATGGACATTTAAGGAAAATGTCGCCGGCGAGATGGCCGAAGCGAGTGTTCGACTGGTCACCCCCAGGACGCAGGAAGCGAGGACGCCCGCGCATCACTTGGCGAAGGCAGATGGAAGAAGCTATGAGAGCACGCAATCTGAGAGATGGCCAGTGGGAGGACAGACAACTGTGGCGATTGGGAGTACAAGGCAACCGATAAGCAGTGGAGAAGCCTTTTAATAATAATAATAAATAAAAAATGTTTTTCCCTTTTGCCTGTCTCCTTTCACGGATAAATACAAATTATAAGCAACGCTTCAACGGTCAGACTAGTGCTATTAAATTGTTAGCAGGAACGACCTTTAATACTGTGTTCGTATTTATTGATTGGTCCACAAGTCATGTTTTACCACCATACCGTTATAAAACATTCGTGAAGGCCCTCTCTGTAATGTACTACGTGGGACTAATGGGTAGTCAGAGCTTATGAAACGTTTCAGTCGTTATTCTACCAAGCGAAGGCCAATAGAACAAGTTGATTTGATGTGATTTTTTATTATGGAACGAGATTGACCTCATTTTAAGCATATGCTTCGATTATTATCTTCACGTTATTTGCGAGTATATTTCATCACTATGTCATTGACAAACGATATTAGAAGATTAAAAGTTAACACTTTCCACATTGCCATACCCGCTGCGATTCGATAGAGAATTATCGAGCTCTCCATATGGATGAAAACACTTAGGTATAAAAAATTAAGTTATTATTTTGTTACCTCCGATAGTTTTCATAACCTTATTACGACTGTCGGAGATGCCTAACTACTTAATATTCAATTTTTGATACTTAGGCGCTTATTCTTGAATACTCTATGCGAGACAATTGTTCTAAGAGCATTTGCGGTTGCATTTTGTTCTTTTTTTAAATGCAGATTGTGCGTTCGAGTGCACCTTGCATTTAGATTATTATTCGCTGCCTTTTGTTTAATTATCACTTTACTTCTTTTTATTGCTTAGGATGGAAAATAAAATATTAGAAAAAAGGATTATTGATCATTTTCCGTAAAAGAATGCAGCGAATTTGCGCACAAAAGAAGTTTAAATGTTTGTGTGTACTGGAGTATTTTTGAAACGGAAAGTGATTTCTTGTTTAATAAGGACGACCCTTGAGCTAATAGTAGGATATCGATCGAGTTCTCTCTCTTACCAAACTCCTTCACTTATTTTATTTTCAGCTGTGATTATATCTTTTCGCAACAGGATACATTTTTAGACTAGATCACCCAAGTCCAGTAACTCAGCAGATGTAGGCTACTTTGAATGCTAACTCAAAATTATTGCTAATGGAGTCAGGGAAAGAAAATAGATGTAAGTATATAAAAATTGACTTTCCCTATTCAACCTAAACTTTAATTGCACTCAAAATACTTAAATAAGGGGAATCAGTCGTATTTAAATTTTCATTGTAACGATCGATTATAGCTTCATTGTAAACGAAGACCTTTTGTAAGTGCTGCGACTGAAATGCATAGGGAAACTATAATAGTTTTGATGCATAAAAACTACCGAAAGCGTATATTGGAGATTACAAAGACTTTCATCATCATTGAAAGAGATCAAGAATAATGGAATTTGATGCAATAAGATTGGAAAAATTCCTGAATGCCTAAATGACTGCGTTCACTACGAAATCATTTCCAAAAAATATTTCAATATTTCAAATAATTTGGTGAACTTGTGTGAGCACAAGAAGTCGTTTCCAGATATGTTAAACAGCAAGGAAAACGGTAAAATGCATTGAAGGTAGCTTGTTACATAGTATACATTTGTATAGTCTGTTCGATTAGAGTTTTTGCACGAATACGTTTCGACAAATGATATTGTACGTAAATAAATAATTCGGTGATTTCGTTGTTATATCGTATTTAAACCATAAAAATATCTTTGCTCAAAGTATTCGTTTCGAAAATGGATCAGAAAATTGTTAGGAATAAGGACATTTTAAGTTGCGCGTTTAGGATTTTAAGGAAAGGTGTTTCTCTGGTATAACAAGATTGAAATCCACTGTAGTTGATCTACCTATGCATAGGTGGAACTTTCGTGGCAAACTACTTGTATTCAGTAAGAATTAAAAACTTTAAATTATGCTTCTTTACTATTTACTTACCTATTTTGATATTTAGTAATCTGAGTTTTCTTTTAAGTGCGAGTAATCATTAAGGATTTTTATTTTATTTCATGTTTGCAAGGAGAGATTTTCTGACGAAACATAACCGTTTCTGAATAACTTAATCTAATAACAAAATAACAGTAGCAACAATTATAATTAAAACTGAGTGAATTAAATTCACATCTGGTTAATCAATAAAAATTTCTAGTGTGAATGAAAACAATAATAATATTCATGTCGAAGATGGCTATTTAAAACTATAACGATTATTTTGATATATTTTTGCCCCATTTTTCTCTGTTAACAATTTGGGTTTTATTAAAATTTTTTTTCACATGCCGTTGTGGACCAAATAATTTCTTTTGCATGGAGGACGTGACTCTTAAGGTGATAGCCGAGTAGCCACGCTCCGCATACTGGCGACACGAGTTAGCAACTCTGGGTTTATTTTATACGGAGTTGATGTATGGTTAAAAAGAAAGGCTTTTAGTGATTTTTAAAAACTCTTCCGCTGATATCACACCTTTTCTCTTCTCCCTTTCATTTTCTTTTTCATCTCCCATGGTCACTGGATTGCGTCCTATAACTCCCTGGTTTTTTACGCTCATTCGATCCCGTTCCTTATTTTTAATTGCGTCCGTGGCATTCATGCTTCTGCATAAAAAGAGGAATATTTTCTCCTTCTACGCGAGTTCTTCTTCAGCGGAGCTCGGTTTATCTTCCCATCCTAACATACTACTGTGTCCCAGCGTCTCATTTTTCGTCACGCCTATTGTCTCATATTCTGCTAAAATGGTTCATTTTCTGGTCAGATGTTAGTCATGGACTGTGTCATTTGTTCCCAGCCACACCCTTTTTTAAAGTGTTTATATTTAAAATGTACATCTTTCTTTCTTCCGTTCGAATTTCAGAGAATTCTGAAATGAATTTCTTCGAGTACACTTCGTTTGCATTCGATTTTCATTATCATGTCTTACAATTAGTGAACAGAAAAAATTATTGAGATATTTGGGTAAAAACACGCACATTAGCACATGCACATACACACATACTACAAACATAATTAAATGCGTGTGTTTGTGTGTATGCTATAAATAAGTAGAATTGTGCGCATGTGTGCTTTCCTGTGCTCAGTCGTCGCGATGGCCATATGTCTCTCCCATAGCACTTGGCTATCCCTTTGATTCCGTCATGTGTGATCAAAACCCCCGCCATCGGGACGCATTGTCGCCCACGGGGGAGAGAGAGAGAGGGAGAGAGAGAGAGAGAGAGAGAGGGAGAGAGAGAGAGAGAGAGAGAGAGAGAGAGAGAGAGAGAGAGAGAGAGAGAGAGAGAGAGAGAGAGAGAGAGAGAGAGAGAGAGAGAGAGAGAGAGAGAGAGAGAGAGAGAGAGAGAGAGAGAGAGAGAGAGAAGGGGAGGGAGGCTGAGTGCGAAGGGTCCCTCGCCCCTCCATCGATTCCTGCCGAGGACCACTCTCCGTCACGGTCCCCTCCTCCCCCTCTTCGCCCGGGCTCTTCCCCGCTCTCTCTCTCGTCATCTCCCCTCCCCACTCCCTCTTTCCCTCCCCTCCGATCCGACCGTACCCCAACCCTCCCATTCGAGGTAATTCCGCGCACTGTTGCCATGTCTCCTATCTACCTCACGAACGAAATGTCTCTTCTACGTTCTCGTTTGATGGTGGAGTATGTAGAAAGAAAGAGGAACGTAAAGGTGGAGAGAGCGCGAGGGAGAGAAAGGGAGAGAAAGAGAGAGATAGATAGAGCATTCGAAGGAGCGTGGGTGAGGCGTTTAAAGGGTGAGCTTTGTTAGAGTTGGGCGAAGGAGTTGGTAGGTTAGCTATTGGTTGGAGTGCGAGCGTTATGGAGGAGGAGGAGGAGGAGGAAGGATTATAAGGGGGAGGAGGCTTAGGAGTGAAGAGGGGGAGAATTTTCTTATGGAGCGGAGAATGGCGTGGTTAGTTGCAAGGGTCGGGGCTGAGCTCGGTGCGTGACTAGGGAACGCACACGTGACTCCATCTATGTGTCTTTTGTGAGAGGATTCTGGTGCGAAAGGCAGTGGGGATTGAGTGGAATTCAGACGGAGGAAGAGATTTTGAGTGCGGCGTGATGGGAGAGGGAGATAGCGAAGGAAATGGAAGAAATAAGTGAGGAGGAGATGGAAAGTTAATCTTTAGAGAGAGAGAGAGATCAGGAGGGGAAGGAGTGAGTTGGGAAGAGAGGCAAAATGAGGACAAAAGGGTTAGGAAGAGAAGAGGTTGCAGAGAATTAGATCCAGTGAGAAGAGGAGGGGGAAAAAAGAGACAAAAAGAGGAATAGAGGAGAGCGAGGAAGATAAAATGAGAGGAAGCAAGGGAGTGAATGGAAGAGTTAAAGATAAAAGATACCTTTTCTCTCCGGAGAATCTACCACTTAAAGCCCACGCTCTTTGTTTCTTATCTTGCGCTTACCGCAATTACTTATACGTATAAGTGTCAGATTTGGTAGTTATGTTTTTAGTTACTCTTTATAATTAATTACTTATAAATAAGTTAGTAGGAAACAAACGTTCTGTATATTATATGCTTTCTGATTGTGTTTGGGAGTACATTATTTTCTGTTTTAGATTAAACGTTTAAGTATACGGCATTTAATGCTTATTGATTTGCCGAATTATAAAGTTAGATAACAATTACTGATTATTTCGCCATATGTATATAGAATTAGCATAACATATTACGACCGGTGTTACATAAATATTTATTTGGCATACCACAAAAATGTTGCAAGATAAAATATTAAATATATACCAGAAAGTTTATAAATATTAGATAAAAACAAGTGTTGATGACGAGGTTCTCTAGTATAACACCAGTAACCAGTACTTATGTTGTATTTTAGTTAGATTATTTTCAAAAATATTTTAAAAACAAAATATTAGTACAAATCAATTTATTCAAAGCGATCATTAAGCTGAGAATGTTGTTAATTTAAATATGTATAGATTATATACTCGTTTATAAGCTTCATTATAGATCAAATTCAGTAAATGGAAAAAATACACGTATTCACTGGGTATAAATTTGAACAGGCTATCTACAATATTTTAACTCCGGCTTCATCACATGGGTCTATTGCATTTAAACCTTGCATGTGATTTTAATACTCCTGTTAGTCTTGTTTTTAACCCTGACCTTACCGCTTATAGCGGTAGAATGTATTTTTGTTCCTATCGACCACTTCGGACCTTCCTGCCTAGCACCCAAGTTTCTCCCCTTCCCATCCTGCACCTACGCCTCCTCCCTTTTCGACCAGCTGTGCCTGCCCATTCTGCCGTACAGTAATGGAGGTGATTGCACTCCTTTCTTCCACGATTTCGTCGCTCTGGGTGTCTCGTTGTTTTTCGAATCCAACCCTTCTCTTTCTCATTCTACACCTACGTCACTTACACCCAAAGAGTCTCCTCCCGTTCTAACATACTACCCACGAATTTCCGCCCATCCTCCCTCGCCCTCCTCTCTCATATCATTATCTGCTTTCCCCCTCTGATTCTTTCCCTTCAACTCCCTCCCCCTCCTCCCCTCTTACGTATTGCTATCCACGTCCCTTCGTCTTATCTACCTCTCTTTTTCACCCCGTCCCCATTTTCATTCCTTCCCCTCCCCTCCTCTGCCACTCCCTTAACCCACCCTTCCCCCTCCAACTCCCTCTCTCCCTCCACTACACTCCCCCCTCCACACCCCACCCCACTCACGCCGCTCGTCGAATCCCCACGTCACTCCTCTGAGATCACTGACCTCATGTACTCGGTTACAACTCCCATTCCAACAACTCACACTCCTGGACAGGCACAATCTTTCATATCATGACGGACACCTTTGTGTACGCCCGATGGTCGGAGGTGTTGCCGTAATGTTAGCTAGCAAAATTCGTATTAATAGCGGCTAGTTTAGATTTTTTTTATCTTTCGTGATATTTCAGGGATCTTTATAGATACCCAAGTCCTAAGTAATTTGGAAAAATCTAATTTTCATGAAATTAACATTTTCTCACAATTAATCTTTATAGAGCTTAATCTGAAATTTCAATTTAGTCCAAATTCTATAAATAAGTTTCAATTTGTAAATGCAATGTCGCAGGATAACTTTTTGGTTGGTCAAACGGATTAATTAAATTTCGAGAATTTTTAAAGTAAATAATCCGATATTAACTTGATTAGAAAACATATTTTGTAAGGAAAACGTATATTTTACCTAGTACATTTTATACTGAACCAATATTTTCAACACTAAAACGGGAAAATTTTAAAATGTATGACAGGAATCTTTTCATTTTGCAAAAACAGCGAAATTAAATAGCAAATGGCTATTCACCGCGAAATTAACATTAATTAGTCATTTAATAATTCATTCTAAAATAATTTATTCGTAAATAATTACTCCTTTGGTAATTAACACCACAAGTATAATTATTGATATTTTATTTAAATCTAAAGACCTTTTCTTGATTTCAAATATATTTATGAGTCAGGGACTCCTACCTGTCAGAAATGACGTGTATGAATGAACAATGTCTCAAGGTAAATAATATAAAAATAGTATATGATTGGGATAGCATATCCGTCGCTCCCCGGTGATAACGCGTTTTTTTTTTGGAGAGTGGATTTGGCTCACGTTATAAGATAACCGCGGTACAGCCGAGGACAAGATTTCAACTAAAGTTTCTTTAATTGCTACAAACAACGATACAGAACATCACTATAAAATCAGCATAAGAAATTTATTAATCTATTCTTCAAAAAGTCCGTAATTTTTGTTGGTTGTTACATAAAAATGTTTTGTGCAAAATCATATTTTTTAGCAAGGCTAATTACAAAAGTTTTAGTGGGTCAACATCCTGCTGTGCCTCTAACCACGCCACCACAGCCTTCAGGGCTTTCTGAGCTGTTCGGAGGCTCCTCCTCTAGTTCCTCTATTTCTATATCACTTCCTTCAATTCCCTTCTCCTTGATGACGCTTTCAACAATGTTTTCATCAATGAATACATGGCTCACCAATTCTTCATTTCAATGTCAACCCACTGTTCAATCGTGTTCTCTGTGAGTTCTTGCTCCCCAAGGATATACACAACTGCCTGAAAATCATAAGTCTATTTTATTTCTCTTTATTTTTCTCATTTTGTTTCTCTCTCTTCTGTTTTCAAGAAATCACATTTTCTCCAACATTTTTGCATGGATTCTTTTGAAATACATTTCAATGCAAGACCAATTTTCGACGCTACTTTCTTCCAAGTTAACTCTGTGGACAACAAAGTTAAAAGTAGCTTCCGTCTGTAGTTTACTATAAAATTATAGATGATTCATTGATCAAGGGGTTGGATTAATGTTGTGGTATTTTTAGTAGATACATATCATTTCATCCTTGGATATGAGATAGTCAGCAGGTGAGTTTGTCAGACAGTTATCTAAAAGCAGCAATGCTTTCGGTTCCAGATATTTATTTTTCAAATGCTGTCGCGCCAAAGGAACGATAATTGCGTGGAACCAGGTCAAAAATATGTTTTCAGTCATCCAAGCTTTTAAGCTGCTTGTGTATTTTCCAAGGAGTTATTTAAGTTAAGAAATTTAAAGCGTCGCGGATTCTTACTTTTCCCGATACAAAATGTGGCAGTTTATTTTTTGCTCGCTTTGCTTAAATAAAACAAAAACATGATTCTGTCCTTGCTTCACTTCAAGCCTGCTTTGTTCAGAGCTGATTTCAGACCGAACGATTTCGTAGAAAGCATCCTATAAAATGGAGCAGATTCGTCGCAATTGTATGGCTGCTCGCCACAGTAACCTTCATTCCCGGATTGGAATTCTTTAAGAAACTGTTTAGCACTTTCAGTGTCACATGGTATTACCTAACCAGTGTTATTTCTCCAATACCATGACGATTTTGTCAGCACCAAAGCCATCCATCAATGGCGCAGAATTTTCCCTAAAGTTTTAACTCGTGAAAAAATGTCTCCGCTTGCATCTTCGGAACAGGTTCATACTGTGGAAAACCTAAACTACGTTGTCGAACGAACCATGTATGTAAACTGCCATCCACTATCTCATACTTGTTGAGCCTTGATTTCTACCTTTCCCGTTCCGGAATTTTTCCCAACTTATCCGTGAAGGAAGGTGCGATCCATTCACATATCGTACCATCCTGGATACCCAACTCTTTTTTATTTGCGCTTTTGAACACTCCTTTTTACTCTTTCAATAATTGTTAGTTTTCCTAAATCGTATAAAAGTTTCTCTTGTTTACGCTAGGAATTATTATACTTATAAAATACATCTGAATCAATTATAGAGGAAAATTCTGTCTATAAAATTCGCTCAAAAATCTAATAATACACCGATACACTATAATAGTCACTGAAAAAGATAACCACTGTACAATAAATTCTCACTTCACGGATCGATTTGGTCTTTTGGAGTGACGTACCTTACACTAAAATTCAATGCTCAATAATAACTGTACTCTCCAGTACACGCTTGCAGTTTTCTGTTCTGGAAAATCTTTGTTTTCGAATCGTATCGTATACAAACGATCCAATCATAAAGCAAAGAAATAATAATAATTAGAGATTATTTCATAATATACATCTTACGCCCTATAATGAAGATAAAAATGTTTTACATTCATTTTCATTTACACCAAATTGCATTCATAATGGAGATCTGACATCGCTACTGATTTATATACATTACTTTAGGTGGTCAGTCAACGAATTTAATTCATATCTGTAAAAACGGAATTTTTGTTACTTAAGTAAATAAATAAATAAATATATATATATATATATATGTTGCCTATTAACAATTATAATTTAACAATTATTCTTCAGTATTTATCGGAAATTAAGTCGGCTAAAAATATAAACGAAGAAAGTTGAGGCTCTAAAAGCATACCCCTCTCGAGATTACTATTAGCCTCTGTATGGTACGTTGCCTAGGTTAGTAATATTCTCAGAGAAAATAATCATCCCTCCCGTGACGCCAAGGCAATTTTGGAGACGCGTGAATTGGGCTCCCTGTTGGGCACCCACGTCACTGTTCAATGACACATGAATATTTAACACGTAACTATGATGAAATCGTAAAATATAGGTTTCCCAATGCTAACTAATCTACCGATAGGTCGAATCGCAGAATTACACGTTGTTTGAACTCAAAAAGACGACCATTTATTTTTGACAAGCGAAGAGGGAAAAGTTTGAACGAAGCAAAAATTGAACAGTCAGGTAGCCTAAATTATTCCCCTGGCGTTCTAAAACTTATCGTAACTCTCAAGAGAAAATACTAAGAGATGTATAATTGTATGTAACGTACGATTATATATCTATAACAGAGTTCTACAAGATGATGGCCTCTTCAGTGGCTTTTAAAATATTGACTTGCTAAAGATTTTCATTCATTAAATTGTAAAGAGAAGGAACGAAATTATGCTAGGTAAGATGAGCGCATCAGGAATAAAAATTCAATCATATTTTACAACAATTCAAAAGTGGAAAATTTCCAAGTATCAACGGTCTATTACAGTTATTTTTCACTCGTCATCGCGAATATATGGCCTGCCTAATATAGGGGACGGTTAGATTATCTTTGATTTTGTAAATGTGAGATAATATTTTCTCCTTATACGTTAAGTGTTAACTTATTACTAATATTTATCGATTAACAAAATTTTAACTTCATAATGGAATCCTCGACATCATATTAGAAATGGTTGTTTCTCTTAAATAAATCATTCAAAGTAAGTCGATAGGCATAGCACATTTCAAATCATTTTCTCCGTATTGCTATATGCATTATTTTTACTGGTTATATTAAACATAAACTTATTTTATGGTCGTAAAATAAACAGTCAGTTGAGTGTTTGAGAAATGAAAATAAGGGCTGTTTGTGATGCGACAACAACCAACTGAATATAATTATTTATCATGTATGTGACATAAATGATAGTATGTTGAAAATCAGCAAAATCATCATCGGCTTATCTAATATTGCAAAAATGTGAACGTGAGCTTGAAAATAATAATACATCTGAAGAAGAAATTTTCCCAAAAGTAAATAAATGTTGTGTACTGAAACATGGACAGATGAAATCGAAGAAAATGTAACAATTGCAATGAACAAATGAGAGATTCATCTTAAAAGTGACGTAATTAATTAATATATGGAGCGTTTGAAGATTCAGGATGCATGTTCTATGTCACAGTGACCTACTAAAAATTATGGTTTGATTTCCAATTATACTCATTTTAGCATCATAATACATTTTTCAGAGGCAGGAGAAGGCGTTCATTCTGAAATGACGATTCTTTAAGGTTGTAAAAGCCCTTTCTCATGTTTCGAAATTTAATTGGTAATGGTATAAAAGAAATTTAACAAATAAGTATCCTTTATGGGATTACTGGGGAAAGATAGAATATTTTTTGGAAAGTTGTAATAATTCACTCTCCAAAGAAAAAGAAATCAAATAAACGTTATCCATTTCATTTCTCTTGCAGTAGAAAAAAGTGTGGGTGGTCAGGGGTGAAAAGGAAGGAGGGGGAGAGAACGAGAAAAGTGGGGAAAGAGAGGGTGAGAGAAAGAGGGATATAGAAAGAGAGGTATATAGAGCGGGAGGGAGTAATGCGTCGGGTTCGTTTGAGGTTGCTCTCTTGGGTTCGGGATGATATTTGCGAGAGGGAGAGGAGGTACAAGGGCGCGTCGAACTTGGGGAGGGGGGAAGATGCTTCGGAAGCGAGAGAGGTGAGTGAGCCATGGAGAGAAGAGGGGGAGAGGGAAGGGGGAGTAGGATTTCCGATGCGAGAGAGGGGAGAGGAACAATGGCTTTCGAGGGAGCGTCGCGAGGAAATAGCGAAATGTTTTCCGCCCAGTCCTTCTTTCCCGCGCTTGGACGCATTCGATTCCGTTCCTCCGGCATATTCGTGAGGCTCTCGCGTGCAGATTGCCGACTTCATGAATACGGGTAGTGTTTTTATTTTTCGAGGCGGCATTTAATTCGCGGTCACTTGGCTACCTTATTGCTCACGCCGTTTGCGGAGAGAAGGGGAGAGAGCGCCTAGACGCCCACTGCCTCCGCGTCTGGTGAGTCAGCTGTCGGTTGGTTTGCGAGGGAGGGCGTTGCGTAGTAAGGGGAAGCGAGGGGGGAGGGAGCGTAGGGGAGAGGGAACCGGCAGTGGACTAGGAGGGGAAAGGAGGTGGGAGGAAGAGAGAGCGGCGGAGTCGAATCGGAAGGGTGTGGGGTGCGTGGCATGAGGCGTGAGGGGCCGGGAGGGGGAGGCTGGCGAAGGGGGGGGGGGGAGAGAGAGAGGACGCCTGCAGGCGGTTGCGAGGGAATGAATGCAAGGGGAGTTTGTATCACCGAGGGAGGACCCAGAGGGTCGGAGCGAGTAGGGGCAGGGAACTGAATCGAGGGGGTAAAAGGGAAGCGGGGGATAGTGATTCTCTAGTTTGGGTTTTGCTATCGTTCGCTGGGGAAGGTTTTTTTACGGCCTCGTTCCTCTCTTTCTCTCTCCTGTTCCATTTCCCTCTCTCCGTGATTCCCCGTGCCTCACCGGTTACGTTAACCCCTTCTGCCTCTCGTGCTGCCTTAGAGGGCGGCGTGGTCGTTGCCGGTTGCGTTTATAAGAGCGCGTTGTGTCCGTATTTGGGAGTGGGAGTGCGTATGTGCGTGCGTGCTGGCCGGGGTTAAAGGGACTGCGTCCCTTTCGTTTCTCGGGTAACGTACGCGCGAATATCGCGTGCGTTCGTTTATTTCCTCAGACCGCCTTCCTCAGCCGCTCTACTCTATATCCCACCTGTCGGTCGGTTAGTGCAACACGACGAAGAACAGCAACATCCATCCGTAATATATCGCATACGACGCGTCAAGTGTATCTTCGAGCAAAGGATTTGATCCCTTTAGATAATTGTCGCTTTCGACTCAGTAAAGCGCCAATCTTTCCCTAAAAACAGGATTCTTGAGAAGAGGAGTGCTTCAGCTCGAGCGGCATTCATCCGTGCGAAGGCTAAACGAGCGATCGAAAGTGGAATCGCTTTGGCGTGGTAATTTAGGGCAGTGATACACGACACTCTCGAGTGAAAGATGGTCGGTCGAAACTTCCTGAAGCGAGATCGGCGATTTTAGAGTGTTCGCCGCGAATTCTCGCAAGCCTTTGAGCGGCGGTGGTGTTCTCAGAGAAGAGGATTTTCTCACTCTCCTCTCCCACTCCATTTCCCCATCTCGTGGCCGTCGCATCTCATTACCGCCTCCCCCTCCCCGCGCGCGTGTGACCTCCCTCCTCCCGCAGCTCCTCCTCATCTCCGAAATCCAACGACGCACAGAGGCTCCCCACACACACCTCTCTCTCCCCCCATACCGCGCCATGCTGATAACCAACATGGCCTCCCCCGCTTCCGCGTACCCTTCTGCGGCGGACAACAAGCTCGCGTCCGCTTCTTCCGCCTCCTCCTCCCCGGGGTGCCTTATCCCTCCGCCGCCTCCACCACCCCCTCTGCACGCCGTGCACTTCCAGCATCCCCAGGCCTTGCTGCACGGTTCTCACGCGCCCCCGACCCATGCTTTCGTCCCTCTGGTGTCCGTAGTGCAGCCGGCGCAGATGCAACATATGCACCAGGCGCCTCTTTCCATGGTCTCGAGCGGAGGCGCCAAGGACAGGGACGCCATCAAACTGTTCGTGGGACAGATCCCGAGGCATCTTGAAGAGGAAGACCTGAGGTCTATGTTCGAGGAATACGGGAAGATCTACGAGTTCACGGTGCTCAAGGATAAATTCACCGGAATGCATAAAGGTAAGATGAGACACGCGAATATTCAAATCCACGCTTTTTCTTTGGAAAGGAAGAAGTATTATGAATAATTTAGTTTACAAGTAAGGAGGAAAAAAATGTTTACAATTAACTTTTATATTTTAAACTTTAATTACTAATTTTTCTTTTATATTCAAATATTATAAATACATATCTCACCTACTAAACTGAAATTGTAACTTGTCTTAGTATCTCCATTTTCACTTAAATATCTCGTTTCATCCATTCTAATCACGTGTTAATACCATCTCAACCTCCGGTTATGCATCCCTCAATTACTTATGGTATTGCTCCTGCCACCTCAGTTCCTCATTACTCGATTCATTTCACCTATTCTACTTTTGATTTCTTCACCACAGTTCCTACTGTAATGTAATGGCATATTTTTTGATCTATCTAAAGTTTTTAAGCACACTTTTTAAAAATTTTTCGATGCTATATTTTTATCGTTTTATAAATTAAATTTTTTTAAACATTACCTGCCCATTTCTTTGTTTATTCCTTAGCCTAATCTTTACGTAAATGGACTACAGAATAGATAACAATTACATTAAATGTTGACTAAGTAATCGTTGCCATGCAGGAAAATTGCGTAACTAAATGGAAAGTCTAATATTTTTTATATAAAATATTAAAATAAGAAATCTAACTATTTAAGATTTACTTATTATCAATAGAAATATAGCAACAATTCCTTTCGTTACAACTTATGTTAATACTAGCTGGGGTACCCGGGTTGCCCGGGATGGGCAACAATAAAAAACTTATTTTATTCACACCCTTTATCATAGTGCTTTTTGGTATAAGTACAATATTTTTAGTCTCTCCCTCTGGTGCGTATATGAAAAGATTTTTTGGAATTCCGACCCTGGAGCAGGCAACATAGAACACGAAAAAACGGTACTTACGTATTATAGCCAGGACCCTCCGCAGGTTGCGTATTATCTGCAAGAGTTGTCAGGGTTGAATGTAATCATTGTTGAATTATTGAATATAATTGATTATTCATTTACTACGAATTTTTTAATTTATTATATTATATTATATTATATTAACCACCCTTTAAAGAAAAAAACGGGAGTTTGGGGGCTGAGCCCCCACAAAGAAGAAAGAGTAAAATCAAGGTTTAGAATAAAGAAAATGTTCTTTAATAACAACATTAACAGAAGCTGATTGGCCTGTCTCGACATTTACACAGTCAATCACTGGACAAGAAACTGATTGGCCGGTCCCGACATTTACAAACCCAATCACCGGACAACGGGGAGGGTTTTTTGGGTTGCGGGCGAGGCGAAGGACGCGGTAGCGCCCGGAGACGACTACCCATTAAAACAAAGCGAGCCGAAGGCTCGTCAATATATCCTTTCAATGTTATATCCTCTTGACTGTTGCGCCGCAAAATATAGCTTCATCTTATGTCCTCTTATACATTCCCGCTCACTTGGTAGGATTCCGCGCCTTTGAATAATTTTTACATCTTCACTCTCGGTTCCTGGCAAATCCCAAATCTTCATATTATTTTTTAGGTAAGAATTTCTTTTTTGTTTACTAAATAAAAATGAGTTGTCAGGATTGAATGTTATCCCTGTTAAATTATTGAATATAATTGATTATTTGATTACTACGAAGGGTCCTGGCTATAATACGTAAGTACCAAAAAAACTTGTAAAATATACTTATCAATGCAAACATATTTAAGCTACTTAAATGAAATCAAACGCATCTTTTCAATCGACATCACACGTTAACAAAACTGTTTCTACGATAAACAGACACCTTTAACGACCCCTGTTTTTAAATTTCGTACGATGATTCTAAGTAATTTTAAAATGCAAATGAAAAATATGCTGCACTCGTTCCCGATGCGAAGTTTCAGTTCTTTAGTTTTTTACGACCGTTTATTTAATTTTTTGACCCCCCCTCCCCCCCTTCTAAGCCAAAAATTAAAAAGCCCGAGGTGCATACCCTCAGGTTTCCCTAAGTACACATGCCAAGTTTCAGCTTTCTAGATTTTTTGGTTTTAGAGTTACAGTGTTAAAACTCAAACAAACTAACACATATTTTCTTTTATTTATGTGATAAATGTACAACTTTATCTGCGTAAATGTAGCTACGAAGAGAAAATAACTACGTAACATTCAATATTAAATTTAAAAAAACGTACGTCCCTATTCTCATCTAACTTTAAATTTATGCGTGAGACTATTTGCGTTAGTAAGTATTACAGATGTATAATATAATAGTTTTACTTACAAAAAGGTAATATTCCAGCATAAAATTAATGATGAAATACCTTGATTAAACGCTTCCCAGACGCAGTCATCAGTATAATTATCTTTAAATATTTATGTTGCTATGCGTCATTAATTTCTGTGCTTAAACAAAACTTCGAAGCGAACAACGCTTTTCTTTCGTCAATTTGAATGTTTATTGGCAAAAATTGAATCGGAGACAACAACCATGGTCGCCTTGGCCCGGAATGAGTACGAAAAATCCGCTAAATTTCGAAAACAAATACGTATTTCTCATAGCTTCGACCGTGTAACATGTAAACATTGCAAGAATAAGATAGCATAGAGTTTTTTTCGTCGAATAAAGTAAAAATAAAGAAAATCGGTCCATATTTACGTATTTTGATGAGCGAAGGAAAAAACCTTGCACTCTAAAAAATCGAAAATCCTGTGTAAACTTATGTGAAAATATAATTACCTCCTGGATTCGAACCTGGGACACTTTAGCAAACGAAAATATTTTCAGGGACCTCATAGCCAGTAGAAACAAAACGCCTTTTAAAATGATACATTTCTCTTGCTTCTACGATCTGTAGTTTTCGAGTTTTAAAATTATGATATACACACACCCATAGATACACACTTTTATATAATAGATTTGCTATACGCTTTTAAAAGTACTAAAATACACTAACTATTGTTAATTATTAATTTTCACAGCTAAATAAACTGTATTCTACGTCACAAATTAGTAATGTAAACACGGACTAGTCTTATATTCAGACGAAATTTATCGTTCGATTGTTCAACCAACGAGTCCGTAGAGTGCTGAAGCTACAAAGAAAACGCCATGCTCGAATAAAAACGATACTCGAAAATCAGGCGGATGAAGAAGAAGCGCTCAGGAAATACACGGAAGCGAGATCTAAAGCACGGTCAGAAATGAAGAGTGCATTAAGCTAGTACAGAGAGAAACTTATGGATAAAAATTGAAGGATAACCCAAAGGCGTTTTGATCGTATGTCAGGGTGAAAAGATGTGAAGGCCCTTCCAACGCTGCTTTCTAGAAATGGAGACGTAATAACGAAACCGAGAGAAAAGTTTAGTTTATTGAGTAGCATAGTCGAGACAGCATTCATAATCGAAGGAGAAGGGTCGGAAATTGAACTAAAACCATGAACCAACAAAATGATGGATAGCATCACGGTTACGATGGAGGGTAGCGCTAAGCAACTCCAGTGTTTAAAAGCTAACTAATCTCAATGTTCAGAAGGCATACCTTCCAGAATACTGAAGGAAATGAAAAACGAATTGGCCACATATTGTAAGCAGTAGTTTTAGATTATTCGCGTACGACTCAGTGGTTTATAGAAAAATTCGCAACGTATATGATGTTCAGACCCTCCAACGTGATCCTCATTCCATTTCGGAATGGTGTAAAAAGCGGCAGTTGGAATTAAACAGTGATAAATGTTCTTTAGTTAGTTTTTGGCAGGGTAGACAGAATAAAGTTATCAATAGTGAGTATTTTCTCGACACGGGCCTCATAAAATCCATGAAAACACAGAAATGGGATCCTTACGAGATGGGCTGTATTCGGGAGTTGGAAAAAATTCAACGGGAGGAAGCGCGTTTTGTGAAACGTAGATATGGTAGGCAAGTAAGTGTCACGAGCCTAATAGAAGAGCTTGGATTAGAGCCTCTGGAGGAACGGCGAGAAAGGTTTAGGCATCGGCTATTACAGAGATTTAGATCGGAAGATTTTAATGATCAGGCGTAATTATGAGCCCAAGTTACGTAGGACCACACTGACAAGATTCGAGAAATTAATTGTAGGACCGATAGATACAATGGATCCTTCTTTCCTAAGACGATAAGAGAGCACAATAGGAGAATAATATGATAGGTCGGAGATAATATCCCCCTGCCACACACCAATTGTGGTGGCTTGCAGGGCATTTGTTCAGTTTCAGATCAAAATCTGCTCGTTTTGGTGAAATGTTGTATGTAAAGAAAAGAATTTATGGCTAAGTTTAATAGGTTTGAGAGTGGTAAAGGATCATTCTTACATAATGTAAATAAAGAATTCAATAGATATTTCAAATTTTGAAAATAGTTTAACGTAAAAATATTTTAATATAGTCTAAACGTTATGTGCACCCTATTTAAAGGTTTTGTCTTATCACCATTGAGGGATATATCCTTCAAGTAGAGAGTGAGGTGTTTATCTTAAGGTTAACCATGAGATATTTTTGAACTTAAATGTTTCTAATGAATTATTAAAAATGAATACACAAATCGATGCCTTATCTTTAACTCTCTTTTAGTATTTGCAATATTTGATAATCTATTTCTTTAATTTTTTTAACCCAGCGGCTAGAAAATTTAACCGAAACTGCAAGGCATAAAAAAAACACTTTGTGAGGAAAATCTAACGAGATGACTCTCGTTCACAAGTGTCTTCCATTATGAGCCAAATTTTGGAAATCCACTCCGTTTTTCCCATATAATAGGTCGATGGTTATCCCCCCTTAGCTTTGTATCGCCCACCATTTTATCCGGTGCCTGAATGCTTCAATTAATTAAAGTACTCCGTGCGTTTTCTTTAAGAATGTTCGAGTTCGGTGGTCTTCTCTTCCTCTTACTCCATGATTAAAAACCTTTCTTAGCTCACTATCTCCCTTCTTTATCGTTTTGAGTGTGTGCATCCTGGTGCCATCTCGTTTCGGGCTGATCCTCCATCACGGGGCACTGAACAAGTTAAGGCTCGGGAGAAGACCTCTGAGGCTTAAGGCGACTTCGAAAGGCGGAAAGGGTTAGGAGATAAGTTGCCTGAGGAGGGGAAAGATGACTTTCCCTTCCTCCCCTCTTCTATCCTTAATCTTCTCTGCATTTACCTTTATCTTACTAGCTGCTTAACTCTCTTCCCTCCTTATTCCCTGACCTCGCACCGTCATTTCGGATTGGAGATATTATCAACCGTGTCCGTGAGAATTTTACATCGATTTTTCCTGCGCATATATATTTTTGAAACAGTGAATGATATCGCGATTGGCGCGATGTTTTTCGATTGTTTTTTGCCACAATTTAAAAAATATAATATCATCTTTATACCCGGTTCGTATTTACTCGAAAAAGGTTAGAACGATCAATGCACGACGTATTTTACGGTTGTGGCGGGTCACGTAAAACGCCTCTTTCATTTTTTATGTCTGAGTCACTGGAGAGCAGTGCCTTTTTCTTAGCTCTCCTCATTGGCATGGGTCGCGCCTTTCGTCTCCGTATTGCAAAACGCTCCCGCATCCGAGGAAGTTTGCGACTTGACTCTTTTTCCTCTCGCCAGCGTGCATACAAGGTCTCCCTCCACATCTGCCTTCCTCTCTCCGCGAAATGCACCGAGGTGTCTCGAAAGGCCCTCTCGAGAGGCAAAAGAGTAGTCAATGGCAAAGCATTCCACTGGCTCGCCTCTCTTTACATGCCTACGTGACACTCCTGCAGTACTAAGGGAGATGATGACCACTCTAAGCGACCCGCCGTTTCTTTTTTTTAATATTCTCTTCAAAAAAGCGACACTTAGAGAACTGGCGTTCGTTTTACCTTAATTTTTGGCTAGTGATTTAACGTATAAACCGATCATCATTAGATCGAAAATCGTCCGTTTGATTTTCTCAGGTTTCCTTGACGTAATTTGTCTTATTGGGCGGCTTCTGAATTGTCTAATTCCGCCAAGTATCGATGTTAAATAGAATTTCGACACCGGCCAAACACACAAAAATCAAATAACCAAAATAATTGTAATCTCAATGCATATAGTAATTAAGGTATTATTCGCCTAACGATAAAAAATGTGTAATATACTTACACATAATAATTAATATAATAATGCTTTTAAGGAGTATTTAGCTGGTATTTTAATCAATTTGACCGGCCGTATGTTCTCTTTCTTGTAAATAGGATGGCGAAACTGAAAAAGTAGAATGTATGACATGCGTTATTGTCGGGACTGAGTGTGAATTCATAGTGTAAGTTAGATTTAGAAGTTGTTATTTTTAAAGGACATCAAACTTTTCTTTTTATTCGTACCACTTCCTCGACTGGTGAGTACTTAACATATGACATATAATTTTTAAAATTCCATAAAAATTTGAATGACAGCGAGAGGAAAAGTTTGCTTAAATAATTAAGGAGATGCAGCAGAGGAAAAAAGTAAAAACAAATATGAATAATTTTTATTCGAGATATGAATTTGATAGTAAACAATTTGAACGTGAAGAAGGAACTGATAGCTGACAGAAAATGGAGACTTCAAGTTCAAGTTGGTTCGTCGTTTTTTGTTAGAAGGCGTGAGGAAACACCGCGAAAAAGTATTTAAGGTTAATAATTTTTATTTCAAGGGAGATGTTTAGAATTTGTTTTCAAGTCATATTGTGAAATTATCTGGGAAGTTTAAAAAATATACTCTTCAAATCAGAATCAGTCACCAAATTATCGGATGTTATTTTAACGGTCTTTTGGTTAGCATGTAAAGTCTGGATGGATTATAACAATAAAAAGAATGGCATAACATTTTACAGTTGTTTTCATGGTCAGGGACTGAAGATGTGTAAAACTTTGCAGTTTTCAGGACCTATGAATTATAAAAACAGACAGATTTTAGAACCTCCTATTGCTTCGTTTTGTTTTACGTGATACTCCGCAGTTTAAGGCAGATTTTATTTAAAAACTATGTCCAGGGCAAATCAATATCCCTCAGTTAAAATTATCAAGTATATGTCTTACGAAATGCTATCTGTAGAAAAATAGAATACCGCTACTCTTACCTGCTAACTTCTTGTCGAATCCATCAAAATTTTATTTATTAAATGGAATATCAATTATTTAACTCTTCAAATTATTAGGGTGGATTTAATCCCCTTATGCCCAATCCATTAGTACTTTGAAAAGTACGCTCACTGACACTCATTAATTTGCAGTATGATAAGTACCATATTATGCGCAATTCACATCTCTTATACTACATAACGCAGATTCAAACAACCGTCTATTCTCGTTGCTCACCTATTTATATAAGAGACAAAACAAAAACTACATATATATGAAATATGATAATTACTAGATAAGGCACCTATCAACCTCAATACAAAAACCTATCTGAAAATTGTACGTGATTTCTCATCACTAACATCCGACTTCATTCAAAAGCAGGCATAGCATGGTTCACGCTATCCTTTCCGGATTTTGTTAGAACAACTTATAGCGTAAGAGGCGGAATTCTCAGTGATATTGTACATATTTGTAATAATTATTTCCCCCATGTATTCGTGGAATTTGAATATGTCAGACTTCGTCGCTCTGGTGATAATTGGCCGAGTTCTGCTAGTGACGTCATGCTTTGGGGTAGACGTGTTGCTTTGGGTTTTGGGGGAAGAACCAAATGTAGGGCGCGGGAAGAAGGTTTGAGCCACGGACGGCTGCTCCGTAGGAAATTCAAGGCTTCTCCATCTCGATTGCACGCGGTGTCATTCCGACAGATTTCACGTCTAGCACTGCTGGAGATTTTATCGAATTGCTACAATAATTTCAACGTAGTATGCGATTTTAACATGTGTGGTTATATAACAAAAGAAACGTCGCGCCAAGGATAATATCTATGTTGATGTCGTTTTGAAATATTTTTCGGCAATTCTTAGCGTTTTATTATGCATGGAGACTTATTTAAATTTTGTTTCGCAACACTTTAAAGCTATTGTGTTTCTTTAAATTTATTTTATATGTTCAGTCTTAACTATCGGGGAATCATCTTGACAAAATTAAATTGACGGGTTACGTTTTAGAGATATATTTTGTTGTATTAGGGCACTGTTGCGTTTTTTATTAAAATATTATAATACTTATAATATGAGCCGTAGCGCTTCCCATATGCCGTTACTATGTTAATAAGTCTTTCCCACCTTTAAAATTTATGTGACCTGTCGTTTCATTTGGCAGTTGTTTACTGATGTCATTTTACAAAGCATTTCGAGTATAATCTACACAGAAATAATTATCATAATATCAGATGGATGGAACGAATGTAGTATCTGCAGACAGATCGTAATTATGTCATCAGTTTTATTCTTCTTCCATTAAACTTTTTCTTTTTTGTAAAGGTAGTATGCATAAAGTTATAAACGCATACTTGATAAAATAACTAAGATATAAATGGTGCTTTTATACCTATTGAACTAGATTTGCTTAATGCGATGGGAATTTTTAAGCGTTGCTCGAGAGAAACGACATTTTACGCCATGAATTTAGCTTCTATACGAATAGTTCGTTTGATGGAATAGTTAACTACACAATAGAAACTAATATGAAAGAACTGTCTAGTGAAATATGCAGAAAAGGCATACCTCGCTTAAGCATGAACTAAGCGACGAATACAATTAAAATTTGCTTGATTTTTCATGAATAGTTTTGCGTTTTAAATATATCGTAGTTATGTATACCAAACAAACTAAAACAAAATTTTTATGTAAAAAACATTTACTTTTATAGAATGCACTTTTTATAGTCTTCGATTTTCATTTGAAATACCTTACATTCGAACCTAGAGAAAATAAAAAATGTCCAAATTACACGAGATAATTGTTATTTACCTTTAATTCGGCCTGGACATGAATGGTCTCTGAAAGTTGATCATTGCATTCAGTTCGCTCTGTTATCCACTAATCGTAACAAAATACCTTGGGCAGTAATTGGCGTTTTATGGAAGAGGAAATGAAGATGTCAGATGAAAAGGAACAAGGGAGACATTTTGTCGCAATAGTGTTACGTAACACTGTCATTGGGACTGAGTAGAGGTCTTTTTTTCCCCCTTTGGATGCGGTGGAAGAGGAGAGCAAAGGGGAATAATAGGAGGGGAGAGGGGGGATGAGGGGGGATGAGGAGAGGGGAGGCGGAGGTGGCGACTCACGTCCCCTAATACCGTGAGCGGAGGTGTCAACGGCGGACCACGTACCCCGAACCTCTCTCCTCCTCGCACTGCTCAAAGGCATTATCTCATAATTCGCCACGCCCAGACTATCTCTCTTACCATCATCATTCCGCTTCCATGTGCTTTTCTCTCCCTCTCCTTCCTTTTTCCTCCTCTTTTTTTATCTACTCTCTTTTCCCTCGCCTCTCCATTTTCTCCCTTAAATTCTATTATATCAAATTTATTCGATCGCCGCGCTCCGCTTAAATGTATTCATATTCCGTGGATCACTGCCAGAAGTCTTCTTTTTATTATCGATTCTTGGTCATGCGTAACGCAATTTTTTTTAGAGGAAATGAAAGATGATGTTCGTTACGAACTATTTACAAGTGGAATGAAAAGTGGGACTTTTGTTTTAGTGTAAAGGTTAAAGGTGATGTGGCGCTTCTTTCGATGTTTTTATTCTTTAAAGGGTATAATATGACACAAAATTATAAAATAGTAATATAACGAATGTACAGTAAAATATCCCTTTTTTACTGTCGGTCTTATAAAATATTTTTTGATTCAAGTATATGCTGCCTTAGAAAAAGCAGGATATCGTGTGATGTTGAATTGCTGACGAACTGATCTCCTTAGCGCGTCTGGACAAGAAATCGTATTTTATCTTTTATGGAATTCGTCGATAAATATTTCAATTAATAGAAAAAAATCGATACAATATACATTGTACAGTAAAATCTCGATACAACGTATCTCTAGGGAGCATGAAATTTTATACTTTATACTGAAAGTACGGTATACTGAAATACCCATAAGGAGTACAGCATTTTCTCTGAAAGTATCTCGGTGGAAGATCCGCATTCTCGCAGGTCCGGCGCAAACCGAAACCGGCGAGAACAAGAGTCTAACAAGAGAGATAATTACTAGAACTTAAGATTTTATGTCAATGTTATTGCGAAAATACGAGAGGTATGACTGATCATGGGTTCTGTATTTTTCAGTTCGGAAAATCCATTCTTTTAGGATGTTGGCGGAGTTCCGCAAGTCTTTTCATACTAAAGAAAATATGCCTTCAAAATTGGTGTAAACGAATTGAATGAGAAAGAAATGGTTGAGCCATTTACGGATGAAAGACTACGTTAAAACCACAAAAGTCTTTTTTCGGGACCTCTGAATATCATACGTAGTATTGAAAAGTACGTTACTTTGAAGTATTTATTCAGTATTTATTTGGTGAAATTGACAGGGATTCAATAAAACTACGTTAATTTGAAACGAACGTAATTGTGAGGTACGTTGTAACGAGATTTTACTGTACAAACTTTCTCATATACTAATGCGTCGTCTAGTTATCTTTGGAAAAATATGAACTACCTATGTAGAATCATTATAAACATCAAGTTAAATAACTATAAGAAATTTGATGAAAATTATGGAATATCCAATTGTTATTATAGCTGCCCAAGAATAAACTAGCCTTATATTCATTTATTGAGATATGTGAAATATGTAGTATTATCGTAGACGTAAACTCAAGTAACTGTACGAAATTTGAGCAAATCAAATTGTTGTTAAAATTGCCTAGAATAAACTGCCCTTAATTATCGTGCAATTCCAAGTATTTATTCATAGTTTTGATTCATTATAATAAAATGCCTAAGTACGAGATTTCATTCATTTTAGTTTTACCGTTTAGGCTCCAGAGCCGCGAACAGACACACAGACCCACAGGCAGACAGCATGACGAAAACCACTTTTTCGGACTCAGGTAGTACACCTAAAACATATATTTCCATCCAAATCTCGAGATCGGTTTTTTTCACGGTTACAATAATTTCTCAATATATTCCGTATATGAGAAAGTAAAAATAACCTTGAGATGGCGTACTTGCAATCATTGTTCACTCTGTAATATCTCAAACTGATCGAAATGTAAGTAGCTGCACGAGAAATGTTTTTGTCACAAAAATTTTAATCCGCGAATACATTAAGAATATTACAAATCATTATGTAAACGAGCGTGGATTTCGCCGTAGCTACCAAAATCTGTTGGTCCGGTTCGCTCCGTCATGAGATATATCTCTTTTCCTCGTCTCTATTTAGTCTCTCTGTATTTCAAACAAACACACGCGAGCATTTTAAATATTCTCTCACACCGCCTCCCCACTTGCCGCTCTTTACGCTCATCTGTAGTCCGTAGATCGGCCAGAGATCCAAGGAAGGATGATTGGAGGAGAGGGGGAGGGGGAGGGTAGGGGGAGGGAGGGAGGAGGAAATGGATGGAGGGAGGAAAAGTGGCGACGACGATGGAATGCCAGTATCGCGGGGGTGGGAGGCGATCTTTGATGTGAAAAAGTGTAGGGTTGTGGGGGAGGGTCTCTCTACTACTACTATAATAGGAGGGGTTGGATGAGTGTTCGGAGGGGTGAACGGAAGTTTACAGCCCCGTCGCAGTTTGTGTCCATTCCGTGCCTATCCTCAGTTTCGCGGAGATCCTCTCGTGGCAGCAACACGTACTGGTGTGAGGCGCCATCGCGATTCTCGAGTACCTACCTTTATTTCTCTCTCTTTTCCTCTTGCTGCCTTCCCCGACCGCCAGAGCGCGCGCTCTCCCTCTCTCCATTTCTCTCCCACTCCCTCACACACGGCGAAAACGGCAGTCACGTGACCGGATCGAGAAAATGACCCCACCGCGAACATATTTTACGAGCGCTCGGAAACACTCGAGAATATCTGGGAGACGGGATACGTCACTGCGAGGATAATGGACCAATTACGAATTTAAAGGAATATTGGTTAGCCGCTTCATCAGCGGGCCCTTATGTTTCCTTTTTCGCGGATGAGGGAAGGGGGTGATCAATACATATTCGCCGCTCGCCTTTGTACCCGCCTCTCCCATTTCTCCCTGTTTCTCTCTCTCCTTCCATTTTATCACCCCTATTCTTCCCTATCTCTTCCTGTAACTCTGGTCTTCTCCCTATTCCTCCCGCTCCTCCTTCCTCTCCCTCCGATGGTGATCGTTTAAGCTCCGGCAGAGAGTATCGGGGTCGCGGCGTCGGATCCCTAGGCGCAGGTGGCGCCCCATCCTCCACCCCCGCCCTCCCGAACCCGCGGAGGAGCGTGATTAAGAAGAGGAGACGAGGGAGGGAGGAAACGGGAAGGCAGAGAGAGATAGAGAGGGCGGCCACCGCCGGGCTGCGGTTTGCCCCATTTGACCAGGTGCGGTGCGCCCTCGTTTCGGAGGAGGGGGGGGGGGCGAGAGACCGAAGTGGAGCCTTAGAAGATAGGTGGGGAGGCGTGGTAGAAGAAGGGGGCGGAAGTATCGGTCTGGACCGATGAGTCTGGGGCGATCGTGTCGGTGTCGTGGCATGAGTATCTTTGCTGCACGAACGCTTAGGAGACGAGAGGTAAAAGGAATTTCTGGCGAGGAAAATTTCGGTCTGCCGCCATTCGCGTCTCACTCCGGACGTAAGCGATTTAACACGTCACGTGCGACTCTTAGAAAGACAAAGGACGACGGTATTCCGTACATCGCCCGCGCAAGTCTCGTGGAGTATATTTTTACTCGCTCCTCGTTCTTCCATTCCCTTCGGCGATCTCTCTTCGCGTTCCCTTTTATCCTCGCTCGTCGCTCACGCATTTCGCACGCAAAGAGCCAGAATAGCGAGCGAAAGAGAGAGAGAGGGAGAGAGAGAGGGAGAGAGAGAGGGAGAGAGAGAGGGAGAGAGAGAGGGAGAGAGAGAGGGAGAGAGAGAGGGAGAGAGAGAGGGAGAGAGAGAGAGAGAGAGAGAGAGAGGGAGAGAGAGAGATAGTGAAAAGGGAGGAGTGGGAGTGTGGGTGGGTGCGGAGGGTGCATTCCTGAAGGGGCGTTCGGCGGAGAAGAGGGAGCGTGGGCGGGAGTGCGGGGCGGGAAGCGGGCCGCGGCGGGGGAGGGGGCGTCCCCCAACACGCACACTCGGTCGACGCCGCCGACGCCGCCGCCAGCGTCGCCCGCTCGCAGTGTGCTGTTAGTCGCGTGGGAGCGAGGACCTTCAGCGGAGAAAGTGCGAAAGAGAGAGAGAGAGATTACTGGAGGCGACCCGCCGTCCCCGTGAGCGCGAGTGCTTCGCCTCTCCTCGCCCTCTCTCCCGCTTCTCCTCCTTCTCGGCCTCCTCTCCTCTTCCTCCTCTCTCGCCGTCCGCTCTCTGATCCTCCATCCTTTCCTCCCCGTCCGCCTTTCTTCACCCACCGACCCGTGGAATTCAGTGCGCCGTGTATTTTCTCGAGCCGTCCCCGACGGAATACGAGCCGGGGGACGGAGGACGACTTGCCCCGCGCCTTCGCCTCGTCCCGATCGGTGAGCACGCCGGTCCGCCGCCGCTGCTGCTTCTCGCAGTCGAGAGTCGTCGGGCGGGAGAGAGAGAAAGAGGGGAAGGATTTCTCTGTGCGCGCGAGGATAGAGTGGCAGAGTGCCGGCCAAAAGGGCCGACGCGAGGTGTCCCGCCACCGCCGCCGCCCCCGCCGGCGTGTGTGTGAGTGATTGTGGGAGGAGGAGGAGGAGGAGAAGTGCGACTTTCGGGAGCGAGTGGTGAGAGGAGGGCGGGGAAGAGGGCGAGTGGAGGAGGCGACGGCGTGCGGTGAGTTCCGTTTTGTCCTAAGCACACAGATACCTAACACACGCACACACGCGTTATGCCACGCGCACGCACGGAATCGGGCGGAGAGTTTCGCCGGGGCCGCCGGCACGAGACGAGAGCGACGGAGGGCGGGGCGGGGTGGTTTGCGGGGGCGGGCGGGTGGCCGAGCGGCGTGGCGAGAGTCGCCGATCGATGTCGTCCAAAATCGGCGTGGAACTGGTTGCACGGCGGAGAGAGAGAGAAGGGCCTTTTCTCTTTCTCTCTCTCTCTCTCGACCCTTTCGGGAGCCCTTATTTCACTTTCTCTCTGGGGACCGTGCAACAGTCACGTCGAGTGGGCCTCGTCGTTCGAGTGGTGCCGCGGCCCCTCGTCCCTCGGCATCGCGGCCTCACGCCGGGGCCCCACACGACCGGTATCCTGCGGCGTTTGATCCTTTAATGGTGGAATGTTGATCTTGCCATTCGGAGTGGCCTTGACCTCGAAGGATTTTTTTGTGCCGGCGTTTTTCTAGCGAGCGTAACAAACCCATAACGTTTAGAGAGAGATCGATAAATTTGCGAGTAATTAAGTTTTTCCGCCTTAGCGTACTCCCGGCGTGTGATGACCCACTCGCGCCGTCGCGAACGGACTCTTCGCCACCCGGCTTGCGAAAAAACGAGTGCTCGTCAATGGAGAGAAATCGCGCCGAGTCGTACGGCCTTTTTAAAGGAAACTCCGGGTGACCGCATTTTTCGACTGTCGATTCGGCCGGAATCGATATTAAATTCCGGATTTCATTCGGTGGGTGGTCGTGGGAGGGGAAGGGGGGGGGGAGTCGTTTGTAAATGAAAAGCAGGTGGATGAGAGAGCGTGTTTGTGCGGGGGCAGAACACAAGCGGTTCGCGGCAGAAAAGACGTGGTACGCACCGCTTGAAATCGTGTACCGAGATAGGAAACCGAAAAAAAGGGTTTCATTTGATTTTTTTCTTTTGCTGGCGGCGGCGGTCGGGAGTCTTGTTGGCAGAGCGTGGTGGTCGTTTTTCATTTCGAGATTCGCCACCGGCTCTGTCCGGGACCACCGAGGAGAAGGAAGTTGGGCTCTCCTAAAGGAAGGGGGCGCGACCCTCGCTCGCTGCCTGCCCGCGAGATAGTGTCCCTCGGCCATCTCCCATTCACCTGTGGCGACTCTCTCTCTTTGGCATCGCGGAGACCTCCATCCCTTCCTTTCTCCCCTCCGCCTCCTCGTCTCTCCCGTCCGCTCTCTTCTTCCCTCATCATCGTCGCACTACCCCCTCCCAGAGCACGGCGCCGCGGTCCCTCCGGCGCCGGCGCACGTGCGTCTTCCCACCCCTTCTCTCGTCATCCATCCACGGTCACACACACACACACACACTCGAGGGGGGAGGGCGGAGTGGGAGGGAAGGGTCTTCCTTCGTGCCATGTGGCTAGGCACCGTGTCCTACGACTCGTTTCCTGCGTTAGAATGAGCGGTTACTCATTGACCCATCCTAGCCAAACAACCCAGGGAACTGTGCGTGTGTGTGTACGCGCCAACTCTTTTCACGCGTCGAATGTCAGTGGAAAGCAGTCGGAGATCGTGACTTGCGGATGCTCCCCTTTATCTTAGACATGCCAAGCGAACGATGGAAATGAGGCCCTGGGCGACCAGATCCTCTCTTTTCACCCTTTCTCTCCCTTTTGCCCTCTTCGCTTCTTTCTCTGCATTTATTCTCTCTGCTTTACGTGTTGACATTCCATTTTTTGTCCAGAACCTATTTCTGCAATGGCTCTTCTTATCGTCTTTCTTCCAATTTCATTATCTTCTTTATCTCACGGACCCTCCCAACCACTCCCCTTGCATCTATATTTTCGATCCTCTCGCTAGCAATTTCCACGCTTGATCCTCTTGCCTCTCTTCATCTCCCTACCTATTTTTCTCGTGTTTCTTTCTGCGAACCCCTTTCCATCCATCCTTCCTCTTAATCTCCATTTCTCCCTCTCACTTTCTCCCTTTCCTCGTCCTTCAACTTCATCTCTACCTCCTCCGCCACTCACTTTCCCTCTCCCTCCGCTCTTTTGTGCTCTCTGATGGTGGGGCCTGCCTCGGGAGAGGGATTGGGGGGAAGGAGCGGGAGGGTGAGGGGGGCGGTTGGGCGAGGGCGGAACGGGTGGTGGGCGTTTTGGGTGGGCGGAGTGAGCTAAAGAGGGCGGGACGTCGATTTTTTTAAAGGGAAGCGCGTATCTCTCTCTCACTCTCCACGCTGAATAGTTCGCTTGCACTGTGGCCCTCGTCGCGACGGCCGATGCGGCTCCGCTACCCCTTCGGATACCTCCGCGGATTCGGTTCCTCTCTTTTCGCCGTTCGAATGTCTCGCGTTAAAAAATAGTCTCGCAAGGTCGTCGAACCTTCGCCGCTTTCGTTCCAATAATTTTTAATCCCAATTTTTGAAAAATTAATTCAGAAATGAGGAATTTATTGAATGTATGTGTATTCATGTGCATTACAGGTGACGATAGCAAATCTTCACTTCCGCAAAAAACCTTTTGAGATCAATTTCTCATTAACGATGTTTGTCTTGAAGTGATACCGATGTAGTATGATAATGTTTTTCTTTTTTATCCTCAATTATCATCCTCACTCTGGGTATTTTAGTCTTTTCTTCCCCATTCAATCCCTTTAAGTGCCCGCAGGATACTTAATGGAGTGAATTCCTGGCCCAGGGAGGGATCTCGCCTCTTGCATGCCAAGATTTATCACGCTCGGTTCGCCGGTCCATTGACCGCCAAAACGACGGGTGCAGGTCGGAAAAGTTCTAAAATGGCCGTCAGCTTTATTTCGAAGATTTAGAGGGAAACTCATGCTCTGTGACTTATTATTCACTGGCAGAAAAGACAGGGATTTGTGACAAATCTTGTCAATTCACTCATGAAAGCATTACTTTCCTTTAGCACGGTCAAGATAGCATCAGATTGAAATTTATCATAGTAATAAACATTGAAAATGCTTGCGCATAAGTGAAAATAACAATGTATATTTGGCTTCTTAGAGCAGGGGTTCGCAAACTTTTTGAAGCCACGGAACCCTTATATTCAAATTTTTTTCTCGCGGATCCATGACTAAGAGATGATAAGCCAAATCGCAATCAAATTTACTTTGAAATAATTGTTAAGTAGCTTACAGTATTCAGTTTACAAGTCAGACGCATGTTTCCTGCTGTAAATAAGAGAAGGAAGGGCGTATCGAGTCTCTTTCCTGTCTATCAATAAACTCCATTTAGCTTCTGCGGTACCCTTGGATTTCGCGGAACACAGTTTGAGAAACCCTGTGTTAGAGTATTACGTAAACTTCCCTTAACATGGGCGAATCCGTCACACCATCCGTCCTTCTGTATGTGTGCATACACATTGCGCTTCCGGTCCGAGGAATTTCCATGAAATGCAGCTTAGGATGTATATGATGTAATTCTTGTTTGTTCCGCGTTAGAAAAATTGAACTGCCACATATTTGTAAATCAAGGTGCAGACTTTGTTGAAAGTGTCGCGCTAGTCAAAAGAAACATGAAGGACGTTTGAATGAAACATCTGCTTTATAATGTTATCTTATAGGTTCTTATAGAACATAACTGCCATTTCTAAAATATGAAACTTTTTGCTAGAATTGTTTATTTGCTAAATAGAATATTTCTCCTTAGAATTAGAAGTAAATAAAAGGAACGTGATATCTCACTTAAAATTTTGACAGTGCATTTCCCGGTAGATGTTTGCTAGAATCAAAAACATGATAAATACGTCTAATCGAAGTTAAGCGTATACTCTCCCTTTACCTCAAGATTCTGCGATAAGTTACAATTTCAATCATAAACTGTCGTGGATCTGCACGAACACTTGACATTTTTTTCAAGCCAGGTTTAGAGACAGAAATCGACCGTCATTAATTTAATTCAGTAGGAAATGTATTTAATTTAGAACTTTTCCATTTCTATTTTTATAAATGCCTTTAATATTGCGAACTATTCGCCGCGAGTATTACCTGTAATTCAGGCCAATGAAAATGCGTCAAGTACACGAACCTCGTGCCCTATGAAATACCACAGAATATCAAAGACTTGATATATTCACACATGTTCGAGTTTTGTCGGTAAATGCTTTCTCCATTCTTTCTAAGCAGTGACAGCAATCAGGACGTGTCGTACATTTTGCGTCCTCCGAGAAGCCGTTTCTCCCCTGCTCCCATTCCATCGGATTCTCAAAACATACTATGCATAATACTCCGAAGTGAAAAATATAAAGTTAAAAATAGACATATGTCGTTGTTCATAAGTAATATTTTTACTGAAAATAAGTATTAAGTGTAGTTTTTAGCTATTGCTACCAAGGACGGAGTTTCAATTGACAAGGGAAGAAGAAAGAGAGATTCATGGTACGTAAGCGGGATTTTTAAAGGAGAGGGCTTCATCTGCGTATTACCCTCTCCCTCTCCTTCTCTCCCTCCCTCCCCCCTCTCCCTCTCCACCTCTTACTCTTTCCTTTTCTCTCCTTCTTCGCCTAGCTGCATGAGAGCAACTCCGTATTCTGTTCGTCTAATTAAATTACGTAATGAATGAGCGAGGGAAGCCGCGCCAAGCTCAAACGTTGGTGTTTTGAAACGACGTTTTGAGAGGCGAACGCTCTCTCTCTCTCTTTCTCTCCCTCCCTTTTTCTCTCCGCTCTGGGACCAAGACTCCCGGTGGAGCATACACCAGGCGTCAAAGGACTGTTGATTGTGACACTCTGGGTAACGCTTTTAAACGAGGGCCGTGCTGCGACGTGAAGAAAGATCGCTCGCGTGACGCGCTTTCGGCGTTGGAAGTAAATCGCTCTTATGGCGCCTCGTGTTCATAATATTTCTTATCGTGGGTCTATCGGGCTGAATTCATACGGAGGCTGAAACATATTTCACGAAGTAGCTCACGTGTGGCATTATTAACGTGGAAAATTAAAATGCCGTAATGGGTTTTAGCACTTGTAATAGGCGTTTGCTTTTCGTTGAGCGATTATACCATTTTGAGATGGTGTTATGTATACGGCACTCTAATGCGTCGGTACTTTAAGTTAATCGTGTGTTATTTATCTAATTATACCTGTAGGAAGTCGCTTGTCGTTTTTTATTCCGGTAACTTTCCCCGCCACTTATTTTCCCTCTCCCGGTTTGTGTGCTGTATCGATTTTTTCCTCGCATAATTTCACGATTTTTACTTTGGCGCTAAATACTTGGCGCGGCAGTAGATGAATTAGAATTATTTTTTGTTAGGTGGTGAAAAATAAAATCTTTCTTTTTGTTCGCGAATCTTTGCCAGCTTGGGTGATTATACTGACTAATTACCTGTATAGTTTTTTCCTCAATGTTGTAGAGTTAAAATATTGGCGGAAGATAGGATTGTACAAGTAAATGTGGAATAAGTAGGTCTGAGCAAATGATAAATACATCGAATTGTAGCTGTAAGTTTAGTAGATCAAAAATTATTATTTTTCAGAAGAAAATCAATGAATCAAATCGCCGATAATTGAAACCTTAACAATTTTCATCGGTCTCAGTTTTTGGATATGCCAACCGTTTGTCTTCCATTCAACTTTCTTGCCACTTCGATTCAAATCCAATCGTCTGCTGAGAAGTTAGTGTATAATATCTTACTTTATCGACATGTTAGATGTGAGTTTGTTAATTTGATTCAGTGATCTACTTCTGAATTGAAATAATATGAACACAAAATAAAAATAAAAGAAATCGGGGAAGATTTTACTTCATTATAAAGATACGTTCTTTTTGTTAAATAACCATTCATGGAGAACTTATTGCACGAAGGTTTTTAATGTGTCTTTACCATTCCTCTAATCTGTTTAAAATAATAACGACTCTCAGGCGGAAAGCGTAGGATGGGAGAGAGTGTTAATTGATTCCTTTACTGATTGGTAAGCATATGTGGCGGTTTTATTTGTGCGTATCACTTCCAGCGTGGGCGCCTATTAGTTTCGATCGTGTAACTCCGTCCGTACGCATGTTCGTTCTTGGCTGCTACAGAACGGATTTCTATGTAATTTGGTATTAAGTACTTCTGGCCAACGTACTTCTGGTTTAACGTTTTTAGTCGTACTAAAATTAAGTAAATATTTTAAATAAAGCATCAACTTAGGAAATGGAAGAAATTTGTAATATACGGAGACAGTCGGGTCGTGTTGCTTCGTTGTTTTATGGTTTGCATTCGTTCAAACTATGTCGTTTATTTTCAGGTATCAATCGCACCAAACGCGCGTATCTACATCTACAAGATACCCTGCAAATCACCAGATTTGTGGGTGGCATTTGAGATACATGTGCACTTATGAACTTGTTAATCAAATTGAATTCTTTTAAATATTCGGTGTATGACGTCTGAGCAACCTTGTTATTTCCTTAGCAATGACAGAAAATGACGCTGTATGTTGATTTTATTGTCCTGGCATTCTTTGATTGTGATGGGAGAATGATATGATGTATTTTATTAAAATGGGATTAATAAAGTGTTAATATATTGTTCGGATGCACTGGTGGTGTAGTGGTTAGTGTGTCTGCTTTCCGTTACAAAGTTCCGGGGTTCGATCCCCGCGAATGGAGGTATTTTCACAAATAAAAACTACCATCGGTGCCTGGCAGTACTGTTAGTATGCTATACAGCAGGGTTTTTCAAAGTATGGACCGCGGCCCAACGGTGGGCCGCAAATAACTTTTAAGAAGGGCCTCAAAGAAATTTTGGCGCAAAAGTTTGGCTAAATTTGGTGCCAAGATAATCAAATTCAACTAATGAGATTTAAAGGTTATTAAATAGTACCGTTTTGATTTTAAATGCATCTTTAGTAATTGTTACAATATTTTATAAGGTATAATTTTGATGGGCCGTTTAACATATTGTCTATTAATATTGGGCCACGGAGGAAAAAGTTTGAAAACCCCTGGTATAGAGCCGAAAACAAATTATGTTGGTTGGATCTATAGTATATCCAGTAGAGCTGTAGGCGTGATCGGGACGGTTTTAACGGCTACATTATTGCGATGTGGAAATCAAGAGGGAAACTACCACATTCCAATTCCCTAGGAATGATTATATGGTTGGACAATATGAGCTCTCGAGAGGTAAAATAGTCCCCCAATCGGATCTCCAGGCGGGGACTGCCTTGAGGAAAGCATTTGTCGAAGGTAACTTACGCATAGGTACTTGGAATGTAAAAACCATGAGGAAGGCAGGAAATCTAGAGAACTTCAAAGAAGAAATGAGAAGAAATAGGATTGATATCATAGGGCTGAGTGAAGCTAGACGGGAAGGAGAAGAGCAGTTCGACTCGGAAGAATTCACTGTAGTTTACTCTGGAGGAAATAGTGGAGCAAGTGGAGTGCTCTGGGTCATATGAAAGATGATGAAGAGCGTGACAAAAATAATAGCAACGAACGATAGGTTGATGGCAATAAAGCTAAAAGCAGTCCCAGTGGACATGTTGATAATCCAGGTATATATGACAACGTCCGCTCATGAAGAAGAAGAAATCGAGGAGAGGTATGAACAGATTAACGACATTTACGAAGAAGATGGAAGAGGAAAGGTAAACTGCATAATAATGGGAGATTGGAACAGAATACTTGGAGAAGGAGAAGAAGAAAATGTTGTCGGTCAATACGGACTTAGGAAAAGAAACTGAGGAGGAGAAAAACTAGTAAAATTCTGCGTTAATAACAACCTAGTAATGAAAAATACTATAAACGAAGGCTGTACACATGGAATAGCCCAGGAGATAGAATGAAGTGCCAAATAGATTACATCCTAGTAAAATAAAAATTCAGGAACAGCATAAAGAATACTAAGACATTACCATAAGCAGACATTGATTCAGATCACATCCTTCTAAGAGTCAATGTCACTAAAACTCTTAAACAAATAAGGAAAACTAGAAGAGAAAGACAGACTTGGAACCTAGAAAAACTGAAATAAAAGAACGATGCATTCAGCACGAAGTTGGAAGATTGCCTAAGAAATATGGAAAACACACCGAAGACCGTGGACACAGAATGAGAGGAAATTAAAGCATCAAAGATTCCTTGAATAAAGAGATTAGAAAACATGAGAAGAAGATCAGAAAACCAGAGTTCACTAAGGAAATGCCGGAGAAAATGTAGGACAGAAGAAAATGAAAAAACAACAGAGAAGAAAGGAGGCCATCTATAGACTAGTAAAGAATGAGTTGAGAAGGGTAACAGAAAAAGCTAGGGAAAATTGGATAAAAGAAAAGGTGAGGAAATACAACAGATGGAGAAGTTAGGACGGTATGATATATTGTACGCTAGGACACTGGAATTAGAAGATAAGAAGCCTAATGGAATTCGTGGTAAAGCAATTATAAATACAGAGGGAAAAAGTCGCAGAACCAAAGGATGTAGCACAGGTATGGAAAAAATACCTTAAGGAACTATACAGCAAGTAGGCAGGTTCGTCACAAATAGAACTGGAAGAAGAGGATAACATCGAAGAAGAGAACTTAGGACCAAGTATTATGAAAAGCGAAGTAGAAAAGGCGATACTGGAACTGAAGAAAGGAAAAGCTACAGGCAGCGATAGAATACTGGCATAGGTACTTATAGTCGTAGGTTCGAAAGGCTAAAAGTTATTACGAAATTAATTACCAAGATTTACGACTCGGGAGAGTGAATTCAGGATTTCCTAGAAGTAACAATGATCCCTCTAAAGAAGATGCCAAAGGCAATGCTGTGTAAAGACTACAGAACAATATGCCTACTGTCACACACTTCGAAGATAATCACGAAGATTCGTAATAAAAGGCCGAAGGAAACAAAGATGCTATAGGTGTAGTAAGAATTATATCAGAAAGGGCAATAGAGTACAGACAAGATTGCTGCGTATGTTTCGTCGACTGGCAGAAGACCTTTGGTTGAGTAAATTGGGTTATGTTGATGAGGACATCAAACGATATACGTGTAGACCGGAATGACAGGTGACAGATCAGGAATCTATATGTGAATCAAGTTGTAAAGGTCAGGTTGGAGAATGCGGACACCAGCGGAGTAAATATCGGTAAAGGAGTAAGACAGGGCTGCTGTCTATCGCCGATTCTATTCAATGTATATGGAGAGAGGCTAATGCAGGAAGCGTTAGAAGGCACGGGAGATTTCAAATTCGGAGGAAGGATTATAAGAATAGTGAAATACGCGGATGATCAAGTACTTCTAGCAAGAAAGGAAAAGGAACTCCAGAAAATGATAAATAGACTAGTGATAACAGGTAGAAAATACGGTATGGAAATTAATACTGAAAAATTCAAGGTCATGCGAATATCAAATAAAGAAGAAGAAAATTTGAACATAAGTATTGGAGGAAAGTCATTTGAACAAGTTTCAGATTATAAATACCTTGGAATCATCATAACGAGAGAAGCAAAATGTACCGAGGAAATCAGGACTAGAATAAAAAAAGCAAAATCCGCTTTCAGAAGAAAGAAACTCATACTAACGGGAAATATAAAGCAGGAAATCCGCAAGAAGTTGATAAAATGCTATGAATGAAGTATAACTTTGTATGGAGCAGAAACATGGACGCTGAGGAAAAATGATATTAAATACTTGGAAAGCTTCGAAATGTGGACATGGAGAAGAATGCTGAAGATAAAATGGACAGATAGGGTGAAAAATGAGGAAGTATTACGAAGAATAGGAGAGGAGCCAACGATTATACAGACTATCGGAAAGAGGAAGGCGAACTGGATTGGACATTACCTGAGGAGAGAGAGAGCATGATTAAAGAAATGCTAGACGGAAAACTGGATGGAAAAAGAGAAAGAGATAGGAAAAGGCTTCAGTTGATAGACGACTTTAAAGGGAAAGAGAGCTATGAAGGCATGAAGAATACTGCGGAAAATAGGTTTAACCATGAATAATCACCGACCTGTCTACGGACAGTCCACCTATGTTAATATTGTCCGGATACATGTGCATTTTAAAAGAGGAAATATTATGCTGGAAATGAAAAGTTTAATGCAGACGGGAGCATCTCTAACGAATTTTCATAACCGATAAGTAAACTCCAATCCATTTCAGGTGAAAATTTTTACCTTAGCGTTTTTGTTTATCTCTCTATATTATAAAATCGTAATGGTCATCATGATGCGTAATGCTCTAATTTTGTGAATAACTCGATTAAAAATAAACTTAGAAGCCTGAAATTTCTCAGGATTTCAGTATTAATATCTACGTTATGACTAAAAGAAATTTCGAAAAAGGACTCGGGGTCTACTCCAGAGGATGAATGTCGTTTCCCATAAAATAACACGTAAAAATCACCTTTTTGGTTTGAAGGCTTTCATTCTTTTACCCTTTAAAATATCTTAAAATTAAGTTATCCACGCGAAATTTTGCGCTAAAACATACCAAAATGAATGAGGATTCCTATTCTTTCCTTCTAATACTCAAATTCATTCGAATTCGCGCATATTTTGAATTTGTAATCAAGTTTTGGTAAATTTTTTAACATTTCAATAATACGATTCCTAGGTTACTGGTATTGTTGTCCTCAGTAATTTCCGTGCATATGCACTTAAATAAAGGCTAAAAGATCGAAAATAAGATTAAAGCTTGCTCGAAATGACCGAAGATATGAATTTAATGCAAATAAATCGAACGCAGTATTCATGTTATTTATATTTTTTTAAATCTATATTACTATAATCGTAATTACTCTCTCTCTTTATCGCTCTATACCTCTCATTTTTAATCTCCGGGAATATCAGCCCTCTTAAGTGTATTTTTACTTTCTCCATACGTAGTAATGGGAAAGTATTGTATTCATGAAAAAAATCGACTTCGAGATTTCAACGGAAATACATGTTTTGAGGTCCCTAGATCACGTTTAGACTATTTTCGGAATGATGTCTGTGTGTGTGTGTATGTTATTGTGGGCGCTCTAACTCAAAAAGTACGTGCCATATCGTTACCAAACTTCATATATAACACTCTAGCATGAGCACAAAGAACTGATTAGTTTTTGGACAATAACGGATAACCGAAAGTCGAAGTTTATTCGAAATCCGATTCGGTTTTTGCGATATTTCTTCGTTAAAACATCATTATTGTATATACAATTCTATACAAAAGTTATAGAGAATGTCATTTCCTACAGTTTTCATTTGAAACAATTTTCTATAGGAGTTATTGTTTAGGAGTTATTTATAAATAACCGGTTTTTCGGTTTCCGTTAAATCTCCTTAAAAACATCGTTATTGGTAATCTTCGTAAGGACCAAAGTTGTAGAGAATAATATTTCTTCCAAGTTTTGTTTGAAACTAATTTTCGTAGAACCATCCATTTCGGATATATTTCGTTTTATCTTAATACCAGTATACAGCGCCAACACCATGTAGCGGTGAATTCTGTAAACATTCAAAATATACGTAATTTACGGCAACAAGGACGTGTATTCTTTTCCGATACGAAATGATAATTTTGCCTCGTAATATTATTCATAATAATTTTAATATCTATACCCCAAATATGGAGAAAGTCATGTGTTGGCCACATCAGATTTTTTATCGAGTTATTCAACTAATTTTCTGAATTTGTTATTAAAAACCAAACATATATCCCTTATAAAATATATTCATTAAACTCATATTCAAAACATTCCCGTTTAACTAATATAAATCCAATAGGTACATGTTAGGAACAAAGAAACAGCAAGCAAAGGGGGAGGGGGGGGGGGGGGGGGGGGTTGGCGAGCGTCAGCAAGCAGAGGGCTTGCTCCCTAGTAATTTGAATATTTTTAGTATCTTGATTTAACTATGACATAGTATTGGTGATCATAATTTATCTTCATTTTTTCTCATTACGATCACTATACTTGAGATGGAATCGTGGAGTGATCTTAATGATACTTTCTCAGTATTCGATTTCGCATAACTTGTGCATATCTAATTGGTATAATACCGAATGTGTTTGTATAGTACAAGTGTATTTAAACATTGGATATTACATAATTTTGGTAGGAATGATATTTTCTAGGTTTCTTGGCCACTCTGGTAATGTTGTGGGTAACTTGTCTGTCCAATATCAGTACCTTACAGTAAGTTCATTGCATTTATGTAAACGATTCTCTACGCTGTTGCTTTAGTGCATTCTTCTTTTTGCCTCTTATACAGACACAGTAAAACAAACTGCAACTAAAACGGAGAAGTATTAGGAGTAGCAGTAGATGTGAGAAGGAAGATACAGCTTTTAAGAAAGAGAAATTGGATCGTGCGTATACAGTGCCGATATTCCACGATTTAATATGCGATTGAAAGTTAAACATGAATGTGGAAGAGAAAGAGGGAGGAAGAAGGTTTCAGCTGATGCACGAGGAAAGAGCAACCTAGAAATGAAGAAGGTTGCAGAAGATAGGAACATGTGGACAACCCTTTAAAACGAATAATCACAGGCATGTTTTCCAAAATCAAAAAAAGACCACGATTATGCCTGTTATCTTAAATGAACGCTTATAGAATGCTTGTTCGATTTTATGAAATTTAAAGTTAGGTGTTAGTGGCCTACTACGTGCGTTAATCTTTTTAAATCAACACGGCGGCCGCATAAGTGAATACTTTTATCTAAGCTCTTCAAAGTTAGAAAGTTCTGCGAGCATAAAATTTCCGAATCATATTTTCGAATGGCTTTGAAATATTGCAGTAAATGTTTCTGGAATGTGCAACAATCCACTCTAGATGTAGCACAATAGGCAAATATAATTTTACTAATATTTCCGTGTTTACGTAATTCTATACGGCATCGGTGTTTTACGAAAACATTTTCTTAGGGAAATGTCTTTATCTGAAACCTTAAAAAAATGATGGGCAGTTGTGGAAATATGCAACTAAAATATTCTGAAACATATTTTAGTGTCACTTTTTGTTCCTTTAATTTATTAGGAATATAAATAAGTGCCCGTCAAAAATGACGGGGATGATCGATTATTCTGAAATAAAATTGAGGCAGTTTTCTTTGTCCTGAAATCATACCTCCTGCTGAGAGGGTTGCCTTCGATCCGAGCGAAGGTTCAAAACCCTCGCCGCGAGTATCTATTGTGCTTCAAAAGCTGACCTTAGTCCCCTCTTGCCAGGTATATTTCTGGGTTTTTTCAGAGCGTGACAGAGGTAGTGACAAAAGGACAAAGGGACATAGTAAGGCTTTTATATATTACCGATACATTAAAAAGTTTTTTTATTATATCATAATGATATCTTGAAAATTTCATCAAATTCGATTCAGTTGTTTGCGAGACATTAAGCTTCAAAAAGCTTTACACACAACGTTTGCTACAGACTAAGGCTTTTATTTATATGACGATTTTCAATGAAATTTTTTCAAATGAAGTACATATTATACAAAAGTATAAGATTGCATTATTCTGTTGAGCGGGATAAAATTATCAGTAACCTAAAAACTGAACGGCAAAACAGGCGGTAGATGTGAAATAAATTCAGTTGATAAAAATTGATATTATGCACGTTTTCATCCTCGTCAGTTGCAATCTGCCTGCAGACAGAGATTGAATATGATTTTCTGCATTGTACTTTGCTCAACAAAGTTCGCCAATTCCACTTCAAAATAGTTCAACGGTGTTTTTAAAGAAAATTTTAGTGTTAAAGAAGAATAAAATTTTCGGAATATGATCTAGGCTCAATTCCACATCCTTAATTTTACGGCTTTGTTAATATTAAACATGCCCTTTTAGGGAAATTAATACGCAAAGTATTTATAAACAGCCAATATTATTATGGCTTTATTTTCCTATTGCCTTAAGTCAATAAAAATGTTAGGTATACTTATAATTTCATCTTCGTAAAGTGGATTAACAAAAACGAATCGGCACTAAAGCAGTTTTGATACGAGTTAACCGAAATCGATAATTATCGCTAGCATATGGTATATTCAGGCCGTCGTAATATTGGTGCGTGTATGCTTAACGCGGAACACCCCTAGGAACAAAGGGTCGAGAGAGGGGAGGCTCGTCGGTGGCATCGCTCGGCTTTCCACGCAGCAGGCTTCGTTTCTAATCCGGCCGCTTTCGGATTTTCGTCCGGGGCGTAGGGCGTCTGCAGCCGGGTTGCGCGCGTGCGGTGAAAAGGGTGCAGCCGCTGTACGACCATCGTTCGCGGGTGGCGATAAGCCCTTTAATGCGATTTTCAATTTGTAGGCTAATGCCATCGCTGTGTGCGTCCTTTCTCCCCAATGCGTCTGCGGTGAGAGGCGCTTCGAGTGACGGCATGAGCGACGGCCACGATCTTCATTCCGATTCGACAAAGACAGCGTGTTGACCATAGGACACTTACTGTAGAAAGATACAGCGATGCATAATTTCCTGGCGGCATTAAGTAATTTGCTACTAAACTGCCGAAAGCATACATTTTTCAGTGAAACTGCGTCTGTTTGTGGTGCTGACGCCTCAAATGAATTATGGATTACTGTTAATTGTGAATTTTTTATTTAAAAATCGTTAAAATTGGAAACTATTAGCTATGTACAGCATGAAAGTTTTGGTGTTCACTACAAAAGCGCACCATAGACCTTGATCCCTGATGAACGGGCCAGTTATCCCAAGCTCAGCTCGCAAAAGTGTTAGAATGTAGAAGATAGTCTTATCAACTTTTTAACTACATCTCTACGGGGTATAATCAACTGTTCTGGCATAGAAATATTCAATACAATTAGTGCCCACAACCCGCACATATCGGTGTAGACAAGCCTTGCAAATTATGTTTAATGATATTTCGGTTGACCTTAGGCTGAGATAATGTTTAAGAATAAAGATGCATAATCAAGGAAATTTCCCGTTTATCTCGTTTTTCTCCAAAAGTTGACGGAAAAGTAGTATAATCTAATAGGTGACTTCCTTCGTAATAATCCTAAGGGATCCGTTATACCCCTTTCTACCCTTTGCTTCCTCACTCAGCCTCATCATACACACACACACTCACACACAGACGCGCGCGAGCTCCCACACATTTTCTCTCTCTCTATCTATCCCCTTCCAAGGAATGCAACACCATTTCGCGGATTCTTTGGCCGAAAATTTTGGCAGCACAATCCCATTTACTCTTCCCTGCCATCGACACTAAGTTCACATTTCTCCGACCTCCGCCACCGCCAAAGACTCATCTCCCTAACTCCACCTCTCTTCACATCCTACCTCCCTCACTTATAAGTAGCCTTCCTACCTCACCTCACACTTTCCCTATTCTCTTACTCCTTTTGGCTTTCTTCTCAACCCAACCCAACCCGCTCCACCCCTCCTCCTACCCCTTCCATCCACCCGTCCCCCTACCCCTTCCATCCACCCCTCCTCCTACCCCTTCCATCCACCCGTCCCCCTACCCCTTCCATCCACCCCTCCTCCTACCCCTTCCATCCACCCCTCCCCCTACTCCTTCCACCTCTTTCTCTCCTCATCGTTCCCAACAGATAGTATCCTCCATCCATCTTTAATAACTTTTGCGGATGCTTCTTCGCGCGTCTGAAATTCATTTCGGGAATAAACCCTGGAACATAAATAAAGATATAATTATGGGGTCTTTTAAAAAATCGATGCCAATGCAAATTCTTGCGTAAAATATTCTATCGCTCGAGAAAAAATTCCTCTGCTTCGCATTCATTAATATTTCCCGGCACACCTCGTTTTGCGGGAACTTTATACGACCGCTTTCTCTCGCGAATTATGCATGAAAAATGAAATAATTAATATGACGGAAGAAGGGGGGAGATATCTTGTACGTTCGTGTTCTATGAATAGAGATCGGGAATCGTGGGAGCGAAACCGTTGCACGGTTTTGGATTGGGTGCGAGGAAGGGATATAGAGAGGGGGCGTCGGTTAGAGGGGAAGGGGGAGGGAGGGGGAGGCTTAGGGCATAAGAGGACCGAGCAACGGGAGGTGGAGAGAAAGGAATGGGAGCCAAAGGGGGTTGGGTAGAGGTGGCCGTCCATTTCAAACCACGAGCCCAAGTCTCGCACGTGATCAGCCCAAAAGTGGGCGTGGTCTGTCTGATAATCGATAGGGAAGCGTTTAACGGTTCCTTTTGAACTTATCTTTGATCTTTCTGGAACAACCGAAGAACTTTTTAGCATTGAGATTTAGTCTGTTAGGGAAACATTACTCTAGTCCCTTCAACCTGTTTACGTTCAGATAACTATTTCCCGTTTGGTTCCGGTGCGGTTGTGCCGAACAAGCAGTACGAAAAAGGAGTTTCTCATTTGATATCGTTTCAATTAAGACCGATTGTTTTATTTGCTTTGGTTGCCTTGTACTTATTGTTAGATGTCATAATAAAGAACTGCAAGACACGGAGCTGAAATGTTTCTGAATAGAATTTCACAGCTTTCCAGCCTGGCATATTTTTCTTAAAAAATCATATGTTTATGCAGCTTAATTGTCAACTAATCACAAATATCCATTATTTAATCTAGTATCGCTTTATTAGGCTGGGTTGTCGGAATTGCATCTAACTTATGGTAAATAAAAAAAATATTTACTTGCCACCTATTACCATTAATAGGTAAATTGGTAAAAAAAAAGAATGGTTGAAAATATTACGCAAAAATCGCAAAAACCTTAATATATTCTTTATATTTATGTATATATCTTTAAAATATATATTTAAGAGATTGTGATTGTGCTGATAATATGGTTGTAACGATAAAAATATTTAGGGGATTTTCAAACGAATTTCTCTTTGTGACGTTTGTATAAATTTCATCAGCGATTATGGGAATGCGCTTTTGTTTTCGTTTGAATTCTCTGGTGTGCACATTAATACACCGAACATATGTGATTTAATGCGAGTTTTACTGCTGTGATTCTCTACGTGTTACAAAATTCCCGTTGGATGCTTGTTTATTCAACATTTTTGGGAAAGGTTGATAATAACTTCCAGGTTACTGTCGCTTAACATACTGTTTCGATTATTTTCGCTTCCGTTCCAAAATCTTCCATCTAATTATCTATTCTTATGATTTCTTCGTTTTTACTTTCTCCGTATACGTAGTATAATAAAGGCGACGCACAGTGGGACCAAGCGCCCAAAATCCTGGCCAAAACCTCAAAAAAAAATTTTTTGCCTCACTGTTCAAACATGGCTGCAGCATTAGAGAAGTTGTCAATGCAACATATTACAGGAATATTTATCTTGGGCAGGCTGATTTGAATCGTAATCAGAGCGAGAAAATAGTGCATTTGAAATCTCTCCTTCCAGCGTGCCCAGCTACTCTCCTACATGGAGGATGTTAACTACGAGTGATCCATTTGAAGGCCAAAAATTACCATTTGGGGTTATCCGTTGACTCTGTCTGAAGCCTGAAAACCAATTATTGGCGATATACGATATTTCCAAAGCCACTTTTAAGATGATTTGGTAAGAAGATGCACTGAACAAAGTCCCACCATATGTGATTTGATATACGAAAATTCCCTTGCGATTCCGGAACGATTTCTGAAGTACAATGTAATTCTTGAACTATCTTATTGATGCTATGAAAAAATTAGCTGCGAACACCCGCGGCTTGTTTATAAAAATGACTAAACTCATAGAGAAGCGTGCTCGGACTTGTGGTCAGGCTCTGCGGCCGCCCCTCTTCAACAAGGTTTACAAGACCTATAAAATTAGAATTTGATAAGGAGAATTCAGATATTATCCTCAGGGAAATGAGTATCATGGCCGAACAAATTCAGAATCTAGTTCCAAATGTAGTGCGAGAATATGAGGCGGTTTCTGTAGAACATCGGTTATGTATGACTATGGTAGATGGAAAATTCTGCAACGCTGTGACTGACACGAGCTCAACCCAGAGGTGTTATCTATGTGGTGCAACCCCTAAAGAAATCAATGACATTGACAAGATGTTAGACAGAAACGTTGACACAGATGCCTTGGAATTTGGGCTGTCTACTCTTCACGCATACATAAGGTTTTTTGAATGGCTACTGCATGTTGCTTACAGGCTAGAGACCAAATCCTGGCATAAGACGAAATACGTTAAGGATAAAGTAATTGCCAAGGCGATGGAAATCCAGCAGAAATTTAAGACAGAAATGGGCCTTTTAGTGGATGTAGTTAAACAAGGATCTGGGACAACAAATGACGGGAACACTGCCCGTCGGTTTTTTCAAAATTCTGAAAAATCAGCGTCTTTACATGTATCAAAGAGTCCCTTATTTCTCGATGTGATGTCATTCTTCGATCTTTATCATGTGGGTACGCAGTGGATGTTAAGGCTTTCCATGAGTACGCTGTAGCAACAGCAAGACTTTATGTAAAAGAATACTCGTGGTATCCGATGCCTCCATTTGTTCGCAAAGTCCTCATACACGGCTCAGAAGTAATTGCTGTGTCCCTTCTTCCTATCGGGATGCTGAGCGAGAAATCGCAGGAGGCACGCAATAAAGATTTTAGACGGTACAGAGAGGGTCACCGCAGGAAGACGTCCAGGGAAACTACAAATGAGGATCTCCTGCATATTATGCTCACCTCATCGGATCCAGTTATATCGTCTCACAGAAAACTTCCTCCGAAAAAGGGTGGAAGTCTTAGCGCTGAAGTAATTAGCCTTTTAGCCGAAATGCATGACTCCCCATTAGATGATGACAGTAGCGATAGTGATGATGACGAATAAAACAAATTGACTTGTAAGGCAGAACATTATTTTATCACTCTGTCGTTCGTGTATTACTAATGCACCAGAATAAATTTTGTTGAATCACGATATCGTTTTCTCTTTGCATTAAGAAACCATTCCTTATGAAAATAATCGCATTCAAACTTCCCATTTGCAGTTGGAATGAAGTCAACTAGTAGCATAAATACGTTGAAAAGCTGTATAATGAAATATAAGCAAACTATCCACTCAACAAACGCGAACATTAGCAAAATGCGCGACTCTTACGTTTCGGCCAGTTCTTCGGGTGCTTGGTCCTGTAGAGAGTTAGGATACTGGCCACAAGAAGTCGCCCCTGAGTCTTAAAACCGCAAGAAATGAACTCGGTTTCCCCAAAAACCCATTCATACACAAAATCAGGCCGATCAGATTGAATACTGAGTTTTGGCCAGCAAAGCAGGGCTTTGGTCCCACCGTGCGACGCTCGATTTACGCCATAGATACGTTCTGAGGATTATGGCGTAAATCGAAATTGGCGTAAATCAAAAGTAATTTTCCATCAGTATCTGATCACGTACACTGGCGGCTCCTACCATGGGGAGAGTGGGATTCATCCCTCCCAGAACTTTTGAAACCTCCGTGAAATATTTCTTTATGGTGATGTAACGTCAGTGGTTAATTTATTCCTGTATTTAATATTATTCCTTTTATATGTTTAATGCGTCATAAATTTCTCATGCAAGCAGCCTCTTAAAACTTTTCTTTAGGTTGCACTGTCCTGTGAAAAAATTGTGAATAGTAATCTGGGGGTTCCAAAATTACGCTCGCGCGCGTACACGAAATTACGACAAAATGTTGTGGCTATCCCCACCAGTTAAAAGACATAGGAGCCGCCACTGATCATATAAACTTAGAGTTTATCAAATGCGCAGTAAAAATAAAGGAAAAGTGCTGAATTAAACAAAAAAGTAAATATAGGCATTATTTTATTAAAATACATGCAGATATTAAAAATGTTCATATATATGCAACATATAAAGCTTGTAATATTCCGGCTGTGCAGTGTACTTGGGACGACCTCATCTGAAGATTTTCCGTGAAACTTCACAGTGTAACATTCTAAGGTAGCGAAGGCGTATAAACGAGCATGGTGGCGCAAATAGGATGTTATTTGTACGTTCATTATAAATGGCGTTAAAATGAAAGCGCGTAAATCGGATTGGCGTAAATCGAGCGTCACCTATATTGTATTCATGGGAAAAATCGAAGTAGAGATTTCAACGGAAATACACGTTTTGAGGTCCCTAGAACACGTTTAGACTATTTTCTCGATGATGTCTGTGTCTTTATGTGATAGGAATATTTTGGACGCTCTAACTCAAAAAGTATTTGTCATTTCAGTGCCACATCTTAACTGTAATTTTATGTAATAATAGCCGTCATCCGTTGGTTGGTTGGTTGGTTGATCACGCTATGCAAACGCTAATAACTCGAGAAATAATAATGATAGAAACTCGAAATTTGGTAGAGATGCTTGATTAGCACTTCTCCAGGTGATGACGAATTTAAATCGCGAGAAAATTCCTTGGTTCGTCTACAAGAGAGGCATTTCCTTTTCCCATTACTTAACATGTAAAACGCGATTTTTCGACGTGCAGGCTTTTTTATTCATTTGGAAATTAAAATTAGAAGAAATTAACAGACGACCTTCGGATTTGAACCATATTGAAGAAAAATTTATAAAGTTTCTTATTCCGTTCGTCTTTTTTCGCCCACAGTTCGAAATATTCCATGTTAAACGTTTAATTAGCATATTTTGTGGAAATCTCGCCATTTTAACTTGATGTTGCTATGTCGACCATTATCATTGTTAGCTTCAATACGAGAGAGAGAGAGGAAGGAAGGGGAGATTTTGGCCTGTTTTGTGAAAAATAAGGATGTTAACGTAAATATAAAAAAAATTTAAGTATCAAAAGTGTCATTTTAGAAAAATTGGAAATAAAAAGCATTCTTAAATTAAATTCTTTGTAAACCATACGTGCTTACGAATTTATATTGTTATTCCTCGATTTAATTTCGTAACAATGGCCGAAGTTTGGAAACGAATATAAATTAAAATTCAATTAAAATTAAAAGGACATTTAAAACTGTTAACAGGTAATTTTCGAAGAAACAACAGTGGATCTTTTAATGAATTGATTTGTTTTTATAGAAGGAATTTTGGTGCTTATTTAATACAGAGTAAGTTCTAAGGCTTATAATCCATTTAAATCTAATAACAGTGGCTATTATAGTTTAAAGAAAGAACTTTATTCATTGACTTTACAGAATGAATTAATTTTAGGCTAGCATTGCCTATTATAAAAGGAGTTACTTTGGAATATACAGTATGTCGAGTGGAAGTTGTACTGAATTGACTCAAGTATTTTGGGTACTTTCCTGTTAACGGGAATACCTAAAAAAATAAACACGTATTGTTGTGATATGTTACGACGTATTTGTTTGTTAACAATGCGTAATAACGGGGGAATTACTTAAAAATCACACTTTTTTGAAACTTATTTATTAATAAAAGCAACATAATTACTAATACAATCTAAATTTTTGTTACTAGGGGGACAATATGTCTTTATGGCATTTAAAATAGCTGGAAATATGTCGATTTCTTTGTTATGTTGTCGCCACATGAATTCTTCTGCTGACAAGCTTTCGCCTTGCATTTCCAAAATATTCTGTCGCAGAAGTAAAGTTTCACAATATGATCCTTCTTGCACATTCGCCCTTTAGATAAAATACCATGGTCTTGAAGCAAAGATACAGCTTCTTCTTCACTCCTCGGCAAGCTCCACAAATTCATCATTAAGGGAACAACGTAAATATCTTAACGAGATTTGTTACGCATTGTTAACAAACAAAATATCACAACATATCACAACAATACGTGTTTAATTTTTGAGTTATTCCCGTTAACAGTAAAGTACCAATTCAAAGCAAAAATCTATTTAAAACTATTGAAAGTTGTTGTTTCGGAAACTGAGAAGTCCAGAGTGGTGAGCGGACGATAAACGATATTAAGGCACATTTTATTCCAAAATCTATTTAAAGTATTATCAGAGGCAATTGAAGATTGAACAATTTTTTTTGTGACCGGAATTCTGCTTATTTCATGAAATTGAAATGCTAATGCATTAATCCATTAAAATCTGTTAAGAGTGGCTATTTTAATTGAAAGAAATATATGTATATGGTACTTTTATTCATTTTTCAGAATGAATGAATTCTAGGTTAACATTGCATATTATAAAAGGATTTTCTTTGGAATAAGAAGTTTGTTATGTGGTTATTTTAACTGAATTGAATCAAGTTCTCTTCTAAGTTTGAAATCCATTTAAAACTGGTGAAAGTGGTTGTTTCGGAAAATGAGAAGGCAAGAGTGCTGAGCAGACGATAAACGATATTGAGGTACATACATTATATTCCAAAATCTATTTAAAGTATTATCAGAGGCAATTGAAGATTGAACCAATTTTTTGGAACCGGAATTCTGCTTATTTAATGAAATTGAAATCCTAATGCTATAATCAATTTAAAATTAATAACAATGGCTATTTTAGTAGAAAGAAAGGTACTATTTTATTCACAGGGAATTTCTGTGAGATTTTAGTTAATTAATTAAAACAGACTTATAATATAGAAATATTCGATTGTTAAAAGAGTGCACAATTTTATTCCTACGATTTTTACATGTTGCATTGACGGAAATTTAGATGCATTAAACCCGTTGAAATTCAACGGGCACTTATGCTAGTATTTTCATAATAGTGGTAAGAGTTGATTAGATTCTGGAGCATGTAAGTCAACCGGAAGTGGAAGTTTATTCTTGTCGTTTTTCCGTTTTCTTTATATATCTCCTTCAAAACAAAATTATTATAAATAGTTGTTATTATAAAGGTTGTAGTAAATAAAATTTGCTACAAGTTTTGTTTGAAACAATTTTTCGTAAAACCGGTAGCTGTTTTTATTTTTCGTCGTTTTCCTCAAATATCTCCTTTAAAACTCCATTTACACAAATAAATATTATTATTAAAGTTGTAGAGAATAAAAGTTGCTAGAAGTTTTATTTGAAACATTTTCCCATGAAGCCGATAGTTTAAGAGATATCTTGATTTTTATTCTAAATTTACGTTAAATACGTCGCTGTTACCATTGTTTCCACTGCTATGATAAAACTTTCTAATTGTTGATAGCGGTGCGTACGCCTACGCCTCATAGATATTTTGTTATCCTTAGAAATGGCCAACAATTTTCTTTGATTATTGTTTTAAATAAAGACTATTGAAAATATTTTAAAATTATTCTCGAGTGTTATCGCTGATAATTATTCCTGAGGACGCTGACGTCGAGAGTAATCATACTCATTGCTCTGTTTGGAGAAAGTCATGTGTTGGCCACATCAGATTTTTCATTTTTTTATTCGTCTCATGTCTATCTCGTGTCTACATTTGTGCTACGTAGATTGCACTGCCATCATATATTCGTAAATATGAAGAAAACAACAAATTGTGATAAAGAAATAGAAGATCCAATGGGAACTTCATTGTTGCGCTTATGAGAAGGTATATGCCCTGTAAATATCTTTCCCGTGGTACCTAATCTGCCTTTTCAAATCGCTGCGTAATTACATAGGGTTAATCTTTTCATATTGTTGCTGTTTTTCTCTCTATGGTAAAATAAAGCAAAGTAACTGACCTGCATTGCACTGCCCATTTGTCTAGAGACTGTTTTAAAGATTGAAAATATTTTAGCATTTTAACCTGCACCAAAGTTGAAGTATCTAGTCCGTGTCTTGGTTTAAGGTATTAATGAAATGGAATTCATAAAAATACGCCATGTCAATCCAATTGAAGGTAACCGTCACTTAGCTTGAAATAGGCTTACTTTTGCCAAGATATCTTTTTTTCTAGTTCATAACTAGTGGTTGTAAATGGAAGCCGAGAAATTCATATCATAATCCATTTGGAAGTATCAGAAAAAAAAAACGTGTCAGATGAACTTTCATCCTATCCAAGTGCTCCTCAATCGTTTGATTTTGGTAAATTTTAGCACAACTGATGGTAACGGAAAGCATTCTGTGGGACATTTAAGGCAATGGAACCACATCCCATCTACACTCGAGTTTTTATAATGTTTTTCATACGGATTTAGTAGCTTGATTCCAATTGGACGTCTTGTGTTTATCCGTTTAAGTTTAAATTTATATGAGAACTGTTAGTGATAAAATTAAAAGGGCTTTCAGTAATGAAACAATAAATAATGATGTTTATTGTATTGCTCGTAGACGTTACGTCATTCATGATATGAGACTTTTAATGGCTAAACGGATATTAGATCGATCGAAAGGGATTATTTTTGTATTCTGTAATTTTTGTTTGAATGCGACTGAGGTGTTTTTTTTATATAAACATCTGTATAAAACGGTACTACAGTGTTACATTTCAAAATTAGGTTAGAGGCTACCTGTTATTTAAAAGTATTATTGTGATGTATCATTGGTTTGTGCAATGATAGAGGATATGCAAATGCATAATTTTTCGCGAGTTCTACCTCTTTGTGTAGTGTATATATATTTTTTTATGGACAGAAGATAATGTCTTCTATTCAATGAAGACTTATGATAGAGCTGGATAGAGAGTCTCTCAATAATGGATGAGCGTGACGAATGCGTAAGTTCTGAAGCTGCGTTATCTGATATGCGTTTGTTAATCCTATGCTGAAATTGAAAGGGAAGGGAACCGGATATTGTCTTCGATCGCCATTTTATGACGGTCAAGGAATTAACGGCATTGGAATCTAAAGAATATGGAGGGAGAAGTTAGGATTGATAGAAAGAGTTTATCTTACTATTTTCACATAGATTTACCCAGATTTTTTTTGTTTTTTTTAAAGACAAGAAAATTTATTAAGAAATATAGGTGTACATAGAAGAAATTACAATAAATATTCAACATGGCCACAGATTATCTGGGGCAAAATCTTTAAAAATTTGTTCCAAAATAAAAACATTAAGTATATAGACATTCGTAAAAGAGAAATGAATTAATTACCTTCCTGGTCTCCCAAAGCCAGAGGCTTGTCTGGAGTTGCAAACTTTAACATAGAGTAAAGTCATTTGTTTAAAATTACATTCTACAAGAAACTCCAATAAATGATAATTTTTACTGTTTTATCCATTAAACGGTCGAAAAATGATATATATATTTGAACTACGGAGTAGTTGCCGTCAATTACTGTCCATTAATAAATTCATCTCTTAGAATGCGCATGCACTTTATTCTCTTATTGCTAAAGCAGCTACCTACGAGGATAGTATTTGTATGTCATATTTTCCGAAAGCTGAACACCCTAATTCAATTTCAAATATAAATTTAACTAAGGTTCTGTTTAGGGAGGCCTTAGCACATTTGTGTGCGAGAATTTGGATCGAGGAGTTGCGTTAGTTTATGTTAAAAAACTGGTTTATTTAATCTTATCGTAAATGTAACATATGATGTGTTCTCTAATTCGAGTCGAATTGAAAAACTGCGCTCACACAACCACGGCGGATGAAAGGCATTATAAACAAAAATTTATCGTGATGGTAGGGGATTTTTGGTGGGCCGGGAGTTTTCGGCTTTATTTTTAATGCGCCATTAGGCTGAAAGGTTTTAGAAATCCGGTACTGAAAGCGCACTTATCGAGCGAGGCATATTTAAATGTGGTTGGAAAGGTTTTCAAGGATTTTTTCCGGGATCGGAGCGGTTTTTATTAGCTTATGTCGTGATTTTGGAAAGAAAATTTGAGATTAACGCATTGCGCCGCTTAATATATATGTATATTCAGACGTTTCCCGAAATAAAGGAATGACGCGACGTTACATGATCTTAACGGCGCATTAGGCGCCATTCAATCAGCTGCAGCTGAGTGGCGGCGGGATCTGGGTGCACCGGTCGCAGTTTGGTAAGGAGTGTCATTCCATCGATTGATGGAGAGGAATCGCACCCTGTCTTGTCGTCCGCCCTATCTTTTTCTGAAGGCGTATTTGAAGCTGAACGCAACGACTTGCGCATGGAAAATTCTTTTAATTCATAGACGCTCGCCTTTGTGTGAATCCGGCTGTCTTTCCCGAAGGTTAAAGATATTATCAGTGTTCGTGACGGTCGTAAACCTCGTTATCACGATAGTTCCCATTGTTATTTGCTGCGGAACCAAACTCTGCGACGTTCCTACTTATGAAATGTTATATATGTCGATACTATACTTTCACTATAATACCTCGTGAAACATTCAGATTTTACAAATTTTCATCCTACTCATTTACGGAACATATTTTTGCAGCTGGAGGTGATTAATACAAAATTCGAAATGTTTTATGTATAACCAAATTTTTTAGCTAGTTTCGGGATGTGAAATTAACTAGTAAAACAATGTAAATTCGGAATTCAAAATGCCAGTAAGATTGAAAACCCGGTGGTAGTCTCTTCAATAATCGAACGCGTATATTGAAAAACAATTTGTTAATGAAGTCGTTGCTTATTTGGAGTAGGTATGACGTCTACATTGTGGTTTATAGAATATGTTTAATTATTAAATCATCTGCGTGGATGCTATACTTAGCTCAAATTCCCTTTAATCTTTCTGACATAGATAGCACATCGTGTAATTTATAGGGAGCACACGTCTTTTTGAGAACAACGTTCGAGTTCCACGAAATAAGAAGTAGCGTCCCTATTTTCTAATAGCCTTAATAGAAATATTACCATGCGTGCTTTGATCGTTAAGTAAGCGCTTCCCGGGAAAATGTAATCCCACAGTCGTTTCTCATCTGGATGCTGTGTAGCATGAAGGGAACTATGATCGTGCGGGTCCAAATTTATTCTCTCAAACCAAGTTTCACGGAACGGGTCGTGCGGATGGTGAATAGGCTTCGCATGCTTTTCCCTTGGATCTGGCAGTAGCGTGCTCGCAGAATTACTTATCCCAAAGGTCTGATGCGCTCGATTAAAAAAAACACCTTATATTATTTTTCTGATGAGACGTAAATTCGACGTAGAGAGAAAAATGAAAGAGTATAAAGGGTAAAAAAAAGGGTGAGAGAGAGAGAGAGGGGGGAGGGGAAAGAAGGGGAGGAGGAAGTAGAGGGGGGGAGGCAGAAAAAGGTGGGGCAGCATCTCCCTGCGTTGCAAAAGCCCAACTCGGAAGAAGGGGGGGTGGAGGCGAGAGAGGGAAGGAGAGGGAGAGAGGAGGTGGTGAGAGGAGGAAGAAAGAGGAGGACAAAAAGAGGAGGAGAGAAAGAGGGGGGGGAAGAGGAGGAGAGAGAAAGAGGAGAATGGAAGTGGAAAAGAGGGTGGCGAGCCGAAGCGGAGTCCCCTGCTCGAGATCCGCCGCCCTCCGCGTGCGACCTCTGCTAGAAGGGAGAGGGAGGAAAGAGGAAGTGAGAGGGAGCGAGTTTCCTCTCAGCACTCCGCGTCCCTCCTCCATTCCTCTCCTTTCCTCCGCACCCCTCATCCCTCTCTCTCTCTCTCCTTTTCTCTTCATCACTTCCTCTATCCTTTTCCTCTTTGCGTTCCAACCCACACGCCCTTCACTTTCTCCTCCCTCACGCCCTTTACCCCCCCCCCTCCCTCCCCTACAGATCCTATTTTCTCTGTTTCCCACCTCTTTTGTCCTTCTTTCACTCCTTTTATTCCGAATCTGCTCCCCTCTTACCTACTACCTTCCTCCTCTATCCCTCACCAGACCATTCCCTTTCCTCCTCTTCCCCCCTTTTCCTTTCATCGCGCTCTATCCCCTCCCAAAAAAAATCTCCTCCTCCCCCTTTTCTTGCTTCCCTCCCCTTAACCCCTCCCACACCCTCTCCTCCTCATCCACTCCTTTCTCTTCCCACACCAATCCCGGACCCCTCCGGGTGCTCTGCGATAGTCCTCCTTATGAGCGTTATCACAATGGGTTGTGGCGGAGGGAGACCGGAGCTAAAACCTTCCCCCTTGGTTATAAATGGGTCGATACTCACCCCGCCCTCCTCTCCCCCCCCCCCTCCCCCTCTCTCTCTCTCTCTCTTGCACTCTCTCTCTCTTCCTTCCTTCCCTCCCTCTCCGATGAGAAAAAGGGACAGCGAGTGAGGGTCGGATTCCGGAAAGGGAGCGAGAGAGACAGAGAAAGAGAGGGGAGTGGGTGAGAGAGAGAGAGGGAAAAAGAGATAGATGCAGGGAGGGAGGGGGGGAGGAGAGAGAACGAGAGAGAACGAGAGAGAGAGAGTAAAAGAGAAATGTGGATGGCGGCAGGGAAGAAGCGGGGAGATAAGAAAAAGATGGTGGAATGGAACGCGGAGGCGGTATGTGCGTGTGTCTGTGCTACCGAGTGATAGATAGGTAGAGGTGGGATATAGGAATAGAAGGACCAAGGGGATGATGATGAATAATAATGGAAAGGAGATAATTAGAGGAAAATCACTCAGAAAAAGATAGCAAGAATTGGAGATAGCGTCTCTCTCGCTCGCCGCTCCCCTCCTTATTATCTCCCTCACTTCCTATCTCTCTTCTTCCCCTCGCTCCCTCGAATCCCGGGGAGATGGGAAGAGGGAGCGAGGATTGGATACCGGAAAGGGAGCGATGCGATGATGATTATGGCTGCGGAGAAGAAGAAGAGGAGGAGGCGGGGGCGGAAGGGTGGGTGCAGAGGGGGAGAAAGAGAGAGAGAGCGAGAGAAGTCATGGAAGAAGGAGAAGAGGGGAGGGAGGAGGATGGTGAGAGGAAGAGAGGGGGAGGTGGAAGGGAAGATAGCGCGAGGGAATGGATCCGAGAAAGGAATGGAGTGAGAAATTTGAGGAATGAAGAGAGCGTGGTAAGAGAGAGAGAAAGAGAGAGAGAGAGAGATATCGTGAATTTGGAGCAGAGGAATGAGATGGAGAGTGCCTGAAAGGGATGGAATGGAGATGCCAAAATTAATATTAAAACCCGTATGAAATATCGAGATGGTAGCTTAATTTTCCCCCTCCTGAAATGCTTAAAATTTGGATCCTAGTGAAAGTTGCCAACGCAATAGAAACCGTACGGAAATAAGAGAAAAATTTTTGTGTCGAAACGTTTAATTTCACGTTAATTTTAGGATCAATTGGATTTTCCAGCCATGACTCATAATATAGTGACCTCTTCCTCGACGGTGCAGACATTACGCGGTTAACGCAAATTTTGAGACGGCGTAATTACGCGGAATATAGCACATTGGAATTTTGTTAAATCAATGTATTGCTTTGCACCTCAGTGAAAATCGCTGAGAATTAGTTTTATTAGTGATTATTTTTGGAGGTAATGGTAAAGAGAGGAGAGGAGTTAGGCAAATAAATGAAAGGAGAGGATAAAAGGGCGGAGGAGGGTAAGCGAGAGGTGAGGGGGAGGGGAGGAAGAAACGTTGAAGAGAGGGGACAAAGGGAAAAGTGAAAGGGATGAAGGGAAGAGAAATTCGGAGTTCTGGGCGACGGTGGAGGAGGGAACGGGGAGTTAGTGTTCCGGATGCGAGAGTGAGAGGAGGATAAAAGGAGGGAGAGGGATGGAAGAGAAGGGAAAAGAAGGTGGGAAGAGGGAATAGGAAATGGAAAAAGGAAGGAAATGTGGAGAGGTGGAATGGGAGGAAGACAGGACATTGGCGATAGGGGAGGGGGAATAGAGGAGAGATAATGGGGGAGGGGGGAGGAGGAGGTAGAGGTAAAGAAGGAGTTGGAAGAATGCAGATAAAAGTGTGAGTGGGAAAGAAAAAAATGGAGGCGGGTGGAGGAGAAGGATGAAGAAGTGGCAAGGAAATGATAAGGGTGCAGTAAATTGGAGGGGTTAAGAAGAATGTGGGATTGGAGAGGACGGCGGGGGAAATTAAATGGCGGCGCGGGAGGAGGGAGTGGCGTGACGTGTGAAGGGGAGGGGAGAAGAGGGAGATAGAGGGCTGAAACGTCGGGTGGGATTAAAAGGTTATAAATGAGAGTACGGTGAAAATAAAGTGGATTAATGGCAATCCATTCTCATAGATACGAGAAAATAAAAAATAGTCATTTTCTTTTTATTCCGTCGTATCAATCATCAATTTTTGAATTTACTCAAAATTCGGCTGAAAAAAATTTTTCCTCGGCTGTTATGCTTAGTCATAAATTTGATTTTCTATATTTGCTATGTTTTAGTTACGTTTATCCTGGCAATTTCTTAAGTCAGCAGTTTACTTATTGTACCACGTAAATCTAAAAATATAAACGAAGAAATGTATCATTTGCTTGTAAAAATGCGTGGTGTATTCGGAATCGAAACAGTAAATATTTCTGTTATAGTTTCTATTTATTCATACCAATGCAAAGGATGTAATTACAAAAAAATTAATTTAAGAAAAATTTTACTCTCGCAAAGGAGTGAGGCGTTTTAAAAATTCGGTTGCGATTTTTACATTTTATGTAACATGTTACATTGTATCCAATATAATACCATTATTCATTGCAAAAGCACTATAACTCGGTAGATACGTTAAATACTTTTTTCGGAGTATTATCTGTGTATAACCAGCCGCGAGACACTGAATGGTACATTTTCCGATTTCTGAGGTGAGCGACGTTTACTGAATTTTTTCTGCTTTAAATAGGTCTCATCACATTAATAACGTAATCTCTTATCCCTAAAAATACGTAATGTATGTTATAGACCATATATCCGAAAGTACGAGAGCTCACCCACATACAAAACTTGGATTTTCATATATTGGCTAGAAAATGTTTCTATTATGTAAATTTGCATGGAGCCCTGTGACTGAATCCATAACCAGCAGATACGGCCTCTTATGGGAAAAGTTTCATTATCTGGAACCATTAAATAATATTACTTCAGTCATCGAGTTATTCAATCATCGTTTCAAAGATATTGCATGATTAACAAAGTCAAACCTTGTTTTGTGAGGGATCATTACTATACAAACTCTTGGTTGCAGGAATTCCTACTATTCTAGAGGTAAAGTCGTTGGTTTTGATGGCACCTCAAATGCAATGTCATACGAGTTTCCGTTTTAAGCCTGTCAATAAACAACATATACATATCCATTGTATCTCAATATATTTCCTCAGTAAATGCACAGGAATTCGACGCAGCGTAGTAGCATAGTAATTAAGGATTTGTCATCTCAACTTGTTCATTTCTGTTCGATAATTATTTAGAGTCAGACGTGAGAAGTATTAAAATTAGTTGTCATTTTGATGATTTTAGTTTAGTTCTATAGTTCTACCACTATTTTCAATCACCTAGAGACAAAGTACAAACTTAAGCGCTGGATTACTTTAATATTTTTGATTATTCCTTTAAATTCACCCTTTTTCTATCAGCTTTAAACTAATTATTTCTTTAGCTTATAAATTAACGGCCTTGTCGAGCTAATTGACTAACGCATGGGTTTCAGTATGCCGTTCATAATTCGAATCCACTCTCCCTTCTTCTACTCTTATAATTCTCACGAACCTCTAACCTCTTCCTCAGCTGACGTAGCTGAACATGGGCAAATGTTTCGTGCTATGCGTCTGTTTAGCGATGGCGTGGTCGAATTCTTCGCTCAACTTCCTCTTCTCGGCTAAACCTTTATTTCATCTCATCCGAAGGAAACTTCCCTCCATCGCCCACCTTCATCCTATCCAAGGCCTTGCTCCGCTATCATTAATCATTTAACCGACTCTCCTTCATCCCCACTCCATCCTGCCTCTTCTCCCGCTCCTTCCCCTCCTTCCCCTCCTTTCCCTCCTTCCCCTCCTCCCTCTTCCTCCCTCCCAGTGCACATTCTCGTGGCTTACTTTTTTCCATTAACAACTCTTTTCACTTTGTCTCCCTTACGTTCCAAACGGTTTAATTTTCCAGTATTGATTTAATCCCACGTTATTTCTCGCATGAAGTTTTGAACGAAAAACTGTGGGTACGTTGGTGGCACCGCTCAGTTTTTCAATAAAAATACAAAAATATCGGAGGTGAAGTGAGTGAAAGAGGTGTTTGATGCGCTGGAGTCGAGCCGCTTACCTCTATTAATTCCCCGCGCTCGATCGGTTTTCACGACAACAATGCTCGAGTTTTAATTAACACCTGCGACCCTGAAAGTCGCTGTAATTTTTTTTATTATTAGCTTCGTGCCTCTCAGATACTAAAACAAACCACCAAATGAAACAGGAACTCATATTTGCTTAGATTGTATTTTCAACTGCCGCAGATAAAAGTATGACGGAGAATATTTATTTTTGTGGGTTGCAAATAGGCCGTTATTAAAAAAATAATAACCATATTATTAAACCCTGCGGTTTTACTCCGAATCCTTAGAGGCGATGTAGATATTCCCACGAACAAATTGCGAAATATAACAATTTAGGTGATTTATAAATAATGGCTTGATTATGGACTTTAAAATGGCCCTTAAAATTATCTAAAAAATTTTCAAATGATAAAAAATGTCTATGAATTTATTACCATCATAATGGGTTGCCTATATGTCATTTACGGTTTGTGGCTCCCCAACCCAATCCGTCCTATCCAACACTTTTCTCTTCATCCTATCATAATCATCTCCCTCTTCTGAGAAATCTAATATTCCCTTTCTCATACTTTTTGCCTCTTTCATAGCACGAATTTCCTCGCACGACTTCTTTTAAAAGGCAGTTTCCTCCGTAAAATATAATAAACGACCCATATAAATGGAGTGACATTAAAGGAAAACAAAAATAATCTGAACATGGTACGATATTTGTTCACCACAGATTTAAAACATATTTGGCGTTTATTCCATAACATTCTTCATTATCCCTAGTATCTGTTATAGCATTCACAAATCAAATCGTACGCGAATCCTTTCTTGGGATTATGCCGAATCCCTACGAAGCCTCCCGCCACTTTCGTAAATCCGCCACACTCTGTCGAACTCCATGTCTATTCGCTCCCGAGTGTTTTTCCCTTAATACTTTGGACCACGCATTCATCGGGAGCTGAGGTATCGAGGACCTCGGTTTTTCTTCCGTCTTTAGCGGGAGAAGAGTTGCGTGGCCGCGGTACTGGGAGGAGATTAGGAGGGATAGGGGAAGAAGGAGGAAGAGGAGGAAAGAAGGGGGGAAGAGATGGCAGGGGAATATACACTTCCCAATGGGCTCACCCTGGGAATTGCGAACGAGCCAGAGGGAAAGCGGTAAGATGTGGAATTGGAAAAGAGGAAGAGGTGGAAGGATTCCGGGTTCGATCGGAATTGGGTTTGGCAGTGAGTTCGACGGGGAAGGTGGGAAATCCCCCTTCGATTTCGAGGCACGTTTCCCACATCCCGTTTTCTCACGCCTCTATGGACAAGGAAACAAGAGCGCTCGCCACGATCTCACCTCCTCCCGCATCCTTGCCTCCTTGCACTTCTCCCAGTGCCAGCTTTCCTTTCCCGTCTCCCATTATCATCTCCCTTCTCCCCATTCACGCTCCCCCGAATCTCTCCGCTACGTTTTTTCTGCTCAACTCTCCATTTTCCCTCTATCCCTTTTCTCTCCCTCTTTTCTCTGTCTCCCTCCTTTCTCTGTCTCCCTCCTTTCTCTCCTTCTCCACAATCTTCCATGCTCATATTGGCCATTTACCTTATATCCCCAACGCGTTTTCGCGTCTTCAGCCCATTCCTTCATCTTCCCCTCGATTCTCCTTTCATTCCTATCTCCACCCTTTGCGTCGTCACCCTCTTTACCCCTGCTTTTACTCTCCCATTCACCACTTCCAATCTCTCTCTCTCTCTTCTTCATCGCCTCTCCCAAATCTTCCTCTTCTCCACTCTCATCCCGTCTCATCCACGGCTATCTCCTCGTCCTTCTCGACGAGTACTTAATACTCTCTCTCTCTCTCTCTCTCTCTCTATATATATATATATATATATATATATATATATATATATATATATCTCCAATCTCTCACTTCTTTCCCACGAGCAGCGCAGGGGCGGAGCAGTGAAGAAAATCAGCGGCCCTTGTCGATGCAAATGTCTCGACAGCGATTTTGGCGAGTGCTCGTCTCTTGCGATAAGGGTATCCAGTGGACAAGGGATACGAGATATGGAAGCGAAGATTGGAGGATGGGGTTGATGGTGGAAAGGAGATAGAGTAAGAGAGAGAGAGAGAAAGAGAGAATGTCAGAAAGTGGCTCTCCAACAGCGTCCACGTGTTTCTCCCTCTATCTCGGTTTCCTCCTCCTCTCTCTCTCTCAACCTCTTTTTTTTTTTAGCACCCTCCACATCATCGCCCGGTCCCTTCCCAGAGGAATTCTTTATTTTCTCTCCTTTCCGCTGACGAACTCGATTCTCAGAGTGCCACTGCATTAAGTCAACGACACATGGGAGTGCCTACCGCGTCCGCCTCCGCCTATACGCAAAACCAGGTCCGCCTTCCCGCCTCCGCGGTCCTACGTATCCCCCACCCCTCGCTTTCCGGCCATTACCCCGCCGCCGCTCCCCCCCCCACCCCCCGCCCTCCCCCCAACCCCCCTCCCCCGCCCTCCTCACTCTCTGCCAAAGCGCCAGGAGGCGGAAAAGATGCGAGTGTAGGAAAGAGGCTGAAAGTTTTAAAACGCGAGGGAGTGACAGAATAGATGTGAGAGCGTGCAATCGCAGATGAAAGAGCGAAAGATTTGCGTGTCGGTGTTGAAGGGAGGTCGGGTCGGTGTGTGAATGAGGCAAATGTCACCGGTGAGGGAAGAACCTTGAGTTAGGACGTTATTGCGGTCTGGTGAAAGGTATAGGAGGAGGTTAGAGCAGTATCGGTGATGAGAAGAAGAGAGAAGAAGAGAGCTTACGGGGAATAGAGGGAGGGGAAGGGGATAATAATAAAGGAGATTGGAAGGAGGACGAAGGGAGGGAGGGAGGGGAGAGTAAAGAGCCGGGTTCGGATTTCGCTAGGGGTCACGGAGTTGAGATATAACCAGGAGGAGGGGAAAAGGATAGTGGGGAAGTTGATGCGAAGAGAAATAGGAGGGAAGAAGAATGGGAGAGAAAGGAGTGGCGAGAGGTGTGACGGGAGAGGGGATATGTAAATGGAGTGGAAGATAGGAGGAGGCGGGAAAGGTTTTTGGGAAATGGGATGAATAGGAGAGAGAAAGTAAGCAGGAGGTGGGGAAGGGGAGTGGGAGTTAGGAGATTGGGAGTGAGATGGAGGGATAGGAGAGAGAGAGAGAGAGGAAGACGGATACGTAAATGGGTGATATGGGAAGAAGGGTTAGAGTAGTGCGAAGAGAGGTGACAAGAGAGAGAGGGAGGGAGAGAGAGAGAGATCGTGAGAGAAAGAGAGAGGTTGAGAAATGAGTTTTTCCGAAAAGTAAAGCAACACGACATGTGGAAAACAAGTTCACCTTCTCCCTCTCGTGCCTATTGTGCTTAAATGTTGAAGTTTTGTTTTTGACCGCGGAGCATTAATATAACACAGTTTTAAGAATCAGCATCAAAGAAAAGTATATTCATCGATATTTTTCTAAAGCAGTTTAGACATTAAGTTGGACCTGCTTGCTCAAATTTCAACTGTCGTGCAATGTAGTACAATTTTGTTATACTTTATCCAAGGTTTAAAAAATTTAACTCTAAAAATTCTATAAAATGTAGTTTCGTTTGGTCAGGGAATTTGCGAAAAAATTTAAAAATCTTATAAAATGATGCAGATAAAATATACTTAAGTATCTTGCACGAAAATGTCGTGGAAATTACATCTCATTTTTGCCTTTATCCTGAGTAAATGCCGCTAAGTGTAACCTGAATTTAATAATGAGATTTCTTATAAAGTTTGAAAGATATTTCCCACTCATAAATATTGGCAAAATGTACTTGATAAATTTTGGAAGATCTTATACTTACACCATGTCATTTTTTTCCTGGAATAAAGTTTTGATTTGATTATTGCAATTCCAGCGTCCCGCGTTATACTTTTATGATGACTATGGATTGATATGGATGTAGTGAACTTTAATGTGTTCATTGCGATTGGCCCTTTTTAATGCTTGAGACTGACTGATATGGAAATAAACAAAGGTTGAAATAAATATCCATATAATAGAATAACATTATGTAAGCATTCATAAAATAGATAATGGATTGAAGGAATTCTTCATGAAATTTATTGTTTTAAATTTTATAAATATGTGATTTATTATCATCATTAATTAATTTTGACTGATTTTGTTGAAAAATATCATTGACTATTTTCAAAAAAATTGCGAAAGTTTGTTTTTGAGTCAAAATTAAAAGATGAAACAAGGAAATGAGAATTACAGTTTTGTTTCTACTCGGGTTTTAGTTTTACAGGGGAAAAAATCAATAAAACTTTATTTACTCTCTCTGGCCATTGAAACTTATGCGTAAGTTCCATCTTTCCACTCTTTTGAAGGTGTTCCAGGAACAATGGCTAGTTTTTGCTACGCAAAAACTTTTTTGACCGCACTCGACGGAATGCAATTTCAGTTCACTCTACAAACTCAAGCGCTTTGTGCTTTTCTAATTATATTTTCGTTTAATAGAAAAGAACGTGCTTTGCGGGTAAATATTTCGAGTTATATTTCATGCCAGGCAACCGCTGAATAATCAAGGCGTCCGCTAAATTAAATGATTTATGGCGACAAAAAATTTTACGCCGCAGAATAACTGAGGTTGGAATTTATTGTGGCGTTCATTATGGCGGATATTGCGACGCGTGTAGCCAACTTGAGATATACGATGGTGCCGTGGTGCACTCCATCCGGGTCGCTCTTCACCAGTCTCTGTCTGCGTCGTTAGCCCTTTCGCCCTGACAGATCCATTTGTTTCTACTCTCTTCCTCTCAACCTTTTCCCATCTTCTATCCTTTCCCCCATACACCCCAAATCCCAATCTGCGCTCACTTTGAGAGAGGGCCGATTTTTGTGACCGTTCGGACATTCGTACTGGATAAGCCGTGCCGCTGCACGCCTATGCGGTATACCACAACTCTAATATCTATTAGGTGTGTGGCTAGTACTGACTTTCCAGTTGCCCATTTTGCTTGTTTATTGAAATAAAGCGGAATGCTAATGAGAGAGGTAAAGGGTTACTTTGTATACATTCTTTCCCAAATTAAAATGAAGGACATTGTACCGTAATTACCGCATCAATCCGTCTAAATACACCTAACCCAATTACAATAATCCTTCTTCCGATTGCAAAACGTAGCGTTACGTAAATCCTCTTTGCTTATTGACGACAGGAGAGAAACAGCTCAATATCTCTCTTTTTCTCCGTCTCGTAATTTGCAGAAGATTATTTACGAGCGTATTTTTTTGGTGATTTCTTTCGTCGTTTTATTTTCCGGCGTTTGCTCTGGGCTGTCTTTTGGAGCACGCCATCGTAAAAGCTCATTCTGGACGATTTTTTGGCGTATATTCAACTATTGCCGGCTCTCAAGGACTCGCACATTCTAGCAGAAAGAGAGAGAGAGAGGGAAACCCTTTTGCCCCGGCATTAATGAGCAACCCTACGCCACGCACCGGAGGTCAAACGCGACTTCCCAAGGACGGTAGAAATGGGAAATAATTTCTGCTCTTGTCCAAAATAACTTTATACTCTCATGAATAATACTTGAATATCGGTAAGAAATTATTTCAACGCCTCTTGGATGCATTTAATCAAATTAATATGGAATAATTTAAAGCGTCAGACTCATGAAATGAAAATCGGTTGACCGAGCTATTAAAATAAAGTGAGGTTCTTAATGACACGTGATTTACGCCTAATATATTCTTTTATGAATGTGAAACACGAGTTTGTATGTTATGGGGACTTTCTACGTTCGTCCGTTGCGTATTAGTTTAGGACAATCTTCATGGTTATTATTCTACCAAATGTACTCAATTTACTATAAACACTAATCGGAGCATCTTTCATTTGTGGCAGGTATGTCAAACTCGCATCTGAGTCTCATTAGAGCGATGGATATTGTAGGAGGACACGAGTTTGAAAAATATACTTCTTCTAGAAGATCGGACGATTGTTTTTCGATTAAAAACAGTTATTTAGAAAACTATAAAAAAATCTTGTTTCCTTTTCACAAAAATAAAATATTTACACAAAATATCGAACGGCTCAGTTAAGAAAAAATAGCATTCAATTGACAGTAAGACACAGAAACGGACGTCAGTTTTAAATGCCTGACTTATGGAGATTAAACAGTTTTTGATTTTGAAAATGAAGACAGACTTTGGCGCGTCGCTAAATCCAGCAAAAGTGTAGTTTAATAGAGCCGCACTGAAGGAAAGTTGGCAAGATGGTTACTTAAAAAAATGTATTCCACAAACCGAATTTTGTTTATTGTTGTTACAAAACTACCAGATGCATTGCTGCAGATAATGAATAATTAAAGTTTAAAAATTGTATTTATTATATCTTAAAAATTGGCAAAATCATATCATCTAGAATATATAATATTCGTTTGGTACAATACATGAAACAAGATCGAACGATAAAAATAAAATTGTTCTTAAAAGCTTTATTTATACTAATGAATATTGCAATATTTAATATTTTACAGTTCAACATAGTCGCCATATCTAGCAATGCGTATTTCAAGTCGATTTCCTGTCTCTTTGAAAACGTTCTTGGACTGCTGTTGAGTAATGTTATCAATTGCATTATATGCATCGTTTTGCATATAACTGCGGAAAATAGGAGTATATGGAGAACCAAGTTTAACCTAGAATAATCACGGACCTGTCAACGGACAGACTACCTATGATGATGATGATATATATATATATATATATATATATATATATATATATATATATATATATATATATATATATATATATATATATCATCATCATCATCATCAGCCTTTTTCAGTCCACTGACGGACGAAGGCCTCCCCCAGACTCTTCCAGTTTTCCCTGTCAACTGCCTCCCTCCTCCAAGTTTGCCCCAAGAACTTAACAAGCTCTCTGTCCCACCTGTCTTTCGGTCTTCTTTTTGGTCTCTTGATGTTTCTTGGGATCCATTCGATGACACTGGACGTCCAACGCTGGTCATTTCTTCTAGCAATGTGGCCTGCCCACTGCCATTTTAACACCTTCACTCTTCTAATCACGTCACAGACTCCCGTCTTCTTTCTTACCCAGTCGTTCCTCTTGCGGTCTCTTCGGGTGATCCCTAACATGCATCTCTCCATGCCCCTCTGTGTTGTTTGCAGGCGCTGTATCATTCTGGCATTCATGGTCCATGTTTCACAACCATATGTCAGAACAGGCAGAACACATTGGTCATACAGTCTCCTTTTTAGGAAGACTGGAATATTTGATTTAAAGATGTTCGCATTCTTGCCAAAAGCACTCCATGCCATCTTCACTCTCCGGTTGATTTCTCCAAGAAGCGAACCATCAGTAGTGATGAGTTGACCTAAGTAAACATAGCTGGTTACTTCTCCAAGTTCTGCTCCGTTGATATGTATCTTCTCAGAATTTGTGAAGGAGTTGTACATAACCTTTGTTTTATTAAGATTCATCTTAAGTCCAGCTTCTCGGCTTGCTTGCTCAAGCTCTTCAGTTCTTCTAAGGAGCTCTTCTGGGCTTCCTGCGAACAGTATGATATCATCTGCAAAGCGCAGGTGACTCAGATATTCTCCATTTACCTTTATGCCTTTTTCCTCCCAGTCTAGCCTTTTGAATACTTCCTCTAGAGCTGCTGTAAATAACTTAGGGGACATAGTATCTCCTTGTCTCACTCCCTTTTCGGCCTTAAAGGCACTCGTCTCTTCATGCAGCTGGACAGATGTTGTCGCATTTTCGTAGATATTCTTGATCAAGGTTATGTACGTTTCTTCTACTCCTTGTTTCTTTAGTGCACGTAACACCGACGAAGTTCGGACAGAGTCGAATGCTTTCTCGTAGTCGATAAAGCACATACATAGAGGTAATTCATACTCGTTGGTCCGACTGATTACCTCTCTCACGACTTGGATGTGGTCCATCGTGCTATACCCACTGCGAAATCCAGCTTGCTCTCTGGGTTGGGCAGCATCAAGATGGTTTTGAAGGCGCATAGTGAGTATTTTGGTGAATATTTTGTAGACTGTTGGGAGTAGGCTGATCGGTCTGTAGTTATTCAAGTCTTCTTTGGAACCTTTCTTGTGCAGAAGGATAATACATGCGTGGTTCCATGTTTCTGGTATCTTTTTCTTCCTCAGACAGGAATTAAAAATCTTAGCGAGAATTGTTTCCGTATGATTCCCCATTGCTTTGAATACTTCCGCTGTGATACCATCCATTCCAGATGCTTTTCCATTCTTCATACTTCTGATTGCGTGTCTCACCTCTTCCGGAAGGATACCTGGGACCTCTTCGGTGGGCATGTTTGCATCATCATTTACTTCATCATTTCCTAGAGGATCCTCATACAGCTTGGTGTAAAATTCTTGTACCCGTTTCAGGATCAGTTTCCTACTATGGGTTATGGAGCCGTCTTCTAGCATCAAGGCCACCAGCTGTCTCTTTCCGATCGAGAGATGTTGCTTCATTTTCTTGTAACTTCTATTGTTTTCTATGGCTTTCTCGATTAGTTCATAATTATATTTTTTCACATCTTCCTTGATGCACTTCCTTATAGTTTTGTTTAGTTCTGCAAAATGGATCATTTCTTTAGGATCATTAGTAATTAACATTTTCCTTCTTTTTTCCATCAGCAGTCTTGTTTTTTCAGTCAACTTTTTCTCTGGCTTTGTTTTAACTGTTCCGCCTATTTCTTCAGCAGTTTCCTTGAGTATCTCTATAAATTGGGATTCAACTTCTTGGTCTTCCAGTGCACTGAATCGATTTTTCAGTTGGAGCTGAAATTCTTCTTTTCGTTCTTTTAGCACCTGCGTGTTGATAATAGACTTAGGCTTCTTCTTTATAAGCTTCTGTCTTTCTAACTTTGAGTTGAATTTTATTCTGCATCTTACCAAGCGATGGTCGCTTCCAGTTTTAAACTGGTTGAGGACGGAACAGTCTTCAGCCAATTGCTTCTTATTTACTAGTATGTAGTCAATTTCGTTTTTGGTACCATTGGGTCCTTTCCAGGTCCATTTTCTATTGGATTCTTTTTGAAGAAAGAGTTCATTATATATAGACTAGTACATTCAGCAAAGTCTACAAGGCGGTCCCCTCGTTCATTTCTGTCTCCATAGCCCCATTTTCCAACTGCGCTGTCGTCTTCCTTTTGTTCTCCTACCTTGGCATTGAAATCACCCATGACCACTTTTAGATGGCAGCTTCCTTTGTCGTGCAGTTCTCCAACTTCTTGGTAAAAATCTTCCACTTCCTCATCCGAGTATGATGACGTTGGCGCATAAACTTGGACTATTTGAAGTTGATATCTTTTATTTATTTGAAGCACTAGTCTAGCTGCCCGCTCGGATGAACTTTCCATTTCCACGATATTATTCTTCAATTTTTTGTTGATGATGAATCCATATATATATATATATATATATCAAGGTGGCAACAAGGTGTTGGAGGAAGCCCAGTGTACACTTACCTAGACTGGAGAACCGCTGGGGGTGCTGAGGACACACGAAAAACACAAAAACAACACAAATATGGAGCTTTCGGGCTGACACCCTTCCTCAGCGACGGAGAGACGTACTGAAGAAGGGCGTCAGCCCGAAAGCACCATATTTTGTTTTTGTGTTTTTCGTGTGTCCTCAGCACCCCCAGCGGCTCTCCAATTTAGATAAGTGTCCACTGGGCTTCCTCCAACACCTTGTTGCCACCTTTATTATTACCTTTCCTTTTCTTTAAGCTTATATATATATATAGGTATATGTGTGTGTATATATATATATATATATAAGAGGTAGGAAAAGGTTTCAGCTAGTAGACGACTTGAAAGGGAAAGAGAGCTATCAAGACATGAAGAAAACTGCGGAAAATAGGAGTTTATGGAGAACCAAGTTTAACCTAGAATAATCACGGACCTGTCAACGGACAGACTACCTATGATGATGATGATGATGATATATATATATATATATATATATATATATATATATATATATATATATATATATATATATGTATATGTGTGTATAAATATCTGCGTTAATTTAGTTCGAGTTCTTCCTTTAGTCTTCTAGCCGTTTTCCCTTAATTATACCATTTCCAGCTATTTATCATTCACTCGTTAAAAAAAAACGTGAGACTGCATCCATTTGTTCAGAATTCATATGCACGTAAAATGAGAAATCGAGGAAAAGAGAGAGAGAGAGGAGGGGGCGGGAGATAGAGAGAGGAGGGGGCAGGAGAGAGAGAGAGGAGGGGGCGGGAGAGAGAGAGGAGGGGGCGGGAGGGGGAGAGAGAGAGAATTGGAAGTAGAAACAATCATTGCAACGCTAATCGTATTCCTTAACCACTGTCCTAGCTCTCAGGAGCAAAATATAAAACGTCCGTGGAAGCGAGAGGTGAACACACAAGGTGGGCTAACAGTAGTTCGGAGGTGGAGGTGTAATGCCGTCGACTCGATAGGAAACGTACGCTTCAATCTGTGAGAGGGCATCCGTCGTGGGGACGGCTGGGATATCCACTCTCCCCCTGGCGACATAAGGACGGAAGGAGCGGAGGGCGTGGGAGGGGCGGCGGAGACGGACGGCGGATGGGAAAGGTGATGGGGAATATAGAGAGGGAGGGCAAAAGGGGCGGGCGGGAGGATGGTGGGAGGGCGGGGGGGGCGGTCTGCGCCGCCGTCCCGCGGCCGAGGCGCTACACCGCGTCCGCATTCAAAGGAAGGAAGAAAGAGACCTACTCCTTGGGAGCCCGTGGGTCTTGTCGTCTGCCTCGCGACACTTGCTTTGTCTCACGCGGCCTTTGAGCGGTCGCAAAGCGGCGTGTTGTCTGACTCCGGAGCGCTCTGGTGGCCGCGCTTTTCCACCGCTCCCCCTCCCCTCCATTCATTTCTCTCTCTCTCTCTATCTTCCTAGTTTTCCATCTGCAGCCCTTTCTCACCCATTTCTCCCTTTCTTCTTCTTCCCTGGGAGGCGCGGCGTTTGGTGCTGCGGCGAGATTCTATTCGAACTAGCTCGTCCTCTCTCTCTCTGCGTCTGCGGGATCTGAAGCGAGAATAAGGGACGATTGATGGAGCGAGGAAAGGGATCGCGCCGTTAGAGCGGTGCATGTCAAGAGTGCGACGACGAGGAGACGCCTTTCATGTGGCGTCGTTATGTGTCTGCGGCACACTTTGCCCTCGCCGCGGCGGATGCTGTGCGGATAAAGGATTCGACGGATTTAAGGGAGAGAGAGGGATATTGGGCCTTTTCTCGTTTCTATCGAGGCGGAGTGAAAGGAAGCAGTCGGTCTTCTCTTACATAAGTGCACTCTTGCGACGATAATTATACACATATTATATATTTTATATGCTTAGTATGGAATACAACAAAATGCCGGCACAAAGTCATATATCATTGCGATTATATGTTCCGATATATAATTCGTACTTCAGTCTCCAAGCCAAAAGATAAACCGAATATAAATGTCGTTATTGCGATAACGCTGCCTCACATTGATCCCAGATTTAAGCAGACTGTTTTGGGAGGATTAGTTGAGGGATTAATGTTCGTCTCATGATGGCTGCCTATATATATATATGTGTGTGTGTGTGTGTGTGCCTGTGTGTGTGTATATATATATAAATACACACACACATTCCTATGACCTCCTAACCTCGACCATCGATGATATAGTATATTAATACGATATCATCGAATATAATAATTAAAATTCAAGTAATCAAATGTTATAACAAAGTGCATATAATCATTTTAGAAAATCCCATGTCAGCATTACCACCCTTTCAATCTTATTGGTTATTCACCATTGCGGAATTATCATTGATGACGGCTGCTTTGTAACCAAAGTGCACATGGTTTTCTCAATTTTAGAGGCTATTGCAGTTATCCATTTTAACAAATGAGATTATACTATTTTATTTTCAATACGTTATAAATATCAAACTTAATGATATTTGCATTTTTTTTCTCGGTAATATGGCAATCCTGACTGACTGGTATGTTATTTCATGCATTATTTCAGTTTTGGTGAAATTCGCAGAACAGTTTGAGTACGACGACTCAGATATAATACGTTCGTCTTGTATAAAAGAATTTTATATATAAAACTCAAAAATGTGTGTTCATTCGATAAGGCCTTGCAATAGAAAAGATTTGACGATTATGTACTTTCTTTGAAAACAAGAACAAACATATCATAATAAAATGATCCAAAATAATTTTTCTTGTTCAACAAATTATTAAATAAATCTTTACTAGGGTTAGTTTTCAAGTTAGCCTAGCAATAAACCGTCATTTTTTGTCTCCAGCAAAACAGCGACCCATATCTGATGACTTGACACGAGTAGTATTTCGTTTCCGCATTTCATTTTGACAAAAACCTTAAATTCGTAATTTAATCCAAATATGTACAGCGGCACAATGCCTGAAATATGCGTACAGTCACCAACAATGAAACGGAAATAATTCATCGGTCGCTTTTTCCTTAGAAGGAACTGATCGTATAACGGGAGCATTGTTGTTGTTTGAGTATTCAAACGACCCGAAAAATTCTCCAAAGATCGCGGAATGAAATAACGACTTCGTGTAGCATTTATAGTAATGCATTTTATTCCAGTTTAATAAATGATGAAATTTAAGAGACTATATCGAAATAAATAGAATATCTTTCGATTATGATAACAGATTTTTTTTATTCGCTCGAGTTTGAGGGAAGGCTGTAGAATGGAGCGAATCGTCGAAAGAGACTCATGGAGAGTTAAGGGTTACGGGAAGAGTATGAGCAGGTGGAGGGGGAGGGAAGGAGATGCTTTGATGAAAAACCCTCTCTCCACCCTCTTATCCTCCTCCTTCATCTCCCTCCCTCCCTCCCTCTCCCTCTTTGCGACTCCGGAGCGGAAGAGCAGTCGCAGGTGGGAGGGTTTGGCCGGATCGGTGCGGTGCGATTCTCTGATGGAACGAGCGAGGGGAATAGTCTGACGCGAGGGTGCCCGTGGGTGGGTGGGGGGAGGAGGTGGGAGAGGGAGTGGGGGGAGGGGGAGGAGGTGGGAGAGGGGGTGGGGGAGGGGGGCGGGAGTAAACTGAAGGCAAGAATTGTTGTCGGAGAGAAATTCGATGCGAGAGAAAGGTCGATAGTTCCCTTGATATTCCGTCGCTGGAGAGAATGAGCTGGGGCCGAGCTTACGACCAAAGGGTTCTTTGCGGGCGCGGGGGAACAGCGGAGGACGGGTGGGGAAGGGGGCGAAGAGAGAGAGAGGGTTGGAGGGCGTGGTTGTGCGACGGCGGAGGCGAGGGTTTGCGGGGAGTAGGGAATATGGAGATGGGAAACACGCGGCGGACGCTTTAACCGGAGTTGTTCCCTGTGGTTGACGAGAATTGGATGAGGTGACCCGAAGGGAATGTGTGTGTGCGCGGGCTCACGCACGTGCAAACATATTTAGATAGAAACAACAAAAATGTTTGACCGATCGAAAAAACTTTCAATCCACTGAGATTTAACTGAATTAATATATGTAAATGCGATATCGAAAATCCAAATTCATGAAGCCGAGGCAGTGTACGGATTTATAGGAAATATCGGATTTTGAATCCGTGGAGCTACATTGTGTTTTAGTATTCTCCGTTCGAATACGATGAATATATCTGTCGAAAAATCTCAGAATATGTTTATAGTATAATATAGTGAATTAAATTATCATTCTTTCTTTGCCTTTTAATTTTGTTGTATAATGTTCTTAAAAATAAAATTACGTATGTAGGCGATCTGCTTGTCATCGATCCTCAACTGTTGACAAAAATTGCTGTATAACCTCGAAAATGTATGAATTGACGCTGAAAAAATATTACGAGAATGAAACCGAAAACATTTCTGAATTTAATTAATAACATATTTTCGTCAAAAACAGTAGAGAAGAACGATCGATTACATAAATTGAGCGCTTGGCGTTTGAAACTGGATATTAAAAGAACGTCACCCTAGATCATATTTTGGATACGCCATTATTATTTTTAACGGAGACATGACGCGTAAACTAAGATAGCTCATATTAAACATGTTGGCTAACTTCGGAAGCCTGACGATAGAATGTAAAAAGTTTTAGGCCTTTTGAGTTTCAGGGTTTGATTTTCAAGGCACCTCTTTATAAATAAGGTGTAACCTAAATGATATAATTGATAGAGGATCGAAAATATTCGGCGCTTGACCAGTTACGTAGGCATAAAGCGGGTTTATTTAGGAGACCAATATGAAGGTATGTCTAACTTACACTCGCTGTTGCAGCAAAAGTGATACATTTCACCCGTTCCTCACGTCTTCTTTGAATTCTACGCCATTGGTTGTGTATCCACTGGATACTCTTTTCATTCTTCTCTGCATTTGTATTCATGTTTTTATGCCCGTGTGTGAGGAATAACAAAGTGTTTAGAGGGATGTGAGAGACCCAGTAGGTGCGGGAAGAGGTGATGGAGATGAGATTCAAAGAAGTTTTCAGAGCGAACAGTCTTTCGCCCTCCTTTAGTCAGCAAAGAGGATACCACCCCTGGATCTTATCTTCGCCCGCTCAAGAAAAAACAAAGACCGCAGGCTTTGAAAACTTTATACGCGCAGCAGCTCTTTCTGTGAGAGGATCGCTTCCATCTCTTTCAATACTTGCCTGACTCGATGTTTATATAAACTTTTCTCTCACACCTATGAATGAATATTTAAAAAAAATACAAACTCAAAGCTGTGCGTATGTCTACATATAAACTAACGCAACCTCCAATTTGTCGTACTTACAAATAACTTTGTGGACATTCGATAAAAATTGGGCAAGTGGGACTGACCGTTAAAAATTTGATAAACAAAAAAAATGAAGGCCGCCTTAGGTTTGAATTGTAATTCTTGATGGTTGAATCGAATGAATAAAGAGTTCCAGCGTTTCAAAAAAATACTCTCATTGTAGGTTTGAGAAAGGCAAGGGAAAATATGAGCGCGAGGAGGGAGAAGAGGAGATATGAGCTCAGAAAGAGAGAAATGAAAAAGACTGGATGAATGATTTGGGAGGTGGGGCTTTGGGCGTTGGAAGAAGACGTCAGAGAGATAGAGAGAGAGTGAGATAAGGAAGAGGAGGAGGGTACTGAAAGAAAGAGAGAGGACGAATAAGGGGTGACAGGAGTCGTGATAGGGACGGCGGAGGAACAGGGAGAGAAATTTAGGGTAGGGCGATAGATAAATGAGAAGGGTGATAGGTTCCATCGCATTAAGAATCCCCTTCCATCCTCCGAAACTACAATCTATTTCCCTTGCCCCGTAGTTGTTCGACTCTTATTGTCCGCACATTTCACTTTCTTGTATAACAATCTGTTATCGATCGGCATCCTTTTCTTTCGTCGAATTTTCGCCGTCTTGCACATTTATTTATATCAAAAGGCATTAAAATTGATCGGAGCTGGACGAAAAATGCTTTGTTTTCGCTTATAGTTCATACTAGCTGAAAGTACCCGTCGTTGATCGGGAACACGTCTCACAACCTAGACTACACTCCCTTCTCCCGCTCTTGTTTTTTGTCGATATCTCAGTAACTGTTCGTCCTATCAAAACTTTTTATAGGACAAAAACGATCCAAAGTCTAATTTACAACAACTTTTGTTATATGCATTTTTGCTTTAAAAGCAATGGTAACCGAGATTTTGTGAATTTTATGGTTGGCGCCCACCCCCCACAACCCCTCTTCCCGGTAAGAATTTCCGGATGCCATACACCCTAGATTCTAAGTTGGGCTGACCTAAAGATAGGTTCCAGGTTTCATGAAAATCTGACTTTCCGTTTTGGCGTAATAATGGAACAAACAGACAGACAGACAAACAAACAGACACCAAGTCTGTAAATTGCTGTAATCATCGTCATTTCACACTAAATGCACAATAAAAGTGAAATTCTGAAAAAAACTAATGTACAGACAGACATCAGAATTTTATTTATAGAGATAGGTTATTAATGGAAAAACAGTGAGCGGTCTACGTCGAATTACGTTTCATAGAAACGAGAAGAGTTTCTTTATGATTGGTTATTATTTTACTTCCGCACAACCATACAGGATCTGCATCCGAGCGTTCTATTCAGCGATATATTCCCTCTTTTTTGCCTTTTAATGTCACTTCCATCTATCTTCCCTCTCTCTTTCCCTATCTTCATCTCTCTTTCCTTCGTTCTTTCCCTTCTTTAACCCATTTTCACCTTTTTTAGGCGCGTTTCGCTAACAGTGTGAGCGCCTATTATCGTCGGTCGGTCGGTCCGTCCGTCCGTCCGCGTGTACGTTCTCGGCTTCTATTGAACGGATTTTCATGAAATTTGACATTAAGGACTTACAATCAAATATAATACGAAAATCTCAAAAATGAATCACGTACGCCAATCAGGGGTACCACTTTACTGGTGAGAAAAAATAAAATTTTCGTCATATCTCGTAAAGCATTGCTCATATCAAAATATTTTTCAAATATAAGTTGTAGAACTGGTAAAGTAGAGTATTTCTTTTGCTATACATTATTATCGTAGGAGTAGCCGTTATTAAGAAAATCATACAAGAAAGTCTTAATTCGAGTTGAACTAAGAAAATTTCTTGCATTGTTATTTCATCATTGTTGCTAAAATATACAATCTCAGAAAAATACCTTTGGTTTCCTTACGTGTGCATGCAGTATTATTTAGTAGGAAGAAAATGGACTATTTATGATGAAGAAAAGAACTTTCAAACGCTATTTCCCTTACGTACAGGTATAGCATTTCTTTCTAATACTCCATACGCTGTACACTTTCCTCACTTGTTCTTTTTTGAATAACTCAAAACACGAAAGAAATATTTGGGTAAGGGGGGAAATTTAAGAATATCAGGAGGGGAACGCGAGACGATGATTATTATACATTAATTTTAGCCAGTAGAAGTACAAAATTTTTTTAAATGTTTTGTATTATAGTTTTCGAAACATGGTACAACACATAAAGGTACTTCACATTGTTTGCACCAATAACTTGCTTCTTTTCTCTTTATTTATTTCATTTTTTTTGAGATGCAAACCACACACCTTTTTCCTGAATGCGACTGAATAGACGTACAGCGATGGTGTTTCTATAGATGGTTGTCTTGCCCTCTTTGCTTTTGGTTTACTTTCACTGTATTTTTCTCTCCTGGCATTCACTAGCTTAAAATTTAGGTGACTCAATTACTCACGTTTTTTGTATATTACATTTGCAATAAAATTGTTATATCCAATAAATGGTGAAACATTTTCACGTAATATTTTTAATGTCTTCCTGGCAGTAGAGTAGGTGACGATGCACTGGTCTGCAAGTTTGACTCCTCCCATCCCTTTGCTGCAGTTAATACTCATTAGAGGTTTAATTTTTTGCCAGCTAAAATATCAATATTAACCAAAGATTTCCGCTTTTTAGAAGAAAGCCTAATACTCTTAAAAGCGATATCTCTGTGCAAAATCAACATGATCACGGAGAATACCTAATATTTTTGTAGGAAAAAGTTCACGCATACATCAGATAACACAACGCGGACACCAATAGGTGTTAATATGTAATAGGTAAGTTTAACTTGTGTAACCGGTTAGAGTAACCAGCTGAGAGCAAAAGAAATACACCACGAAGCTTAAAAGCAGTTCACAAGCATCCATTGAAAACACAGGTTGACGAGTATAAGCGGTCGACGCAGTTAGGAGGTAAAGTGTCTGTCAACCAGCTTATCCCAAATAAAATATCGCCGCACGAAACTGATTGTGAGTAGAATTTATTTAATTCAGTGCGGGGATGTAGTTGGCGAATCGTCTTTTACTTGCTATAATAAAACCCATTCGTCCACATTTAACGAAAGGCTTACACTCACTCAACCCATTTATAATTACGTCATATCCAAATTGAAAATTCTGGGCACGCTAATTTTCGTATCAATCGGATACCTTTGTCTGCGACGACCTAAACGCCAGTCAAACAGACCTGAAATTAAAGGAAGATATGGAGGATTTTATTCCTTAGATGAGAGGTACGAACTTTCCTACCTTTGCTTTGGTGTAAACGTTCCAGCGGTGGAAGAAGAAATAAATCCCTTTCCTGCAGCGATGAGAAAAATTCCTCGCACTCAAATATACACGGCACTTCCTCACAGAATGACCATTACACTACACAGGGACGTTCAAAAGGGGGTAAATGAAAAGCACATTGGGGTTGACGAATGAAATAAAGGGTAAAGGTTTGATATTGGAAATTGAAGAAATTGGTGGGAATCACAAGCCGTATCACCTGTAATGGCAAGAGAAAAAAATTCACTGGTACTACCTAAACACGATAGGAGATACGTCTTAAATAGACTTAAGGCTAGGAAAACCATTCATTTAGCATATATTGCAATAATTCTCCGTAGACATCATGAAACTGCTTTGATTCTCGCGAGAATTTAAAAATTATATTATAATTTTACAAAAAGAACATTTATTTAAGATTATAGATTGCTTTTATTCACGCGAGAATTTAAAAATTATATTATAATTTTACCAAAAGAACATTTATTTAAGATTATATATTGCCTTAATTCGGCGAATAAATTTGCCAAACGTTCATAAAATACATATCTTTAGAGGCTGCCTCGCCTTCTCTTCGAAGCAGACTGACCGGTGATATATAGCAATTATATGCTCATGAAAATTACACTAGTCTTCCTTTTTACAAACTTTTACTTAACTTCCCTTGGTATTTATTTATTTATTTGACACGTAAAACTGCGATTAAATCGAGAAAATATCGAGATAGTAACTCTAAATTTGGCAAGAATGCTCGATTCACATATTTTAAGGTGATGACGAAAATAAATCCCGAAAAAGTCCTGAGTTCGACTCCAAGGAAGGCATTTACATTTTACATAACGTAACACTTAAAAATGGACTTTTTGACGTGCAGGCTTTCATTCTTTTTTATTTAGATTAAAATTAGAAAGAAACTATGTACGTACAATCTTCGGATATGAACCATTTTGAAGAAGGCATTATAAAGTTTCTTATTCTGTTCATCTTTTTAGGTGCGTTTCGCTTCCAGCGTGAGCGCCTATTGTCGTCGTCCTGTCCGTCCGTCTGTCTTTTTGTCTGTCCGTCCGTCCGCATGTTTGTTCTTGGCTTCTACCCAACGGATTTTCATGAAATTTGATATTAAGGGCTTAAAATCAAAGATGATAAGAAAATCGCAAAAATTAACGGCGTAAGACAATCAGGGGTACCACTTTACTGGTGACGAAAATGAACTTTCCGTCATATCTCATAAAGTATTGCTCATATCAAAATATTTTTCAAATAAAAGTTGTAGAACTGGTAGAGTATTTCTTTCCCTGTATATTTTTATCGTAGGAGTTGCCGTTATCAAGAAAATCAAACCAGAATGTCTTAATTCGAGTTGAACTTTGAACATTTCTTGCATGGTTACTTCTTCATTGTTGCTAACATAAACAACCTCACAAACAAACGTTTAATTTCCTTACGTGCGAATGCACTATTTTTAAATAGGAAGAAAATGGATTATTTATGATGGAGAAATGAAGTTTAAAACGCTATTACCCTTACGTATAGGTATATCATTTCCTTCTAATACTCCACTGCACGAAACGCGCCCATTTGTAATACGTTGTACACTTTTCTAACTTCTTTGTTTTATCCTCTTTTTCTCTGGCGCTGCTTTTTTTATTAAGCTTCTTTTTGTCAATCTCTCTCTCTCCTGCCTTTTTCCTTTACTTCCTCTTCTTTCACCCTCTTCCTCTTTTCTCCTTCCTTTCTTTCCCTACCCTATTCCTTCTCTTGATATTTGCCTTAGCCCAGCCTCTTTCTCTGTCTTTCCTCATACCTCTCATACTCACTTTTCACTCTTATTTCCCTACATTCTTTTCTCTAAGGCTCCATTTCTTTACCTCCCCCCTTACCTATTTCCACCCTGCCTTGCTATCTATCTATTCTCTTTATGTCTGTCCAAAGAAACTTCTTTGTGGTCGACGTGAGAGTGGGTGCACAGCTCAGCCGCCGTATTCCCTTCCCCTACACCCCCTCGGGGGGCCTTGTCCCGTTGCTGTTCAACAGTCGAATGGAGAAGGGGTTGAATGGGAGGTGGATGAGATGAAGGCGGTGCTTGTGGACCGGCGTTAAAGCCGTTGGGCTAAATTGTTGGGAACCCGCTCATAAGATACCCGTCGAGTGTCCGTATGCATGACGGGCTTAGCACAATGGTCGGGAGAAAGGAGGGAGAAATCTTTCCCGGGCGGTTTTGATATTGGAGATGGCCTTTGCCGAGCGGCGTTTTCGACTTAATCATGCCTCCGTATGGAGGAACATTTTGTTATAGATATAAACTTAAAAAGATACCAAAAATGTTTTCCATTTTGACCTAGTATTTATCCGATGAACAATATTATTTAAAATCGGTTAAAATTAAGGAATAATTATGCAAAATTTTTAAATTATATTACGTTTTGATGAGAAATGGGAATTTTATTTTCAGTTGCAACAAGTTATTATTCTCATTTATCTCATGCTTCTGTAACTTAATTGCTTTGTTCTTATCCAATGGCTCACTGTTTCATTTTATCCGATTAAGCGAGACTGCGTTCATTAAGAAAAATATTTATTCAGTGGAATATTTTACTTCAGTTTTTCCTGTTTTTCGCAATGTGGATCATCAGTCAAATACAAAAGATTTAGCCTAACATTTCAGTTTTTACAAATTTATAAATTTGAATTCAAAGAAGAAATATCAGTTGAAGATTTCTTGACCGAAAAAGAACTTGTTGCAACAAATATTTTTACAATTTCACCTGATAATAAATTTCATAACATTTTAATTATTCTCAAAATTATTGAATTTTGTGACCTTAAAATCTGGGAAAGTTAAAAAACAAAAATATGAGATTTATATACATTAGGAAATAATACAATATTGTTTTCCCGCATTTACTCTCTTCTTATTAATATTTTAGTGTGTATGTTTGTGTGTGTGTGTGTATGTTCTTTATACGTTTTTACACTGTTGAAGCTATCGAACTCAAAAGTTTCATGGGTCACTTTATGGACCAAAGGAAGAACTTGGTATAGGTTTGCTGAGCGTGGGGTCTCTTATACCCCATGGGGTCAATAAAATACTATTTCCATAAGAATTCATGGGAAATCGTGTGAAGAAACCCCAAAATGCCATGCAGCCCTTCACTGATGTGGATATAAATATACCTAAATATTAACTTACGATCACGGGAAATGGCTTATTTTACGCACGAAAGAATGAATATTTTTATTTAGTTCATGTTTTGTCATATTACATGCTAAATCGCTCGTAATCTTCCTTTAAGCGCAAAATTTATCGGTTTAGATGAACATTTTCCAGGCGGCAACAAACCTAAATTTCTTAATTGTTGTTCTCCTCAAAGGGAGAGATATACACGTAAAGATTAATGCAAGGAAAATCCACGCCATGGCACGCCGTAGATTTATATATTTAAGGAATATTAGAACATTGTTATCTTTTACCATTAACATTGAAAGATTTATCGCAACATAAATGGATACATCTACTTACATTTGTTCGGTAACCACGATGTTTACTGTTTACGTTTTGGCTAATAGTATTGACATAATCCACATAATTTTATTGCTGCTTTAAAGGCTTCGGTGCATCTATCCATGTGAATATTAAGTAAGACGTTAATGCGTAATTATATTAATGGTACAACGTTACAATATGTACAATACATAAAATAGTAAATTTTAGTGTAAGCATCGCATGTGTAATTAAGGAATGGGGAACGTTTGCCCCGAACAATAAAAATCGTTTGCCACTTAAAAGAAAACTCTTTCCCGAACGAAGCCGGGCGTTTCAGCTAGTGTTTAATATTTTCCCAGTTTATTGCTTGAAGGAGGGAAACATCATGAATGTAATAACTTTTATTCAGATGTTATACGATATTAGTTGAAAATTTAACAAGGATATTCATTTGAATGTGTATATATCACATATTATATTATTGGTGATCTTGGTAAATCCTTTTACCCGAAACACTGCTACAATCTGTGTTTATTATTTTCAGATTGGTGGAAGGGATGTCTTTCTCAGTGATATCAAAATACTAACGAGAGGTTTGTTTATTTATTAAATAAATAACAAAAAGGGCATAGCGCGATTGAGTAATCTAACAAAATATTTATTAAAAGTCATCGGGCGCCTTAAGTTTGTTCTTTATTACAGAGCCTTCTCTGAGACAATAACAATCTAAAACCACCATTAATTTTAAGTGATTTATTAAGTTTATAATGTGACTGAGAAAACGTATCGAATAATTGTACATTGGGAATTAAATCCCTGGGCAATACTTTATTTTAAATAATGCTGTAAAAATTCACCCCTTAAGCATATTTCCTGATTTTAAGTAGGAAACAAATTTATTTCAATGTGTTTTGAATTCTCGTTAAAAATAAAAATCCCAGTTTAATTTCATATTTATGGCTCCTCTTATATCCGGATAATTAGCACACTCCATTCGAAGTTTTAAATTAATTGCTCGAAAACCATCCAACTTTTGCGTGATCCAATAAGCTCCCAAAACTAATTAACGGAGAAAATAATCCAAAAATGTTATGTACGTTTTCTAACTTTTTAATCCTTTGCCAGAAAATTGAGGCAGGAATCGTTCCTCCAGAATAATTGTTCACGGTTTGGAATTTTTGAGAATGTGGAAGAAGACGCAATAAAAATTAGTAGCAACAAGAACGGGCGCCCTTTATTGGGACGCGGGCACAATCTTCCGCATGGACAGTTTTCAGACGGCAGTGGTATTGGAGCGGCCATCGGGGAAAAGGGAGGGAGAGGGGGGCGAGGCCCGGCATCGGAGAGGATGAAGAATTGGAAATGATAAGTGGCCAGTGGGTTTGTCTGTCTCGCACTGTAGGGAGAGAGAGAGAGAGAAAGAGAGAGAGAGAGAAAGAGAGAGAGAGAGAGAGGGAGAGAGAGAGAGAGAGGAAGAGTCGAGAGCAGGAGAGGGTGATGGGAGTGGGCGGGTCATCTGTGAAAAAGGGGTCTTTCAAAGCAGTCCCTTCTGGGAGGGTTCTTTCCGAAAGCGGTCGGGAACGGAGCAAGTGGAGGAGGAGGGAAAAGAAGGGGCGGAGGCAGAAAAGCTGGGGTAGTGTGAGGTGGAACGGGAAATGGAAAAAAGGCACATTTATAAATTGAGGCGGATCAAGATGCAATCTCTCTTATATATGAGATGCCTATATATATTTCAAAGTAAGTGATTTTATAGCATTTTAATAAGCATGTACACTGAATAAATCAATGTGGCGTTATATTACTTTAAGGATTACGTAAATAAAGGAATTTCCGCGTTAGTGATATAGTTTCTTCAAGTCTTTCACCGATTGCGTGTATAAATTTATTTTATACTAACAGAACTTCCCGTTGTATTTCAACGGATCTAAAACTTTGACCGTGTAACATGTAAACATCATAAGAATAAGATAGTACACAGTTTTAACAGTCGAATAAAGCAAAAATGAAGAAAACCTGTTCGCAATTACCTATTTAGATGAGTGAAAGAAGAAAATCTTGCAGTCTGAAAATTCGAAAATTACGTGTAAATTTATGGGCAAATAATTATTGAATTAAGCACCCCACACCCCCAATTTTTTTATCGCCATATATCCTATGTTATCCGCAGGATAAAATTATTTATGTATGCGATGTTTCGTGACGATATCTTCAAAGGTTTGAAAATCACAATTTGTGGAAAATCTACGTCTAATTATTTAAGTTACTTATGTACGTAGGTTTAATAACAGTTTGCTTTGGAGAACTCTATGCCACACTTTGTGTTTCTTTCTTCGCTACTTTAGTTTATATTAGGTATATATTATTTCTATTCGTTTATATTAGATATATATTATTTCTTTTAGTTTGTATTAGGTATATATTACTTCTTTTAGTTAATATTACGTATTGTTTACAACGGTTGTCACGTAAATTGTTAATCCAACAATACGCTTATTCCAGTGTTATTTAAATGGGAAAAATTAAAAGTGAAAAACATTCTTAATATAAAAAATGTAGTTCAAATCACTTTAAAAGCCCTCCCATTTTCCTTAACTTTATATTGCGGTTAAAATGGCACCTTCTTGTTGCTTCTATGTTTTGTAGTTGTTGCGCTATAAATGCACAAACATTTCAAAATATTTATAGTAGAGATTAGAAGATAATTCAATTAAACGCAACAAATATTTGGTTTTCATGTAAACAAATTAAAATCGTACACAGATATTGACAAAGGATACTACGTTAAAATTTTTCCCATATAAATGCATTGAACTCTCAATTTCGGCGACAATGGTAGTTGTCATGGTAGCTTATAATTGGTATTGTAGTAAAACTGATGAAATCACATATTTTATTGATTCTAACCGCATTTCTACGCGAATTCGACCAGAATTCGGAATCTGTCTTCAATAAAAATAAACTTTCTTTCCCGCAAAGAAGTATCCAAGTGTCAAGTTTGTACCGTGATTTTAAGTAATTTTAAAGTGCAAACTAAAAGTAGTCTACACTCGTCCCTGTATTTCAGTTGCAGGACGCGACAAAATACGTGACGTTTGATAATTGAAACGTTGGCCATTTCGAATCAAAGTGACGTACAGAAACAAAACCTTGACCATTCAGTAAGATAGGATGTAAGGAAGAATCCTACCAAATTTGGTTATTCTAGCTCTTATCGTTTAGGAGGAGTTCCATGAACAAACACACAAACCAACAAATACACTCTTCAAAATATATTATAAGAGATTTTATGTAATATGACAGATTGGTTCATAAATGTGCTCTTTATAACCCTGTGCACACCGTTATATCCTAATTTCAAGCAGTGCTTTAACGGGTAGACTAATAAATATTAATTTGAGCATAAATTGCTTTTTAGTGAAATAATGTGGTACTTTATCTTTTACTGTGCTATCCAAGAGCAATTTTTATTTCGCTCAGAAAAAAATCACATTTTTACGGTTATTTTTCTTAATTTAACTTAGGTGAATCTATTTTGTTAATTCCAGTCGAAATGAGCAGTATACATTCAAAAGTTAAAAACCTGATATGCCGGAAAGAGCATAAGTGTTATAAATGAGTAGTCTTTGTTTATCCTAGTTTATAACTATACACCATTATTCGTAATGTATGTAAAACCTTTTTTAATAAAGCCGAGATTTTTAATTACATTTAAAGAGTTCTTGAGCGAATATGAGTCAGAAAACTTGAAGAGGATGTGCGGCCAAGGTTTAAATGCACGCATTTTGTTTTAACTCTGGATGTAGATGAAAAAATTATACATGTATGTCTAATCACAAACACGTATGTACGTGTGTGTATGTTACGCCTAATCCGCGTAATTGCCTAATTCATGAAACAGGCAGTTTTAATGCTCATTTCGTGAATTGGGCAATGTTATTTCTGCCTATTTCATGAATTAGGCAGCATGCTTGTGAATAAATGACAGTCGCTATTCCTATGAGCTTGTCTTAGACGTTGTTAGCTTCTTATTACAGTTTATTCTCACTGCTTTATAGTAAGTCGGAATTTTTTATAGTATTAAGCTTCTATTTACTTTTACTATATCTGTATATGTATTGAGATGAATTCAATACACATAGATGAAACATTACATTTATTGTACATGAGTGGCCTTGGAAGGGTTCATGTTATATAGCTTATCATTTTGCTATGGAAAGCGCATTACACACGCATTCACATGCACACAAAATGATAGGGGAAAATCCTTTGCCAGCATTAACCTGCTCTTAATGACACAGCACTCCACCACCACTCTCCGCATTTGTGATCGGAAGAAAATAGAAGTAATGGATGTGATTGAATGGAGAATGAATAACTGGAATGTTTATGTGTGATTATTACGGAGGATGAGTGGCAGAAGACTTTTTCCCGTAAAAGATAAACATGCTAGAATATGGTAGAGATGGATCTTGAAAATAGAATAAGAGTGACTCAAATGTTAAGAAAAAAGTTTGGGCGAAATGAATAAGAAATAAGAATCGATAAAAACGTTGTTCTGTAAGGAACGCAAGATGGCCGACAGCGAAATGTAGTTCTCATTCTGCCCGATAGGTCGGCGCCACATGTACGTCAACAACTCACCTTTCTTTCGGCGAAAACGACGGGAATACATAATAAACACTTATGTTGGTTTATGTAACGGTTTATACGATAAACAGTTAGTTTATTTTTTTGTCAATAAGGATCTCCAATACAATGATCCATTCAATCGTCAAGAGAACAGTTTACAATGTTGAAATAAATTGATTTGGTTTTGTTCAGATAGTATTCAAAGAAATTATTCCGCTGACTGATTAATTAGTTAGTTTTTAATTTAAATCTTTTAAAGAGTTTTATTTACATAAAGACGGAGAACACTATTGAGGATTCGAGTAAGCTTTCTTTCATCGTAAGTACAGGGTACAATTTTAAAACAATCATAACGTTAAGTACACGAAAATTAATTATTTTCCCTATGTTATATATGCATACATATAATTATTTCCCTGTCTTTGCACACAGTCAATTATATGTAGCATTGACTAGAACAAGGTGGGAGAGGAATATCTATATTTTATAGCCGAAAATAAAAACCAAGGCATTTACTAAACGATAACAGAATATTCACTGGAAATGTAATATATGACGAAATATTTCATATGTAATAGTGTGCTATTAATTATTTTAAATGCAAATATTAATAATCAAACTATCTATAATTCTTCCGTTGATATTTCAACTGGCTTTACACTAGTAAGAAATAAGAATCGATATAATGATTAAGGGAATACTGAAGAATATGATGTTATGCACGGAGAGATTTGCGATTTGGAACGAAGAAAATTGGGTTAAAAGTACGTGCGAGTTATGGGAAGAAAAGTAGGAATCGAAAAGCGAAGTGAATGTTATCGGGGACTGATTGTTTGAGAGGTCAGAAATCGAAAGAGAAGAGAAATCGTCCCTTATGGTGCAACATTAGCATTCGGTTTCGGTGAGAGTTTGAGAAGGATCGCGAGGGTTATGGCGGTTTCTGGCTGAAACGTAGGACAAGAGAAATCATAAGGAAGATATATTGGGTCGTGGGCTATAGGAAAGGTGAGCGAGAGAGAAGGAGAACTGCAGTGGAACTAAGATGGCGGAAGGGAATTAATCATGAGAAAAGGGAGAACACAGGAGTGCTGTAACATAACTGGGAGGAACGCAGGCTCCTTACAAGCAGAAATATGGAAAATTGAGCGGATATTTAAATTATTTATTCTGTGAATCTTCCCTGAATGACTATAAAACTACAGAGTTTCTAATGTTTCACTTTTATGCATTTAAATTTCATGGTACGACACTTGGATTCCGCACATGTGTGTAAGTATACGTGAATTCTTTGGTGATTCGCAGTATTTTCCAAAGTAAACGTAGCAATATTTCCATTCATACTAAATACTTGAGAATTTCTTTCTGGAAAAGTTTTCAGAAATTTTCGATAAACAGGAAAACATTTTGTAAAAACTTGAAACGGAAAAATAATCGTCTGATGTGACATCCGCCATTTATCACAAAAATAATTTTGAGTTATTTCGATAATAGCCTGTTATCCGCATGAAAAGCATTACTTTTGGGAACACATGCTGTAGAAAGGTTTTTATTGATACTTGCGAAGAGAGAGAGAGAGAGAGAGAGAGGGGGGGGGTCGCAGACGAAGAGTCTGAGAGGTGATTGCTGCTTTGGAGGTGAGACGGAATGGATGGGAGTGGAAAAGTAGGAATGGGAGCGGGAGGAGGAGGCGACTGGAGGAGGTGCGGTAGCAGACAGGACGTCTCTGCATTTTTAGGAGGAGGAAGAACGGAATTCCGATCGATTGACATTAGTTGCCACTTGGCGCCATATCCCGCTGTCATTCGAGTGGTTTTGAAGGCCAGAAGGGCGCCACCAAAGTGATGGATTAGAATTGGTAGGAGAGGAACTTCCAAAGGACGATTCCTTCCCTCACCGCCCTTCCTTCAACCCCCTCCATCCTTTTCCTCACCTCCTTGCTATCGCCTTTTTTTTCTTTCTCCATTTCGACCTTTTTTTCGCTCTTTCGAAACTTTTTACTCCATCTTCACTCTGCTCCCTTTCTCTTTTCCTCGCACAATTATTTAATTCTCCCTCTCTTCATCATTCTCAATTCTCTCTCCTTTCTGTCTCACATTCACCTTCTACCAAAATCGTTTATAATCTGCTCCCTTCGCCCCCTTTCTCGATTTGTTTTTCTCCTAGCAACTCTCTCCATCTCTAACTTCTCTCTCGCTTCCTTCTTGTGCCTTTCGCCTCTTTCTCTGTCTTTATCTCTCTTTATCTCTACCCTTCCCTTTCTCTCTTTCCCACATTATCTCCTTTTCCGTGCAATCCGATTTAATGGGACATTTTCCTTTCGGCGTAGAAAATAGGCGCGTGGCACATAAAAAGTATTTGTGGGCGATTGGAGCGCATCCTATGCGAGTGAGGCCATTCTATAAAATGGCATAAATATTCTGAAATAAAAGCGTGTGTTTTATGGAAAAGCATAAATTCCTATCCCTCAAAATTCCTCCCTTTGGGTTAAACTTTTATAATGTCTGTTGGAATGCATATACGATTTGTATGTTACTTCACCTTCCCTACCTTCATCCATGCAGTTTTTTTTTCGTGACATAGCGCTTCCTATTCATTTATGAAAAATGTCGTGCTCCCAGTTCGTTTATCACTTTTTACTTTTCTTGCCTATATTTTTTTCGGATTCTCGTTTTTACCTCTTAATTTTATTTAGGTACTTTAAATCAGGAGTTGAGAGATCTCTTTAATCTATACCTGTTTCCTTAACTCTTGCCATTTCCTCTCTTTTTTTTATAAACATTTCTCTCATCTTACTTCAAATATTCAGTTGTATTTTCTGTTTTCTGTCAATACTTCTATCATTCGTTATCTCCATCTCACTTAACCTTTTTCGCTATTATCTCTTCTTTTCTTCGATTTCTATTCTCTTTTATTCCCTCTTTCTGTTCATCCATCTCTTTTCGCTCCTCTTCTCTTGGATCAAAGAGTGCGCTGGGGCCATTTCTCGCCCAGGGACGCAATCAATCATTCGGAACGCGAGATAAGGTCGAGGATAGGAGAGAGGGCAGGTGATGTGGATGGATAGGGATGGAGGTAGGGTGTCGGAGGGGAGGGGAGTGAAATGGGTAGGGGAGGGGAGTGGGAGGGGTAGTGGGGCGGGGGGGGGGAGGGAGAGAAAGAGGAAGGGTGTCGGAGTGGAGGTGGAAAGAATAAGCGCGAGCGGGGAGATGATGACGGAGGAGGAGGAGAGAGGTCGGGTTGGTGCGAGGGAAGATGGGTGTGGACGGGGCGAGGGATGACGTAATCGAAGGAAGAAAACAAGTGCGGCTTCGCAACAAATCGCTCTGAACTACCATGGAAACGAGAAAATATGAATGAGTGAAAGGTGGTCGGGACGCTCGATAGAACTTCATGTTACGGGGACAATGGGTGACGGATGGGTTTTTATTTTGTATAAGTTATTAGGAGCGACATGGGTTTAATTGGATTTGTTGATTGGCAGGCGAAAAGTGGATTGGCGAGGAGCGAGCGAGAGAGAGCGGTAATTTGATGTGATCGCACGGATGGGAATGGAGGATGGGTGGAGGACGATTTAGGACCACGAGTGGGGCGGTAGGAGGGGCCGTGGGGCATTTGGAGGACGGCAGAGTGAAGTTAGTACTTATGGACAGGGGGCGGGAGAAAAACGAGCGAGGCGAACTGGGGAAGGGGGACAGCAGTTGAATTTAAAAGTTGAACTCGCACTTGTTGGAGGCAAATATTCGTCGTAAAGTTTGATGGACTGCAAGAATTTATGGAGGAAACTGTTCCAAAATTTAAAATGCACATTAGAATCAGCCTCTCTCGCAATAATTAAAAGAAGCGGAGCTGTATAAATAATCATACGAACTATTATAAATAAGTTTCTTTTATATTCCATTCCCAACGTGACATTTAAGTTTATTTATGGAAAATATATGTATATACCTTTTAAAATTAGAAAGATAAAAGTACTCTTATTTTAAGGCTAGCATTTTGAAATAATGGTACTAATTTAAGAAAAACATTAAAATCCAGAATATTCGAAGAATTTCAGAATACTTTCTAAAGGTTAACAGTTCACATGTATTACTTTTAGCATCAAACTAATTGTGAACTAATGTGAAAATAAAAAAAAGTTCTGAAACAAAAAAATTCTTGGTACTATACTTCTTAAATGATACAAAATATACGATATAGTAACCAGCTGATATATCCGGGATTGCAGGGAGAATAATAAATATTTAAAAAATTAATTTTATCGAATGTATTAAACTGTCTGCCCGAAGTCGGTTTTATCTCTGTTTAGACTTCTCTGCTGCTCTGTTTGTTACCATATTATTTTAGAATTTGATTTTTTTACTTGTATTTTTTATTCGAGCATTATTTTTGCTGAGTTATTGGTTTCTAGAGAGTTGAAAACTTTTTATCACTTTATGATTTGAATATTTCGATTTTAAAATATTTAAAATCCAACTTTGACCCTTGGAATGGAATTTAAACATGAATTTCTATCTTCATTTGGATATACAAGAGAAGAACGGTATGACAAGTTTGGTCTTTGTAGCTTTTCCGTTTTCGAACTTATAGATTAACAGACAAACAAACTTTCGAATATATATAATAGATGTGGATCCTTATTTTAATGAACATTGTCACGGATTATTCCCGCTTAGATTTTTCACTCATTTTATTGACATGGCAAGATAAGAATTGAATGTGAGACGTTTAAAAGATTTTGGGGAGGAATGTTCTCAAATTCAATTTATTTTTCGTTTTCCCCAGTCTTAGCGTTTACCTAACGACGTAAAATAAAGATTAACTTGAAATATATATTTTCTCTAACCCCAATTTACCCATATATTTAATTAAAACCATTTTATTATCAGTCGGTGTAATGTTTACCACGCTTCATCCTAAATAAATTATTATTGAGGTATATCCGAGCTTCAATAGTTTCAGTTAATCGGAATAGAATAATGATCGTGTATCATGATTTAATAAATCGATGGATAGACATTATACAGCGGGAGATGTATCTAACCGCGCCTTGTAAAAATACTTTCGATCGGAGCATTTCCCGAAAATTCGCTTTCTTGGTTAAATTGCTTGTAATACCTCGCTTAACTCATCGTTAAGGAAATGCTTTATTTATCTAGAGCGCGGGGATGGGTTATTTTTTATTAAAATACTAACTTAAATTTATATCTATGCATCTAGAATTTTGTTGTTTATAATCGCTGCATTTTTATAACTTCTTTATATACACATTGAATTTAATGGTTTTACTACTCCGTTTCAAATAATATCCGTATGAAGTCTTAAGGCACTCAAACTCAACTAAAAAAAAAGAGCGAACGCAAACGATGAAGTGAATCTTATGAGAGAATTTCTTCATTAAGACGCAGAAAATATGTCGACCTATTTTGGAGAGAGAGAGGAGGACGTAAGAGGAGGGAACAGAGCGTATAAAATGGAATCGCTCAGTCTTCGGATTATTTACGAAGACCACTCGAGCGAGAGAGAGAGAGAGAGAGAGAGAGAGAGCTCTATTCTCCTACTCTCTCGCTTCGTGGGATATGTCGATGCCGCACAAATCGCTGCTCTGCTCGCGGCGCCCCCGTGTTCGGAAAAAAAGAACTGCTAAGGTCGCGCAAACCAATCCGAGCTCTTATTTCCCGGATCACGCTTCCTAGTTTTTACGACTGTCCACTAGTCATACGGACGGAGAGAGATTAGATTATCTAAATCCAATCTGAAAAGCTTAAATAAAGAAAACAGCCTCCTAAGCAAATCATAAGTTTCTCCGTCTCTAAATCTGAAAACAATTTTCGAGTCTTCTATATGTTTCTTTCTTAATGAAGTTAACTGGAGAAATATAATTTGCTTGAGAAATAGCAATTTGGAATTTAACAGCTATTTGGTACTTCAGTTTTTCTATGACTAGACGATCATAGAAAATCTTATAGAATTAATTTTGATTTGATTTCCAGTAATTTTACTTCCAATCATGACAACTTTTCCGCGGCATGCTGGAGTTGGAGATTAAGCTCAATGCTAAGATTTTCAGTTTTAATAAATGTTGTAGTACAGTAATATGATATCTATTTTGATGCAAATTAGAATTTTTATGGAGCAATGTTATTATGCATGAGAAATAATTTCATGATTATATACCATTTTTTGCATTAATCACTCTGTAATGCTTTAATGGAGTTACTTGAAAAATAAATACTTGCGTATAAGTCCGTCCATTAGTATGATTTACTGTTAGGTTTAATTTGAAATCCATATAATTAGCTACATTCGCACACTATTACCCACAGACGATAACTTAAAGTTCAATTTTTGTCGTAGATTCGAAGTACATTCTCGAAAATGAATGAGGTACCTTTGGTTACCGTACGCATTAATCTTACGTTGAATATTTATGAATAAATTATTGTGAATTTTGTGAATTTTCCTGTTTTTTATTCTTTAAGCTATGATATTTCCAGGCGACTTAATTGAATAAATTAAATTTAAGAGGAAAAATTGCGCGTGTGTGTGCCGTATGACGTGGTCTTTATACATCGGAGGTAACTGTACTTGTTGTCGTGCATGAATAGCGGTCTATGTAACGCGAAATGTAAACATGTCCCGGAGATTTGAGCGAAAGAGCAGGTGACGCGACGCATAAATGAAATCTTTCGCAAAAAGTTCCTCATTCCACTCGACTGATTTACAGCTTTTCGAGGATCAAGTCAGAGCTTACACACTGTTTGGACATATCCTAAGGCCCTCTATCTCCCGTGTTTATTTATTTTTTCCGCCCACTATATCGACAGAGAATTTTTCAAACCGTCGCGTCGGTGCGATGACGCGGAGGTCGCTCGCGCGCCATATGACGCATACCCAGTTGCAGCCGACGACGCAGCGTTGTTCACAGAATGAGCTCCACCTCCCTCTCAAATCCTCTCTCAATCAAAGCTTGCAAGGGGTGCAACTACACCTCCGCCTACATTTAGTCTTTCGGTACCCCACCTTCCTCCCCTATCTATCTATCTGTCCTCCTCCTCCCTCCTCTCTGTCCTCCGGTTCGCCTCCAATCGTACACGCGGAGGCCTCTCGACCTCTCCTCCCCTCTCATCCCCACCCTCAAAACCTGACTTCACCCTCCGCCAGGTGCACCCTCCGGTTCCTTCTTATTTTTTTTCCTTATCACCGGTGATGAATGGCCCTTCACGCGTAGAACCTATGGGGGCAGCTGCGGTGGTTGAAGGCGAGGGGGAGGGGAGGGGCGAGGCGAATTCGAGGATAGGCAGAGTGGAATGGGGAGAAATGGAGGTCATAGTCACGGGAGAGGGGCGGCTGGATCATAAGGGAAGATGGGGATGAGGAGATAGGGGTGATTGAGAGGAGTGATGCGGGAAAGAGAGGAAAAGAGAGAGAGGGGCGTAGAAACTGGACCGAAGGAGATGGTACGTGGGAGGTGAGATAGGGAAGAATTAGAGGGTCAAGGAGTTGATAGGGATCGAGGGATGGGAAGGAGAGAGGATAGGGATCGGAGGAGACGGTGAAAGGGAACGGGGACGCGGATTAAATCGAGATAGAGTGGCGAAGGATTAGGGATAGGGCGAGATTTGGAGTGAAAGTAGGGCCAGCGTGGGCTTCTATTTTGCGGTGACGCTATTTTGGTGATTTCGTGACCATAAATCGCGTAATTTTCTAATCGTGAGTTTTCCGATATTAACCAATGGAAAAGCGAAAATTAAACCCCGTTCTCTCGTTTATTCATCTCGGCTGCCCTTTTGCGATGTTATCACGTCCATATTTGAATTCGTTAAGTTTAGTTCGTTATCTACATTCTGTTTTGAAGTATTTTTGAAGAACTTCGCTTTTGCGTTTTTGCCTATATTCATTGGTTTGCTCTCTAACGACCTCTTCCATTTCGATTTTCATATTTTCGATCCCATTTCCCTTGCAAGGGCACCGTATTGATATAAATAGAAAATTTAGTTTATATTCTATAGAATACTTTTGCTTAGAAAATTCTGGTCATATGTATGATGGTACAGCGAATACATTTGATTAGTTTAAGTATTAAGCATGACCGGTTTAAAAGGCACTTTATACTGCTACATTATGTGACCTAACAATTTTCTTGATACAGACAAATGTTTTTATGCGCGATTTAAAACGTGTCTGTTTAATTAGTAGTTTAGAAAACATAAGTGTATTATAAAAATATAATACAAGGGTAAACACAACCGTTTTATAAAAAGAAACAGCGTGAAAAGCGATCTCCAGTGATCTTCGTTTAAGGTTAACATGCCCATTGATAAGTCAGTTTCCGCAATTTGTTATAAAGAAGATTAGGGTAAACCAAATCATCATTTATTTTTAAAGCTATGTTTAATATGTTTAAATTACTAATTACTTAATATTTAGTCCGATAAAATTCCATACCGACATTTGAACTATTTTTGTATCACTTCATGAGGAGAAGTTTCAATTCTCAATGCGAGTCGCCGTATAGAGCAAGGTCGCTATGAACGCCCTCTACTGTGCTTACGTTGATACGAGTATCTCTATACATATATTCTTTCGTCGGAAGATAAAAGGACCTCTCCCGTTTAAAACATTAATCCTTCCCTCCTTGCTTCTCCCTCTTTTCTCCCCCTCTCTGTTCCCCCTCTCCACTCCCCCCCTTCACTTCCCCCCTCTTCTTCCCCTCCCCCCCAATGCAGTCAGCATTTCGTAAATCACATATCACAACTACAGCTTTACTGAATGTCACGGACAACATTCACCAAAATTGACCATTCTAGCTCTGCTTGACATTACCAAAGCATTCGACTCTTTAGGCAAAGATATACTGCTAGCTAAGCTACGTTACTTAAGAATCTCATCGATGGTCATAAATTGGATCTCATCATATTTAACCGACGGATACCAGAAGGTGATATGTGATAAACTTTCCTCTTCTTGGATTAAATTAACCCGAGGTGTTCCACAAGGCTCAATTTTGGGCTCATTGTTATTCTCCCTTTACATAGATCACTGCTCGCGCGTTCTTAAGCACTGAAAATACCACTTGTATGCCGACGATCTGCAAATTTATCGAAGCACTACCTCTATCCACTTAGAGAAATTATTGGAGAAAGTCAGCTGGCTGGAGCATAGATTTTCTAAGCCTCAACCCGCAAAAATCTCAGGTAGTATTAATAGGCTATCCTAAAATCCTTGCTTCTATCTCCTCTAAAAAAGTTGCACCTCTCTCAATCACTGGTACTATCGTTCCGTTTTTAAACTCTGTTAATGATCTCAGAATAATTATAAATGAAACTCTTTCTTGGGATCACCACGTTATTGAAATCTGTAAGAAAGTTTACTATTCCCTTCACTCTCTTAAACGATTAAATACCAGAATTTTCTTTTAACTCAAAAAGCAACTAGTCAACGCGCTTATAATCCCTCAGTTCGACTGCGGTGATATATTCTATCATTATTATTGTTCTTCTATTCTCCCTTGTAACCGTTGACGTGGGGTTAAATGTAAGAAGGGACTATATTGTCTCAATTTCGCCCTTAATAAAGTCGTTTGTCTGTGTCTCTGCTCTCCTCCCTCTCTGCGTTTCCCCCTCTCTGCTCTCACCCCTCTCTGCTATCTTCCCTCTCTGCTCTCCCCCCTCTCTGCTCTCTCCCCTCTCTGCTCTTCCCCCTCTCTGCTCTCCCCCATCTCTGCTCCCTCCCCTCTCTGCTCTCCCCATCTCTGCTCCCTTCCCTCTCTGCTCTCCCCCCTCTCTGCTGCCTCCCCTCTCTGCTCTTCCCCCTCTCTGCTCCCTCCCCTCTCTGCTCTCTCCCCTCTCTGCTCTCCCCCCTCTCTGCTCTTCCCCCCTCTGCTCTGCACGTCCATGTCCCCCATTCCTCGCATCCTTCGCCCTTTCCTCGATATCCGTGTTTTCCCTCCCCCCTCATCCGTGCCTCACTTGTCCAGTTCCAACGAACCGCCATCATCCCCTTCTCCGTACCCCACGAACCTCCCTCCAAATCGCCTTCATAAACCCTTCCCTCTCTCTCTCGTTTTCGGGAATCCCTGGCGTCCCACACTCATCTCCGCGGCAATCCGTAATTCACCCCTTCCCACACCGCGGCCTCCGCCAATCTGCGCTCGTTTAATTGAACCAAAGAAATGTATGTTGACGGATGCATTAGCGCTTGGACCAAGAGAAAAAGGAAGTGAGCATGTGTGTGTGTGTGTGCGCGCGCGCGAACGAATGGGTGTGGGGTGATCGATGAGAAGGGGTTGGAAAGTCAGCCGTGGATGATGTGGGGCTGGACGCTCTTGGCCGACGGACAGTTGGAGAGTAGCGGGGAGTCGGTGAAGGGGATAGAGGAAAAGCGGTGGGATGGGAGGCTGAAGGGCGGGGATTCTATTGAAGGGTTTAAACGGACCCGACGATTCCCTTGGACTTTATGCAGCCCGAAAATATATTGGGAATTGAGCGTTGGCTCTGAAATGGGGCGAGACTGAGCAATCGGAAGAGAAGTCTGGCGATAGATCGGGAGAGAGAGAGGGAGGAGAGATAGACGGAGTGATGGCGTGTTGGGAGAGAGAGAGAGAGGAGGAATGTCGGAGAGAGTAGTTGGATTAATGGAGTGAGGGCGGGCTCAAAAAGAGTGGCTTGGCTGGAGGAAGTGGGCTTTTGGAAAGCGATGCTGGGCTTGAAGGGTTGGCAGAAGGGACCAGGAGAACCGGAATGGGACGGTCGTTTATTATCGGTGTTGGCGATGCAAGGGTAACACTACCTTACGCCAGCTCGAGAATCAAAGCAGATAATTAAAGATATTCCCTTTAAATTTGTAATTCACTCGATCCTCTGCCATGTACGTACTGGGCTGATTCAGCTACCGTTTCCATCCTGGAGACAGAGGCGAGTACTTTCAAATCAGCCAGAGCTAATGTTGGCCGCTCATACAGTTACCGCGACTGCGACGATTCCAAAAATAGTCATTAACCCGATATTTTTTCTTTGCGTCGCCGAAGCTCACCGCTGTTATTCATGTATTTATGCCACGTAATGCATTTATATTCAAGTATAACATCTTGAAATTATTTTTAGTAAAAGCTGGGGAACGGAAATGTAAGAAATTTATGGTTTGGGTGGTAGCAATTGTTAACAAAGACATGAAAAACTTCATAAATAAGTTAAAACTACAGGTTTTACTGAGAAATTATGTACTTGATTCGAGACAAAATATATTTTTGTTCATTCAGAGATTTAAAGCCTTGTACAAAATTGCGTTATTAAGAGATTAAAATGTGCTGTCAAAATTTCCATCGAATTAAGAGTACTTATAGTCGTGGTGTCACCTTTGTGTAAAGAAAACTGGCCATCGTCAATCTCAGTGTTTTAGACGATCTTTTTAAATTGAATTCTATTGTAAAGAAAGTGTATGAAAAATTACATTCGCAGCAGTATCAATGAAATCTAAGAAAGATGAATATATTTGAAGAACGGTTTTCCACATAAGATCTTTTCAATTTTGAGTTTTCGAAAATTATGATTTGGTTTCTTATCTGCAGGTCAGGATTAAGTCAAATTTTCACTGACTAGAAGACATTTGATCCTAATTTTTCTTAAAAGGAATTTCAAAATCCTTGAATTTACATGCTTATAGAAGTTTTTTTTTTTAAAACATAAAGGAAATAATGAAGTAATGATGTTTTTCCCCGTAATTGAAAGTCTCCGCAGACGTGAGAAGTGTTGGGAAAAAGGGGTACTTGCAGAAAATGTTTTCTTTCAGATGGATTTAAAGGATAAATGGTACAGATAATAGGGTAAAAGGGGGGAGAGAAGGAATAAAGAATTTTTAGGGGAAGTAGTGGGGGGCGTGTTGTGGTGGAGGGGTGAGGAGGGGGGAGCGGAGGGAAAGCAAGTTCGGTGGGATTTATGGGAAGGGAGTGAAAGGGTTTTTAGGGTTATGGCGAAGTTAGAGATGACAGAGGGGTTTGACGAGAAAGGAGAAAGAATGATTACAGTGGAGGAGGAGGAGGAGAGAAATGTGGGGAGGGAGGAGAGGGCGTAGGCGAGGAGGGGGGAAGAGCGGAGAGAGGGGGAGGTTGTTGACACGGATCATTGGCTCCACGGAGATTGGATCTCGGGGTTCCAAGTTATCAGATTGCTCGATTCTGAAAGAGCCCTCCCTCGCATCCCCACTCCCGTCGCCTTTCAGGTGTAAGCTTTCCTATCTCACGATGCTCTTATGCTCCCCAATCCAAATAATCATCCTTCCAATCTTTATCGCATGCCGTTATTTTTCCATTTAAATTTAGCATTTTAATGGAATCTATTTTTGGTATTCACGTCGCGGTACGAAAAATGAAATAAGGGATTATTTTATCGGCGCTGGTGAATTTATAGAATAAAATACAGAGTGGATAAGTTAATAGAGATAAAGGATAAATACCACGTTTGTTGACGTTATTCCGGTTTATGAGATTCTAATTTTTAGCTTATGATTCCAGTGATTTTTTTTACTCATCCCATCAGTATTTTTAAACATATGTCTTAGATACGACGTTATTCCAGCGTGTTTATAAATCGTCTTTTCTGGAAACAATTGGCATAAAGCGGGAATATAAGAACGCATTGAGAGGGCATTAGACCAGATATTTTCGTTTCGACTTTACTGCGGAGAAATCAATCAGATATTTCATGTCCACAAATTCCGAGAAATGCGTTATTTTTTCGCAAATGAAAAATGGATTTCGATCGATGCTCGTATTCCGTAATTGAATTTTTTTCAAGTCCGGCGGCCAGTTATTAATGGCTAAGTCGTATCGCGTATTCCGAGTGGATACGTTTCGTATCTCTTGTACTTCCACCATTATTTTTCCGCGGCTCACACGCTGCATTTTAATGCTCAGAAAAAAATACTCCGCATCTTTCTCTTTCTCGTTCCGATTTCAAATTCCAACAATATCCTCACGTGCAGATTCTTTCTCTCCGTTTCCTTCCTTCCTCCCTCTCTCTCTGTCTCTCTCTCAGCGGTCGGTTCCGCCAGCCAACGTGGAAACTTCCACAATTTTCCATTAGACAACAACGTATTTCTCCTTGTTTTGAGGTATGAATTTTATTCCCGCTACATGGTTTAAAATCATCCGTCATGCCAGGATTAGTTCCGTGTTCGGACGGAGAAGTGTGGGAGAAAAATGGCGGAGTAATGACATCAGTGCGGGAAGTGAAGGGCGTTGTGGTGCAGGAGGAGGCGGCGAGGGAGGTGGGAGAGAGGAGGGAGGGGAGTGGCTTAAAAAAAGGGATTGTGGGGGTGGGAGTGCGCCTAGCGGAATCGTGGGAGAGAAAAATGAAGGAAACGGCGCGGATGAAAGTAAAGAGAATAAGGCGTTAAAAGTTGAGATGGGTTGGGTTGTGAAGTGAGATGAAAGAGGAAGATGGGAGTAATGGCGGGCGAGGGGGAAGAATTCAGAGTCGTTTTGCTAATGAAATGAATGAAGGAGAAGGACTGATTCTTCTTTCTTCCAGGTGATGGAAGTAAAGAGGAGTGGCTTGAGAGGGCGCGATGGTAGAGAAGTGGTTAGAACGGAGGGAAGAGAGGATCATGGGAGATTGGAGATAGATTCGCTGGATAGGCGTTGGTGATGGGTGTGGTTACGCATGGAAAGGGGGGGATGGACGACGGTTTTTATGGGTAAGATGGTTGGTGGTGCGGAATTAAGAGGGTTCCTTTGTCGCCATGAGATGGCGGGCGGCAACCATTGTGATATTCGCTTTAAAGCCGTTTTGTCTTCTTGTTATTTTATTTTTTGACGATGCAAGATGTCGGATTTAAGGTTGATTACCTTATTTGCACGCATTGAAAAATGCCTCCAAAACGGAAATGTATGATCTAGAATATTTTCTGCGATTCTTCAAATTTTAAATAATTATACATTTTTTTTTGTTTCGCGCTGTTTTGATTTCCATGAAACATTGTAAATATAAATTATTACTAAAGTAATAAGCCCCTTTTCATTATTTTGATTAAAACATCAAAAATGTATTAAAATACTAAAGGAAAAAATTAAGATAAATATGAAATATTTTTATGATCTAAGGAAACTTAGCGCAAAATTCTGGTTGGCAGTAAACTGTGAACACAATATAAAAACGAAGTAAAATTTTTAAAGACTTAAGTTTCTAGAAGAGAAAGACGGCAGAGAAAGGATGGAGGCGCTGTACAAAAAGAGAGAGAGGGAGTGGGGGAAGAAAAAATAAGGGTCGGAAAACTTTTAAATGAATATTTATAAGAAGCTGGCCAGGACTGTTACTAACTTTTCCAGAGGTTGTTATGAAGACTGAGACGAGGCCAAGCGAGATGGGGGAAAGAGGAGGAGGAAGAGAGTGGCGAGATGGAGAGATTGGAGAGAGAGAGAGAGGGAGAAGAGAGGATAGCAGGTAGAGAGAGAGAGAGAGGGAGAATCTGATGAAGGGAGGATTAAGGAGGGTAGGCGAGGGAACGAACGAGGAGAGAGAGAGAGAAGGAAGAAGAGGAGAGGTGAAAATGGCGGCGGTTGAGCGTCGGGTGGTCTAGCTCAGGCAAGGGAGTGGGGGATGATTTGCAATGGAAAGAGGGAAGAGGAAGGGAGAGGGGGGAGGGCGAGAGTAAGGAGTTAGCGGAAGCTAAGGATTAAGCAGATGGCGGTGCGGAGAGAACGAGAAAGAAAGGGCGGGAGGGGGGAGGGGGGAGGGGGAGAGAGAGGGGTTATGGAAGAGATTGGGTGTGGTGGGGGAGGGTGTTGGGCGTTCCATAGGGAATGGTATGGAACGCGAGGCCCGGATGAGTTTAATCTCCATTTGGCAAAGTCATTCAGCGCGCCCGATCCGAGCGAGCTTTCGCAGATTCCGTGCCTAAGCTTCCGAAGCGATTTAACAAGCGTAGAGGGAAGAAGGAGGGGGGGTGGAGGAGGAAGTGGTTGGGGGAGGAGGAAGCTGGTGGGAGCGAGGTGAAGAGCAGGTAGGAAAGGAGAAGGGAGAAATAAGAGTGGAGGAGAGAGGGTGTGTCCTGAAAAATGTAGGGAAGATTATGGCAATATGTGGGGGAGGGGGACCCTGATCGGACGAAGAGGGAAGGAGAAATGGTAAGAAAAGAGAATAGAGAACAATGCGGAAAGAGGAAATATGTTGGGAATAAGAACGAATGAATCATAGGGAGAAAGGGAGGAGGATGAAGAAGAGGATATGAGGGCGAAGGTAAGGATATAAGTGGAAAAGCGGACGAAGTGTTAAAAAGAATCGGGCAGAACAAATAGCGTTAAGCGTGGGATCTTATGGTACGAGAGACGAAATGGAAGAAGAGAGAATGAGGAGAACGGAAATGACGGAGAAAGAAGTGTTAAGGAAGTGAAGGGAAGGAACAAGCAAATACTGAGTTTGAATATCGATGAGGCTTATCGATAAGAGTAATGGAGAAGTAAATTGCGTATTGGAGTAAGCTCTCGATGAAGGAGTGGCAAGCGAAGATATTTATTATTTACTTAATAAACGTTACTTTGATGAAAAAAATTATCAGAATTTTAATCTGTTTCAATGAATTTTTGTTTCGGCAAGTAATTGGCATTCGGATACTTAACAAACCCTTGGTAATTTAATTCCTCTCTTTTTCCTACTCTCTCCTCCGGAAGAACGCGGATTCCTAATGGCCCTTTTTTCTTTTCTTCGAATGTGGACCATCCCTCCTTCCCTCTCTCAAACACGCACACACACACACACCAACGACCTCTTTTTTTACTCTCTCTCTCTCTCTGCTGGTTGGGAAGTCGCTCGTCGTAATGCAAATGTCGCACTGAAGGGCAGTCCACGCAGAGTGTCATCGCGGGACTGAAGACGGTCTATGAGGGAAGGAGCGGGAGTGAGTGAGTGGGGGGAGGAGGGTGGGGGGAGGAGAGAGGGGGGGAGGAGGAGACCGAGACAGAGAGAGCGAAAATGTCTTATTGTTTTTAAAACGCCCTCGCAATTTCGAAAGAGGCGGGATGAGAGATTCAGTGAGAGATGAGCAAACCAAAATGTTCAGACTGATGAGAATTATAAATCTAAAAGCTACGGATTCACATTCCCCTTTCCCTTCAAGCGGCGGAATGTGAAATGTTATTTTTTTTCGAGGTAATGAAATCGCCTCATTGTTACAAACTTTAAGTTGTAGAGTATCATTTCCTGAGTAAACATAATGTTGAGAATTATATTCATACGCAAGAAAAGTTAATCGAGTATTGATTAAGACAATAGTGATATTTTTTGCACGTTACTAAAGCTTCTAAATATCAGCGTATTTCATTTTTATTTATGCTATAAAGTAGGTTGAATTTTCGACCTTCATTGCCCTTCGTATTTTCCTGAATGAAACAAAATTCAGAAACGGTCTTTTAGCAATTTTATTAAAAGAGAAGAAATATTTTCGGCTATCAGATAACCATAATGAGACAAGATGGGAGGAATAGAGTAAGATTCTAATTTATAATATTTATAAATTATTATTTATAATGAAATAAAATTGTCTCCATGAAACTGATGATACTGTGACGCATATGGAAAAATAGAGGTTCTTGCAGCCAATTAAAATAATTTGTGAAGTATAAATTCCAAGATAATTAAGGGAGGATGGAAGGTAACATGAAGGGAACTGATGGTAAAACACAGAGACGTACCTAAGCGTTATGGCGCCTATGACAAAAATTTAGGAAACACCTTGGTTATATAGGATATAATTTTTCCTGCGTTTTAATAAAGAACAATGGCTTTTTTATTACATATAAATTAACATTTTAATATCAAAATAATATTTATGTGAAAATGAACTTTTGGCACTTTTCTCGGGAATGTTTAACGCTTTTTGCAAGCGGCGCTTATGGCAAATGCCAACTTTGCCATACGCTAGTTACGGCACTGGTAAAACATGTATAAAACGTAAGAAAAACTTAGAAAAATTGTGGATTTGTTGAGACATTAACTTCTGATTTGTCATATCTAAATTTAAGGACATTCTTCAAAATATGAAAGGTGCTGAAAATTGTCTAATTATCAATATTATGAATAAATTTATGATATACCTATAATTTTTATTTTTATTTTTTGATTTTATATATAGTGCTAGTCAGTAAAACAGCGAATTTCTGTTTTTTTCAACTAATATATTTTATACGAACAAATAGAAACTAATTAACTCCTAAACTAATATGTATTGTTAAAATACTACTTTTGTGCAAATTCATATTTATAAAGTATTGTGTTTTTTTCAAACAGGAATTACAATTGAATTTAACAATATTTTATTGCAAATGTAATGAAATATTAACATTATTTTTATCCTGTTAATTTGTATTCTGTTAAGGTTCCCCATAAAATATATTAAAATGTGGTCGGTGTCTATGACTAGACAATTTATTATTGGTGATTGCAGAATATCTCTCTCTGTTTACTGGAACGTTTTCCAAAAAGAAAAATTCCCGATGAATTTGATACTGCGTAGGTTTCTTTTTTTTCGAGTTATCGCCTGATGTGTTTGTAAAATAGGTGTATAGCTGCGCAGCGGAAGGTAATATATTTGTAGAAGTTAAGAGGAAGCGGGGCGGACAAATAAAGCAATGGCTTCGAGGCCGCGAGGGTCTTTTTAAGTCTTCCAGCGAAATCACTGGGAGGGATTTTTATGGACTCTTCCGTTCCCCCACGCGTCCGTTATCATTGTATTTATCATTCTTTCGGCGTCTCCTATCTTTCTCTCACTCTTTCTCTTTTCTCTCTCTCTCTTTCTCTTTTCTCTCACTCTCTTTCCCTTCTCTCTCTCTCTCTCTCTCTCGATACGGCTTCTCTGACATTCGTTTCCGTAACCAACATCATGAAGCTTTAAGACCTCTACAGAAGTGTGTGATAGAAAGCTATTGCAACTGACTCATTTAACGGCTTTTCTTTTCCGATTGAACATATGGTTCATCAAAACGATATATTTTAAAATGGTAATTTCTCTTCTTTACTATTTTTGCGTGCAATAGGTAAGCTATACCTATTATATAACGTAGATTTTAAATTTACCTAAATTGCATTTCAAACCAATACCAGCTTGTGATATAATTATGAAATAAATCATCTCTTATTTCTCTAAGATGCTGTTAACGATGAAGTCGTAGTACCCTGGAACAAATTAGATCTCTCTATAAAATTAAAGAACAGGCACATGATTGAAGAGAGGACTTTTTCTATCGAAATAAAATTTACTGTTAAAGGCTGCGGACGAGATACACCGTATATAAATAAATAATTTTGATACATATTGATGGAATGAAAAATTCGAGAGTATGTTTTGTGAGATGGGGAATGAAAAAGAAAAAGAAAATGAATGATAGGATAGACAGAATTGGAAAGAGTCGCATGTAAATAACACAAAATTAAGGAATTATTCTAACAATGGTTGTGTACACATATTGATATCCAATTATATTTCGATTAGAAACGGAATATGAATGGAAAGGTAACACGAATGTGTAAGAAGGTGCATACAGAATGTAAAACAAGGAATAAGAAACGAAGAAAAATTTACGTTTTGGTGGTAATTTGCGCAAAACGAAATCGAGAATGAGGTAATGAATAAAGGGAAAGTAGAAACATCGAATATAATCAGGATGTATTTGTGTGCTATGTGGACTTTGAAAAGACTTTTTATCAAGTTTTCCGGCAATAGCTAATGGAAATGTTCAGAAAAATAGGTGTAGATTTTAGATATAGTCCTACTAACGGGGAATATAAAGTAGGATATCTGCAAGAAGTTGATAAATTATCATATACGGAGTATAGATTTGTACGGGACAGAAACATGGACTACAAGGAAAAATAATATTAACTACTTGGGAAGCTTCGAAATGTGGACACGGAGAAGAATGCTGAAAATAAAATGGACAGATGGGATGAAAAACCAGGAAGTTAAAAGAAGAATATGACAGAAAAGAATGATTATAAAAAATACAAGAAAGAGGAAGGCGAACTGGATTGGGCATTATCTGAGAAGAGAGAGCTTGATTAAAGAAGTGCTAGAAGGAAAACTGGATGGAAAAAGAGAAAGAGATAGGAAAAGGTTTCAGCTGATAAACGACTTGAAAGGGAAAGAGAGCTATCAAGACATGAAGAAGATTGCGAACAATAGGAGTATGTGGAGAAATTTTGTTTAGTTAAAAATATTAATTACTTATTTAGATGGGCAATAATTTTTCTCAAATAAATTATGATGTGGCACCAACAATAGAATACGTACAGAAGTTGTAACAATCATGTGTAAAAATGTAATAACTTTGTTTCGAGGCATGGGGGGGATGGGGGGGGGGGGCGAAATTCTGAAAGATTGCCGCGCCTACAAAAGGTTTGGGAACCACTGATGTAGAGATAGATGTTTAATAAAAAAATTATGTACTTCTCAGGCTGCAGTTAAGAATAGTAGGGGGAGAATCAGACGAGCAACTTTAGGAAGATGCCTAAGAGAAGGTTGGGCGCTATCTCTAATGATATTTAATATTTACGCCAAAGAAATAATAAGCGAGATGTAGATACGAGATAAAGGTATGTGGCAGGTTATTAAAACAAATTTGGATTTGCAGATGTCAAAATATTATTGAGCGATTCAGAAAACGGGTTGCAGATGCTAGTTACGTAACTTGTTAAATGAAAATACAAAGCTATTCGGAATGAAAATTAATCGAAAGTAAATTAAACTGATGAGATTTACAAAGATTAAGGAAACACAGGTCAGTGTTGCAGTGGGCGAGAGGAAGGCTGAAATAGTTAGAATGCTCTGTCTATTTAGGTAATATTGTTACTGAAGATGGAAGAAGTAAAAATGAGATCAGAACAAGAATAGAAAGAGCAATGGAGGCTTTTTGAGATGGCGAGCGTTGTTGAAAAGAAGTATGAATAATGACATTAAAAGATGTCATTGACAGGTTTGTTGTGGAATGTAGCATTACATGGGTACAAAAGACTTTACTATAAGATAAGAATACGCGAGCACAGTCGATGCGTATGAGAGGTGGGTATGGCGTAGATTAGAGAAAATGTTGGGTTTAGAGAGAAACAAATTTGGAGGTTTTACCGCAATAAGGGAAAGAGTTACTAGGGTCGTATTTCTCCTTCGGTCTCTCTACTCCGCACAGTGTTTTTCCTTCTAGGATTCGCGCTCCTTCAATGCCCATCTTTTATAATGGAATTTTCTCCCCTCCACTCTACATATTCCCTCCAATCCCCGAGGCGTAAGGTGGCTTCTAGTAATTTTCAATCGTTACGTTAGGGGGATCTACCTATACTCCACATGTACGCTCTCTACCGGAAGCCCAGAGAACGAACTCAACCTGGCAAAAAGCGTCACCTCACCTTGTCTAATAATATAAAGGAATAAGGAAAAACAGGAAATGGATTGCGAGTCGAAGTACAACTGAAAGAAGTTATAAGAAGGGAGGATGCTAAGAAATATGCAAAGTAGTTGGCAGTAAAGGGATATTAAGATGTCTTAAATGAATGGGTTGGACTTGAGAAGATTGGAAGAATGAGAAAAATTGGTTTGGATGAGCCAGAAATTTACCGAAAGGTAGAAAACACTTGATAATGAGGGAGTAGATAACTCAGCGCTACACTAGTACTCATCAAACATTAAGGCAATGTTAAGATGTAATTTACATTGACACTCAGAAGTCTGAACCACTTTTTATAACATTAAATTAAAAATCGATAAATTATATTGAGGTTTATAGTAACTGTACGAAAAGCAATAAAAATAATTTAAGGAACAAACAAACATCCTGCATCCCCACAGAAAATCTCTTCTAAATGTTGTTTGGAAGGAACTTATACTATAGTGAGCATGATGATACGCACAAGGATATTGAAAAATATCTATAGAAGAAAATTTGGAGAAGAGAGTGAAAAATCGTTTTGAAATTAAAGGTTTAATTATACTGATAGGAAACCTAAAAAAAACGTTTTCTGTATAAAGAGGTGAATTTCACGTTCTACCCGTGGAATCGGGGTAAAAGTGACCGCGGAAACCTGAGCAGCTCTGACAATTCGGTAATCGACTGCGGGAACAGAATGAGCGAGCTTCTGGAACATTTAGAGGTAGTTGGTCGCGGAAAGGAAATGCAGGAGCGGAAATTAACTGGGGGGGGGGAAGCGCGAGATTATGGCCCGACGGGAATGGAATGATTTGCAGATCATTTCGAAGCCCAAAGTGTAAGGAAAGAAGCCTAACCAGGCGATGAATTTAAATATTTATGGGCCCTTCTTGAAAGGAAAGGAGGCGAAGAGAAGGGGGAAATTACTGGCTGAGGCGGGTCGTCCGGGAATGAAAGGAAGGCATATGGGTTGGATATGGTGCGATGGGAAACGCCACTTCGAATTAAAAGAGAAATACAGAGGAAATTATAAATGGGTTCACTATCTTTTTTTTGGAGTTATTCTAAAGATAAAGGATCGTTTGGACTTTAAACTAGAATTCTGCCGTGAAAGGAACCTTATCGGATACTCTTTTTTATTTATTATTAGAGACTGGTTTTCATTATTTTTAGACTAGAAATCAATTGAATTTTCTACGTTTTGGTTGTCAGCCAAAATTCAGTTGGCCCAGCGTTAGGGTTGCTACAATGTGGAAACCCTTTACAGGGAATAGGGATTTATTCTGTGCCATTTGTAAAGGTTGCGCTACGTAAAATACCTTAAAAATACGGATGGCTCACCGTTAGAGAATGGGTGAGCAACGGAACACAAGGTGTCCCACATGTATGTAATCCCACTCTTTGATCAATAATGCCATGGTGAATCAGTTTAATTTTCTTTAATTAAAAAGGAAATGAGAATGTGAATAACAAATTTTGACTTAAAAGGTTGTTAAAAATATGAGTGTTCTTCGTTTTTTTTCATTGCCTGCATGTGAAACAGCTCCACTTATAATCTTATAATCCCTTCATTTTTATATGTACATACGTTCTCCATTCTTTCCGATTATTTGTGCTTGAATATATTGATTCCTTACACAATTCATGCATAGCCTCTTCAATTTACAACAAGTACGTATTTATTTCAATGCATTATTATGGATTTCGACAGTAGCGTGTGTGGGAAATTAGATTAACATGGAGAGGTTAACCTAGTACTAAATGCATAAAACTTGACGGCACTTTCAGCATGCCGCTGCTTTAATCGATCGCTTAAAATATGTACTGACAACGTTTTTCACCCGTGTAATTTTTAATCGTACCTTCGTTAAGTAGATAAACCATCCACAAATTTGCTTTCCTTAATTATCCGAAAAACGCGAAGAAGCAGATTCCCACCAATTTAATCATTTTCAGGGTTTCATTTCAACGTGTATTTTTTTCGGGTGAATTATATTTACAAAAGACATTTAATGTTGCGTCACAATGTCCCGTGTGAGTTTTTCTCTCTCGTGATGTTATTACAAAACATCAATATGCACATATATTTTTATTATGCTTTCCGTTTTTGTTGGGTCGCAGACGAGTGCGCGTTTTCGCTCATTGTCGAGGAACGCGAGTTGACGGATTGGACGTGCGGGGGAAGCACCGGCGAAGGAAAAAAATATATGGAGAGTTTAAGGAAGGGGCGGGATATGTGAAAGGATAGGGTAGAGATTGATGACGAGATGGGGAATAGAAAGAGAGGGGAGAGAGAGAGAGAGGGGGAGAGAGAGAGGGAGAGGGAGAGGGGGAGAGAGAGAGAGAAAGGAATTTCGTGTTGAAAATTGAAAAATATCGAAGGAAATGTTTGTAATAAATTTTATTCATATTAAAATATTACATTTTCGTCAAAATTTTCCCTCTCTTATCCCTTTAGCCATTCCATCTTTTTATTTATTTTTACCCTCCCCGAACTTCTCACTTTCCATTCACTCTCTCTCCGTTCTTATACTCTCCTCTTTAGGCAAGCCCTTCTTCTTCCACATCCCATTCTTACGGCGCCTCTCTCTTCCCCGTATTTCCTCTCTCTCTCTCTCACACACATTTTCTAACACTCTCTCCTCCTTCCACTCGCTCCCCATCTTTTCAAGTATTTAGTGCGGACGGGCGAGCACTTCTCATTTCACGGTGGGCTTCCAACTTCCCAATCCCTCCCTCGCCACGACCTTGCCCTTCCCTATCCTTTCTCTCTCCCCATCTTTATCTTCTCTTTCTTCCCTTTCCACTTCAAACTTCTTCCTCTTTCCCGACCCTTCGCGTTCATTTGGTTCCATTGCATGAGGTATGCCGTCGATCTCATCGAGTGAGTGCCATTTATTTGCGTCGGGGTTTGGTTTTCTTACGTTCGTATAGATCATCTTCCGCTGTGAACACCTTGCGCAGTATGCGAAGTTGTAATTCCATTACAATAATTTAATAAAAATATTTGGCGCTGGAAGAAGTTCCTGCATAAAAAGATGCTCGATTTATAATTTAACGAATATATTTTATGAGAACTACAAATGTAATCTCATTTTCATGGAGAAGCGGCAAACGAACTCATTGACCTGTTTAAAAATAACAAAGGAGCCTGTGTTCAACTCTGTATATTCAGTTTTTTTTAGAACAAGTTGATTTTAACAATACCTGTTTGCATCAAATAGTTAGCGTTGCAATACAAAAAACCGCACTTGTGCGTGCTTCAACAAAGTGAATCTTCGATGCGGATATACGTTCTGAAGCGATGTTTTCGCCATTAGCTCACTCCAATACCTCGATTTCGTTCCCCTTTGAAAGACTGCGCCCGTTTCCTTTCCGAATGTCTGCTGCTGCTGCTAGGCGCCTTCCCCCCACCCTCCCCCCGATCATCCCTCTTCCCTCCTCCCACTCAATACCCACTCAATCCTCGGCCGTCCCTCGCTAATCTGCTTCCCTTCCCCCTCCCCCTGCACCCCTCTTCCCTCCCCTTCCTACTCTCTTTCTCTCTCTCTCTCCCTATCTCTCTCATGAATGTTCCATGGACGACTGTGCCGCGGGATCCGCGCCACGACTCCTCCGCCTCCGATTTTATCATCTCCTACCTTTTGTGTTTATTTTCGGAAAACCCTACCCTTTACCCTCCTTACCCCCTCTCCTCCACCTCCTGCCCCTCTTTCCTCTCCTTCTCCTCTTCCCTCCCTTTCGACCTATCCAGCCCCTTTTCCTCCTTCCTGGCCCTCACCTCGTGCATACTCCAAGTGCCACTTTTAATTAATTAGGTAGTCCTCCCCGGGGATCGCTTCAATATTCCCTTTGAATGCAAATAATTACGCTGAATATGACATGACTCCGTGTCGCGCCTCGCTACGAATCCAATCTGCCTGATATCCGCCCCATTCCTCCTGCTCAACCCATTTCCTACCTTAACTTATCCTCCCTCCAACATATCCCCCTTCCTTTCCTATCTCCTGCTTAATTTATTCTCTCATTAACCTATGCCGTCCTAACCGTGTCCCCTCTTTACCCTCTTCCTTTATCTACCCCGCCTTCATCCTTACCCCTTTCATCCCCTCCCCATCTCATCATATTCCGTTCTTGCCCTTTCCCCTCCTTAAATTCTCCTCAACCTGTCCTCGTCCTAAATTTCTTAATTCCTCGTTCTCTTCTTCGTCCTAATCTTCATGCCCCTTGGCCATCCCATCTCCTGATGACCTTTATCGAAGTTTTCCTTCTCTGCTTCGCTAATTTCACGCCGAATCCTTTTTTTCCTCTTCGTCCCGTCTTCTCTAGTCCATTTCGTGTCCACTATCTCGACCTCCGTGCCTCGTCTATCCCATTCCACGCTCAACACCTCCCGCCAACCTCTTTTTTACTGCCGCCGCATACCCTATCCTTATCGCAAACTTCTTGTTTATTCTCTAACGTGAGTCTTCCACGTATTTTTCTGATTGTATCTCGTTGCACCCGAAACTAAATTTAAGTTCGGGTTTTTAACCTCGAGAGCAATGGAATTCAAAAGGTTTTAAAAGAAGGCGAGTGGCGTGCTGTTAGGGTTGCATAATATATAGGATGTTGCGGCATTTTTCGTATTTAAGCGGGTAAATTGCTTTTTGCTATCGCGACTACATTTTAGCAACCCCGAAAATGGGCGGATGGCCATTAGTCTGGTAGCGGGCACATTGAATAATAGAAGATCGGGTAAAAATGTAAATAGAAGGAGAAGGTTGTCATTTATTTTATTTGCATTGTTGCCATGTATTAGGTTGTATTTTTCAGAAAAAGAGGATTAGTACAGTTAATAATGTGGGCCTGAAAATTGATTTGTTTTAGCTCATAGACTCCAGTAAAATATCCTGGAAATATAATTACTTTCCTGGGAATTCTGTTTGTAATGTATAATTGCAAATTTTGGTAAATGTTTTATGACATATTATAATAATAATTTTCGGGAAGATCTTTGTCTCACCTCCTGATTAATGAAAAAATACTGCATCTAGTATGTCTTTAAAACTTCATCATTATTACTCGTTTTGCCTTAAAGCTAATTTTTTAAAGTATTTACCTTGGATGAGTGAAACACATTACATGTGTCCTGCATGACGAGTAGTAGTCAATCGAGAGATATTTTGAGCGGAGGATCAAAGAGAGGCTACAGTAAATAAGGTTAAAAGAGACGACGAGGAAGAAAAAAAGAGAGCAAATTTTTCCAAAAGTAGGATTTATTTAATGTTTAAAGAATGGGAACAATGACAACAACAATGGACAAAGACAATCAAATAGGAAGTGATGAAAGGAATACCATACGTGTATCTGAAGGAAGTCTGGTGGAAATCTCGCCGTCATATGTGTAACATTTATTGTAAATTATTATTGGTCCAGATTGGAGGTAGATCTATGTTGACCATATATATACATATTCATATACATATATGTACATACATACGTATGTATGTGTGTGTATATATTTAACATTAAAATGTTACCGAACGAAGTGGAACAGAACCATACTGTGAAAAAATGAACGGTACTACTAGGTTATCCCGGACCCCTTTTTAAAAATAATTTTTTGACATATTTCATTACATTTTAATAATTTATTCATTCTAAACAACTCTCAACATTATATAAAAGATAATGACTTGGTTGACATTGTTATAATGCTTTGTTATAATTTGCCAAATAATGAAGATACGGTAGCTTTCCTAACCCATGACTGATAGGCCGGTCTCGACATTTACAAACCCGATCATCGGACAACGGGGAGGGATACCTTGGTTCCGGGCGAGGCGAAGGGCGCGGCAGCGCCCGGAGATGACTACTCATTAAAACAAAGCGAGCCGAAGGCTCGACAATATATCCTTTCAATGTTATATCCTATTGACTGTTGCGCCGAAAATTGAGAGGATATAACATTGAAAGGAAGTATTGACGAGCCTTCGGCTCGCTTTGTTTTAATGAGTAGTTGTCTCCGGGCGCTACCGCGCCCTTCGCCTCACCCGGACCCAAAGTATCCCTCCCCGTTGTCCGGTGATCGGGTTTTTATATGTCGAGATCGTCCAATCAATTTCTGTTAATGGGGTCCGGGATAACCCAGTAGTACCAATGAAACATATTTGATTACGGAACTGTTGGAAAGAGCTTATTTATGTTATTATTTATTTATATTGCAGCATTTATTTTTTAGTTATGATTGTAAATTCGCGGATTGCATCGAAAAGTGACAAAAAAGAACGAATCGGAGAGAAAGTGAGAAAATAGGATGAGAAACTTAGAGAAAATAGGATATTATAAAGATGGGAGAGATGATAAAGGAAGAATAGGAGATAAGAATGAGAGCGATAGAGAGAGAAGAGATGCTAAATCGAAGAGAAAACAATTTTAAAAATCGAAAAAGGAAGCAGAAGAAAATTAAAAAATGACGGAAGATGCGATATAGCGCGGAGAAAAAAAGGTATACGGTATAAAGTGAAGATGGGAAGCGGAGAAAGGGGGAGAGGAAAGTAAAAAGAGACAGAGGAGAGGAAAAGGGAGGGTCGGGGAGGATTAATTTCCTGGCACGCGGCCACAGACTCCGTTGCACGGCGTTTTTGCAGAACTGTATTTTTATTTATTTATCCGTGATGCCCGTAAAATATCCCTCCCCTCGCCCACCTACTACCTCCCACTATTCCCGGTTCAACTGATCACACAAATGCCTTCTCGAGATATGCACGTGGTGTGGAAGAGCGCTCGTCGTTTTTTTTCCGGAGCCACGCCACCGGTGGCCATATCGATAAGGGGCCGCCTGGTAAGACCCGGGGAGAAAGAGTGGGAGGCAGAGAGAAAAGCGAGGAGAAGCATTCGTATTAGAAAATGTGGGAGAAGTACGTTTATCATTTAAGGAGGCAGGAGTGGATGAGAGAGGCAGAATGAGAGAGACGGAAGAAAACCGCACAATGGAATTAAGGCGAAGCAACGATTAAACTTTTATGAAATGAATACTTAGGGTGAAATTTCCGGGGGAAAAGCATTCTGCGACAGCGCCACTCGTTCGTTGCGTAGAAACGCTATCTTCCATATCCATCTCATTCACTCTATACTTCTCTGCCTCTAATTTCTCCCCAACTGCTTTAGTGGATGCCAGGAGTGATGCAACGGGTGTTCATTATCTCATGTATTAAATTATGCCTCCATCGCCAGTCTCTTTTGAAAACCGCTTCCATTAAAAGCGGAAAGTCCTCGAAAATGTGAATTTATCGTCGATTCATATCTGCGCGAAGTTGGAGAAGTGCGCTGGTGGAAGATTTGAGGGAGGAAGGACGATTACTGCTTCCTGAAAGCTATCTCAGATAAAAATAACGACTCCGGATGAAGCAGAGGAACTTCGCAGGGATACAGATATCTCGGATTTTCCATTATTTCATGCAAAAATAAAATTCTTCCAACATCTGCTCCTTGGTTTGAACGTATCACAAAACACGCACCTTATATTTCTCAGAAGCGACGAAGAATTCATTTATCATTAAAAGAAAAATTGTTAGATCTGAAAATTTTTAAATGCGCAATAGATTGTACATCAACGTAAATTTGATTAATTAAAAGGTTTCATAAACAAGCCGAGATTTAATTGTACTAGAAAAGAAACCGTTGCTAAATTTTTCTTAATAATGGCAAGAAGGTGACTTAAATATACAAGCTTAACTTGAAGTTACTTTTATCGTTAAAAATCGTCATGAAGCTGCAAACAACAAATCTGTTGCAGTACTAACATCGACATATTTTTTATCTATAGCTCTCGAAATGCATCCGAGGACGTAAAATAAGGTAAACGTGTCAAACGAATCCAAATGCATATAAGTCCATCCATTTGACGTATATCGTTTTCAGAGATGGATCGCCGTATCGCGCTCGATCATCGGCTAAAATACGAATGCATGGAATTATGTTTTGCTCGCCTGTTTTGCTCTCGGATACAACGCGAAAGTGCTTCGTCGCTTTCAATCGTAATAGCGGAAATGAGAACGGTTTGATCGTCGGCGATAAGTGGAGGAGAGGAAAGAGGCAGGGGGAGAGAGAGAGAGGGAAAGAGAGGGAGGGAGAGAGAGAGAAGGAGAGAGAGAGGGAGGGAGAGAAAGAGAGAGAGAGGGAGGGAGGGAGAGAGAGAGAAAGAGAGAGAGGGTCGCAAGAGAGGGGAAGTAAGTAGAAAGGGGAAGGAGTGGGAAAGGAGGAGATAATGGAGTACGGGAGGGAGCAGGATATTTTGGGGACCCGCATGCAAATGAAATTTCGGGCCCTCTTTGTAACTCTAAAAAGGAAAGTGACGGAAGTGCAAATTTTATGAGAGGTTACGTTACTGAACTGTTTGTTAAGCTTATGATTAATTTCACTAGTAGGCGAAAAGTGCCTAGCTAAAATAATTTTATGTTGAAGTTAATGTCATTTTTTGAAGGAGGAAAAATCCATGTAAAGGCTATGAGCGGCTGGCTTAAAGCGATTTCCAGTTACTAGCAATTTCACGAAAGATACCTTTCATCATTTACCATTATTAAGGTGAAAGTTATAAATTTAGTCGAAGAGGATAAGGGCGAGGCAAAGCCATACTTAGTGGTCCCTTATTATTGAGGATCTTAAAGTACAGCATACCACGCCACGGCGGCCATCGGAGAGGAGAGAGAGAGAGACATAGCAAGAAATAGAAGTTGGAGGAAGATGAGGACGAGATAAAAGAGAAGAGGGGGAGGAGGAGGTGAAGGATGGGCACAAGAGCGCGGAAGAGTTAGGCGGAGAGGAGCAAGGAGGAAGAGAAGTGAAAGGAGGAATAAATCCTGGGAAAGAAAAACAGCGCGAGGGAGAAAATGAGAGATCTAAGTTAAGGATAAAATAGTGAAGAATAAGCTTAAGTAAGGGTATGAGTGAGAAGGAGATACGGAAAGAAGGCAGGAGCGATAAGGCGGGAGAAGAAGAGGGAAGAAAGGGAGAGTGGAGGCGAGAGATGGGGGAAGATTCTGAAAGGGAAGAAGGGTTTGAGAGAGGGATTCAGTGAAAGGGCGGGGGAGGGGGAAAGAGTGAAGGAGAGCGGAAGTGGGGGAGGGGGAGGAAGAGTACGGCGTTGGTTGTCACACGTGAGTTACGCTAGTAGGGTTGTAAGGGGAGGGGATTTCGCTGCTGGGGTCGAGGTCAGGTGTGTGGGAGGAGGGGGGGAGGAGTAAAGGAGGTGGGAGGGAGGGAGGGTTTTGAGGACGTGCTGGAGGGAGTATTTTAAGCGTGCGCGGCAGAGAGATAGATAGCGAGGGAGTTGGGGAGGAAAAGAGAGAGTCAGGATGAGGGTTTGCTGGGAACAGGGAGCTGGGTCACGGTGCTAAGAAAAAGAGAGAGAAAACAGGTGGCGTGGAAGCAAGCAAGCAAAGAAGGGAGGGAGGGGAGGGGCGTGCGTGTGCGTTGGGATGTGGAATAGGTGGTAGAAAAGTGATGGCGAGGAAGTGTTTGGACGGAATGGGTGTCGGAGACGTGAACTGAAGGCAAAATGTTCGGAAATTTAAGTCACAACGGGCAAATAATCTGTTGATAGTGGGGATATTCGTTTTGTGACCGAAAATGTTTCATTTGATTCAAACCTGCTTTAAACGATTCAAACTAAAGTTGCGCTGCTTCGTAAGTGCTTAGAAATTGATTTCCTACTATTTCAAAGGTCATTATTTCGCTTCTAAATGAGGTTATTTGCAAATAATTTGTGGTAGTTCTTTTCCTTTTCTCTGTGGTTGGTTTGGCAACCTCACCAACCCCAGAATTCCACTTACGGGATTGAAATCGGTAAAAAAAGCTCCGATTTTTACCTTCCTATTCATTAATTTCTGTCTTGTGTTTTCCTATTCCTTTTGCGGTGATTGTTTCTCTATCGAGTGTATATTTATGTCCCATCTATCCCAGATCCAATTCCCTCTCTCCCTCTCTTATTATGTTTCGGTATCGCTTTCGCCAAACAAGTCCACTCATCCCTGCGTCCTCTGGGCGTTTCCTCAAAAATATATATAACCCTCCCTCTTCCTTCCCTCTTCCCTCCTCAACACCCTTTATTGAGGTCCGATATATGAAACAGAATCGATTCCATTCACACCACACATGCACTCCACGGCCATTCAATATCTGTTGCCAACCGTGCTGTGTTCGCTTTAACCCGCGTTTTCTGCCCTTTTCCTCTTCTTTTCAATATCTTTTCCGTCCCCTCTTTTTCCCCCCTTTGCCAAATCTTCACCTATGTTCCTCCCTCCCTTCTCCTGCTTTCCCCCATTCCCATTCCCCTCTCCACTCCCCCTTTTCCCCATTGCGTGTTCGACAGAGGGTCGGTTCATGGAGGAAATTTTCCACTCTTGACCTCGGCGTAAATTAAAACTATTTCCTAAATTTTTACTTTCTCATAGTCCATCTCTTCCTTTCTCGTATTATAATTCCACTCTCTTATCTACCTTTATCTCCATTTTTGCTCCCTATTTCCCCCTCCCCCTTTCGCTATCACCCCCATCTAGTCCATTATTTTCACCTCGCGCTTATCTCCAATTCGTTATCTATAAGTCTAATCTTATCCTTCATATCCCTCGCTTTTCTTTTTCGTTTCATTTCCCCATATCCCAATATCTCTCTCTACCATTTTCCCCTGCCCTTTTCCCCTTACTCATCTTTTCTTTTTCAATTCCAGTCTCCCTTTGCGATCCTCTCTTCCTAAATCTCATACTCCACTCTCTTGCCTTACTATCTATCGCCCGATCCTATTTCTTTCTCTTCCACCGAGCGTCCTTCTTCCAACTTCTTTCCATTTGATTCGCTACACGTTGATCGTTGGATCCGATCCCTCAATACACCTCTCTCTTTCTCTTCTCCCTCTCTCTTTCTCCACTCGTCTCATGCGTTCTTCTCTCCTCTTTGGATACGCCTCTCCCTCTTCCACTTACCTACCTTCCGTCTCTCTCTCTTTTTCCCTCTTCCTCACCCCTTCTGCTCGCCCGCCGCCCTCTGCTCTGTTCCAAGAGCCATCGATTCACGGGAGGTCTCAACCTGGAACACCCTCCATCCCCTTTTCCCTCTCCCCTCCTCTCTGCCCTAGTGACAATGGTTCCCCAGGCAAAAAGAAGTAGGAGGTGGAGGAGCGAAGAAAATTCAAAGGATGGCTGTGCCTATCGACCTATCGATCGTCGTGATCGATAAATCGAAAGGTTGATTGATGCGCAGGAGCCTGTCTGTAGCTCCGTGCACTGGAGCGATATACCTGTTCGCGTACATGGCTTCCCTTTTGAACCATTACGTGAGAGGGGGATTAAGGGAAGGGAGAGGGTTGGGACGAAGGATGGATTTCGAATAGGCGTTTGCGGTGTAAAGAGAACTGCCGCTCTCCAGGCCGTGATTAGATGATTACCCTCCTCCGGTCCGAGCGCCATTTATGCTTTTCTTGCGCGCCCGAAAGTGAGTTGAACAAATGAAAGAACGAACTATTCAAAGATGCATCTATCTATTAGTATGACTCTCTAAAATCGAAATAACGGCGAAAAGAGTGCATTTTTATTATTTAACGTCGTTTCAGCAGTTTTCCTCTCATGGTGTATCGTCCATTTAAATAATGTTTAATACCTTGAATGTAGCAAAAAGCGGATATTCTTTTTGTATTAGAGTTAACAGAGTGTGATTCCCGTTATTGAGTCGATTTTTTTGTTTTCATTCACACTAACGTTAAAGCAAAATATCATTTTCTCCCCTTGAATATTATCTAATTAAGTGACTTAGTTATCCTAACTTATTTTTTTTAAAAGTTCTATTAGAATATATTTTTGGTGAATAACCACGAAAGATGGCCGCTTTGTAGCCAAAATGCGCATCTGTTTTTATAACATTTTTGTGGCCATGGGAGATACCTGAGATAAGTATTTTTTTCAGGGCTGGTTCTTGAATATTTTGTCAAGTTATTATCCCTATATCTAATATGATGACATTTGTAAATGAAACAATTAAAGAGTATCCTGTTGCCATTAATGGTTACGCGCCCATTGTGTGAGATATGTATCATACTTCACGAGAAATAAGTTGGCCTCTGAGGAAGTGGAGGGTGGGAGCATTTGGAGCGTACTTTTCAGGCTTGGGCCTATCAGACCTTTGCGATGTTGCCATACTGTGCCTTAGTAGCGTCGCTTCGTTTTCTCATTCAATAGCGGGCGTGCACTGTAAGCGTAAATCCTCTACTTTGTGTGCTTAAACATCTGGGAGGCCAACTTATTTCTCGTGAAGTATAGTCTACATTAGCCGCAAATATATGACCCCCTTACGAAGGATATTTTCATCATTATATTTCTCATACATATACCTCTATCCTTTACAGTAACCATTCTGTAAATGAAATGGTTCGTATCCGAGCATTGGAATCCGTCTCAACGGAGGACAAAACTTTAATCCAAAAATACATCGTGCATCGCTTCTTATCTCGATCACGGAGATTTCGAGGGTGTGGTCGACTCGGATCCAAAAGTTCCAACACGAGAAAGTACTCACGGAACGTTTTCTCATTACGCCGCCATTCTCTGTTTCGTTTGTCAATGATTTGTCCTAGGCAAGGGTCACATATTTTGAGAACAGATTGTGCCTTTGTCACGGTCACACCGCTCACCTCACAAAATCGATGTTTTCTGGAATCTTGTCTCGTAAGCTGGTCTCTGTCGAATAAATTCTTCTTTCCTTTTCTCGGTGCATTCTCTACGAATTAGATAACCTATATCCACAGTCAGATATTTGAAAAGCGCGTGTAATTAATAGGCTTTCATTGATCTCATGGTCATTGCGTTCATAAATTCATATTTATAGTCTTTTTATATTTGATTATGAAATGAAGAAGCCAATTTTACATAAATACGCCCAAATAACACATTCTGGGATGATTAAGTGGATTGTATAAAATTCTGCAACGAAATCTTTTATGTAGCTGATTACTTAGTAATTTTTTATTCCTAGTGCATTTGTTGATTTCGTAAATCCTTGTTGTGTATTTATTACCTTTTAACACATCTCATAACGCCATGGCGCAAAAAACACGCGTTTTTGATTCACGATATTTGTGATGGAAGTATTGCTGCATTCGTTTTAATTTAGTGGGATTGTCTCGACACTCCAAAAAGCATACATATTTCTCAAACTGTCTTTCCATTTGGATTTATATTCCAATATTTACTTTTTATACGAAATTTCAAATTTTGATAAATGGAATGGATTTTATCCTCAATAGAAGACAAGGGTTCTTTTCGTTTTCTCTCGTTTTTAAATTATCTCAAAAAGATAAATAGCCATGTTCCATTTTAACCGAATAAAGTTTTCATGTCATTCCGCCGATTGATTTGGAGACCTTTTTCCAAAAGACAAATAATCATTTCAATAACTGAATATTTTTATTTTTCTATAACTCATTTTAGAAAGGCAGTCTTATCGATCCCACGGACTTGTTTGCTCTCATCTGCGGAAACATTTCGATATACGCCTTCCAATGAAATTGGGCGATTCCTCGACGACATTTCTACATAAGTGATGGATCGAGTGATTTTAAAAAATAACTGTTATGATATCGGAAATGAGTCCTTTTATAACACAGATTATCCGAGAATATAAGATTTTTAAAGCGGATAATAATAAGTAAAACAATCCATGAAAATGTGCCAATAAGGAAAAGAGAACAAAACAGCAAAAAAAAAACTTGCGCGACAATCCGACTTGCGCAGCTGTAGTCGAAGTACAGGATGGGCCAAAAAATATAATCAAATTCGAAATGAAATTACAGAATAACCACACAAGCTAGAATTGAATAATAAAGCGGATTAATCAGGAAAAAGTAAAATTATTTTATTAAATAACCCTTTTTGTCGTAGGTTCAAAATGTCTCGGATAAGTTTACAATAGCAGTTATAGCCCATATCAAGCTTGAAATCTTAAACGCTGTAAGCAGCAACTGTAATGCACCCATTTGAATGCGTGCTCAGAATGATAGAAGACATTTAAAAAATCTGTAATGATGGGAATAAATTTGAAAGATCCATATATTAATTGGTTTTTGATTCACACTCATATCGCATTTCATTCACTTTTTTTTAAATTTTGAAATCGGGTACATTTTTTTCTCCCACCCTGTACAATGAAAAAAAATCGGAATTTTTTCACTGGACTCGAAATGCCGTAAAAATTTATAACGAGTGAGTTGCATGGCTGTTTGAATCTTTGAGGTTACGTTGTGCGTTAAATTAGCGTAACGCTCCGTCGTATGCGACAGGTGCAATTCTGCTACCGCTTGATAAATACAGGTAAGTAGGTTGAGAGGTGATGAGGGTAGAGTAAGAAGGGCCCATCGATTTGTCGAGGCATTGGAGAATAAAGTCACGGTTGAAGGAGGGCATGCAGCGGAGGGCGAAGGAGAAAGTCGGAATTCGGAGAGAGGAAGATGCAGAGGAAGAGAAACGTGGAGGGAAAGAAAGGGAGGAGGTGCGACTGTCGGAAACGGTTCCGTGACATGTGACATGTTTGCATAATGGAACGGTGCCTCGCAGAGAGAAAGGAAAACGACAGGAAGGGTGAAGAGGAGAGGGAGGTGGAAGGTGGAGAATATAGAGGAGAGGATATAAGGATGCGTCAAAGAGAGAGAGAGAGAGGTAGAGGGAGAGAGAGAGAGACGAGTGAGAGAGAGAGAGAAGAGAGATGAGGAAGGTATGGGATAGAATGAGATGAGAAGTGGATGGAGAAGTAGATGATGGAGTGAGAAATGATGGAAGGGCTATGACGAAAGAGTGTATGGAAGTGGAATTGTGCGACATTAAGGTAAAGATAAGTGATACTTGAGGTCGAATTCATTTATACATTTAGATAATTAAAAAACGCTAATTATACATGCGAATATTTCAAACAAGTTATAATGTGTGTACCTCGGAGGTTTTATTTATACACGTTGCTAATGGGATCAGAGCAGTCAGGCAGAACATTACTACAGTCAAGTACGTTGTGTGACACAAGTAGCTCCAAAAGCCACATTAGGCAGAAATGACGGCGGTAACTGTGAAACACTCACCGACGAAACATACGCTTAACGTGATATGGTACCGCAACTACACGGAGACCATCGAGCGAGAAATGCAAGCCTTGCACGTGAGGCGCATTATATTCCTATTGAGATTCAATTGCGAAAGTTTTTACTTTATGCTTAGAAATCAAACCTCCTTGTCCGCATCGTTGTACGTATATACTGATATGTGATTCGGATGCAAAAGCACCATTTTCTTCCTTTATCATGACGACGGTGATTTTGTTACTGTAACGTATCGTAATTTTGTTTGAAAATTGTGCTGGCAGTGGCTTTAAGCGTTTCAGAGGCCGTAAAATTGAACAAAAGAATTTGGGAAGTGTAGAGAGAAAGACGCGGAAAAGAAAAAGGTCTAAAAGGCAATCTGATAATGAATTGAGAGAGCGGAGAACAAAGAGGAAGGACGAGGGGAAGGGAAGAAACCGAGGATAAATTGAAGAGTTCTTACGCATTAATGGCGGAGGGAGAGGAACTGCTGCATGTGGCGAGATGAAAGTGAGAAATCACGCGGGATAGTCGAGGGCGGCCATCCGAAAAATAAAAACGCGACAATACTTCTTTTTTCTTCGATTAAAAAAGGGATTTTAAATACAAACGACCTCAGAACGCATTCACCGATTACATGTCTCCCACATACCACAAACTACTCCCTTTCTCGAAAAACAACCTTCGTTTACCTAAATGCTACATTTATGTACTATTTAAAGTATTTCACCGCACCTTTTTGCATTTAACATCGTGATGGTGCAACTGCATTAACAATCATATTCAAAGTTGGCTTATGTATGGTTGTAGACGTGGCTAAAGTTGCGAAAAATTTCAGTAAAAATTTATTACAAAATTATAACTTTTCTTAACAAAATACGATATTAATTAAATTCCTGAACCAATTTTGTTTTCTTTTAACAGCACGAATTAAAACTGCAAAATGTAATTGTTTTAGAAAACTGACCGTATTTTTTATTACACGCTAAATCATTTAAATCTGTGCGATCAGACTGACCACTGCTGACTTATTTCTATCGCTCATAATTAAGCAGATTGAAAACATTTTGATATCAATTGAATTTCTAGCATATATACATATGTATGTAGTCTATTAACATTTATAGTTTGTTAGGTGGTAAATGGATCCAGGAAAGAGCGATTACTTTTATATTATTATTATTACGTATTATTTATTATAAATTATCATTGTGTACTCGTTGATACTTTCCCGTTAAATAAAACAATTTTAAGCTAATTCGGAACTCGTTCGAGTTTTATTAACCGGAGACATAAATTTAGTTTATTTTAATGTCAACGCATTCAAGTCTTTGGCTCGTAATTTGCTTTCACCTATTTTTGAAATACAAACGAGAAATATTAAACACTGAATCCCACATGTTAATCAAATAGAGAAAGTAAACATATGGAATCGAATGCATAAACATATCCTGTACGATGATCAGTTTAAACCCTTGCCGCGCCGAGTGTCTTGCTAGAGATTTATAGGAATTGAACTAATCGTTCATGAGTATTTGTGTACATATTAAAACTTACTTGCAGAAGATATCTACTTTCGTTATAATAGGCACATACATACGCTGTACTCACCGTATCCGTGGTAGTAAAGGCTTAACACTAACCCTGAACATCCTAACACGTGACTTCATTTATTATAATAGTATTCTGATTAATAAACTTCCATTAATATAATTATATTGACCATATCATAACCTTGACTGTGTATTAATAAATACAAAATCTCTCCGTTTGCTGTGAATTCGATATTGCCAGTGAAATATCATATCAGAATAAAAATATCTCCTAACAAATTTGGTTGCGATTTCACTCTCTCTCTGCCATTTATTCTATCAAAGCATAAATACAAGTTATCAAAAATCGCCCAAGAGGAGCAAATAATAGAACGGAATATTATTATTTTGTATTCCGTAAAAGTCTCAAATCCGAATTTCCTTCATTTTGCATTTAAATGAATCTTTCAAATCGCCATGAATTTCTGGCAGACTAAAAAATAAAAGTTCCACATCCAGATGCGGCTCGCTGCATAGCAGGGCACACCAGGTGTCTCCATCTGGTGGACCCGAATGGAGGCTGTGGGTGGGGAGGAGGGGGTTCTTTGGATTCACTCCAAATGTCAGGCAGCTAGCGAGAGTGGATTCGGATCGAGTGGGACGAAGGCGAGGAGTATAAGGGGGAAGCAAGCATAGCGGGGGCGGAAGGCGAGGGGGGCGGTGGAGGTCGGGCGGAGGAGGCGGGACCCTGGCTGCCGACCCTTTCTCTCTCCGTCTTCCGATTCACGTGGGAGGAAGGGCCTCTCTCCCACTTTCCATGGCATGCGAGCGTCCGCTTGGAGGAAGGGATGGTTGGGTTGGAGGAGGGCGGGGTTCCATTGGGGACGGGTGTCGTCGCGTGCATATGCACTCCCGCTATACGTTCGCCGGAGAGACCGACTTGCCGCTTATTCTGTAGAAGCTGTGCTATGCGCCGGGAGGGCATTTGTTAGCCTCTACTCCTCTTTGCGTAAATCATATTATCCAGATTCTACTGCGCTCGTATACCAATATTTCGATGTTTACATAAAATCGGATAAAGCATTGTCGTTACTAGTGGACCCTAATCTTCGCTTGGGAATTGATTGTGGTCTCCGTTGCTCGCTCCGCCTACGTCGACTACACGCACCGTCCGCTTTAATTTGGACAATGCAAAACCGAATGAAAGAATACCTTTTTATTGCCAGTGAATCCGTATTTCGGAGATTTCAGCCTATGACTTTCCTCTTTTTAAAAATGTATTTAATCAACTTTCAAAAATCTCTGATGTAGCTATTTGGATTCTAGGTACAATGTTACTTGGTATTAAATAGTAATAAATATATATTTAAGAATATTTAGACATGTATTATAGAGCTCACATCTCGAATTGAATCAAGATTACAGCTACAGATTTTTACACGGCATTTCCATGTGTAATCATGTAAGCATCCGTTGGATTTCAATGATGATGACCGTAGGCTTTAAAATAAATTCATATATGTGATCTTGGCGAGGATGATTTAATAACGAAACTCCGATTTATACTATTCTTTCAAGGAAATCTCATTTAGGATTCGATTGAATACCTTTAACCAATATTTTCAAATAAAAAACGAAAGTACATAGAACGATACAATCAATTTCAACGTAATAATAACCATATTTGAATACGTCCACTGCTTACCGTGCATTCTATCTTTATGCAAACTCAAAAATAAATTCCCTACAAATAAAATTGGCATATTTTAACTTTGAATGTAATCTGTAATTGAATGCAAATGTTTCAACTAGTAAATGCTGATTAAGTGTAAGTGCATATTCTAATAGGCTCGAAAGTAAATTTTGCAGACAAGTCATTTTTTTACCCGTAAATATAGGGAGAAAAAGGGGCATGGCGTTGGATTATTTCTTTCCAGAGAAAGGTATCTCAAAGAGGAGTTGTAATGGAATCTTCGCTTCTTTTCCGTCATTTTTGTACCGGCGCGCAAAGTGAATGAGTAGAACTAGAGGCGAATATAGAGAACGGGGAAGGAGCAGAATAGGGCCGAAGGGAGCGTTCGAAGGGGGAGGGGGAAAGAGGGGGGGCGGATAGGAGGGGGGGGGGGCGTGAGGAATGAGAGAGAGAGAGAGCGGGACTCTTCTTGCCTCGGGGAACCCTTTCACCGGGGCTTCCTCTCTTTCCTTCCTCTCTTCCTCCACTCCCCCTCTCTCCACCTCCATTCCCTCCTCTTTCTCTCTATCCTACCCCTACCTCATATTTTATTTCGTCTCCCTATTTTCCTGTCACATCTCTTTCATCTTTTCTCTCTCTCTCTCCCATTTCTTTCATTTCTCCTTTCCTTTTCTCATATTCTAATCTCTCTTCATCTTGTCCGTTGGTCTCTACAAGTTACCTGTATTCCACTTCCATTTAACTGGTTTTACACTTGAGTTTTTAAACATAGAGATTCGTCGATTCTATTTTTAATAATAATAATAACAAAAATAAAACTGCATCAAAATGTGTTTATGGTATATCAGATTACTTATTTTATCTTGGACACCAGTTAATTTATGGGAGAAGTAATTGACGTAATACCTTACCTACTTTTATGTATTCCAACAAACTAATGATAATCTAAAGGACTACTTCCGGTCACGTGCATCTAATCTAATCTATAATGTTATGTTTGTTAGGTATACTTTCAAGATAGAGGATAAGGTGTTTTTATAATTAATTTCGTTTCTTAAATGATTAAGGTATGTAAATTTATAAAGCTGTTCATAAATTTCTGATAAATTAAATTTATTCCCCATAAATAAATGAATATTAAGAGTTAAAATCTAAGTGGCAGAGTGGTATTGTGAGTACGGAAGAAGTTGGGTAGAAATAAACTCGAAACAATGCATATAAGATTTCCAGAAATGAAATCCTACCCTTAAAATAATGTTGATCGTTGCTACGGCTTCTTTACCTGCTGATGAATAAAAGCTACGTAAAATTTAGGTAAACATTAGTGCTAGAAAGTTCTAAGTCGTACTGAAATGAAGTAACTGAAGGATAGGTATCAATGTCATGGAAAGAAAACCGTTCCAGTGTCTATTGATCATTTCTTTTTTTACCATTATAATGTTTTATTTAAACCGAAAACAAGTTCATAGGCTTTAGCGAACGAAAGAGCGATAAAATAACTGTTTAATCTTATGCTCCGGCAACTTGTACCAAATGACTTTTTTGTGGAGTATCTTGGAATTGACAAAAGAGCCGTGAATAAAAGGAGGTGAGACGCTGCGGGCGGAGGTTTACAAAAAGGACGTATATTGTGTGCGCTGGGAAAAAAACTTCTTTTAGCTGGGAGCGGAAGGGTTCTTTTAAAAAATCCCAGAATCGACCATAGATCCAACACTCCACTATTCGCCGCGACTGAAATTTTCAATGGCGGCTGCGAAGCGTTTTTCATACGTAGAATCTCCACGATTTGACTCATTCGTCCGATGAAGGAACCAAATACTTTCCAAGTACTAATAAGGTAGTAACGCGTTTCATAAGTTAAGTTTCGACATTAAAAACAATCTTACTCTCTTCAAAATTTCAAATTGTAAATTGCTAATTCATCTAGCGAGGAAACATTAAATAAAGCATAATCTATGTGTTCCGCCGTGCAAAATTTGTAGAGAATCTGGCGTGGCTCGTTTGAATGTCACTTCCCAGCATTTTAACCCGCCGCGAGCCTCGTCTCATTCTATTTAAAACACCTAGAAATTTGTCCTAACTCGCAATCGATTCCCTTTAATTATTCATCATCCGAGCCCTCCGAAACACTGGTGCTCTCGTTCATCAATCTTTTCGGTCTGTTCTACGCTCTTTCTGCTCCTTCAATAGAACGATTTATGTGCTAGGCAATGTAAAGTGTTCCAAAAGCGTACTTTGATCTTAGCCTTTATTCATTATCTCCTCTCCTCTCTTTCTCCCCCTCCCTACCTCATTTACACTCCTCCTACCCTCCCCCCCCCTCTTCGGCTGTCTCTCTCTCTCTCTGAGAGGGAGGATGAGGTAGGTGAGACGACTACCTTCGGAGGCATGGCCCCGAGGGAAACAGGGTAGCCCGGAGGGAGGGGGAGGGTTAGGGGGAGGGGGAGAGGAGCGTGGAGAGGGTAGGGGGGAGAGACGGAGGAAAAGGGAATGCGGCGTGAGTGAGAGATGATGCGGAGGCTCCCTTTAGGAGACGGGAACGGCGTCACCGGATGGGTGTGTGTGTGGCGGTGCGTGGGTGGGGTGGGGGACAAGAGAAAGGAGCAGGGAGGGGGGGGGGGTTGAATGGAAGGAGGAATGAGGGAGGAAGAGATTGGATTGGAAGAGGCGGGGCATAAGGAGGGAGAATGTTACCGAATTTGGAAGGAGAGGAGAAGAGGGAGAGGAGAGGCAAAAATTTGCTAGGGATGAGTGGTGAAGAATGGAGAGGAAGGTTTTTGAAAGTATAGGAATGGCGAGCGGGATGGGGAAGGAGAATGTGTTAGTGAGTGTGTGTGTCGGAGAGAGAGAGAGAATGTGTTAGAAGGGAAGAAGGATTGAGGGATAGAAAGATAGAGAAAGGGAGGTGGGTAGAGGCGTTTGGTGTGTGGAGGAGGAGAGGAAAGAGGAGGAAACTACGACTGTTCTGACGTCGGAAGGCACTTTACACGACCCTTGAGGGAAGTGCGGCACAATGATAAGTTGCCAAGTCGAGGTGTAACAATGTTAGAAAGTGCCTCCGTGCATTATTTAATGAGGTAACCAACATTAATGGATGGGACGGAGACAACATTGAGCGTCTTGGATTTAGCTTTCATTGCGCACTTCTACGACATCTCTTTCTTTACTGCCTTCGCACGATGAGATAGTGAATGCCGCGCGCACTTTCAGGCATTTGTCCGAAATGATATACTGCAGCTCTCCGGGAAAATATTCTCATCATTAGTTTTCGCGAACTAAGTAAAACAATTTGTTAAATCGATTTATAGTAAAGAACCGTAAACCGACAGTTAAGAGCTATAATATTTCATACCATTCCGCAGTATATTATTCATTGATTTGCAGTAATTGAGAGACTCGCTTAAAATCATGCATGGGATTTAAAATTTCAATACAATTAAAAGGCATTTATATATTAGAATAAAATATGAAATTATGTTAGAAGAAATTATAATTTTATCAAATAGAATTATTTAAATAAATGAGCCAGTTTACTTAAAAAAAGTTATTAACTTATGTGTTTGAATGAAAAATCATTGATTAACTTATCTTATATTATGCTTAAAATTTATTTGTCCATAAATAGCTGCTTCTTTATAGGGTATTTGATATTCAACTTAAGGTTCTTCTAGAAGGGCTATAGATTTCAATTTTGCCATGATGGGTGCAACTCACGGAAAAAATCCGTTACTCCATATAATATCTTTTTAGTATTTTTTCCTATTCCATAGCTTATTCGATACCTACTTCACTTTAAAAATTCCGGATTTGGCGTAGGCTATTATTAAGTCTCATTTTAAAATTAGCCAAAATTGAGGTATGAACTCGGGATTAAATACGCTGATAAACAAAAAATGGAATTGTTTTAATTTTTTTCCAAATTGGTCGAGAAATCGGTTTTCAGTCACAGAAAGCTACTTTTCAGCAATGGAAGAATTTATCATGCCTCTCTAGAAAATGTGCATCTTATTCTGGACAAAGATGGGCAAAGAAGATAGATACCTACATATAAGTCGTGGTTTGGCCCTGTAAGAGACCAGAGTCCCCAGTGAAAAAATATAATGCCAACATTTAACTTTTTGAGGACAGATAAGCTAATGATTTTTTAAAATATCTAATTATATTAATATTTTATTTCTTTCATTTCGTAGAGATAGTTACCTAATCCAGTAGTTTACTCGTATTTGTAAATCAATTTGATTTTATTAAAGTAAATCTTATCTTAATTATATTACGAAAGTGGCATTTAGGATAAATACAAGCTAAATATAGGTAAGTAATATAATAATAATAATATAAAAAATAATAATATAATAATAATATAATTAATAAACTAAGCTTTTGCATTTTCAATTTCTTACAAATTTATTATATGCTGTTGTTTTTTCAATTGTACAATGGTTATTGATTCTTTTGAAAATTACGTCTTCCGGGTTTACATTACATACGTGACCTTTAAATGTCTTTGCGATAATAGAATATCAGAATATCACGGAGAACGGCTTTGAAGTGATTAATAAATGTTAAATTTAAGAAATAACTTTTATCTGCGAGCAAGCAATTTAGTCTGCGGACATACTTTTTGGATATGCTCTCAATAGTGTTGGTGGAATTGAAACTTATGTATAATAACTAAAATAACTGATAAGGTTGTTTCTCCACTCGAATGATGATGTTTGCCATGAATTTTGTTGGAGATCTTCCAGACCGTCAGATTCTCTATAGTATTTGAAACGATTTTCGAAATATAAAAACAAACACTTTTTGAGGAGTAAGACGAAGAAGGGAGAACTCTAGAATCCTTTTAGGTCTAATCAAAAAGTTCTAAGACACGATGTATTACAAAAGAATAGTTGAAGGTAATGGGCCAAAATGCTGAGTCAGCATAGACAATGAGTCATTACATGCAGGAGTGGTGCCGCTTCCCCCACCACCAAACAAGTTCTGAGCAGAGCAGTTGCAAGTTGAGACGTGTCTATGCCCTCAGTCGCAGTCGTAATGGATACAAAAGAACAACAACGTGTGTGCATCAAGTTTTGTGTGAAGAACGGGAAAAACGGAGCAGAAATTCTCCGAATGCTAAGAACTGAATGCTTGTTTAAGCAAGCCAGTTGTTTATCAATGGATAAACCGTTTCCAACATGATCGAGAATTTGTTGAAGACGACCCACGTTCAGGCCGTCCGTCAACTTCACACAGTGATGAAATGGTTGCTAAAGTGAATAAAAAAATTCATTCTGATCGACGATTAATCATTAGAGGGTAAGGGGGAGGGAGGGAGAGAGAGGGGTTGGGGAGAGGGAGGGAGAGAGAGGGGGGAGATAGGGAGGGAGAGGAAGGGGGGAGGGGAGAGGAAAGAGGACTTAAAAAGTATGAGCACTTAAAAAAAAGAGGGAATACCTCGTTCGGACTTGGGTGGATGCGGTTGCGTTTATCGGCCGAGGTTCGCAAAGTGGGCAAAGGGGTTTGGGAATTCCTTCAGTTTATCGTTGTGGGGCGTCGGGGTTGGATGGAGGAAAGAGGCGGGCAGGAGGCAGGTGGGGATGCGCCTATGGGGGGAGGCTGAGCCGTTGGGTGAGGAGGAGGATGGCGAGAGGCAGACTGCGCTCTTGCGGTCTCGAATTTTGAGCGAAGAGAAGTTAACGGTATACTTGCGAGGTACATATAGGATAAAACTCTGGGATTAAAATTTCCCTTTTCTCTCTCTCTTCCTAACAGTTACTCTATCCGTGAGACGGTTTTTAGATTGTCAAGGAAAGTTACAAAGTTATTTTACCTCTTCAAACCGCTTTCCTCATATTATGACAGCCACAGTTATATACATAGGTCGCCTTTCCGGTGCGAATAGACATGTCGCTTCTCAGTTGCCGCCGAGTCCCTGCGTCATCCATGAAATCGTAACACTTTGGCGTATTCCCCTCACGCCTCCCTTTCCTCTCTCCTCCTCCCATTGCCTCTCCTCATACCTCTACAATTCCCTGTGCCATTCCCGCCTTACCACAATCTTCTCCTTCCCCTCACCGCACTTTTCCACGAGCTTCCTTCCCTCTCGCTCCGCCCCACTCACGCCAATTTTAAACTATTCAACCCCTTTCCTTTTCCCGCATAGCTGACACCACCTCCCACGCTCTTCCTGTCGTCCCACAGCACTCCAGCCCATTCCCTTGCATTCATTTTCTCCCCTTTCCCATCCTTATACATTCCATTCACTCTCTTGTCTCCCTCCCAAATCCAAGCCCTTTCCGGCATTGCTGTCCTCATATTCAACGAACTTCCTCCCCACGATGCTCATCTGACCAGCAAACTCTTTTCTTACACTCGTCAGACGGGCTTAAATTGAAATGGACGATCTTTGATTTTAGTTATGCAAAATACGGTTCCTTTGGACGTTTTTAAAATGGAAAGTCTTCCTAAAGTTAAATTAGTTTTATTGCTATTACAACTGGAAGACATTTTGCTAGTGAAATATAGATTAATTAATAAAAGGACGACTATTGAGATGCTTTTTGTTAATGTGTAGTTCAAGATGTATAATACCATATAAAACAGAGCACAAAATTTCATGAGTGCAATTTTCAAATATCCAGTAAAATGCTTTTGAATTGAAATATGATAATAATAGAAATTACTCCTCGAGTTAGGAGTACGTTTATTTTCTTGAGTGAGAATTTTTGTCAACAGATTCAATGAATGTATCGAATTTGTTGGTACACCGGTTTCTTTGAACCTAGTATATTCTAGATAATTTCCGAGAGGAAGACTGATGTGGATTTGATAGGATAGATCTTTCAGGTTTCTGAAAAACCATTCCATTCTCGCGGTGAGGGTAGGACGAAACAGAGCGACCGCACCTGGCCCCGCGCTTCGACGCAAGGAAAGTCCAACTTCCAAGCCCCGCGCACATCTAGGAAACGCACTGATGGAACAGCATGCGAATGATAAACGATATTCTGTTGCCATGTCTATGTTATTCTTAACTTCATTAGTATTTTAACAGAACAGTTCATTACGCGTCAATACGGAAAATGCCTTATTTCTATAAAATTAGTAGAACAACGATCTTTCATATCATAATTGCGTAGCTGTTACATTGTGTGAACATATAAAATTTACCCACAAATTCTTACAAATCATTACATTCTGAATGACTGATATATTCATAATTAAAATTTTGAGGAAAAAGTTGGCAGAGTGCATAGCAAAACGCCATGTTAAATATATTAAATATCAGCAAACCGAAATGACGTATTCTAAATATTAATTGTCTTAGTTATCGATATATCTGCCATAGAAATACCACGTATCATGCAAAACCGTTTCTTATTTATTATTCGCTGAAGAAATTTTAAGGCTTTCATGTTGGACGATTTTAGTTTTTCAGTGGAGAAATTCGAATAAATTATTTGATTATTTTCCGGCTGAAAAATTGCTGCTTTTAGCAAGTGAGGATTTTTCTTCAAATTTCGTATTTTGAGGGAGGGGCTAGAAAAGAGAGATTTTGGACTGATGCCTGTCATAAACATTTGTTTCTTTCTATTGAGTTTCTTCCGACTTCAATCTCGGATTCCTCGCGCACGCGTTTTTTTTGTGTGCGTGTGTGTGTATATACACACACATATATATACACATACATACATACACATCCAGATTTCTTCTGCCAATATTCTCTCACCCATGTATGCACATGTATTCCTCCGATGTCTACTCTCTGATATCCACCTCCCGGGGATGCACTTCACCATTTTCTGCTGCCTTTTACCGTCGCAGGCTTTCTTCATACTTATCTTTGGTTCCTCTTCTCTCTCTCTCTCTCCTCCATGGGAGCTCGGCGCATGGATCTGTTCTTTTTCGAGTTCCTCACATTATTGTACATCCTCTTCTTTTGTTTCGCATATATTTTCTCCCCTTGCTGTTTAGCCATGCCCATCCACTCATTCTTACAAACTTCTTTTGTTTTCGTATTCCGATCTGCTTCTCGTATGAGCTCTTCTTAGTATTTATTTCCCAAAAGTATTAAACCCTGCACTTCTTCACCGTTTTTCTTCATTTTATCTTGTCACTCTTTTTTTTATATAATTAATGATTTTCTTTCACATAACATATTGAAATTAGTGTAATATACTTATTTTTCCTGTCTTGGAAAATTTCTAAATTAATTAGTGAATGTTTAAACATTATGTAAGAATAAATGTTTTTCATATAATATTTTCTAGATCCTTTAATAAAATATCTTACTTTAATAATTTCTATAGTAATTTGATTCATTTTCATTTTATGATATTTAATTTTAAATTTTAGAAGCTCAGATGAATATCAGTTATCCTTATATACATTTTTTTCTGCAAATTTTATGCAATATTATTTTTAGATTTAACGGAGAGATACAAGATCATATTTATGTGATTTTCTTCACAACTTCTCGAATAAATTAATTCTCTATTTTGCAACAGAATTTGATGTAAATATCTTTATATATATAATAAATTCTAAAAGTTGGAATCCCTCATTCAAATAATTTTCATGTAAAAATATATTTTGTAAATAGTGTAATATATAAGTCTCGTTAATTATCAGTTTCCCATTGTCAATACATCTAAAATGTTTTTCGCTCTATTTAATACTTCTGTGCTTATAAAATCGTCACTCACATGTAGTTACATGTCCTACTTGCAAATGATTCGTCTGCGTTCGAACTTGCACCCAGCACTGACTTGCGTCGCGTGCTTTTGTTATTTTTCTTCCTTTCTCTCACACCTCCTTTAGTTATTCCATTTCGCCAATAATTTTTTTATGTTATTTAATGTTCTTCACCCATTATTCACGCTGCCACTAACTCTTTCATCTTATTATATGTTACCTCAACTTTAACCAGTTATCACAGAGGGACTCGATATTTATATATTCCCTTTCCATTGCTCTCAATTTCGCCCTCGATTAATTTATTTGTTGCTTTTCATGTTCATTCAGTCCATTCTAGATGGATTATCAGCATGTTGTAAATTTTCTTTACATAGTGTTAACTTTGTGTTCCTCATCCCAATATTTTGAAACCTTTGTCTTTTAAAATGAGCAGCTGTCGATCAATAAACAGATTTTCAATAAATCCTACAGCAGATCGATTCTTCTCATCCTATGTGTCACTATCGTATGATTCACGTTATCGGGTCAACTACGCATTAAAAGACGATATTTGAGGAACGAATTTACAACTTTGAATACTCGTTCCTACCTCACGTCGCACACTGCTAAGCGTTCTTCTGAAACGTGCGTTTAAAAATAAACATATGTCAACCACCTTTCACCAACTTCCCTCAATTCCAACATTCGCACAATAGTCTGCCCATTCTGAGGCACTCGTACCATGTCTATATTAATGCCTGACTCGCGTTCTATTACACCTTCTCTTTTCTCCTCCGCTTTACTCTCTTCTTCTTATGCTTCTCCGCTGTCCTCTTATTCCGATCCCTGATTTCTCTCCCGAGTTCTCCTTTCCGCTTTTTCATCCTCATCTCCAAAGTCGCTCACTCCCCTTAAAATTCTCCATATCCAATTATTAGTCGTTACCCTACCATACACACACAGTACGTTACGTGGAACAGGCGTATATCCGCTTGTCCTAACTCCCTCTACCACCGGCTAACCTGATTAACTCCATCGTGCCCGCCCCGGGCCATCGCGCTCCGCGCACCAGCGCCAGATCATCAGATCCTAACTCATTGCCCTAGGGTGTATCTGATGCGTCCAATTCTGTTTGTCCCTTCATCTGAAGGCCAGAGTCTCGGACTGTGCTGCTGTTCGCATGGTAGTCGGTGATTTCGATGTGTATTGAAATAGTTCCCACGGGTCGTGTGGACGTACTCTTTGTTTTATATACTCGAAAAATATTCTCCGTCAGAAATGAAATGTATTCATTCGAAACTGTCGTTTGGATTTAATTTATGTGTGCGTGAGTTAATATACATGTATAATTTTCGTGAGTTCTAAAAACGTTTTTTCTTTTTCTCATAGAAATGATATTATAACGATATAAATGATAAAGTTAGCATTTCAGTATCGTAGCTTTATCATATATTCTTCTAGCTTTTAACATTTACATGGATCTATGGATCTAAGATCCACATTAGCCGGGTGTTCCTTTCCAGAGGCCCGACAGAATATATTTTATTTAGATTTTGTTGTCCTTCGACTCTTATGTGAGTAAATTATAAAACAGTTGTGTTAGATTGGATGCTAAAAATGTATAGCAAATGGATTTCATTTCTCTTTTAGAAAAATGTATAATGAATTTAGGTGTTTTTTATCGAAGATTTTGCATGTGTGTAACACAGGGTGTAACTCCCTCGTGTGGTGTGGCTAGAATATAAGGCGAGAGAATGGAACAGCGACGTAGGATGTGGAGTGGATGTGGGATAGACATGGGTGTGGGGAGAGATTGAAGAGGGAAACGAAGGAATACGAATAAACCTATTGAAACCGAGTGTCGCAGGAGACCCTGGTCTCTCTCTCTCTCTCGACTTCCCCTGCAGATGCATCGTTGAGATTGTTTCCACGCGGGGATTCGGAGCGAGGATATCAAGGCAGTGAAAGGAAATTAGGTTCACGTCATAAAAGCTTCGTTCGCTTGGGATTTAATGCTAAGCGAATGTTTATTGTTCCTGTCAGGGTGAATTATTTCGAAGGAACTTGGTTTAATTATCCAAAAAGGAATTCTTTCTATAATTGTACATTCTGAGTGTTTTAAATGCCACTTTAGACTTGGAATTTATATTTAGGCAACTTACTCTTTTATATTAGCTTAGAGTGAGTTAAAGCATAATTTTACGATACGCATGTTTAGTTTCTAAATGAACAGTTTTATCTTGCTGTAATGTCGGAATTTTTTGTGATTTAAAAAAATCGAATTACTGAGTTTAAGCATTATTCGAATTTCAAAAAAATATCAACGGTATAACAGTGGTAGTGGTACAATAAAAACCTTTCTCCTTCTCAGCGTGACGTCTCCCTTACTCCATGGTATCCAACCCAACCCATCCCTCCGTGAATCTGTCCCCATCCTCTTATACAGTCAATCTCTCCTCTCCTGTGATGCCTTCTGCCCTCCTACCTCCGCTACCTCCCTCTCTTTCTCTCTCCACCCTCCGTTCACCCGGGATTCCCGCGTCCCTCGCCCCCTCGTGTCGCTTCCATCTGCGCCCACTGGATATGTCCTCCGCAGACGGGAGCCTCGTGGGTGGGTGTGTGGGGGAGAGAACCTAGAATGTCTCAGACCTGAGGGAGTTGGCAGAAGTTCTCATTCCACTCCACTGTTTACTTCCATTCGCTCCCTTGAGGAAATTACCGCCGACTTCTGCCTCCAACCATTCCTTTTACCTAACAGCGTCCTCCTCCACCCCACCTCGCTCTCTCTCTCTCTCTCTCTCAGACGTCTCTTCACACCCGCCCGAATTCTCCACCCCTCCAACCCATCCTCGTCCGCATCCTCAACCCTCATTCCTCCCTCCACCCTCTCTTCCCTACGAGCATTCATTTCCTTCGTCCCCCATACCTCATCACCCATTCCATCGCCAATAACCACCCCACCCCACCCACCCTCGCCCCGCCTCCTCTCCTCGGCCCAGCCTCCCTCGCTCTTCCCTTTATCACTCCCCACGAGACGTCTTTCCCAGACATCTCTCGCAGAAGCACTCGACACCCCCGTCACTTGGTACCTCAATCCCTTCTCGCCGTATAAACTATCAGAGGAGCTCAGTCTCAACTCTCTCTATTTGGACAAACTTGTACAAATAATTTTCTGCGACCGGGGCTGCGGAATCCTTAATGTGCGAGTTAACACTGATCCTGCGTTTTCACGTGTTTTCCCGGAAAGAAGTGATTTGCAAACATCGTTGGATACATATTTTGGGATGCAATTGACGCCAATATCAAATCACTTTCACTGTATTTAGGTTTCTAACGTTGTTAAACGTTCGCGAAACTGTCTTAAATAAAGGCTGAATATAATTGACTGTCAACCGTATCAATATGAAAATTTGTATGGCAACAAAATTAAGTTTTACAGTGTTGTTCATAGCAAGAATGTTTGAATAATATTTTTTTTATCCGCCGAGGAAAAAGATTTACTGAAAATGAATTTTGATATCTGACAGCAATATGTTTGCCATGCATTTAGCAGCATTTATGTATAATTAATCCATTTTACGATTACACACAACTTTGCATATACACTTTGTCATAAAAATTCGAATTTCAATTCAGATAGAAATATTTACTCCAAAATACACTGTAAGTACGCCTTTTTTTATTCCGTGTCATTTTGACAAAAATAATAGATTATGTAAAATAAAGTTGAAGGAAATGCTGTCTCGTGTTGTGGATTCCCTGTAAGGTAAGAAAAGGCCGAAAGAAAACCAGATTAAGCTTTTAGCTGCACCTACGAGGTGATAAATCATCGTCAGAAATATTGAAATAAAAGAGGTAAGAAGGTAAACACAAAGTGCAAAAGGCTAAGGAAGTGGCAGCGTCTAAGCGATGATGGAAGGAATATATTCTGAGTGAACAAAAGAGTTTCGGAAAAGGGTCTAATTTTTCAACTACGGTCTGAAGGGAAATAGCATTACGCGCGAGATGGAGCGACCGCACGGAGAGTTGTGGTCTATGCGAAGGGTAAAAAGCTCGTTACAACACATGACATCCCGATGGCGACGCGATGCACGTTACCGCTTTTTATTAAGTGTGTTAGGAAAGCAGTTCCTTAAAGGAACCTTGGAAAAAACCTGGAGTAGAAGAGATAAATAAAATATAGAATTTCCGATGAAAAATGTGAAATCGATTTTACAAAATAATAGCACAATAACTGGCCCAAGTAGAAAATTATGGATTTTTTGAATAATGTATTATGTTGTTCACAAAAGTTGGGCACTTTACGAAAAGATGAACGTTTTTGTCGTAGTGATATGCTAGTAATGGCGACTGACTATTATTAAAATAAAATTGAACATATGATATGCATTTATGCAAATGGTAATCGATTCGTCTAAAATAAAGATTTTTCCGCTTAAAAATGTAACATGGTGCCCTACTGTAAATATTTTTTAAAAATGTAATCAAAGCACGTGTATTCTTGATGAATGACCGAAAAAATGCTCATCATGGCATTCATTACCATTACAAATAACTCGTCGACGCGTAAAAGACGCGATCCTCGGAATTCACCGTTTAGTATAGAAACGTTGCGTTATTATCATCGCCTCCCAACGGAAAACTAACGACTCCTAAATCCGTCGTCATTTATTTGTGAAACATACTTGACAATGCATATCTGGTCAAAGAATTCGAGAGCATTTTTATCAATTATAACCAATTTCTACCCTTCTATTCCCAAACTCTTTTAGGTTTACTTTTATTTCCATCTGAATCACATTCTACATTAACATCTCAAAATATTTTCCCTCGAGTTTTCCTTATCTTTCATTGCTTTCTTTTCCCTCGCGTTCATTTATCAAAATACGGCCATCCTTTTTATTTTATATTGAAGCTTCGCCTTCCCCTTCAAAACTCCTCTCTTCTCCTCTTCTTTTCACTACACTATTACATCTCTTGTCCCTCTCTTCCATCCTTCCGTTTTTCCTCTTTCCTTCCTTCCTATGCGCTTTCTTTCTCTCTTTCCTCCTCCTCCACATTCCCTTCACGCAATTCCGCCACGCTCTGTGCTCTCTCCCCTCCTCCTCCTCCTCCTAAAGCCCCTCCTCCTATTATTCTCCCCTCCCCTCTCCATCGACCGCCCCTTCCCCTCTTTCTCCTCCTCCTGCATCCCATATCTCCGCTTCCTCTCCAGCCTCTCTTTCTTTCTTTTTTCTCTTGAGTCTTAAATGCCTTTACAGCGGACTCGGCGACACTTCTATTCGCTCCTCGAGTGGGAAATAAAGTGCATCCGTGACTTGGAAGTCGGATTGAGGATTGGGAATAGAAGGAGTAAAATGCGAGGGAGCGGGAGAATGCTAGGCGAGGCGGAGGATGTGAGGGTTGGGGAGGGGAGTCTGCACAGAGGGGGTGGGCAATGCGGAAGGAGGGGTCGCGGGCGGGAAGAAGACGTGGATGATTCGTTGCTGGGCTTAAGAGAGTGACAGGTGCTGCCCGTTGCTAGAGAAAAATTCGTATATTGGCATTCCATTTTGCATTTAGCGCTTAACTCTATAACAGTAGAGGACGAATGGATATGGATACTCGTCTGTGTCCGCCAATTTTTTTTTAATTTATCGATTAAGAGCAGGGAAACCATTGATTGTAATTGTGGTGTCGAGATGGTTGTTCTCATCCGTCGTCGGTTGATGAGGACTGGAAAATTTTTCATCCATGCAACCGTGTCTTTTGAATAAATCGTGATTCAAACCATTTTTTCCCGTGTCATTCAACTTTCAACCTTTTGAAGTTTTGAAATTTTGCGATTCCTGCTCCGCGAGGAAGATATGGCATGACGTACTCGTGGAAACTTTTATTTTTCCTACTCTTATTTGGCCTCATTTTCTTCCCTTCCTTTACAACCTGTCCTATCTGCAGTTTATCAAACTCATTTCATTTATCGCGTGGAAAAGCTGTTTAATTAACTCTATTCTACATGCTCAGACACCTTGAATATTCATGTTATCATCAAACATTTTAAGCATAACATTGCTATACATTAACAAAGCATGTTAAGATACTCTTAAAAACATAAAGAGCCGCACTCAATCGAGAACTAGCGAGAACTGTGATAAATGGAGGAAAATGCAACATAAGGAAAACTAAAGAAAGAAATTAGCAGAAACTATTTATTCTTTAACAATTCCGAAAAATGAGTTGCATTACACTACAGAAACTGAAAATAATAAGAATATTAAAATAATTTTAGTTCAAGTTGAATTAACTGTCGCTAGATTGAGAGGCCTTGTGAATCTGCAGCCTGGATATGTTTCTCGAAATCCGGCTGATAATTTGCGGTCGCTGCACGAAGAGGCTCTTGTCAGGTGTAGACTTGAAAGCAGTGCACGATGAATTTCATGGTGGAATATAAAGATTCGCAGCAGTATGTTGTTCCAAAAATTGAAATTAATCGACAAGCAGCCTTTTTAAGTTGAGGATACTTCGTTTCTGGAACAAAATTCCAAAATTCAACTACAGATTTTGATTTGTGCATCATCTGGATTTCCAGCAACTCCATTTCAGCAACAATTGTTTCAACGATCATAATTTTGTGATTCGGAAAACTATCGTTGATTACATCAATCATAAATGAATTTACAAGAAAGGAAAAGCAGGTTTTCGACTTCTGAAAATCATCAAATCTTACTAAAAATATCATCAAAATGGCTTTGTTATTTACCTCTGTATTCTTCAAGGTTTTGATATTGAACTTCAAATTCTGGGAACGTAACTTCTTCTTGAGATGAGGAAAGTGATTAAAATCTCTTGAAGTTATGTGTCGTTGTAGTAACATTATTCTTTTTACAAAGCTGAATACCGATTGGGTAAGATCAGAAATAATCTTAACCTTTCCCTGCAATGATAAATTGAGGGTTTTCAGATGTGACACAATATCAGTTAAAAACATCAGATCATTTATCCATTCTTCATCTTCTAGTTGTGGACATGGTGTCTCATTTTCTGTAAGCAATAGGATGATATGCTTCAATAATTCAACAAATATAGTTAATACATTGCTGGTCGATAACCACCTTATCAAGATCTATCTCATCTAGAAAATTTTTATACTGTCGTTGAGTCTTAGAACTTGAACAAATATAATTGACAACTTCTATAACAGTTTTCACAACATTTTCGTATTTGAAATATTTGGCTATGGGATGTTTCCGGTGAATAATTCAATTAATAGCGAGAAAATCAGGAAATTTTGTATCACTTTTAAAGTTCTATAAGATCTAAATTTTTACATACCATGGCAGGAACTCCATCTGTTGTTACACTAACAAGTTTATCAAGCGGTATATTGGAATTTTACAATGCAGTGTCAGGTGATTATTTCAGATCAACGCCACGAGTTGTTTCTTTTAGCTCTACCAAGTCCAACATTTCATCTTTCACAGTTACATCTGCTAAAACATAACGAACAAATACGGTTAATTGTGGCTTATCTGGGTCAGTGGATTCATCGAGAGCTAAACTGAATGCTAAACAGTTCTTTAAATCATTCACCATGTTGTCCTTAAGAGTAGCACTATTCTGTGAGATGCGCCTCTCTGTAGTTTTGCGCGAAAATGGAATTTGTTCTATTAGACTATTGAGTTTTTCATTATTTGGATCTAAAATAGACAAGACTTCAGCAATATTCTTCTTGATGAATTATCCTTCCAGATATGGACGTTTAGCCCGAGCAATGTTCCAGAACTAGCTTTGGTCGCAATATTCATTCATTCATTCATATTCTAAAGGCTAAGCCTTGTCGACGCAACCATTCGCTTCTCTCCTCTACTGCTCTCTTCAGCTTTTCATATCCATCACATCCCATTATCGCCTTGATGTCCTCTAAATAAGTTTTCCTCCGTCTTCCTCTAATTTTCTTTCCTAAAATCTTGCCTTCAAAAATGTTTGAAATCAACTCATTATGCCTTATAACATGGCCAACAAATTTTACTTTCCTTCTTTCCATTTCTTTTAATAACTTCCTTTCCTCATTCACTTCCCTTAATACTTCTACATTTGATTTCCTTTCAGTCCAACTTGTTCTTGTCATTTTCCGCCATATCCACATTTCCACTGCTTCCAAACGGGCTTCCTCATGTTTTCTCAAAGTCCAACTTTCACTTCCATAAGTAATACACCCCATACAAATGCTTTTGCAAAAGCTTTCCTTATTTCAGTATTAATGTGCGTACTTGTTAATACATTCTTCTTGTTTTGAAATGCTTGTTTTACCAAGGCTATTCTTCTCTTTACTTCTTCCGTGCACCTGTTATCTTCAGTAATTACACTACCTAGATAAACGAACTGTTTTACCTGCTCAACTTTTTTATTATCTATCCTTATATTCGTTTTTATTTCTTTGTTACTCTTACTTATAACCAACACCTTCGTTTTCTTTACGTTTATTCTTAATTCCCTGTGTTTAAGTATTTCAAGCATTACTTTTAACTTTCTAGTCATATCTTTTTCCGAATCTGTTATTATGACAATATCATCAGCGAATCTAATACAATGTATTCGTTTCCTTTTCTAATCCTTGCTTCTCTTTCACTCCCATTAACATTTATTTTCATACTTTGATTTCGATAAATCTGGTAAATTAATCTTCTATCCTTCCAATCAATGCCTATTTCCTTCATGGATCTAAATAACAACTCCCAGTTAACCGTATCGAAAGCTTTCTCTAAGTCAATGAATGTAAGGTATACCCTCCTGTTCATTTCTAATCTTCTTTCCAATATCATACGTAAGGCCAAAATTGCTTCTGTAGTTCCTCTACCGGGTCTAAATCCAAATTGATTTTCACCTAAGTGTTGATCTGTCTTTCCTTTTATCCTATTTTTTATTATATTTATAAGTAACTTTGAGGCATGTGGTAAAAGGGAGATTGTCCTGTAATTAGCGCATTCCACTGCCTTCCCTGATTTTGCTAGGGTAATCATTTTACTTTTCATAAAATCATCTGGGATCTCTCCTTTTTCATAACAATTTCTAATTACTTCAAAGATTTGTTCTTTCATATCCTTTCCTAAATTTTTCAGTAATTCTTCAGGTATACTGTCCACACCTGTCGCCTTCCCCTCTTTAAGATTTTTAAGAGTTTGTTCAAATTCCTGTTTCGTAATGTAGGGACCTATATCTTCTGTTGTGACTTCCTCTGCTTTTCCAATAAAATCTTTTTCAACCTCTGTATCTCTGCCTTTATACAATTCTTCTATGTATTGTTTCACTGTCCATTAATAACTTTCCCCTCTTTTCATTAACCAATATAGATTTTGATCTTGCTTTATACTGCAGAGCTTTAATTCTATAATATGCTTTATCTTGTCTTCCTTTATTTGTATCTTCCTCAATTTCTTCTGCAATTTCTTTAGTCCACTTCTCCTTTGCTTCCCAGCATTTATTTGTGATTTGGTTTTTTATTCTTTTGTATCCTTCTATATCGTTTCTTTTCCCTCTTTTATTCCTTTCTTTATCAGGTTCAATATTTCCTCTGTCATCCAACGTTTCTTAGGTTCCATTTTCCTCTTTCCCAAAACCTCATCAGTAGCTTCTATTATTCCTGACTTTATTTCATCCCAATTAGCTGTTTGTCCACATTTAGCTATCATTTCATTTGTTTTTTCCTCAAAACTCTTTTTTATTGTTTCCTCCCTCTAATCGCCAATTTTTATTTACGGATCTCTTCCTTCTCTTAAGTCTAATATTGCACTTTGCCAACACAAGTTTATGATCACTGTCTATTTCTGGTCCTGAATAACTATGGCTGGCATTAACTTGGTTCCTGTATCGTTGCTTAACAAGACCATAATCAATTTGATATCTTTTATTATCTGGTGCTTGACATGTATATCGCCTTCTTTTAGGGACTTCATAAAGCGTGTTTGAAATCACCATCTCATTTTGTTCACAAAATTCAATCAGTCTTTCTCCTCTCTCATTAATTTTTCCTAATCCGAAGTTTCCTACTATCTTTTTATCTCTATGATGAGATCCCACTACAGCATTTAAATCGCCCATTACTATAACATTTTCTTTATCCATTGTTATTTTTAATAGCTCTTCTATCTCCTCATACATCATCTCTACTTCCTCGTCATCGTAGCTCGTTGTTGGGAAATAAACCTGTATTATTATTAAATCTGTCGGTATGCTTCTTATTTTTACCATTAACAATCTATCATTTACATGGTATGTGTTACATACATTTTTTGGCCATTTTGTATTTAACATGACTGCCACTCCATTCTTTCCACTCTTTACTCCACTATAAATTATTCTAACATCATCGCTGTAAAAATCTCCATTTCCCTGCCATCTTATCTCACATATACCCAAAATTTCCACTTCGCTCTTCTTCATCTCATATTTTGCTTCTTCTAGCTTGCCCGTCCTCAATAATGTTCTCACATTCCAAGTCCCAATTTTCATATTCTTTCTGGCATTGACGTTGTTGTAGGGATTTCGCTTGATAACGACCTGGGAGGCCCTATTCCCTCCCCTGCCGGATCTTGGGTTCCGAAGCATGATCAGTAACCACCTCTTCTCTTACTCTTCTCATGGTTGCGATCTTCTAGGGCATTCGGATCTTTAATGAAGTGGTTTCCCGTTGCCTTCTCTATCTTATGCCGTTGACCAGTTAATGGTTCATCCGTCTTTAGGAGTGGTTTCCCACTCCAAGGGCAGAAGGGTGCCCTAGCCCTCAGTCTGCTCCTCCGCCCTCCTAGGAGGCCGTTGGCAGATAGAGGGGGGACTGCTTATTCCGGCAGTCACTCGGTCGTCATAGCCTCGTCTGATGAAACGGAGTGCACCGCGGGTAGGTGAGGTTGACATTTGAACGGGAGAGGCTATAAGAGACGCTTCCCGAACCTTACCTTATTAGATTCATTAATAAATGATGAAAGTACAGCCTGCTCAGCACGTATTGCTGATTTTAATGCATTAAGCTTCTCACTCCGTAATTCAGATTTGGGAGGATATCTAGACGAAAAATATTCATAATTCATTTCGTAGTGACGTTTTAAGTTGGAATCTTTGTAATAAGTGAGCGATTCATTGCAGATAAGACACAGAGGTTTGTCATCTACCTTGGTAAATACAAATTCTTCCTCCCATTCAGATTTAAAACTGCTGTTTAAACCAGAAACCAAACAAATAGTAATAATAATAATCAAGGAGAAAATAAAAATGTATTCTAGCAGACTAAGACTAAGAAAACACAATCAGCGAAATGAACAAAGATATTGTAACAAGCAGCTTGCCGTATAACAGCTGTATGTATAACAATGTAACAGACAGGAGGGAAGACAGCCAATTCACAAAAATCACATGATATTGGTTATCATAGGTCTGAGTTCTCAAAGTAGGTATAAATGTTCCTTGGATACACAAAGTTAAGAAACCCTGACTTAAGTAAAAGAAAGGACAAAGACAGAAAAATGTTCAAAAAGTAGGACATGGAAGAACTTAGGAAGGACAACGATTGAAAAAGGAGGACGTCTGGTCACCTTACTTATGGCACGCCATCAAGGCCTACATTAGGCGCATATTCAAACATACCTTTGGGAGGTTAAGATAAAATTGATTCAAGGAAAAGATGGATAACATTTCTCCGAGAGGCTCACTTTGGGTACAAAAGAGCCGCATGCGGCTCGCGAGCCGCACTTTAGCCATGTCTGACATTTAGCGTTATATAATTTTTGATCCTATTCAGAGCAAGCTGAATCCTTGGAATTCAGGAGAGCGTAGCACTGGATTCTCTTACGACACGCAAAGTTGATGCCTTTTGCGTGTATGGAAAAAATTCGAAATATTTCTTTATGCAATACTTTCTTGGTCATTAATTATGACATCATTAATTCACCGCCACGCGAGCAGGATTTGGTGAGAAAATCTCCGCAATTCAGATTTTTAATAATGACTGTTAAAATTACTTTGATTTCATTCTTTCCAATTTTGTAAACAATGATACAAATCTATCTTTCAATAGTGAACTCTCATATGCATAATCAAAATTTTAAAAAACAACAGTTTCAATATTTTAAATCACATTTTATGATGTTTTAAGTGCACGTATATGTTTATGTATGTATGTATAACTCTGTATGTCTATTGTAAATACGTAGTTGACGTAGTAAATAACATACGTTCTGTTTGTTCCGTAAACGTCTTCTCTTAACACTCAAGTGAAGATATAAAAATTCGAGTTACCTGGACTTCGACCCACAAAACTTTATTTTAATGTTCATGAATAAAAACGGGAAAAATACCTGCTACAACTCATCGAAAGTAGAGACTCGATCGGGGATTGGCTGTATGAGAAAAGTATTTGAGGGACAGTTATGAAAACGTTTACCGTAATTTACTTTTATAAATCCATGATGCACAACATTTTTATGTCAAAAGACCGCGGTGGCAGTTTTTCTAGACTGCGGGCAACGTACTGAAAACTTAAAATGCATAAATTAAGAAATAAAAACAAGTAGATGTTGTTCTTGATTGCTTTACTGGAATAGTATTTAACTTATTAAAACATAATTTCTAATGTGTAAATACAATTTTGTTATCTAAATAAGTAATTATGACAAGTACACTTATACAGAAATGAAGTTACAGCTAAAACTGAACAGTATATTTAGAACTGGAATTCATCTCGCTTCAATGAGAGTTATTAGGCTGCAATTCTGAAGCCAAACGTTTCAAATGAGGCTCGATGATCGTTGTGTTAAACCGAATGTTTCAAGTCAGAATTTCATCTGTCAACTGTTTCCGATGTCCAAGAATAAGCACTCCATTATCAATAAATGGAACAGTAAGTTCTTACCTTAGGTGTATACAATATCCATAACAAGGTTATGAAAAACCAGTTGCACAATTCAGTCCTATTCAGTGGCGATTCGCCGAAAGTATGTTCTTTTTTAAAAATCTAATTTCGACAATCTTGTTTTTAGCCAAAACTCGAGCTCGATAATTATCTAATTACTTCGTTCCGATGTTGATTTGATCAGTTTCATAATCTTGTTCGCAGATATAACTTCTTTCGAACAAAGTTGCACGTTAGCTGCCTTGTGGAGTATACTTATAGGGATAATAGTCTTTAGAAAGTTACTATGAATGTTCAGCAGATTTTCTCCCTCGAATTTTGACTTCATTGCTTTTCTGAGGTTGAATGAGTGGGAATTTTAAACTGACGTATTTACACAGGGCTTAAAAATAATTAGCTAATGTTTTGAACGACGCGACGTTCTCTCTCACTCATAGTCCAACAATCTCTTTCTTAAACGGCTGCTGAGTGTGTTTGCCGTAACTTCCACAGTGAAGACTATTCATCTTGAAGAGTTGAAGAGTTTTCTAGCATTTGAGAAGTGAAGAGAAGTTGTAATTCAAAAGCTGCTGGTGAAATAATGATTGCTAGAAAATTTGCCACGTACTTAACAAGATCTTATATGAGGTGGTTTTCTCTCTCCAGTATAAGATTAAATTCACTTAAGGGTGCTGAAATGTCTGTTAAAATGGCACATACCCGTTATGAATCTCCAAGTTCTTCTCTATGAGAATTTTTATCTATTTGCATGGCGAGGAAAAATAATTCAAAAGCTAGATTCTGTTAAGCCAGCGGACTTGGGAGGAGTACAAAATTTCACGATATTTACTTTAGATTTTGTAGGGAAAGGCTTTGGTTTGATCCACGTGATTTAATGATGCGGTTTGGGCAAAACAGCTTTTGTGACACAGAAAATAACATTTTATCACGAAATCGTCTTTGGTAATAGATCTCGATCACTTACCTATCAACTGGATATATCGAAACTCATCTCAAGGGCTTGTACCGGAAACATCCGGACGCTTAATAATATTTGAGCTCTCAATGATTAAAATAGAAAAGATAATTTTTTTTTCTAATTCTTCGAGGGAAATTTTAGTTAGAATCAAAGCGTCGTTTAGTTATTTCCTGTCATATATTAGATTGTGGTCTTTGGACATATCTACATTTGGCCAAAAATTAAGTATATTATGCTATTTTTGTGGTAAAAAATACATGTCCAATGCTCCTAGTAGGTACCCTCTTCTTTCTTCTTCTTGTAGGATCCATTTCTTCTTTTGCATGTTGTCAGTCTTCGTAACAAACGCTACTGATTGTGAGTCAAGAAAAAAGATTGATAAATGACACGCACACGGAATTGCGATCAGGATCTGCGTAGTAGAGTATATTTTCGAGGCCATGGGCACTTACAATTAGCGAGGCTTGCCTAACAGAAAGGGTGAAGTCTATGAAACATGATTTAATAAGAAAAATAAATTGCTTATCAAATTAGCTAATAATCTTTCATAGTATCTATTAGAAACGTGTTCTAGGGACCTCAAAACGTGTATTTCCGTTGAAATCTTGAAGTCGACTTTTTTCGTGATCACAATACTTTCCCATTACTACATACGGAGAAAATAAAAACCAGATATCCATATCACAAGTTGGCGTATTTCAACAAAGTCGTGTTTTCCAAATTTGATAGTATTCGTCACATTTACTGCGACTCGCAGGCTGGACTAAAAGCCGTAAAGACCTCAGGTTGTCCATCTCACAATCAGTTATAAAGAATATGAAATTCATATTATAAAGCATTAAATATGTAATTTGAGTAAATTATTTTAGTTTAGAGTCTTTTATCTAAACATAGTGGACATATAAATACAAGCCTCATACAAATGATAATTTATTATTAATTATATATGTAATATTATTTATGAGCGTTACTTGACGCATACTTTTCTTTTATAATTTCAGGTGAGTGGAGTTACGTTACCAGAAGACCATAAATGCTTATGTGCATTAGTGATCCAACGGACTATGACTGACCGTGAGTTATGATTGATTATACATATAAGAATTTTATTGGTGTTTCGTGTTCATTGGTATATGGTTGTATGCATTCTATTTTGTTCTTTATAATCTTAATTTCAATTAAGAATATTTTTCCAAGTAAATTCTTTTGAATGGTAGAAGTTATCTCCTTAATGTTTCATAATCAAAATTTATATACCAATAAGGATAATCCGGAATCCCTACCAGGATCTGCGTTTATATTTTCCACTGCTCCATTCTCCTTCATGCGCTCTTATCTCTGCTTCCCCTTCTTTATCACCCCTTGCCATTATCCCATCCTCCCAGCTATTTCCTTAATCTGCTTCCCTCCCTCCCAACTCCTTTTCCCTTATCTCCATCTCATCTCCATTCCTAACATTCTTTTCCTACATGCTATTAATGCTCTTCTTCCTACTATTCCTCTCTTTTCAGTTCTCATTCCTCTCTCTTTCTCTCTCTCTCTCTCTCTCTCTCTCTCTCTCTCTCTCTCTTTCTCTCTCTGTTTCTCTCTCTGTTTCTCTCTCGCTATCACTGCTCATTTTTTTCCTGGATGCCCTTGTACTATTCCTCGCACATCCTCTCCCTAAGACTCTAGCGTCACTTGCACGGGGCGGCACACAGCGTTCTTGCGTCCATTAAAGAAGATGAGAGGAAGGATGTAGCGTAGTCTGTTGAGTGTATGTGTGGAATAGGTAATCGCGAGGACAGAGATGAAAGGGATAAAGGGACACACACGCTTCCTTTATCATTTTGTAATCGAGATGCACTGTGGGTCACATTCCTCTTGTATTAGTATTCAGATCATGGAAACAAGATGGCAATTTAAACAAGAAATCATTCCTTTGAAATTTATTTCTCTCGCATCATTGTCTGTGTATGAGTTTAAAGCTTGGCGTACTTTCAACGAAAAAATATTCCGTGAAGTAAAATTAAGTAGTATGTGTTTTCCATCTCCCTTCCTTTTAATCTTTGATTAAAATATGTATTAAATTGGCAAAATGGCGGAATATGTATAAATGGTCTCCTTAAATAAAATCTCTGATTTCCTTGGCTACTTCTAATGTATTTTGTTTGTGAACGCTGATTATATTCTACTAAAGTTAACTTTTAATGGAAATCGAAATATTATTCATGATTGAGTTATTTTTTACTTTCTCCATACGAAGTAATGGGATAGTATTTTGATCATGAAAAAAATCGACTTCGAGATTTCAACGGAAATACACGTTTTGAGGTCCCAGGAACACGTTTAAACTATTTTCGGAATGATGCCTGTGTGTGTATGTGATTGTGGGCGCTCTAACTCAAAATGTACTTGCCATATCGTTACTAAACTTCACATATAGCACTTTAGCATGAGCACAAAGAACTGATTAGTTTTTGGACAATAACGGCTAAATGGAAGTCGAGGTTTATTCGAAACCCGATTCGGTTTTTGCGATATTTCTCCGTTAAAACATCATTATTATATATACAATTCTATACAAATGTTATAGAGAATGTAATTTTCTACATGTTTCATTTGAAACAATTTTCTATAGGAGTTATTGTTTAGGAATTATTTATAAATAACAGGTTTTTCGGTTTCCGTCAAATATCTCCTTAAATACGTCGTTATTGGTAATCTTCGTAAGGACCAAAGTTGTAGAGAATAATATTTCTTCCAAGTTTTGTTTGAAACAAATGTTCGTAGAACCATCCATTTCGGAGATATTTCGATTTTTCTTAATATCAGTATACAGCGCCAGCACCATGTAGCGATGAATTCTGTAAACATATTCAAAATATCCGTAATTTACGGCAATAAGGACGACTGTATTCTTTTCCGATACGAAATGATAATTTTGCCTCATAATGCTATTCATAATAATTTAAATATCTATACCCCAAGTATGTAGAAAGTCATGCGTTGCCACATCAGATTTTTGATGTAGCATCCGTCTTTTTAGCGCATTTTTACTTTCTCCATACGTAGTAATCGGAAAGTATTCTGTTCACGAAAAAAATCGACTTAGAGATTTCAACGGAGATACACGTTTTGAGGTCCCAGGAACACGTTTAAACTATTTTCGGAATGATGTCTGTGTGTGTATGTGATTGTGAGCGCTCTAACTCAAAAAGTACTTGCCATATCGTTACCAAACTTCGCATATAACACTTTAGCATGAGCACAACGAAATTATTAGTTTTGGACAATAACGTTTAACCGGATGTCGAGGTTTATTCGAAACCCGATTCGGTTTTTCCGATATTTCTTCGTTAAAACATCATTATTGTATATACAATTCTATGCAAAGGTTATAGAGAATGTAATTTACTACAACTTTTATTTGAAACAATTTTCTATTGTAGTTATTGTTTACGAGTTATTTATAAATAAACGGTTTTTACTTTCTCCATACGTAGTAATGGGAAAGTATTGTGATCACGAAACAAATCGACTTTGACATTTTAAAGTAAATACACGTTTTGAGGTCCCTAGAACACGTTTAGACTATTTTCGGAATGATGTCTGTGTGTGTGTGGATGGATGGATGTAATTGTGGACGCTCTAACTCAAAAAGTACTTGCCATATTAAAACCAAATTTAATGTGTAACACTTTCGTATGGACACAAAGAGGTGATTAGTTTTTGGATAATACCGGTTAACCGGAAGTCGAGGTTTATTAGAAACCCGATTCGGATTTTGCGATATTTCTCCGTTAAGACATCATTATTTTATATACAATTCTATGCAAAGGTTACAGAGAATGTAATTTCCTACAACTTTCAAAACAATTTTACATAGCAGTTGTTACGTAGGAATTATATATAAAGTAGCTTTACCCGCGCAGAACATCTGCGCGCTAGTCTAACTTTATTGCTCAGTATCATAAATTTCTTTATACGCACAATTTTCGATCTCTTGAATTGCAGATACAATAATTAGAGAGTCAAATGATCTTACGTGGCTCACAATAACATTGTATTGCTGCAACTTCTGTTTTTAAAGTAGGTGCGTTATCTCTTCTTAAGTCTAAGTTCGGATATTCCATAAAAACCATTCCTACTTTTACTGTTGGATTAGATTGTGTTATCGTATGCATTTGATTGTAAGACTCAGCAAACGGATTTATTTGTCGTAACATCATATCTAATCTCTCTATTACAATTCGTGAACAGCCTTGGGCATAATCCATACGTTTGTTTGTTGCTTCACCCGAATGAAATATATACAGTTGTCCATACCCTGGTCTGTTCTGTTCGTTCGTGAACAGTGGAGAAATTTTATAGTAAATACGAAAACAGTAGGGTCCTATTCCTGGAGGTGCTGTGATTTCGGCACCCATTGAAGCGAAAGCTAAAGTAACGTTGTATTCTCTGATATGTTCACGATAATTTTTAGCTTCAGTTGAGTTTGTTGTTAATAATTCTTTTAGTAAATCGGGCGTTTCAGATAAATCTTCGAAGGAGACTTTTCCGTCGTGACAGAATTTGGTGTTTTTTTAGAAGTGCTGAGTTCATTCGGCCAGTAAAGCGCACCACAGTAATTGCAAGTCTGACAATGAGTCATATTTCCACAGATATGTTCTTCAATGGCAGCGTCAAGTTGAGAATTATTAATTCTAACGAGATTTTCCCCCCAGATTACGTGGTATATCGCAAAGACAGGAGGGAAAGAGTCGGAGGTGGAGTTTTCATCGCCGTCAGAAGGAGTATATCAAGCCAAACAGAGGAGATTAACGTCAGCGAACACTGCGAAATGATATGGTGCTCCCTTCGTACGAGAAATGGTAAAAAATTATTTTTTTGCTCATTTTACCACCCACCTGACTCAGGAGTCGAGAACATTAGAGAACTCAGTCGTACATTGCAGATGATAGCTAGGAGAAAGAACGATCCAGTAATCATTCTTGGAGGAGACTTTAATCTTCCATCGATCGATTGGAAATCCGTAACCTATGTTAGTGGTGGAAAAAATAGAGAAGCTTGTCATGAATTAATTGAAGCGTTTACTCTAAACTCTCTAGAGCAAATCGTCAACGAGCCGACGCGATATGACAAAAACGGAAACGGAAATATATTAGATCTGCTAGACACTACCCACCCACTATCGACTAGAAATTGCCGACTTCAAATACACATCTGCGACAATATATAAGCCAACGCGATTTAAAAGTTTAAGGTTAAGGTTTAAAAAATTATGTTACAAACCAAATAGCGACATTTATCAATTTTGCGAATAGTAACAGCGTAGAAGACTCTTGGACGGAAATTATGCGAATCATTCGAGAAGGGCTAAAAACGTTTGTCCCAACCAAAGCAATTCGTTATCGCAAGGACCCGCGGTGGGTGAAACCGAAACTCCGTGCCTTGCTCAAGAAACTAAGACGGCATCACGCGCGCATAAAGCACCTTAAAGAAGTTGGTAGGGATCACGCGAACGAGTATTTAATATACAGAAATAGTCGTAAATATGCAAGAGACGAAGCGCGTAAGGAATTTGACGCCTACCGATACACGACACTCTCGGATTCACTCAAAAACGACTAGAAAGAATTCTGGTCGTACGTGCGAGAAATTCGAGGTCAGTCCACAGTACCTCTTCTACGTACAGACAACGGTGAAAGTGTACACGATTCTTTTACTAAGGCTAGTATTTTAAATCGGTTCTTCGAAAATTGCTTCACAATAGACAGCGGCGATTTCATTGATATCCCTACTCGTATAGACTCAAATATGAGCGACATAGAAATATTCGAAAGCGGTATCGTTAAATTACTAATTGTAAGTCAGGTCCACAAAAGAAAATCGCCAGGGCCTGAAGCCATACCTGCATTCATTATAAACTCGTTAGCAAACGAATTAGCTCCGTACCTTAAGATTCTATTCAGAAAATCTTTAGATGAGGGTGTAGTTCCTTTGATATGGAAAACAGCCCACGTTACACCAATACATAAAACGGGAAGTAAATTAAAAGTGGAGAACTACCGCCCTATATCGTTGACGTCAATCTTCTGTAAGGTTTTCGAGCACATTATCGGTAGCTCTAGAATGCGATTTCTCGAAAGCAAAGATGCGCTTAATAGAAACCAGCATGGTTTCCGGAGAGGCAGGTCATGCGAGACTCAGCTCTACTCACACAAGATATTGTGAAAGCAGCGGATAAAGGAATAGGAGTTGATGCAGTATTTTTAGACTTTAGGAAAGCCTTCGACACCGTTTCTCACATGAAAATAGTGCAAAAATTAAGGGCTTATTCAATTAACGAGAAAATTGTAAATTGTATCGCCTCCTTTCTTTCCGATAGAACCCAGAGAGTAGTTCTCGATGGATTGCATCAGACGTCGTAAAAGTGACTTCCGGCGTGCCTCAGGGAAGTGGAATCGGACCTCTGTTATTCTATTACGAAATGGTGTAAAGATTGGCAACTCGACCTGAATATAAAGAAATGCGTCGCAATGAACTTCACGCGCTCCATGAATTTCAACCGTTACCCGTACCAAATATCTGAACTAAAGCTAAAATACGTCAATAGTTACAAATACCTAGGAGTAACTCTCAGTAGCAGTTTATCTAGTAGGGAGCATATCAACACCGTTATAGCATCGGGAAACGGAATTCAAGGGTTTTCCTCTAGAGTCCTGCGGGGATGCCCCTCGAATGTGAAGGAAATCGCATACTTTTCCCTAATACGAACCGTCGTGGAATACTGTTGTGCCGTCTGGGACCCTTTCGAGGAGGGCCTAACTAGAGAGCTCGAAATGGTTCAGCGTAGAACAGCTAGATTTGTAAAAGGAGAATATCGGTATGATGCGAGTGTATCAGAGATATTGAGGAATCTGAAATGGCAGACGTTGAAGACTAGAAGAACTGATTACAAAAGGAAACTATTTGAAAAATTCGAAAGCTCCGAATTCGTTGAAGACGTACGCGGCATAGTTGTCCCCATCGGTGTTAGTGAACGAAATGTTAGATCAGAGTACAGGAGAAAATATGTCGAAACAATCGCTAGAACAGAGAAATACTACAGATCCTTTATCCCAGACGCGATAAGACAGTCCAACAGAGGAAATAGAGTTCACTTGGTGTTGTGACACCCTCTGCCAAACGCTCCCAGCGGCTTGCAGGGTATTGATGTAAATGATGTATAATCTGCATCAGGTGCGTGTTCATTTAATCTACGTCATTTAGCTTGCCTTCTCTTGCATAGTCGATTTTCTCTCGATTCCAAACTCAGGTCTTCTTCTTTGTTTTTGATTACGTTGTTCTCGTTGTTTTTCATTTTCAATGGCTCTTCGATCTCTGTCGGCTTGATTTCTCTCAGTTCTTCTTCGATTTGCTTCTTCAACAGATTGAATGGCTCGTTCCGCTGTTCTTCTCGCATTATAATTAGCGTAACGTGTTGCTTTTGAAGCCATTACATTTATTCTGAGCAAACAATTTAAATATTAATTAAATTAATTAATATATATTTGCATATAAACAGTATCTAAATGGTTTTAACCAGTGCTGGCAAACGAAAAAAAATCGATTCGTTACGTGTTTCGTTACGGCCAAAAAAGCAATTTTGTTTTTCGTTACGTTTTTCGTTACGATAAAATCTACATTTTTCTTTTCATTACGTTTAACGTTATAACGAAATAATTGCTTACAAAAAATGAGTACTTTTCATTTGATATTTATACCTCGTAAGTTTAAGTTTTTCATTTAGAATTATAGTTAAAAAATTTTTCTAAACATAGTTGCAGACAAGGAACATTTCTAAGTTTTCTAAGGAGTCGGAACAGATATTGTTATTTTTTGGAAGAAAAAGTTTTTGAAGAAGCAGTGAGCAGCAAGGGCTCCAGAACAAAATGGTTAGTGACCAGACCTTCCTCGAATTATCTCCTGCTTCTCCCTTTTAACCTTCAAGTGCCCCTCCACCTCCTACTCTTCTACCACGAATTTAGCAAATAACTAACTTTCCTCTCCCTAGCACACCACTTCCTCCACTTCCACACCATTTGCATGCAATTTGGTATAGAGAATTCGGGTTTTTGTCCGATTTTTACCGTCTGATTGCTTTTTTCGAATTTGGGTATAACCTAATATTATTAATTTTCTTTAAACAAAATGTTTTTCACATGGAATTGATGCACTGTTCTTCCCACTACATGGGCATCAAAATCGTCGACCGTCGATTTCGGACTCTTCTGCATCTTATTCTTTCGCGGAGACAAGAAGACTGTCCTGCAACCCTTTTCAATATCTGCTCCTTCCTTTAAAATTTGCTCTAATGTGCGACGTGAGATGCCTGTTGCTGCTTCGGCCCGCTCATAAGCATTTTTAATAGGAATTCTGATTCCTTCCGCAGCCGCCTTCATAAAATTCTGTATGTTATAAAGAATTTCCCGTACCTGGCAACGGATAACTTTCATATTCTCTAGCTTTGAGGTGGATGGAGCGGGATACATATTGTTAAAGTTGTTAATAACTAAAGGAACAACAATCTCAAGAGCATAGTAACAAAAACGCGAATAATAAAATAACGGAAAATAAAAATAACTCCATAGCAAAATTTAAAACAAAATTATGATAACAAACAACAAAATGAATGGATAACAAAAAACGAATGAACAGAAGAACGCGAAGTATAAAATAACAATAACTTGATAACAGATCAGCAAACAAAACAATGAAAACAAATAATGACAGCAAGAGCGAAGCAGCAGTTGGCAACCCGGACGCATGAAGCTATAACTGAATGCACTTTCTTCCGCGCGGAAAATACCCTCACCTAAAGAATATTGAAAACAATAGTTTGAAAGGACGATATACTGAGATGGGGGACAGCGAATGTGAGAGAAGGCCTTCACTATAAGCGGCACATACATTTAAGATCAATTCTTTATCTTCCTCGTTTCTTCTCTTATGCTTCCTGAAGGAATCCTTTCTTTCATAAATGTGGAAAAACCCAAAAGGACAATGGGTGATGGGCGGGGTAGGGCTCCTTTCGCGACAAGGCGCTAGAAATGGCTCAGCGGGTGACAAAGGGTTTTAGCCCACTTTCACTCGCCCAGATGCAGTGTATGAATGTCCCTACAAGCTTTATAGCTAACTAAAGCAAGTAGTAACGAATCTGTTAACGAAATAACGAAATTAAATTTTTGGTTTTCGTTATGTTTTTCATTACCTACAGCTTTTTGAAAAATTTCGTTAACGTTTTTCGTTACGTTAACTCAAAATTATTTCGTTTTTTCGTTATTTCGTTACGTTACTTGTAACGTTTTCCAGCGCTGGTTTTAACTTTATATTGTATTTCAATGCGATATACAGAAGCTGTTTATCACGTTGCTACAGACATTGAGTAAATAAACATTAGATATTGTTATTTGGTTGCGATATTAATACGGAAAAGTATTATCATATATTAGGTACTTCTAAAATGGTAAATATAAGCTGTTTATCACGTTGCTGGAGACATTGAGTAAATAAACAATAGACATTGTTATTTGGTTGCGATATTAATACGGAAAAGTATTATCTTGTATTACTTCTAAAATGGTAAATATTTTGTTTTTATTTAAATCGACGTAGTTCTACTTAGTTGTTCTGTATATATATCGAATGACATACATTTAAAAATAAATAATTTCTGTTATTAATAATTTAACACGTAAGATTTGGCTAAATGTGATACATTCTGATGTACCTCTGCCGAAATGGTAAGTATAGTGTGGTCATTTTGTTTATTTAAATTGATGTACCTAGTTGTTGATAATTTGTTTTGTAAAAGAAAAGTAATGAAAGGTTCAATTCCGCTTATTCATTGAAATGCTAAATGATGGAATTTGTGTGTTATAAATTCTCATTGAGCAAAAATGTCTCTGACCAACCAAGAGGGATTCGGGTTATTAAGTAGATGAAAACGCTTAATCATTTAAGTTACGTAATTTTTTACAGGCTTATGATATATAGTAATCTACCATATAAGATTGTACGCAAATTAATTTTAAAAAAGTAATATCTACTTAGTAATAATAGTCTTTAATACAGATTTTACAATACTATACTAACATTATGATACAAAGATCTGATATGTTTCAGTGATAGCTGTTTCAGCTGTTTATATATCCTGTTGCTTAGCAATACAATGTTATTGTGTGCCACGTATTGCCTTAGCGTTTTATTATATAGACTAGTGTAATGCCCGTTGAAATATCAACGGAAGAATTATAGATAGATTGATTATCAATATTTGCATTTAAAATAATTATTAGCACACTTTTACATATGAAATATTTCGTCACATATTACATTTCTAGTGAATATTCTGTTGTCGTTTAGTAAATGCCTTTGGTTTTCATTTTCGGCTATAAAATTCTGTTATTCTTCTCCCACCTTGTTCTCGTCAATGCTGCATATAAATGTCGGTGTGCGGAGACCGGGAAATATATTAATTAAATTTCGTGCACTTAACATTATGATTGTTTTAAAATTGTACTCTGTACTTACGAAGAAAGAAAGCTTACTCGAATCCTCAATAATGTTCTCCGTTGTTATGTATTACATATTTAAAATAAAACTCTTAAAATATTTAAATTAAAAACTAATTAATCAATCAGCGGAATAATTTCTTTGAATACTATCTGAACAAAAACAAATCAATTTATTTCAAAATTGTAAACTGTTCCCTTGACGGTTGAATGGATTGTTGTATTGGAGATCCATGTTAACAAAAAAAATAAACTAATTGTTTATCGTAGAAACCATTAAAATTGTTTTAAATTGATTTTTGCTTTGAAATATACTTGTCAATTCAGTACATACTGTAAATTCCAATTCCTTTTATAAAAGCAAATCAATTCATTAAAAGATCCCCTGTTGTTTCTTCGAAAATTGCCTGTTAACAGTTTTAAATGTCCTTTTAATTTTAATTGAATTTTATTTTATATTCGTTTCCAAACTTCGGCCATTGTTACGAAATTAATTCGAGGAATAACAATATAAATTCGTAAGCACGTATGGTTTACAAAGAATTTCATTTAAGAATGATTTTTATATCCAATTTTTCTAAAATGACACTGTTGATACTTAAAATTTTTTTATATTTACGTTAATATACTTATTTTCCACAAAACACGCCAATATCTCCCCTTCCTTCCTCTCTCTCTCTCTAGTATTGAAGCACTCAAGGCACGCTTATTCCCAGAAGGATGTATATACAATAATAGTAATTTGAGGTGTAACAATGATAATGGTCGACATAGCAACATCACGTTAAAATGGCGAGATTTCCACAAAATATGCAAATTAAACGTTTAACATGGAATATTTCGAACTGTGGGCGAAAAAAGACGAACGGAATAAGAAACTTTATAAATTTTTCTTCAAAATGGTTCAAATCAGAAGGTCGTCTGTTAATTTCTTCTAATTTTAATTTCCAAATGAATAAAATCCTGCAAGTCGAAAAATCGCGTTTTACATGTTAAGTAATGGGAAATGGAAATGCCTTTCTTGGAGAAGAACCAAGGAATTTTTTCGCGATTTAAATTTGTCATTCTCTGAATAAGTGTTAATCAAGCTTTCCTACCAAATTTCGAGTATCTATCATTATTATTTCTCGAGTTATTGGCGTTTGCATAGCGTGGTCAACCAACCAACCAACGGACGACGGCTATTATTATATAAAATAATCGGTTTTTTAGGTTTCCGTCAAATATCTCCTTAAAAACGTCGTTATTGATAATCTTCTTGAGGACCAAAGTTGTAGAGAATAATATTTCCTCCAAGTTTTGTTTGAAACAAATTTTCGTAGAGCCATCCATTTCGGAGATATTTTGCTTTATTCGTAAATTTTCAGTATACAGTGCCACCACCATGTACCGGTGAATTCTATAAACATATTCAAAATATACGTAATTTACGGCAGTAAGAAAGACTGTATTCTTTTACGAGACTTAATGATAATTTTGCCTCATAATGCTATTCATAATAATTTAAATATCTATACCCAAATATGGAGAAAATCATGTGTTGGCCACATCAGATTTTTAGTTACAGGACAATTACAATAATACTTTGAAATATATTTAAAAGTAGTTTTTAAAAGAGGATAATAACTTTCATATTAACGGACTAAAAACGAAAAAGTAAAAAAAATCCAACAAGAGGTACCTTGATTTTTGAGGTTCACAAATTTTACTAGCGCAAGACTTTAAATATTTGGATTTACTAGTGATCAAAATGTAGTATACTTGAAACAATTCTTACAAATGAGGTGAGTAATTCCCGTAATACTTTTGTTTACTTTTTATAGCTAGTGAACCCCAAAATTGAAACAATAAACCCATCAGAACTTTTAATTATCTTTATTAAATCTATTCTCAGCATAACATGAGATTTTTTCATTGCGGCTGGTGTTGTCAAGTTTAAAATAAATTACAAGAAGCCTTGTGTAGTTTTTATTTACATTCTTTATCATTTTACTTTGTTGTAAACATTTACTATTAAGCTTAATAAATTGTAATTTATTGCGGTTTTAATATTTGCTCAACGTTTTTTTCTTTTTTACGAGACCGTACACAGTATTACTTTATCATGTATGTCCCACGAGCCATTAGACTACTATTGGGTCGTTTAGTGAGAGTATATAGCTGGATAACAAGTTACATTCACAAATCTCAACTTTACATAAAGATTTTACGTAAAACGCCTTGATGACTAATGCAGAACTTTTGTCTTATCGCTCGAATGACAGTTGATGATCCGGAATGGTACGCCTATGTAATCCGCAATCCTAACACTGGTCCACTGTATTCGAGGGCAATCGATAGTTAACCGCTGCATCGCGAATAAAATATAGCGATTTGAGGAATCTCGGAATGACGTATAGCGGTAGATTTCCATGACTTCGTTGTTTGAGAATCGTATGGAGGGCGGATGGCTTACTCTCCCGGGGCTAGTCCCCGATTCATGACGAGCCCCGGATTGGCTACAGCGCTCGCAGTACAATTACTTTGTGGCTCCCGCGAGGTTCTTCTGTTGTAGCGCGCGTGCATTGCAAGAGCATCGCGACGGCTACGTAGCAGCGTTTCCTTGGTTTGTTCGGATCAGCCATCGCTTCCACATTCCCTGTGAAATCCGCGAATCAGAGCATCGCCCAAAGTTTTTTCTTGATTTTCTCTGGTACCTTTCTCTCTTCCAAACTGCTCCTTTGTAATTTACCCCGCGCAGTCCATATGCAGCAATGAACTAAGAAAGACAGAGGATGTTGCTGACTCATTTGTCAGTTCACTCCTATTCAACCACTCGGCCATCAATTTTTCATCTCAAAGAGAAATAACCTTCGAAACGGATAATCAAACGTTGTTTTTCATAATAACCCTTAATTTTTTGATACTTGAGCATAAATATATGGTGAAATTTGTATTTTTGTTTCGTAAAGGGAATGTTTAATAGCAGTACATAGAACGGCGCTGAAAACTTTAATGTGTTTTATTTAAGCAACGGTGTTTACCGAGGCATATTGTGATTAGAACCGTAAAGGCTAGCTTAGCTGCAGATCACGGAGTGCGGTCTAGTCACGTTAGGGTTGACTGCTCGGCTTTGCAAAAAATTTCCATATTTTACTCGGATGCAGCAGTCGATAGTTGCTAGGAAGTACGCGTTATATTCCTTTTTATCTATTTTCGATCTTCTATTCTAAAGTTTCTTCCCGTCTCCCAAGAATTGTGGCATGTGAATCTTATCTGCAAACAAAAGGGCACCTGGATTTATTAGACATTTTCATGAAGAATTTGACATTAACATAGAAGGTTAGTGCATCCATATATATTGTTTTATATTTCAGTATGCGTACTCGTGGGCCATTTAAATTAATTTAGAATGCTATCTCTGTTAAATAGTGAACCTTTTATTCTTTGGAAGTTTTGGACGTAGTCTGGGAAATGAGTTCAGCATTTTAGTTTTCAAGGTTAGTACAGATATCTCTTCATTATTGTAATATAAGAATATGATACTCTTTTTATAGGACTTTTAAAATAAAATTCGCATATTTTATATTCATTAGTATCCCATCACGAAAAAATGAGTGCCTCCAGGAAGAGAGATATAGGAAGAAAATACAAAGAGTGGATCACAAAAAAGAAAAAGGGTGAAAGAAGTACAAGAACAATTGAAGAAACAAAACGGAACATTAAAAAAGTTCATCAAGACCTTTCCAGCGCTAAGTGACATCATATCGGGTAAAAGTGAAAGTAAAGCATTGATTTCTTCAGAGGTAGTAATCGAGGATTCAACAAATAGTGACAATGAACAGCGAATTGCCAAACACGTTCATTTTGTTGTGACTCCATCACCGAGTACGCCATCCTTTTCTTCCCGTGATGTGAATAACGCTTCCATAAATATTAGTCACAGTCACCTTGCTGTAAGCTCTGAAAATTTTAATTTTACGTCAGACCTCGGTACATGGCCTACATTTATTACTCCTTCTTATAGGGATCTTTTAGTAGAAATGGGTCCGAAGTACACTGAAGAAAAAATGAGGAATTATCCACGCAACTCAGAGCACAGATGCTTTTCTGACTACCATTTTTATAGGATTTTGAAAAATGGGGAGAAGGTGAGAAGGACGTGGTTGTTTTATTGTGAAGAAAAATATGTCGTCTTTTGTTTCTGCTGTAAACTGTTTCCATCATCAGAGTCAAAGTCGGCGTTGGCGTCTGAGGGGTTTAGTCAATGCCAAGTACTATTCTATTATTCTGGATTGTACTCCAGATGTGAGCCACAAAGAGCAAATGTCAGTAATTCTAAGAATAGTTCATATTGAAAACAGAAATGTAGAAGTAGTTGAACACTTCATAAACTTTGTTGAAGTCACAGATACTACAGGAAAAGGACTTAGCCAAGCTCTACTGAAAGAATTAGATGATATGGGAATTTCATTGAAATATTGCAGAGGGCAAGGGCATGATAACGGTGCGAATATGAAAGGTCATGAACAAGGAGTTCAAGCACGAATTATAAGTTTAAATTATAAAGCTTTTTTCATGCCATGCGGAGCACAACTTAAATTTGGTTCTTAGTAATATGGCTCATTCCTGTCCACGAGCGGTGTCATTTTTTGGTATAATTCAAAGATTGTATACTTTATTCGCAGCTTCACCGGCAAGATGGAGTATCTTAAAGAATTATGCAGATATATCTCTAAAACCTTTGTTTAGCACTAGTTGGGAGTCCCGACTCGCAAGCATAAAAGCTGTACGCCTTCATTTACCAAAACTAAAAAATGCTTTACTTGAGAGAGCTGAAGTTTGTAAAGATCCGAAGACAAAAAGCGAGGCAAATTCACTCCTTTCCCATGAATTAAACAGATTTGAATTTATCTTATCTGTTATTGTTTGGTATGACATATTACAAACTGTAAAAAAAGTAAGTAAGGTTCTATAATCTGCTCAAATTTCGTTGGATATTGCAGTTAAACATCTGGATACTTTGAAGTCATTATTAAATATATACAGAAATGAAGGGTTTAATCCTTAAGCCGAAACAGTCGCCAATGATATGTCAATTGATATAGAGTTTTCTGAAAATGTAAAAAGGAGACATTCTGATTGCGCAAGAGAGGACGATGCACAGGAAAACTCGAAGAAGAGGTTTAGAACGGATTTCTTTCTGCGAGTGATAGACATGGCACTAACCTCTCTGTCGTGGCGTTTTGATCAGTACAGTGAGTACATTTCTAGATTTGGTTTCATGAACAGCATAAGCCAAATTAAAAATTGGGATTTATCTAATTTACAGAGAGTCTGCTGCGATATAGAGAAAGTTTTTAAGGATGAAGGAAGTTCAGAGAGCGACATGGATGGAATTGAACTTAGTGAAGAGTTAAGAATGTTATCAACGGTAGTGTCAGAAGATCATAGCATAATTGATATTTTGAAGTTCCTACACAAAAATAAATTGCAGGAAATATATCGAAACATAGAAATACTTTGTAGGATAATTCTTACAGTGCCAGTGACAGCTTGCATCAGCTGAAAGGTCGTTTTCAAAATTAAAATTAATAAAAAATTACTTACGATCGACGATGTCACAAAAGAGACTGACTGGATTATCTCTTTTGTCAGTTGAACACGAGGAAGTTGATAAGATTGAGAAATCAACAATAATCGACATATTTGCACATATTAAAGCTAGAAAAGTAAACTTTTAAAATTGTAGTGGGCTGGTTATTATTTTGTTTATTTGTGTAACCCTTAACAATTAAGTACTAGTTTTTAGAATTTGTTTATGTATTTCCGAATAATACTAATAATTATATTGAAAAATACTAATAATAATACTGAATAATGCTAATGTAAACTTGAAAACAAAAATAAAATTGTAAGTAGATGAGAAATTTGATTTTTCTGTGAAAAGTAGGGGCCCCGCGGAAACCCTCTCGCTCGGGGCCCCGCGGATCCTAGAGACGGCTCTGATGGTATTTAATGTTTTTTGCGTTATTTGATCAGATATGAGCGTCTAAATTCAAAACCAATCGCAGATGTTATGAATAATATTATAAAATTTGTTATAATATTTTAATATGGAATAGCACAAATGACGTCTCAATCAATTTTAGTGATATAACAATAGTACAAAGCTCAGGCATCTTTAGAATTCTAATTCTCCTGTTCCATTGCAGATTTCACAATTTTTTTCTGTGAAATTTGATTTTTATCTGTATTTTGTTTCGTACGCAAGAATATTTTAATAAGTATAGTGCGTTGACAATTACGTCATTAGCTCAAAATAACAGACGTGTTTTTTCGCACTTCTGTAAATGCTACAATTGTGAAATATAAATTATTTTTTATTCTTATACTTAATAACTTTATATGGACTTAACGCTATCATCTTCATTAATCTATACAAATACAATTTCTCTCATCGCTATCCTAATGTTTAATTAAATTAATCCACTTTTTACTGTTTTGAGATCGAGATTATATCATTGCAGTTCTAATGGGAAATAATGAAACGGTGAAAAAAATCTGCCATGACCGGGAATGGAACCCGGGTCTGCCACTTCCCGGGCGGATATTCTACCACTGAACTACCGTGGCATACTAATTCTCATGTTTCAGAACGGGAATATTTTCGTAGGTTGGGACCAAGCTAGTTATGCTAGTATCAATCAGCCCCAACGGATGTCCTCAAGGAGATACATCAAAGAAAACCCCTACCCTCTCAAATGGTGGTCCGAAGATCCTTTTTGCGACAGGCATAAGCTGTTATGATGGGAAATGGGGAAACAGGTCCCAACCTAAGAAAATATTCCCGTTCTGAAACAGGAGAATTAGTCTGTCACGGTAGTTCAGTGGTAGAATATCCGCCCGGCAAGTGGAAGACCCGTGTTCGATTCCCGGTCATGGCAGATTTTTTCACCTGTTTCCTCATTTTCCATCATAACAGCTTATGCCTGTCGCATAAGGATCTTCGGATCATCCTTTCTATCAATTGCAGTTCTAATTCATATTCCCTTCACTCCATATTCGGACATTCCCCCGAGTTCCCTCACTTCATCTTTATCTACGCCTTACGGTTTATCCCATCATTTATTTAAAATGTAGTTTTCTATCTTTTTCATTTATTTGGGATTTATCGATATTACACAATAAATTCATTAAATATGTCTCTTTTGTACAGCTGCTGTTTTTCTCCTTAGTTGTACAGTTACTTGCATATCCGTTTCTCATCTGTTTTTCACGCTATTTACTCCTCCCCTCTTCTCATTATTCTTCCGAGTCTTCCTTTTCCCGTTTGTTTATGTCGTTCTTTCTATAAATCTTCCACACATCCCCTTTTCACTTAGATAATTGCATTTCTAAACTTTATCATTTCCTTCGAAAGAACTATATACTTCTACTCCTTATCTTTATAAGCACTTCCATATTGTATTACTTATTTATCACCTCTAAAATATTCGAATTAGCCTCCGGTATTTGTTTCCCAAATAACAACTACGCTTTTGACAAATTACGACGTGTCAGTCTCCGCATACTCCGAGTATTCACTGCGCCTTCTGTTGAGCCTATACTTCGCAACTGGACATGATAATAGCATATTTCTGTCACATGGATTCTCCTGTCTTGGCAGTCTCACGTTATTTACCTTTTCAAAGAACTTCGCAGAGGCCGAAAAATTTATTTTCCCCTTTCTCATCGCTATCTTAATGTCCTCTAACTTCCCTTCCCTGGAAATTGACGCTACATCCCAAGTCCCTATTCTAGTCTCTGCCTCCATCTTCCTCTTTCTACTGAATGCCGTCCCTTGCTGGAATGTATTTGTGTGAGCTTCTTGGGACGACGACCTAACCGGCCTTACCCTTGCGAAAAAGTCACCCGCCCCCCAAAGGGACTCGGGTCTCGCTAACGTCGTTACCAGAATTTACTTTTTTTTCTTTTTAACACAAGGGGGATAGCGGAGGTGGTTTCCCGTTGCCTTCCTTGGCGGTGTTTTTTTACCGCGATGCCATCATCGCTCATAAAGGGGACGCTCCGCTCGGCTGCAGACGTCCTCGGATTCCCCTTCCGCCTCCTCTCGTCTCCCACGGATTAATGACGCCTCTGCGGTCCGCCATCCTCAGCTGCGTTGAGTAATTTATATTTTGGATGTAGCAGATTATTGAATTTTTTATAGCGGGGTTTCTGTGAAGTTCAAGCACGATGGTATTTATTAAAGTCCTGATGTTTTTTCTATTTAAACGTCCGTGTAACGTTAGAAGGTTTCGGATATTTTCAAAAATATCGTGAAAGTCTTACTATGTGGTGATTGATTTTTCGTCTTTTGTTTTTCTGTTTAGATTTCTCGTTCTTCTTTTTAAATATGAAATCATTTTATGATTTAGGGTTAAGTTCACCTATAGTTATTATTCTTTTGTCCCAAGTTTACTGCCGCTAGCAGAGGGGCGATACAATGGCTGATTTAACAAAGAAAACTATCGATTGATAACATTTCCGCATTACTTTCAGGTCATAACGAGATATATGATCTAATGAACTTTTACAGGCTGAACTTTGTCTTAAACTTCCAAGAATAAGGGAAAAAGAAAATTTATTCGTAATGATTGTAAGGTGTGTCGTAATCCCTAACCGATTCTATTGGCAAAGTTCGAGAAAATACTATGGAAGAAAAATAAAGATAAATCTAGGAGCAATCAAATTAACGCAGAAACTTTACAAACTACAACGAAAATAGTTTTCCCCAGATGGATTAAGTTTGTTTAATAATGATTACCGTTGACTAAGCTTTAAAGTTTTTTGCTGCGATATTTTTTCTTGTACATACTGTATTATTATTACTTTAAGGAAGTACATAAATTAAAGCTGCAGATTTATTATTATTACTTTAAAACTTCAAATCTGCCAGCTTTAATTTATGTACTTCCTTCTCAATTTACCTATCACAGACATAAATGAATTTTTACCCACCAATTGACCTGTCATGTAGACCAGCTAACTATTACTTTTATGCGTTAGTTTTGCGTTTCAAAATCGTTTCCCTCAATACCCCAATGATTATTTTCGAGCTAATTCCTTAGCAATTCATATAGAATGAAAATATCTAAGTTATATTGCCTTTATTGGTAAATTATAATGCATCCAATCTATGTTAAAGAAACAGTGAAAATAGATACTATTTATAGAGATAGTTTCAGTAGCGAAACTGCAAATTTTATCCCCCCTCCGCGATATTGGTTTTTGAGCCCCTTCATAACTCGTTATGTCTAATGTACGAATATACAGACATAGATTAACCTGAAGGGCAGTGGTAGCTGACTCAGTCGTATCATAGTTCTGCCATTGGATAGTTCTGTGATAAGAGTGCAGAAGATATGATTAATATCTGGCAAACTTAAGAGTTGATAAGTATCTTACTTTCGGTCTTGCATGTAAGATTACTCCACCTAGTGTTCACAACGCATCTAAGCAATTATAAATCGAATTATTATTTCGGAGATAATCCCCGTGAGTTTTTTTTTATTTCGAACCCGATCTCAGAATTTTTATTTAAAATCAACTCTCCAAAAACGCAGAATTAAATCGCACGTTTTCAGAAAAAAACACTCATAGGTATTTACTTTAGTTAAAAAAAAATATAACAGTATATTTCAACTAAACCTCCAAGAAAATAGGTAAATACATAAGTACGACAGTCTCTGTATATTCTATGCGCATGTCTTTGAATTACTATCCCAGGATGAATACATGTGCACACATTATGCTCCCTATTCCAAACACGACTCGTCTTTTGATTTTTTCAGCTCCTATATCGAATCTTCTTAAAACGCAGACGATGATGGGAACAGTGGCACCCTTTACTGCAAAATTTCGAATGTTCTCAAGTCACACGAATCCGCATCACGCACGATGGTTACATCGTCACGTTTCGTTTTTACCGTTCCACTTGGGCGAACTGTTCCTCCAGACAACGACTCTTTCATCGAGTCTCATGTTATAATGCTTAAATGCCTCAAGCGATAGCATCGTTCGGAGTCTAAATCCCGCAAATGGTGTCGAATAACGTGTTTCGGAGCTCTGAGGCGATGCCGTGTAATGCGTGGCAGTACTTCATTATTCCAGGACGTGGTCGCGAGAGGGGAACATTCGTAGCTCTCCTTCGGCAAATATGAATCCGGATTTATACGACCTTCTCTCACCGTAGCTGCCCTTGGAACGGCGTCACGGCACCTCAGAGGTTTCCTTGGCTTATTCCACGGTCGAGAGCCGTTGATCTCTCTCTTATCCCAGCCGAACTTGGAATTGGCCACAATCCATTCGCACTTCGTTTCTCGGTCATGGAGAGTGATGCTTTTACCTCCGTGAGTGTGTTTTACATGTGGTCCTTGTTTATGGGATAACCGAGTTCATTGATCGAAAATGGCTTATTGCAATTCACTTCCTCCCTAACCTGGAAATTTTAAAGTATGAATTCTGACTCACGTTGATAAATATGCATATGTGGAATTTATGAAGTAGATATAATATATGTTACTGTATATCATATTAAATATCAACAATATTTTTTTCTAATTTCTGTAAATTAATCCAAAGTTTAGTTAAAATCTTTGCTTCTATTGATTTCTATTTAGAAAATAATTCCCTTCGCTGCGATTTCATTTTCAGATCAAGGTTGTTAAGATGTTTTTGTTTTATCTATTTTATCAGATTCTTGTGAGCAATGGAAAAGTAAATACCGTTGGCGACTGTATATTCAATTACGGTGGTTCTCAAAAGAGCAAATCTATAAAGAACACTTCGTTGCGATAAAGTATCGTGACACGACTGAGTTGCATTGAAAATCGCATTAATTTTGGAATAAATGAGCAATTTTAAATTTAAATGCTGATATTTATATGCGAATTTGAAAATTTTCAGTTTTGCGCGTAGTAAAGACAGTATTAATATTGTAGTCTGAATCTTTGGAACAGGTCTATTATTAGCCACCCATCATTAAAACACACCGTTGCCACTAGAAAACCTTTTTTATTTACCTAGAGAAAAAATTAATAACGAGGGATATAGAAAGATAAAAATGAAACCCATTTCAGAAGTATTGGAGGAATATAAAGACAAAATAATCGAAAAAAGGCTAATACCAAACATAGATGGTAAAAGATGTTTGGGAGAAGAAGGAACGCTTTCATTGCTGTTTTTCTAAAATATATAACATTGAAAGGATATATTGACGAGCCTTCGGCTCCCTTTGTTTTAATGGGTAGTCGTCTCCGAACGCTACCGCGCCCTTCGCCTCGGCTGGAACGAATCTATCCCTCCCCATTGTCCAGTGATCGGGTTTGTTAATGTCGCGACGGGCCGATCAGTCATGGGTTAGCAAGCTTTAAATTAACTCAACTCAAGCGAGGTATAATTCCTCTGTAGACTACATATCCTTGGTTACTAGTAAAATTAAAAACATGATCAGTAAACAATTAATTGTGGATGACTAATAACAGACCTAAGCCGAATCTTTTATTGTTTCTTTCCGACTGCAAGCTTACATTCTTTCCTAATTAGTTTTTCTGTGATAATTGATTAAAAGTTAAAATGTATAAAAGAATAAATCCATTATTTGTAAGTCTTTGTTAAAAGTTTCAATAAAGAGCCACAAAAAGTAGATGTGCTTCTCTTCCCATTTCTCTCTCGTTTGCTACCTGTCTCTTTTTAAGTTTTCCGCAGTTGGCAAGGCTACTTCTTGATATCTCTAAACTAAAAAGGCAGCCTACCTAAATTTTACTCATTCCACTGCACTCCTGTAGCTTTCTCTCCCTCTTCTTCCTTTCTTTCCTTCACCACTAGTTTCTTCCTACTCTTTCCCCTTCTTTTTCCTGCCTTTTCTTTCCAGAATGACCTCGAAAAAGGTCCTTCCAAGAAACATTTTTCCATTCTCTTTCCAACTCTCCTAGGAATTGGAGGTGTAGAATAGCCGCTGCCCTTTTTAAACATGATCTCATGCCCCCAAGGGGGTTTACCGGGAGTGGATTTTCTCACTTTCCTGTTGAAGTCTCTTAATTGTACTCTACCGCCGTTTTCCCGCAAAGTATGCATTGTTTTTGAAAGAATTATTTTTTCGTCAATAATTTGAACATATGCAGTATTCCAGATAGTTTTTCTATTATATTTCCTATTTAACACGTGGAGGCACAAAAATTTTTCAATTAGTAATGTCTGAAATTCGAACGTCGGCTCTTATGTGATTAAAACAGCTCAGCTTAGTGATTTAAAAATGATATTTCTGAAAATAATTTTTCATTAGCTTGAATACTTACGAATTTCCTGTTTAGAATTTTTATCTTCTCTCTCCGTCTCAACTATTTTCTTTCATCATCTTGTGTACCATTCCTCTCACTTTAATACGTATACTTGTATAACGTTGTCGCACATGTAATGTCCAGTTTTTTAGTGAAATTTTGTTCTGGTGATTTTTGCTTCAAAAATGAACCACGCGGTAGATTAGAAGCAGCTGTCGATGACGACCAGTGGAACGACCTAATTGAATCCGATACATGTCAAACTGTATGAGGAGTTGCAGGAAAACTCTGCGTAAACTATTCAATAGTTTCCCGGCATTTGAAAGCAATTGGTAAAGTGAAATAGCTCGATAATTTAGTTCCACTTGAATTTACAGAAAAGTACAAAAAACGATTTGAGATTTCGAAACACAAAATACCGATTTTTGGATCGAATTGTAACGTGTGATAAAACAAGTTAGGAAAGTGTACAACATATCACAAATGGGCGCATTTCGTGCAATGGAGTATTAGAAGGAAATTATATACTTTTACGTAAGGGAAATTGCGTTTTGAAGTTCTTTTCTTCATCATAAATAATCCATTTTCTTCCTATTTAATATTACATGCACACGTAAGGAAATAGAGGTAATTCGTACTCGTTAGTGCGACTGATTACCTCTGTCACGACTTGGATGTGGTCCATCGTGCTATACCCACTGCGAAATCCAGCTTGCTCTCTGGGTTGGGCAGAATCATGATAGTTTTGAAGGCGCATAGTGAGTATTTCGGTGAATATTTTGTAGACTGTTGGGAGTAGGCTGATCGGTCTGTAGTTAATCAAGTCTTCTTTGGAACCTTTCTTGTGCAGAAGGATAATACATGCGTGGTTCCATGTTTCTGGTATCTTCTTCTTCCTCAGACAGGAATTAAAAATCTTAGCGAGAATTGTTTCCGTATGATTACCCCATGCTTTGAATACTTTTGCTGTGATACCATCCATTCCAGATGGTTTTCCATTCTTCATACTTCTGATTGCGTGTCTCACCTCTTCCGGAAGGATATCTGGGACCACTTCGGTGGGCATGTTTCCATCATCATTTACTTCGTCATTTCCTAGAGGATCCTCATACAGCTTGGTGTAAAATTCTTGTACCCGTTTCAGGATTAGTTTCCTACTATGGGTTATGGAGCCGTCTTCTATCATCAGGGCCACCAACTGTCTCTTTCCGATCGAGAGATGTTGCTTCATTTTCTTGTAACTTCTATTGTTTTGTATGGCTTTCTCGATTAGCTCATAATTATATTTTTTCACATCTTCCTTGATGCATTTCCTTATAGTTTTGTTTAGTTCTGCAAAATGGATCATTTCTGTAGGATCTTTAGTAATTATCATTTTCCTTCTTTTTTCCATCAGCAGTCTTGTTTTTTCGGTCAACTTTTTCTCTGGCTTTGTTTTAACTGTTCCGCCTATTTCTTCAGCAGTTTCCTTGAGTATCTCTATAAATTGGGATTCAACTTCTTGGTCTTACAGTGCACTGAATCGATTTTTAGTTGTAGCTGAAATTCTTCTTTCCGTTCTTTTAGCACCTGCATGTTGATAATAGACTTAGGCTTCTTCTTCATAAGCTTCTGTCTTTCTAACTTTGAGTTGAATTTTATTCTGCATCTTACCAAGCGATGGTCGCTTCCAGTTTTAAACTGTTTGAGGACGGAACAGTCTTCAGCCAATTGCTTCTTATTGACTAGTATGTAGTCAATTTCGTTTTTGGTACCATTGTGTCCTTTCCAGGTCCATTTTGTATTGGGACTCTTTTTGAAGAAAGTGTTCATTATATATAGACTAGTACATTCAGCAAAGTCTACAAGTCGGTCCCCTCGTTCATTTCTGTCTCCATAGCCCCATTTTCCAACTGCGCTGTCGTCTTCCTTTTGTTCTCCTACCTTGGCATTGAAATCACCCATGACCACTTTTAGATGGCAGCTTCCTTTGTCGTGCAGTTCTCCAACTTCTTGGTAGAAATCTTCCACTTCCTCTTCCGAGTATGATGACGTTGGGGCATAAACTTGGACTATTTGAAATTGATATCTTTTATTTATTTGAAGCACTAGTCTAGCTGCCCGCTAGGATGAATTTTCCATTTCCACGATATTATTCTTCAATTTTTTGTTGATGATGAATCCAACTCCTCCTGTGTCAGTTCCCCTGTAATAAAAAATATGTCCACTCTTCAGCTCCAATAGGCCTTCACCTTTTCTTCTCACCTCACTAAACCCTAAAATGTCCCACTTGATCTTCTTCAGTTGTTCTTGGAGCTCTTGAAGTTTATCTTCACTGGACAAAGTCCGGCAGTTAAAGGTAGTAGGTTGAGGTTAAAGGAATTGGGTAAGGATGAGAAAGAGTGGCAGTGGGCGTTTAACCTCCGGGGGTTCTTAGCACCCTCTGCCTTCATGCCTTTTTCCTGACCACTGCCACGGTCAGAGGCAATCCAGCCTCCGGAGAATGAGGGCCGTTTTTTATGGGTGTACATGTCATGGGGAGATTGTGGGCCTTAAAACACCACGCTGGCCCAGAGCGGGTTGGTGAGTACCTCTTTCCCTTTGGCCGGAGCTATTGCAGAAAGATTTCAAAGCATGGTTGAACCTACCAGTGTCCGAGGACACCACTGTTCTTCGCCCTTTAGCCTCCGCTTACACCCTTCCGCCGACTTTGAGGCAGTGAACTGAGGCAGTTGGAAGGGTCACCCTATATATATATATATATATGTGTGTGTGTGTGTGTGTGTGTGTGTGTGTGTGTGTGTTGCACTCTGTTGTAGTGGTTAGCGTGTCGGCCTTCTGTTACAATGTTCCGGGTTTCGATCCCCGTGAATAGAGGTATTTTCACAAATTATATTACACTTCCTCCCAAAGTATTTTTCAAATAAAATTAGAATATTTTTTTTCTGTACATTTTTATCTTATGAATAGCCGTTATCAATAAAATGAAACAAGAATGCCTTAATCCGAGTTGTAATTTTCTTGCATGGTTACTTCTTCAACGTAAACGTTTAATTTCCTTACGTGTGCATGTAATATTTTAAAATAGGAAGAAAATGGATAATTTATGATGAATAAAATAACTTTAAAACCTTATTTCCCTTACATACAGGTATATCATTTCTTTCTAATCCTCCATTGCACGAAACGCACCCATTTGTGATATGCTGTACACTTTTCTAACTTGTTTCAATATAAACAAGTAAAACGCCCTTTGGGGAGGCATACCTGAACCCTGTAAATGGTTAGAAAGCATATCATCAGTAGACCTTCCATGCGTGATATGTTCACTTCATCAGTTTCAGTAGTTTGTTTACATTACCATTACAAAGTGTTGGTTTTTCCAAATTTGAAGCCACCTGGCGGAAAATTTAAGGTCTACGTCGAAAATATATTTAATGGAAATTCATAGATTGATATAGCTGTCAAATTCAAAAAGGTTTCTTGATATTGTTAGTAGTTTAGTGACAATGCCATTTTCATAGTTTTGAATTTTCCGAATCCAATACATCTAAGCGGAAAATGTATTGACTATTTTGAAAATTAAATCGGTGGAAAATTCATTCGCTTACTGATTCCCAAATGTCTCTGAAAGCAAAGAAGTTGATTGCCCACAGACGGACGGTAGAACAGAGAGAGTGATCACATAAGCTAGTTTTTTTATTTTAAGAAAATATGCTAAAATAATAATATGACGCGCCAAAAGGAATTTTGCACTACTGCTCCCAAAAAGTTTACTACACCATTGTATCAAGTATACAACGTTGGCACGGAAGACGCAAACGTAATTATTAGGGACAATATTGTGGTTCGTCATTCCTTTAATTTTTTCTGTTTTAAAATAGTGACCTAAAATTTTTGAATTTAGGCCTCAAAACTTAATAATTTGTAATCCAGATAGTAGATATACTAAATTTTAAAGTTTATATGGCCATCTCGGAAACTTTCAAATTTTGCATGTAGCCTCCAAAGTGCTGGTTATAATGAAATTAAATGTGCGTATTACTGAAGGCAATATTTACATAAATCTTTCCAATTTAAGTTAAACCCACAAATTTTTATGCACATTTATAGAATGCCTATGTTACTGAAATAAAGACATTTTTCTTACAAGTCTATTTTGCTTCGATCGTAATTGGATTTGCAGTCATAAAATTGTATTAATATATTTAAAAGGGAGCAATAGAAAATCTATTTACGCATTACGCATTCATAGCCGATTCAGCCGGAGATGCAGAGCATGCATCTATACAGGAAGACAGTTTATGTGGAGAGGGGAAAGTGATTCTCAAAATAATATAGTAAAATGTTTGCTATCACACAGCATAAAGTAGATAATTTACGAAGTTATTTATATTTTTCGTCATTTTACGTTTTAGTCATAAATCTGTATTGACAAAATGGTTTTGGGGACGTAAGAAGCAAAAGGTTATGGATATGAAATGTGGCGTGTTGGTAGGTTCAGAAATTTCAAATTTTTAAAAAGTTTGGTTTGGGCTCCTTTTCAATCTTTCGCCTGTTCGTTGCAAGAATAATATTGTAATGAGTGCAAGAGCTTTTAAATTTGCATTTGCATTAACGGCTAACGTCAATATTTCATTTTTAAATATAATCTCTTTGATCAAAGAAAGAATGCTTTTTCCGAAGCCGAATTTTATCACAATATTTTTAGAACCGAGAAAGAAAAATGAATTAGGACAGTTAGAATAATATTTATAATTTGTAGATATATTTATATTTATTACATCTCCGTCAGTGTAATTTTTACTATACACTTTTATATCACTTCACTAGATCTTTATTTATCAGATCTCTGTGATCAACTTCTTATAATTCGGTTCCTATTGAAGATAGAGATTTTGACCTTTGGACAAGTTGTTACGAATGGTTTCCTCTTTTGTTTGGACAATTGGTCGAAGCTTCATCTGTATGGCCTTAGCATTAAAAAATGAAATTAAATAAAAATTATTTCGATGTGCGCCATGTATACAGGCAACCTCTTATACACATATACCGTGCATTTGGTATAAACGCAAGGGTTGGCTCCACTTTTTTCTCAAAGATGGCTCTAATAAGTAGGACGCTAGAAGATGATGTACTCAAACTTTTGTTATATTGTCTAAGTAAGACTTTTTATTAATTTTTCGTCTTCTTGGGATCTCCTAATCGGCAGAAAGAAAATGGCGTTTGAACCATGTCCCCACGTCAAACGGTTCTGGAGATATTCTCTTGTGATAAAACAAATTATAAACTGATATCGAACCGGGTAATTAAGACAAATATAAACAATCTAAAATAATATAAAAGTGTCACTTTCACTTTTTATTTTGTGTGAATGTTTTTTGAAGCTTAAAATCTCGCAAACGACTGAACAGAATTTGATGAAATTTTCAGAATAGCATTATGATATAATAACAAAACGTTTTAATGTATAGAACTCGACATCAAAGACCCGGGTTCGACTCCAGGGGATAATTTCCATTTACAATATGTTAAAAATCAATTTTTCGTCGGGAAGACTTTTATTCTTTTTGAGATTAAAATTAGAAAGATCAAAGAATTACCTACGAACTTCGGATGTGAGACATTTTGAAGAAACCATTATAAAGGTTCTTATTCTGTTCGTCTTTTTCCGCCTACAGTTCTAAATCGCTCAATTTAAACGTTTAATTCACACAGTTTGAAGAAATATAGGCATTTTAAGGGGATCTTGCCTTGCCTACCAATTCTAATTTTATACCTCGATATCATATTGTTATTTCAATCCTTATGGGTGTAAATGTGCTTTGATTGCTTTTAATACGAGAGAGAGAGGGAGGGGAATAGGGAGGGGGAGGGAGGGAGCGTGAGAGAGGGAAGGAGAGGAAGGGAGAGGGAAAGGAGAGAGGGGGAGAGGGAGAATGAAGAAGAGGGAAATGACTTCCAATACAGTTTATGTTTCTGATGCCAATTTGATCTCCATAAATAGTTAGAACGATCGAATATTTGCTCCCGTTGATATTTCGACGGGCATTACACAAGTGAATAAATAAAATAAAAAATTAATAATATACTTTTATATGCATTAATTGGTAAAAAAACAAGAAGAAAGCTCAAAAATCTTCTAAGTCCATGGAAATTAAAACGATTATCAATTCATAAATTTGATCAGATTTTTAATTTAGATATGGAATTTTGTCAAAAGAATTGATTAAAAATATCAAAAATTGCACATATGTTATACGACCCATATCTTAACTTTTATATGCTATTTTATAAATTTTATTCAATTCTATACAAATTCCTATAATTACATGAAAACTTTGATCTAATTTATGAAACGATAATCCTTTTAATTTCCATTAAACTTAGAAAACTTTCGAACATTCTTATTGTTTTTTATCTTTTAGGCCATATAAAAATGTATTCTAGAAATTTTTATTTTGTTTATAATGCATATGCTATAGACTGAGTTTACACACATTGGTGAAGAAATAATGATTAACTTTGTAACTGTAATTTTAACTAGGTGAAACAAAGACAACTCACACGGAATTTTAATTAACATAAAGGGAATTTCTGTATTACTAAGAGACAGCATCGACTACGTTGCACTGATTGCCAATAACTTGTGTTGAGCATACTATTCGTGCACCGACTAGCAATTATTTTAATTATTTCTTAACTTAAAAAACGTGAATTGAACGCTTTAATTCGACAGGTTTTGTTGGGAAGATATCGGTTGGCTAAGGTGGCTCTGAACACCGAGAGTGTAAGATGAAACGATCACTTAGTTGATGATAAATCCATGCCGCGCTTTTGGTGGAGGGATGTTAATCAGAGATACAATGCTAGGAAGAGAGGTGGCGGGACTCCACTAGCATAAGCCTTCGAACGTATCGGCGGACTCGAGGATCGTTTTCGTCTAAACCTTTGCCGTAAACCGATTCTCAACACCTACCTACCAGACAATGGATTTCGTGTTGCAGCGTAACGGAGTGAATTTCGTGCCATGGTTTCTGGAATGTGTTGGCGCTTTATTCGAATGCGGTGAAACGGAGGGGGAGAAGCGGAATGTTTGAACTCTGATAGGGTACGAGAATCGGGGAAGGGAAGAGGAGGCAGAGGGATGTCGTCTCTGGTGTGGAGAGGCTTAAACAGGGGGAAAGTGAAAGAGAAGTTGGAAGTTGGGGTTTCATAAAATCGGAGGAGGCACGCGGCTGTCTGGTTGTAATGACGTCGCAGTGTGAACACAACCTTCGCTCTGATGTTGAAGAGAAGGAAAGAAAAAATGATTATGTGGCTAGGCTGTGCGATGAAACTAGGAAAAAAACGGTAAAGCATAAATAATACATCAACATTTTTTGTATAATTTGATGGAGCAATTATTGACAAGTGTATCTGTCCGTAATATATCAAGATGTCTTACTAAGGTTGCATGGACCCAGCATTCTAGATTAAAGCATTTTTTTTAAAACGTCACATTTGAAGCACAGTTCAGATTGGTGAAACTATTCATTTTTTAGCAGACAATCTTCACGGCCTATCTTTTAATTACGATAGGGTAACAGTACAGGATTTTCGAGAGAGATTTTTATGGTGTTAAGTTTTATGGTTTTGTTTCTTGAGTATTTGATTTTTCATAGGAATGTGTTTCTTTTATGTTCTAAATTCCACATAATTTTCTCATTTGTGGAAAGTCAATATTGAGAAAATTATCAGAGCAAAATTTTCGTAGATAATAAAGCCATCGGCATTGTTACCGTTGCAGGCTACAGTTTTATGAAATCTATGAAATAATATAAAACATAAAACTGCACTTCTTCTATGTCCTTAATTGTTATGTGCCTTGATAAATACGGACAATTAGTGTTTTCAGTGATTAGACACTTTTCAAGTTTAAATATGATTTATAATTGTAATAATAAGTATTATACTTGTCCACCGGAATGTTGCAACGATATCATATTAAAGGGAAAGTTTAATAAGCTTAAAGAAGGTAATACTTCTAACAAAAAAAAAAACTTATTTTAATTTATTCTCTTATAAAAGAAATTTCTATTGACGCTCAGCTACCATTGATGAACTATTTCGTTTGTTCATATTCTTTATGAAAATCATTATTGCACGCGCATACGAAGTAATGGGAAAGTATTGTGATCACGAAAAAAATCGACTTCGAGATTTCAACGGAAATGCACGTTTTGAAGTCCCTAGAACACGTTTAAACTATTTTCGGAATGATGTCTGTGTGTGTGTGTGTGCACGTATGTATGTGATTGTGGGCGCTCTAACTGAATAAATACGTGCCATATCGTTACCAAACTTCATATATATCACTTAAGCATGAGCACAAAGAACCGATTAGTTTTTGGACAATAACGGTTAACCGAAAGTCGAAGTTTATTCGAAATCCGATTCGGTTTTTGTGATATTTCTCCATTAAAACATCATTATTATATGTACAATTCTAGACAACGGTAATAGAGAATGTAATTTCCTACAACTTTCATTTGTAATAATTTTCCATAGAAGTTATTGTTTAGGAATTATTAATAAAAAATAATCGTTTTTTTCGGTTTCCGTCAAACATCTCCTTAAAAACGTCGTAATTGGTCATCTTCGTGAGGACCAAAGTTGTAGTGAATAATATTTCTTCCATGTTTTGTTTGAAACAAATTTTCATAGAACCATCCATTTCGGAGATAATTTGCTTTTCTTAATTTTCAGCATACAGTGCCACCACCATGTAGTGGTGAATTCTGTAAACACATTCAAAGTACCTATACCTAATTTACGGCAATAAGGACGACTGTATTGTTTTACGATACGAAATAATAATTTTTCCTTATAATGCTATTCATAATAATTTAAATATCTATACCCCAAATGTGGAGAAAGTCATGTGTTGGCCACATCAGATTTTTTCAGCGAATGACTCTTTGAATTAATTATGGATGCTGGTTTTCTATAATACTATCTAATAATATAATTTTCAATCTCAAGTGTGTGGTTTTCTAATTTGAAAATTAATAATAAATGCTGCAGTTATTTAAAAAAATATTTTCCATTTTGTTTTCTTTGATATTCCCAACCAATTTTCTTTGATTCATACTTGCCTTTGTCATGAATTCCTTTTTTGAAAAATATTCATAATTTCTACAATAATTTAGACGAGTTTTGTTTACTAAATTGGCCTGTTTGTATCCTTTTATTTGTGCTTCTAATTAAATTTAATGGTCATAATTATTAAGCTATACTTTTGTATACTTTATTAATTATATTTTCAATACGATCTCATTTATTTTTCAAGATACTGTTATTATATAGCGCTTTCTATTGCTGTCGCGTAACATGTCATTCTTCACCAATTAAAAATATTTGAAAAAGGGATTCCTATTAATGTTCACGGATATTTCATTAATCATTCCTTACTCGTAAGTAATCACTTCAGCCACTCATTTTGATAATTAATCGTTAGAACAAATCGTTTCTTTTTTCCTATCTATAAATGGGGTTTTCAAAAGTTTTGTTTTAATTTTTTAATACTATAATTCGTAGAATTTTACCATAAAAATCTTGAGATATTAACTGCTTCTCTTTTACATAATTTCGCCGGTTTTGTTGAACTATTGTTTATATTAAAATTCGAAGTTTCAAATAAATCATCCGACAGGATGACTGCTATATCTGCTTCTTCTCTTTGGTCAATCATGAATGGAGATAATATCCCATTCTAAAATCCGGTGAACTCGACAAAATATCCGTTAGCAGTCATATTTCTCTAATAACATTCATAGCTGTGAAATTTATGTATCTGATAACTTCGATTAGTTATTTTTTGACATTGTATATCATAAGAAGAAATCGATAATTCTCTATAGAATTAATCGCATTCGCTTTTTTCATTTTGTTATTCTTATTTCTTTATTACAACGTTCATGAAGAAATAAGTAATAACACTGAACCATACGGGCACCTCCAAATTCCATCTTGTTCACAAATTTTGATAAACACAAACACACACACACACACTCATATAGAGTCATGCCTCGTTTAGCGCAAAGGATTACGTTCCGAACGGTCTTTGCGCTAACCAAATTTGCGCTAAACAAACCGATTATAACATGTACTTACAATTAGTAGTGATCAGTTCGCGAAATTGCAAGGTTCTCTTTTCTTACTTTTGTATTTATTTAACATTAATTATCATTAAAAATCAATATTAGTACAATTTAAATCTTTGGTAACGGTGCTCGCATTTATGCAAGTTATCATTTTCGTCACTGCAACGCTCAAATCGAGGCGTAAATTACTTATTTTATGTATGTGTGGGGGTATTCACCATTTTCAATAATTGATTGAAATGCATCTTTATCAGCGCTTGCTTATTCATCTGTAAAACGAACGCTATGTACGATATATTTGCACGGCGTGCCGCGGCGTTTAAAATTTTGAAACCAACCGGAACTGGCATAAAATGTTTTTGAAAAATCTCCACCCCCTTCTTGCTTTACACATTAAAACAGGGAAAGTACATTACTGCAAATGGTTGCTTGACTAAGGGGCGTGTTCATTAGAACGCTTAGAATCAATTCACGACACTAGCAGTTTCTCCATTTTTTCAAGCATATTACTAACAATAAGTGATCGTGTGTTTCTTCGCACTGGCTGCTTCAATGGAACTTTTTATTTTGTCTTTATTTAACAAAATTTATGAATTGTAGAAGTTGTGAAGTTAAACTTACGTGCAATACTGCTCTGACGCTCACCTTGTTCAAAACACTGTATCACTTTATGTTTTTCCTAAAGATTTATGTTTTCCTTGATAATTTAGGATTATTTTCTACACTTTGATTGCCTTTACTATCGGTGAGGAGATTTCTGCTAATACTGTCATAAAGAGATCATCCAATAAATTGCGTCACGTAGAAGGGAGAAGATGCTCAACTAGAGCGGAACTTATTTCAGGGAGTAGGAATCGGTGACAAAAAAAACATTCTGCCTCAAATTAATTTTTTCCCTCCGAATCGGCCCAAAAACAGGAGTTTGCGGGTTAAATGAGTAAATACGGTATTAAAAAACACCGCAAATATGTCGTTGGAACTGATTACGTGAAAACAGCTTTCCTTAATTTTTTTAAGCAAACAAAAGCCAGAAAAAATGGCACCGTGAACAGTATTTTCATTTTGCAGTACGTACCAAACATACAGTATTTATTTTATTAAAAAATAAATAAATAATGTATTACACGGGATTCCATTTGCGCTATATCGAAATTGTGCTAAACATACATGAGCTAAACGAGGCATGACTATATTTGTGTGTGTGTGTGTATATAAATAATCTTTCATAACATTCTTTAAAACATTGCATAATGGAGGGAAATACCTTTGTTTCATCTACGTTTCTTTTTATGTCATAGCTATCGGAGTAATTGTTGCCAAAGTTAGTTATTCCTTACAGTTTCGTGAGAACGGATCTCGCAGCTATTACAAACATTGGCATCCTCATATATGCTATGCATTTGTCGTACTCAAAAAGGGAGAGCTTTTTTAAATGTTCCCTTCCAAGTAGAGAATTAAATTGAAACGCAACTAAATGTCGGGGAATAGCATAAGCAAACTCACCGTGGTTTTCAAACACTCGTTTTCTCTATCTAAATATGCGCAGCACTAATCCACTCTAGCTCCGCGTAACCTATATACGGCAAGCTCCAACCGGAATGTAGTGCACAATACCTCAGATTATAAATGGTCTATGTGTAGTAGGCAGACGATGATAGAGCAGTAGATAGCAGAAAGGGTTCCGTTCCCTAAAGAGAGCGTTATCGAGCGCTCTCAAATATTCTCTTCCCACGCCACTTGGTTCCAATACGGACCCCCGCTTCTGCCGAAACGAATGTCTTTAATCCATTTTAAATAAAAAGTTGAACTCTGTTTCGAAAATGTATAGATAAATAATGAGGATTTTTCATATCAAATATTACTTTTTACAGGTTATCAAGACATTTTTAAGTAATAACCGATTTAGTGTCTCGAGCAACATTGGTAAAATTATACATATAATCTATAGCTTTTTTAGATTTCACATATTTTCGGAACATCCATTGATGAATTCCTCTTATAGAAAATAATATAAAATGTTGATAAGTGAAAAGTTGATTGTTTTGAGCCCATTGCTTTGGAAATAACGTAAATCTCTCCTTTTCCCAGGCTGCGCGTTCCTTACCTACTACAGCAGGGAGAGTGCGATCAACGCCCAACACTCGCTGCATGAGAAGAGGACATTGCCAGGGGTAAGTACTAGAAAATGTGCTCTATGTGTCATCTGAGGGATGGGTGACTGAAACATGATTGTATTGTAGCGATGCTATAGATAAAGAATGGCGCTTAATACGAATTTTGAAGTGAAACAGTGAAAACTATTGCTCACTCATCTTCAATACAGATATGACATACATTGGATACAAGTCAAGTGCGAGATTGAACAAGTACACGACATCGATCATTGTGTGTTTATAGTGCTTATTTTATCAGAATTGCTCATAATTGTCATCAAACGAATTTTGTCTTATTTAAAATCAGAGCCTTTCTACAATAACTATCAAATTTTAATAATGAATTCTAAGAAAAGCATTAATTTCCCAATACTTTATTTTTTAATATACATATACACTAAATTAGAAACCCTCTTCGAAGTTTGCTTTCCTATTCTTAATTATAAAACTACTTATCGTTTGTAACATTAGATGTGCGTGCCAATATACATATGTGAATAAAATTAACGCAGTGAATGTGCGATACTAAGGCTTGGTAATATATTTTGTCCATCTATGGATTTGTGTATAGTGCTGAAAGAATTCGACCTTTTATTTAATTTTATTCTGGAGGACTGTTTTACATTTCTCAGCGCAGTCCTTTCTCTCTTTTCTTCTAGTCCTTCTTAATTCAAAACATCTACGTATCTGCAATGAATTAATTTGTTGTTTAACAATCCATGATTACAATTCCATCCCATAAATCATAAATATATCAACCATGTTGAGAATAATTGTTCATACCCTTGTTAAGCAGCTCTTAATCTCTTTCTTTCGCATCCGGAACTCTCTCTCTCCCCCTCTCATCTTCCATTTCTCTGATTCACTTTCTCTTCCATCGTTCAGTCTAAAACTCGCATTCCAACTTTGACCTCTCTCCTACTTCACTGCCATCTTTCTCTTATCTCATATTTATTCTCCCTCGCTCTCTACTTTTCTTTCCTTAAACTCTATCTCCTCCCTGTATCCTTCTTTATTTCTTTCCCTCTTTTCCACTCCCTTTCTCCATCCTATCCCCGCATTTCTCGGGCGTTGGCCAAAGGGGGAGTGCGAGCACGGCGAGCGAAAATGGGGAGCGTGTTCCTCCTCACTCACTCCCTCTCAGGTGGCTATGAGATTTTCGGCGGCGGTGGAAACTCCCTCCTCCTCCTCCTCTCTGCGGGGCGGTGCAAGGGAGGCGGGGGGGGGGGAGGGGGGAAGGTGGGGCTGGCTCCTTTCTCTCTCCCTCTGTCCCGGGGAACGTTTTCTCGGTATTCGGCGCTGCCGTTGGGCGTGGAGGAGTAGGAGCAAAGCACCGAGAGAAGGGGTTCACGACCGGGGTTATAAAAGAAGGACTCCGCCGGGAGCCACTCGACACGGGATTCCGAGCGTTATCGTCCGCCTTTAATTTCGGGGGGAGGGGGGTGGGGTTTGGGTGACGGCTTGGTGCAAGGGAGAATAAGCCAAAGGAGTGTGTCGTGGTGCCTTTCGTTGATGGAAGACCGTGGACCAAAGCCAAGGAGGAGGGAAGGGGGAGACGGCGTGGCAACCTTCCCGCCGCTAAGCTGCCGCCTAGGGGACTAGTTGTGTGTATGTGTGTGCGGAGGGAGATGGAGGGAGGAGAGGCGGGCATGGTAGTGAAGGAGGAATAGGGGGAAGGAGGGTGAAGTGGCAGAGGAGCACCGTTCCATAAATCGCGAGGCCATTCTTTCCGGCCGAGTTATTCCGAGAGGCGGGGGGAGAGGTGAACGCGGTGCCTCCGTTTACTTGAAACTGTGGAAAAGTTCGTCCTTTGCGAGGAGCAGCGGTGTTGGTCGGGGAAGGGAGGATTGAGTCCCCTCCACCTCTTTTCCTCCTGCTTCCCCATCCCCGGGTTATCCCATCTCCGTACCTTATCCCTCCAGCGGCCATCCTTCTTTCTCCGGAAACGCAGCATCCCTTTCTCTCTCTATCCCTTGCTCGCCTCCTCACCTCTCCCTCCCGCACCACTGTGTGCGCCATAACACTTTTATCTGTAAGGCCCTTGACCTTATTCCATCGCTTCGTGGCGTGAGAGAGATTTTAATCCCTCTCCGGGTCCACTTTTCGCACCCACGTTCCTTCACAACGCGGAGATGGAATCCCGTGGTATTTCCTCGCAAATGAGTAGCGCCGATGACTTCTGTGGGTGAAGAATACTCGAGAAAAAGTCGCACTGCTGCTGTGCTTGTGTATATATAACTATTTATTTATATAGACACACACACACATATACATGTACACAGGATATGTTATCGTTGATATTATACCCTTCCTTCAATAATTGACGTATATTTCTTAGGTTAAAATATCATAGCTTTTGTAAATCTTGTAATTTAAAAAATTGCAATCCTAGGCTTAAGTCTACGTAAATTCATATAAAATATTTTAAAATATATTTTATTTCATTTTAGTCGTTCAACATCTGTAACTCAAGAAAAATACTACACTCATTACTTATATAAAAAAGAAAGCTTTAAATAATTAAACATTTTTGAGGATACGCTCCTTTATTTTTGTAATGGATCCGGTACGAGTGCATTGCTCCTATATCCGTCAGTTTACTTAAGAGAAGTCGTACAACCGACACTCTTATGAGAAAATCAACCTTTTCCTCCCTTTTTAACACGGCATCCTTTCACGAAGAAAATCTCATTCCGTGATCCCGTATTTTTTCAGTCGGATATCCCTTTTCCGGTCAAGCTTCTTAAATTATCCCGCTTTGGTCCGATATCTCTAGTCCCGTCGCCTTGTTAAAGCAGCTCCCTCTTTCGTCTATCTCTTTCTCTTTCGGAGGTCCGCGAGGTACTGCGTCGTCTCTGGAAATCCCCTCCCTCGCCGCGGGAAAAGGTTTTTCATGCCTTTGTTCAATCTGCGGGGGCGCTGGAGGTGGCGGGGGTGTAGAGCGAGTGCGGAGGCGGAAGAGGAGGAGGAGGAGGGCGGGGGGAAGGAGAGAAAGGGAGTAAAAAGCCTCGCCGCCGCATAAACCCCTCTCGCCGCATACCTCCATATACACTCCGTCTAACTCTATTCCATCCCAACTCCCGACACCGCGTCTCCTTCTCTCTCTCTCTCCCTCTGCCGCCGTAAAACACGTATCACCTCCCATCCACCCTCTCTTTCTCCATCCCTTCGCATATACTTCCATCTCCTCCTCGCAGCATACCAACCCTATATCCTTCCTCACTTTTAAACACCTCCGTTACCAAATCCTTCCCAACAATAGTATTCCTTTGCCTCTTCCTCTGTCGTACTTTATCTCTCCTCCCCGTGCATGCTAACTCCCGTTCTGCTCGTGGGCAAAGAGAGACCCTTTTTCTCGCTGCCGTCTTCCGAGGAAATTTAGTACGGTCGAAATGCAGAGATTATATTTCGGATTGCGGCTCCTCGGTTTCATTACGGATCGATGGATAACCGCTCGGACGAGATCGCCGGGGAATTAAGAGCGGCGCCGATCGTTAACAAGGAAACCGTTATTACCCGAAAACAATGTGCGAACGAGGGGAAATGCGTGGTGGGGGTTGGGTCGGCGATTAACACACACACACACTCGAACGAACGCACACGCGCGCATTGCGATCGCCGATCTCGGCGGGTTGCAGGTTATCGGTGAACGGGAAGGTAAAAACACCTTACGCCCCCCCTGGCCGACTATAGAGGTCGGAATTACCCCGCTACCTCCGTCCCCATCCTGCCCACGACCCGCGCTGTGATAAAGTTCACGCTATCCATCCTCACCTCTCCTCTCTCCCCTCCCCCCTTCCTCCCCCTCTTCCACCACTTTGCCTCCTTTCCTACCCACCTCTCTCGACCTTTACTCCGTTGCCCTTATCCTTACTCATTTCGTCTTTAGCTCGCCCTGTTAACGAGTGGGTGATTCCTATGTTCTTCTCCCATCCCCTTCCCGTTTCTCCTCAACCTTCATCCCTCCCATCTCTCTCTCTCTCCAACCTTTCCCAATCTTGCTTTTACAACCTTCCTCCCTCCATATTCTCGCGGTCCTTCAATCCAAGGCTCCTATTTCGACCTTCTTCCCCTCTTCCCATTATCTTTTACCCCCTTTCGTTTTCATTCTCCTCCTACCTCTCGCGGTATCTCTCGCTCTTCTTTCCTAACTCGCTCCCTTTTTGTTTTCTCCTCCCTTTCTGCATTTGCCCTCTCAGCGGCCATTATTGTTCTTAGCCTCCTGCTCCCCTCTTTCCCTTCCCTTCCCATTCACCCCTCCTCCGCCCCTAATCTCTGCCATCATCCTCCCACTCTCCTCCTACTCGTTTCCTCCCCTCCCATTCCACCCTCTCTTTAACCCTTAGAAACTCTCTCCTATGAGTTACGTGATTTATATCTCGAACCCCACTTCGGCGTTTAAGAGTCCTTACAAGAATTGAAACTTTGGAGCTGCTTTCACGTCGCTTCCGGTGGAATCTTAGTTTCTCCCAAATATCGTGTTAAAACAGCACAGTTTGGTTAAAACGAAAGGATATACGACACTCCTCATAAATGTAAATTTACTAAGGCTTCTAGGTGGCTTGTCTGCAAAATCTGATATCGAAAAATCGTTATTAGAGGCAGAAAACTTTATTCCATAATTTGTAGCTTAAAAGAGAACTTTTTAGTAAATATTTTAGCATTCACATCTCTCTGTATTATAAAGTTCAATATTTATCCAATTTTTAAAGGCTTTTCTTTCCTTAAATAACTTTTGAAGATTTTATCGGAATCGGATTCGGAAAAAACTGTTGAAACGATTCTTCCACATTCTAATTTCGTACAGCGTTACGCAGTATTTATTTATTTACAAATGTGAATGCTGCTATTAGGCACATGCCCAGGTGGAAACATATTACAGTATAAAAATAACGACAGTGAAACAAGCAACACAATAAATATGTAAAATACCCTGTATCCTCGAAACCGAAGTTTTCGAGGTTCCTGGTAGGCCTTCACGGCTACCGTAGCGGTGCCGTGGCCCACGAGGTCCCCACCGTACTTCACCCTACTTCCTCCGGCTCCTTCGTCTCCCTTCAAAAAACATTTACATTTTTTCAAAATTATTTAATAGATTTAGGAAAAAAGATTTCCTCAGGTAACTCATTCCACTCACGAATACCTCGATTTAGAAATGACTTCTTTTGAAATCATCACGAAATATTATAAGAATTTCCATTACAGAAATTGCATTATTTTAAGTATGGTTTAAAAACACAGTAGATTGCGTGTGAATGTGTTTATTATGAGCAGTTGAAACTGCGCGTGATTGCATAACTACAGTCAGAAGATATTGCCTCAATAATCACAAGTCATTTTTAAGGCGTAATTTTATTTCACCATTCATTTACAGTTCACATATTTTATAATAACTACAGAGCTGTTTTTATGTGTATGTGTGTGTGTATAGAGAGAGAGTTAATCGTATTATTATGAATCGTCCTATTTATGTCTTTCTTTAGTATATTTTAATGGATAAATTCCAAACTGCATGCGATGCGAAACGATTATAGCATTCTTATATTTGTTAGTAATCGATTGTTTATCATGTTCAACTTTCCTCTTATTTTATTAGAATATTTAATGATTATAAACTTACACTCATAACATTTTATATTTTATGTATGTGCGCCTGTTGGAAGAAATTGGTGTTTAAGGGACAAAAAGTTGCAAAGTAAAATTAAAACCAAACATTTTCATTGCAAAATTTCTAGAGAAAAGGTTAGGTGCTAATTATTAAAACTTTTTATCTCTCTCTAAATAATCATTCATAATAACTGCCATTCTTTGAAACTACGCATCCATTGCGTTCCTGGCAAGAAAAGACTGGTCATTCTGGCCGGCTGGATTATGTACTTCTCAAGTCTAGTCAAGCGTTTCTTCTCTCTCTCAGCGTCCGAGTGAGGGAACCCCAACCAACGCAAGACATACACGGTGCCTGAACTTCCCTAAGAATTCCGCCCACACCCGCTGACGAGTCGTTGGCCTCCCCCTCACCACCCTGTCTTTGCTAACTCTCTCTCTCTCGAGGGTGTTAACACCTCCACCCCTGCCCCAAAGAAAGAGTAGATGGAGCGGAGGATCCATCAATCACATCTCTCTCACTCCGGCCGCTGCTGCTGAGGATGGTTTTTTCGAGAGCTTTGCGGTTGCATGTGCCACGCCTTCCTGCAACACCTCTCCCTCTCTCGTGAAGCAACTTTAACCCGCAAACCCTCTTCGCCTACTCCCGGGAATCCGCCAGCCACTTCTCTCTCCCTCTCTCTCTCTTTAGAGAAAAAAACAAGAGGGTGCTCGCTTCGCTAACTCCCTTTCTCGCGCTATGTATACACCTCTTTCTCTTTCTTTTACTCTTCCTCTCCTTCACATCCTCTCACACCAACACTCTTAAATTATCTCAGAATCACCGAACACTTTATGCTCTATTCGATCATTCATTATCGTCCACATTGCCTCCATTTGAATGCATATTTTTATGCCATATTTTGTCATAAGTTATACAGGAGTGTTTCATCCTGTTATGTTAATTTTTCATGCGACACAATTTTAACTTTGTACATATCTTATTGGTGTCTGTAAAGTAGTTTTCATTTCTCTTTATCGGAATTTTTTTGAATCATGGAAGCAAAAATGAGAGAATACATCCCAAAAGGACGAAAGCTGGCCTATATAAATCCGATTATTTGTAAAAATTGCATAACATTTTTAATATTTACATTCAGGATGAATGAGTGATATCAACCAACAATTTTCAGAGCTAAAAGTCTCCACCAGATTTAACAAAGCAACCCATAGCCACCATAAGAATAGCAATTGAATAACACGACCTCAAATCTCATTGTCAGTGGTTGCGGTCTCAAAACGCGATATTGTGAGATTGTAGGTGCACGTTTGTAAGTGGAACCAAAAAGATTTTGTTAACAACGTTGTTTACTGAAACATAAACGTGCCAGCATTTTTAATCTCCTGTTCAAATATGTTACGTATTTTCACGGTAATTATTTTTACAGAATATTTCTGTCTGCTAAGAAAAATCCCATGCTTCGAAACTCCATCTTTAAAGAAAATAAAACATTTTTTACTCCACATATATTTCTAATAGCCATATCGTTGTCAGTAATAATGTCTTAATAAAAGTGTCTCTTAGATATTGCGACTAAATAGTCGCTATAGGAATATTAGATATTGAGGAAGCATTCGCGTTTCCAAGGGTTGAGTTGAACTTCCTTGATATTTGTTATTTGCTGGATTTTTCTTAAGTAAAATGTAATGTAAGATGAAATATGTTATGTAAGAATAAAACATTCGGTTAAATTTCAATTAAAAATTTCCATTGTTTTTGTATCATAAAACGTTTATTATGATTAGATCTAACGCTATAATGGAATTTTATCGTTGTAAAAAGACGAAAGTTAAAAATGAATTGAACGCGTGTGAAACGTTGACTAGAAAAATATCATTCAAAGGTTCCATGACGTTTCCCCCAAAGCACTTCACCAACGCGTGGGTGAAATATCTGTGGGTGAAACAGTGGGCCAAATGCCGATTGTAGCGGGAAAAAATTATTGAATTCACTCATGTCCTTTAAATAGCTGGTATATTTGTAAGGAAGTGTCAAATACATTTATTTACATTAAAGTTATGTTTCAATTGTATAATAACATAAAACTTATTTTACTAAATATTAATAAAAGGACAAAAAAATGCATATATAGGAACATACAGCAACCTAGCAATATCTCCCTGAGGACTATGATATTTCTCCTAAACTCTCTCTATTGTGGTCATCTTAATCATCATCATCATCATTATATTCTTCTTCTTTGTCGGATAGATTTGCGTCTGATCCATTTTTATTTCTCCTTGGTATTTTTGGTTCCATTAAAAGTCGTCGAACTTCTAGAGGTAAGGATCCTTTCTTATATTGTGAAAATGGATTTATATGAGATATTAACGGATCGGAAGTAACCAAAAGAAGATTAAGGACATCTTGCATATTGGCTTTCCGAGAAAACTTTCGTGAATGATCTTCTGTGTATTTTCTTATATGCTTGTTTCTTGCCCCTTGTGCCCCTTCCGTCAGCATGCCAATTGGCAAAATGACCATTCAATTATTCTTCCACCATGAATGAGGATTTTGCGAACGGTGACAGGCATGTAATACCATGGATAGAGGTACAAATATATTTATGAAATTCTTCTACATTTACCGGGAAACCACTGGATGCAGCCCGCATAATTGTAGATAAGCGAGTAATTAATTCCTCACTGATCCCTGTTATTGCTGCGGAGACTTCCGGATTTCCATCGTTTGAGGTTCCGCTGCCTCCGGATTTAGGTTGGTCGACAAGTAGGCCCATTTCTGATCTAAACTTTGCTACTATTTCCTGTTTCCTAGCAACGACTTTAACCTTTCTTCTTTTCTTCTCACTTGCCACTTATTTACGTCTGTATGTATATGTGCAACAGGCATTCGAAAAAACGAATCCAAGCATGAAGAGGTGAAAGTCCGAAAAAATACTTGGTTATGTCTTCCACAGCTTTGATGGTTGAGCATTATTCACATCTTTTGGGGTAGCACCACAGATGTAGAATTTTTGGGCAGTAGTGTTTGTAATAGCATTGCATACTTTTCCATCTACCATTGTCATGATTAATTTTGCGGAAATTTTTATTTTCTTACCATGAATGTCAACTTTTGTGTGTCGAAGTTTTTCTATTTGATTTTCAATCAAATTGATCTCTCTCTTGCACATTTATGATGTTTCTTTCTGAAGCAACAGCTTGGTAGATCTACAAAACCTTGTTGAGGAAAGCCTTAGATTTTGCCACAAGATCGTTCGGTCTGAAACTCCATGATGAACACTATAGAGTTGTAATGGTACAATTGATACCCACAGATATTTCAGAATCACTGTAAATTTGTTCGTTGTAGTCTGCATCTTGTTGGAACTTCTGTTTGTACTGGCTATGCCCGCTGCTGCCGTCGCAACCCCACTTAAATATCTTAGCAACAATTTCATCTGTACCAATAATTTGTTCTAATACCTCTTTTTGCACCAACACGAGAAGCTCAATTTTGTTATCTACTAATGACTGGATGTCTATTTTCGCCGTAATATCTGTTACTATTCTCTTTTCCTCGGGTGGATAACATGCCATTTTGGCTTTTTTTAGAGCATTGTATGAGGGGTAAATGTTACTATTTCTTACTTTAGCCCCATTCCTTATGTTAACATATTGTCTTTTTGTCAGAGTATTGTCAACGTAAAAAGATAATGTCCCTTCTGCGGTATAAGGTATTGGTGGGGGAGGTGGTGCCTTATATGCTCTCTTATATTTTGTGGCTCTTATGTGGAGTTGTCTGCGTTATTTCATTTAAAATCTCAGCTGCATCCCTTTTCCCCGAGGCTCTTAAAGACATCGACGTTGCAAAAACAAGTTCCTGTTCAGAATACTCTTTAAACAGTGGTTGTATACGTTTGCGTTTAGTTTTTTCTCCATATTGATCGAATGATTTCTGGGGTCTCCCAATTCCAGAAACAGAAGGCAAGGAATTTTCCACTGTCGAAATGGTTAGGAGTGCATTATGTACTTTTTTTGGGAAATGTCAGTTCCTTTTCTAACCAACTGGAATATTTAATTATAAATCTATATCTATCCTAGAGCATTGCTTCCAGCGTTTTTCAAAATCAGATTTAAATCTGCTCAAAATAATTTCAATGCACCAGAATACATCTTGAGAACACTTACATAAGTCGAATTTTTTCTGCATATATTAAAAAATCATTTTTCTTGTTGCTTTCTCATGTCTTATAATTTCATACAATTCCCTGCGCGTCACGAGGAGTCGTGACCGTTGATATTCGTCTGAAAAACAAAAATATTATAAAAATTTGCAAATATGTGCAAAAAAATACGACATACAGCAAACTATATGGTTTTGTCTCCATTTTGATGTAAAATTAATGGTGCAGCTTTTCTAATAAGTCTATGCGAAATTCAAATACTTTAAAAGATTAACAACTTCTGCGTTCGTGAAAATAATTTTTTTTATAAAATCACTTACTTAACACTAGAACGTCGGATGGGACAATTTTGTTCCATTCTGATGTTACGTCCCCTACAGTTTCTGTGATTCCGATTTAATTTAGTCGAGATTCCGTGACTTTTAATCATTTGAGGGTTGCATTCCACTGTACACTTTTGAACATCCCCCCCTCAATACTAAGGATTATAAAACCATTTTACCCTAGAACGGCGGATGGGACAATTTTGTCCCAAAATGAGTTACTACTTTGTTTCACATTCTCTGTGATATTATTCTTATGCAGGCGGCTTTGTAGCATTGTTGTAGACTATGGCATGCCCTTCCCCTCCATCCCTTTCATCTTTCGCCAGTCCGACTTCTAGCCCCACCCTTCCCCCCTCCCACCTTCCACTTGCTCCCGCAGTGTGATGCAGGTTAGAACGTGTTCCTGCAGCACTGTTTGCGGGCTAATTTACTAGAGCGTTTCAGTTGAGTACGGTGCAACGCTAAATTCTACAGCATGCTAAAGTATGCAATTAGTAATGTAGAGATTACAACGTTCATAAAAATTGAACCTAGTACTGCGACTGTACGACTTTGTCGCATAGGACATTTTTGTCCCGTCCGCCGTTCTAGGGGGTACGCCATGTTCAGACATTCTTGTGTTAAACAGTTCAATCGTGATTATGGTGAAATAAAAGGACATACCTGTAGTTATGTTTTCCATTTTGCTACAGAGTAATATGTCACGTATTCATCGAACTACAGCTGTCTCACTTCATACCGAAGTATTCGACTGGAGCGTAGGAAACGATGACTCGATAAATTAACACGTGTTATGACATGCGCCACTTTGCCATATCTTGCAGAATCTCAGTAAATGTATCACAATGTTACACTTTAGTTATTTAGGAATAATGCTGAGGCCATAAAGAAACATGACAACCATATAAGAAATTGACATTTTTTCCTGCAAGAATCTGCATTTGGCCCACTGTGCCACGGGACGTTTCACCCACAGACGTTTCACCCACAGGCGTTTCACCCATGCTCTTTCATCCATAGTTTTTTCGCCCACAAGTCACATCACCTACATAAAGTTTCATCCAAAGAACTTTCACCCACAGGTGTCTCATCCGTGTTTCAGAAAATATATATACACATAGTTTCACATTTTTACGAAGAAGACACGCAAATTAAAAACCAAACGAACGTGGTTTTTCACTTAAAAAGAAAATTTTTAAATGTAATTAGTTTTTAAGCTAATGCGAACTGGCTCTTTGCCATACGAATAAATCCTTCTTCACACAAACTCTCGCGTTTGCAGCAGCGTTTTTGAAGGGATTCGTGCGCATGCACGCCTAGGCAACCAGATTTCCGGCAGAGATCGGCATCCGGTACGTCGAGCGGAGTTATTATGCACGCCATCAGTAATGAGTCGATGATATCTAAATTTGCACAGTCGAACGATTCTCGAATTTAGGGTAATTCTTTGGCTTATATTCCTTTGAATATCTCGTTTCGTGTATGTATATGGCACCCGCCATATGGCGACACGTTTCATTTTGTCGCGAACCGAAACATATATTTATTCTTAAATAAATCGCACCTATTTCAATACATGACTGGCTTAGATCATTATTGCACAATTAATTGAGACTTTTTAATTAGATCTGTTGATCGCAGTGCTTTTTTATCTGATGAAGCGGCTTCTACTCGGGAAGTATTGCCTCGAGGTTCGTCCATCGTTAAAATTTTCACTTCAGGAACCCACTCGTACAGATCGCAGTAGAGCGCGTAATGCATGGCGTCGCCACGGTACGTCTCCTAAGCGCCTTCGACGTAAGGAGCGCGCCTAGAACCTCGATTTTGGCAAAGATACTGTTTTTCCTCTTGTGTGGGGCAGATGGGAATCGCAATGTAAACGCACTTTGGACCGAAATGATGGTAACGGATGATGGAGGGAAAGATTAATGGAAGTACTGGGGATATGGACGTTCCATTCAGTCTTAAGATATCTGCGTTTCAAGAATATTGCTTTTTAGGGTTCCAATGCAAACGGTTAGAGAATATAAATGGAATACTCGGCGAGAGAGATCGAAGGTCGGTCCTTTCGAAATCCGTTTTCTTGGCTCTTTTAAAAGAGAGAATAAAAAATCGTACGTTTTTCCATTTGTATTTTTGCTTTTTTTAAAAGCTTTTATTCATGGTTCCTTTATACTTATGAAATATTTTAGTAGATTTTTAAAATAGTAAAAACGCTATTTGGTCCCGTTGATTTATACTTATTCCACTATCGCGAATCGCAGCGCAAAATGTTGAAGCAGCACTGACCTTTAATTTATTCTGCTGATGTTTTCCCTAAATCCAGGGATATTTTCGCTCGAAGGAGATGTGAAACGAGTCTACTGGAATTGCATTTACAAGGGCGAGCGACGAATAAGTTATTACGACGATTAAAGACGATGAAGGAGAAGACGTCAGTAGAATTTACTCGAAAACCTCGAGGGTATTAAAAAAGTGGATTCCTGGGAATATAGAGCAGAAAATGCAAAGAGAGAGGAATAGAGGTCAGGTAAGAAGCGGACGAGAGAGAGAGAGGAGCCAAAGAAATCGAGGAGGGCGAGAAGATGCGAAGGGTGGAGAAGGGAGAGAATGAAAGAGGGAGGTGGTGTGGAGGGAGGGGGAATGGAGCGTAATGAGTGGGAGGCGATTGATATGGAAAAAGGAATGGAAAGGGTGGGTGGGTGGGGTGGGTTGGTGTGCCGGTGAGGAGCCGCTTCATGTATAGGGTCTCTGTGCGGGATTCGGCGTCTGTTGTCCGCGACGTCTCGGGATCTCCACATGCCTAAACGGCTTCGGCGGATATATCGCCTCTTGTAAAACTGGCCATTTGGCACAGCGGCCAAAGCGACATTTTAAACGCTTGCCCTCCACCTCTCTCTCTATATCTATCTCCCTCCCCTCTTCTGCCAGTTGCTTTTCGGCTTCCTCCCACTCTACATCCTCCCGTTTCCTTCCATATGCCTTCATGCGCTACTGCTCCGTACCAGTGCGTAGCCTAGTTCCTAGGAGCACAACTACCGCGCAATCTCTTGGAGATATTTCAAGAGAAATTTAGTTTTCTCGCATAATTTTTTGCTTAATAGAATAGTGACAATTGTCCTATAGAAGCAACGCATAAGTTACTCTTGCTAAAAAGTAAGTTTTTTTCTGTGGATGATAAGCGAATATTTCAACTCCTGTGAGTTTTCCAGTTTATTTTGCCGTACGTACTACCATCATTACGAGACATAAAAGTGACCTTTTGTTAGATATTATTTTCCAAATTGATATCCATCTGCATTCCCTTTACCAGCGGCATAACTGACAGTATAGCTTCCCTTCGGTACGTCTGCAACCATCCCGTAGACGTGCGTACATTCAAATGGCAGGGAGGTTTATTTTTGTGATGATGATAATTTATAATCAATACTAGCAGCCCGTTGCAGCTACGCTTGCAAATAATCTAAATAGTTCGGCCTTAGGTTAGATCTTCTTTGTTCCCTATTCATTTGACGTGTTTCCCTATTTCTTTGTCTTTCTTGTACTCTCCGCTCCTCATCTTCACGGGCAATTCTATGAGCGGCCGCATCCCTCTCTCTTCCCTGCGTTCTCCGCTTCTCATCTTCACGGACAGTCCTATCTACGAGTTTCCGCATCTCTTTCTCTCTTTTTCCTACGATACTCTTCGTTTGATCTCTGTCTCCTCTTCCCTTCTCTGGCAGCTGTAGCTGGGCTAATAGCTCTCCTTTTCACTGGTCTTCCCCTTGGCATTTTTTAATTTTCTGCAATTTTACAGCAACATATTAGAGCAATTACATGATCACATTGTCACCGAGTTACTCAATGCTAGTTTAATATCGCGGTATATTCAAATGGGGAAAATTTTAAAATCTACCATACCTTAGTTCCAATGATTATCGTTGCACCCTTATAGAAGAACTCACAAACAGTCGCTTTCCTTCAAGTATCAATCAAAGACTGCTTTTAACTTCTTACAGGATCTATTATATAAGTGACCTCAATGCAACCGTTTATTTAGATTATCAATGAAGAGAAGATAACCATGTAATGTGTTAAAAAAAATAGCGTGCGTCCCTATTCTCATATCATTTTTAATCTATGCGTGAGCCTTTCTGCGTTAATAAGCAATACAGATGTGTAATATGATGGTACTACTTACAAAATGGTAAGATTCCAGCATTCAAACGATGAAATGAAGATTCATTTGCTTCGATTATATCGTTAGAAACGCTTCCCATACGCAGTCAACAGAATAATTATCCTTAAATATTTACGTTGCTATGCTTCATTAATTTCGAAACCGAAACAATAGTTCGAAGCGAATAACACTTTTCTTTCGTCTATTTGAAGGTTTAATTGGGATTAAATGAGTCTAGGCAACAATGAGAGTGTCCTTGGCAACGCCCGGAATGAGTACGGAAAATCCGCAAAATGTCGAAAAAGAATCAGTATTTCTGAAAACTTCGACCGTGTAATATGTAAACATCGTGTCGAGTTTTAGCCGTCGACTAAAGCAAAAATGAAGAAAATTTGTTTATATTTACATATTTTGATGAATTAATGAAAAACCTTGCACTCTGACAAATCGAAAATCCCGTGTAAACTTATGGGAAAGTATAATTGCCTCCTGGATTCGAACCCGGGACTTGATAAAAGTGAAAATATTTTTCTAGGGCCTCCTAATTTGTTGAAACAAAACGCAGTTTACCGCATATCTCTACGACAAACGGCTTTTGAGATACAGGGGGGACAGACAGACTGACACTTGAGAATTATTATATAAAGATATTTATTTCGTTTCATCAGCTATTTGGTGAAGTTTCCTTCTTGGCTTATACTTTTATCGCTGAAGTGGCTACGTTTTGCAAATGAAGTATATTTCCTTTCTTGTGAATCCTACCAAGGAATTAACTCAATAAATGACATTTTGTACATTATATCAAATAAAGGAAGAAAATGCACTATCCTAGCGCCAAGTCGCACGTCTGAGAAGCAAATGTTTGTGCTACGTTCCTCAATGCAATATTGCACAATTGATTAATTATCCGTTATCGATTTAATTTTCTAACTCCATAATTCTGCATTCAGTGCCATTTACTCCATACACCCTGTACCACACTGATTTTGATTATTATATTATAATTACATTGTGTATTTTTGGATAATAATCAATAAGAAAAACTTCAAACAAATATGCTCGATGGAAAAGTGTCAAAGATTTCATTTTGATTGGAAATGACACGGGGGAGTCAAGGTTATTTCTCCACCAGTCAATAACTATAGTTTCTCGTCAGTCATTCTAAATAGAGGCAGTAACGCGATACGTGTCCTTTCACGGCAAATATGTCACATTGCACGGTTCTGTTAAGTAGTCTTTACGAGACTGCACCAAATACTTTTCCCTTCGTGGAAGCAGTAAGCTGGCGATATACGGTCCCGATATATTCTCGCAAAATCGTCATCTATCGAGCTGGCGGTTTAATTTGCCTAATCGAGTTTAGCGTTATGAAATAATCGCATTGGCTGCCGACGACTAAAATCGTTCTCACACCCGTCCTGTCTGGTACCTTCCTGTCATTTCAGAGTCAGTATGGCGGTGATAAAAATAATTAATTAATATCGACAATTATTAAATGCCTTATCCTTGGGCCAAACCATCCTTAATGTGCAAGAAAAATAAATTGATAGATTTTGGATAGGGAAATGGCCCGACTTGTAGATTTATCATGCGACCAGTACTGGGACCGATTCGTGATTGGGCACGCTTTTTAGGTCTTCCGTGCGTTTTTCGCATTCGACCGTTTCCCTTTGTGACAAAAAAAACAGCTTCCTGCTTGCCTCAGATTTTAAGCGCTAAAAGACGGGATCGAGCGGCGATGTGAAGGTTTGGAACAGAAGACACGAGTCTCCTCCTCCTCATATTGTTTTTCTCCCCTTTCCTCTGCTCTCCTTTTTCCCTCTCCTCTTCCCAACAGGACGTATCTTCCTCTCTCCATTTAAGATGGCCGCAGCGTAGCGTGGGGCAGCGGCAATTGGATGCTACGAGGAGTGGGAGGGTGTTTTCCTTTCCTTTCTCCACATTCCCTCTCCCCTGCGCCTTATGCTTCGAGCCGTTTTACTCCGCGCGCCGAGAAATTTATGGCGCCGTTGATTGCTTTTTGCTCGAAATGATAAACGCGACGGAACATGCGGATTTAAATCTCTCGGATTTTTACGTCTTGAAAATTTTCCTAAAGGGATCGAGCGTCCAAGTCAAAGACAACTATACATATTTGTTGCAGATGCTTCAAAAATTTAATATCAAATTTACATTTTTGCCACGACAAACGGATTTACTTGCCCCGTTTTCATGTTTATGTCCTTAGCGTACCACCAGTGGTACGCGAAACGGTTCCAAGGGGTACGCGGAAGAAAATAAATTACTAAAAATCAGAACATTATTTGCACAACAAAAACTAAAATAATGTCATCTCCATTAATGCTCCAATAATACTTAACATAAAATAAATAAAACCCCCTGTGAAAATCTCGTAAAACAAAGAGAAATAATAATTTTGCAGGGTCTTCCCCGAATTCAAATGAATATCTGTGTGTGATTCAAATTAGAGCACATTGTTTGAATTGAACCCAACCCAACAGATTTGGCCGAAAACGTAAAGCAGCAATTATTGTTACGAGTACGACAGAGTCGCCTTATTATGAACCGAAAGCCGATGAATCCACCGATATTGTGAATTCATCTAATCTCTTGCTGTTTGTCAGATATGAGCTGAATGATGACAATAAATGTCAATATCAATAATTAAATTATTATGTTATTTCTGCAATAAAATATCTAATGATTTCCCTAGTGATATTTTTACGCTAGTTTCTACATCGCCGTATATATATCCGCCTACTTTTATATACTAATAGTAAAGATAAAACAGATTTCGATAAACTGGTGTTTACAAATTGGAATGCAAAGGCTGTAAAGCAGTTAATATCAAAGCAGATGAAATTTAAAAGATCATATTATAACTGACTTCGCAAAGCATCTTCTTCTCAATAAATATTACTCATCTTTCACAAAAAAGTCCTACACACAACTAATAAATGTCTGAAAATCAACTTTCTGGAATAACTACAACACCTACACCATATCGGTCTTCTGGAAACTTATTAGCTATTAAGAACCTTTTCACTTTCATCCCCCCATTACTAACGTCTGTCCTCCATCCGTTTCTTTTATACGTACCGTGATACTCTCTTATCTAACCCACATTTGTTTGAATCGAACCTTCTACGCCTTCTTCCTATATTATCCGTCTCCTTCATCCCCTCTTCTCCTTTTACACCCAATCGGCATTCTTATCTCTTCCCCAGATTACCTTTCCCCATTTCGTTTATTCCCCCTCCCCATTCATTTTCTATATTGACACTTTGCAGGCAGCTCCCTCCACTCTTATATCTCTTATCGTCTCTATAGAACCTTTTTGATACACAGTGACGATAACTGGCTGAAATTGATTGTGTATTTACGTAACAGTTGTGGAAATTGTAGGTTTTTAATAAAATTAACATTTTTTTACAAATACATTATTTTTGTAATAAAACTTTTCCATGTATAGACGGTTGTTGTTATATTTTGGATATATTATATTAGTCGAAAATATTACAGCTTTTTGGATTCGTAGTTATACTAACAATAAGTTTCATACAGTGCGAGAATGTTTCGTGATTACGCCATGATTGTTATTTCATATTTTCCCATTGATGTATTTATTTTTTAATAAGAATGAAAAAATTAACGCTTTAAATGAGTAAAATAAAAGAACATTATGAAAATCGCGGAATGGCTCCAAAAATCTAAGTGACGGAAATATATATTTTTTTAAAGGTTACATGCGTTATTTATGTTATTAAATATGTTATTTACGTTACAGAAATTGTGTTAGCTTATCTTTGGCCATGAAGTGTATGTCATATGTATTAATATTTTACAGAAATTACTATAGTCATTAAAATTACAATGAAAGTATAGATGACAGCAGTTACGGAGTAAATTTCAATACAACTACTCAATTTGAAAATATTTTTGAAACCATACGTAAAATTGTAAAATATCGCTAGTCTTCTGTTATTCCTGCACAAGATATATACTGCTACATATTGCTTAAGTAAAAATTTTGCATTTAATATGACCCTAAAAGAGATAAAAATACATAAATGAATTTTGTAAAGAAATACATCTTAGAAAACCTAATGCAACGCTAAGACTTGTTGCTGTTGCAGCAAATACAGAGGAGATCGACATAACATTCATCATCATTATGAAAGGTAGTCTGTCCGTAGAAAGGTCCGTGATTATTAATTGCTAAACCTGGTTCTCCACATACTCCTATTTTCCGCAGTCTTCTTCATGTCTTGATGGCTCTTTCCCTTTCAAGTCGTCTATCAGCTGAAATCTTTTCCTACCACTTTCTCTTTTTCCATCCTGTTTTCCGTCTAGCACTTCTTTAATCATGCACTCTCTCTCTCCTCAGGTAATGTCCAATCCAGTTCGCCTTCCTCTTTCTGATAATCTGTAATCGTTCTCTTCTCCCCTATTCTTCGTGGTACTTCCTCGTTTTTCACCCTATCTGTCCATTTTATCCTCAGCATTCTTCTCCATGTCCGCAATTCGAAGATTTCCAAGTATTTTATATCATTTTTCCTCAGCGTCCATGTTTCTACCCCATACAAAGTTATACTTCATTCATAGCATTTCATCAACTTCTTGAGGATATCCTCCTTTATATTCTCCGTTAATAGGAGTTTCTTTCTTCTGAAAGCGGCTTTTGCTTTCGTTATTCTAGTTCTGATTTCATCGGTACATTTTGCTTCGGTCGTTATGATAAAAATGTTCTCTTACGGCGAGAATGTAAGAGGGAAAAAATAACAGTAGGTGAAGACTTGGGAGAAAAAGTAAATGGAGAACGTCTATTGTGGAATATTAAAGGTAATATTTCTCGGGTGTTTCTTTTAACAGCTGGAAAATTTACTTTTTGTTACACTGATTGTGAGAAGAAAAGGAAATTGTGGTTAAAACATTTTAAGGTATTAATAATTTTACCGTTTTCACAAAAGGGATTTTGGAAATCTAGAAGTTCTATGGAATTTAAATCTCAAAAACGTAATGTAACTTAGTGAAAAAAATTCCATCAAATACCCAAAAAATCATAAGACTAATGCTGATAATGACTCTTTAGAGCAGTGGTTCTCAACCGGGGTGACATGTCATCCCAGTGTGACGCGAGGGTCATTTATTGGTTACGCGAGTATACGATACATTAATTGTGTATCATAGTCTGGCTTATAAGCATAAATAAAACCAGGGGAATAAACACGCGTGCTTATTATTTAAATGCCAGAACATTTTCTTTATGTGGGAGGGAATGCCCAATTGATCTTTAAAGGTGACTTGAAGATAATGGAACTGTAAACGGGGTGACGCATAAATGAATGAACTGAACATGGGGTGACGAAGACAAAAAAGGTTGAGAACCACTGCTTTAGAGAGCAAGCGGTATTCGTCTAGTTTTTGGTGCATTTAATGGAATTTTTGCACTACGTGACACTACGTTTTTCAAAATTAAATGTGAGAAAATGCAGTTCCACAAAGTTACGATCGAATCTTATGAAACAAGTACGAAGGTAAATTAATTTTATTTTATATTAATTTCCAAGAAAGAAGCTAATAACCCTTGAATTTAAAATGGCATCGTGTGCTATATACGCAATTTTCTTTCAATTAAGAATAAACAAGTGCTGGAAATTTTGGATATTTTAGTTTAGAAAAACAAACTATTGCAATAATATAGTAATATAAAATTTTGTAACAAACTCTTACCTTTAATTATTTTCTGTTATTCACAAACGGAGGTTAAACTAAAACATTTGATATATTCATGTATATTAATCAACAAAAGAAATTTCTCTGTCACGTCCACTGTGTTGTCGTGCGTGATATGTTTATTCTGTGGTTTATTTTCTTGTGCTGCTATTTTCTGCTTTTTGCTGGAACTGTGACGGCGGTTACAAATAAAAAATCACTGGTTATATTTCATAAAAGTAGAAACCCTAACGAAGGAGATCAATGATAGCACCAACTGTAACTAAATCGGTGTATACATCTTCTTGTTCTGAGGAAAATGTTAATAGCTGTTTAAATTTGCAGTAAAAACGAGATCAGAAAAAATATGACTAGCTTATCTGTTGAAAATAAAAAAGTTGGTTGGAACACTTGGAATCGAGAAAAAACGTAAATGAAAATATCGGAGCGGGCCAACAATTCAATTACTCATTTTTGCAAAACACGGCATCAACAGTTAATGTCTTTACGGATGATAGTATTCGATCACAAGAAAAGTTTTTGCCGTGAAGATATGATGAAGTTAATGGGAGAGACTGACAAAGAGATAGAGAATTCAAATGATGTCCCAGATGTGCGGGATTGTAGGAAAAATAGACGTTATCTTTGAATTTAAATAAGAAGTTTACAAGTTTTGGGAAATAAAGTCCCGTGTCCCAGAAGTACCTAAACACAATCTCTTGGGAAAGTGTAATAGAAAAAGATTTCGCACAGTCTATAAGGTGGTAAAGAAACCAATCCTTCAGTAATTTCGAAGGTGAAATTCATTTACGTAGATGAACCAATAGTGTTGATATGGGTCGAATGCTCCACTTCAAAAATGCGTGCGTCGAAATATTTAATCACGTTGCCAATGAATTGATAAAAATTCGACTAATTTTGTGCAAAATAGTATTAATTTGAATGTATTTATCGATTTATTAGATTGAATTAGAAGATTTGACGACAAAAAGGATTTCCAACTCTTTGCTTCATCACTTCCAGTCTATCGCAACGACAGAGGAATAATTGAAAGATTAGTTAGTTTCTGTTTCTTGTGAGTATTGATCTCCGATGCTGGTGATTGAATTAAAAAGTTAGGAAAGTAATTGTTTCCTTATATTAACGTAGGTACTATGCCCGTCGTGGATCAGATTTATAGGTAAGCGGTTTAAGAAATCAGCAGATTCAAATCTTTCATGAAGAAGCTGTAGTGTTGTAAAATGCGTCACCAAAATGTATCTCACAGTCAAAGTTGAGTGCAAATGCCTTGGGAGTAAAGATTTTAAGATCGAATTAGTTGTAAGCAGTCGTCGAGTTGCATGTAGTTTTCGGTCAGTTTCTGCAGTGTGGAAGGATTAAGAGGGATTGATGCTTAATTTTGAAGAAGCTAAGTTTGGCTGCAACACATACAAGAACAAAATAAGTGATTTGTAATTTTTATGAAGGAAAATAACATCTGTATAATTTGTTTTAGAATTAGGATTGATGTGCGACACATAGATCTATTTCAAACTATTTCAATTAAGCCAAGAAAGTGACATGAATTTATATTGTGTCAGAAAAGAGATTAAAAATCTTGTTTATCATGAGCAATATAATGAAAAATACATCATTTCTACCAATTGACTCAAATTCCAAGGACCTCCCCTCCACAATTATGACGATCCTAAAACCAGTCCAAATATATACATTTCGTGAAAACTCGAAAACTCTCTATAGTAAGAAACACGTCAACAATAAAGAAGCGGATTTTCCGAAATGGATCCGAATTCCTGGGTAAAAATATGACCGGAATAGTTTCGCGCGCGTTTAATATTCGGCGAGAAAGAAATAAAAAAATTTGTCGTCAGTTTAATGAAAAATATTTTATCTGCAAATAGCTGAAAAAAATTCTGACATATTATTACCATTGAAATATGCTCTGATATAATTATATATTTCCTCGAGTGATTATAATAAGGGTCTTCACAGTTGAGTCTCATATCTACTCCTACAAGGTCTTCTTTGTTGACAAACATAATATCGGCGCCGAAGTTTATTAAAATCGTTGAAACTCCTCCAATGATACATTGAATCGTGGCTGCTTTGTCGGCGAATTTCTGTAGTGGGTGCAATAAGCAAATAGCGGAATCGAGATAACCTTAAAGAAAACACGAATCAAAATTGGGACATCTCATTAAATTCGTGACAGTAATGTGTTTATTTTTATCATATTCCTATTGTAATTTTTCTAAAATACTTAAAAAAGGACTTGAAGTTAAAAATTTTAAATTCAATATTTTAAAGTTTTTTCCAATAACATTTTCCCCCAGTCTCCTATTAGTCCGTCAAGTCTGAGTACAGTCACATTATTCAGCTCAGAATGCTAAGCTGAATAATATTGACTACCGGCAATGAAGAAATGCAACACTTTTTCGATTTATGATCAAAATCAATATCCATTTCTGGTATCATAACACCAGTACATCGCAAAACTTGCGAAATGATAGAAAAATGGGATGGCAGACTATTGGAATTTTTCTCGAATCCCACTATAAAAATACTCGTATAACTCAATTTAATGGTGGTTATCCAAGAGAAAATGTACAGTTTCACATATGACGAACAAAGTTGGGTGAAGTTCGATAAAAAATAATCAGTCAAATGAATATAACTAGAGAGTTGATATTTTACTAGATCTTTTGACCTATAATGGCACATCGTGTATTGTTATAAGTTATTAATTAACCGTGTTTTTCCTCTTCATATTTTTCACTTTAAATGTCACTGAGAACCATGTTTATTTGATTTTCTATTTAACTTTTAATTATGCGCCATATTAAAAATTTTTAAATATCTTATATTGCGTGATACACTAGGTCTAATTGATTTTCATAAATCGAATGATGAAATCGCAGATTCTTCCCTTAATAATTATTAAACCGATATGCATCGGAAATACGTAAAATAATACTTTATCGCGTTTCTGATTGAATTTTATCAGCATTTAATATATTCACGAAGAAGCTCGACTCCCACATCCTTAGCAACGTTGGTCCTTCTCATATTCTACCCATTGCTTCTAATGGTATGACTTGGTCCATCTTTGTCTTTGAACTCATAATTAACGTAGTTGTTTATGCATATCGATCAGCATATCCTATTTCATTCGAGCTTGGTCGGAGGAAAGTGGTAGAAACGTCTGCTCTTGACACCCAAAGGCAGGAATCTTGGGATGGGGCCGTATCAAGCCCAAATAGGCACTTTAACATTGGGTACATTTTAGGGGTACTAATCTTTATTTCATAATTGAGACTTCGTAAAAAATAGTTTATGACTACTTTCTTGAATTACAATAAATTTATTCGAATTATATTTAATATACCTCTGAAATGCATGTCCGCACAATAATTCAGGTACTTTTTATCTGCCGAAAAGTTTTCTTTACGTTTATACTAATCAAATTAAAATATAATTTGCATTGAACGAATTTTTTATTGGAGATATTTTTGCTTTATTTAAACATCTTCATCCAGAATTATTCTGCAAGAAACTTTTATTGAGTTGGTTCTAGTGATAACTAGCTCATCTAAAACATTTAATTGAAAAACACACGATTAAAATAATGATAGAATAACTAACGCTCTATTAAATTATATTGTTACATTATAATAATTTTAAAAGTTCAAGAAAACTAAAAGAGGCATTTTGCTTTGGCATTAGTAAATTCATATGGCGATATAACGACTTTTTAAGATGTTTCATTTAATTAAAACACGCTTAATATAGCAGAGAAAAGAATGGCCGAAATAAAAAAAATGAATAGATCAATATCCTAGCTGTAAAAATTAAGGAAGATTGTAGTGGAAGGATAATAAGGGAAGGCAGTTACGAAAGAAAGAATTAGGAGAGGGTGAAGTTGGTAGAGAGCAGAGAACAGGAAGAGGAAATGGACCATAGTGCGAAGGAACCATTCCGGGCACGTCCGCCTATCATGCAGGAGCGGATCTGAACGCATTTCTCCCCTGCACCTCCCTCTCCCGCTCCCTCTTTCCTCCAATACACTCTCCTTTTCTCATCCCCTTTTTCTCTCATTTATTCCCTCTCATTTATTTCCTCTTTCATCCTCTTATTCCACCCTTCTCTACATCTCGCCTCGGCTCAGTCCCTTTGGCTTACCCTCTCTTTCTCTCTCCCGCTTCCCATCCACTCTCTGCTCTTTTCATTTTCCTATCCCATTTTCTCTCTATCCTCTCGCTTTTCTATTTCACTTTATACATCGGTTCTCTTATCAATTCTCCTCGCTTCTCATTCTTTTCTTTCCACCCTATCCATCGCAGCCTCATTTAACGCCTCCTTCCACTTCCTCTCTTATAGCTCTCCTCTGATGCCTTCCCACGCTTTCTCTCTATTTCCTGAATTTTTACTATTCCCTCATCCACTATTCCATTTTCTCCATTCAGTTCCATAACATTACCACTCCGCTTCCTCTATCCTCTTTCCTATCTTTAACCTTTTCCGTCTCTAGCTCGCCCCCTTAGCCCCTCTCTCCATTTTATTCTCTTTCACACCCCACGTCCAAATGTCGTTTCTCCCACGCATCAACCCCATTTCCCAACCCTCTTTTCTCTGGTTCCCGTTCCCTCTCGTTTTAATTAAGCTCTTGTCTCCCTCCTCAGCGGTGCATAAAAGCTGTGCGGTTCATTTAGAACCACTTTCTATTATATTGACATTACATGAATGGCGGTGTTTGAAAGGCGATGTAAACATAAACATCTATACAATATTAAGGAATAAAAGACACAGATATTTAAAAAAATGGGTTTTCAAAGGGCAGATAGTTGTTTGAAAGTGTGTGTACGGTGAAGATAGAAGGAACTCGTTGTCGATGATTAAACAAGTGGATTATTTATCTCATGGCGAGATAATGTGTGTGTGCGCGCTAGATTAAAAAAATAGAGAGCCAAGATTTTTTTTTTTTAAAGACTCGAAACTAATATCCTAATCAAAATTAGGTATAATAAATTTTAAGTTTCAAAAACATACGATTTAAGTATTTCTACTTCTCATTAATAGTTGGAATTTTTTAGAATAAAAAATATCCGGCGCCCTTCATTTTACCAAACTGTACTTGAGGTAAAAGAAGTTTCATCCGGTAATCTGGTTTTAATTAGGTCTAAAAAATGAAGCAGGTAATGTTCTCACCATTTTTTATTCTTCCTTGACTCGACCCCCCTCCATCACCAGCGTCGAACACGAGTAAAAAAACACCATTCGCAAATGATTCCGTCCCTCTCCACTTTAAATACAACTCCTACATCATGTAACTTCCATTTTCACTCAACATCGATTCTCTTTATCGTGTTCTCTGACACGCAACTTTTTCCTTCATTCTCTTTTCCCCTCTCTTCATAAACATACGCTCTGAGCTGAAAAGTAGCTGGTACTCATTTACCTCTCACGCTGCTTATACATTAATAGTATTTCTACCAATACTCTCTCTCATACTTAAGTCCTCGTCTCTTTTCCTCCTTTCCCTTCTTCTTTCTTCACTTCCACCTCTTCAGTTCACTTCCATTCTCTTTCTTTCTTTTATTAAAATTTTCGTCTTCTAATATGTTCATTCGATTAGTTTTCTACTATCTTTTCCCTTTTTTCGTTTTTTCTATATTCCCATTCATTGTCTCTTTCTCCCCTCCTCATGCGTTATCACTCCAGCTTCTTCCTTTACCTCATACCTCTCCCTTCCTACTTTATTCTTACCCACGTTATGTGAATCTTATCACGCAAACTATAACGCTTTCGGTTAAATCCACGTTTAATTGACTCGAGAACCTCTTTTTTGGAGATCAGAAGTAGCGGAAGGACACATGTTCGCCCTTCGTGGGATAATTTGGGTCTTCGAAGAATGAATGCTTCAATAATATCCATTGGTTCTCCAAACCGCTAGATACGGAGCTGAGGGAAAGTGAAAGCAAGGCTCCATTATATTGTGGGCTCTATCCTCCATCAGGTGTACTTTTGCTAGAGGTCGTTTCAACAGAGTATTCGTCCTCTGAGTCTCTCCGTCATCTTCAAAAACAGTCATTTTTATTCTATAGATTTCTACATTTAAGGAGGTGTGTTCCACAGAAAAGTTGATGATTCTTTGTTCGATGGAATGAAATTTGAATGTCGTGTGTAGGGCTGCAATTATTTCAGTAGAACAAATCCTATTACTTTGCTGAATAATAATTGTTCGCATACGATACGTTTACTGTTGGTGATTTATTTTTTTTAGACATACTTTGGAGTTTAAAATCAACAGATCTATGAAAAATATGTAAAAGCTTCCCTCGGCATTATTTCCTGTATAAACTACCTGTGTGTCTTTCCATCATTGGTGCAGCCATGATGCTCTCGCTTCCTTGAATCACGATGAGATATAGATGTGAAGAAATCAGAAATTAATGAAGTGAAGTGGATCCTTGGCAGCTCAATCTCATGCGTCAAAGGATTATGCACGTTAAAGATATATTTTTTCTAAATCCTCTTTCTTCATAATTAGAGCAATGATCTTCTCGTAAAATGTGACTCTAGAACATGTAAAGCGGCTTCTGAAGGTTTCTCATTTATTACTCAAGAAGCGAACTCCGTTAATTTCCTGACCTTTGAAACCTATTACTTGTGACGGCGCTAGAAGACCGGCAACAGAGGAATAGCTGACGTAAACGACCATTGCCACTGAGGTGAATACCTGCAGAGACTTAAACGTTCAGGCGTTACCTATTTTATCATTTCAAGTCCAGTCATTTAGTGTCCTTAAATAAAAGCACCCTCCAGAAAACTTTTGTCAGCACTTTTAATCCGCCACGCGAGTATTGTTTCCCTCTCATTACTCAGTTTTCAATTTCATTTTTTCTATCTCCCGCCAATACTTTCCTGTAATTCCGCGCTATGATAAGACGGTCATATCTTATTTTGATGGATTGTTTCTATTTTCCATTTTTATACTGCATTAAAGAATGCACTCATTTAACCAGAGTTATTTAAGTAAAATTTAGTCAACGCTGATGCTCGCCACTCCTGCTTACATCTAAAAATTTGCGGAATGCTCCATTTTTTCATTGTTTATTTTTTATGGAGCTGTCCTTCATCTCATCACAATCGGTTTTTTATTGTCAACTGGAACTCGAAATGGTATGGCTCATTTTACCTCTAGGTTTCCAAATTTCATTTTGGCTATTGGGGAAACATAATTATTGAATTTGATCTCATTTATAAGGTGTGATCGTTGAACTCATACTTGTAGTATCTTTCTAATAAAATAACTTTGTATCATCCAACTCTTAACCCTTAACTCCGTCCGTATTCTCCTACTCTTCAATCGTACTGATTATTGCGTCATTTTCCCTCTCCGCCTACATTACAGTAATTTGTATTCTACTCCTTTAAGCTAATACAAGAACGCAACATTACGCATGAGTTAACTCACCAGTCTTGCGTTTTCTATTAAACTGGAAATAGTGCAGTAATCGAAATATCTACTCCATTGAATATGAAAAAAAAACGCATTTTGTGCTGAACATCCTTTATCTATAAATGTATTATAAGGATTTGGTTTTCAATTTTTGGTACTTTTGGCACTTTTATCTCAACGGTCTGAAAATAAGTTTGGCATCAGTCGCTTTTTTCTCTTCAGCCTGATCGAGTTCCACTCTTGGATTTTGCATCAGCATGTGTTCTCAGTATCTGTTCGGGTTCAAGCTATTTACCTTTTTCTTATACAAAGACACTCCAACGCTGTTTTCCATTCCCCTGGCATTCGCTTCTACTTCCATTTTATAGCTGAATTTTTCCTAAGCCCATCTCTCTCTCTCTCTTTTCTGCTTTTAGCATCTCCTCCTCATCTCCTCGTCTAGCAATTTCCGATGGCCCACTTGCCTCTCTGATTTTCATATTCTCGAGAGCGTCTCTTGCTTCCAGAAAGAGAGTGCAGTGCCCTCTTCCGTTCCCTCTGTGCTCCCACCCTTTCTTCTCTTTTTACAGGCTATTCTCCTCCATCCCGTCCTTTCTCCCTCTCCTGCATATATTACTCGACTCGCTAAATGCCAACTTTTCCGCGCCACCTACCCACCATGCACACTGAACGCGAAGTCATTCGAGTCCTCGCAATCGCAGCCAAAAAGTCCCCAACTTTTCCCGACCGCTTTTAAATTCAGTTCGGCGACTCGGTTGCGAGCACTCCAGTAGATGCGAAGATCTTTACGGAGTTCCGATAATTCTTATCGAAGTGTCTACCCGTACAAGTTTTCTGTCGTGGCCGATTTATTATTTAAATTGCTATAGCAAAAAGACGACGATCATTATTCTGTTATTTATTATTCCCTTCTCGATACTTTCTTAACCACATTTATCATCAATTTGTTATGGCTATAATGATATTAATTCGCATGGCAATAAATGTTTTAGTTTAAAAAAACACAAATATTTTATAATTGTGTATATCATTTCATACTATATTACTGAAATCAAATGAATGACACTCTTTTTCTAAAATAGTTCCTCCGCAACATTGCTATGCGATTCTCATCTAAATGTAAATAAACCTTAATTTCTTTACTTACTTGTTTCATTCATATCCAGACACACATGACTGACCAAAATTAAGCTTAAGCAGGTGTCGCTTGTGAATTATTTGCCAAAATCTATGCTGTCATTAATTATATCATCACAGAATAAATTTTCCCCATATGTACGCCCTACCTAGCTGTCCTTCCCATATCACCATTACCATTATACAATAAGTCATACTTTCCGTTAATATTCACTTCCCTTTTGTAGATTACCTCCTCGTACCACTCTTTCCATCCTCTTTACATCGACACATAAATGTACACAAAAATCAGCTTTTTTATCGTTCCGTCTTTTCGTCTCTCTTGTTTGTTTTCTTGGCCGAATTTAATCTCACAACTTTTTGGCTGTATCACGTATTTTTGATCGAGAAATACGTTATCCCGTGCCAAACCTAGTTTCCCTGGCTCGTAACGTTAACAGTCAGCCAAAGCATCCATTCTGTTTTCGTTTTGACGTCGGAATTTTCTCTCAGCAGTTTCGTTCAATTCTTGCTTCCACTTTTATCCCGGATATTATGGCGTTAGAACCATTTTTGCCTTTTGCGCATTTTGGTACCGCTATTCGCTCTAAGATCTCCAAAAACGCATGATATTCGACAAAGTTAATATTAATGCATTGAATATAGCTTCATCCATATCAGATTACATAATTAATATAGAACATATCCATTGTGTCTTTGGGACGAATATTCATAGGTATTTTGATACTTCATTTTTTGAACTTACTATGCGCTTTCGAGAAATCGCGGAAACAAATTAATCGCATCTAATCAGTTTAGCTTATGGTTTTTTGCCTATTAAACCTCCATTTAAATCTATTAGTTGAGTGTTGCAAACTGACGTCTGTTAATCTGATCCGAGACCTAATAGAAGCTCATCCATGCAGATCATCCAGGACAAGAAAATGTTTCGCGTTCCGTTTCGCCTTCCCTTAAATTTGCGTCCTATTCAACTGCAGAATAACTGAATTATCCGTGCCGCTCTTTGCCATCTTTATCGCCCCTCCCCTTCCATCTCCTCTTTGACTTCTATCTCCCCCAACAAAGCAGTCGCCGAGTATTCACGGCAGCGAAAGAGACGCCACCGACACGAATTATGATAATCTCCTGTTATTGAAGTGCGGTCTCGCTCGATTTCTTTTGGAGCAGAGGTGTTGGAAGTGGGAGATAGGGAGGAAAAGGCACCGAATGGGGTTTTTGAATCGCAGGGGAAGGGAAAGGTTAGTGGAAAAGGGAAAATTCGGTGAGGGAGTAAGGAAGAGGATTATGCATGTGTGGCTATATATTTCTCTGGCACACTTTTTTGGCATAGATGAAATAACAGTTTGACAAAATAAAGCGCTAAAAAGGAACTATAAAGTTAGGTGCTGCACGTTACTAATTAAGATCAGTTGTATTTAATTATGGGAATATTAGTGCAAAAGAGTGCGGGGTGTGGTTAACATTTCCGATTTTTCTTGATTTATTTATGTCGAAGATCATTGAAATTGGCGTTCCGGAACAACTAAAACACATGTTTCGTCCTTTAAATAATTCTAATGTATTCACTGTACTAAACAGTTATGTTGCAAATCATAACGTAGTCCTTTTTATAGTGAGTGAAGTGTTGCATTGGTCTTAGCGACTTTCGTCCACCCGCTGCTCTGAAAGTAATCGCGTTAAAAAACATAGTTTTTTTACTACTACTGTAAGAACATGAAAAAATCTGATGTGGCCAACACGTCTTTCTCCATATTTGGGGTATAGATATTTAAATTATTATGAATAGCATTATGAGGCAAAATTATTATTTCGTACCGTAAAACAATACAGTCGTCCTTATTGCCGTAAATTATATTTTGAATGTTTACAGAATTCATCTCTACATGGTGGTGGCGCTGTATACTGGACATTAAGAAAAACAAAATTTCTCCGAAATGGGTGGTTCTACGAAAATTTGTTTCAAACAAAACTTGGAAGAAATATTATTCTATACAACATTGGTCCTCACGCAGATGACCAATTACGACGTTTTTCAGGAGATATTTGACGGAAACCGAAAAAACCGATTATTTATAAATAATTCCTAAACAATAACTGCTATGGAAAATTCTTTCAAAAATAATTTGTAGAAAATTACATTATCTATAACCTTTAAATAGAATTGTATATACAATTATGACGTTTTAACGTAAATATCGCAAAACCGAATCAGTTTTCGAATAAACCCCGACTTCCGGTGAACTACTATTGTCCAAAAACTAATCAGTTCTTTGTGCACATACCAAAGTGTTACATATGAAATTTGGTATTAATATGACAAGTACTTTTGTGTTAGAGAGCACAGAATCACATACATCCATCCATCCACGCACACACACATCATTCCGAAAATAGTCTAAACGTGTCCTAGGGATCTCAAAACGTGTATTTCCGTTGAAATATCGAAGTCCAATTTTTTCCTGATCGCAATACTTCCCCTATACTACGTATGGAGATAGTAAAAACTGTACAGCTGGAATTGTAACATGTGAATCATTGCAGAAAAATTTATTTATTTGAATTTACCTTTCGACCTTAATTTACAAACCTAATTTTCTTTTACTAGAGTGATACAAATTGATGTTTTAAATGGTTGTATGTTTTTCTAATGCGTACAGTTTTCAAGCTGCGAGATTGGTTGGTCAAATGCTTCTAATAATGTCTCTCACTCAGCTATAATTCCACAATTAAAATAATACATTCAAATCTCGTGCTAATTTTTTAATGTGAAAAATAAATATTTTTAAACAATTCTAGATGTGAATGAAATCGACACTATTTCGCATATAATTATTTAACCATTTAGGAGTTGTTACAATAATTGTGTTTTTATTTTACGTAAAATAAATCCTAAATATTTATATACGCTCTTTCAATGAATTGTATCACGATTGTTATCACACGAGGCAATTTTTGAGTCATTTCATCTACTCTTGTCAGATAAGACCTCCGAAAATTACGATGTCATGGGCCTCGCATGGCATAAACCTTTTCCGAAGAGTCTGTGGGACAAACATGACGTCCGAGATATCTTTGAAGCGCAACGGGGAGACACTTTAACATGTCCTTTGTTTTCCTAAAAACCCTATTTCTCCCTCTTCCTCCCCCCCCCCTCCACCCTCTCCGACACAATAGGCAACTAAAAAGCGCGGCCGAGTAATCCGCGTGTCGAATGATTAATGTACAAAGAGAGGATTTTCCCGATTTTCCTTGACGCTCTTTCCTCCCCTTCCCCCTCATCGCTCGGTATGTCTTTCTCCCTCATCCCAACCTCTCCTCGCTCAGATATCCCGGAATCCCCTTTTATCCACACCCGCCCGCGTGAACTTTTTTTCCGTATTAGCTTCGGCTTCCTGGCGTTTCCATTTATTCGACGCCTGTTCCATCGCCATTCCCCATCTATCCACGCGTGTCACGGAGCTATTTCTCTTCCCACCTATTTCCCATTCTTTATCCCTGTCCTTGCTCGTTTTCTTGCTCATACTGTCGACATGTTTGAAAGAGTTCTCTCACTGGCGTAACCAAACCATAACGTTGCTACTCCTTAATCCCTCGCTACTTGTTTCTATTTTCTCTCGCTTCTTTCTTCCTCCATTCAGTACCCTTTTCGTGTCTGTAAATATGCCGCGCCTTTGAAATTCTTCCTCCGCTTTCTCTCACATTACTCCCACACTAATCCTTCCCTCTCCTCTGCCTCTTCTATTCTATTGCTATTCTTTTCACCTATTCCTCCCACTCTCTCTCTCATCCGTATTCTTCTTCACTCTACCATGTGATTCGGATCCCATTTCCCATCTCCATTGTCTCCCCCTCCTCCTATTGCCTTTCTCTCCGCCTATCGCGCGGTCACTCCCATGCCACTCTTAATTCGACCACTCTTCGCCCTATACACATTTGTTTCTCCCACGCGATCCTTCCTCCTCCCACCTCATAACCCTCTCCTCCCTTTTCGTTTCCCTCCCTGTCTTCCTTCGTCCCTCTCTCGTGTATCTATTTTCTTCGCTTCCTAATTCACTTTCCCAACTTCGCTTCTCACTTTCTTACTCCTTAACTTATAATCCACATGAAAGCGAATATAATACCGGGTAATTATTCATCTTTTGAGTATAAATTATAACGCATCCTTTTCTTAACTCGATTATCTTTTTTCGGCAAAACACCATTATAAATTTCTCGAAAAATGAAAAAAATGAAATCTCCCGCTCCATTTTTCCCCCGGCCCCCTTTTACATCCCAAGCCAATTCTCCCGCTCTCCCTATCCAATCCACAAGAACTCATGCCGCCGCAACCGCTTCTGGAATTATCTATGGACCATTTGCGGTAATAAACTCTTGCGTCCGCCGCTCCTCTCTCCCTCACTCCCTCACCTCATTCCTCTCGCTCTTTCAATCTTCCTCGGCATCCGTTTCTTTCTTACTCCCATTCCTCCTTTTAGTTTATTTCCTCTCCGTATTACTCTCTCTCCCTCTCCTTGCTTCTCTTCATCTTCCTTTCTCACACTTTCATACTCTCTCAATCTATCTATCGTTTTCTCTTTTTTCCCTCCTCACTCACGCTATACATTCATTTCTTTCAGTTATTTCTCCCGCTCGCCTTTCTTTTCACCCTTTACTCCTTTTATTTCTCACCCTATCTCTACTCCTCACGCTTTCTCCTCCTCCTCCTCTCATCCTCTCCCTTTCTCTCGGCACGATATCCCTTCTCCTCTTCCTATACGAGTCCATTAAAGTTATCAACATAAATAAGGGATTTCGTGGCGGTATCAGCGGGTAACAGAAATGGCATGTAGCCAGGACGTGAAGAATGGGAGCGTGGCAGGGAGAGGGAGGGTGGGATTGGACCCCGCTGGCAGATTGGGGTGAGAGTGGAAGAAGGATGGAAGGGAAAAGGATGGGCTGGGGGAGGAGGAGTTGGAGGCGATGTCTGCGAAGGGTGTGTGTGTGTGAGAGAGAGAGAGAGAGAGCTTCGGAAGTAGTCGTGACTGCGATAGCGGCTGCCGCACACACCCCTTGATGAGGGATAAAATTAACAATTTCGGGAATTAAAACGCGGAATGCTTCGTTCAAGTGTTTTCCATGTCTTTGTGTCCTCTTCTTCGAGAGTGTGGGAGAGAGAAAGCACTCCCGAAAGATGGAGGCGTGTGGTAACTGAAGGAGAGAGGGGGGGGGGGGGGAGAAATGGACAGGTTAGCGAGAATTTATTACCATTAGGTGGTTTTTCGGAGGAGAGATGGTGGTACAGTGGGGAGAGTAGAAGTCAGCGGCGTTTGGAGTTTTGGAATAGCGAGTGAGACGAAGGAAGATAATGTAAAGGGCATCCGCGAGAAATCATTTGGGATAGGCGAATTTGGGAGCGGGTGGAGGAGAGGGAACGTTTCTCCTTTTATTGAAGCCTCGCGGCGAAATACCCTTTTGTAACTGTTTAGCTCTCGCGTTCTAAGAATGTTAATATAGTTCTGCATCCAAATTATTTTTCTCGGGTTGCGCTGTGCTTCCTTTCTATAAAATGGAAAATATTTATCGATTTGATTCGTTGCGTGGTTATTCGCTCATCGTTTCAAAAACGATCGTTTACTATACAAATCAAAGACATTTCCTTAACATTACTCCGTTAATATGATGAGAATAAAACGTTTTAGCGCCACAAATACGAAAGATGATTAAAAAATATAAAAGCTGAAATGAAAAATTAAACTCTCCTTTGTATAGTTATGTCTTGAATTCTTTAGTCCTCATCGTCAAGATCATTGAACCAAATATTTTAAAATTTCTAAATGTTTCTGTGAAGTATGCTATTTAAAATTACTGGTCTGTAAAAAAATTCTCATTATATGGACGCCCCATTGCGAATTAGGCGATGCCTATATATTCGCGTTTTAAATATGTCTCTAAAATCGTCTCTTCTAAATCGATTTGGATTTGTTTTGTTTACTTTTCATCTTCTCTGTGGAAAGGAAAACAGCCGTTGGATCAAACAAATATGTTGCTCACGAAGTGGAACATGATTGAATAAAGAATTAGTAACTGGGGAGAGAATGAAGAAAAAGCCGATAATCTTTGCGATGGAAAAGAGAGAGAGGAAGGAAGAGTCGGAGGACAGTGTTAGGGAAAGAAAAGAAGGGAGAAGAGAAGAAAGTTTTGGGTAAGAATTTCAAGGGTTGGACCGGAAAATGAGGAATGGGAAAGTGTGAGAAAGGAGGTTAAAGAGTGGGAAGGAAGAATAACAATGAGAGAGCGAGTGGGAGATGAAGAGCTATCCCATTTGGAAACGAATTACTCTGTAATGCTTCCTCATTTCCCCCGAAGCCAACTTTCGCCGAGTTGCCTCTTCGCAAGCGAGCGCGATTTCCTTTCTCGAGCGTCTGAATAAAATACTCGACTGTTTCTGAGTAACATTTGAACAGCGCGGTTTCAAAACGGTAAAACTTCAGAGCTGAAAATTATTTTTTATTTATGCGTTTCAGCAGCATCTACTGTTGTGCACCGTAACAATGGGAAATAGAAACATGAGACTTTTACTCTAAAAATGTATGGACGGGTAGGCGATTGCTGTAAAAATAAAATAATAAATGAATTAGAAAAATAATATTTTCTAAAAGGATGTATTTATTCGGATGAGGTTCACATTAGAATTTTAAACTAAATTATATATATATATATATATATATGGCGTTGAAAATTATAAATAGATCATTAGCGAATAAGACAGAATTTCAAAGAAATTTTTCAGGGGAGATTGGCTCATAGACGAAAAGACGGGCTAAAGAATACTACTTTAACATATTAGTTCAATCAATCTCAAATAATACACAAATAAATAATTATAGTTATGCTTATTTAATTTCTCCAATTATTCATTCACGCAATATCGTGATATTTTTCTCCCCACTAACAAAGACATAATATGGCTGTCGATGCAAAAGTCTCAGCAGATGACAATTAGAAACAATCCTCAAAGAGGCGTAAGTGTGAGTGGTTAGTGAGCGTGTCCGCGCAAGATACTACCGTTAAATTAATCAGTCTGCTTTTGCCTCGCCCCAAAATTTGTCTTTTCAAGATGAACGACGTGCGTGGCTGCAGGGTAAAAAAAAATTTCTAACTAATTTCGTCCGATTTCACCTCGGTGTGAACGTCTTGCCTATTGAGAAACGATTGACTCCAGTCCACTTGCCGAGGCGTATGTCCCTGCAATAGCTACTTTTAGGTTTGGAATGTAAAGGATAGCTTCTCCCAGGTTTTAAAAGCGTTGATTTGCGTTCTTTCTCATAGATTATTTTTCATCAAGTAGCTTAGATGTGGTATTTCAAATTGTTAGTTACGAATGAAACTAATGAATATTAATGGAATTATGAATTGTGTTGAATAGAAATGTATCGCTTTCCATGTGTTATGGATGCGATACGCTTTTCACGATTTACACGGCACTAATTAACTTAAGACAGAGAGAAAGTGAAATTTTTAACACTGGCGGGGATCAAAGTCTTTGGAAGACATTTTTCTTTCTGAATTGCCCTAGAAAGAGTTTCCAGATGTGAGGAAGGGGCTTGTTGCGTAGTATCATCTAAGCCTTGAAACTTATCGTTTAACACCTAACCTCTTAGCCTTAGGCGGAAAGGCTAATCTCTTTAATCGACGAAACTTCTGTACGTTATTGTTACTCGCCTAAGAATTATCTGGACATTTTAGGAGAACAGGAAGACAATTTAAACGAATATAAATTTTTTTCAACTGGAGTGTAGACGTATCGCAATCGTATAATACCTACTTTTTCGTGAATATGAGGAAGATATGATAATAATAAGAAAATGATAGGATGAAGTGCTTTTTCGAATTCCAACGGAGAAATTTCCACTTCGTGAATAATTTAGAGCAGCGGTTCCCATACTATGGCACACGTAACAGTAGTGGTACGCGAAGCTTCTGCCAGTGATACGCGAATTTATTTCCAGCATTCACTACATCCATACTTACCTAGTACTATGTGGTACGAAGAAATTTTGTTACGTTTTCGGTGGTACGCGAAAAAAAAGTTTGTGAACCGCTGATTTAGAGAGTTAATTTTCACTATCAAAATAATTTTCAATGAAACAAGATAATTAATGTTTAACCAAGAAACAAAGTATGTTAAATGGTATATCTAAATATAACTAAGAATTCGTACAGAAAATCGTTGTAATGTAAAAACAATAGAATTGGTATGTATAAATCAAGTAAAAGCTGCCACGTGTCAAATGTATCAAATAGCGTGTAAAGTGAAGGCAACGCATTCTTAATGCTAAAGATATATTATTTGTGTCTTCCATTGGATTTCTTTTATCTTTCGGATTATGTTGATCGTATGTTTTAGCATTGTGCACTGCGGCAGTGTAGCGTATTTTCGTCTCCATCAGCGTCAGCATATAAGAAACCTGGGAATATGGCTTCATAGAAAAGATGGTATTATGATAGAAAGTAATATTTGCCGCGAAAGCTAACGAGTTACTTAAAACCTCAAGAGTAAATGGAAGAAGGTTTAAAGATAAGAAAGAGGAGAAGGAACGTAAGGGGAGATTGGAATAAAAAGAAGAATGGGTTTGGATAGAAGAAGAAAAATGAAAAGAGGCGAATAAGGATAGTGCAGGGACGTTGGAAAATATGAGATGATTATAGGGAAGAAAAGACGAAGAGATGGCCAGGCTTGGAAACGGAGAGAAGCGAGGAAAGGATGGATGTGTTTTTGAAAGAAGGAAACAGAAAATAGAATGGAGGACAGCGGGAGGGACGGAAGCAGAGAAGTGCGGGAGAGAAGCAGTGGGGTAATAAAAAAACAGGGATAGGGATAGTTTAAGAGAAAGGGACGGAAACGAGCGAGAGATAACGCCTTATAATGCCTTTATGTTGGCTGACAAAGTTCAAGTTTCTTAATAGTTTCTCGGGGTTTTCGGTAAGTTCGAATATGTTTTAAGCGGATTATTACAGGAACATTGAGTTTTATTGAGAAATTGATGGAGGAATCACAGAATGAAACCGTAATGTTGTAGTTTGGAAACTAAATAGAACTTGGCTTATAAATCTAAATTGTAATAAATAAAAGCCATTTAACCTTTCCATTGACACCTGAATTGCAGTTTTTTCGGTTATTGAGTTTGAACTTTTAATTGGTTGTGTGAAGGGGAGGTTAAGTAAATGGTTTTGGTGTTGAGGTGAACGGGTATGGTACCGGGCCTCGCCGCAGTCGTCTTTTCCTCAAAGAAGGAATGATACATAACAGGGAATAGATGTATTAGACGGCTGAACTAGAGAAGGCACGGCGGAGGACAAGAATTTTCAGGGGAAGCGAAGGTGGTAATGTCAGAAGGGGATAGGGAATAGTCTTAGAAGAGACGGAGAGGGTGGTTTGGTGGGGGTGACTAACGTGGGTATGAAGGGGGAATCTAATGGATGTTGTGCAAGCACGGGGAGCGGTCGTCATCGCTGCGGTGGCCGATGTCACTGGTGTTGGTGATGTCTGGTGGCTTTCAAGCAAATTAAAGGAGCGAGGATAAGACGTGAGAGATAAACATGATGGCTACGCACAAAAGAAATCCGAAGCGAGGAGCCAGGATTAAGCGAAGAGGGGCGATGGGAAGGAAGAGGGAAGAAATCGGGAGAGAGCAAGGGGAGAAAGGAGAGAGGGAAAGAAGAGAGAGGGGAATAGAGGAGAAGATGGGACGAGCGAGGGCAGAGTGCGAATTAAGATGAAAGCGAATGAGATGGAGGCGCGAATGCGTGAAAAGGGTGGAATAAAAAGTGGAATGGGAGACGCGGGAAGGAGTGGAAGAGGGAAATTAAAGGATTGAAAATCTGAGCAAAGAAGTGAAGGTGCTGAAGGAGGAGTGAAGAGGGACGAAGTGTGTGGAGAGAGGCATGGAAGGAGAAAGATGAGGGTGCGTGCGGAAGTGGGCGTTAGGTGGTAAACGTCGAAGAAATTGATTTGGAATTACTCGGCAAAAATTAAAGAATTGTGGAGAACTGTGATGTCGTAATTAAAGGCCATGCTGAGATTTTTTCACGCAATGTGTTCTCAGAGAAAATCATAATTCAAAGTGAAAACATTAGAGTTAATTTCCAGTGCGAGACAAATATTCCCATTTTAAAGAAAAAGTAGATATCGAACCCTATGGTTTCATTTTTATATTCCCGTTTTATTTTCCCCGCGAATTTAGCACTGTACGTAGCAACTGAATATACGGGGACTTGCGTTGTCAATTATTTTTAAAGCAAATATTAACACGCGATAGAGTAAAAATTCATTTGGAGCAATTTGTTATGTCCAAAAGATACTTGAATCAATCGTAGTAAAATTTGAGTGCGTTGAAGTTTTAGTTCGATTTCTTGATAGGATTTTAACCAAAAAAGGCGGAGAATCATTCCTTAGGAGCTTTAACGTTTTTTCAAGTTATTGCAAAATTCATGAACGATTTTTAATATTTAAAAAAGGATAATAATGCGTTGAAGATAAAAATAATTATTCTAGAAAGATTTGAGTAAACAGTTTGTTTGTTAAGCGTTGGCAGAATATCATTGCTACGTTAAAGAGCTGCAGAATATTCGGCTTTTCGATTGTTAAACATTAAGTTATTTCAATAACATTTTCAAGAAATCTATTTTTTCAAAACGTGAAAAGAGTAATTTAGGCAGAAATATGATGTAGCGTACTATCATATGCGAATATTGCTTCCTATGCAATCCTCACTTCGATTTAAAATCCTCTATTCGTCTTAGTTTGCGGTCTCCCTTTATGCTCTCCCCTTAACCCTAGAGAACTAACCACTCGTAAAAGTTACGGTGTCACTTCTTTTTAAGTCTTATTTACTTAGTTCCCGCTTGTTAACTCAATGCCGCGCCACAGTAGCTAATTTTTTGGACACCCTCTTTCTGTTAGTTCGCTTTTTGCTTCCTTTGAGTGAGGATTAAGGGGCAAAGCTGACTTCGAATCGTAAAATTTACGACTGTTTAGTACTTACGCACTATCAAGGTAAGCGTATCTCAAATCTGTTTTTTATAATTTTTTATCAATTATTGTATACGCGCGAGTTTCACTTCAATAGGGATGGAATGAAAGTGCTTCAATTCATTTTTATTCTTTATAGATGAGTGATAATTTGCATCCGAACGATCAAATTTTGCGTATAGGATTGACGAAATATTGAGGAATTTAGATGATGAAGAAAGTGTGTGTAGTGAAACTGAAGACGAACTTGAACAAGGTGATGTGTTGCCAACCAGTAGTGATGACAGTGACGATGATTCTAATTACATCCAACCTCCTTCTGAATTAGATTCATCCGAGTCTTGTGACAGTGATAAATCCCAACCTCAAAAAAAGACTATTCAGAAACCCGAATCCGTTTTCACAAGCAGTCCAGGGCCATCTAATTTACATTCATCCTTAGTCCTGACGAAGACGTATTTGAAAGGTGAAAATCTACATCGGTGGTCCACAATTCCACCGTTTTGCTACTCGGACCGGCCAAAGAAATATTGTTCATTTCGTTCAAGGACCAAAAGGGAGGGCAAAATATTCAGTTTCTGTTTTAGATTCTTTTAGTTTATTTTTTGGGCCATCTATTATTCAGGAAATAATATCTCACACAAACGAGGAAATAAAGAAAATGTCAAAGAATTATAAACAACAGAGTGCTACAATATCCACCACCTTCGTTGAAGAAATAAATGAACTAATTGGTGTTCTAGTTTTATCAGCAGTATTGAAAGACAACCACCTAAATTGCAAAGAAATGTTTGATAGTAGTTTATGTCGTGACAAATATAAAGCAATAATGACTAGTGAGAGATTTGGTTTTCTGTTGAGAACATTGCGGTTTGATGACAAGGGCACACGATCGGAAAGGAAAAAATGTGATTCTTTCGCTCCAATTAGAGAAATTTGGGACCAGTTCATACAATCTTGCAAAGAAAATTACACGCCGGGCACATACGTTACAATTGACGAGGAGCTATTGGCGTTTAGGGGGCGATGCCCTTTCCGCATGTACATACCTAGTAAACCTGGTAAATATGGCGTAAAAATTGTAATGTTGTGCGATGTGAAAACAAAGTATTTGATTAATGCTTCTCCACATTTAGGAAAGTCTGTCAAAATGGATGGCTTGCCATTGGCGGAGTACTATGTCAAACATCTGATCCAGCCACTGTTAGGTTCCAACCGGAATATAACAATGGATAATTGGTTCTCATCTGTTAAATTAGCGAAAGACCTATTAGAACCACCATTTAAACTAAAAATGATTGGGACCATCCGAAAAAATAAACGCGAGATCCCATCTGAAATGCTCTCTACAAAGAGACCAAATGCGTCGTCACTTTTTTGTTTTGACAAAGAATTAACTCTAGTTACATACAAACAAAAAACCAAAGTAGTGGTTCTTATCTCCACGACGCATGGACAGCCCAAAATAAATCCCACCTCAAATAAATATGAAATAATTGAGTTTTATAACTCCACCAAATGTGCAGTAGACTCATTGGACCAAATGTGCCACAATTATTCGTGTTCAAGAAAAACCAACAGATGGCCACTTTGCGTATTATACGATATGATAAATATTGGTTGTCTTAATGCTTGAGTTATTTTTACCCACAATAAAATAAACAGAAAGGAGAGCCTTTGTCAAGAAAAAATATTTTGATACAACTGAGTGAGGAGCTGGCGAAACATGGATGATGCACCAATTGACTCTACCAACTTTACATCGCTCACTCAAACAAATCAAAAGGAAATTTTTAATTTAGAATGTCCACCGGAGTCTACACATCCAGAAGAACAACAAGTTAGGAAAGCATACAACGTATCACAAATGGGGCGCGTTTCGTGCAATGGAGTATCAGAAAGCAATTATATACCTGTACGTAAGGGAAATAGCGTTTTAAAGTCCTTTTCTTCATCATAAATAATCCATTTTCCTCCTATTTAATAGTATTACATGCACACGTAAGGAAATTAAACGTTTGCTTGGGAGATTGTTTATGTTAGCAACAATGAAGTAACCATGCAAGAAATTTTCTAAGTTCAACTCGATTTAAGACTTTCTTGTTTGATTTTCTCGATAACGGCTACTCCTACGATGAAAATATGTAGAAAAGGAAATACTCTACTTTACCAGTTCTACAACTTTTATTTGAAAAATATTTTGATATGAACAATATTTTACGAGATATGACGAAAATTTTATTTTTTGTCTCCAGTAAAGTGGTACCCCTGATTGGCGTACGTGATTCATTTTTGCGATTTTCTTATTATATTTGATTGAAAGTCCTTAATATTAAATTTCGTAAAAATCCGTTGGGTAGAAGCCGAGAACGAACATGCGGACGGACGGACGGACGGACGGACCGACCGACGATAATAGGCGCTCACGCTGTAAGCGAAACGCGCCTAAAAAGGACGGTTTGCTATGTCTGTCCCTCGAAAAAATGGAGAATGACCGCAAATTATTGCGTAACATGTCATAAAGTGTATTGTGCTCAACATCGAATAAATATTTGTATAAACTGTTCGTAAATTATTGAAAAAAATCAATGTATCATAAGGTTTACAGTCTATTGATACTGTTATTTGCTTTTAAAAGTTTCCAATTATTTGTGCTTAAAAATAAATAAAAAAATTTTTGTCGTAAAAATTACGAGTGTTTAGTTTTTACGTATACTTTTAGATGATTAGTACTCTAGGATTAACTATTTTCTTCTTTGTCAATCTCTTTCATCATCATTCACTTCTTGCTCCTTCTCTTCGTATTTACTGTCTCCTTTGACTCCCGTTCCACTGAACTCGTCCCCTTCTACTTTAGGACTATTAAATTAAGACAATCTAAATATGATATTCGTATAAAAATGGAAATGATTAATAACAAAATGTAGAAAAAGACAAGTGTTACATTCATGTAAACGAAATAATTAAACTCAAAATACTCGCTTCGTTTTTTTTACTGGAGAAGAAAATTTAATGTGGATGTATGTATTTTTAGCATTTCTCTTGAGCTACGTATTGGTGCACGTGCGAGTGTACGATTTTATGGCTTAAAGCTACCTCAGCCTTTCCAGAGCGTGTGTGTTTTTGATCGCCGGAGCGGAAATTTCCATCCCTTCAAAGTCAGCCGGTTTTAGTGCGCGGTCCCTAGTGCGGCGTGAAAGCTCGTGAACCGATGTATGCTTCGCCTGTGTCTTTTCTCCATTGTTTTGTGAAAATCAAGAGACCCGCCCTTTGCTGTGCGAATTAGTCAGCGTCGTATCGTTATTTGTCGTTAGCTTGAATTGTACTGAAATCGTCGTCGTGAAAATCGCAACCTTTCTTTCTATCTCTCCTAGATTTTCATTTTCTCTCACGAGGATGAATGCTATCCTGCAAAGGGATTGAGCCGAAGAAACAAAAGGTTTGATGAAATTATCATGGGAACATATTTCTACCTCATGTTAAGGATAAACCAGATACATTCTTTAGAGCTTGGGTTTGTAATTTGGTTTAAAATTGAGAGAATACGTAGTGAATATATAGTACTTCATTTAGAAAATGTGCTGGTTTTTTAAATAAATAGGTTAATTCGGGTGCTAGGATTAGAATGTCGTTATAATTTCACGTCGTTGGGGTAAAACTATTAAATTAATGTTATTATAAACTAGGTATTTATTTATCATTAATAAACATTTTACTCTTTGCCAATAAACAAAAAGAATCTTAGTTCTGTTTAAAAACAGATTTTTGCGCTAATTCGGTGCGGATTTGAATTTTGTATTAAGAAGACAAACTAATTAATTTCAGGTATAAACTGACCATGTTATGAGTTTACGTATCAATTTTAACTAATTTTAAAGTGGAACTTTATTGAGCTTTGCATTGGTCTCTATGACTTTCTTATAGGAATATAAATGAAAAAAATGGGGTCAAACTAATACTCCTTAAAACGGAAAATTATTGAAATTTCGGAGTTTTCTCGTCGGTTATACCTATCATTTCAAATTTCAGATCTGTAGCCTTTATAGAAATACCTTAGGTTTCACATTTTCCTATAATGCATACTATTTGCCTATATATAAGGCCGCGAATTTATCGTACATATCCTCGTGAAAAATAAAATTTTCGTTTGAAGAAGGCTTACCCTCGTTCTTATTTTATTTCCACTTTGGAATCGATTCTGTAGGAACTGACCGCTTCAATAAAATAGGGTTTGTAAAGCGTAGGATGGATTGAAGAGTGGTTGCGCGGGTAGGTTTTTATGAAAGGAATGAGATGGAACAATATAAAGGCGTTAGTCGAGAGAACAGCAGGAGGAGGGAAGTGGAGCGGAGAATTATAAGGACGCAGATAGGAAGTAAGGGAGGGGGAGAGGGGGTTGGAGGGAGGGAGGGAGGGAGGGGAGGAGGGGGTGGGGGAGTAGGAGAGAAGCGGACGCCGGGACTCTGGAGGTGGGCAATCCATTTGGAATTCTCGTCTCGGATGCGGATCGGACCTCCTCCCTTCCATCTCTTCTTCTCCATATCCTCTCTCCCCCTACTCCCCCGGATTGTACGAGGCCCTAATGAAATAACGGCCACTTCCTCTGTTGCTCTGTTGCCACCCATATTGCCGCCCTCTCTTTTTCTCTCACTCCTCGCCGCCAGCTTCGGCCTCTCCTTCTCCAAACTAACGATCCCTCCACCTCCTCAACCCTTCGCATCGACGCACTGCATAACCTGCCCACCTCCTAGTCTATTAATCTCTCCAACCCCATTCTCTATCTCTCATTCAGCACACACCCACACCTGGAAAAAAACAACAGTGCCCGCGGCTCCACTCCTTGAGGTCGAAAAACAGAAACAATCCATCTCTTCGTTACTTCCTTCCTACATATCTCCTCTCCCCATGATCCTTTCGCAGCCTTGCTCTCCGGCTTCTCCTTCTATGGTATCGCTTTTTCTCACTTCCTTACTCTTTCCCTTCTTAGCCTCTTCCCACTCTCTCTTTTTGTCAATTAGGCCGATCCAGTCTCACTTTATTTACATTTTTTTGTCTTAAATAAATGTATGTAGTCAATGGTTATCTTTAATCATGAATTATCAAATAGTTTGCTGCGACGCAAAGGAACCAACTGTTATGTTAACTCTACGTGGTTATTTGTATTGGTATATGATATATATATATATATTCATCTCCCAAAGAATGCATAATTACTAATCAGAGGCTAGAAATTGTCTCCAGGAAAGTTGTATACGACAACGAAATCCTTCCATTGGACATTTGATCGCAGCTCCTCATCTATGAATTTCAATTTAAAATGCCTTACAGACTTTCTTTATGGGACATTTGATCGCAGTGCCATCCATCGGAATTCCAGTAAAAATGCTTTTAGGTCTTTCATTATACACCCGTTCCTCACTTTCACTGTATATACGTTTCTAGAAAAGGCCGTGTAAAGGGAAACCGTGGAAAGTGGGATGGATTTCTCCATAGGAATACATTAGGTCGAATTTTGAGCGCCGTATTGAGCTCCACGTGCAAAGATTTTGCTACATTGTGTTCAGAATTGCTTCCTTTATTCTTTTTCATAATCTGTTGAGTCAAACTGAAACATTTTATGATTTTTAATTCTTGGAGGCCGTTCCGAAGCCATACTGAAGTGTAATTGAAGACGGTGCAATTGGAGGTATTTCTCTAAAACGAAAACCTCACAAAGCGAGATATGGGTGTAAAGAATATCAATCTTGTGCCTTCAGAAAAATTTTCCTAAAAGAATTTTCTTTTTGAGGAAGTTCCTTATATTTGATGTAGATAGTAAAAATGCAAAGTGAGGTGAAATACTTAAATAAAATTCAATGTATGAATAAAAAAAAGATTTTTAAAATATTCATAGGACAAAATGCACTTTTGTATTACTAAAATGGAATAGTAAAAACAATACAAATAAAAAAATAAAAATTTTAGATTGCACTAAAAGGCAAAAAATAAATACGGGGATCGAAGAACCGCGCTAATTATTCAGTAGTTATGTATACATTTTAAATATTAAATCTTTGAGTTAAAATTCATCTTATAAAAGTTGTATTGCTTGTAACTACTAACATACGAGATACATTTAATCACGAGATACTTAAAGTGTACACATTTTGTTAGTTTTTGGAGAAAAAGTAATGAAAAGTAAGCAACTAGTTGTAGTTATAGCCAAACTAGCCATAACTATTTATCGCTGCTTTGAAATTACCACGCATTTTTCTGCTATAATTATTTATGCCGGAAATTTCTTAAAAATATGTTTTTCAACCGCTCAAAATTTATCGCTGAATTTATTCTATTACCCTTGGAGGAACACGGTGTTTAACATTACCCTTGGCAACTTGAAAATAGCGGCCGAAAGAAAATAAGAACAGGTAACTTGATCTTATGTTTCTTGCCTCTCGACGTAAGCCCATGTTCTCTCTCTCCGATCTCGTATCTTTCCTTAATCCCCTTTCTCACCTCCGCAGCTCTCTGTGTATCCATGAATTTTCGTCATCCTGGCAACGGGCATAAATCCCTCCTCTCTGCAGCACCTTGCTGCGAAAATCTGCTTTTCCCTAGCGCCTCTCTCACGCTCAAATCCTCTAGCGCTGTACTTTTTTCTTTCTACTTGCTTCTTCGCTGTTCACATAGAGTTGGATCAGGTCGCGGTGAAAAGAGGAGCTCCTCTTAAAGTGCAGCGGAATCATTAACTAGGCTCTTTTTGTTTGTCTCACTTTCTCGCCTTTGTCTCCGTCTTCCTATATATATGCTCCGATTCCCACTTTATGCTCCGCTTCTCCACCCTCCTTCCATCCGTATCCATCGTATTCTTCTTTCTTTTCCTCCTTCCACTCTCATCTTTTCCCCTCCTCACATCCACTCTTTCCATTTCTACTTGTATCTTCTCTCCGATCTTTCATCTACCTCGTCCGATGACATAGTATTCTCTTGCTTTCGTAACAATACTCTCTTCCCCGTCCTCCTCACGAACATTCCGATTGCGTTTATAACCACTTACCCTCTCCGCAGAGTTCCTTTTTACGCTATTTTCGAGAGATGAAAATTTGATTTTCCAGTGGAAAAACTTAATAAATTTAGAAACGTGTTGCGACATTTACAGAGGTATTTCTTCGTTTTTCCTTTTAGTTATCTTTAATTTTAAACTTTACCGGTTATATAAACGTATAGGTTGCTTTATCCATAGATGGAATTGTAGCATTTTCCCCGTCCTTTAATTCAAAATTATGCTGGAACGAAAATATTGAAACGAATGTCGGCGACGTGAGAGAGAGAGGAAAAGAGTCGGAAGGAAATGGCAGAATAAAGACGGAATGGCGACGGAGTTTGGAAATTGGAACTGGCAGCGTGAATGGGATGACTGTGATTAAGTAGGCATTAAGTAAAGAGCAAATAAAGGCCTAAGATAAGGATCGCGGAAGGAATAAATAAGAAGAGGAAGTTGGGAAAGAGAAATGAAGATGACGGAAACGCGGACGATCTTCAAGGTTACCGCGAAAAGTTTAGAAGGGAGCGGAATGCGCAAGATGTGTCGAAAAGAGGTAAGGGAGAAGTGGGAGATTACAGGCTGATGAGGGAGATAGGGAGAGAGACATAGAGAAAGAGTTTGTCGACTGGTGTGTTTTAGAATTGAACAGAGACCGAGTTTCATGCGATTTCGGACGGATCTCTTTGCTTGTACGAGGAGGGAGAATGGAGTTGCGGGGATTCGTGTAGCGGAGCGGCAGAAGCTTGGAGAGCGAGGAGGCGTGGGAGAGAGCGCACAGCGTCACGAAACGCCGACTATAGGAAATGCCTTTTCTCCTTCCCGAGTGTGTGTGGGTAAAAGAGAGATTTACGGTCGCCAGGGATCGCGGAGAATTTGTGCGTGTTTTTAAAAATCATTTTCGAAGCAATTAAAGGAAGGCGGTTTATTTTTTTGTTAAGGCGAAAATCAGTTCGTGAAATGTCAGTCGGCGCAGGCGGAAGATTTTAATGGGGTCTTTATAACATTTGTAGGTGAGGATTGAGGGTTAAGAGCACGTGCTTTAAATAAATTAAAAGGCACATTGAAATTGCTCGTCGAGGGCGTGGTTTTATCTAGGTGCGACGCAGCCGCTAATGTATCGTCCACAGAAGGGTTGGCTTAGATGGAGTCGTGCCTTCTTGCCTAGTCAGCGGAATATATTACATGATTAAAATGGTCCCTCCAAGCGCTCTTGAAACATTCAAAAGGACCTTGGATAAAATCGAGGGCTCGTGGTATTTATCAAATTTGTACTTTTTAGGGGCGAATTTTTGAGATGTCGAGTAATTTATTTCGTGCGAATAGATTGTGGTCGTTTTTGTCTCTAGGAATAGTTGTGTACGGGTTATAAAACGAATCTCGAAGGAGAGTCGGAAGCGAAGATTTTGGGAGGGGTGGTGGCTCGAAAGCGGTCGGGCACGGAGGTGGGAGAGGAAAAGCGACGCCCGTTGGAACTAACGACCCAGCAATCATTAATTCACGACCGCCTTCGTAATCACTCGTCTCGCCCCTCTTCCTTCGCACGGCCGAAGAGTGGGTGCGCGGCGGTCCGAATGACTAACGGGAGTGAAGGGAAAGAGGGAGGAGGAGAGAAGAGGGAGGGAAAATGGGTATCGCGATGTGGAGTAGAGGATTAAAAGATTCGAAAAGCATCCTAAATATGAGAAATGCTCCAATTGATCATCCAATATGAAAAGCTTTGCAATAAAATACTCGCATGAAAAAACATTTCCTTTAGTCTCGTGTATTTATTATTTTTTGCACAAAACTTTATAGAAAAGATAAACAGTGAGATTGGATTCTTAATGGATTATCCGATAATGTTATCCATTTGAAGCTACTGTATCGGGAAAATTAAGTAATATTTAACTACTTAACCCATTAGTGCATAAAGTTAATTTTTGATAAAAGTTAGTTTTTTTCTAGCGTTATAACATAAGTATCGTCTATTTAACATGTCTTTACACTTTTTATTTTTTTTATGCCCTAAGTTGCAAAATATACCCCGTCCGATATATCGGAGGCCATGCACTGTGGTTACTCCGCTTCGCCTCCTTTATCTTAGGAATAAAATTTCACATAACATGAGTTTTACAAATATTCATTTAGTATTAACTAGTGAACACTTGTTAAGATAGTTTAAACATCATAATTTTTGTCATGATACATTGCAAAACATTTTGGGTGAAACTCTACGTTACACTTACAGCATATAATCTTGGCTTTACCTTTGCAATTAGCACACCTTCTTTCCGTCTCATTGAAAATTGGCCAATGTTTGATAGCATCAAATCTTACATCGGAAGTAGGTGTGGGTGTGCTTTTTCCCTGATTTGGTGGTTTTCCGTATTTTTTCAGAATTGTAAGAGCAAGTGACCTTCTGCCCAGTGATTCGACGGAATAAAAGCCACCAATTAACTACAGATGCATCTAAAAAGTAGGCAAATATTGGCCACCACCATTTCTTTTGTCATATTCTTGATCTGTATGCGGCAATGAACTTGTCCATTTGGTCAACTCCTCCCATTCCCTTATTGTACGTCAAGAACATAGTAGGTTGAGAAACAGAGATTTTGCATTTTTTCCCCTTGACCATAGTAGAGTGAAACCCAGGGATAACTTTTCGTAACTAGTGGTCGCTGTCACTATACTATTGTCTTTCCACCGAACAAGAAGTGCATCGCCACAGCTTCGGTAATCATAAGCTCCCCTCTTTTCCTTCATCATGGCAGATTTCGCTTTTAGAGGACATTTTTCCGTTCTATTTTCCTGTATTGTACCACTTGCGCAAATTCCTAGGGAATGCAAGATGTCTAATTAATTTTACGGAAGTGAAATAATTATAAAAAAAAATCTTATGGCCTCCAACTTTTGGTAGTACATTGGCAGTATCTAACAGTGCTAAAACTAAGTCTCCATCAAGTCCAAATTTCTGCGATTTATCCACTTCTTTCCCTGTATACACTTGGAAAGTGATCAAATATCCACTACTCGAACAAAGTGCCCAGTTCTTGTAACCAAAACGAATCGGTTTTCCTCGAATAAATTGCTTGTCATAATGCTTGCCGTAGTATGGAATCATGCTTTCGTCAATTGAAATGTTTTCATCTAGGCCTCTTATGTTTCTTGAAGGCAGCTTCAAGCATACACAGTAACGGTCTAATCTTGAATAGCCTATCATTCCCATCATTCAGTGTTTTGTCATTCAAATGGAAATTTCGCAGTATTGCCTCGAATCTGTTGCATCGCATACTATCAGACAACAGTGTCGGTACGTCTTTTTCTCTAGACCAATACAAACATTTGTTTGGACATTTCGCATAACCGGACATTAACATACCACCAAGAAAGACCAACAATTCATCATTAGTCATACGTAGTACATTTTTCTGTCCTGCGTATTTATTTGTCTCCCTACAGATGTGATTCAAGAAATCATTTGTGAAAAACAAACAAAAAAGTTGCTCTTTTTCCTCTTCATTTTCCAAAATTTCATTAACATTCAAACTGAAAAAAACAGAGCCATGAGGTTTAAAAAATCTAAATCTTAAAAACCTCGTGAGTTTATAGAACTTTTAACTTTACTTAACGCTTATAGAACTAGAAGTTTTGTATAAATGCTAATAGATTTAAATGAAAAACGAATTTTAACGAAAATATCGGGTAAAATTTTTTGTTGATCGGAATTGTTCCGAATCCGTGTAGCCCATGAACCCGTCAAGAAAATGTGAAAAATGCGAAAACAACATCCATTCCCGGTACGGGATTCGAACCCGCGATCTCTGTGCTGGCCAACCAGCACGTCACTACGAGGCCAACCCGATCGGCATATAAAATGGGAAATTTTTTAAAATGAAGCAATAATTACAAAAAATTCAAAAATATATCACGAACATGAATCGTAATATAGAGATGTCATTACTGCCCGCAACGTATCCCGTCCGATATATCGGACGACAATATATAACTAATGGAAACGCAAACATAGATGCGGTTAAACATAAAAGGCTAGTAATAAATTGACAGCGACCGGTATTAGGCACTGATCCAAATTAAAACCATTGCTCTACATCATAAAATATAATTTTTTAAAAATATTTCCTTACCCAGTGTGAGACACGGAGAAAACACGTGCAGTAACGATACGATCTCATCCACGACTAACACTTGCTGACGACAGGGAGGAGAACAAAACAAAGTATTACAAAGTAGCATACGTCATTTTATACATCGGAAAAAAATGAAATCTGAGTATCCGATATATCGGACGCTATGCATTAATGGGCTAAAGCAATAGAGCCATTAGGGAAACTCACAGTCATCCATATATGGTTACAAGGTATTGAATTAAGATGGTTGGTGAATCCAAGATTGTTGGAACTAGATTAAGGAACATTCAAGAGTAAAACGCTATAAACCACTGTAAGCCAAATGCATAGCTATACTCTTGATATGCATTGATTTAAATAATATTTACGTAAAAAAAATTAACTGTAGTTGCACTAACAACATTTAATGTACACAACGATAAGGCGCAGTCTATAGCATTATAAAATTCCCCGCACATTGTTATTGACGCATTTATTGTGCGATTTTGCGCCTATACGTTTGATTAAAAATACGGACAAATGAATTAAATGTTCCATTTATATAATTTATTTCATAAAAGCTTCTACAGACAAAATTACAATTAAACAAAAAAGTGATTGTTAATTAATTCGACAATATCATTTCATGTTAAATAGAATTTAGTTTATATTTTTATAGAAAGATCAAATTTTGAAATTGAGTAAAAGGTATTACTGAGAAAAACTCTTGTACGGAAGTATTATTACTTTCTCCATATGTAGTATAGGGAAAGTATTGTGATCACGAAAAAAATCGACTAAGAGATTTCAACGGAAATACACGTTTTGAGGTCCCTGGAACACGTTTAGACTATTTTCGGAATGATGTGTGTGTGTGGATGGATGGATGTGATTGTGTGCTCTCTAACTCAAAAGTACTTGTCATATTAATACCAAATTTCATATATAACACTTTGGTATGTGCACAAAGAACTGATTAGTTTTTGGACAATACCAGTTCACCGGAAGTCGAAGTTTATTCGAAAACCGATTCGGTTTTGCGATATTTCTACGTTAAAACATCATTATTGTATATATAATTCTATACAACGGTTATAGAGAATGTAATTTCCTACAGCTTTCATTTGACTAAATTTTCCATAGCAGTTATTGTTAAGGAATTATTTATAAATAATCTGTTTTTTCGGTTTCCGTCAAATATCTACTTAAAAAAGTCGTTATTGGTAGTCTTCGCGAGTACCAAAGTTGTAGAGAATAATATTTCTTCCAAGTTTTGTTTGAATCAAATTTTCGTAGAACCATCCATATCGGAAATATTATGCTTATTCGTAAATTTTCAGTGTTCAGCGCCAGCACGATGTAGCGGTGAATTCTGTAAACATATTCAAAATATAATTTACGGCAATAAGAACGATTGTATTCTTTTACGATATGAAATAATAATTTTGCCTTATAATTCTATTCATAATAATTTAAATATCTATACCCCAAATATGGAGAAAGTCGTGTTGGCCGCATCAGATTTTAAAAAAATCAAAATCAGTGTTCCTTTTGTAACTGATTTTGAGTTATGTTTTAATGTTGAAGACATTAAAATCGAAATGTTCATAATAATGATAAGACAGCCAATTAATTTAAACATGTATTTCATATTTACGTAATTTTAAGCTGTAAATAGCCTTTGTGACGAAGTATTTTCGTTTCCAATAGTTACAGCTATGCATCGAATAAAATTTTACATTGTTAGTTTGGCCATCCTATGTAATAGCTTTTTCCGTAATATTTAATTAAGATTCTTCGTCGCACAAATGTGTGGTCGCTTTGAAGTTTAAGTAAAAATAAATTATTTACTGGTAAAAGAATTTAAAATGCAAGTGACATAAACATTAACAATATATTTTTACTGAACATTCATGAATACATTTTGAATATAATAAATTAGTGCTTCTAAAATTCATTAAATCCCACGTTTTTTCATTTTAATTCGAGCATCTTAAATATTAATATTTGATAAATAGGCCATGTCGTGAGTGGCCTCAGATTTCGCTCAATTTTTGAAAAGCTTCTGGCGTTTTAATTTTTCCTCTAATCCACGAAATTGTAAACGGATTCCAATTGCGTACTTCACCCGACAAAAAGCAATTATTATTTCAACTCGCCAAATTCGTACTTACGCCCTCATTTAAAGTTCACAGGTCGTTCCGAGTAGCCTTTCACCATTCGTTTAATACTTTCCATACCTCAGTCTCAACGCCGCATGCGGGCGGCTTAACACTGCCGCCGCGGAAAAGGCGAGCCACTCGAGTCCAGGCAACCGGTAAAATGTTGTGCGGGAGAACTAATGCGGGGAAGGGCGAGTGTGTAGCAGGGGGCGAGGGAGAGAGACCGGGGCGGGGTAAGGGCGAGGCGAGGTCGAGTCGAGGGCGTCGTAAGGGCGAGGCGAGGAGAGAAGGATGGCGAGGCGGGAGAGACTGATGTTACGTGGAGGTGGAGATGAGGTGAGAACTATGGTGGCCGTGCGGAGGGCGTGGCGAGAGGCGTAAGAGAGAGAGAGAGGGAAGGCAAAGGGCGGGGTGGAGGAAATATGGGGGGACGAGGGAAGCATAAGGGGAGAGGTAGAGAGGAAATGCGGAGAGGACAAAAGGAGGGCGAAGGGTAAGCAAGGGCGAGGGATAAGGGGCGAAGAGGGGAGAGAAATAAGAGAATATGGCAAGGGAATGGCGGGGAGAGGACAAAGGCAGGATGATGGACTTGTAGCGTAGTGTGTGGTAAAGAAGAGGTAAGGACAAAGGGTAGCGTAGAGGAGGGGATAGGGAAAAGGAGGAATAAAGATTTTAAGGAAAAGCCAGGACAAGGCGAGAGGAGGAGACAGGGAGGGCGAAGAGAGAGAAAGGCGAGGGGAAAATAAGGGTAGAGGGAGAGAGGTGAGAGCAATGGAAAGCGTGGCGAAATCGGTCCCCGGGTCACCTTGCGTGCCCCAGCTAACGAGCCACTTGGGCTTAAAATGTGATATATTCTCCCGAGCAAAGCGCTCCCAAACGACAGCTCCTTCGATACTGTGTGCGGTCCAGAATGAGGGAACGTGCTTAGAAACGTGAGAGTAAAGCATAACGATTTGTGCGAGAGAAAATAAGAGGCACGACCAGAGGGAAGATTGGGGTTAAAATATTTCGAGAATGATTTAAAAGTTAGAGATAAAAGAAATATACTTTTATGGCAATGAGTGAAAGGAAAATAGATTTGTGCGGCTCTATAAATTATTGGAAGATATATAGATTCCATTATGATTTATTATTACTTTCTCCATACGAAGTAATGGAAAGGTATTGTGATCACGAAAAGAATCGACTTCAAGATTTTAACGGAAATAAACGTTTTGAGGTCCCTAGAACACGTTTAGGCTATTTTCGGAATGCTGTGTGTGTGTGTCTGTGTGGATGTGTGTATGTGATTGTGGGCGCTCTAACTCAAAAAGTACTTACCACATCGTTACCAAACTTCACATATAACACTTTATCATGAGCAGTAAGAAATGATTAGTTTTTGGACAATATCGGTTAAACGAAATTCGAGGTTTATTCGAAATCCGATTCGGTTTTTGCGATATTTCTCCAATAATACATCATTATTGTATATACTGACCATTACAAAAAATGTAGAAAATATAATTTCCTACATCTTTTATTTCAAACAATTTTCTATAGCACTTATTGTTTAGGAATTATTTCTACAAAAAGCTGATGTAGCCAACACGACTATCTCCATATTTGCGGTAGAGATATTTACATTATTATGAATAGCATTATGAGGCAAAATTATTACTTGGTATCGTAAATGAATACAGTCCTATTTATTGCCGTAAATTATATTTTGAATATGTTTACAGAATTCATCGCTACATGGTGCTGGCGCTGTACACTAAAAATTTACGAATAAGCAAAGTATTTCCGAAATGGATGGCTCTTCGAAAATTTGTTTCAAACAAAACTTGGAAGAAATATTATTCTATACAACATTGGTCCCGACGAAGATGACCAATTGCGACGTTTTTAAGGAGATATGTGAAGGTAACCGAAAAAAAAACTATTATTTTTATAAATAATTCCTAAACAATAACTGTTATGGAAATTTTTTTCAAATGAAAGTTGTAGGAAATTACATTCTCTATAACGAATTGTATATGAAAAATGAAGTTTTAACGGAGAAATATCGCAAAAACCGAATAGGTGTCCGAATAAACCTCGACTTCCGGTTAACCGTTATTGTCCAAAAATTAATCAGTTCTTTCTGCTCATCCTAAAGTGTTATATATGAAATTTGGTATCGATATGACGTACTTTTTGAGTTAGAGCGCACACAATCACATACACAGACATCATTCCGGAAATAGTCTAAACGTGTTCTAGCGACCTCAAAACGTGTATTTCCGTTGAAATCCCGAAGTCGATTTTTTTCATGAACCCAATACTTTCCCATTATTACGTATAGAGAAAGTAAAAATAATCGGTTTTTCCGGTTTCCGTCAAATATCTCGTTAAAAACGTCGTAATTGTTCATCTTCGTAAGGACCAAAGTTGTAGAGAATAATATTTCTTCCAAGTTTTGTTTGAATCAAATTTTCGTAGAACCATCCATATCGGAGATATTTTGCTTATTCGTAAATTTTCAGTGTTCAGCGCCAGCACGAAGGAGCGGTGAATTCTGTAAACATATTCAAAATATAATTTACGGCAATAAGGACGACTGTATTATTTTACGATACGAAATGATAATTTTGCCTCATAACGATATTCATAATAATTTAAATATCTGTACCCCAAATATGGAAAAGTCATGTGTTGGCCACATCTGATTTTAAAAAATTAATTTCATAATAATTTTAGTCCTATTTGTAATTAAAACAAATTCATTTCGTTAAATTTACATTGGCTTAAGTCTAAAATGAAAACGAAAAATTTATTACACACATTACGTGTAAAACATATCAAAGACAACCCCTTCCGGAATCTTTCCAAAGCAGTAATCCTACAAGATGATTCCTTATAAATTTAAAATTTGACGGTGGTGAATATTAATTCCGATTGAAAATGGATTCCCTATTATTTAATAATTAGCTTTTGTTTATAGTTCCATTGAATTTAAAGAGCATTTCATGTTGGCAGGAGTGGATTTACAGCCATGATAACAAGTTATGTAATTACTATTTTAAAATCAGGATGAGATACTTACGAAGCTAAATATTATTACTAGACAATGTTTTAGTTATACTGTATTCTAAGTTAGGTTAACTTGTATGTTATTTTCCTTTATCGTGTTATTTGTTATGATATTTTGCGCAATGTAGTTTCATGCTGATGTAATTTTTGTTTTTTTATAACGAGTACAGATAAAAGGCAACAAATTGAATTCTTTGGTGAAAAACAAAGTAAAATGCCTGACCTGAAACGGAAGCTGAAATGTTGCACCGCACCACAATTTTAAAGGCTGTTTTAATGAAAGGCTTTTTTTACAATGGAAAACGGAATCATTAATAACGGCTGAGAAAACGAAGTAAACGAGTTCGTTTTTTCTAGCCTTTCCGAGCTTCTAATCCCTTCATTCGTCCCTTAAAGGCCTTCCATTGTCTTGTTGGAATAACAAAATGCGAAAAGCGATATTCGCATTGTCGGTAAAAAGGAACGTATTTACGGTCACAATTAATGAACACAGAGCTCAAAGCGTTATCTCCAAGACTTTAGACTGCGCAGATATATCGGCACATGGGAGGACAATGTTCCATTAGGAATATGTTAATGCACTGAATAATGTCGGGTACGTAATCGCTTCTCAAAATTCTGTTACATTCGTCCGCGTGTGCTATTAGGGTTTCAATGAGGATGATTTCATGTATGCGCTTAATTAGCTGGTGCAATGAATGAGGATTAATTGCAAAGGTTATAACAAGAAAAATAATTTATTTTACTTATTGTTATGGCATGTGGTCAGATATCAGTTGATGCTGGAAAATCGTTAGTTATTGAGCGTGAATGGCAGAGCTCTGTTGGTGCGTTAAATTTGGACGACAATATGCATAATGTATAGCGGCGTTTTTCAAACTTTTTCCGTCTTTACCCAGTGGAATGTCTCGCGATATTGGAAACATTGAGAAAAATACGATCTTAGCCGAGTTTTCAACAACTCGATAAAAAGTAACTAATGCTACGCTATTCACATTTATATAATAAGAGCATTTAGTTCCTTGTCATTTTTGCACATTTCAGCTGTTTATGCATCGAGTGCTCAGATTTTTCTCTTGAGCCTCGCGACACGTATTTTGATAAACACTAACGTATAGTTTATTTTAATGAAGAAGCCTTTTCATTTTAAAAATTGATTTCATCCTCAATTTTCCATGTTTGCATCCTTTATGTAAAACTCAAACAACTGATTTTAAGTCTTTACGGATGGATAATCCGTTGTAAACAAAGTGCAGATTAACCTTACGCGTTGTTTGTACTTTTGCAGCAAGTGCAAATGTCAACAACAATAAACATCCCTGTTATAATCAGAGTCAATCTCACTTTGCCATTATATAAAATTATAGGAATTAATACGAATAACTCAAGATAGGTCAGTTCAGTTTACGTAATCAGGACTTAAACGCGTTGATGCTAAGTAGAACAAAATGTATGCTTCAGTCAAGAAAACTTAATAAATTATGAATCTGCTTGAAAATGTTTTTCTAAACCGAAAACAAAGGAATTCCCAACGCCTAACGAAGTGGTTTCCAAACTTGTCAAAGACGACGTCCCCATCACTTACGAAAAATGCCTTTGCGCTCCCCTCTGTATCATGTTCAATCAAAGTTCATAAACAATACCTACTGCCTCTACATTTTTCAAATAATATAGCCACGTTAAGAAAACAGGACGCAAACGACACGTACTAACCACTTGAGGGCCAGGGTCCGACTGCTGCATGTTGTAGGTCTCACGATTATGATAGTGAACAGACAGTCATTAGCGGATTTACTATAAGGCCAAATTATGGAATGACATAGGGTCGGTGAGATTTCGGGACGGTCGGATTTGTATATTCATTCGTCAAGTTGCAAGACCGTCAATATAATATATAAAGAAGCACTAAATATGGCTTTCAGTGTGATTTTCAAAATTATTGAGGTCGAAGATGATTACTTTAAAACCATGAAAGACCATTGGTACCCACCTAAGGAAGCCTGTCAAGGTAATAACCATAAATACCCGGGAAAATAATGGATTGTTCTTCTGGCTTAAATAAAAATTAAATGAATTTTATTGAAATTTTTTTAAGGGGCCGGCAAATATGTTGGCCTAGGGGTGGAAAATTTCCAAATCTGCCACTGCAGACAGTAAATACAGTGGCAAGTCATTGGAGACCTCCTGACTTACCCACCACGACCCTCAGGGGGGAGTTCCTTGGAAACCGCTTACTTAACGTAATATTTCCGCGTTTGAGCTTGTCAAATAATTCCTATTTCCCGCCATCTGTAGAACAACATATATATATATATATATATATATATATATATATATATATATTGTAGTTGTTAATAGAGAACACATATTTTTGTATACACAACGAAAATCTTATCAACACATAAGGAAGATAAATTTAATTATGATAATGAATAATGGAAATTAGTCAGCAGTAATCAATTCTATCAATTTTGACGGCACGGATTCGACTTCAGTGTCTTGAAGTGAAAGAAAGCGAATATAAAATATATTAATCAGTTGAAGCTTTCGCGGGTGCTAGTCATGCTGAAATTATAAATGTTTTTTCGGGTTATCTCGCGTAAATTTTCTGCGTTATACGCCGTTTCCTCTCCTTTTCCGGAGACTTCTTAAGGGTGATCTGGTCGGGTGTCTTCATATAGACTTTATATATACTACGGTAGCAGAGGAGGGGTGGGTGGTTTATAGGAAGGGGAGGGTTGGTGGTGGGGTGAGTTTTGCTGTGGCATTCGTCTTATCATATTGTTTACTATCACTGGGGTCCAAGTGTTGCTCAACTTATATCCACTGTCTCTGTTGAAATTCTTTCCGAGTAATACGGGAGGCATTAGAAATAAGGAAGCACGGAAAGAATTTCAACAGAGACAGTGGCTATAAGTTGAGCAACACTTGGACCCCAGTGATAGTAAACAATATGATAAAACGAATGCCACAGCAAAACTCACCCCACCACCAACCCTCCCCTTTCTGTAAACCACTCACCCCTCATCTGCTACCGTAGTATATATAAAGTCTACATGAGGACACCCGGCCAGATCACCCTTAAGAAGTCTCCGGAAAAGGAGAGGAAACGTTGGCGTTTAACGCAGAAAATTTACGCGGGATAATCCGAAAAAACATTTATAATCTCATAAATTATTTCATTTATTATCTGCATTTTAAAAAGTCAGATAAAAACTGATGAAGAATTTGACAATAAAACAATAAAAATATTTTTAAATGTTAACTGATTTCTTCACTTCTCTTTTTGACCTGGAAATTAATTTACACACATTATAAAATCTTCAAATTAATATTATTTGCAATAAAAAGAGTGAAATAATTTATATTAAAAATCATACTAGGTTGAATTTTATAATATGAACGTAATAGTTACCGGATGTATTATAAAATGTACGCTTCCAATTATTTATCATATTTTAATCACTAAAATATGGCATTATCCATTAATAACTGTTATTTTTATTGGAAAATTTTACTAGCAAAATAATAGGAAACCTGAGGAGTTGACTTGCAGTAAGTTATCATGATAATCATTACTTTTAATTGCTAGAAGGTTTGAATAATCGGCGAATTTTCTATCTTAATCATTATTTCCAGCTAATTAGACTCGTATTTAAATTTTAACGCCAATGGAGATATCTTTCAGTCACATGAACGTTAAAATCCCAATTTCATTACTCGTTTCTCACCTATTTTTAAATAAAAATGGAATTGTGTTACAAGGACAGTCCAACTCAATTTCTTTAAAAGATAGAGTACAATATTAACTGTTCCTATCAGATGCGGATCCAGAAACTTTCCAAAGATCGCCCCAAACGCCCCTCCCCGTAATTGAATCCGCCACTGCCGACTGCTCGTAATTCAGAATATGTTTACTTCAGTCAGGGTATTTTTTCCTTGTCCCATGAAACTTATCCACAGCGTAGAATCATGGAAGTTTTTGCTTAAAGCATATTAATCCGCTTGAGATAGATGGGAATATCCATCATCTCCTCTCTCCCCTTATGTTAGATCCGCCGCTGACTAGAATATTAGTTAAAAAATCAATTCATATTGATCAAGTTTATACTTGAACAAAAGTTTCTTATATGTTTATGGTTTGTATTGTGATTAAATTTTATCTCCAAAGATACATAACTGTACTTTATAATTTATCTTAATGGGGATTTTAACGAGGTTTAGAGGTACGGTCAAGTTGTAAAAGAAAGGAAAGCATTCGACGAAGAAAATGTAAAAGGAAGTTTAGAAACTAAGCTTGGAAGTTTTGGGACTGGAATTATATGCAGGCAGAAGAAACTGCTAAAGAGGCTATTAAGGTAAGAAGGGGAACGGTTAAAGTGGTTAAGGGAGGCTGGATTATATTTGGAAGGCGAAGATGATAGGAGTTTTGAAGTGTTTGAAGAGGATAGCCACCAGAAAGCGAAGATAAAGACAATTATAACTGATTTGGCTTGAGTCTAAACATATCATGAGCCAGACGAGAGTAAGAAAATTGAATCTGATGATGGAATCCCCTGACGTCTTACGTTTACGTTACGATACACAATTACATTCCCTTCATATTCGTGTGTCTGATTTGCACCTCTCTACAATGGCCAACTTTCAACTGATTCATGAGAATATCTCGCTCACGATATTCATTGTTTAATTCTTCATCGCCGTCTTAATAGTATGCAGAAGCGAAGAAAGTGAACGAGAAAAATAGAAAGAGAGAGAAACAGAGCGGCTAATGTTTGGAGATACGGTCTCGAGACATGAAGCGCGCCTAACTGTTCTCTCTCGTCATTACACGCGGGGCTGGTGCTTGAGATCGGGTTGGTGCTGCGCCGTCTCGAGTAGGTGGGCGGGGTAAGACGAATAGGGAGAGAGGGGGGGGAGGGGGGGTAGTTTGGCTCGAAAAGGAAGGGGGAGAGGCGGAGGCGAGGGAGTTCTATTCTTGAAGACTGTTCGTGCGCTACGGGCGGGAGGCGCTCGCTAAAGTGTTTGTACTCCCGTGATTAGAGCGTTGGCGTTGGGAAGGGCAAAAGAGAAGGAAGCGATAGGGAGAGGGAGTTTGGGAGGGGGAGTTTGGGAGGGGGAGTTTGGGAGGGGGAGTGGGGGAGGGAGGAGGAGGAGGCTGAGATGGGATGTCTTATTGTTAGTGAGAATGCGGGGAGATTTGTTTGGCTGTGGGAGGGGAAATTGGGAGGTGAAATTCGGTATATACGAGGGAGCTGGTGAGTTGCGGAGAAAGTCACGATGGCTCTTGGTGAGCATTAACGGTTCTGTTTAGCCTCTTTATCTCATACTCATTGCGCTCGAGATTTTTTCCCTTTAAAGGTTAAGAAGCTACTCTTTTCTGTTATAAGTTTATGTTAGTTGAAAAAACTGTTATCGGAGTACCGCATTCGTATAATTGACACTTGTACTGGTTTTCTAAGAACCCAGAATAAGTACATGCACTTGTATCAAATAATTTGATATAATTTGGATGTGGAAATTCTTCTGAGTCTAATTTTTATGATTATCTATTTTCTACTCTAAACGCTTCCTTCAACCCTTTTATGATGGTTGGACCATTATTGTGTAATGCTTATTTTTACGTAAATATCACGTTCAACCTTTTTAAATTTCTCTTTTTATTGCTCACTCAAGATGTTAACAAATTTTTTTCGTTTGAAAGAATATTTTATGAAACAAATTAAATAAATAAATAAATGTATTTATTTTAGAATTGTGTGTGAACAAGTAGCCTTTTTCTCAATTCGTTTCGGTCGCAGAATATGAACAAAATTTACATCTTTATTGATCAGCTTCGTTTATCAATAAACATTGAGTAGAGATGTTGTAAAGTATACTCCCATTCTGTCTCAACCTCTAACAACACATAGCGTGCTTTGGAGCGTCCGTTCTTTTGCAATCTTGTCCCGTATAAGACGCATCCACCGAGTCCCTTGGAGCCATTCTTTCCCATACCCCTCTCTCTCTCTCTCTCTCTCTTTCCTCTACCTCCTGCTTCAATAGGATTAGCCGAATTGAATTTCCCAGACTTGAGTTGATTTCTTACAGAAGAAGACGACGAAAGGGTGTGAGGAGGAGCTTTGGTAGATTCCACCGTTATTTTTGAAGCAGAGAGAGAGAGAGACAGAGAGAGAGAGGGGAAGGGGGGAGGGTGCGCACGAAATAAGGACTGCGATGGAAATGATACCAAAGGGAGAAGAGAATGTTTTTTATCGAACTGGTGAATGGTGGAATGCCGTTCCTAGGATGACGGTGTTTATAAGGGAAGCAGTGTGACGGGAAGTGATAGAATTCAATGGAAGAAGGGGAAGGATAGGACGCTATTGCAAGGGTAGAGCTCCCCTATTTAAGGTGAAAGAGGGTAGAGAAAGGACGAGAAAAAGTGAGATGGAAAGGAAGAGGAAGGGATTTGATTGTGAGAAGTGAGATGGCTCATTCAAAGGGATGGGACGGCGAAAAGAAAGGGTATCATGGGATACATAGAAGGACGGGTGGTGTTTGTGCAGGGCTGAGATGGGAAACGGGAAGAATGGGACTGAAAGGGGAAAGGGGATGTGAAAAGGGCGAGGGAAGATGGGACGGAAAGGGAATGGATGTGATGAGTCGTTGAGGAGAGGGGCTGAAATGTAAGCGCGAAGTCGGTGTGCTGGTGCGGTTCGGTTTGGAATGGGTGAGAAAGGGGTGTTGTGATGGTTAAGAAGAAGCGTGAATAGTGTTTAAGCCTAGGATGGAATCTCGCAGTGAGAGTGGGAGGGAGGGGGGGAGGGGGAGGGGGTAGCGGCGAGATGCATTTGATTTGGAATTTACGTTAGGGGATGCTACTTCGAGATGCGGTTATTGTGCGGCACTGTAAGGAAAGAAAGAGAAAAAAAAGGGAGAGTTAGAAAGAGAAATTGATAAGTAACAGATCGAGTTTCCTAAACCTGTTCTTATAGTATAATTCATAGTAATGAGGCGACGAGGTGGATAAAAAATACAAAATGTTAGAGTTAAATTATTTTAAGGTTAAATTAGCTACATTCAGCTATTTTTGCCATAACCACGCCAAGAGGAAATGGCTCTAAATGCGTAAAAATTAGGACGCATAATTTAGAAAATATTTTCGGTCTTTATTCTTTAGCAATGCTCTTTTTTTAGTAATTTATAATGCATTAAAAGTTGTCTTCCCCGGAGATAAATGACATAAATATAAAATTGTAATTTGCTTATTGTAAAATAAAATTAGCGTTTGTTTTGATATTCGATTATCAGAAAATAACACTGCTTATATATTTAAAATTATGTGTAGCGTTTTGCAAAGAATTGAAAATCCTTGCACGAAATGACTTTTGAAGGAAAATTTGGTTTATTTTTCATCATATGCTTTATGTGAATAAATAGTTTATGGTTAAAAAAATATTTCTTTCAACGATTTTGCTAATTAATTTATAGCTATCCACTGTAGTATAATCACAGCACTTATACTTATTTACATAAAAACAATCATGGTTTTCATACATTTTTCTTGATAAAGCCCTTTTATTAAGAATAAACTTAATTTTTTCAAAATAACCAATTTATAGAAAGTTAATAACTAGATACAAGGGAAAATGCGCTTTATTTCGATTCATATTTCATTATTCATTTATTTTTTACTCTTTATTACACAGAAAAATTGATTTACTTATAATAAAGCCATATAAATTATATTTTTCTTTTTTAGACAAAGATTAAAAGATACTCGGATTTTCCAGAAAATTACGTCAAACACCTTCAAAAATTCACCAGTTGCAATTTATACAAAACCGTCCTGGAATAAAACCTTTGATCGTATGATGGAAGATGACTTACGTAAAAGTCGTCGAAATTGTACCAACTGTTCTCGAGTTATTCCACTAAGGTCCGGCAAATCCTTCCCAGTCATGGGAGCGTTAAAGGCAAACACACAGAGCTTCATTACTATTACAATGAATTTCATGGACCGTCCTCACCGTGAAGTCTCATTAGTTGTTGTATTCAGAGGATCACTAACATTTCTTCAAAGGGAATAATAAAACAATATTACATAAATAAATAGCTACATTATGATAATATGTAATTTTCTGTGCTTTGAATTGGCTTTTCATTTCATTTTTAGTATAAAACCATGAAAATCAAAATAATATATGAGATTTTTATTAAGAATATGGAGGAAACAATATTTTTTACAAAATTGTTTAACTAATAAAGAACATTCGTGCATTGTTAAGTACACGTTTTAATGAAGCAAAGAAAGACAGAGAATGGAATATCTTTGGAATACACCGTTAACTACAGTATGATTTGATGCAAGTAAATGCTTTCTTCTTTACAAAAATAACATTATTTTTGTCGGATAGCTTTAGTCATTGCATGTTCATAGAGTCAAACATTCGGGATTAAGAAAAATATAAAGTAAGCAGGTTTGCGTTCCAAGATTTGGAGAGTTGTAGTCACGGATCCATGAAAATCATTAGGTAGGACCTTTACAGGAAGTTTTGATTTTTCCCATTGTGGAATGGTTGGAGAAAATGGCTGCAGATGCGTAGGTTGATAATGATCGTAACGAAAACATTGGAAAAACTGCTAAGTGGAAGAAACTAAATCCAGAATTGGTTCAACGACGGAAAGGATATATAAAATGAGAAAGAAATTGAAAAAAAGCACAGTGAGTAAATCAAGTTCATAAGTGCTGGAGCATGATGCCGTTGGACGGTCTATCGATCTGAGATGCATCACGAGCTCTGGAAAATCCAGTGTTTTAAATTTGTGTATCTTTGAGCCTGCTGCTTCACTCAGCTCCATCCAGCCGTCCCATATGCTACTTTCTTTCTGTGCATTGCGTGGAGTAGTCCTAGGAGCACGGACTTCGTCATAGGTAGTGAGTGACAAGCCTTCCCGCACCTAACTCGTTTCGCCGACGTCATTCTAAGCGTTCTCGTTTGATGATAATCTTGCTTTCGATCTCCTTTTACTGTCGTTCACGTTTTAAGGATTCTGGAGCACGCGAGTTATTTCCGCGGCCTCCTCCGTGAAAAGAGACCATCGATGACAGGAGCTGGCGTTGGTTTGTAGCACGCAGCAAAAGTCGGAATAGGTTTCGAATGAAAAGCGACGAAGAGGGCAGTATGGATCTTGCAGAATGTCGGTGGGTGGTGGTGCAGGGCCTGGAAAGACGTTTGGCAAGTGAGTGGGAAGTTTTGCAGTGCGCTCGGTAAGAGGGAGAGAAGAAAGAGAAGGGAAAAGGAGCTGGCAGGGAAGGGAAGAGGAGGTGGGATTAGACAGAAGTAGAGAATAGAGAGAGAGATAAGGTCGAAGAGGGATTTAGGAAGCGGGTGGAGATCCAAGAGAAGAGGGTAGGTGCGAAGGGAGAGAGGCGTTGCCGGGAGACGAGGGACTATGTAGGAAGGGAGAGAAACAAAGTGCTGAGAGGGTGGCAAAAAACTTCTGGGAAAACAAGGAGGGATCTTTGGTAGCTCCTGTTTTCTCTCTCTCTCTCTCTCTCTCTCTCTCACACACACACACACTACACCCTTTCACGACCTCAACGTTTCAAACAATTTCTCTGCGCTTTAAATCATACCAATGACGAAGGCATGTTGTTTATTTCCTTGGAATTTCTTGCTCCAATGGCAGGATAGTTAAAACAAATACATTAATGCACAATTCGTGTTTTCCTACTAACGTTGTGAACTCGAGTTGGAGCATTATGCAATCGCAATCTAAGGTATTCGCAAATACGATTAGAGCATTAAGTAGAAAAATAGCGACTAGTAAGTTATTCAACTATTGATTTCAACTTATACTTGACGAAATAACGCTATTGATTAAGTCTTATGAAATAATTTCCGCTGTGTGGCTTATATTTATATGTACTTGAATTGTGTACTTTTTTAACAACTCCTTCGTCTTTCGCTAACAATTTTACTTACTGTCTTCATAAATCTCCCGTTTTCCTCTTCCATCCATCTCTGTCCTCTCAAACTCTCTCCACAATATTATTCCTACATCCTTTCCAAACTCAAAATGCCGTCTCTTATCTCACCGCTCTGCTACATGTTCAATCTTCCACTCGCTCCCCGTCACTTCTAATCCTACCTTTAATCTTGCCTTTCTAATCTCGCCTTTCTAATCTTTTCATCATAATCAACCACCCTTTTCCCGGATACACAAATCCCTTCTCTCCAGTTTACCATTTTTTTCTAATGTCTAATCTCTACTATCCTATGATATCCTCCTAAAATATATTTTTAAATATTTTCCTCTAATCCACCGTTTATCAGGTTACCGCTAAAATTGCTCGCGTAGAACGTTTCTGTAGCAACTATCCTTTCGTTGTCGTTCCTTTCATCTCTCTCGTTTCCAACTTTGTACTTCCAGCGCCGTCTACATAACACCACAACCATTCTTTCGCATTTAATCTCCAACTTCCAATCTACTCTCAAATAATCTTCGCATAATCCCTTTTCTTCCTCTTTCACTCCTCCCACACATTACCCTTCATGGTTCGACCTCGTCTTTTATCTCCGTTTTTTTAGTACGACCCTCCAATAAGCCATCTTTAATGCTCACATAATCATCCCAATTTCTTTCGTTTTTATTGAATATTATTTTATTTTACAGTTCAAAATGAGTTTCTACCTTCGTCATTAAGTCAATATCAATGAAATTAGACCCAGTAACGACGTTTAAATACTGCTAAGGATTGTGTGATAGATTTCGAATATACGAATGGACATTCTCTTAACGTATCGAATTTCTTTTTGAGAAAGTAGATTTTAAAGGCTTGTATCCTCAACGGGGTATAATAAAATTGATTTGTTATTTAACCATTAGTTTAGATAAACAGGACAACAAAGTGACAGAGCAAAAATTACGAGAGAATATTAGGAGACATGATTTCATCGGTAATTTTTCGGTAATTATATGATACTGTTAAATCCAACTAGGGACATTTTACTTTAATTTATAAATAATTTCTATTTTTAAATTAAAAAATATAATTAATGAATTACTGCCACGTTTTTCTACTTAGTTTATTTTCATAGTACATTCGGATGACTCCCACTTATCTTACCAATACTGCATCTTCCATTAGGTATTCTCTTTTTTCCGCCTTCTTTATTCCTTTGTCCACCTAATTTCTATTCTTCTAACTCAACTCCCTATGTTATCCGTCCTTCCATTCTAATATCCATACCTTCTTCCAATTCGTTTTGAAATATTTCTGTGCTCTTTCCTGCCTTGATACTGTCCTGTTTTCTTTCATTCCAACTCTCCCTTTGTTCTATATATTTTCTATTTATTCCTTTTGTGTATGTTCATCCTTTACATTATTGTGCAATATATGATGATTTATTTAGTGATTCTTAATAGGTTTCGCAGATTTTTCACACACATCCCCCTTTCTATGTGGTTGTTTTCCTGCGTTGCTGTTTTTATATGGATGCAATAGTCCTTATTTTCCCCACACAATTATATCGTTTTACAGTATTGTATTATTGTTATATTATTATTATTATTTCCACAATGTAATATTATATTTGTATAATTAAGGGGGATTAGGTGGTTGATGGGACTTTTTAGTCTCAATCTCTCCCCAAATAAAGACCATATCTAATCTAACCTCTCTTATCTTACTCTCTTCCACCCTCTTCTCATCTCTTTCTTCTTACTTTGCCCCACATATTTCCGCCTATTATTTTCTCCTACTCCGTCCTTCCTCTTCTCTTTCCTCAGCATTGTACTCTTCCTTTAAGCCCTCAGGCTGTTTGCTCCATTCTTCCCTTTCACGCCTCCATTCCACGACGTCGCCAGCAATTAAGCCTCGAATTCGCATGGATAGTCTCAAAACGCTTTTAGGATTGTGGATTTGAATATTTTCTTATTTCCTTAATTTTGCTGAAAATCCTTTTTCCCTTACTTATTTGGCGATCTCATTTACGTAGCATTTTTTATTTAACTTGTCACTGGGATCAGATTTCTTTATATTTCTCGTGTTTTCTACTCTCCTGAACAAACTGAAACGAACTACAATGCTATTTAATGGCTGCGCCTGTAAGAGTCTTTAGTTCTCATGTACAGTACAGTGCTTGTGTAAATGTTCCTATACTTTCTCCATACCTATTATAGGAGAGAGTACTGTATTTGTGAAAAAAATTGAATTCGAGGCTTTATCGGAAATGCACGTTTTGAGGTTCTCTGAGTAGGTTTTCAATATTTTCTCAATGATGTTTGTGCGTGTACGCGAGTGTGATGGGAATTTTGTGTGCGTTTTAACTTAAAAACTAAAAGTCAGATCACCACAAGACATTATATTTAAGATTTTTATTAGTAATTCAATATCTAAAATTGGTCAATCAGAAATGGAGGTTATTTTTTATATTGTTTCCAAATACCTCCTTTAAACTCAATTTATATAAACATATGTTATTATGAAAGTTATAGAGATGTAGTTTTCCTCGTGTTTTGTTTGAAACATGGTTTTATAAAACCGATTTTTTAAGAGATATGTGGACTTTTCCTCTTAAGTCGTTTAGTACGTAAATAAGTAATATCATCGTTTCCGTTGCTATTATAAACATTTCTAATTGTTGATAGCGATGCGTACACTGCCAAGGATAATTTTTATTTTGCATCAATATTTTGTATCCATACAACAGTTAACAAGTTTATTTACGTATTGTTTTTTAAATGTTAAAATTGATTAAAAGTATACTTCAATGTGAAATTATTAAGTATTTAAAATTATTCACAAGTGGGATTGCCGATAATTATTCTTTATGTCGTCGATGTCGAGAGCAATCATGTTTATTATTCTCTATAAAGAAAGTCAGGTGCTTGGTACATCATATTTTTTGTTTTTAAAGTTGCAGTTTCCTTGAAAAATGAATAATGGCATTGAGGCATGCGCCTTTATGCAGAAAGGAAAGCATTTCACACTTAAGAGCGACGAAATACGCCATTGTATTAAGGAGAGCACTCAAGTAAACAAATAAACCAGATACCTTGGTATTTGGATTATTTGTTTACTTAAGTATTGGCCAGATTATAAGACTTGCTTTTCTAATGTAAGCCTAAACAATCATCCATCTCGCTAAGGAAAATATCTCCCATATTACTGATAGCGAGTGTAAATACAAACTGATGAACGTTGAAATTTTACCTATTATCCTAATAGAAAATACTATATCGTTATTTTAGCCGTAATACTTAGAATTAATATTTGTGTAACCTATTAGTAATTTGAAATATAAACGAGAAGATTTATTTCCACTCTTTGTGCTCTTGTGTGGCATCTGAACTAACTAACGTCGATTTCTGATGAAGGAACCGTTAAATCTTCGTCAAGGATTGAGAGAATTGCCAGAAACTTCGGAGGACCCAAGCATGTGATAGAATAGGGATGATAGGAATCAACTGAAAAAAATGATAGGATGCAGAGAAAATGGGTCAGAGCACAAAAGACGATTTATCACGTGATTGAAAAAGGGAAGAATGTGAAAGCTGGACGTAGCTAAAGAAGAATAGTCTATTGCTGAATGAGAGAAATTTTAGGTCCAAAGAGATAAAAAATGATAAATTGTGAAACACAATTGCAAATTACAAATAAAATGTTTTATCGAGGATTATGACGCACGAAAAATTAATAGCGTAATATTTTATCATAATTATCAAATTAAATTCTGATACTAAATCCATATATATATATATATATATATATACTAGGCGAATGAGCCAGTTTAAAACGACCTTTGAAAACAAACAATATAAAAATAAAACCAACAAACAAAGGATAAAATTATAAACATGAATAAATTTGGAAAGGGCTACAATGAAAATAAAGGAATAGTTAAAAATTAAGAGGAAAACAGTCTTATACATCAATAATATTATTTTAGCCATTCCGTAACTCTCTTATAACGACGTTCCTTGTAAATACTCTTTCGTTTAACAGCAACTGCCCTTGATTATCTTTATCCTTAACCCAAAATTTCAAATTATGTTTGTCACCTGTTCTAGTTATGGCTACATACAGCTGTCCATGTGAAAAGCCATATCTAGTAAGTAATCACAATCAGTCGTTCAATTCCACTAAACAGCAGTTAAGAACAATCTCAATAGATATCTCAATACACACGCAATCAGCGCATATACCTTATTTATTTAGATAACAATGTAATCCTTGTTTGGTTGGTTACCCTATAATTGGATTGACGCGAATTAAAAATAAACAGCACAAAAAAATTCATAATATCTGTTCTATTCAGATAATGCGAAGTCACAGCGCAAGCAACTTCCTTTAATATGCAGAAAGACTTCGATAAGACAACGAAGGCACGTTAAAACATCGTCGAATTATTTCAAACATTAGCATGTTTTAAAATACGTAATTTACCGCATTTATCCATCCAATTTACGTAAATGAATATAGGTTTATATTAGCATATATGGCTTGAAACAACAGTGCCCGTTTCCAAGGCGATCATTGATGAAAATGAACGATTTTTCTTGCATCGGCGAATTTAAACATAAAATTTGCTAAAGTTTTACCTTTAGGTGAGAAAAGACGAACAAAATTAAACGACCCGTTTACTTTTCTTTAAAATGGTCCTAATTTGAAGGTCATAGGTCAATTCTTTTTTATTTTAATTTCCAAAATAGTAAAACCCTGCACGTCGAAAATTAAATTTTAGCGTGTAGACTTATGGGCCGAGATATGAGATTCATATGGAATGTAAAACATCTCCTGGCGTCGAACCCTGGACTTATTTGAAATTTTTTGATATCATTCGCTTTTTGAACGTATTCATAGCAATCCTACCGAATTTGGCTGGACTGGCTGAAGAATTGGCCGAGATATGTTGAGATATTTATAACTAACTGATGAGGCTGCATGGAGGCACACCGACAAAGATATTAAGCGTTTTCTTATAGTAGAATATATATATAAACAAGGAGCAGTACGGAATTAAATAAAGTCGGCATTCACTTGTATTTTTCAAATTATTTACACGTGTTCAGTATAAATGGACATTTATAAAGATCTAAATGTACGACCTTTCGTGTATTTATTTTTTCACTTATATCGGGACTAGCTGCCCGTACAGCTCCGAAATCGGAGCTCTGTAGGAGTATTACGTTAAGAAGGCCCTCCGACCAACCCAAACGTTTTTTATATCATTCTTCCAACCCAACCAAACGATATTTTTTAAACCCTTCATCCAACCAACCCAACGATATTTTTGAAATGCTTCTTTCAACCAACACGCTATGGACATAGAATCAGAGACATGAACGCAAACTGCAGTAAGCATATGCTATGCATTGAGCAAAGGTACGGAGTGTATATCTCAGGCGCTCAACCGGGGGAAGGGGGGCTGACGGGCTTAGCCCTCCCCCCCAAAACGCTAAATTTTTTCCGAATACTTGGCGGAATATTTTTATTAGAATTGAGTCCTCCCTCCCCCCCCCCCCCCCCCCCCCCCCCAAGAGAAAATCCTACGAAGGCACCAAAGACTGGTTAGTGGAGGAATAAATGGGCAAGCAAAGAAGTATCGTTTATAACTAATTCCTTATGATATGGCACAACAGGCATTTTGTATTGATAAATGTAAACCAGATTCGTGGTACTATTTCCGTTAATAAACAAAAAATATACAATGTCATAATTTTACTTACGAAATAGGTAGGGTTTCAATATTCAAATTCAACTGCTTTGGTCAATACATATTTACGTCGCTGTCTCTTCCGCGGTCTGACTTGAAGCCCTATTTAAACTACCCGCGTGCTCTCCTCGCGCCCCGCGCATTACCTTCCCCTCCATTTCCCTTCAAGCCTCAGTATTCAAATTGAACTGTTCTGACCAATACTTTTACTTATATAAGAACTAATTACGTCGCTGCCGCCGCAGCGCACCAAGACTCGAAGCCCTATTCCATGTACCCGCAGACGCTCTTTGCGTCCCGCGCATTACCTACCCCTCCACTTCCCCTCATGCATTGCTGAGTAAAATTGAAGGGAAAGATTTTCAATTACTAAATTGGTACGGTTTCAATGTTCAAATTGAACTATTTTGGCCAAAACTTTTACTTATATAATAATCATTTAAGTCGCTGCCGCCGCCACGAACTAAGGCACGGAGCCATATTCCAGGTACCTGCAGGCCCTCTTTGCGCCCCACATATTACCATCTCCTCCACTTCCACTCATGTCAGGCGTGCCTGAATGAAAGTTGCGGGGAAGCTTCGCTTCGGGTTGTGACTGACACTGGCATTGCCCTTAATTAATATACCTATACGTTGATATTTGACGATATGAGATCATGGGCGTAACCACGCAAGTCAAGTTTTTGGGACCCCATTTATAAAAATTATATTAAATTAATATACCGTTTTGATATTTTACGTTTTAATTCCAAAAGACTTCAATAATTCTAACATTATAAGGAAAGGACAAAACAACTTTAAACACTTGAGATGGGTATTTTAGTCTTCGTTTCGAACGATGAAATCTTTCATTCCAATAAGGATATTACTACCTCGAATACCTTACGGCAGATTACGGGAGAAATTCTAAGTATTTTTAAGGGGCCCCAAATATCTTGGGGCTCCCACACATTGCGTGGGTCTGCGCTCCCCAAGTTACGCGCCTGTATGAGATGCATTATCAGAAGGATAAAGTCTATGAAAAACTATAGTAAGTTTTTAATTCTGAACCTAGAATCTAATATGTTATAGAAGAAATTCAGGTGATGTCATGTTTTTTTTATTTTTAAAGAAAATTTGAGTTAGAGCGTAAGCATCCATCAATAATTATTTAAAAACGAAAAATTATGTACTTGTCTTAGGTATTTCTAATAACTACAACAAGGTTATGATGTGCATTTCGGATTCGATGAAGCTGTCCTCATTGATGATTCATCAGAACTGTAGATATAAAAAAAACCATCTTATTACTTTTAGAGATATATAAGAAAAGTATTTATTCTTTTAATTTTAGATATTTAATTGCTTTTTTATGCATTTTTATTGCCATAAGAAAATTGAATGAAAATTAGTTAATTACACAGTTGATGTATTTTTATTCCGTATATTCGTAAAGTTATTTGAACATAAATTTTCTGTTAAGTCTAGTTTTTACCTAAATATCTTAAATTCGAACACCTATTAAAATTGTTAAAAATCGAAAAGTATCTAATTTGTATTACCAAATTAATAGCGGAAAATAGTTTACTAAAGCATTATATGATGATAAATGAAACAAATTTCTCACTTAGTAAAAACGATTAAAATATTTTTCAAGATTGCTCAATTATTCCCACTTATTTCAGTAAAATTAATAATATAACGTTTCGTCAATGCCTTCCGAATGAAACAGTCGTTTTGTGTGCCACTCATCCACTCTATTTATCTTTTTGGCCGTGCCTTCTCTCGCTCTCACTCATATAAAAATGAAACCCGCAAATAATTTCCTCTCTTTAGTTATTCCGTGATTTCAAAAGTTGTAAAAATTTATATTTGCTGGTCAGATAATTTTGTTTAAATATGGAGGAGAGGGGGGAGAGACTGGTGAGAAGGGGGGAGGGGGAGAGAGAGAGAGAGAGCGAACGACCTGTTGGGGGAAGCAGGAAAATTAATGGAGCGAGATATTGAGATATTCGAACGAAGTGGAAAAAGTTTCGATTTTGAAATGGGAGGTTACCTCATTTGGCGAGAGTCGGGGAGCGGTCGGAGAGGCTGCCGCGGTATGAGACGGGACGGGATTAAAGGATTGGAGAGGACAGGAAATATGAGGAATTCGGATGAGGAGGAGAAATAGGGGAGGTCTGATGGTTAGGGGAAGACAATGGAAGGCTTGGCGAATGGGTGGATGGATGCGTGGACGGAGGAGAGCACGAATGGGGAGAACGCGAAGGGTATTGCTAAAGAGGAGTATTTGGGGAAAAAGGAGAGAAGCTAAAGCAGACAGAGAAAGGTGAGGAGGGAAAGAGAGATGAGCAGGAAGGAATGGTAATTAGGTATATATGTATATGTATATATATATATATATATATATATAGGGAACGGTTCGGTTCAGAATGGAAGGAAGGAAAGGAGGGAGAAGGCTGAGAGGATTAAGAGATAGGAGAAGAGGCTGGGAGGTGGTGGATGGATTTAGCGGCAGGCGGTATTTCCGGTGGTCAGGAGGTGAGCATGATTTAGGGCATATTGGGATCGGAGCGGGCCATGGAGCCTTCCCTATTATTAGTTTTTCATTAAACATCCGCGGAATGACGAACGCCCCGCGAACTGAATGAGCAAGGGCGGTGGGCGGGAGGAAGGCAAACAGCTCATTCACGCGCGGGGGTTGCTCGAAAAGGGGAATGGGGCGAGGGTGGAATAAGGCCAGTGGGTAGGACCGTGAATGCGTGCATATTGGATCGGGATGTTTATTACTGGTGGATGGAACTCGGACTCTTTCGAGATTGATAATAGCGCAATGGAATCGATCATTCCATCCACTCGCTTCAGCCGCTCTCTCTCTCTCTCTCTCCTTCGCTTTCTCCTTTCACCCGCTTCCTTTCATTCCTCCCCCACCCGCCTCCCCCATTCCAACTCCGTCTCTCTCTCTCTCACACACACACACAGACTCCACTCATTTCTTATTCCTGTCGCCTATATCCCTCCCACTTTTCCATCGCTCATTCTCTCCTCATCCATTTATCACACCACTCGTTCACTCCCCATTTCCTCCTCTTTCCCTCCTTCTTCCCCCTCTTGCCTCTTCCCATTACTCTTCACGCAATTTTAACCACATACCCTTTCCGTTGCCATAACAACCACTCTCTTTCCCCCAATTCACTCCGAAGCAACTTTCTTCCCTTTCGTTCTTGCAGAATACGTTCACGAAATTAATCGCTGCGTCTATATCGGAACAAGTTCACTTTTTTTTGGATAATTATCGCGTAAGTATGTTTAACTTTATTATTACCTTGAAGAATGTATTGTTCATTACAACTTTCTATTATTTTGCTGTCGAAATTCAAGTTAACACGAAATATGAAAGAAAAATTGAGTTATAATAGTTTTTTTTTGCAGTAAGCGCCAGTATTCATAAAAATACTTCATTCTTATTCATGAAGTGTATGTTTAAAAAAGTGTTGTATGTTTCTGGTTGCTGCATTTATGAAGTGTTTCATATTTGTAATATTTTGTGAATACGTTCCTCTTGGTTATAATATTTGCTATAATAGGACTGTCTGAGCAATTATATGTTTACAGTAAAACCTCATAGCGAAAATTTATCAAATTTAAATCAATACTCGTTCTAACGAGTACTCGTAATCTAAAAAAGGTTAAAATTCATCTTGAGGTGATGGCGATTTCACTAAAGTCAAGTTCCCTCTTCTATTGGACTTACACAGTGTGCGTATATGTGCATATATGACCAATTAACATTATGTCCAAATCCTTTTGTGCAACAGAAACATCCGGAAAAAATCATCGAAGCTAAAGTTTTGGTCAGCAAGTTCCTTAATGACTTCGACCTGAACTCTTACGCAAATCAATGTCCGGAAACGCGATCTTGAAATTAATTCTACCGCGACAAGCGTGCGGCTTCCATGAAGCTCGCGAGAATGTTTCGGAGAAATTACTCTCACGTCTCCTAGTAATTGACCCAGCGTCAAGGAATCGAGATGGCTTCGACCCCTCCCGCCTTCCGCCAATAACGACGATCCATGTGATGGGATGAGAAAAAGAAAAGAGGCGCCCTTATTCTACGTTGCTGGAGGAATATCGCGTGTCTGCACAATGTTAGGAGCGAGGCGGCGCTGGCAGCGGCGCCAATGAATCTTAATCCCACGGAGTAGATGGCAGGCCTTAATAATGCCGCGGCACGCGAGAAATTCCTTCGAATCATGTCCCAGTCACTCAGACGGAAGGGGCCGCGAGGGACAGCCACATTCAGGGTACTTCCAAGGAGATAGGGCAGAGAATGAGGTAGGGAAGAGAATGGGGGAGACGGATGGAGAGAATGGAAGAAGGAAAGAGAAGAGAAGGGAAAATACAGAGGAAGGACGGAATAAGGTGAAGAAGATAAAGGTGGAGTTCGGCGGAGGAAGAAAGTGATGGGATAAATCAGACGTTAGAAAAGGACGAGAAATATGGTGAAGGGCTATTGGGAGTCGTGAAAGGAGTGGCAAAAAGGGACAAGGGATGGGCGCAGGGAAATTAGTGAAATGGAAGAAAGAAGGTGAAAAAGTTAAGATATTTTTATGAACGGTCGTTTGAGTATAAATAATTAATAAAAAGAATAAGATAACGATATTACAATTATTATAAGCGAGATAATAAGAGTATTGAACGATCGCGAAAACCTGACTTTTGACAAAAATAAGATATTTTCATTGTCATCGATTATTCTTTTATCTCAATTTTGAGTTTCAAACAAAGATGCACCTCGCCATTTTTGAGGCAGCGTTCCGAGAGGTACCCGGGAACCTCAAAACATGTAATGACACAAGTTAGGAAAGTGTACAGCGTACCGTGCAATGGAGTATTTGAAAGGAATTATATACGTGTACGTAAGTGAAATAGCGTTTTAGTTCCTTTCTTCGTCATAAAAATTCCATTTTCTTCCTGTTTAAAAATATTTCATGGGCATGTAAGGAAATTAAACGTTTGTTTGTGAGATTATGTTAGCAACAACGAAGAAGTAACCATGCAAGGTATTTTCTAAGTTCAACTGGAATGAAGACATTCTTGTTGTATTTTCTCGATAACGGCCACTTCTACGATAAAAATGTATAGGAAAGGAAATACACTTCTTTACTAGTTCTACAGCATTTATTTGAAATATATTTTGATATGACTAATATTTTACGAGATATGACGAAAATTTAATATTTTATCACCGGTAAAGTGATACCCCTGATTGGCGTACGTGATTCATTTTTGCGATTTTCTTATTATCTTTGATTGTAAGTCCTTAATATCAAATTTCATGAAAATCTGTTCCGTGGAAACCGAGAACGAACATGCGGGCGGACGGACAGACATACATACAGACGGACGGACGGACCGACGATAATAGGCGCTAACGCTGGAAGCAAAAAGCGCCTAAAATGGGTTTCGAATCTCGTATCCCGAATGTTTTTTTACCGTTTTGACGATTGTAGGGCATAGAAAAAGTAGAGAGAATAGGAAAATAATAGAAAAATAGCAAGTATAGAAAAGGAAAAACAAGAAAAACTAGAGAGACATTCTTCTTGATGTAGCAGGCAAACTTATGATCCTGTGGTTGAAGATATTTGGGGTATTAGTTTGGGGTGGAGGAAAATGGCTCTAAAAACGCTATAATTTTAAGTTGCTCTGGATTTTTATATTTTTAATGAATAACTACATAGGCAGATATCGCGGAATCGATGCTTCTCTTGAAGTTAATGCCTTTTCAAAGAACGAATAAACCTCCATTACTTTCCCATTTAGTTTGTTTGCATCATCCGCTAATAATTACGCAGTAAATTGTGGTTTTTAGGCTCTATATATTTATCTTCGCGCGATCGTGGGCAAAAATATTATTTTCGTAGATTTTCTTCCAAATCTTTCCTCGTTCTCTACAGAAGATAGATCCATGTAAGTAAACGGGATTAAAATTTCCATCTAATTCCTATGATATCTTATAAGGCTCCTCCTGGATTTGTGAAGGCGTAAGAGCGAAAATGGTGTCGTGAAAAGGCAAACCTAATTTCATCTCGAGTCTCCATAAATAAGCAAAACCGAGTATGGCGATTTCACGAATTTCAAGATAGTATTTGATGTCAGTTAAAGAGATTGATCTCAATTTGTGTAAAAAATGTTGATTTGTGAATGGAATACTTAGTGGCTCGAAATTTAGCATCCTGTATGATTTACTAAAATCCATAATATATGGAAATTATTTTGAAAGGCACAAATACAGCATTCAAAGCTGTTTTTTACTTGTATGTAAGCGTTTGCAAATAAGTTCTCGCTCATGGGTAAAGTTGTTGTTTCTATTTTATTTAATTAATATATTGTTAAATTATCTATGGATTTAATTTTTGGTGGCTTTGTTTCCATGTTGTTAATTTAAATGAAGAGCATAAAAGACCAAATACTCTGGAATACCATGATGCGTCACCTCTTTAAGCTAATTCAATCAATACATATCACTGAATTAGCTTAAAGGGTTGATTGTTAGAACCCTATCATCATCAGTCATTGTCGATTTCAACCATGTCATACCTTGATTCATAGTGTCTTCTTTGTGATACCATTATGTCATAACAATAATTTTCTAAATTGAAAACCTTAAACTGACTTCTCCTCTTAGCGGAATTATATTCAAATTTATCGATCAAATTAAACTGATTACGACTCATATGAAAGGAATTTTCTTTTAAATAGCGAATTTTTATGCACTAATTCTTGGTAGTAAAGTGATCTTTCAGCCATGACATATACGTAGTACGGAATGGTTATTTAGACTGACTTAAAGAACGTTTTGTTTAGTCGGTTGCCCTATACATAGATGCACTTATACCTTGTATTTCTTTGATTTTTTACATGTAAAATACAATAAATCGACATTTTAATCAGATGATTTATTTTTTACATTTTCAATAATAAAAGAATCACATATTTCAGTATTTTTATTAGATGTAGTAACACTGTTTTGGATCGGTTTGTAAACAAATAGCTTTTCAAATTTTTTATTTTTTTAACGGCGTAGTGTCAACGTCATGCGTAGAGGATCTTTCCAATCACGTACTGATGTAATGGAAATTAAAGTCGAGAGCCTCTTTAGAACATTACGTGGAAATTCCATCCTCAGGGCCATCGATCCTGATCTCTCTCGCTAAGTCAGGAGAGAGAGGGTCATAATGCTCCCAAGACCTTACAGATAAGATTATATAGGCTTCGTATTCTCCTTTAAATGCACATTTCATCGTTTCGTTAATCTCTGTTGTTAGGGAAAATGGAGGGAAACGGAAACGATGCCTATCAAAATTTCATGCGTCTGATGAGATATTATTATTCCTCCGGGGCTCTTTCTTCCCGCTTCCCTTTTTAAAGATTGAGAGCCAAACAAACTGTTAAATGGCTTAAAGACCTTTTATGGCGCAAACGCATAAATTGGTCTCCCTTTTTCCTTTCTCTGTCTTGCCCTTTTTAAACCACCAGACCAGCCCTCCGTCCCAGTGATTCCGTTTTAAAGATCCTCGCCATGCACCCCTCTCGCCTCGCCTCCCTTTCCTCGCCATGCACCCCTCTCGCCTCGCCTCACCAACATCCCATTCCTTACCTCTCCCTTCATCGTTCTCCACCGCCTCCGCAGCCGCCTACCCCTGTTTATTTCGCCTGCGCTTTATCCTCTCGAGCCCTTCCATTCCATTCACAGCCTCTTTCCTCCCTTTCCCAACGTCTTCACGGGAATTTAATGTTTTTAATATTTTTATTTTTAAATAAACGGTCTTAGAACATAGAAATGCGAGGACAATTTAGAAATTGCGATGCCATGAAAAACATAAATATGTTTCACCATTTCTATTATATATCTGGACATCATTCAACACAGTGGCACAATATGCTGTTTAGCATATTTATTTCGATAAGTAAGAACACATTTACTAACCGTTAAACGTGCAGAAATTTATTTGAGGGGAGTTTTGTCGTGCTATAGTCATTGCAAGAACAAGTCTCGGGTTCTAACAACTTTTAAAGCTTTTATGGAAAAAACCGCGTTGATTCGGAATCACTTATCCTAGGGATAAAATGCAGTAAATATTTAATTTCATAACTTAATTTAAAATAATTACGATTTGACACATAGGTTTTAATGTACATTTGATATAACAACATAAAGTCTATATTAATATTTTGTCGGCAGGATTTCATTACTCTAACGAGCGGTTTCATTACTTATGATAAAGTAATTCTTTTCAAAAAGAGAGCACGCTTAATAGATGGACATTTATTTCTCTGGCAGTAGTGACTAACGAAAGCAGTATTCAGCGAATAATGCTCGAAACACCAAACATTTTCAAATATGCGCAAGCCAGGAGGACGGTCCCATTCAGGAGCGAGAGGTCGGAGGAGGAGATGCCAGGAAAAAAGGGATGAAGATGTGAGGGAAAATAAGGAGGAAAGGATGGAGAGAGAGAGCGCTCCTGTAGATCTTCCGACCCGGTTGAGTAGCCACTTCCCTCAGCCCCCTCATCCCTTTTGCAGTCTCTCTCTCTCTCGCCTTTCCTCCGCGCCCTTCCCTCCCACGTCTTCTCCTTTCTCTCACCCTTCCGGCATCCTTTCTCTCGCCCGAGGGGCTCGCTTCCCTTCGTCCTGCACCTCCTGCCCTCGAGATCTCCTGGAAGAAGCCGACCCTCCACGCCGCGGCATAAATATCGCAAGGGCCGCATATTCGGGAGGGACCGAGACCCGGGTCGCCCGGGACCCTCTTTATCACACTCCTGCGGGAAAGAAACCTCCCAACAGCCCTTTAAACCCCTTTTCCCCGACATTAGCATCCCCATCTCACCCTTGCTAGCTCTTTTCTATTCCCTCTCCCTCTTCCCCCGAATTCAACTCATTCATTCCCGCCACCCACAACATTGCCCTACCCACCGCCGCCCAAGTTTCTATCATATTCACTCACTCATGTAACGGACGAGTTATTACGTCCTATTCTGTGTTGCAGATACGATACATCTTTACCGTAATGCGTGCCATACGTTCGTTGTAAGATTCCATCAAATTCCTCGGAATTCATTTCTCACCCTCTATATATATTACCATCGTTCTGACTCATTTCTCTCTTTCCCTCCCGTTTTCCACGCACTACTGCGGCTTTTCCCTTTCCTTTACTCTATTCTCCTCATCCATCTCATCATTTTGCTCTTATGAAGGAGAGAGAGAATTTGGAATGAGTAGAGGGAGCAAAGGTAGAGGAAAGAGGAGAATCAGAGGAGGAAAATTTAAAAGGGAAGAAAACAATTATCCATGTATGTCTTACCTATCTTTTCTTTATCACTCTCTCTCTCTCTCTTAATCGTTACACCATTTTCTACAACGTCTTTTCATCCGCATTTGTCTCTTTAATCATTTTATCTCCTCCCTTGTCTCTATTAACCCCCTGCATTTTCGCGCTCATTTCCTTCATGATTCCGTCGACGGCCTCCGTGGTCACGACCACATCTCAGTGACCTCTGAGAAGAACGCCACCCCCGTCTCGAACCGTCCATCCGCCTTCTCATACTTCCACGACCGTCCTTATGAAAGGCAGTGCGGTTATTCTTTCACTGCTTGCCACTATGCGGCACCATAGCTCAACCCACCTTATAGGAATTCCAGCGTGGAGAGGCCAAAGTGTGAGGAAGGGAGAGGAAGAGAGAAAGGAGAAAGTGAGTCGCCCCTTATAGAAAAGGAGGGAGAAAGAGAGAGAGAGATGCCCTCTCATCCGCACCTGTTTCCATGTTCCCACTCTTGAACACCTTTTTTCAGTCCCACTCCTTCCTTTCCTCCGCTATTCCACTCCACGTAATGGGTAGCCGGTTCAACCCTCTTCCCGCAGGCCCCCTCGTCCCCCTCCCCCCCACTCCTACCCCCTCCCCCACACTTTTCACTTCCCCTCCTCACGCCGCCGCTCTGCCGAACTCTGGGCCCCCTGGCGATTCCATCCCTTTCCCCCTCTCTCCCCTTTAACTAGCGTACATTCCTCTTCTTTACATCCTTACCATTCCCATTATTTCCGTTTTCCTTTCTCCCCCCTCCCACCCAACGCCATGTAGCACACTTTCAACGCCTTCTCCTTCAGTGCCCTTCCCTATTTCTCTTTCTTCCTCAGATTGAAGACATTTCACTTTAAGATCCGAAAAGTGCCCCCTCACTATATCTGCACTCACCCTTTCCGCGGTTGCCACATCTCACACGTTTCCTGGCCATAAACCTAGGATAAAAACATGCGGAGTTCCAATCCCACCACATGATTATTTTATCACGAAATCAATTTTTTAAAATATTATTTGTAGGATTTTAAAAGAAAGATTGTGCATTGTGTTAGTTAAAATCAGACTAGAATGCTTCAAATGCTAAGTACTCTGAACTAGCATGGCGCACAAGTTTTTCGTTTTTCGTCAGATATTAGAGTTTGATAGAATCAAGAAGCTAAAATTTCTCTTTATTAATTCGCTTTCTCTAATTTTCTTCCTGAATGCAATCCGTCATGCTAACCCTCTTCCTCCGTTACATAATGTACGTCATACAAATTCCTCCCTAGTCACCTCTCCTCAAGAACCATTCCTAAACACTTAATGCTGTTTCTCTTTCTTACGGTTTATATCGCTTCCTCTTATTCCATTCGAACGCTCATTTTCTCTCTTTCTCCTCACTTAAATACCGATAATATTAATTTACACATTATATACATTACTTTCATTATAAACATTGAATAACAGTTCTTCATTTACATCGTCTCTTCTCTCCTGTTTAATTACAAGAGGTCCCTAGAACTCGTTTTGAATACATTATCGATGATGTCTGTATCATACAGACTGTATGTGTGTGTCTGTGTATATTTGATAGGAATTTTATGGGCGCTCCAACTCAAAAAATAATAATCAGATCAGCACAACACATTATAATTATGATTATTATTAGCAAATGAAGATTTGAAAAGGTTTTGGCTGAAACTGATCCAATGGAAGTGGATGTTTATTCTGGTCGTTTTTCCGTTTTTACTTTCTCCATATACGTAGTATAGATAAAGTGTTGCATTCATGAAAAAAATCAAATTCGAGATTTCAACGGAAATACACGTTTTGAGGCCCCTAGGAAACGTTTTGACTATTTTCTCGATGTTGTCTATGTGTATGTGATAGGAATTTTTCGAAAAACTGATAGTTTATTAGATATCTTCATCCCTATTTAGACTATTTTCGGAATGATGTGTGTGTATGTGATTGCGGGCGCTCTAACTCGAAAAGTACTTGTCATATTAATACCAAATTTCATATATAACACTTAAGCATGAGCACAAAGAACTGATTAGTTTTTGGACAATACCGGTTAACCGGAAGTCGAGGTTTATTCGAAACATGCTTCGGTTTTTGCGATATTATTGTATACATTGACCATTACAAAAAATGTAGAAAATGTAATTTCGTACATCTTTTATTTCAAACAATTTTCCATAGCAGTTATTTTTTAGGAATTATTTATAAATAATCGGTACTTTCGGTTTCCGTCAAATATCTCCTTAAAAACGTGGTTATTGGTAATCTTCGTGAAGACCAAAGTTGTAGAGAATAATATTTCTTCCAAGTTTTGTTTGAATCAAATTTTCATAGAACCATCCATTTCGGAGATATTTAACCTTTTCGTAATTTCCTGTATACAGCGCCACCACCATGTAGCGGTGAATTCTAAAACATATTCAAAATATACGTAATTTACGGCAATAAGGACGACTGTATTCTTTTGCAATACGAAATAATAATTTTGCCTTATAATGCTATTCATAATAATTTAAATATCTATACCCCAAATATGGAGAAAGTCATATGTTGGCCACATCAGATTTCCTTTTAATATATCTCCTTTAAAACTCCATTATTGTACATAATTGTTATTATAAAAATTGTAGATAATGTAATTTACTACAAGTTTTATTTGTCACAGTATTTCATAAAACTGATAGTTTAAGAGATAAATTGATTTTTATTCTAAACTTTTGTTAAATTCGTCGCTATGTGATATCTTTGTTTCCGCTGCTATGATATAATTTTCTAATTGCTGATAGCGTTGCGCACGCTGCCAAAATTTATTTTAATTGCGCATCGAAATTTTGTTACTCATATAAAAATATTAACAATTTTCATGTCTTATTTTTTAAATAAAGACTATTGGGAATATTTAAAAATTATTCTCGAGTATAATGGCTGATAAATATTTCTTGCCGGGAGCAATCATATTCATTACTCTGTATGGAGAAAGTCATGTGTTGGCCACATCAGATTTTTCATAATACTATACACCTCCGAAAACTACAAAATTTTCTATTTTTTAATGTGACCTTCTACTAACTATTAAATGGTTATCAAATTGATTTTCTCCGCATTTTTTTAAAGCTGAGACTTACACGAAGGGTCATTTTTTCGGACATAGCCATAAATTTGAGATTTATGATGAATTTTGGTTACGACTACATTTGGGTGTTAGAAAATGAAACGTGGGTACGCCTTTAAAGGGAATAGAGCGAATGAGGAGGTGACTCTAAACGAGAGAGAAAGAGATGAAAGTCAAGAGGAAGGAGAAAGAGGGAGAGAGATATAGAGGGAAGGAGAGAGATGGAGAGGAGACAGAGAGCGAGCGAGAGTGGAATTTTCGAGAGATTTTTTTTCAGCCGAGCATGTCGCTTGGGTTCGTAACGGAGAGAGAGAGAGAGAGAAAGAGACTTGGAACGGAATGGGGGACGTGGGACATTTGATAACAGATGCAGCCGAAGAATAACGGACGAGCTGCCATAGCAGCTGACGGTTTTCGGTGTATCATGCTCTTTAATAAATTCGCGCCATCTTTCTTCTCAATGGGGCTCTACGATGATTTTTCAAAATGTCGAAACAACGCGACATGAAGTAGGATATAAGGGACTGTTTACGCTTCCACGGGACTGAAAAAAAATCAACGGATAGATATACATCAAGAGTCAGAGAAAGTAAAGGCGGTTCATATTTTTTTATAAGAAAACTATTGATACTATTCTAATTAAATGTTTTTCAGCGTATGTCATTAGAAATCTCTATGACCCCCGATGAGAATTTTAATTCAGTATGGCCCAGCGATGACAAACTCTTCTTTAAATTAAGTGAATTTTCCAATCATAACAGGCATTTAGCTTTATAGATAACGATTATGCCAACAGATAAAACTCTAAACACTGCTATTTAAACCCTCTATTGCTCAGTATCATCATCATAATCGTGAAATTTTACCCTTTAACCTTTAAAGTAACCACCTGGAACACCAAAGGTGGAACAGTCTCTGCACCACCGGATACAACGTTTGAGTAGTGACCTTTTGTGAACCATTACGAAAGTTCATCCAAATTTAAGGCAGATCGCATGGATGTCGTCACCTCGTGACCATTATCTATCAAAGTAACTCAGTGACTCGGAGGTGCATTAGTCTTATCGCATCAACACGATTATCTGGAAAATTCTACATGAATAAACAACTTTAATATGAAAAATATGATTACAAATGTTGGAGAAACTGCACAATTTCCCAACGATGTTCTGAATAGCTCCAGCAACCATAATAATTAAAACTATTTGAGTAATGAATTGAATTTCAGCCTTAAGGCCAGCTCGGTAATATTATTTTAGAAATTTCCATCTTCGATTTCAATTCCATCGACTTAGGCCTCTTCTAGTCTGTCTGCCCACTGTTACGGTTCTGCACTACCCCTTGCTACGGATTTTTTCTTTTCTTCTTATGTTAATTTTCTCTTCACCATTTCCAATTCATTTTATCTTTATTCTCACAGTCTCTCCGGGCGATAAAGCTGTCGAGACGATTCTTCTACGACATATAAAAGGCTATCTCTTTTTCGAAGCCGGTCGGAGGAAAATAAGTGGTCATCAAGCCTCTTCTCGATGTGTAGGTGGTCGAATTATTACACATATTACTAAATAAGAGTATGACGACCTTTTTGAGGAGATAATTCCACATAATCTAATAAAAATTTCATTGGATATGTTTTATTCGTAAATAAAACACATTTAATTTGAAGACAGTGCATGGGGAAATGTTCAACATATCTATGTATAAAATTACGCCAAAACTGGCCTAGATTATTGCGTCGATTGCTATCAGAAGCATTTTAGAGGTATATTTGTCTATATATTAAGTGGTTGATTTGAAAACATCCTCTGTCGAGAGGAAATTTCTCATCGTCATAAACGCCGTCCACGAATTTTATGCTAACATTATTTCTCGCTAAATTTTACATTATCTAGACTTATAGACTATTCCACCATCTGCATGTTTCGAACTCTTGGATGTGACTTCACTACGTTGGTTATTTAAAAAAGGACACGAGACGCAAACACTTTTAGAGAGAAATGGGAGTGAAACTGAGAATCATCGGCCATATATGGGAGTTGAGGACAAAAAGAAAAAGGCAGAATATGGTGCAGTTTGGGGATATGGGAGAAAGGAAAAACTAAGAAGAGATATAGCAGTGGAAGTGGTGAATATGACTTCTGAGATATAGAAAGGGTCAGATGGTATGGACACGCTAAAAGATTGTTCAGGGTGAATGGCGTGGAGAAGTGAGAGTGAGGAGACCGCTGGGGAGATCTAGGTGTAAATGGGAACATCGGATGAGAAGGAAAAAGCGGGAGGATGATGAGGTGAGAAGATTTTGAACGGAGGGAGTGGTAGGACGGAGAAATAAAATAATGGGAAAAGAAAGAAAGAGAAGAAGTTTACAATTCATGCAAGTACGAGATAAGTAAGTAAGTATATACGAGTGAGTATGTATAGGTCGATGGAGAAGAATATGAAGAAGATAAGTAGGAATCGGAATGGAAAAGGACCTGTTGAACCATGAGTCTGATGAAGCTTTTATGATTTAGGAAAGTGAATAAAACTGTGCAAGAGAGAAAAAGTGGACGTTACTGAGGGGAGCAGAGTTGGAAGAGGAACAATTTTGCAAGTGGTAGAGATATGAATTTAGAGCAGATTAAAAAATACATCCCGAACTAAAAAAAGTAAAATCTTCCTTTTATTTGCTGTGCTTAAGAGTTGGGGCTTTTATAGAAGTATGAATTCAATTGAAATTATTTAATTTGCGAAAGATTATTTTGAACAGTTATCACCTAGCTTTCTAAACTATTTCAGGTTATCTTTTCATTTGGTATTTATGCTTTTAAAAGTTAAATATGCTGCCCAAAAGTATCGGCGTTTCTCAATTCGTTGGAATTATTTCTTAAATAATTAATTTTAAGTGGATACTCACAAGATACTAAAGGCGTTGGTGAATTTCTTTCGTGTGGTAATGTTTTCATAAAGAAGACGAGTACCAAAAGTTCTAAGAGGCAATTTTTACGGATCGCCATTAAAGTCAATTACGTTGTAGTTGTATTGAGCATCTTGAGAGAATAGCTGCTTAACTTATTTCAGGCGGGAGTGGTTAATTTTATTTTTATATCCTAGCCAAGTAATGAGAATTTTATTATATCTTAGTGAGAATGACGAGGAAAATTTTTGAAATCTTAAATGTTATTTCTAGCCATAATAAACGAATCGACTAAAAAATACCAATAATTTCTGATTTTCGTCTTATTTAGTCACTTTCATGATTATCTTTTTTAATTATTTCCATATAGATAATGGGTGATTCAACATTTCTTTGTGAGTTCTTTCTTCCAAAATCCACTAAATTTCCTCCATTGACATTCACCTCCCTCCCGTTAACTTTCATGTTTTAATCCACGCCTCCTAAAACAGAGATTTCCATATTCTTTGCGGCCAGTCTCATTTGCGAATAAGTGGATGACTTTAATGGATGATCGAAGAGACTATAACTTTAAAGAGGGTTTGATATGATTAAAAATGCTCCTCTTTCGCAGTATGATTGATAGTAGTGGCGAAAATTGACAAGAAATCAAATTATTCTTTTTAATTTTCTATGTATCATTCCAGTAAAACTCATAAAATAGTATTTTTATCATAAATAAGGTTTATCTTATCTTTAGCTCTCTTGCTGCTAAACTGATAGTAAACCCTCTCGGAATACGGTGAATGATGCATCTATATACCACAAGCTTAGCTCGACAATTAATCGCAAGTAGCGAGTACATCTCGGAAGTTTCGTGTAACTCAGTATGACATTATCTCATATCCACTGACATGCGTTCGTAGACCTATGCGTGCATTCCGAGCCCATTGGCATCGCTGCATTTAAAGACGGATGGCGTATCGATTATTCAATCCGACGTTCACTTCCGAAGCGTTATCCCATTTTACTTCAAAAGGGCAGCAGTGCATCGGAGTTACGCCAGAATGTACCATATCGCAGGATTACTCGTGTAAACGGACTTTTTTTCGACGACTTTTCGTGCGCCTCTGGAGGGATGCTCACAAACAACTGTCGTACCTTTGTCTAATCGCTTTGTCCCACTTAAAAATATCTAGGTCGTCAGACATTTTGTCACTGTTGTGAAGCGAAGTGTGCAGTGACTGGTAGACTCTAATGAGCGGAGAGAAAACTTTTATGGCTCCTGCATTAAATTACTTAGTGCCAAGCGTGGACAATGCGGATATGTTTTGAAGAAGCGGGATGGGACTTATATTCGTTTCGTAAAGGACATTGAATTCAGGAAGCCTGGTGAAAAAGTAAATCATTTTTTTATGAAAGTATATTTTTAACTTTAGATATCTACTCGTTCTTTTTTTACAAAAATCACTGTGGTATTAAAATGATTCAAGCTAAACTGTTTTTTAAGTTATTAAACTATTTTTATTAGGTCAAGAAATAATTTCTATTTATTTTCATAATTAAAATGTACACATTCCTTATAAATCCATTATTATAATTTTTATCTATCAGTGAAATGTAGTTAAGTATTTTGTGCGCAAATGTCGTTCCAATGAATAATTGAGAGTATGGAAGTGGAATAAAATGATTGTTAACTCTGATTCAACTTGTCACGCCCAAAACCGAAGCCTTTACTTTGTTTTACAGAAATGGTAATTATTAACGGTAGTTTGCTGACATATACCGAGAGCCAGATATTTATAAAAGTTGGAAGAAAATGAGAAATAATCAACCAAAATGACTGCCACACGATTTTAAAACATATATTACTTAGAAAAAAACTATTTTTCGATTTATCAACATTTGTCAGAGGAGAGTAGCATGAAACATCCTTGAAAAGGGGTGACAAAGGACACTGGTTGCGTATGCATTCAATAAAAGTCAGAAGCTCATTGTAAATTACGTAAAGAATAGATCTTTTAACTTGTGGAATATAGTAAGAAGATCAAGAGCAGCAAGTAATGTGTTTACGCTAAAACCTAACTTGGTTTCTTCTAAAACTGGAAAGTAGTCTGGAATTAAATGATCGTCCTTAATAAATCCATGCACATTTCCATTGCCCACAACACCCTGAATTAAATTAATGAATAAAATAATGTGCGCTGTTCTAAAATCTATAATTATTGTATGCCGATTATGCGAGCGAAATGAAATGTTATGGATCAAGTATACGATAAAATAGGACGGGAAATGAATTCAGAGCGATGTGATCTTGTGGACGTTTCAATTAAATACGAAGAGCATACACAAATACCGAATGTCAAAGGAAAGAAGATTCTTCTTAAATGCTTACATTCGGAAAATTTTGAAATCCTGACAAGCTTCATGAGAGAAGTAGAAAAGAAAAAGCTAAATCTGAAATTAAAGTTTCTCGATCATAGGTGATGAAATGCTCTTAAACATTTTCGTGCGTTGGAAAACGGTGGATTTATAATTAAAATTTTATGAGGATTAGTCTAAAAATTGATTAATGGGTTCTTGGATAGTATGGTGAAAACAAACAATCCAAAGGTTAAATTCTTAAGACAATGCCTAGTTTTAGCGGCTGCTAATTTTCATGTAGTTGAAAGTGAATATAAACCCGATAATAAACGCTTGCCACTGGTCGCTTTTAAATTTCTCATCGTCTATCGCCATATAAAATTAAAAACGCGAGGATTCGGATTAAATTTGAACTAAGTCGTCTAATTAGACAATTGACAGTGGACGTTATATTCTATTAAAGTTCATCGACATCAACTATCTTCGAGATTTGCAGCGTTTATGCGTGCAGCCAGACGGACGTGGAGAAGATGCAATTGTGCGTCAGATTTTCTGCGAACTGCGCTTAAAACTAGAAATTTATTAATTCGCAAACAGTACTGATTATAAAATTCAGTTAATTAAACATTTTCACCATTTTCAGTAATCATCTGTTAAAAGGCCATATTAGATGGTCTACTCAAATTAAGCATTCGTGATACATTATCATGAAAGTAATTGTATCAATAGATTGTATTATTTCGTTTGTTCGGCAATTCAAACTTATTTTGCTTTGTTATTTAATCATTTTTTCTCATTAGCTTCGAGGGGGTTTACAAAGTATTTCCGTTGGACAAGCTTTGTTTTTTTATTATGACATTGCACAAATTTGAAATTGCATATTGAATATTTCCTGCATCAAAGTTCTTGTATCGTAAGTGTTTGATAGTTTGACGATTCGCATTTGTTTGTTTATATTTATAGGTAAAAGATATTTAGGAGGCAATGAGGATAATTGCAAGTAGGATATATATATATATATATATATATATATATATATATATATATATATATATATATATATATATATATATATATACACATACATACATATGGACGTTGTTAAATTAATCCTTAACGTATGACCAATTTCATTGTTGCATTCTATCAAACTTGGCACGTTTTGACAGTTCAAGAGTAATTTTCTTAAATATAATTATGTAAGACGTATATTAATACGACATTGAAACACTATTCCAACGGCTTTGGGATGATATCATTTGGTTATTGTTCGCGCCTTACGCAATAATTGAGCATTACCATGACAAGTATCACGAAGTCGATAGCAGCTTAAAAGGGCAAAGTCGTAGTATTGAAACCTATAAGAGGAGGGCACTCGTCATTTCCTTGTGGTGGTTCGCTCGCTGAGTGGCCCGCGGGGCGTAGGCTGAAAGAAAAGAAAGAGTGACGCGCCGTCATCAGACCACGTACTGCGAGAGTACAGATCGATTGATCGATTTGGGAGGAGTCATTGTGTATTTGTGTGTGTGTGAGTGGCTGAAAAACTGTAGAGAGAGAGCCAAAAAGATGAAGAACGAAAAAGAAAAAAAAGAATAATACTCGAGGACAAAAGAAGAAAAAGAGGGAAGGATAAAAGGAGAGAGGAAGAAGGGATGGAGAGGATAGAAGATTAAGAGATGGATCTAAGTAAGCATTTAGAAGAATAAATGTGAAATGTCTCGGTATTAATAAAAATAAAAGTTTCGAATATCTGAACGATATGAGCTTGTCTGAAAAGAGTAGAAAAATTGACTTATAAAAAGGATTTGTGTGGAAATTTTTTAATGAAAAACGAAAGCAAAGGTTTATGAGGAAAGGGAATATTAGTGTGAATGAAGGTCAACTGTGCAAAGTTATCAGTCGTGAAATTATGAAGAGTTGATTGGGGAGAGATTAACGGATTTAGGGTTAATGAATACAAAGTTGGAATAGGAAATATACGAAAAGGATATTAGAGAAAAACAATATTGAAGAGGAGCTCAAGTTTATCTTAAAAGGGTTAGTGTAGTTATAGTTTTAGAAATATCTCCTAAGAAAAATTTTTAGTCACGTATTTGTTTCATTTTACGATATAATCCTGCAAATAAAATTTCTTTAAAGTTAAAATTGTAGACATTTCCTCTAGTTTACCTCTAAATCAGTCATTCCCAACCCTTTTCAGTCCAACGCCCCTTTTTTCCGAACAATGTTAGTCACCGCCCCCGCCGCTTTATTTATACAACCCCGCATACCTAAAAACTAAAAAACAATATATCATGCTAAAATATGTCTGATGAGAGTAAAACAATTGTTTATAAATAGAAAAGATATTGCGTAAAAACCAATCATATGTCATAGATATATTTCAAACATGTTTAATACAACAGTAACTTTACTTCTTGCCAAACATGAGGGTATGCTAATCGTTGCTTTATCCAGAACTCTTCGTAATAATTTTGGTTGAACCGTGCCCTAGCCTCAAACTCATTTTGAAGATCGATGAATTCCTACTGCAAATCTTGATGCACACTTTCCACAACGGCCACAAATGGATTAATAACCCAATCAGGTACTAAAAGTTCTTTCAGATCCTTAAACCTTATCAACATATCTTTATTAAGTCAATCAAGATGAGTACAATAAATTTGTAATTCACTATCCAAAATTTTATCACTTGTAAATGACGGAAACTGGCAAAGCTCTTGATGGCCAAGGTTATTTTTGAACAAATTGAATTTGCTGATGAAAGCCATAATGATTCCTTTTGCTTTGATTATATTCATTTTGTTACCTTGAAACTTCACGTTGACTTCATTAAGATTTTCGAAAATATCTGTTAGATACGCCAATACGCTACACTTCTACATAATAGTAATACCATACACTACCATTCTATAGTTGGTATTATTATAGTATCCAAGTAACACTTTTGAACTTCCATAGTCTATCTAGACCCTAATCTTTTGATACATAACACTGTTTCTTTATTTCCCACATGCCATTCCCTTGGTGTCTAGCACCCTCCAAAAATTCCATAACGTCCTTTGGTGGCGGTGCCGACCCCGTTGGGAATGACTGGTCTAAATGCTCATATATCGCGTTAAAGATCTCTAAGTATATTAGGTTGATTTGCTAAAATACATTTTTTGGTAAATGGCTTTTGCTTTAAACTCAGCATGGAAAAGTTTGACTATAAAATCGTACCTTATACAAAAACAATAAAGATAGTCCGCATGTCCCTGTGTGGCGCATTATAAATTGAATTTAAGTAGATTAAATTTAGTTACAATCTCGAGACTTGTAAGCATGAAAAAATCATTTCATTTTTAAATTTTGCCGAAAACATACATATTTAAAAAAAATTTTCCGCCATTTCTGCCTCGATCGCACTCGAATAAAGATCATCGTCTCCTCCTTCCCCATCTCTGTTTATCCTTTTCTTCCCATCTCTTCTTCTGCCTCCAATATTCTTCCCATTCTCTTTTCAATCATTAAATCTCTTTCTTCCGCACTGTGTTCTTTCATTCACACTTTCTGTTTCCCCATCCCACTCCGGCTGCCAACCCCGCCTCTCTCTCTCTCTCGATACCTATGTTTCTCCCTATTTCCCTACCTTGCTCCCTCTCTCGCCTCTTGCCTTGGGGCTATACTGGATCCCCCGGGGCGCACTCCTGGGCCAATCACTGCTCGCAGCGGAAACGTGAGCTGTCACTCGTCGGGCAGACATCGATCGTCCTTCAAACCGAAAGCTGCCTGATCCTCAGCCCTGTTCCCCTTTCCTCCCTTTTACTTTCTCTCCCCTTCTCCTTCCTTGTACCCCATCTCCGCACGCCACCGCAGCCACTCTGAATGCCATCATTCAGTATCCCCACCGGGAACAAAAACATAGTCTTCCATAGAGGCGGCTAGAACTTTTGCGTAGCTTCTAATTGGCGGTCTAATGATTGGCAAACGTTCATATTCTTTTTTTCTGATTTAGCAGTCTTAATTGTAAACTTTAATCATGTAAAAATTATGCGTAAAACGATTGGAGAAATTACCGAAGTTGACTTTTATCAAGGCTTTGTTAAAATGCTTTTCAATCGGTCAAACTCGAGTAAAATCATGCACCTTATACTAAACTGATCTATGTTATTCGTTAACTTTATATTCATCCTTCAGAAATGACCTTCAAATCTGCTACTATTGTCTGAAAAAAACCATGATCAAAGCCATCCACCTTCATCTTCTTTGATCATTAAATATTTCTTTCCTAGCGCTCCCAACAATACTCAACTTATCACCCCACTGCACAGTGGTCCAGAATCTAGATTTAGCCGGACAGAAATCGATAAACTAAGATTTTTGAAACTATAGTTCGTCTTTTGTGTAACAGTGGTTACACAATGTTGGGTCAGTGTAGAATTTAGAATATCAGTGTAATTTTGAGTCGAGTTTTGGAGGAAAGCGATCGTGTTGCCTATCACCCAGGGGCTGTTTTTCTCTGAAAGTATGGAGTGGACGGTGAATTCGTGAATAGTTTGCAGTTCTATTGCATTAAAAACTGAAGATAATGTTTTAACTCAAAACTACATGCAAATCACCAGTGCACTGGTGACGTCCTCCTATCCATTGAAAGGGGTTCCAAAAGAGTCTTCATTTTCTTTCTTTTATCTCACTGCACTACACTCACTGGAAAGTTCATTTGTCATGTTCACGATAAATTTTGAAGCTATATTTATTCTTTCTTTCTCCATAATTTTGTTTTTTTACCTCTCATCCACATTATCACACTCTTTCTTCAAATTCCACTGTCAAACTTTGTTATTCACCTATGCAAAGTATAAAATCGTCAATAATTTATTCTATTCGGTTTATTATTAATAAAAGTTTTTTGGTGCGTGTATTTAATGGTATCCTTAGTTAATCTCCGAAATCAGGCTTACCTCGACTCATACGGTGAGCACTTCGCAACGCACTTGTCTCCTGCAGGGTTTTCTCCTCTATCCTTCCATCTCTCCCTCTCGCTTTTCTTTCTCTAGATTTTTCTTGACAATTTCATTTCGGTCGTTTCGTCGGTTCGTTTTTCTCCGTCCCCCGCTCGTTCTACTGGAATTCTCTCCGCTCCAGCTGCTCAGTTATTCCTCGGTCCCGCGGCGCTGGATTCCACTTCTTCTAATGACGACTCCGCCAACTCCTCCGAAATGCGCCGACTGATACTCTGAACGCAGTCTCGAGATCTCTTCTCGTTCCACATTCCAAAGATTCTTGAAATGCTCCCTCCGTGCCGTTTAATTTTTCTTTTTTTTTTTAAATTGGTTATCAAACGTCTGTTCATATTCGCTGTAGTTCTTTGTTGGAGTTGTTTTCTGTGTGTGTGTGTATTCTTATAGGCTTTTGGAATAAGTTAATTTATTCGCGCATGATTCGTGTATGTGAAAATGTGAGGTTCTTTTACTAATACTTCCTGACTTTAGGAAAGAAACTAGTCATCTATGAAGAACTGTTTTAGAAAACGATCACACATTGGGTGACACACAAGGGTATCTTTCGATTATTCTGAAACATTTTCGATTTGACATTTTCATCATGAATTAAGTACCTTCGTTTTTCATGAGAATGGGCGCATTTCTTTCGAAATTTAATTTAGTTTTGCGGAGAGCAAGAAAAAATTACTAGATTAACTTAATGTTAAATTTCCATGGAATTTAAAACGCCGCGCCGCGAAGAATTATAACGCAACAGTTTTATAACGTTTTTCCAAAAATTTAGCCTTATCGTTTTTAAGCAAGAGGAATCTTGAAGAACGGTGTTATTCCTAGTTACTGTAAGATATCGCATGTAAAGCATGTCCTCAAAGAGAACGACAAATAGAACTGACGATAACAAACCGATTTTATTTGGCGTCGTTTCGGTGAAAATTATTTGAACGCATACATTTTAGCTCTATTATGCGCTATTTTAGTAGTCGTTATTTGCCATGCGGATTCCGGAATCGAAGATTATGTATAACGGAGCTCAGCCTTTATGTGAACGATCATTGCACTGTGGAAAACAATACCAAGGTTGATGTCGGTTTCATTGATTTTAGGATGATATTTGATAAAGTATCTCATCGCAAAACAAAAGACATGATGAGAAAATACGGAATCAACTCAAAAGTTGTGAGTTCCTCTTAAATAGAGGTCAAATAACATTAACTGATGTGGTATCTTCTCATTCCACTGAAGTCCTGTCAGGTTTTCCACAGGGAAGTGTCTTAGGAGCACTGAATTTCTTAATTTACGTGAACGACATCTGCTCGTTATTTCGTAGTGTAATCAGTCCTTTCGCAAACGATACTGTCCTTTATAGAGAGATAGGCAAATAGGATTAACATCAGCCATTGCAGAAAGATTTTCATGAGTTGTAAAGAATGGAAAATGAAATTAATTACCATGAATGTTCCATCGACACTTTCGGGAAATGCAAGAACAAAGAGATAGACTTCGAGTATAAAGTCGATGGACTGGATATCCAAATAGCTGACTCTGTTAAGTGTTTATTTGTCACTGTTTGTCGCGATCTGTTGTGTGACATTTATATTCGTCGGGTTGTAGGCCTACATAGCAAGAGATTCAGAAGAAAAAAAATCTGAGTGGCAACGCATGACTTTCTACATATTTGGGGTATAGATATTTAAATTAAGATGAATAGCATTATGAGGCAAAATTATTATTTCGTATCGTAAAAGAATACAGCCGTCCTTATTGCCGTAAATTATATTTTGAATGTTTACAGAATTCACCTCTACATGGTGGTGGCGCTGTATACTGGACATTAAGAAAAACAAAATTTCTCCGAAATGGATGGTTCTACGAAAATTTGTTTCAAACAAAACTTGGAAGAAATATTATTCTATACAACTTTGGTCCTCAAGCAGATGACCAATTACGACGTTTTTAAGGAGATATTTGACGGAAACCGAAAAAACCGATTATTTATAAATAATTCCTAAACAATAACTGCTATGGAAAATTCTCTCAAATATAATTTGTAGAAAATTACATTCTCTATAACCTTTAAATAGAATTATATATACAATAATGATGTTTTAACAGAGAAATATCGCAAAATCCGAATCGGGTTTCGAATAAACCTCGACTTCCGGTTAACCGATATTGTCCAAAAACTAATCAGTTCTTCCTGATCATGCAAAAGTGTTATATATGAAGTTTGGTAACGATACTTTTTGAGTTAGAGCGCCCACAATCACATACACACACGCACACACAGACGTTTAAAAAAAATCTGATGTGGCCAACACATGACTTTCTCCATATTTGGGGTATGGTTATTTCAATTATTATGAATAGCATTGTAAGGCAAAATTATTATTTCCTATCGTAAAAGAATACAGTCGTCCTTGTTGCCTTAAATTAGGTATATTTTGAATGTTTACAGAATTAACCGCTACATGGTGGAGGCGCTGTATACTAGAAAAAGCAAAATATCTCCGAGATTGGTCGTTGTACGAAAATTTGTTTCAAACGAAACTTGGAAGAAATATTATTGTCTACAACTATGGTTCTTACGAAGATAACCAATTACGACGTTTTTAAGGAGATATTTGACGAAAACAAAAAAAAATCAATTATTTATAAATAATTCCTAAACAATAACTGCTATAAAAATTGTTTCAAATAAAAGTTGTAGAAAATTACGTATCCCACAATTTTTATATATAACTGTATATACAAAAATTATGTTTCAACGACGATATTTTGGAAAAACCGAATCGGGCTTCGAATAAACCTAGACTTCCGCTTAACCGATATAACCCAAAAACTAATCAATTCTTTATGACGGTACCAAAGTGTTATATATGAAATTTGGTTAGGACGTGAGAAATATTTTTCGATTTAGAGCGCCCATCATCACATACACACATACACAGACATCATTCAGAAAATAGTCTAAACGTGTTCTAAGGACCTCAAAACATGTATTTCCGTTGAAATCTCGAAGTCGATTTGTTTCATGAAAACAATACTTTCTCTATACTACGTATATTGAGAAAGTAAAAAGTCTAAACGTGTTCTAAGGACCTCAAAAAGTGTATTTCCGTTGAAATCTGGAAGTCGATTTCTTTCATGAACACAATACTTTCCCATTACTACGTATGGAGAAAGTAAGAATATATGATTCCAGTATTCAATAGACGAAAGAAGGTTCAATTACTTTCATCAATAAACGCTTCCTAAATAATAATCAGTATCTATGGTATCCATAAACATCGATCGTTTCGTTGCTTAAACAAAAGTGCGAATCGAATAACGCTAAACTTTCGTCTATTTGTAAGCTTCATTGAACCTAACTTAATCGGAGGTAACAATGACGGCCGCATTAGTAACGCCCGTAAAGAGTACGAAAAATCCAAAAAATTTCGGAACAAATAGCGTATTTCTGAAAACTTCGGCCGTGTAACATGTAAACTTCGCAGGAATAAGATAGTATAGAGTTTTATTCGTCGAATAAAGCAAAAACGAAAAAAATCGGTCCATATCTACGTATTTTGATGCTTGAAGTCAAGAAATGAATTCGTACGTGTTATCTTATGGAAAAATGTTAATCCCCTATATTGGCAGTACTGATTAATCCTGGTTGACCAAACCTGGACCATTCACTAAGTTAGGATGTAAGGAAGAAATTTGTTTATTCTAGCTTTTATCGTTTAGGAGGAGTTCCATGAACAAACACGCTTCAAAATATATTATACATTAATGTTATAAAAAGCGTTTACAAAGTAAATTTATGCCTGTGGTATGATTTTGTAAGCTCTTCAGGTTTCTTCATTAAATAAACTTCCTTTCCTAAAATAATATCGTAGTTGAGAGGTGCTTTAATTGTTAGATTAACACTAGGAGTACCGGGCACCGTCAATTGACGGTTTTCGGTTTTCGTAGCGCTGCAACTCTTATACGGTTGATCGTAGATTTTATAAATTTTCTGACTTTTAATATTTTAAGCTAATGTTCTTTTTGCGCTGTGTTGTAATTTTTTCTCCGCTTTAGATTCCTTACCTTTCTTTTACCTACTAGTACCACGACCCGTCAATTGACGGATAGGCTATTTTTCTACCCTTTTCGCCTTTTTATGGAGGAAATCGACGCTTGAAAAATGTTCACCGTCTGACAATGTTCCATAACGTATTTTGGTATGCAGAAAAATCATATTTGGCTCTAACAATGACGTATCTCGTGTTATTATGAGTAAAAAAGGTGTCTTTTCAAATGGTTTTATTATATATATGCGATAGGAAACCTCAGTTGGAATAGTGCTCATGTGAACGGGTAGTGCGTAATTCGGCTTTTTTATGCAAGATAGAGCAAGGAAGTATCGAGGGGAACTCTTCTGGACGGGATGGTGAGAGCATGACCTTTTATTTGCGTATTTGGATGTTATCTAAGCAAATAATATCTCAGAATTTAATATAATAAAAGCCGTCGTCTGTTAGTTGGTTGGTTGGTCACGCTATGCAAACGCTAATAACTCGAGAAATAATAATGGTAGAAACTCGAAATTTGGTAGGGATGCTTGATTTACACTTATTCAGAGAGTGACAGATTTAAATCGCGAAAAAATTCCTTGGTTCTTCTCCAAGAGAGGCATTTCCATTTCCCGTTACTTAACATGTAAAACGCGATTTTTCGACATGCAGGCTTTTATTCATTTGGAAATTAAAATTAGAAGAAATTAACAGACGACCTTCGGATTTGACCCATTTTGAAGAAAAATTTATAAAGTTTCTAATTCTGTTCGTCTTTTTTCGCCCACAGTTCGAAATATTCCATGTTAAACGTTTAATTTGCATATTTTGTGGAAATCTCGCCATTTTAACGTGATGTTGCTATGTCGACCATTATCATTGTTACACCTCAAATTACTATTATTGTATATACATCCCTCTGGGAATAAGCGTGCCTTGAGTGCTTCAATACGAGAGAGAGAGAGGAAGGAAGGGGAGAGATTGGCGTGTTTTGTGGAAAATAACTATATTAAAGTAAATATAAAAATTTAAGTAACAACAGCGTCATTTTAGAAAAATTGGAAATAAAAAGCATTCTTAAATTAGATTCTTTGTAAACCATATGTGATTACGAATTCATATTGTTATTCCTCGAATTAATTTCGTAACAATGGCCGAAGTTTGGAAACGAATATAAATTGAAATTCAATTAAAATTAAAAGGACATTTAAAACTGTTAACAGGCAACAATTTTCGAAGAAACAACAGTGGATCTTTTAATGAATTGATTTGTTTTTATAAAAGGAATTTTGGTGCTTATTTAATACAGAGTAAGTTCTAAGGTTTATAATCCATTTAAATCTATTAACAGAGCCTATCATAGTTTAAAGAAAGAACTTTATTTATTCACTTTACAGAATGGATTAATTTTAGGCTAGCATTGCCTATTATAAAAGTAGTTACTTTGGAATTTACAGTACGTAAAGTGGAAGTTGTACTGAATTGACTCAAGTATATTTCAAAGCAAAAATCAATTTTAAACTATTGAAAGTTGTTGTTTCGGAAACTGAGAATCCCAGAGTGGTGAGCGGACGCTAAACGATATTAAGGTACATTTTATTCCAAAATCTATTTAAAGTATTATCAGAGGCAATTGAAGATTGAATAAATTTTTTTGTTACCGGAATTCTGCTTATTTCATGAAATTGAAATGCTAATGCATTAATCCATTAAAATCTGTTAAGAGTGACTATTTTAGTAGAAAGAAATGTACTATTTTATTCACAAGGAATTTCTGTGAGATTTTAGTTAATTAATTAAAACAGACTTATAATATAGAAATATTCGATAGTTAAAACAGTGCACAATTTTATTCTTGCGATTTTTACATCATTGACGAAAATTTAGATTCATTAAACCCGTTGAAATTCAACGGGCTCTTATGCTAGTATATTTTAAAAGCAAGAACATTGTAATTTTATCATTCTGAATGGGTCTCCTGTGTTCTTTGCCACGAGAAAAATAAATTTGTTTCTTTTACTGTAAAGTCTCCGTTTTTCTTTCATTGTACATTCTATGTCCCAAAAATAGGCTCTAATGCGGTAAGACGACTCAAATGGATGAAACTCATAAAAATACATCTTATTTATTGAAAACCAACACATTTATATTAAAAATAGGCGTCAAAAGCAAGAAATTCTTCCACCCGTCAATTGACGGTACCCGGTACTTGCAGGCAGGCGGCTGACCCCGGTATCCCTAGTGTTAAGCATTAGATAATTTGGTTAGTAGTAGTAGTGGGATCTTTGTTCCAGGATATATTTCATATTGTTAAGTTTTAAGGGTATAAAAATATGAGCAATAAAATATGTACGAATTATAGTTGAGTCGTTCTTATATAAATGGATGAAAGGAGGATAAGAAGGAGAAATATTCGATAGTTAAAACAGTGCACAATTTTATTCTTGCGAATAGAGAGGTGGGATTGGTGGCAGAAATAGCAGGAAGGAGTTGATAGAGGGAATAAATAGGGTTTCGAGGTAAGGTTGAAGATAGAGAATGAAAGAAGAAGTAGAAAATAAGGTGTAATGTTCCCAGAAAGTCAAAAATAATAAAATTATGAATGACGGTGCACATCTTTCACTCTAAAAATTATCACTTAAAATCATGTCTATCTTTCTGTGTAATTTTGGTCGTGATAATTTTTTAAATATACATCTTTGAGGCGTCTTAGTTCAACCGGCATTTAGCACAATCGCACATCGTGCTTTGTTGATAGCTTTATCTTGTAATTATGAGAAAATATTTACTGAAGCAGTTTTAGTTTTATAGGTAGTTCATTCCACTAGGAGGTCTGAAATGTCCATTATTGATAAATTAGGAGTTTTCATAGCTTAAATAGTCTGGATTCCTTAATTAAGCCACGATTAGAGGAGAGTTAAAATGTGCTTGAGAACATTTAACCCTTTAATTTTGTTGTTCCCTAAAATACGCTGTAGATGCATTGTTGAGATTAATTTAAATATGGTAACTCGACTCGGGTAGTTCTTATTCTTTCTACTGTCCTTATACTGTATGCTTGTTTGCTGGCTTTGACTGTTTCTACCTATGACAGAGGGAGAATTCACGTTCAAGGGTTTAGCTTTAAAAGCACACGAAGAGAAAGGTATAGCAAATAGTTCCGGGCGAGGTAACGGTAGAGGAATGGATGTGATGGATGGAGGAATGTGAGCGCAGAGCGGTGTGAGAGAAAGAGGGAGAGAGAGATAGGGATGGAGAGAGAGAGAAGAAGATGGGGTCGGTGGCGGGATTGGAGGCGGGGTTTCAGCGGCTGCACCGCCAGCGGAGGCGCAGGTGGCAGTGGGGTGCGCCGTGAGATTTTGCGAGTGCGGGGAGGCTGGTTGATGGTCGCGGAGGCGGGAGCGTCGGAGAGGCGGATGGAGATGGGTGCCCGGATGGAGGTTAGGGTGGGTGGGTTGGGTCGGGATGGGAGCTGGCCCAAGGCTTTCTGGGAAAGGGAGGGGCGGATTGGGATAGAGGTTACGTATGGAGGTGAACAGGAAAAAAGAATGAGGGATAGAGTTTTCGGGAGAGAGGCGGCCCGCGTGCACAATGCGAGGTGGAGTGAAAGGAAGGGAGATGAGACGTACTGGGCTAGGATGATTAAAAAAACACTTGGATGCAGCAGAAGTGCCGTTGACCGTTGAGCCAAATACATGAAGATTGATTGATTCTCTTTCACTGGACGAATGTTTATTACATCGCTGCGCTAAGACTCTCCGAAAAAAGAGTTTTTGACTAACGCTCATTTCATTCATGTTTATTTTGCTGAGTTTGATTTCAATTTTAATTATATAAAAAGCAATGGAATTTTGTGATAATATACGTTTGTATTAATTGGCATATTTCTGCCTCTCTTTTGATATGGTCGTTTATTACGTCCGTTTTGCATCACCTGTTTTTATGTTAAACGATAATACACGAATTCAAAACTTTAACAAGTTAAATGATATACTTATACAACGAATCCTTATGAAAAATAGGTGTTAATTCGTCTTAGGGCTGAAAAAAATCAAGAAGAAGCAATTTAAAAAATACTTGTCACAGGTATCTCCAAAAGCCACAACAAGGTAATAAAAAACGGATGCGCGCGGGAGATGACTGCTTTGGATCCGAATTGCGCATCTGGTTTTTAATAACCTTGTTGTAGTTATTGGAGGTATCTAACAATAAGACATGTTTTTATTTAATCTTGAACAAACAAGTGTGTTTATCTATTACCCATAGCTGTCTTTAATTTAATATAATTCCTTAGAAAATTAAATTTTAATTTGTTAGCTAGAACGAAAATTAATAAGGACGGATGAATGAATTGATGATGAGAAACAACTTCCCTTAGCATCCGGAAGTAGGTAAATACAAAAAGCATGATAAAAATCATGGAGAGATTAATGGCGCATGCGGGAAGAGATTCTTCCCGGGAGATTGAAGGACGAGATTAGGGTAGGGATATATTGCAGAGAGAGATGGAGGGAGGGTGAAATCAAGGAAAAAGAAGCTCATCTTTATTTTAGATAAGATCGGGATTGCCGACTCCCTTTTAAATGCGAAAAATAGAAGTAGGGGCAGAGGTTAAAGGGAGAAATTAAATTGAGTGATGGAGACAAAGTAAGAAAAGGAAAGAAAGAAAAGAGAGAGGAGACAAATGGTGGAAAGGGAGAAATGTACTACTCTGCTGTTCATCGCCAGATCCAAATCAATCAATATCCTTTCTTGTTCGGATAGGAAAACGTATCATCCTTCCACTCCCAGTTCCTCATCTTGCGTTTCTAGAATTTCCTTCGACTCTCTCACCTTCCCATCTCTTCGCTGTTTCTCCCTCTCCCTCCAACGAACAGTCTTCGCACCATGTGGCACTTCCCTCCGTTGTCTCTCGAACGGAGCATTCCCATTTCCTCACCGGGTAGACTGCAGGAATTTCAATTTAGCGGATTCGCGCTTCTTTCCTTAAGCCCCGTTCCTATGGCCAGCGTTTTTGCTCGCGCCTCTACTCACCAATGCCACCGTGAAATGACTGGAGCGGCAGTCACTCATTATCGGTTCTATCACCGTATGATATAGCCCCTCTAAGAAACACAACTACAGAATTGATACATTATGCAGCGTTGAAAGACATGAAAATTTTTCATGTCAAGATGCATTTCTTTTACAATGCAGCCGTCATAAGTAGCGATTCACCGATTAATAGATCGTAAAACAAGAGCGCTTATGACGTTTGTACAATATTTTTTATAAGTTCAAGGGAATATTGTCATATTTGTGGCTTGGTGTCATGTGGGGGCGAGGGACGAGTTTTTAAAAGGGAAACTACTTAAAAGCTTCAGTCGAGTGTTTGCGAAAAGATATATACACGCATGTAAAATATCTATTCGTATTTACGATAACATATTTTATCCGCCTTCTTATTGGCAGGCACATTTATATACCAGAGGGTTAGTTATTGAACATTTTTATGGCTCTTTGGGTTCATTCTAGTAGATTATATTATCATATCTTTAAAGCGAGTTAGTTCATTCTATGTTGCTGTTTATTTTGTGACCGAGCCGGCGAAATATCGCTTACTAACACAGCCGCGCCACTGCATTAAGCATCCCTTTATTCCAGACATCACCCAATCTATTCAATCGCGTGATCTTCGCACGTGCGACGTGCTTCCTTACCGGTCACGTCTCTCTCTCTCTCTCTCCTTAATGGCCTCAATTCTCGCTACGATGTATCTGCTGCACGAGTCGTTAAGACCACATCTTGCTATGTGAGGATCTGTCGTTGGACAACTCTGTCGGACGAGGTCTTGTATGACTTCTTATGGAACTGGCCATCAATCACGCGGGCTGGTCACACCTGTAACGACTCGTTCGAGCATGACCTCTACAAATAAAACTGGCAGGCAGTTTATTTGCCCGTGTCCTTCGAAATGTAAATTAAGTTGATGAGGGCTCTTTCCTTTTCTTTCCTCGGTTCCATCCAGTTTTTATGTAATCACTACGTTGGACACGTGCTTTCGTTCAAACGTGGAATTTATAGGTTTTTATTTTGCTTCGATCTTGATATGAATTAATTTTTCTGATTTGTTCCCTATGATGCTATTTTACACGACACTGTCTTCCTAAATAGTTTTAGTGGCGAATGCATAGAAATGTTTTATGACTTACAATGGTGGCGTGACACCTATGTCCCACGAAATTTTGATGCAGATGTGGTCTGCAATGTTTAATAGACACAATTTTGCATATTTCGAATACAGTCATTGTCGTAAGACCAAGTGAAGTTTGAAGGCTAAAAATGAATAAGGCTGTATTTTCGTTTTAAAATCACATGATCTCTTGAATTATTTCCTGTGTAAACTCTCGTCTGACCTGCCGAGACACTCGCGATTTCTGAATCACATCAACGAATGTGATTCAGAAATGCGTCCGTAGATGCTATTGTTACCTGAATGCATTATGTGTTATTTGGGTTGCATGCGATCAAGATATCAAATTGATTATGTGTTGATAAAACATAGATTCAGAAATAGTGTAAAAGATGTAACAACAATACCATCAGCAGATATAGATTCTGATTGCAACCTTTTAGTGACAGATATCAACACGAAACTGAAGAAAATTAAAGTAAACAGAAAAAGAGTTCCAAGATGGGACTTAGAAAAACTAAAACATAAAAAGAAAGATGTAAGTGATAAATTAGAAGAAAAATTATCTGAAATTAAGGATGAAATGTAGGCAGTGCTTACCTTTGAATAAGATTTAAAGTTATATAACCGATATTATGGAAAAAAACGTGGGAAAAATGACAAAGCTAAGGAAGAGTGGCTAAACAAAAGGTGTTATGAAATAATGGAATTGGAAAGACTCGGGAGGTGTGATTTAATGTACGAGAAGGCAAAGGAATTGCAGCCGAAGGAAAATAGAATAGTACGCAAACAAGGAATATAAAATTCTATCGTTACTGAAGAGAAAGAAGTGCTAAAAGTATGGGAAGAATGTATCAAGGAACTGTATTACAAGGAAAATAGACCAAGTGATATAAAATTAGAGAAGGAAGATGATATACAAGAAGATAACAAGGGGCCTGAAATACTCAAGAGTGATGTAAGAAAAGCGATACAAGACATGAAAAATGGAAATACCACTGCAATCAGTGCACTAAAGTTGATGGGGAGACAGGAATTAGAGTATTAACAAATCTTATTAACAAAATATACAACACGAGAGAATGGCCACAAGACCTTCTGGATGTATGTATGATCCCATCAAAAAAGAAGCCTAATTCGAAGAAATGTGAAAACTACAAAACTAGTCTGATTTCCCATGCGTCAAATATTGTAACAAGACTTTTAAAAAAGAGAATAGAAAATAGCGTGGGAGTAACTATAGGAGATGACCAGTTTGGATTCAGGAAAGGTAAAGGGACGTGAGAGATGCTATTGGAGTGTTAAAGATTATATCGGAAAGACTGCTTGAGGTTAATAAGGAGATATGCGTGTTTTACAGAATGGTAGAAGGATTTAGATAGAGGAAACTGGGGAAATTACTCTGAAAAAGATTGGTGTTGATTGGAAAGATAGGAGGTTAATAAGAAATTTGTGTTTGGAGCAAAATATTAAAGTACGTTCAGAGGAGGGTGACACAAATAGTAATTGCTAAAGAAGCAAAGGAACTACAGATAATGATAAACTAGTGAATGCTGGAAGAAAGCGTGGAATGGAAATAAACATATAGAAAGTAAGAATTAAAAAAAATCAAAAATAAAATCTTCTTGCTTTGCAAAATAGGCGGCCTTAAAAGGATAAAACAAGAAAAATTTCAGATTATTTGTTCATTATAAAAGATTTTGGTGTCATATTCTTTTTATTACTCTTGCTTTATGTACATGTTATTTACCTAATAATTTCGCTTTGATAGGAGGTTTTTCAAGGTTGAGCCTCATTAAAAAAATTTGTTTTGCTATTAACTTTATATTCAAAATCCATTTACTCAAGCTTATGGAATGAGATTATTACGTAAATGATATGTAATGTTATAGCAATGACAAGTACATGACACAAAATCTTTTATAACGAAAACATAATCTGAAAATTTTCTTGTTTTATAAAGCAAAAAGATTTGATTTTTGATTTTTTTAATACTTACTTGTTTTCATCTTTTAAGCGCGAAAATGAGTAAAATTCAATGAAAAATAATAAACATAAATAATTTACCTCAATCGCTTTCTTACAAAGATTGATGTCAAAGTTCGTGAATTGCGGAACTTTGTGACTTCATACGAGACTATCGCTAGTAGGCTAGTCAGTCTAAATCACAAAGCATATAAGATAAGAAACTCGGTACCGGCATTATCCTACTCTTTTCGAAAAGCTCCAAGGAGGACCAACGGCTTTACGTCCCTTCAGAAGGAAGAAGCGTTTCTTCAGATGCTCTCTTCTAAACACGCTAGTAGGGGGCCGCAAGATCTATTGGAAAAACGTTGTAAAATTCTTTACGAACCGATCATTCGTTCAAGAGATATGAGGGAACAGAAAACGGTCTACCACAAATATATAAATAAATAAATAAATATCGGACGAACGCATATAAAAGATTTTATAAAAATCAAAAGTTATGAGGAATTCTAAGAGAGAGCAGGGCTTGAATATAAGAATTGGAAAGAAAATACTGGAACAGGTGAAATAATTAAAATATTTAGTAAGTATGATATCCCGAGATGCAAAGTGCACAAATGGGATGAGAATACGGATATCAATGGCAAAAGCTGTTTTCAATAAGAACATATTCATGCTGAGAAGTAGAAAGAATTTGAATGTGAGAAAAACTGATGAAATGCTACTTTGAAGTATAGCATTATATGGAGCCGAAACATAGGCCCTTCGGATAATAGACACGAAATATTTTGAAAGCTTTGAAATGTGGGTATGGAGAAGGATGGAAAGGATTAGCTGGACAGATAGGGTAAAAAATGAAAAACTGCTACAGAGAGTGGATGAAAAGAGAAAAATGCTACAGCTGATAAAGCAGAGGAAGGCTAATTGCTTAGGACATGTAATGAGAAGAGGTAGTTTGTTGAAGGAAGTAGTTGAGGGAAAAAGAGAAGGAAAAAGGAATATGTAGGAGAAAGATTCAAATTATTGATGAATTAAAAGATGGAATTTACGAAAAACTGAAGAGTATTACTTAGGATATAACTAGCTGGAGAACACAGTTTTATTTTAAATAAAGGACCTGTCCTAGGACTATGATAATAATAATAATAAAGATCAAGGTTACCAGATTTTATTATATTGTCCACCGTTTTTATAGGACGATACTTTCTGATTTCAGGTTAAGTATAAAATATTCTTGTATTGTTTCTTAATGTTGAAATGCGTATTAAATAGTATGGACTGATATTATTATATGTTTTATCAGCGAGGAAGTCGTAACGCGTTTATTTCAACCGTGTCCAAAACTGATCTACAGAGGCCGTCGTAGAGGCAAATCACAGCTCTTAACTCAACGTTCTCCCTTTCACCCGTTCTGAGTTCACGGCCACTGTCTTTCCAATTCCCTTGCTCTTTGTCCCATTCTTCCTCTGTCTTTCTCTGTCGTCCATCGAATTCCTCTCTCCCTTTCGTCTCCCTCGCTCCGCCCTCTTCTCCCATCGGTCCACTTACTCCCGCTCTACTCCCCTTTTGCCTCCACCCTGCATTAAATTCCCTGCGTTTTATCCGGCCACAACATCTCCCGTAATCCGCTCCGCCCGTCAAATCCCGTCCCCTTCTGTTCTCATCCTCCATCTCAGACCTGGAAACCTCTCTCGGTCTGCTTTCACTTTACCCAAAACCAATCTCTCTCTCTCTCACCCTCCCTCCCTCCATCTCCCTCCCTTTCCATTGATTTCTCGTTTTAAACTGCGCATCGCAGGAGAAGTTATTGTTATCCTCATAGAAGAATAAAACATGCGTTTGCGATTTTTGTTTTCCTCCTTAGATATCGTTGACTGGCACATCCCGATAAAATTTTCTGTCTTTTAAATGTAGGATTTTTCAAATTCGTTGGTCATGTCGAAGAAAACATGGAATTAGAATAAAACGGTCTGATGGAGAGAAGCTTAAGTAAAATATGCAAAAAATATTACGTTGTCCCTTACTAGCTTATAGTTGCGGAATTGATCCTATTTCGTCTGAAACCGTAAAATTGTGTTGGAAATTCGTGAATTAGGTAGCTATGAAAACTAGGACGACGTTGTGGTTTCAATGCGGCGTCTTTCAGTAGTGATTAATCGATAGTTGATGCTATAAATGTAACACGCGTGACATTTTCAAAGTATTTTTCAGCAGTAAGGTGAGCTCTATTACCTTTATTTATTCTATTCTGAAACTTCTTAAAGGAAAACATGGTTGTAGGAACTAGGAACTCGTGTTCAAATTTGTCCTGAAAAGATCCTTCATAGCCTGATATAAATTAAGATAAGATTTCAAACAGGTTCACGCGGACGGAAATCTGTTTATTTGAAAAAATTATAATTCAATGCAATATCTTTCGTCACATACAATAACAGTTGTCTCCTTTACGTGTGATGATATACTCGTGTTTATACACACACACACGCACACGCACGCACACTAGGGGGCAAGCCCATTGCTCGCTTACGCTCGCCAATCCCCCACCCCCCCCCCCCTTTTTCTCGCTGTTTCTTCGTTCCTACCATGTACCTATTGGATTTAGATTAGTTTGACGGGAATACGTTTTGAATATGAGTTTAATAAATATATTTTATAAGGGATGTATATTTGGTTTTTAATAACAAATTAAGACAATTAGTTAAACAACTCGATAAAATATAAACTTAGAAGGCTGAAATTCCCGGAGATTAAAAATGGCTGAGGTATAGAGCGTTAAATAGAGACAACCATAAATATGATTTTAGTAATATCGATAAAAAATATAAATAACATGAACACTGCGTTCGATTTATTTGCATTAAATTCATATCTTCTCTCATTTCGAGCAAGTTTAAATCTTATTTTTTATCTTTAAGCCTTTATAGTGCATATGCACGGAAATTACCGAGGACAACATTACTGGTAACCATGGAATTTTATTATTGAAATGTTAAAAAATTTACTTAAACTCGAGTATAAATTCAAAATGAGCGAATTCGAATTAGATTGAGTATTCGACGGTGAGAATAAGAATCCTCATTCATTATGTCATGTTTTAGCGCAAATTTCGCGTCGATAACTTAATTTTAACATATTTTAAAGAGTAAAAGAATGAAAGCCTTAAAACCAAAAAGGTTATTTTTACGTGTCATCCTCTGGAGTCGAACCCGTAATCTTTTTAGAAATTTTTTTTAGTCACAACGTAGAGATTCATTAACACTGAAATCCTGATAAATTTCAGGCTTCTAAGTTTATTTCTAATCGAGTTATTCACAAAATTAGAGCGTTACTCATCATCATGTCCATTACGATTTTATTATATTTATATGTATATCATCATAGGTAGTCTGTCCGTAGACAGGTCCGTGATTATTCATGGTTAAACTTGGTTCTCTCTATACACCTATTTCCCTCAGTCTTCTTCATATCTTGGTATATACATATATAAATGTTGGCTTAAATTTTATTTATTTATTTGAAGTATGTATAGTTATAGTTTCGAGAAACTAAGCATTGAAATATTCGTCTGAAATTAATTCTTGAAAACAAATTTTTTATATTAATAGAACTTGTTTTTAAAGTACACCGTTTCCGAAGGCTCAATTATTCAGATTATTGGCTCTCTCGAATTGTTTCCGAGTTTGGCAGCGATTGAGAATAGTACGAAACGAAGGGCCAATACATTCAGCTAATCGAAACAACTCCAGCCCGATTCGGACAATGCGCTTAACTTTGCTAAGTCTTGATTCATCAGCGAAGAGTAGCTGCCACAAAATTGAACAGAAGGAGCGACTGAGCTGCAGAACGATGACCGATAGAGACCTCTTTTGGGATGGAAGCGAACCGTTTCGGAGGGTTTCTTTATCAATTAGGCAAGGCACAGAAACAATGTGTGAAAAAATCGTTTAGTGAGTCGCTAAAGTTATTCACAGTTTTTTTAATCGATAGGTGGGAATGAAAATCATTTGTGACTAAGTCAGTAATATGATTTGAAGCTGGAAAAGTAAAGCTGGAAGTGATATTATCCAAATTGATATTAGCAAAATCATACGCTCCATTTCATAATGACTTAGTCTCGGAAAGGCGAGCGTTTACTGATTCCCTCGGCGAGAAAATGCGTGTTTACAAATTGAAGATTTGGAAAGTATTACGAGGGAGCGTGACTCAGACGTTGTTTATGTAACACACAAGCGCGTGGTTGAAAAAAAAACGAATATGTTGTCTCCCTTGCGGGCTAGAGCGGTGGCCGTCGCCAATCTGGAAAAAAATCCGAGGAAAGCAAACGAAAGAGCATAATCGTCACACGTCGATTCTTTACCGAGTTGTCGCTACGTGCGCTGCGAGTGAACGCGTCTCCTTCGCTCCCTCCGCCTCCCACCTCTCGGTCCTCCCTCTCTATCTCTCTTTGCGAGGTTTGAAATGCGAGGCATGGATGTTTACTCGGGAGGTGCGGATCTCCTTGAAAGAGAGATGCTGTTTGCCATAGGGCTCACGAAATTCCCTCTTCCCCCCCCCCCCTCCCAATTCCGCCCCCACAATCCTCCTCTTCCTTCCCCTATCCTCATCCTTTCTCACGTTCCTCACCCGCATCCTCTCTTTTTCCTCCTCCCCGCGCCGCATCTCTCCTCTCCCGTCTTCTCTTCCTCCACGAGCTCTTAAACTCAGACCAGACCGGCCTGCCTCCCTCTTTTCCTATCCCTCCCACATCGATCCCGCACCCTCCCATCTCCTCGCCAGCCTCCCGCGCCCGATTTCTCTCACTACATCACCCCCACCCCACCCTCCCTTTATCCCAATCCTATCCGATCCCCTCTCCCGCTCACTCCCTGCCTCCTCTACCCGTATCTCCTAACACTCCCCTATAATCCATTTCCCATGAACATCGGCTCCCCGCCTCCTCCTTCTCACCCCGTCTTATTTCTCCTCTCGCGCTCCTTCCCATTTTATTATTTCTGTTTCTTCAACTCTCTTTCCTTTCCCGTTTTATATTTTTCATTTTCCTCTTCGCTCTTTCTGTTCCATTTACTGCTTTCTCTCTGTTTTCACACTTTCACTCTAGATCCGACGCTAAGCAACAGCGTGTACGCTCGTGCAGTCACACAAGAATTCCCGTTTACATTCCAAACTAAAGCTTTGCTTAAGCTAAAAGGTAAAAATTCAACGGAATAAGGTAGAATTTTTATCTGTCGTGCTAGAGATACGATTAAGATCCTACAGGAAGAATAATTCTGTCAAATATGAAAAATGAACAGTTTTGAACGTACATTACAGCAGAAAAAATTAAATTGATTATGCACTTGTTACCAAAATATCACCTATTATTCAGCCTAAGAAAATAAATCGCCTAAAGAGAATTTTTGAGAAATTTCAGGAAAATATGGAATATTGATTTGCAACAAAGTTAATTGAAAATGAGAGGAACTGTGTTTAATTAAGTAGAAAATGAGTAATTGTGATAGACCATGCGTAAAATGAATGTGCCTATGATCGTCCGGGAGAATTACGTAGACAAATTTAATCTTTCTTATTTAACCCAAAAGACAGTATGAGAAGCGTGGAAATACGAAGACGGGAAAGAAAATGTAATGGTTTTATTCAAGATAAAATAATAATTATTATAACAAAATAAATTAATAAATAAGAAGAACCTTATTTCGGTAAATTTGTAGAGGATGCGCAATAAGTGACAAAAGCACGGATTGAGCAAAAACGCATGGAATAATTAGGCGTAAGTAACTTATGCCACCAAATGTCCCTAGCTTCCTAGTCTTTCTTCTTCATTCTCTCATTTCCTTCCCTAAGTTTTTTTCAAAAGTATTTTTATCGGCAGCAAAGAAAGTCCCTCTAAACCATCACGTCGTGTCTCTTCCTCTTTATCTATTCTCCCTCTTTCCCTCCTCCTTCGCTCTCACTATAGCATAATTTTGCGCCAACATCTGTTCATTGTTATTTCACCCACCGCTCCCCTTCCCCTCCGACTCCAGATTTCTCACTCCGCCGCCCAACTCGACCACCAAAGCTAACTCACCATCTCTGTCATTTTCTCTATTATTCTCCATTCCCTCATCCGTTCTCTCTCTCTCTCTCTCTCTTTTTATCTTCTCCCGGAGACTTTAATTTCCCTCCCACCCGCCACCTCCAGCTTTACTCATTCTTCACTCCTTACCCTTAGCCTTTCTTCCTTGACGTCTACCCCTTCGTGACGTCACCGGGCATAATTTATTCCTGTGTTGCTGCCGCCGGGTCCAAGCGGCGCGTCCCCATCGCTACGGTTTTTGGGGGATGAGGGGAGGGGAGAGAATATAGTGGGAGTAATAGGAAGGGAGATAAATGCGGAGGGGCGAAGAGAGAAGGGATGAGATGGGGTGGAAGGAAAAAGGAGAAGTGGAGGGAATGGATGGGAGGGGGGAGGGGGAGGGGGTATGATGGATGAAGGGATGAATGTGAAAGAGCGGGAGGGAGAGAGAGAGAGACTGAATTCGAGTGTGACACAGTGGAAACGTGTAAGAGGGTTTAGCAGCTCAACAGCAGCACAACAATTCTCTCGCTATCTCCTCCTCATTCTCTCTCTCGCTCTCTCTCTCTCTCACGCAAAATGGCTTTAGCAGAAAACCTCACTACCTCCTATCATTTCTTTAAGGAAAGTACCATCCATCTATCTCGGTGGAAAAATTATTGTGAATGCTACTTAAATTGAACTAGAATGTACTCGTATATATTTATAATTATAATATGAATTTTAATGGAAATTCCGTGAGTCTTTTGGAGCAATCATTATGCAATAAGTGTAGTTTATATAGATAAATTTTACTATAATTCGCTTTTTATCCTGTCACCTTAAAATTTTATCCTCACACTTCGAGTTTCGTGCACACACTTTCATCTCATATTGAAAATACACTTATTTTTATACTTTTGCACCCATCAAAATTTAGCATATTGCATTTTATTATGTAATTAATAGTTATCCTAAAAATAATTCATTTTTTTAGACGGTATGTTTGGCTTGCATGTAGGATCTTTATGAGAAATACAACGTTGTTTCCCGAAAAGTGAAAAATATGTGGAAGATGCTTGGAGGGGCGTTTTGTTAATTATGAAAGCAATGGAATATCAAATACTCTTTTAGAGAAGCGGGTGATTTTGCTGTAAGTGGTCTGATGTAGAGGTGGTTTAATTGCGGTACGACGGACTGTCTTGAATCTTTATCTTACTGAGCAATTCTAACTTTTTACTTCCTCATATACGAAGTATATTGAGAAAGTATTATAATCACGAAAAAATTCGATCTCCAGATTTTGATGAAAATATACGTTTTAGATGTACCTGAGTCCGAAAAAGTGGTTTTCGTCTGTCTGTCAGTGGGTCTGTGTGTCTGTCTGTTCGCGGCTCTAAAGCGTAAACGGAAGAGCGAAAATGAATGAAATATGTATTTACGCATTTTATCATACAGAATAGAAACAACGAAGAAATGGTTAACATTGCTTAATAATTAAGGGCAGTTTATTCTCAGCCGTTTTAACAACAATTTGATTTTCTCAAAACATGCTCCAATGATTCTGATAAATTTCGTAAAGTTACTTAATTTTACGTCTTCAATAAAACTACATAGTTCACATTTCTCAAAAAAATGAATATAAAGCTAGTTTATTCTTGGACAACTTTAATAACAATTGAATTTTTTTTAAATGGCTCATACGATTTTCATCAAATTTCGTATAGTTATTTAAGTTGATGTTTATAATTATTCTACATAGTTCATATTTTTCAAAAGATATGAGAATGTCTGTACTATGTATCTTGTACCGATTTTTTTAATTTAATGCCTAGATAAAATTTTATAATTTTTTTAATTTCAAATAATTTTATATTATGTAATTCTATTTGTGTGATAGCAATAATACACTAGCGCCTTATGGCTTCACCATATTTCGCCTCATTCTGTTAGTTTTCAGTGCCATGAGAATCAAAATCGGTGTGTGGCAAAAATTTATGGATAGAGTTCCAAAGTATTTTCTTGGTTAAATTCCAAAAAGAATTTTTCAGAGCACATTTTGTTATTTTGTCATAAGCTAAAAAATTCTTGTATAATTCAAAATGTAATTTATGGCAATAAGTACGACTGTATTCTTTCACGATACGAAATAATAACTTTGCCTTATAATGCTATTCATAATAATTTAAATATCGGCACTTCTTTACGTGGGTACCCCCTACTACAAAATGTAAACAAAATGACAAAAAACAAACGGCACTACTGTAGTTGGGTCCCTCCCGCCCTCTTGCTCGGGGGTTTGGAGGCGGAGCCTCCATAAAATAAATAAAAATAATAATTATCTGATTGGCCGGTCTCGACATTTACAAACTCAATCACCGGACAACGGGGAGGGATCGTTTGGTTCCGGGCGAGGCGAAGGGTGCGGTAGCACCCGGAGACGACTACCCATTAAAACAAAGCGAGCCGAAGGCTCGTCAGTATATCCTTCCGGTACTTGTGTATTAACCAGAAAGTCAAATGTGATTGTTACATTTTCATTGTTGTTTAGTTTAGTAGCGTTACCGCTGGGCTCCCCGTTAATACACTGGGCTCCCCGTTAATACACAAGTACCTATAATTTACTTCTCTTCAGATATATTTAATAAATTTTATAAGTGCAGTTATTGAATTGGATAAATTAACCAAATATTCTTTTTTCTTCAGTTAAAATAATTTTTCGCTATTGTTTATCATTCGTTAAGCTAGATGATACATAAATTTGGAGTACCTATATTTACTAAAACTAAGATTTGTGAAAACTTCCATTAATTTAAATCTAGTTTCGCTTTAGCAAATGAAGCTTTCAACACTTTTTTCTGTAAATTAATGCACATGGAAGAAAGGCGACTGAACAATAAAAAATTTAATGCTACGCTATATCTAGCTATTGGGTATGTACTTGTATGTACATATTTATGCAATATTCTTTGCCACGAGACCTTTTCAAATCTTCATCGAAGAGAATTTCATGAACCTTCTATTCATACATATAATCGGTCTGCATTTTCCTTTTTACATTCGTTAACAATTTATTTCACTTTCTCATTTTCGTGATCTCTAATCTCTTTTAATTCGAGAATTGGCAAGGTAAACTGGGCGATTTCATTATCCATGCGTGTAAATCTGTTCTTCATATAGTTTTAATTCCTCGTTTCCCGTAAGGAATTCGTCCAATACAAACAGATTCCGAATATTTAGTTTCTTAATTTCTCTGTTCGCCCGTAATATTTATACCAAACAGGTGCAGTTATCGTTTCACCGTGAACTCATGCCAAAGTTTGCTAACTAGTTGTTTGAAAATTATCAGATGATTAATATTTTTATTTATGACGTTATTTTTGGATGGGTAGATGTGAAGGGTGACGATCTGTGAATCGCAGAAAAATTCGACGAAAGCCTTCTCATTGTCAGAGAAAGTTGAGTCTAGCCGGAACTCCTTAGCGGCGGCGTGGAGAGGAGGTGACAGGGAAGACCTGAACATTTTAGAAATGATTGCCGGCAAATCGAAGCAGTGGTTATAGAGAACGAGGCGGGGCGTGGGGAAAAATTATGGCGTTTGGTCTGTGGGCTCAGAGAAATGTTGAGAAAGAGACATTATAAGGAGAATGTTAGGCGAGAGCTGACAGTGAAGGAAAGGGAGTAGTTTCAATGAAATAGAGTGACGTTTAAGGTGGAGGGTCAAGGGAGAGGACGTTTCTGAGGAGCGGAGCAGTCTGAAGTGGTGGGAAGGGAGAAGAAGAGGTATTGCGAGCGAAAGAGAGAGAGAGCAAGAGAGAGAGGGATAAGTGATTGAAGAAAGAGAGGAGACAAGGTTGGATTCGCATTGGTAGTGAAAGGGAGCGTTCGAGTGGAGGTCGTTGGGAAGGGGTTTTCCTCGTGGCAGTGATGGAAGATGATGATGAGTGGGAGGAGGAGGAGTAGGAAGCGGAGGGATATTGGGGGTTTGGGTTTTTCGGAAATTTGGGTGAAGGGGAGAAGCGGGGGAGGAAATGGAGGAAGAGGCGGAAGGGAAGAGAAATTGCGGGAGAGGGAGGGTTTTAGACATTATGTTTGTATGGTGGGGATGTTCCCATCTCTCTCTCTCTCTCTCTCTCTCTCTCTATCTGCGTGTTATCCCGGTAAAGGAGGAAGCAGAAGAGGAATGACGCAGGCAGGGTTGGAAGAAATAGGATTGTTGGGGGTGGGGTGGGTAGATGGAAGGGACCCGTCCTGAATTGTTGAAGGGCTACTATACTTGGTTTGCATTCCAATGAGATGCATGCAAATTCGTGTTTATTAAAGCGACTGGGTCCTCGAGGGGTTAGGAAGGAAGGAGGAACGGACGTGGGGGAGGGGAAGAGAGAGAGAGAGAAGAGGAGGGAACGAGGGAGAGTAGGGAACGTGGGAGAGATGAAGGGAGCGGCAAGGGAGCGCGATGCGGGGATGGGCTGGGTGCTGGGCAATTGGCAAGATGGATGAGGGCGAAGGAGGAAATGATTTCTTTGGGATTTGTAGTTCTTGTTTGATGGAGACAATGGGAGGGAGGGGGTCTTTCGATTCATCCGCGTATCCCTTGCGACAGATCTAGTAATTCTTTGAGTGATTTTAGATGTTTTCATATTGATGTAGCTTTAGACGACCTTTATTATAAATTTATTATAAACATCTATATTTTTACATTTTCATTGTGGAAAGGCTTCTATTAAAGTCAAAATACCGGAAGAGCATACAAAATAGATATAATTTTACTTAAACTAGCATTACCCTTCCCATTGCGCCGGTAGGCATGATTGAGCAAAGTCATAATTTGTTGACTTAGGGTTATAGTATTCCATAGAAGAGAATCAGAATATAAATAATGCTTTGATTCAAAACGTCTTTAGAAATGGATGTAACTATATAAATGAATGAAAATTGCACAAATTCATTCACTCGACACATTCCTCTGTAAATACGACACGTATTTGAGTACATAATCACTACATCTACATAATACCCTGCTAATCACCGGATTGATATGTGGCAGGGGGTACGGCGCACCAAAGCCTACCTAATAACTTCTCTCGCGGGAATCACTCTCCTGTGATGATGCCTTATGGTCCTTGGGAAAAACGAACCCTAACATCGCTCGGTCATACAGTCGATCTCTCGTATTTTATCCTCGTGATCGTGCCTACCCATGTACGTAGGTGCCTCTAATATTCCTTAGACCTCCTCTAATAGAACTTCCGACCTAAATTTCTCCAGAAGTCTTAACCTAGCGCTAGTTCTGCGATATCCAATTCAACTCCTTCAAGAGTGATGTGACACTTAATTTTTGTTCATATTTTTGCTTAACGAATCTGGCTGCTCTGCGTTGGATTCTTTCCAACTGAAGTATCTGTCCCTTTTCGTACGGATCCCATATTCTAGAAGCGTATTCGACCTGAGATCTGACCAATGATAAAAAACACGTTTCTCGTACCTGTTCTGTGCTACTTCTTGCTATTCTGCCTACGAAGCCCAATTTCTTATTGGCTACGCTTACGACCCTTCGAATGTGCTTATTACACGACAGATCACGATAAATGGTGACATTTAACGTATTCAGCAGATTGGATATTAATTCTATCAATTCTGTAATCCGAATCCAATTCATTGTTCGTACTCTTCCGGAAACTCAAAATGGAACGTTTGCCGTGATTAATTGAGATTTGACAACTTTGACACTATGCTGAAAGGGCGTTTAAATCTTCTTGGAGCGATTTTTGGTGATCCTGGCTCTTTATCACCTTATATAAGACGGTGTCGTCAGCGAAAAGTCTGATTTTGCCGCGAACTACCGAGCAGATATCGTTTATATATATTAGGAATAGTGTGGGCCTATGACACTTCCTTGTGGAATACCTGATGTGACTTTAACTATGTAGAAAGATTCACCATCAATGATTACTAACTGTTCTCTATTAGGGAGGAATTTTTTATCCACGTCACGATATTCGGGTTTATGCCGTACATTCCCAGTTTTCCTATTAATTTCTTATGGGATACTTTATCGAACGCCTTTTTAAAATAAATGAAAACGGCGTCAACCTGAGTGTTTTTCTCTCCGCATTGCAACAAATCATTTACGAAAGGGTAAAATGCGTTTCATATGACCTGCCTTTCCGAAACTCGTGTTGGCTTTTTAAATAACGCAGAACAGAGCTAACGATTATATACTCTAGAACAGGGACGGCAAATATGTGGCACGCGTGCCAGAAATGGCACGCAGGCGATTTTACTTGGCATGCGTAAGCTTGTATTTTCTGTATGAAACATGAAGTTTCTTAGAGAAAGAGTAAACTAGTGGCACGCGAAGAAAAATTCTGATGGTTCACACTACTTTCTTGGCACGCGACTCGAAAATCATTTTCCATCCCTGCTCTAGAAACTTGCACGATAATGACGTCAAGGAAATCGGTGGTCTATAATTATCGGGGTTCTCTTTATCACAGCCTTTGTGGATGGAGATGCTTCTCCAGTCTTTCGGAACGATACCATGTGCAAAGAATTTTTCGAATATTATTTTCAAATAAGGTGCGATTAAGGAGGCTAGCTCTTTTTAACACGTGAGCCAACTCTCTGTACCGATCACGACATTGGCGTGTAGACTGCGAATGATACGCTTAAAATCGGCAATTTTCCTACGGATGCTGCGGCAGTTCAATACGGCGACATTTCATTTCTCACCATCGCTTCTCAGATAACCTCAGCCTTTTCATTCGCATTCGTTTTAGGAATACATGAATTCTCCATACTATCGTTCTTCCGGTTGGTTGATATAGCATTTACTTTCAGACTTCGTTTTATTTCGCCATTGTTATCGAAATCTCAAACGTTAACACTACTGATATCGTGGATTTCAGCGCCTTCATCGCCAGTTAAACATAACGTATTTGCAATATTGCACGGATTTCTCGTAATATTGTTCTCTATTACACTCTCGGTTACACCCATTCCCCTAAGACACCTACTCTCTAGCCTAAAAAAGCCCTACTATGCTCAAAGGTCCTACGCGCTACACCCCGGGATGTATCGGGCGGGTAATGAACCCCCGAGTCATTTAGGGGTGCCCCACACGATCCGAGAATCGGCTGAAGGTCAACTAAATACACCCTCGTGCCCCTACAGAAAGAACATAGCCTTCGATTTAGCCCCTCCACCCTACTCCAAACCTCAGAGCCACAGTCAATCCGTGGGGCAATGCTGCAGATGGTTAAACGCACATCAACACCAGACTCCTCTCGGTCACTACAGACCTCGGAGTTTAAGACCCTAATAACTAATAACAGTCCTAAATTTTTCGAGGTCAGGCATTTTTTAAAATCGTCTTAGAGGGGAAAATAGTGGTACACGGTTATTAATCATGAACTTTTATATTTTCAATTTTTCAGTAAATATTTTTTTAAATTGAAATGTGTCCTTTCTTCCTCTTCATATAACATTCAATTCCATGTATGCCATTTTTCCATTGAATTATTACCAACACAATAATTCATTGTTTATTTTTTCACACTATGTTACACACAATATGCTACATTTTTCGTTTATTACTAACCCATAATCTCTTTATATTATTACACAGCGGGCATTTTGAATGCTTGTTATTTTAATTGTTAAATGCATTCATTGCTTATATCTCTCCTTTGAAATGTGTGTCATTATTTTATACTTTATACAGTACAAATTGGCACGTCATTTTAATCTTATATTTAGAGTGAGACTATCATGTTGAGATGAATATGTATGCCCTTGTCATTAATTTTCTAAAAGTATTTTACATGTTGTATAATTATTCCTTTTCTTATTTTTCCTTCTCCATAGCTCTCTGAAATGTTTTCTTTAATGTCTCGTAAGCAAGAAACCCTTGAAAAGGCAACGTTGTCCTTGATTAAACACTGGATCTGATAAATGTAAACCACATGCGTGGACCTTTTTGCGTTAATAAACATAAAAAATGTATAATATAGCAATTTTACTTACAATAAAGTTAACATGAAAGAAGATTCGATTGCTTTGGTCAATCATTAGAAACGCTTCCCACACGCAGTTTTCTGAATAGTTATCAGTAATTATTTACGTTGCTATGTATGAAGATTGACGCTCCAAAGATAATTTCGATGCTTACACAAAAGTGTAAAGTGAAGAACGCCATTCTTTCGACTATTTGAAGGTTTAATTGACGTTAATTGAATCTGAGGCAGCAATGAGGGCCGCCTTGGCAACGTCCGGAAGGAGCTCGAAAAATCTACAAAATTCTAAAAGGAATCTGTATTTCTAAAAGATTCGACCGCGTAACATGTAGAAATCACAAGAATAAGAATCTATCCGTTGAATAAAGCCAAAACGAAGAAAATCGGTTTATATCTATGTATTCTGATGAATGAAGGAAAACATACTTGCATTGTGAAAAATCTAAACTCTTGTGTAAACTCGGAAAAAAAGGTAATCCTCTCTTGAAGTCGAACCGGGGACTTTTTCCGGGATATTTTATATTTCATTGCCATTATCTGTTGGGGTTTATGTGTAATGAATGTTTCAACTCCTAATTCCCTTTGAAAGTGTACTAAAATAGCGTGACAGACATACGGACACTAATAAGTCCGGACGCGCGAGCTGACAGCTCTCTTATTATAATAAGATAATATATTTTATAAAATAATTTTGACTCTCTATTCCGATTTAATAGCAATTAATAGATGTTAACTAAATTAATAGATATTAACTAAACATTTAGTTAATATCTATTAACTCTTCATATTATTACTTAGCTGTTTCTAAAGCATGTAATAGAATTTATAACTATACACACAAGTTTATGATTCAAAAGAGAATTACCGACTTCGTCTTATGGCTGAAATATTAAACAACTTAGGAAAGTGTACAACGTATCACAAATGGGTACGTTTCGTGCAATGGAGTATTATAAAGAAATTATATACCTGTACGTAAGGAAAATAGCGTTTTAAATTTCTTTTATTCATCATAAATAATCCATTTTCGGAACAGGTTCACTATTGTGCTCCCATAACTTGCCAACAGCTAAAACTTTTCTTTATTCATTTGTTTTTTATTATTTTACCTGGTAATCGAGGATATTGGCGAGCCTTCGGCTCTCTTTGTTTTTATATTAGATGTCGTCTCCGGGAGCTATCGCGCCCTTCGCCTCGCTGGAACGAAACTAACCCTCCTCGTTGTCCGGTGATCGGGTTGGTAAATGTCGCGACAGGCCTGATCAGTTTTGCGTGAAAGTTACTAAATCCAAGTAAGGGCCTTTTCACATGGGCGACCATGCCCGCGCCACCATGGTGCCGCAGCCATGGTCGCCCGTGTGAAAAGGCCCTAAGTGATTGTGTAGGTAAATGTCGCCACAGGCCGTAGTTCTCATTCTGTCCGATAGGTCAGCGCCACATGTACGTCAACAACCCATCGAGAGTGGGGAGCACAATAGTGAACCTAAGCCCCAATTTCTTCCTAATTAAAAATAGTGCATGCACACGTAAGTAAATTAAACGTTTGTTTGTGAGATTTTTTATGTTAGCAACAATGAATAAGTAACCATGCAAGAAATTTTCTAACAAGTTCAACTCGAATTAAGACATTTTTGTTTGATTTTCTCGATAACGCCTACTCCTACTATAAAAATGTATAGGACTCTTTTTTACTAGTTCTACAGCATTTATTTGAAATATATTTTGATATGACTAATATTTTACGAGATATGACGAAAATTTCTTTTTTTATCACCGGTAAAGTGATACCCCTGATTGGCGTACATGATTCATTTTTGCGATTTTCATATTATATTTGATTGTAAGTCCCTAATATCAAATTTCATGAAAATCCGTTAGATAGAAGCCGAGAAAGAACATGCAGACGGACGGACGGACAGACCGACGATAATAGGCGCTCACGCTGGAAGCGAAACGCGCCTAAAAACTAGAACTAAAAAGTACTTGCCTCAGGTATACTAGTAGTCCCCGCTTTTCGTCGTTTCACTCATACGTCAGGTGCAATATGACACCACTGATTCATCCTTCCATCCCTGTGGTCCGCTTATTCATCGCATTAATGTTTTTCGTCATTCCGATTTTTTTATGAAATTCTTACGAATAAAAATATTAATCTATTCTATGGTAGCTGTTTTATGTCGAATGCACAAAGCAGCAACACAAGACGCAGCTCACAATATCGATTCTCCTTCATCGATAGGTAAAGTAAGACTAATGGCAGCGAAGTGATATCTTATATCGTGAAAAACTAAAACGCGACATTGGAAGCGGGCAGAGGAGAAAGTGGAGATAGAGGGACGAGAAAAAATGTTTGTATATGCACAGATATAATAGAATTAAATCTCCTGTTCAAATGAGGACTTGGAAAGCTCGAATATAATTTTTTTAAACTGGCGAGAAGGAAAAGAATAATAAGGAGAAAATTGCCATTTTGTACAGCTATTGTCACGTTTTTATTCTGATATTGCGCTATAGAGGGAAAATGATTTTTAAGGGTTCTCAGGTGACTACCGATTTCGCTGTTCGTCTCGCGATGTCTATGTCCGTGGGAAGCGTTTCCTTAGAATCAAATGCCTCACTCATACGACTCAGTGTGTTATATTAAACAGTTTCAGAAGATAACACATAGGAGGGATTGTATGTAGCAACATAAAGTCTAATAGCACTAGAATCGAAAAGGCTGTATATACGAATTACATTACCAACTAAAAGGTTTGCTGTGTGTGTTTGTCAATAATATACCAGTGTATTTTTGGAAAAAATACGTGAGCAATTGGCGTATCACCTATAATTCTATTTTGTGTGAATAGGTACTTTATCTCGGTTGTTCACGTAATTTTATGGCCAAACTGATATATTTTTAGATAATAAATGGGATAGGCCCATGTGTTCTTCATTCCGACCGGAGGCAATGCTCTCTCTCTTCGCTCAGTCTTTGCGAATTCATAGGAGGAGCAAATCGCTCGCACACAGCCCTTCGAAATCAAAAAACACTTTCTATTTTGGTAGATCGTTTTATCGCGAAGTTTTACTTCAAAATCTGTCATTTCAACTGCTTTAAAAATGTTTGTTTTTGATTTTTTCCGTGAACTCTCGTCTTTCTCGTTCATTCCATGCATGTTTACATCCATTGTTCTTTCAGAAATACCATTTCCTTCCGGGGACATTGGTCGTTTGTTGTTGCATTTTCAATACCGAGTGCATGCTTTTGAATAATAACTCACTTTTTCTTCGACTTTACAATATCTTCCTACTGGAATTGGCAAAGATAAATATTGTAAACATTAAAACTTTTATTCAGAATTGGAATCGCTGTACAGATTTTGGAGAGGATTTCATGCTAATTGAAAGTGTAATTTAGGATTCCTAATCATATGGATCCTAAAATCATTTATATTTTTACGGAGACGACCTAGATGAATTACATCGCAAATATAGTCACACATGAAAGATTATGTATGTTAATTCAATTGGAATGATGTGTAACTTGTTAAAATATTTCCTTTCTTCTCCAAGGTGCAGTTGAAATCAAAAATGATTTTATGTAACTTTGATCTCTCTGAGGAATTTTTATCTTTAATGTAATATTTTTGGTATGCAGGAAATATTTACTAATATGTAAATTTTGCTAAGGTTAACTATGTTAAATATTTTGATTCATGGATAAAAGTATTAGCAGGAAATATTCGTTCTGCAATCAAAATATTAGGGAAGAGTAGTTTCGGAGCACATAAATTGAAACGGATTTATGTATATATTAAAAATTTCGTGATGGATTAGAATGGAAAAAGTAGACGGGTGGATTAATTGAAAACGTAAGGAAAGATTAAGTTTTAATTAGTGGAGGATAATAGATAGAGCGAGTCGAGATTGCTGGAATAATTGATGAAGTAATAGGTGCGAAAGCATCAGGCTTGTCTGGTGGAGTTATGAAACTAATAGGTGAAGCGGAGGGAGGAATTCGAGACACACAAATTTGACGTTGTAATATAGTGGTAATATCTAGTATAAGGGGTATAGGAGCGCAGTATAAAGTGGCAAAAGTTGTGTAGGGAGTAAGAGGGTAAGAGTATAGTCGTGGAAAGGGTAAGGGAGTAAAGGATAAAAGGATATAACGAGGAATTACTGGGTGTGTGGGTTTCGGATAAGAGAAGAAAGAAGTCTTGGGGATAGAGGCAGGGAAGGAGCAGGGGTGGATTATGGGTAATGTAGAGGTGGATGTGGTGAGAGACTGAGGCTAGGTGGTAGGAATATGGTAATGGGAGGGAGGAATATCTTATGGCACAGAAAGTCCCTCGCTACATTTTCCCCTAACTTTCCATGGCCCTTTTTTATTCTCCTTTCCTTTCCTTTCCCCCTCTCCTCCCCCTCTTGCGGTCTTCAGCTCCGCATTTTCTCTTCGTCTCTTGTCTCCGCCTGGACTTTCTTTGGCGATGAGACGCAATTTCCGAATTTTCCAATAACTCGACGTGAGCTGCGATATTCGATAAGATGGCCCGGATATTGAATATGTCGCCCTCTTACTTGCATGATGCGCTGCCTCGGCAGTATCGGACGCGTGATGTTTGAACGTGTCAGTCGTTTTTTTTCTGAAGCAGCGACACGAAGACCCTCGGGTGTGATTAATTCTTTATTTTGATACTCCTAGGATACTTATCGTCGTTATAGATCTCTCTATATCAGAATAATCTCTCTTTCACAGGGATGAGATAACCCGAATTCTCTCAGCGGTATCGATGCCCCCGAAGAACAGTAAAATCCGCGATACGGTTATAGTTTTCAGGGAAAAAGCTGTAATTTCAATGTTGATACGGTTTTTATATGGAGTAATATAGAGGAGGACTTATTATGGATATACTAACAAGTAAGAATTAAAAAAAATCAAAAATAAAATATTTTAGCTTTACAAAATAGGCGGCCTTAAAAGGATAAAACAGGAAAAATTTCAGATTATTTGTTCATTATAAAAGATTTTTGTGTCATAATATTTTCATTGCTGTTGCTTTACATATCATTTACATAATGATTTTGCTTTGATCGGAGGTTTTCAAGGTTGAACTACAATAAAAAATCGGTACAATATACATATATTGTACAAAGTTTCTCATATACTAATGCGTCCTTTATTTATCTTTTGAAAAATATGAAATATGTACAATCATTATAAACATAAACTTAAATAACTATTTATATATATCGATATATACTGAATTGCATCTGTTTTTATTATGTCTCATATTTATTAGCATTTTAAAAAGTTTTTTGTGATAATAAGTGCTGAATAATTACATACTAGGTATTTAATAATCTCATCCCGTTGTGTGTGTTAGCAAGTAATTCAATCTGGTATTTCATGCTATATTAACGAAATACTTTAGTAAGTTTACACTGTTTACTTGCTACGTGAAAACAACTGAAGTTTTGAAGTTCCTTACTATAATAAGTGCATAGTACTTAAAAACTGTGCATTTAATAATCTCATATCACTGCATTTCAAATGGTTGAATGGAAGAAGTGCCTTAAACAACTCCCAAAGGACAGGCAATGTGTGAAATGTTGTGGCTGTGATGAAAATATGCACTTTGCATGTGCACGTGTAGCAGAGAGTACCTGGAAAAGTAAGTCGGCCAGAAAGAAGGAAGACTGGAGGTGTGCTGACTGCCGGAATCAAGAGGAACCTGGAACAGACACTAAAGTGGCTAGCGTGAGTAAGAGTAGCAATGATTACTCCGAAATAAAAGAATTAGTAAATGAAATTGAAGATCTTAAAAAAAAGCTATAAACTACTTCACTGATGATTATAATGTACTTAAGTAGATGTAAAAAATATTTATGATGAGAAAAAGTGCTTCAAAGATGTTGTAGCTGATTTGAAACAAGAATTAAAATTGAAGGATAAAGTGATTGAGGAGCATACAACAAGAATGAATGTCCTAGAGCAAGAAGAACCGACTAATAATATGAAAATTTTTGGTTTGAAAAATGAAAACACAACTATAGACGAACTAGCTGGAGTGCCCATTGAATTTCAACGGATATAGTGAATCTAAAACTTCGACCGTGTAACATGTATACATCGCAAGAATAACATAGTACACAGTAAATCAAAAATGAAGAAAACTGCTCCACATTTACCTATTTAGATGAATGAAGGAAGAAAATCTTGCACTGTAAAAAATCGAAAATTACCTGTAAACTTACGGGAAAATAATTATTGATTTAAGCTCTCCCCCAAAATTTTTTATCGCCATCCATATAGCCTATGTTACCCACAGGATAAAATTAAATACCTATGCGAACTTTCCTGATGATTTATTCAAAATGAAAACTCTAAGTAAGACCAGCAAGACCACAATAATCAACAAAAAATAAATGAACAAAGAAACTTACGAAATGATTTAATTTAACGAAAGACAAAAGAGTAAATAGAGAACGTTTAAGAATCACAGAGTGAATATTACCTTCAGACCATTAGCTCGATTCTCTCCAATTCTCTCATCCACGAGTTCTGTTACAAGAAAATTGTTTACATCAACAATACTTTGGAAAGAATGAAACGATTTATCCAATCACAATTTGTGGAAAATCTACGTCTAATTATTTAAGTTACTTACGTAGTTTTAAAAACATCTTGATTTGAAGAACTCTACGCCACACGAAAATATAATTAAAAACTATTTATTAATAATATTTCAATTATAATCAACAAATATTAGGTTGTCATGTAAACAAAGCAAACTCGCATACAAAAATTAACAAGTTAGGAAAGTGTACAAGTATCACAAACGGGCACGTTTCGTGCAATGGAGTATTAGAAAGAAATTATATACCTGTACGTAAGGGAAATAGCGTTTTAAAGTTCTTTTCTTCATCATAAATAATCCATTTTCTTCCTATTTAATAATATTACATGCACACGTAAGGAAATTAAACGTTTGTTTGGGAGATTGTTTATGTTAGCAACAATGAAGTAACCATGCAAGAAATTTTAAAAGTTCAACTCAAATTAAGACATTCTGGTTTGATTTTCTCGATAACAGCAACTCCTGCGATAAAAATATATAGAAAAAGAAATACTCTAATTTACCAGTTCTACAACTTTTATTTGAAAAATATTTTGATATGAGCAATAATTTACGAGATATGACGAAAATTTTATTTTTTGTCCCCAGCAAAGTGATACCCCTGAATGGCGTACGTGATTAATTTTTGCGATTTTCTCATTATATTTGATTGAAAGTTCTTAATATCAAATTTCATGAAAATCCGTTAAGTAGAAGCCGAGAACGAACATGCGTACGGACGATAATAGGCGCTCACGCTGTAAGCGAAACGCGCCTAAAATACGATATTACGTTAAAATTTTCCAATATAAATGCATTGGACTCTCAATTTCGGCGACAATGGGAGTTGTCATGGTAGCTTATAATGGTACTGTAGTAAAACTGACAAAATCACGTATTTTATTGATTCTAAATGCATTTTTATGCTAATTCGATCATGATTCGGATTCTGTCTTCAATAAAAATAAACTTTGTTCTTTTCTTCATTGAACCATTCAAGTCTCAGGTTCGTACCATGTTTCTAAGTAATTTTAAAATTCAAATGAAAAATAAGCTGCACTCGTCTCTATGTTATTCAAATGGAAAAAGAAAATATTTTTAAAAATTAGACAGGTCAATCAAATCGATATAAAAACCTTAATAAACACCCTTACTCGTTATTCCGGTTAAAATGATACCTTTCTCTTGTTTCTACATGCTGTAGTTGCAGAGCTATAAAATTACATACAAACACTTTATTTTATAGATATAGATATGTATATAGATTAAAAGTTAATGTATATGAGTTAGTATGGTTACAGAAGAAAAAATCTCTTTTGATGTTGTGGTTGATATTTATATAGTAAATAGGAATCAGCAAAACAAAAATACTAAAATTATTGTACGATTTAAATCCAAAGATATTAAGCAGAAAATATGGCTAAGAAAGTTGGTTTAAGGTGGAAAGAAATAAAAGAAAGGTATAATGCTAATATTTATTTTAATGATCACCTAACTGGGTATTATAGTATGTTGCTTTGGAAAGCAAGAAGTAAATCTAAGGAATTAGGGTACAAATTGATTTGGTATAAAGCAGAAAAAATATTCATAAAAAAGGATGAAAATTCTCATATTAAAAAAATCCTAAATTAGAACGAATTGAATAAAATAATTTAAATGTATATATAATTGCTTATTGTTTATAGTTTTGATATGGATTTTATTAATCTGCTAAAGGTTGAGAAATTAAAGTGTAAGACATATAACTCTGTAACTTGTGTAAAGTTACATTCAGAATATTCTACTCTTTTGTACCATTTAAACATCAGATCTTTAAGGAAACATTGGACAGAAGCTTTGTTAAATATTAATCTTATTATAAATAAATTAGAAATAATTGTATTAACAGAGGTAAATATAAAACAATTTGATTACAATTATATAAAATACCAAGGTTTAATATGTTTTTTAAGTTAAGAGAAGGTCACAGGGGTGGTGGTATTATAATATAGGTATGTAAATGATGAAATAAAATTCAAGGAAGTGTTAATTGACACAAGCTATTTTGAGTCAAAATGTCACAATAGATAATAGTGATATAATTATTTTGTGTGTTTCTAGACTACCAAAACATAGTAAGATATATTTATACATGAATTAAGTAATGCGTTAGGAAAGTTCTGTGACAAAGAAATGATTATGGTGGGTGATGTAAATATAAATGTGAAAGCCAAGAATGAAATACATAGTCTTAAATATCAGGACGTCTTGGCTGCAGAAGGTTTTAGTCAAGTAATACATGACTATACAAGGGAGTGTGTCAGTGATGGAAGATTGGTTAAATCTTGTATAGATCATATTTATTATTAAGGCAAATTATTTAATACTGTGGGTATAATTATAAAATCAAACATCTCAGATCATTACACAATAGCAGTAGATCTATCAAACTTGCAAAGAAAAAATAAATCTAAAGGGAAAGAGGATATACAGAAGAGTTATTCTTGTATAAGTAAGGGAAATTGAATAACCTGATAAAAAATAAGAATTGGGAAACTGTAATGGAGATTGAAAGTCCAAGTGTGCAATATGAAATAATAAAAGGGGTCTTATGTGAATTTTACGAGCAGAGCATTGAAGTTAAACCTAGGAAATTAATTCAAGCTAAGAAAGAATGGATGACAGGAAGTTTATTAAATGAATTGAAGTTTAGGGATATGTTATTTAGGAAATGGAAAGACTGTCCATCTGATATGAATTATAAAAAGCAATATCATGACTACAGAAATAAGGTCTGTTCATCCATAAGGAGAGTAAAATCAATGTATTACTCAGACAAGTTTGCATCAATTGAAAATAATTACAAAATGATATGGAAAGAATTAAATGCTATTACGGGTAGAACTAGTGACTATACATCTGATGAAAAAATAATAAAACATATTAAGGGAAAGACTAATATAGATAATGTAGAAGACATTTTTAAATCACTTGATTAATCTAACCTCATCAATAATAACTAACTGTTGTAACAAACTTTGCAATATACCTAATACAAATAGTGTTGCTAATAGTATATGTGTTCCAGATGCTTCAGAAAATGATATTTGTAAGGTAGTGAGTTCTTTGAAATTAACATCAGCCGGTCATGATAAAATTAGAATTCATGAAATAAAAGCCAACTGTTCAGTTATACCGATCTTGACCAACTTAATTAATAAATTTTTAACAAAAGGAATTGTACCCGATGGATTAAAAGTTGCTATTGTGAGGCCAATATATAAGGGAGGATCACATAAAGATTTGAATAATTACAGGCCAATCTCAATACTCCCCACTTTTAGTAAAATATTGGAAAAGTACATAGCATGTCATTTACTTAGTTATATGGAAAAAAACAATATAATATCAGCAGGACAGTATGGATTCCAAAAAGTAAAGGGTACTAAAAACGCTGTTGAAGAATTTGCAGAGACCATACATGGTAGCATAGATAAAGGAAATGCAACTATAACTACATTTATTGATCTGAAAAATGCTTTTGATACCCTTGATATTGAATTACTCCTGAATAAGTTGGAAAGGATTGGTATAAGGGGTATCATATTAACTTGGTTTAAAAGTTATTTAACGGATAGAAAAATTGGTGTAAAACTTAATAACAAACTCAGTATATTTGAAACGGTAAACAAAGGGGTCCCTCAGGGATCTGTACTTTTGGTAGGATGTATATAATTAAGCAAATAAATATATTTGGGGATTTATACAATGCATAAGATTGTATATTTTATTTAAGAACCCTTACTGATTTTATAATTTTTTAAAAATTATATACTCTTCTTAATTACCTTAACGTCTAATTAGCTTTTCTATTCTTGCTCAACAACCTCTTCAGTGGCTCTCGTAATTTTCTTCCTATATAAGTGTAATATATAGTGTACGCACGCACGAATAAATCTTAACCTACTTTCCCGTATTCATACACCCCAAAGCATTCATCACCTCTCTCCACGGCCTGCAGCATTATCGTCATATTCCCAGACGTTATACTTCCTCTCATCTAAACTTACACTATCTCTGTTCCTATGTCTCTCCGACTCTTTTTCTCTCTCTTCCTCGAACACTGGTTAACTTTACGATGCGATCCGTTCGCAGTCTCTGACTCTCTCCTTAAACTCCCGCAACACGTTTCGAGTGCCTGGGAATCGGGAATAAGCCGCGCAATTTGTAAAGAGACGCTCCTTCCCACGGGGAACGGAAGGCGAGTGGGATGTTGCGGACTCTAGGCGCCGGGAATGGAAGCGTAGGGGTGAACGAAAGAGTGGAGGAGGGGGGAATAAAAGGACCGGGATAAAGGAATACAAAGGGGAACTGGTAGTCAGGTTCGCTTCGCTGTCTCTCTGTTAACAAATTCCACGGCTCAAGGTTTTCTTTCCCCTCGTAACTCTGGGTTTTGGAGCTGCAGGAACGTGGGGATGCAGATACATTGAAGTGTTTGTTCGGACGAGATAGACTTATTAGCGCTCTGTCACACCTGAATACGTTCGTTACCCAGTAATGTTACACAGAGAGACTGTCTTATAAATATTATAATTTAATTTTGATAACCTTATCCGCCCAATACCTGCGTAGATACGCATGAATATTACATACAAATTCATATAACTGAAAATATACACGTAAGATACAGGCATGAGATAATATGAGTGCGGCGAACAATAAGTGTGATCAGGGGCGGATTGGGAGCAAAAATCGGCCCGGGCAAATACTCGGATATCGGCCCACCTAACAACTAAAATAATGTTGCGGCCCCCTAAGAGGCCGAGGCCCATATTTTGCGAAACATTACTTAAGAATACGGAAAAGCGCCAGCTCCTGGCCGAGGCATCAACCCAGTGGCGTATTGAGGGTTTCTGGCGCCCGGGGCAAAGAATAATTTTGCGCCCTCAGTAACAAAGCGATTTACGGGGGAAGAGGGGAGGTGCAAATTTGATATTTTTGCGCCCCCCCCCCTCCCCCTATTTGGCGCCCAGAGCATGTGCCCCACAAAGGCAGCCCCGGCCCAGGAGCAGCATCGGCCCACCGGGACTTTGCCCGGTGTCCCGGCGGCCCAATCCGCCCCTGAGTGTGATACTTCCCAAGCATCCTATCTTATTACTTTTTCATTTTCCTCCCTTATTCTATCTCTTTCTCCATCTTTCTTTCTTCGTGGAGAAACAGCTTCAAGAGAGTCGATGGGGCCGTGGCATCCTTTATCGTCCCAAGATGCGTCGCTTTGCCTCGTCTCCCAGCGCCGTGACTGATAGAGTGGATGCTCTCCGCTTAATTAAGGGACGCTGTTAGAATCCTCTGCCCGCTCAACTCTTTAGTTTTCTGGTCCACCAGGATTCCATCTCAAATTACACCCGTTCAGACCCTAACTTTCCTTCCTCCCACCCCAAACCGTCTTCCCCCCCAACTTAACGAGTCTCATGCCCCTCTCACTCAGACTCGCTCCCCTTCTACGCTAATCTCACCCTCTCGCCCACTATCATTTAGCTGTGGAACCATCAAGCGAAATTATTCTTCGAAGATTTTTTTCAAATATCTCGTTTTTTACCCAGAGGTTTTCGAATGTACGGAATTTAGCTATGAATATTTTATTTTATATAGTCGAGAGTGAAATGAATTAGATAGGGCAAAGATCTCTATAAGGGTAAGAACTTTTTTATATGTATTAAATTGCTAAATATTTGATCTGCTATTTGCACAACGCAGAATTATGAGCGTTTTTGGAACGTCAAAGGCTTGAATCATTCTGTTGCAACCTCAAAGGGTTTAAACTGAATTTCGAATTATCCTCTCCCAAAAAGCTTAAATATCTTTCAGGAAATAATTGAAACATCCATCATTCATTCGAATTTTTGGTGGATTTTCAATTACAGACTGCATGTCGAGGCGCGATGGAGGAGAGAGTGGTGGAGGTAACGGGAGAACGGGTGCAGAGGGAGGAGTGGGAAATTGGAGAGGAGCGCGGGGGCTCTGAAGGGGATGGTGTGGGGAAGGGAGAGAATTGCGGCGGGAGAAATGTCTTGCCAGGGGTGTGGTCGCGGTGTATTTGCGTGGGCGTTGAGGCTTTGGGTGTGGCTTCACATTAGTTCTCCCCGCTTATAGCGCCTGAATAAATGAATCCGATCATTTTGAGCTCATACGGATATTTACTATCCGTGCGTTAGATGCTGAGATGAGTAAGTTATTTAGCATGGTTTAAACCTCTTTAAACGAAACCGCTAGGTGAATCTTAAATTCGAGATTTTAAATTTTCTAGATTAATCAATACTGTCGTATCAAACTGTTTAAACCTCATTGTTTCATCATCACATTGCTTTCATTTATTCGATTTACTTTCATCAGCATCCGCCAATTGTCTAGATTTCAGTAAAGCTCTAGCCTATGTCTACATTATTCTCTTTTCTTGCCTTATAACTAGAAGAGTTTGAGTTTTACTTCGAGCTATCATCCATACAAATGAAAAGTAACGATTATTTCCTATCCCTGAAGCACAAAAGGCCTAACAAAGCAATGAGTAACGTGCTTTATAAATATCTTCTCCCCATTGCGAAATGTTTTAGTGTTTGTAAGATCAAAACATAGTAATAATATATTTAATACGCATTTCGATATTTCTATTAAGTTAACGTCTGACTTTCTGCCCCGTTTTCTATATAATTGTTAATTGATTGATGCTTTTGCGGGTGCTTGTCATGCTGAGGTTGTATATGTTTTCGGGTTATCCCGCGTAGATTTGTGCGTTAAAACGCCAACGTTTCTTCTCTTTTGCAGGCAACTTATTCAGGGTAATCTGACGGAGTGTCCTCATATTGCCTCTATATATACTATGGTAGCAGAGAAAGTGCCATAGATTCGCCGGCATATAAACTAGCCAGATAGCTCGCTACAATATTCCAACCCAAAGTTAAACGGGCCGCCTCATATGTAAGAAATTCACAGCACTTCCTCAGCCTTATCCAATAGATAAAACTAGAACCAGGGGACATTTTAATTAGTTTTGACGTGGTGTCATTGTTCACCAAGATACCAACAGATTAGACAATAACAATTCTTCTAGAACTTTTTGACCGAAATACCGATGAATTGACAAAGCACTGCCTTGAAAGCACTTATTTTAGATGGAAAGATAAATTTTATGAACAGACGGAAGGAGCAGCAATGGGCTCCCTAATCTCGACAGAAGTAGCCACCTTTTTATGGAAAATTTTGAAACAATATCTATTGAAAACGCCAAGGAAAAACCTTAACTCTGGCTAAGATATGTAAACGACACCTTTATAATTTGGACGCACGGACAACAAAAACTGGAAGTTTTTTGACTTTTTAAACGCAAGACACCAAAATATTAAATTCACTATGGAAATAGAGAAATACAGGAAATTACCCTTTTTAGACGTTTTAATTTTCAGGAATGAGGACGGGAGCCTGGGACACCGTGTTCCGAAAAACAACTAGTACAAACCGGTTTCTACACGCAAACTCCCAACATCATCCGAGGCAAATTAACGCCGTGATTGAAACAATGATCCATCGTTCCATCACCTCCACCCACCTTCACCAAGAATTAAAACAATTAAAAAAGATCTTACAATCCAACAACTACTATATAAATCGGACGGTCACGAGGAAACTCAAGGCAAAACGAGAAGATGGGAGAGAAAAGTGAAGGAAAAAAGGGCACATCTCCCGTACATCAAGGGAACACCGGACAAATTGGGACACGTATTAAAGAAATATAATATTACGACAACTTTTCAGTCCGTCAACCAAATTAAGAAGGCACTAATAACCACAAAACATAGAACGCCACTACAGGTAGAGGGGGTGTATAGGACACCATGCCGGGCATGTGATCAAAGTTATATAGAGGAAATAGGAAGAACAATCAAGACACGAGTAGAAGAACACAAAAGAGCCATTCGACTCAAACATGTCGACAAATCAGCAGTAGCAGAACACGCCGCCGGGGGACACGAAATTGATTTCGAAAACACAAGAATCTGGCAAAAGAAAAACTTTACGGAAAACGAATGATACTGGAGGCATTAGAAATAAGGAAGCACGGAAATAATTTCAACAGAGACAGCGGCTATAAGTTGAGCAACACTTGGACCCCAGTTATAGTAAACAACCTGATAAGACGAATGCCATAACTAAACTTACCCAACCCCCCCCCCCCCCCCCCCCCCCTTCCTATAAACTACCCACACCACCTCTGCTACCGTAGTATATATCGTACAAGGTGTATCCCAAAAGTAAGGTAGAATAATTTTTATTTCCGCCGCTAGGAACGCTGGTGTAACGAACTGTATACCGGTTGAAACCTCCACCTTCCTCTACACGCCAGTACTTATTCAGCATTGCACCTCGATCGGTGTTTGCTTATCGCGTCGTCAAGTATGGCTGCTACTCTGCCCTCGCACATAAAAGTGGAACTGCGCGCCGTAATTCGTTTTCTACACGCAAAACTCCTTACCCCTACCGAAATTCATAGAGAAATCGTCTAAGTTTATGGTGAAAATGCATTGTCACGGAAACAAGTGTTTGTGTGGTGTTCTCTATTTGAAAATGGACGCACTGATCTGGAAGATCATGAGCGGAGTGTAAGTCCAAACACTGCAACCACTGATGAGTCGATTCAACGTGTGGAAACTCTATTGCTTTCTGATCGGAGATTAAAGGTAAGAGAAATTGCAGATAAACTGGATATTACGAAGAAAACGGTCCACAGAATTGCCCATGAAGTTCTTGATTATCGAAAATTGTGCGCCCGATGGGTTTCCAAGCAATTTAACCAAAACCATAAAGCCTCCCGAATTGACAATTTGATGCGTTTACGCAATGAACATTTTTTGGAGGACATTGTCACAGGCGGCGAAACTTGGGTCCACCACTCAATTCCCAAGACTAAGCGAGACTCGATGACGTGGCGATCTATTCCTTGCAAAACATCTAAGGAACTCTGTTTATCGTTTGAATTAAAATTAACATAATACATAAAAACGATTACAATTTTTTCGGCCTCTGATTCCTTTTAACATTTATATCGAGCTTAACAAAACTATATGAATAACTAATTGTCCTGACATGTCAAGTAATCCTATCAGAACAGAGTAATTGGGGTGTCATCATCTTCGCTAGTCATTTGGAATTTTCTGGTGCATTTGAAATTAATTACTAGAGATAAATGGAAAGGAAACTAGCGCGACAAGAAATTTGAATAACAGTAAATGACCGACAGCCTGAAGGACATGATTGTTTCAACAAAATATTAAACGCTTCTTGAATATGAAACTCAGAAAAGAGGACATGAGACGTAACTGTTAGGGTCTCGTCTATTTGAAAGTTCAAAAAATATCTTTCTCAAGAGTTGAAACTAAGATGCGTATCTCAGATATCGAAGTTTCCAGAGATGTAATGTAACAAATTATGTCAAAACTATCTGCAAGAGAAATTCACACGTGTTACGTTTCGTAGGCAATTGCGCAGTAGACCATTTCATCTACCAACATATAGCTGTGCAGCCTGCGGCTGATCACCAATAAATAATACAAAAGGATTGTTTCCAATTTCAGATTTTTAATAAAAGTTGGATATTATAGCCTATAACCAGCACCCCAGCTTATAGACTCCATAGACGGCTTAAATAATGTTCCTACAAATAATTTTTTAGCTTGAAATTTTGAGTTCGGTGGGAATGCTATAGATATAAAGATCGAAGAGCAGAATGTGTTGGATATTGGTTTTTTCGTGCGCATTTTGGTGAATCAAAGATTCAGATTATTAGCGCCTTTAGGTTAAATAATAAATCGTAGTTATTAGTATTAAATTACTTGCATGATATAAAATTCAGCAGCTAATATGCGATTACAATTTCAGTAAGTTATGAATAGCTTCCATATGTTTTGTCCTCGTCCTTTTCTCTCTTTCCTCTCGTTTTTATTTTCCATCACTCCTTCAAAGCTTCCGTATGGTTTTATTGATGTACGTTTCTGAAATATTGATATTTTGATTTAATAATCACTATTTTTAATGATGCGATAAATGCCATTTTCATGAAAAATATTTATTATATCAGTAATTAGTCATCTCCTAAAAATTTTCGGTAAAACATATTTATCATTTTCTGTGAATATTTTGAGAGAATACCTACTACGATATATTGTACATAAAACCCTTACCTTTAAATTTTGGTTTCAATATGATATTTTGCTTCGCTGTAATTTTTTCTATTTTTTATTTTACTAGATCTATTTTTGTAGCGTTTTATCATGCTATTGCTATTTTAAAAATTCCATAACTTCCGAAATCCATGCAGGCGCTTGTGGCACTGTACCTCAGATGGGATGTGTGCGACGCACACGGGCGGCCAAACAACGGGGGCTGCCGATTTATCCTCAGACAAGTACAGTATTTTTAACAGTAATGCGGATTGTATTATAATATGCCGTGTATATTTCATATTTAGTGGATACGGATATTTATCAAACCATTTGACGTTTTTTTATTTTTACAAAGATGCCCTAAAGAGGGCGACAAATGAGAGACTTTCATACGGGCGGCCCTGCTCAGATGGTGTTTTATATTCAGTATAACAGGGAGGACATTTTAAATAATGAATCCATACGGAAGTTATAGGATACCCAAAAATATGTTCGAATAAAAAAAACGGAGCTTTACTTAAAAGGTTTTCTTATATACAAATATGGCGTCAGAATGCATGCATGGACCTACGAAGTCGAGTGAAGGGAAAACTGGGTGTGAGAGGAAATTTTAAACGAGAATAACTTGGTGGGAAATGAGACCACCCCTTATGCTCGGTTAAATAGGTTAGTTTTGTGGAACCTTAGCAGTTTCTTGTAAATATTTAAAAACTTCACAAACACACCTCAAGTAGTTGCTATTCACCGTATGATATCGTTTTCAATAATTCTTCAAGCGGAAAAACAGACACAGAAAGAGATAAGGAGAGTGTATTTTTTACAGTGATATAAAAGTTACATTTTACCGTAATAATTTAAACGGAAAAGGTAGTATGAAGTTGGAATCTATTATAATCTACAACTGCTTAATCAGATGATTACCTCGCTTTTCTTGTTTTGTTTTTACAATAACTAATGTCTAAACAAATATGATAATAATTTTACGTGAGCCTATACACATCGATTTATTGAACTGATACATATTCAATCAAGTTCATATGCCAATAACTAATTATTTCATTTTCATTGCAGGTGAGTACAGCAGTGAAACCAATTCTGCAAAGAGTAATCAAAACTTCTTAGTTCGTAAGTAACTGTAATAATTTTTCTATTGTTATTAAAATTCTTTTAAATGTAAATTTCTAAATTAAATCAATTTGAAATGATTATTATTAATATTTTAGGTTTTATTCTTACAAATTCTGCATATTTCTGATTATTAGAGAGAAAAATGTTTATTTATTTGCATAAAAGTTACAGGTATTAATTTATAGATCTATATTTTCACTTGAAGTCTTTTGTATTATTTTTGCTTTTGCAACACCTTGACTAATTTAATTTTCGCCGGAACAGGATATGATTTATTTTTCTGTAATCGACGCAAGAGGCTTTCATTAATAACGTAAAAAGGCTCCTCATTCTTTTCGTTTCCGTGTTAAAGTGGTTATGACACGACATTTCCACATAGACGTGCTTGTTTGTCAACAAATATACACAGCCTGGCGTCACACCTTAACTTAGCTTATGCCGGAGGCCTAATCATAACAAACGCTTTGTCCGTCCTCGTTTTGCGTCGTGGCTGCGTAATTATCTTCCTCACGGAACCATACACTCATAATTTATTTTTATCAAGAGCGCAGCACGATTAAGATCAAGTGTGAGGACCTTATTTAGTATCTCAACCTGTTTAATGCTTTAAAACAAAATTAGTTTATCATTAAAAATTGCATTGAGGAAGAATTTAATTTAGTATCCTCAATATTAGAATTCTAATCCTTGACCTCATGCATCTCGTAATTCTTTGCTTTCTTGCGTCATTGTATTTAGATATGAGAGCAAAATGTATACCTACATACCAGTGGCGTGCGGTGATATTTTATTTAGGGTAAGCTGGTAGACACTTTACCCTTTAACTGCCTCGATCGCTTATACGCGTCAACCTGTGTTCATTGCAGAGTCGGGACTAGGTATTTAGGTGCCCGGGGCAAAGAACGTGAATTGAGACCTTTGCCCAAACCCTGTATTTTTTGACATGTAAAAATAATAATTCTAATTACTGTCTGGCTGTCGCCGCCAATCACACTTTATCACGTCATTTCAATAATTTTATTGGTGTAAATATATATGTTTATATAAAATACATATACATGTAATCACAATTTTGGCGACTCCTAGAATGATACTCCCGGCGAAAGAGCCCCGCTCGCCCCGCCCTCGTCCCGGCCCATGTTCATTGGTTGCTTGTTAACCGCATTTAAGCTTCGTAGTGTATTTATTTTGCTCTAACCGCTTACACACGTTAAACTTCCTTATTACATATTAACACCTATTGGTGACCGAGTTGTATTATTTGAAGTTTTTCTTACAAATATATTAAGTATTCCCCGTGACCAGCTTGATTTTGCACGGAAATATTGCGTTTACGAGTGAAAGTCATTCGTCTAAAAAGCAGAAGTTGTTTATGTTGATATTATTGAAATTTAGGCTGGTAAGAAAATCAAACCTTCTAATTGGTGTTGACTACAGCAAACGGATGAGAGGTGTCAAACTTGTAGACCAGTGCATCATCACCTACTAAACTGACAGGAAGCCACTAAAAATATTACATGAAAATGTTTCACCATTTATTGAATATAACAATTTTTATTGCAAAAGAAATTTACAAAAAACGTTGGGTAAATGAGTTAGCTAAAGTTTAGGCTAGTGACTGCTAGAAGAGAAAAATAAAGTGAAAATAAACCAAAAGCAAAAAGAACAAGACAACCATCTATAGAAACACCATTACTACTTACTGGAAAGTATCTCAGGCTATATTCCTAGTACATCTAGTCAGTCGCATTCAAGGAAAAGGTGTATGGTTTGCATCTATAAAAAAAAAGAAATAAATAATTGTTGCAAACAATGTGAGGTGCCTTTATGTGTTGCACTATATTTCGAAAACTATCATAGAAAACATTTTAAAACTATAATAATATTCGTGTCGCGATCCCTTTTTGATATTCTTAAATATTTACTTCCCCCTCTTTTACCCAGATATTTCTTTCATATTTTGAGATATTGAAAAAAAGAAAAGTTAAAAAATCATAGTTAGTCATCGGAAATCTTGCATGGTATTTACTATGAAAAGGCTGCAGAGAAGCAGTATATTATAGGCACATTCTAGCTAACTTAATACTTCCCCGCCTCTCCTCTTTCCAACTCGTCTCCTCCTATTTCCAGTGAGAAACAGGACAAGAAAGATCAAATGGGTTGCACGCATTCCGTGTGCTTCATCGTCGAAACCTTGAGAAGCGTACCGTATCGACGCATAGAGTGACTATATTTCACCAGCTTGTTTATCTTCTCCTCTTTTCGCCTTCCCCGATACTCTTTCGAGTGCATGCTCGCAATGAATGCTGTAAGATATAATTAGCTTGCCTCCTCTTTCGTCGCTTCCTATTCACTCTCTCATCTCGCACTTCACCAATGGCCATGAAGAACATCCCAATTTTTTTGTTGACTTTTCGTTCTATACTTATTGATGCAAGTATTAATTCTAAATAATTATGAATTCGGAATAATTATAAATATTCATTCTTCGCCACTGCTACATAGGTCGTATCAAACCACATTATTGGCTGTTTCGTCTTATTTAATCTTTGATAGGTTGCCGTTCCTACATCTTTGGAAAAGCTCCTTTCATTAAAAGTTTTGAGCGAAACCGTATGACAAATCCTCACCTTTTGGCGATGCGAACAGAAGTCCATTCACCTTTCAGAATCTTGTCAATAATCTTACGTGTTGCCTTAAGAATATCTCTCAAATTTAGGTGTAAAAGTCTTCCTCTCAAGTCTTTAATTAGCGATTTTTGTACATGTATACGAAGTGGTCAGATCAGTTTAGGAAGGTATTTAAAAAGAAATATGTATTTTTCTTTCATTAGGCTAGGCCAGGGATGGGGAAACTTTGGACGGTTGCGGTTGCTTAAGTGGGCCGCATTAACAGAAGAAAATGCTTCTGCGGGGCACATTAGGATCCACATCGGACGTTATTTGAGAGAATGTGAAAATCGATAATTAATATTATTGTATCTTCTAATCTTTACAAGAAAAGTTTTTCTGGCCCTAATTTTAACCAAAATAAACGAAATTGTCTGTGTTACATTTTATGGTTCGTTTATGTAATGATATCGCGGGCCGTATAAAGTACTTTTGCGGGCCTGATGTGGCCCGCGGGCCGTAGTTTCCCCACCTCTGGGCTAGGCCTATCAAGCATATGTTTGACAGTAAATATAGTTTAATTTATATTAATAAGAAAACGTATATTTACGGGCGTTCTCACGAGTACACTTTTAAATCGTGAAGTAATATTACGGGCGTACTCTTGAAAGGGTTTGTGGCATAAAATTTTCAGCCATAGTTCCACACAGTTTATGCATCAAAACCTCTCGTTTTTTCCGTATGTAAATGAATTTCTACCAATATTGATATATTTTCTCGGTCATGCTGATATAAGTAATATTTCCAGCTTCTCCTAAGGTATTTCTAGTTGAATAGGAATTTATATACCGTTAAACTGTGGAAATTGAAATTTTCTGACGGGATGTATGGTGGCTGAGAAAAGATGTGTTATGGAGTTGAAAAATGAAGTTTGCTACCACTTTAAAAATCTTTCGCTCACCTCACCTCTCCAAACGCCTCTTTCTTCCCTCGCACTCCACTTTCTCCGGCACGCGTTCACGTGTGGGGGTGAGAGAAAAGAGTCACGAAAGTGAAAAATCGAGTGTTCGAGTGATAAAAAAAATCAGCCGGTTCAAGATTCGAGGAAAAAAGTAATTGCTCGGGAAAAATATTGCGCTTTTATCTAAAATAAACTAGTAAAAACTACGCTAACGACCCGGTTTCCCATGCAGTGCTTTACGTTCCGTAATTAATTAAGTTCCTTCGAAACGGTAGTTTTATTTTCGACCCAGTTCCCTTTCCTCGCTCGAAACCTTTTCGTACTCGGCAAACCGCCTCCGCCCCTCACGTTTCCCTTATACTGTGAGTCACTGCACGCAACCTGCGCCGCCCGTCATCAACGTTCCCGTTAAAGAGGGGAGTCCACGTTCCCTACTTTTTTAACCGTTTCATAGACTACCTATTTTCGAAAGAAACTGTGCATATCACTCTCGTGGTTTTGGTATTCGCTATTTTGCGGTCCCCCGCTGGTCCTTAAGGGGTAGTTTTCGGAGGGACGGAAATCCAGAGAGAGAGGGAGAACAGGATTTCTGCCAAAAAACGAAAATATTGAACGCCCCAATTGCTTGGGCTATCACTCGTCGAGGACTGTTATTACCGTTTGTCTAAACAAATTCCTAAACTTTGTTATGAGTAACTCGGCTAGGTTAATCGTTGTGTATTTTAGTTTCACTGCACCGTTTAATATCTCATATATTATTTGTTATTAGTTGTCAGTTTTAGTGAACAAAAGATAATGATGATTCTATTTTCAATATTTAGCATTATTTTTTTGACAGAATTAAAAAAATAAGAGCTCATTTTTTTCAATTAGTAGTTTTGAGTATATATATATATATATATATATATATATGTGTGTAACTTTACGATTTATCGAGTAGCAGGTTGGAATTTAATGCACAGGTTTCTCCATGATTTGCATAATATAGTTGCGTTTCGTTTACCCAATCCTTTACAAATAACAAATAATCGAATTTTGAATTTCCGCCGAAGGAATTTTCGAACAACTTCTGGAAGCGGTCCTGGAGTCGATGAATGTTTCATCAGATTTGTTCGCTCGATACACGAAGTTTCAGTTTGAAATTTTAATTAAATTCCTCGCGATTGGATATTCGCTCATGTAACAGCAGGCTTTGAAACGAGAAGCGAAAGAAATTCCGAGGAATATACTGTGTAATATCGCTAACTTTTCTGCTAAGCTATGAAATACATTATAGCAGGTTAATTGTGCGGTTTTCACACCGACGCAATCCACCCAATTAAAATTTTTTTCTGGAAGGCTCATTTCTCAGGTAGAGGTAATTTCATTTTCCCGTGGCTTATTTAGAGCCAAAGGTAATCGTTTGAAAGTAGAGGAACATGAGCACATTCTTTTGATAAACGATCAATGAAAAACGATAACTAAATGTTACACGTTACAGTTTACCAAAAAAATTATTTGTTTGCCTCGGAGTTAAAATCGTTTCATGTAGTTATCGAAGCAGTAACACGGGGTACAGGATCTAATATAATGAACGCCAGTGAATTGGCACGCTTATCTCTATGAAATCTATTATCTTTGCTTCAAGAATGAAATATGAAACCATCTTTCTTATGCTAGAAATGAAATCATAATAGAATAAGAAAAACAAATGGCTTTGTATGTTAATTTTCCGTAGAGTAATAGGATGTAAATATAGATTTAAATTAAGCATAATTCATAGAAAAAGTTATACTAGGAGATGTTACTTTCAAATATTCACACAGTAAATTGACGAAGAGAATCACACGTAGGATTCTTGAATAGCGGTATAATAATTTTGATTATAATATTTTGTAATTATCAGACAAATTTATATTTTCACATGCAGCACTAGTTCAATAGTTCCATGGCAAATAAGACTTTATAATGCCTTCTCTTGGTCCTCACTTTATTTAAAAATTTTAAACGATAATGTGGTAATTTATTCGATTGCTCAAAATTGGTGACAATTGGGAAGTTATATACTTGTATCTCATTATCTAAGATAGAAAAATTCTGCGTTTTCTTGTTACTAGGTTATTTTAGATTTTTTATTTCTCGATGATAAAAATTTTACTTCTTTTTATTGCAGGGAAGTAGAATATTTCATTTCAACCGTCTACACACAAAAGTTCTGTAGTATAATCCTTCTTGTTTTTATGCACGATTCACCCTAAACTTGTAAGAAACGCATTAAAGATGATTCATAACACCTGGTAGAGTTTTTCCTAGTCCCTTTTTTGTGTTCAAAATATGCGTATTCACATTGAATCGCATTTTATTCCATAATACAGGGTAATCCAAAAGAGATGAACGACAAGAATTGTTGTTTAAAAGTACATTTTGTTTAAAAATTAATAAAACCATATTGAAAATTTAGGAAAAATCCAGAATACGCTTTAAATGTTAGCCGGATGCGTACTTGAATTATTCTAACAAAGATTTCGCTCACAGATTTTGATCTTATTTTTTACTGTGTTGGCTTCCTTCAGCTAAGAAATGGTGCTGGGTCTTTCATGACAAATACTGTCTTTGTGATAATCATACATAATAAATACGAAGGATTCGGATCAGGGGAATGTTTAGGCCATTTTAAATTGAAACAGTTACTGATGATTTTATAGACAAAGTGTATTTTATATTTTTCTCCAGCCGCGGTAGCCGTGTGACATGTTGCTCTGTCATCCTGGCACCATTGCACATTTCAAACGGTTCAACTCTTCCGTCCAATGATAGTCCAGATTTTCCAGGAGACCTTGATGTCTACATCATATAAAATCATCATATTCACCAAACCATATCGGCCCGATTATTCCGTGCTTACTGATTGCTGTTCATTCTGTACATTGTTAGAGTTAAGTTGTCTTTATCAGGTGGCTCAGTTCATCTATTTACTTAGAAATGATTCTCATATGAAAACCACATATTTTTGAGAAATCTAGGATCCTGTGCAGACTTGTGTCATATGGACACTATCTCTTTATCCGATTTTATCATATTTTTCTTCATCTGAATTCTATATGGGTATGAGCATGCAGTTACGAAGAATGTTTAGCAGAGTCCCTCTTTTTATACTCAATTTCTCACTTCGGCGACATGTCGAGTTTTTCTGGCTTGTGGTCACATACTCTGACAAGTTCAATTGCCTCAGGGGCAATAACCAACAGCCTAAATGACTCTGCCGGTCATCAGATTTTGAATTAAGGTTTATCCTCTTTCCTAAATTTATTTATGCCGTGCTTATTTGGACGGCGCTTATCTGCATTTGGGCTTTGAAACTTTCTTTATTTTTGCGGATTTCCACCAAAAACGTCTTTTGCTCTGTTGGCCAGCACATGCCCATCACTAATTTAAGGCCAATAATTTTGACACAAATTTGATCTAGACATTTTCATCCACCCATAGCTGTAATATAAAATAAAGTAAAAATAAAATCGGAATATAAAAAAATTGACAAAATTTTTTTGGTCAACTTTACCAGTAATATTAATTATGTGATAAGACACATCTAAAGAACCTTATTTCTCAAGCTGGGTCACACTTAGACCATTTTAAAAAACATAATGGACTGAATATTTCCGAAATTTGAACAATTTTTTAAATGTTTCCAGTACATATATATGCACCTCACCAAAGGCATGTGACTAAAGGAGCGAACAGATTTTCCTCAACTGATACTCGCAGATATTCCCGTTAGTAAAATCCTTCAATATGATGAGACCAGGCGATCGTTTCTCCTTTTTTTTCAATCCTCGATTTTTCTGCGAACTATGGATTCCTACACATTCGGTGGTCTTGTCGCGCGGCCTGGAAACGGCGATGCATAACGGTTTGCTCGTTTCGTCGAGAGAGAGACTCATATAGGAGTTACTAGAATATCTCAGCTATTGGAAGAATCCGACAATAGTTTGAAGCGCAGAGAAATCCAGTATAAGCGAAAACTGTTCGAGCATTCAATCGAGCGGGAATATTCGGCGGATAGTTGTGCCGAGCGATGATGCTTGCGAAGCGCAGTAATCGATATTCTTCAAAATGGAAGTAATAGAAGTGAGGGAATTTAGGGTGATGGCAGGAGGGGCGTGACGTGAATCGAAAGAGGATCGAAAGGGGAGGGGCACATACATATAGAGTAAGCGAAGCGATATGCAACCAACACTGAAAGGAGTAGGAGTGAAATACTATGGCAGTATTAAACAAAGGTACGAAAAATAGAAATGCGGCGATTTTAACGGGAAGAGGACAAGGTGGGGCTTGGAATGGGCGTCGAAGGGGAAATTGACGAGAGTGATCTTGGAGGCAGTGATTGTTAGAGGATTGGCAAGGGACGAATTGAGAAAAAAACAATAAGTATGAAGAAGATGTGAAAGAGGTACGTGGACGACATGTGGCGAAGCTATAGAAACGGAATAAGAATTATGTAAGTGCGGTGAAAAACCTAATGAAAAAACAAATGGAAAACTCAGGGTGGGCGAAGGAAGGAAGGCAGGATGGGCCAGAGCAGGAGAATGACGCAATAAGAGAAGTGACGAAGTTTCGAGGTTAGGATTAATGGAGATGAACGATAAAAGTGTTGATATGAGTATATCCGAGGAAGGAGAGTGTGTGAGCGGCCAGGGTAGGAATTCGATGGTAGGACAGCGGTGAGGCATGGAGCTGGAAGGACGTGGCGTGGAAGGATATGAGATAGTCGAAGAAAGGAGGGATTACTGCGTGCGAGAGTGGGATATTTTGACGGAGGTAGAGCAGAAGGATGAAGGGGAATATGAGCGAAGGTCGGAGGCGCCTAGGTAGGGAATGGAGAGGTGGATGTGGAAAGGAGGGATAAGATGAGGTCGGAACGGGGCTTAGAGACCTGTAAAAGTGAAAGAGTGGGTTTATTAAAAGAAAGGCGATCGTCTAGCGAGGTCGCTAGGGATCGCAGCTCTCGCTGAGTATCCGCTTAATGTCGCCTATTATTCTCCCTCGGCCTCCTGTTACTCGCTCGCTGCGACGCCTCCCCCTCCTCCTCCCCCTCCTCCACCCCCTCCTACCCCTACTCCTCTCTCTCTCATTTTCTCGTCAAAGCCTGCCTCTCTCTTCATTTTCGAGTATTATATTCTGACGGCCGTCTTTAAAAATTGTTTATACACGTTAATCTTGGAACAGGAAAACTCAAGTTGCCCTTATTGCGTTGTTTGCCTGATGTTGTTTAATTTTAGAACTAAGTTTTAAAAATTTTCTTTGATAGCTTCTTCGTTTTATTTTTTCTTGTATGAAACACGGTGATTTTTTCCTATTACGAGGGAAAAACCTCAATTCTTATAATGCAAGCATGCTTTTATAGGACATTTTTGAATGTGTATGAACAAAGCTAACCAGAGCACTCTTTGGAATAAGTGAATTTTAATTAATCGAATGCACACAAAAATGAAGCACACACGAAGGCATTCAATTGTCATTTTTGGCAAATATGTTTTGTTAGCAAACCGAAATTCGGCCTTTCATTTTATCTTACGATTCTTCCTCTCACTTACCACACTCCAGGCATGGGCGGATCCAGGCTTCATCCAGGGTAGTAATTTAGGAGTGAATAAATAAATTAATAAAAAAAATGTATTTAAAAATAACTTTTGTATTATGCACTAAAAATAATAAAATAAATTATGATTTACTACAATTGTGAGTTATGTTGATAAGGAAGACCAAAATTCGCGACAGTTTCAGTAGAATAAGTTTCTTCTTATATAACAATGCTGATTCCCTAAAGTTTATTAATAGCATTTGTAAAAGTTATATGGCGCTTCACATTACACTTTCAATTATCTTGCTTAATTATACAAAAGTGTACGTGCAGTGAGTTCGACTTTCCACTGAATTTTAAGTACCCATTTGCGGGTAGAAACTCAAAGTGAAATAAAAATTACTTTCAGCTATATAATATAGATATAAGATATCGAGTGAGGTTAATGTAAAAGTTATTTATTAAAATATTTGTAAGTATCTTATTTAACACATATTTTAATCAGAAAAAGGAAATGTAGAACTTAATAGCAAAAAGCGCATATATACAATGAAACGGTACAGTCTATTATAGTGAAGCGAGTGAAAGAACTTAAATTATGAACTGCTTAGCACAAAGGACGAGATTTAAAGAGTAAGTTTTCGAGTGTTCGGAAATTCTAAGTATAGGTAATTACCCCCCCCCCCCCCCTTGAATCTGCCCATGACTCCAGGTAGGTCCATTACTGCTGATACAGCATGCACTCATTCCTCACAGAAAAAAGACCATCAGCATTTATACAGTTTCGTTACAGCAGGATTTAAGAGACTCACTACCACTTAAATTATTTTAGTAGAGAATATTTCTTTATGATTATGTACCTTATCTTAATAACAAGTAAATTCGTAGGCACTGCTTGATTTCTTCTTAGCTCTTCATAAAATCCTATTAAAAACCTCCAGCCCATGTTTATTTATTATTTAAAATCTTGATTCGTTTTAAATAAGAATATCTTTTTATAGAATAAAACACGCAGAAAATTCATTGCTTTTTAGTGTCCAAAGAGCACATGTTGATTATAATATTTGCTTTGTGTTTAAGATGAAAATAATTATTTCCATCTACCTTATTGGGAGATGGATTATCTTTATTTTATTCCACCACTAAAAGATGTTTACATTTCCCCTTTCCGAGTTAATTATTAGAGGGATTATTTCATAAAATATACCGAAGTTGTTAATACAACGATTAAAAGAATACTTCATAAAAAACCTTGATCGAGATAATTAACACTCAGTAGACAAATATAACCGAAATAATGAAGTATGGCGTATGTTTCCATGGCGTTGGCTACATTGCACGTTAAATTTCTCACATTTTGATTCGTCCAATTTATTCGGCCGTATCGGAATATAGTGTTGCATAAACAGTTAATCTCAATAGACGGCGAGTCAGGTCCATCATCGATCGCCAAATATTAACGCGCTCTGCTTGCTCTCCCCATTCACTCTCGATCTCATCCGTTCATTTCAACTCCATCGCCCCACTTGACCTCTCTCTCTCTTCATTTTCCTTCTCCCTTCATTACCTAACCCTTCTCTCCTTTCTCGTATTTTTACCCTCTCTTTCTAAATCCCTCTCCGAACGAACCGACTGATATGCCAAAAACTCCCTCTTCACCCCGTTCCGTGCCATCACAGTTCTCGGGAGCGGGGTTTCCTCTCTCTCTCTCTCCTCCCACCACCCTTTTCTCTTCCACTGTCTGCCTTGGTATCGAAATATCTTTTAAAGAAAGGGCCCTCCGCTTGCGTGGCAGGGAATCATGACGTCCGAAATAACGGACGACTGGGAAGGGATCGGACGGGAGAACTCTGGCCATGCGAGTCCCTCGGGATAGAGAGAGAAGATAGGTAGGAGGAAGTGTGTGGGAGGGTGAGGCGGCGGCTGGGAAATAGGCGTGATGGAGGTGGTGGAGCTCGACAGAGAGAGAGAGGGGGAGGCGGAAGAAGAGAGGCCGTGGCTGGGGAGACAAAAGAGTGCCCCGGGATAGGAGAGAGAGGGAATGGAGGGGGAGAGAGGAAACCTCGAACGGTAGAGAGAGAGAGACGAAACTGAGGAAGAGGGAAAGAAGCATCCTTTTTCTTTCACGCATCGAACGCCGCCTTACGCCTTTCTCCCCATCCCCTGCCTTCCTCTCCGTTTCCGTGAGAGGCGATTCTCGCCTCCGACTCCTCTCCCCGCCCGGCGCTAGACGCTCCCTCGTCCTGCGCCGCCGCAACCGCCCTCTCGTTTCGGAGGTAGGACTTCTCTCTCTCTCTACCACGTCCCTTCTCCAAGCCATCGTCCAAAACACCCCCATAAGGAAGGAACGAAAGGCAGGGAGGGAGGTGGGGGTAAAGAGGTAGGGAACGTGATGGAGGGGAGTTATTTTAGAAACGGTTGGGAGGACAAAGGTGAGGAAGGCGATCGTATTAAGGACGCGCGTGACCCAGGAGGAAGACGACCACATGGAGATTGGGGGGGGAGGGGGGTGGGAGGAGGAAGAGGTGACGTGGGCAGAGGAGGAGAGTTATGTGGGAGAGGGAAAATCTCGGTGAGAGGGAGGGAATTGGGCTGTTAATCCGAGGGATAGTGTAGAGAGACATATTTGAAGTGCCAGCAGGGAATTATCGCTCACAAATTCACTTTAATGACCCGAAAAGCTGAGAACACGCTCTGTCTCTCTCCCTCTCTCCTTCTTTCTCTCTTCTGCCTTTATATTCCTATCTTTATCTCTCACTCTCATATTCTCGCTGCGAACAATCTCGGCCGATTATCGAACGCTGTGTCTGAGGCAGCCAGCTAGTTCTCTCAACAGTTGGCCTGCGGGTAAAGAGAGGAGTAGAGGAACAGAAGGAAAATGAGAGGCAAGTGAGGGCGAAGGAAATAAAAGGAAAAGCACATGTAGAGTAGGGTGACCAACCTCTCAGAAAGCGAAGGAGGGACATATTCAAATATACTGAGGGACTTCAAGGCGATAAGGAGAGACATTTTATAGTGTTATTTATGTTTGTATTTATATATGCTTTTGCAGTTATTAAAAGTTAATTATAAACGTAAACAACACTTCCTAGGAAGCTTATGGGGAATATTTTCTAAAAGAAACATTCAACTAAAATAATCAATTTTATTTTATTTTTAAAATTATGCTTTTCTACAGAATGAATTTATTTTAGTACTTCAGGATTTTTTTAACAGATCTTCATAAAATTCCTCACAACTACATTCAAAATTATATTTGACAGTTAGCATAGCTCGTAATGTTTCAACTTTTGTGTTTTCTCCGAAGTCCATAGTTGATTCATTAAAGAGAATATGTACTTGCTCAACACAAGTATTCGTTCCTGGAAGGCTCAAGCAGAATTCAACCATTTTTTTTACAATGCCAATATCAGTATGGTTATCCAAAAAGTGCTTTAGTATTTCCACCCATCGTTTGTCTGTTCTACTTTTCTTTTCCCTCCATTCCTACAATTTTTATTCCGTAATAAACAAATTAATTCTCCTTATTTCATCAATCGGTCAATTATCATCAATTTTAACAAATGTATAGTTTTTTTTGGAACATCACGACAGTTTCTTGAACACTATTCCAATCCACTGCTTTCCTCAATGACATCCAATCAAAAGGTCTTTCCGTATCCAAATGACTTGTCCAAGAATGTAAATAATATGTACAAACACTGTAAAAACTTGTGACATGGTCTTTATACATCGTTTGTTCGTAATCACTTAATTTGCTGAGTTGAGATTTAATAGTTAATGGTGTGAAAAACTTGTCTAACCGGTATTTTAGGCTTTCAGTCACATCACTGATTGTTTCAGATGCTTCCATTATGGTAATATCGGTTCCTTCTATCATTAGTATTGCTTTATGAAAAACAGCTCTTCACTATGAAGAAAATGTAACCACATTTCGGACAAATGACATTTTTAAATATCTGAAAGAAATACTGGACAATTATCAATCTCTTCCAAAAAATATTGTTTTAATGCACTAAATAATGATAAGACTTTGTAGGGCAGGCATTAGTGTCAACCAGCGTGTTTTTGCATATCCTAATATTTTTTTATATTAAATTTCTGCATTATCACATATTTCTTCAAGATTTGACTGCGAAAATTTGGAAATGACTATAAATTTTTATCAACATAAGTTCAACAGAAATGGGTAAAGTATCTGCACCTGTTTGAATAGTATTATTTAATATATGGCCACAGTAACTAGCTCCAAAAGAGATGATCTTTTGCTTTTTTGAAAACCTTTTTCCAAATTTAGGAAGGTTGGTCGCCGTAATGTAGAGAAATGGGAGTTCAGAGAAGGGTGAGAGAAAAAACGAAAGGCGAGGGGAAATTAGAAAAATTGAGACGTTTTGAGATTTAGATTAGGAAATACGCCGAAGTTAGTATAAATTAACCTTAATGTACAAAAAAATAGATAAATGCAGAAGAAAGTATGTTAACTAACTGAAATAGAAATAAAGAATGTTAGAGCTTTCAGAAAAAGGCAAAGAAAGAGAAGTCGTCGGAGGGAATGGGAAAAACAAATGCAAAAGGAAAATTTGAAAAATAAACGTTGTGAATAATAAAGAGGGAAGAAAATTAAAGCAAAAAGGAAAAGTGAAACGAGATGAAATGGAAGACAAAACGGATCTAGATTAAGAAAAACACTTGAAATATAATTGGGTAAAGAGATAAATTAAAAATTGAAAGGATAAGGACGTTGAGAGTAAGAAAGGTATACATTCATGAGAGCGTGTATCGGAAGGAAAGAAAACTCGAAGAGCTTTATTTCCTCCTCGCAATTTCCTTCGCAATGGCTGTTTCTCTTATTCTTATTTAGCTCGACGTTTCGGGAGGCATGCGATGGAGTATTCTTACCTGATGCCTCGAGTAACAAGTGGCAAGGGTCAAAGAAAGCATCGAATTAAATGCTTCTCACTGTAATAAATTTGTTTTCAAGCGAAACCGAATGTATTAAGGGAAATACAGAGTTTAGTTTTGCGTATAATTTTGTTATATACAATAAATTTATCGCGTTTCTTTTAAAGTTAGTGCTCATATATGGAAATATTTGACTGTATTAGCCAAATTCTAAAGTCACTGTCATACTTAAACAAATACAATTTTATTTGGTCGTGTTTATTACTATTTATATAAGAGTTAAAGGCGATTTCATAATTAATGTAAGCTCTGTAATCTTTAAAGCGGGCCATGTGCATAATTTCGGAAGCCATGTCAATTAAAGTATTCCAGTAAGCAAGAGCAGTCTCGATTTTACTTGGTGTACTTGCTTTGGTGATAAAATTATAATTAATCCAAGTGAATCTCAAATAGAGAAATTCATGCTATCGTACATAACTTATCTACCAAGATTCTTTAAGAGAAAGCTAATGAAAAGCTTCAAGCTGATCAGTTAATAAATGGTTTAAAACATTTTTCCCGATCATATAAATAATTATTTATAATAATTATAATGCCAGGAATGATATGATAGCGGCACAAATTTATAATATTATCACGGAGACTGATTCTTATTAAATAAGCGGCCGTTTTGCTGGTCAGGAAGTTATTTACAACTGAAGCAGTGTATGATAAAACTAGATTTGTATTTGTATCTTGCTCAGAAATTTCAATGGCGCACGCAATACCTGGGAAAATTAAATCACTTTTCATTTACCGAATATTTTTCTGATTATCTTTCTGATAATTGCATAACGTACGATTCTTTGTATTTTGTGCTCTTCTTTTGTTGCAACTCAAATTTCATCCTCGATTTCAGATTTCGTTAAACGTGTCACACCTCTCTGAAGTCTCCCTATCCGCATCTATCTTTTGACTAGCACACTTCTCATTTCTTTTTATTCCGTCTCTTTTAAAGTACATAACTTTATTCTTTCTCTAACTATTCGTAGTAGATTTTATAATCTCTCCTTAGTTTTTCTCTTTTTGATAATTGAGATTTTTCTTTATCGATATGCCATAGATCAGATGCAAATACCAGCGTGTGTTGTATATTTTTGACAATTTCTTTTATTAAATTGTAATAATTTATAATGATTTTTATTCGGTCGGGTTTTAATTTATCCATACGTAGTACAAGAGAAAATATTGTATTCGTGAAGAAAATGGAACTTGAGATTTCGACAGAAATACACGTTTTGAGGTCCCCTTAGTACGTTTTTATTATTTTCTCTATGATGGCTGTGTGCGTTATGGGCGCTCCAACTCAAAAACTAATATTCAGACCGGCACAAAACATTGTATTTAAGATATATATTAATAAATGTAGATCTGATATGGTTTTGGCTGAAACTGGTCAACCGGAAGGGAAGGTTTATCTTTTGTTTTTGCCTTTTTTCTCCCAAATATCTTCTTTAAAACTCAATTTACGTAAATATTTGTCATTATCAAAGTTGTAAACAATATAATTTTCTACAAGTTTTATTAGAAACTTTTTACTTTCTCGACTTCGAGATTTCAACGTAAATACACGTTTTGAGGTCTCTAGAACACGTTTAGACTATTTTAGGAATGTCTGTGTATGTGTCTGTATGTGTATGTGATTGTGGGCGCTCTAACTCAAAAAGTACGTCATATCGATACCAAATTTCATATATACTTTAGGATGAGCACAAAGAACTGATTAGTTTTTGGACAATATTGGTTAACTGGAAGTCGAGGTTTATTCGAAACCCGATTCGGTTTTTGCGATATTTCTCCGATAATACGTCATTATTGTATACATTGACCATTACAAAAAAAAGTAGAAAATATAATTTCCTACATCTTTTATTTCAAACAGTCTTCCATATCAGTTATTGTTTAGGAATTATTTATAAAAAATAGTCGGTTTTTTTCGGTTTCCGTCAAATATCTCCTTAAAAACGTCGTAATTGTTCACCTTCGTAAGGACCAAAGTTGTAGAGAATAATATTTCTTCCGTGTTTTGTTTGAAACGAATTTTCGTAGAACCATCCATTTCGGAGATATTTTGCTTTTTCTTAATACCAGTATACAGCGCCACCACCATGTAGCGATGAATTCTGTAAACATTCAAAATATACGTAATTTACGGCAGTAAGGACGACTGTATTCTTTTATGATACGAAATGATAATTTTGCCTGATAATGCTATTCATAATAATTTAAATATTTATACTCCAAATATGGAGAAAGTCATGTGTTGGCCAAATCAGATGTTTCTATAAAACTGGTTGTTTAGGAGATAGTTCGGTTAATCTTTTGAATTTGTGTTAAATACGTCGCTAAGTGAGTCCATTGTTTCCATTGTTATGTTTAAGTTTTCTAATTGTTGTTAGCGTTCCGTACGCTGCCAAGAGTAATTCTTATTACTCATTGATATTTTGTTTTCCATTGCAACAGTGAATTTGTTTACTTGTTTTTTCAACGTAAGTATTATTGATAATGTTTAAAATCTATTCACAACTGCAACTGCCAATATTTATACTTGAGGGCGCTGATATTGATAGCAATAATAACCATTCTATGTATGGAGAAAGTCATTTGCTGGACACATTTTTTATTTGTAATTTATAAAGTTTATTGAGGAACTCCTCTATCTCCAAACTGCACTCCAATTTCGGCTGAAATTTAGAAATTACCGCAGCCTCTTAAAAAAAACAACCTAGCCTCGTCCGAACGGACTTTATCACTAAATCTGTCCATAATGCATAGTCGTAGAGTGAGTGATTTTCTGTATTGATTTCGCCGCCAGAATGATTGCGGGAATGAAATGTTTGTTTTTACACCCAGTTCTTCCATTTTTTTTGTTTATTCGGCGAAGAATTAAATTGTGTTCACTCAAAGGCATTTTTGGGACCAGACTATGACTTTTTACTTTCTCCATGACAGAAAGTATTGTTTTCATGAAAAAATTCGAATTCGAGATTTCAACGGAAATACACGTTTTGAGGTCCCTTGAACACGTTTTGACCGTTTTCTCGGTTGTCTGTCCGTATGTGTGTGGCAGAAAGTTTGTGGGCGCTCTACTCAAAAACTTTTCATCAGATCAGCATGAAATCGTATATTTGTGATTTTATATGTATTCTTAAGATTTCAAAAGATTTTGATAACAATCGGTCAACCGGAAGTAGCGGTTTACTCCGGTCAAATTTAAGTTTTTCTTAAATATTTCTCTTAAAACTGAATGTTTGTTAACACACATACACGCGTGCGCGTGTATGTGTGTATATAAGTTGTAGATATTATATTATTTTTTTCTACAACTCTTGTTTGAAATAAATTTTCATATGAGGAATATTTCAAGAGATATTCAATTTTCTTGGAAATTGACGGTTAGTGGGCAGCTCGCGCGCGTGGTAGTGACGGCAAAGGTGAATTATTGTGATTTACTTCCGTACACCAGGGGTATTCTCGGCTAATTTGGAACCAACATACGCACCCATGATAACGGTTAATAAATATTTTTATTTACTTTTACAAAACAATTGAATCCGTGGCGCTGAAGCGTGTAATTTGAACTATTACTATCGCAGTATTTATTTGATTTTAATTGGCAACTTACGTATGGAAAAAATCATGTGTTGAACAAATGAATTTATCTTATTAAGTAGGTTCATATATTTGTAATTGTAGATGTTAAATGTCGCTTTCATGTCATCCTTCATATAATAACAGTGGTGCTCAACCTTTTCTGCGGGCCAAACTAGAGTTTAAATCGTAAGTTACCTTTATATTCAAAGGTGCTATACAAGTGAAAATCGAGTCAAAATAAGGTTTTTATGGTTGACATTATATCAATATTAAAAGTTTTATTATAAAAATTTCATAAAAATATACGAATTGTGTGTCAAATTTTTCGGATTGCTTTTTCATTATGGCTTCGCGGGTCACACAAAAATCCGTAGGTCGGACACCATTAATGCAATACATTACTTGTGTAAATTATAATGTGCATTTCGCAGTCGAAGAAATTTACAATCTACATTTCCTCCCGTGGTCTTATGACAAACTATGAAATACACAGTAAATCTTCCTTTAATTCAAACTTTTCTTTTATACTTTTCCTTATATTTGTTCATTTATGACTATGTTTATGTTAATTTTAAAATTTTATTTTTATTTATCTATTCTCACTGTCACAGTTACACCTTTTAGTCTAATCGTTCGTATGCAACTCATTTCTAAGCCATCTAAGGTTGTCTTTCTTCCTTGATAGTTTTTGATAGTTTACTGTGAATTTTATTGCTCTAACCAGGGGCGCACCATACGTGCGTTTGTGTGACGCACACGAGCAGCCAAACAACGGGGGCGGCCGATTTGTCGTCAGACACGCACAGTAGTTTTAAGAGTAATGCGGATTGTATTATAATATGCCGTATATTCTTTCATATTTATTGGCTACGGAAATTTATCAGACAAGAAGGCGTTTTTTATTTTTGAAAAGAACGCCTAAAAAGGGCGGCCAATGAGAGACTTGCACACGGGTGCCCCTGGGTCTACCTGCCCTGTTTTTTGTTTTCATAATTGAATTTTTTCACATACCTTATCAACAGTTTAGTATGCAAATAAAGAAAACTCAGACTGTCTCTCTCTTTTGTTCTTATATTCCTTTCGCTTAAATGTTACTTGCGGACACTTAAAAACCTTTAACTGCATCCATGGTCTCCATTGAATTTTCCCTCTTGCTCAATAAAAGCTCGTTTCTCTTCGGAATTTTTTACCTCCCCTCATTGTTATTGAAAAAATCTTTACCTTTTCTCTATTATTCCCAGTTGAATTATTAAAGCATCTCCGCTGTTCTCTCTTTATATTTGAGATTCATGTTTTTTGTAACAGCACACGAACTCTAGATTTTGCCTCAATCATTTTAAAAGTATTTTAGCTATAACAAATAGCTCTTTATATATTGAAAAATATAAAACACATACTAACATCTTGAAATTTCATTTATTTAACGATAAGCTCAACTTTCATCTTAACATTCCTAATTGTCTTAACAAACAACAAACTATTCAAGATACCTATATTAGAAAATTCTCCGTGTATTCGATTTATCTTTTGTATATAAGAATCCTTATTGCAATACTATCTTTATTATCGCGTTACAGCAATCTTTACAGTAAAATAAACTCATGTATTTTTTAGGACAAGATGCTTTATTCACTCCCAATGATGGGGTCAGGAGTCGAGAATGCTGCAGCCATGGGAGAGTAGAAACATCGAGTTCTTATTCCTTTATTATACTTTTATTAAATTCACCAGACGTGCAACAAATTTCATGACACACTCTATGGCAATATTATTCCTAAAATAATACGAAATCGATACTCTCAAAGAATGATCGTACCAGCGATGGCGCGTGACATTATGGTTTCTGTTATATAACTGTGCTATACGGAATTATATTCGTACGATGACATTGATTTATGCAATACATTTTTTAAATTTTCATAGTAAAAAAACAACTGTTCCATTGCATCCTCCGTCTAAAAAAAACTCTCACCTCTTCTGCTCTAACTTTATACTTCCATCTTTCCTTGATTTTCATCTCCCCTCCCACACCTCTTTCCCTTTCTCTTCTCCCACTTTATATCTTCTTCTCCCTCGCTCTCCTCCCTTTCACCCCCCCCCCCATTTTATAACATAATCTCACCCTACCATAGCCTCAGAGACGAACGACGTGACTAGGTTCAAGTCATAGGAATTAAAGTCAACGCGACGCTTGGGAAATCACCTTTGAGGAATTGGACTCGGAATCCCTTGGGTCGGAGTAAATGTATTAAAGAGGGTGAAATTAGTTTGCGGATACAAAAAATGCGGTTCTCTCTGAGATGCAATAAAGAAAACCTTTTCTGGCACCATTTTATGGCTAGCATTTATCCGGTCACCGCTCCGGAGAAATAAAACGTGCCGAACAACGTGCCATTTAAGCGCGGGGGACATATGACAAATAATAAAATAATATATCTGTAAAGAGTTATATTTGTATTTTACTCGCATTTTTGAAATACGTGAGTGGAATTAATATAACATTTCTACGATGACCGAGCGAAATTTTTAAATATATTCACTGCATGAATACACACACACACACACACACACACACACACATATACACACACTAGCGTATTGCCTGTCATTCCCATTCTTGTGCTAGAAGATTATTTAAATCACTTGACTACGTGATACACAGATAAAAATTAATAAATCTTTAGACTCGTTTTTTAAAATTTATTATAATTTATTTAATTTAATTTTTTTCTAAGAAAATGTCATGATAGACAACATTTGACGTAAATTGTCTATAATCACTTAGCAAAGATCCCTGACGCGGTCCAGAGTTGATGGAAACTTTGATATTCTCTGGATTACGTGTTCGAGAAAGTATAGTATAGTTGTCCATGCGAAAAAACGGGATCTTCTAAATGTAATCCGACATTGCCAAAAGTTTGTCCTTGTGACTTGTTGATGGTAAATGCGAACGCCGAATAATGGGAAACTGTCTTCTTTTGAGAATGAATGGGAGCCGAGTGTCGCTGGGTTTCATGTCGATTCTGGGCAAAAACTCCACATCTCCTTGATTAGCTCCACTGATGATTTCTGCTGTCAAAAAATTTGTTTGCGTTGTTTTCGTCACCAGCCGCATTCCTTTGCAAAGTCCTTTGTTCGGCATGAGATTTCTGATGAACATGATTATTCTCCCACTTTTAAAGCGAATTCATGAGGCATACCAGAGAGTGTTTAGGCCGGCATAGTTCTTATATCTACCACCCAGTGGCGTCACAGTCGAGCATTACTTAGCCTTAATATAATAAATTCAGCAACAATTTGGTTATTTCATACTTTTATCCGTTATTTGGCTCACTTCCCTAATTCGTATCATGATTATAAGTAATTTTAAAATGCAAATGAAGAATACGCTACACTCACATATAACAAATAGTTCTCGATTCTCGCGCTCTTTTATAACGGCTTTTTAAGAGTGACGCCACAATCGAGCGTTTTACACAAACAAACACATCTAGGCTTTTATAATATACTAGTGTAATGCCCGTTGAAATATCAACGGTATAATTATAGATAGATTGATTATTAATATTTGCATTTAAAATAATTAATAGTACGCTATTACATATGAAATATTTCGTCATATACTACATTTCTAATGAATATTCTGTTGTCGTTTAGTAAATGCCTTTGGTTTTTATTTTCGGCTATAAAATTCTGATATTATTCTCCCACCTTGTTCTCGTCAATGCTAAATATAATTGTCGGTGTGTAAAGTGAGGGAGATAATTATATGTATTCATATATAACGTAGGGAAAATAATAGGTAGGTATGATATTTACATTAACAAATAAATGTGCCACTCGAATATTAACAACTAACAAAAATATATTGTGATAGAATGCGTTCAGTATTAGCTAACTGACAAAACATATTTTCAAGTGGTCTAATTAAATTTCGCTGTAGACCATCTTGCGTTACTTACAGAACGTTTTTATTATAGAGAATTACATATACATACATACACACACACACTTGCGGAAGAGGAAAGGTAGATAAGGATATTCAGGGCAACTAGGTGTTGAAGGAATCCCAGTGGGCATTTACCGGAAGGAGAGCCGCTGGGGTGTCGAAGAGAGACATTTGTAGACGTTGTGCTGACGAAGGGATCATCCCGAAAGCTCCAACAACGTCTACAAATGTGTCTTTCTGACATCCCAGCGACTCTCCTTCTGGTAAGTGCTCACTGGGTTTCCTTCAACACCTAGTTGCCCTAAATGTCCTTATTTACCTTTCCTCTTCCGCAAGTGTGTGTGTGTATGTATGTGTGCGTGTGTGTGTGTGCGTATACAGGGCCGTGCCGATGGGTGATGCGGCGAGGCAACCACCTCAGGCGCCTCTCGAAGGGGGCGCCAAATTTGACAAAAATTACAACCTATCCTAATAAATTCATAAGGCCTGCGAGGCCAGGGGGCGCCATATTATATGTCACCTCAGGTGGCAAAATGTCTGGGCACGGTCCTGTGTGTGTGTGTGTATGTGTGTGTGTATATATATATATATGGACAGATAGGGTGAAAAACGAGGAAGTACTACGAAGAATAGGAGAGAAGCGAACGATTATACAGACTATCAAAAAGAGGAAGGCGAACTGGATTGGACATTACCTGAGAAGAGAGTACATGATTAAAGGAGTACTATAAGGAAAACTGGATGGAAAAAGAGAAAGAGGTAGGAAAAGGTTTCAGCTGAAAGACGAGTTGAAAGGGAAAGAGAGCTATCAAGACATGAGGAAGAATGCGGAAAATAGGAGTATATGGAGAACCAAGTTTAACCATGAATAATCCCGGACCTGTCTACGGACAGACTACCTATGATGACACACACACACACACACACGCACACACACACATATTGTGCTTTATTGTGTTTAAGCAAAGATGAGAATTAACGTAACAAATGAGTTCTACATAATTTATTGCTTAGAATTTTGCATTTAAAATATTATGCATCGTGTGCAGTTAAATGTAATAAGTAAACTCGTCACTTATCAACTATCGCTTCTATCGATATAAAGTCCTGGTAAGAAACGTTTACATTTACGAACCTTTATATATTTTCCTAGGCGAAAAATGTAAGGATATCTTTCGAAATTTACCTCTTCAAAACTAGGGAGAGTCTAATGCTTAGCAACGCTTTCTACTGTTACTGCTATGGTAAAAGCTCAGTTTCTATCATCAACGGAAAGTGGCTTAAAGCGCGTTAAGGGATCAAGATTCGGAAAGGATGACAATTAGTTATACGAACTATATACTTATTCTAAATTACATGCATAAAATGTTTCATTTATAACCCTTTGCAAGCGCAAGAAAGTCCTCAAGGTATTAAATAATAGAAGGGATTTCCAATTATAATTATACGGGAAATCCAATAATTTAAATAATACATTAGTAAAATATAAAGGTTATTTTTTACATTTTGTATGCGTAATGTATATCTTTTTTCTCCTCTACCTAATATCACACACATAAGTGACTAATAATGGATCTTGAAGACCATCGAGTATTTTATAAATATGTACCGTAATAAAAGTAACAATTATGATGTACTATAATGACAATATCTGATGTGGTAAAAATATACTCTCCTATTCTATTTTGCCGTATTTAAAGAAATATTTAGTTTTTTATTATTAATATTGGAAGATACCAATTGATTATTGATAAAAGAACACAAAAGGCTTTCTTTCCTGAAAAGACGGATACTTCACTTACATAAGGTTAGAAATTAATCTGAAATTTCGGATGAAAGGGCTGAAAGGCTTTAGGTTGACATGTTTAGCCATAAAACTCCTAATATTGGTATTAATAATTTATATTAATAAACAGAGTAATAAGTTATTATGGGAAGGGTATTAGGTTGAGAGGATTTGCTTTCTCATTTGTCGAGCACACAATTCGCCGAGAGGCTTGAAATACATTTATAAGTAAGGATGATTACTCACTAAGTTTCTTCCGTTTTTATCATTATTACATTAAATTGATGATGCGCATTTTATTACGGCCAATCTATTGAGTAGACCGCATTTGCTGGCGTGCCTCGCTCTGAAATTATTTTCACACCGCAAATTTTAATCCTATTTTTTCTTGCAAATGAACGTTTCAATGTCAAATACTGTAGGAAAAAATTTAGAGGAAGAAGAAAATTTTTTGATGAAAAACATGTTAACAGGACAGCAAGTAGGAATTTCGTAAGCCCGATTTCAATGTTCACCATACACGTTTTAAATATATTTTTTCTCATTATATCTGGTGATTACGGAATATAAAAAGCGCTTATATACTTATATTCCAATTATAAGGCGTTGATAAAACACAAAAGCTACGAAACAATTTTTTAATATTTATTCACCTTGAATTTTTTAATTTCACGCATTGTTGAAATATCTAAAAATTACAGTATTTTAGTTCAAATAAAATGTTTTATTGTTTTACAGATATAAAGTATCCCTTTTCCGCAAGCTTTTTTCATGGAAATGCGCAACTCTATTGTGAGTAGGCACGGTATTAGCGTAGGGAAAACTCCGCATCAGGTCGTAATTTTCCTTTCTCCCGATATTTTTTAAGATTTTCAGGAAAAAACTGCTAAAATTGCGTCAGTAAACACAACATTTCTTCGTTGTTTATATTAAATTACTTTAACATTGCTTGTACCCGTCACATTTTATTATTGACCAGTAATAGTTAGGATTGTTTTTTCCTTCGAATAATTTTTTTCACGTACATAAGGTCATCGCGAACCTTAAAAGAAGCAATAAAAGAGTACACGAATTAGTCGATATTACAATAAACAACAATCCTTAAACAAATTGATCCATCTTCCGAAAATAAGGCTCGGACCCACGATTTTAGCTCCGCTATTTCCTCTTGCCTCTGTTTTCTCCATTATTGGAGAAAGTCATTGCCACGCGATTATCATATACATCTCTAGGCGGACGTCTCCTTTGGCGTTGCCGGTTAAGAGGAGCATTTGTTGCCTCGAGGAGCCAGCGACCTTCCCCCTTCCCCTTCAACTCAATGCAGCCTATATCGCGCGCACACTCACGGGACCCCATTTCTTACGGACCCACCTTTTTCTTGGCCTATCTTTCCGCAGGCCCCCTGAGTTCGCCCCCAATAACCCGGGGCGCCATTTTCCATCAGAACCCTTCTCATATATCTCGTGGCCGCTAGAAATTCCCCATCACGCCTGTATCTCATTCTCGAAACCATAGAAAAAGGACGCTCCTGTCTGATAGATAGAGAAATAGACTGGGTTCAAGAGAGAAATATGGGGCCATACGGTTGGTACATTACGGTATATGCCCCTACCTGATAAGGTACCCGGTTCAATTCGCGTAACTATATGGACGTTTCCATCTGTGTATTTTATCTTAAGTGCGCTAAATTTAGTCTTTTCTACTGATTAAAATTGTAAGAATATGAAGCGAATTGGAACATTTTACTTGCGCCAAAAGAGAGGTCGGGAAACGGCCTTAAAAAGCATTATCACAAAAAGATTGAGTTCTGAAAAGAAAGGCGTAAATAATACCGAGAATTTCTTGATGGGTAGAGTCGATAATTTAACCCGAACCAAGTACGGTCAAGAGTAAATTGATGTGAATGTGAGGGACTAAGTAGAGGGCATTGTAAAGCAGTGTATATGGTAAGGAGGCGGTGGTAAGTGTGCGGGTCTGCGGTGGATGATTTGTTATGGAAGATGGTGAGGGATCGAGAGGGAGCATGAGGAGGGTAAGAGGACGGAGGGTAGGTGAAGGAGAGGCGAGAGGACGGGCGGGGGCGGAAAGGGGGCGTTCCTTTGGGATGGTCCTGGTAAGAGGGGATGGGATTCTTGCTGTACTCAGGTCACGGAGTTCCGTAGAGAGACGAGTGGAAGGGGAGGAGTTAAAGAGGACGACTCCACAAATCCGAAAATCGGAAATATCGCATTTACGTCGGAATATGATAATGAGAAGAGAAAACTTGCCTCGGTTTTTGTATGTTATATTCCCAAATCAAATTGAATGTTCAATGAAATATGAATCGATCTATCAAGATTTTGAGGCATTTTAGCGGAAAATTTACATTTAGAATGGTCAAATCTTTCAATATGTTTGAAGAAAAATGTTACAAGCATAGAAAAGGTTGCGTTCAACATGCAATGATCCATAACATAAAACTACTTAAAATTGATCAAAAATTAGCTTAAATAATATATTTTAATATTTACTAAAAATTATTTTTAATTTAGCTATTTTTAAATGATATTGTTATTAATAAAAAATTATATTCGCAATTTAAAGTGACTTGGATGGGCAAAACTACTCTCTTGAAAAACGTAACTACGTACCTACAACTTTGAAAGAATCTGGAGAAAAATTTAGAAAAGTTAGAGCATAGATCGGCAAACTTTTCTATAAGGCGGGCCACATCCGTTGTTGTGAATGCTTCGGAGGGCCGCATTGTATATCACAAGAGCTTCGGCGAGCAGTATGGGCATTTAATTCAGAAGTTACCTGGAGATTTTTCTGTTCTCTCATAGTAGCGAAAATCAATTATAATTTGTTTACTAGCTTTCAAACTTCACCATAGAAGTTCTTGAGAACATAATTTCTGCGAAAAAGTATGTAATCGACTGTGTTCAGTAATACCGATAACTTTTTCCTCATGGCTTCGCGGGCCGCATAAAACGCTCTCGGGGAGCGCATGAGGCCCGGGGGTCGTAGGTTGCCGACCCCTGAGTTAGAGAATAAATGGCATTCCTTTCATATTTATCACCTGAAAAAACATCGGTAAATGCAACGAATACTTTTATCAACTTTATTATTAGCATATGTTTATTGGAATATTCACAAATAATTTAATTTCAGTCATGCGTACGAGTCCAATTGGAAATAAAAATTGGTACGTTTTTTTTATTCCGCTTGAAAATATCTTTAAGCTGTAAAGAACTTTATTATCGAGATATAATAAATAAACATGGGAGGAAGCAAACATTGGTTGGTGTGGAATATAAGATTCAGAAAGCATTCTTTGCGTGGCATACGATCGGAATGAGCCGCGTGATACACTGCCAAGTTTCTGATCAATTCCTTACACGATCCAACTCTTATATATTTTTTCGATATCTTCATCCCCTCTCCGTTTTGTTTTATGTTTCTTTTTAAGGGAATCGTATTCATGAAAGATGAAACTGGGATCGAATGCAGCTGGGGGAGGGAGGGAGGGAGAGAGTGAAGAGGCGGCGGGTATATTGGGAACGTGTGAGGACTGGTGACCATAGCAACTTCTGTGCTATGAGATGGAGTGGAAGGAGGATGGGTATCGGGGGGGGGGAGGGGGGGGGGAGAAGGAAGGTGAGAGAAGGAACGGAGAGTACTATTATAGGAGAGGATTGAAGAATACGGAATGGCGAAAGGGGGGAATGGGATAGGAAGTAGGAGGGGCCTGAAGGACATAAGAAGGAATTTTGGAGTGGGAAGAGAATGGGTTAAGCAGAAAGAAAGAAAACCGTCTATATTGGAGGAAATTGAGAATATCGAGTCCCTTTATGCATCTGACCCGCGAAGAAGTGTGGGAGGGTAAACGGATATGAGGGAAGGGAAGTGATTTAGATACTAGTGGAATATTCGCAATAAATTGATAAGCGGAATGAGACAAATAAAAGAACCGAAGTTTAAATTATTGCAGGAAAGTCTTTGATAACCCGACAAAACGGAGATCGTGTGCGATAAAACATTTTTGTAACCGGGATGATAGTTATTTTTATCGGCTATGATTAATTTGGACATAAGTAGGTGTATGGTATAAAAAAATGCTTATTTATTATAGCTGCAGGTGAGAAAATGAAAGTGTTTTCTACTAATATGTAATGCAAGACAGCACGCGGAAGTGGATTACAATTTTATTTATTCTGGCAACAAATACGCGTTAATTTCTCATAAACAAATTACTCTTGTGAATAATTAAAATAATTATGGCAACTGGATTATTTCTTACTATCTTTAATGTATTTGTGTGCAAGCATTTGCTATCTGAAAATATAGTAATTTTGTTTCTGTATCAGTAAAAATTCAGTGAAATTGGGCTTATAAACAATGAAAAAGTAAAAGAATGAAAGCCACATATCTTTAATATTTATTTTTTCATGCACCTCGGTCTAAATTTAATTTGATAACCCCTTTGACTAGATATATTATTTGTAATTTGTTAAGGGAAATAATTTCTCTTTTCTTTTACTTCCATAAAATTTCAAACTTTTCTGTAAAATTAGAATATGGAAGGAATACCGTGATAGTGAAGATTTTTAAAAGTAATTTTCCTTGAATTGTGAATTGATGATGAATTTTATAAAACAGGAATATTCAAATGCTCATATCTAAATTTTCGACCTATGCTTTCTCCTTAATATATTTTCTTTTTATCTCGTTTATTTCCCTGCAACGTATTTTGTAATACTTGTTATAGTTTTATCGTTGTGTTTTTGATGAGAAACTACGCTTCTGAAATAGCTTTTTCAATTTTATTTTATCCATAAGGTAAACTCGGTAGTTAATATTTTAATGTATTTTATAGTCTTGTATTTTAGACTTTGGTCTGTATGGTTCACTATCCGGAAACAATTAGGTTGATACAAAAATGTAACAATTGAAAAATTCGCAACGGAGACGTAAAAGTGTTTCATATCGTTAAATATTTTTTGTTCAACATCGTGAAACCTCTTTTCCATATGCGCGTGATTACCATGTAGCTCTAATTACGTAACTACTAAAACAATTGAAGGCGAAGGCTCAAAAGTTACGCTTTGGTTGAATGGAAAATAGCGTTTGAAGTTTTAAGAGAATTCTACCCTCTCAATTTGTATGCCCACATAAGATAGTGTTTTTTTGAGTGGTGTGCGACTTATAAATCTAAAGTCAGATAATGTGAATTAACCACACATTCCACTATTTCATTCATTTGAATCATTTTCGGCCTTAGCTAGAATTTTTGTTACAGTTCCTGAAAACTGTAGGAGTTTAAGATTAAATTCACCGTGTCTCTGCACGCAATTAACTCGTATCGCTGAAATCCATTTAAAATACCTCAATTGTGAACGCGCTTGCCGATTACCTTCCAGCTCGGTCGGTTTGCGCCCATTATTGTCTTATCCCCGAAAACCCTTTCTCCTCCCCCCCCCCTCCCCGTCTCTCCCTCCGCGTGCTGCATTTCAACTTCCCGCACCAATCCTCTCGAGCTATTCACTTCCCGCGCTTCGGGTCCGTTACTTGCTCGCCCATAACCCTCATCAACGCCTTCCGCTTCTCTCTTCCACTCTTCCCTATCCCCTCTATTCTTCCCCTTCCTCATCATCTGCGTAACTTCAGTCCCTTCATTATGCATGTAAATTGTCCCCTCCGACCCGAGTTGTAGCGAGAAGACGGCGCATAGGAAAAGGATGAGGAGGTATGCGGCAGGGTTGAAGCGGGGGGGCGAATTATTTTTTTCGCCGGTAGGAAGCGCTGGAAATGAGCGAGAGAACGAGGGATGTAATAGGACAGTACCTTTCCTGCAGAAGGTCGAGGAAGGATAGGCTGTATGCAAGATACGTTTCTTAAGCGAATTATTGAAGGCTAGCGGAATTGTAAAATATGTGCAGTTTTTAAGGCATTTGGAGGCGACATGCCGGACCGATGAGGAAACCTAAACGATAGTTATGCGAATAAGGGTGAAATGTGAGTAGTTCGTAGTACTTATCCATGCGGGTGACGCGGACAAATTGGGATAATATTAGGTCGGTAGGAATAGAATATAGGACTTACGCAATGGGGTGGGTAATAAAACCTTTTTTCCTGCAGAATAGGCCGGTTAAGAGGAGAAAATGGTGGGCGTGGCGGAGAAGAGGAGGATGAAGCCCATTTTTGTGAGGAGTGAAGTATGGGGAAGGAAAGGTTGGGTGATGTTGGACCCAGTTCCCTCAGGACGTGTGGGAAGGTTAGAGGGAGGGTTTATAATGGGACCCTTTTCTGCAATGAAAGGGAGTGAGGGAGGGAAGAGCTGAATGTGGGCGGAACCTTCTAGCCGTGGAGGGAACAGGATGAGTTGGGAGGATGAGTGAGACTAGATCCTTGTGGCTAAGGGAGGCGGAGGAGGCAACACGGTGGATTCATCTCCTGCAGCAGAGATGATGTTAGGATGGGCAGACCTTACCTTGGCCGCTGTAAGGATGGAAGGAGCAACTAGAATGGAGAGTAGGTCCCCGTATGAACTACAATAAGACAGAAAGCCACGTAGAGTGGACCTATTTACCTTAAGAGTTAGAGGAGCAAAACATTTTATTATATGGAAGGGGGTTGTCCACAGAAGGTCGGAACCTAAATCACGAAGAACACTTCTGAGTTGGAAAGACATGGAGAGAGAGAGAGAGAGAGAAAGAGAGAGAGAGAGAGAGAGAGAGAGAGAGAGAGAGAGAGAGAGAGAGAGAGAGACATAGGTGGGTAGGTAATTTGTTCATAGAATTTTTTGGAAGAAAGGTTGGGGACCATAAATTGAAGGGAAGTGAGAGGTGTTTGTATACTCATAGGCGGATTCAAGGGGGGGGGGGACCGGGGCAAGTGCCCCCCTGTTGTTTTTTTGACCTTTTTTAATGAAAACGTAATTAGCTATTTTAGAGTGAACAAGAACACGTGACTTAACAATGACATACAAATGATATTGGCACTTCTAATAATAATTTTGTGCAATAAACTTAGACGTAGATTATCGTTTCAACGGTGAATCCTTAATTCTGATTTAAAATATAAAAAATTCTATGGTATAAGATGTTTTTCATAAAAAATGTACTTAGCTATTTTTTTTCTGCAATGTATCTTATAAAATCTAGCAAACTGTATCGATCAATTTGGCGAATATAGATTGGTATGATGGCAACACTGCGCGTAGGGCGCATGCTGATGCTATCACCACACTAGTTCGAGGCGTCGCGTAGTTCGTTCGTGCGTCGTGTTTAATTCAGAGTTTAGCTTTTTCCGCCCGTCACATTATTATACGTGTCGTATTTGTCTTGTTCTGTGCATTATTTTGTGCCTTGTTTTTGTAAAATATAGAATTAAATAAATTAATTTGATTATATATATATATATCGTATTTTGTGATTATTTTTACCGTTAATGACTTTTATGGATAAAAGACGAGAAGAGAAACAATCTAGTCTTACGATATTTTTTTTTTAAGTTTAAAAGTAATGAAAGCAGTGTCGACAAAAACGTCGAGTCTGAATGCAAAAGTGATACTGTCGAGAATATAGGAGATATTTCATCACAAAACGCCTTAGAAGAATGTTCAGGTTCAACTTCAAATGAAGTTCAATATGCTAGAGATATTGGTTGTTATGTTGGCTTTATGGATAAAATAGTTGATAAAGAACGTTACAGTATATAGCGTGATCCATGGTATCCATTTGAAAACTACAAATTTCCCTCTCTTGCCCAAGGAAACAAAAGTCGCTCATTCAAAATGCACTGGATAAAGGAATTTCCTTGGCTGTCTTATAGTCATAAATTTGGAAGTTGTTTTTGCAGAATTTGAGTGTTATTTGGAGGAAATGAGGGAGGTCGTAGTCGTGTGAAGCTGGGAAGGTTGGTGACGGAACCTTTATCATCATACAAAAATGCAAAGAATTATTTCAAAGTTCACGAGAAAAATGAATACCATAAGAACAACGTAGTGAGGTCTCAGCATTTTACTGATGTCATGGATGGTAAAACATTAAGTATTGAAGCGGCAATAGACAGTGCTAAACAGCGAAGAATAGAAGGCAATAGACAAAAATTAATACCGATCATTAAGACTATAATATTTTACGGAATTTAAAATATCGCTTTGAGAGGTCATAGAGATGATGGATCCATTTTCTTGGACGAAGACGACGATTATAAGTTGATAACAGAAGGGAATTTCAAGGCATTATTAACATTTCGTGTCGATGCGGGTGATGATAAGATCCTTGAGAACCATTTATATACTGCTGGAAAAAATGCTACTTTTATTAGTAAAGCAACCCAAAATGAATTAATTGAATAATGAATGAAAAGTGCACTATAGAAGAAAATTTTCTTGGGTTTACCAAAGTTATGAACTTGACTGGTGAATATTTGACAGACACTATAATTGACTTTTTAGAAAGAGCATATTTGGATATTGTATTCCTCCGTGGACAAGGTTTCGATGGTGGCGCTAACTTGAGTGGAGCGTTGAGAGGAGTACAAGCAAGAATTTTGAAAATGCAGCCTCTCGCTATTTACACACATTGTGCCAACCATTGTCTGAATTTATCTTTAAACAAAGCAAGTAAGGTGCCTAGTATTCGCAATACAGTCGGCATAATTACAAACGTTAGCAATTTTGTAGGAGAATCTGCCTCAAGAATCCAACTGTTGAGTACGAAAATAACAGAACTTTTACCGTCTCAGAAAGCAGAAAAGGGTAGGAAGCTTTGCGAAACTCGCTCGGTTGAGAGGCATGACGGAATCCTATATTTTTGGAAATACTGCCTGCAATCGTCTCTGCAATGGATGATATAAGTAGTACCAATACTGCTAGTACCCATGCAGCAAGCAGTGCCCAGTCACTGTCCGCAGCAATTTGCAAATTTGAGTTTTTACTGTGCTTAAAAATTTTGACAAAGTTTTTAGCCATAACACTTCCACTTTCAATTCAACTGCAAAGCATTAACGTCGACTTCTATAAAGCAATAGCAATGGTAGATATTGTTAAATCTGCATTAAATAGAATAAGAGAAAATTCAGAAAATGAATTTAGAATTATATTTGATCAGACCAAGAGTATTGTCGAAAAAATGGATGTAGAAATAAAAATTCCAAGAGTCACAAATGTGCAACAAAACCGAGCTAATTTGACCGATCCGGTAGGCTATTTCCGAATCAACACATTTTTACCTTATCTCAACTATCTGATTTCAGAGTTAGATTCACGATTTTCCAAAGATAATACCATAGCTATTTCAAAATTGCAAAAAATAATTCCCAAATATTATTTTGATTCGGACGCAACAGATGAAGAAATACTGGATGCAGCAAAAACATATGAATCCGATTTATCATTCACTATAGAGGTACTTCATGGAGAACTGAAGTTATGGAGGGAATTCTGGATACAGAAATCCGAAAAAGTCGATACGCCAATGGCAGCTTACAAATTTGCGTCTATGTTTCCAAACATCTAGTGCATATTGAAAATTCTTTGTGTGATACCGGTTACTACTTCGACAGCAGAGCCATCTTTTAGTTCGTTGAAAAGAATTAAAACCTACTTGAGATCAACAACGGGTCCGGAAAGACTCAATGGTTTGGCCATGCTGAATATAAATAAAAATATTGAAATAATCCCTGAAGAGGTTTTAAATATATTTGCCAGGAAACATTCGCGAAAACTTAAATTAGAGTTTATATAAACTTTATGTATAATGTTGTTCTCTCATCTCACACAACTATATATTCACTTTGGCAATAAAATTTTATAAAACATATTTGTGACTTTCACTGCTGCACCTCAGAAAATTTTAGTGTGTAAACAGTTAAACGTTGATTTTCATGTTCCTCATCATTAATAATATTTTTACTAAGACAATTAATTATTTTTCAATCGACTCACAAATGCTTTGATATAATCTAACCTTATATATCTTGTTTTTTTAACTTTTTGAATTAGTTTTTAAAATTAGTAATTGGACCATATAGAGATATGAAAAAAATTTAGAAGGATGTAAGGTAACAATATAATTATTTGTATTATGGTGCCACCCTCCACCCCCCCCCTCCCCCCCCCGTCATTTTTTTCTGGATCCGCCACTGTGTATACTCTATTCTGGAGGAAGGACGGTGAAGGTATTCTCACAGGAGTTGCGATATAAGAGAGAAAAACAATTCATATGGTCTATTTTTTCTGATCCGCGAGTCTTTTATCCTAGAGAACAAATTACGAAAAAATGAAAGGAAAAAAACAAACAATTTCGCGGGTACATTGCAAAATCTACGAGTTTCTTGGACTATCGCTTTCGGTGTTGTAGAATATTTTGGCCAAAATAAGAGAATTGCGCATAGTTCTGTTAATTTAGTTTCAAGTTGTTGTTATAATCTATTATTTAGCATCAAAAACCAATAATGTTAGAAAATAAAAATCATAAATTTTTTTATGATATTAGTAAAGTTGTCTACGTGGCATGAATTATCTGTTCGCGCTAAGATTTTTTCATAAATTAGGCTGCCTATCTTCGATAATTTAACCGTTAACATGACTTCGAGCGTTGATTTATCTTCAATAGGTATCACCAAATTACGGACTACAACTGCAATTGCATATAATTTGTGTACTTCCGCCATCGGTAATGTACGCTTGGATATGATAATGCCACACCTGCTTTTAGAAAGCCTCAGATGATTATTAAAGGGAAATATTTAAATATCTAGCAGTAAGCAGAATTTAAATAGTAATTTTTTTATATAATCATAATTTGGTTGTTACGCCGATATACTGAAGACAAATTGGATCTACACAACATGATAAATTATGGAATTTCTAAGGAACATTTTAGTCCTTCCCGAAATATCTCTTTAATGCTGTGATGCCGACATGCAATTAAAAAAATTTGGAAATGCAACTACTTGGTATATCGTTGAAAGATTTTTGGAAAGGAAATTTCTTTGCAATCTTCCATTTATGCAGCATTGGTATTGATCGGCAAATCATAATATCGATTTCAGAATCAGGAAAAAACTGCTAAAATAGTAATATGCAGGAGTTGAGATGATCAGAGGTAAGAATAGGTATAAGAATATTTATTAACATTTATAATGCGTGATTATACTTAGTCATAATTTCAAGAAAACATAACACTGCATAAAAATCTACTTCGATTTTCTTTTGAAAAAGTAGGCGATTGATTAATATTTCTCTAATATTCTCATATTTTACTTTCCAAGAAACGTCGCTGCTGGATTTTTGATGGTAGTTAGGGTCCGTATAAAAACCCGCGAGGACATTTGAAGGTCAAGTCTTCACCGTGCCCCGCGCGACGTTTAAAGACGGACTGAATGACGTCACCATTCACGTATCTGACCTCAGCTGCGTTGTGGGTTTGCCTATGCGGTCGGGGGCGGTCGCTCGAGTCGGGATCAAGGAGAGCATCCGGTGCCCTAAAAGGTCGGGGGCCGTGCGAGGAAAGGGGGACGGGGGAGGAGGTGATCTCTCTCAAAGGGAGACGAGGGATATGCGAGAGGGTGAGAGTGGCGAGAAAGAGGACAGCGAAGGATGGAGCAAAGGGACGGATGATGGCCTAGATGGGAGGGAGGTTTAAGGATGGAGAGAGAGACAGAAGAGAGAGAAAGAAGGAGGCGGAGCGAAGGGCTATAGTCCGTATTGCCATGCGATGGATGGGCACGTAATGTGTTACTTCTCTCGTGGGACTCTCTCTCTCCCTCCTTCCTTTTCTTAGGTCCTCCCCAACTCGCTTCCTTTCGCCCTCTCCTCCTTTCCTCTTGAGCCTCCATGTCTGCCACGAAAACACCATCCCCCACTCTCCTTTCTTTCTCCTTCCTGACTCCGCCTCCCTCTATTTCTCTCTCCGTGCAGGTCCTCTTTTTTCACCAGCAATTGTTTCGTCATGTCTTGCGTGACATCTCGACTTGAATACTTGCTCGCATAATATCCTTTAATAACTTTTTTGGTCATTTATTTAATTGGCAGCTGTTAAAAGGATTGCCAAAAATTACTTTGAATGTCGCTGCACTTTTTCGCTGACTTTTTCGTTCCTATTGTTCCTTAGAAAGTCCTTTTCCATCGGTGAAATGTTTATTCATCGGATACAACCTATTCATTTGTTTGTTAAACATCTTAACTGCCTCTAATACATGGACAATTCATCCACTTTAGACAGGCAAGCCCAAAATTAAAATGTTATGATCGATAAGTTTAGGCTAATTCTTTTTTATTTTTATCCAAACAAATATATTATAGCTAATAGAGAAAAATCCACTCACATTTATAGGAAACTAGCAGAAATACACGGCGTTGCCCGGGGAAATTTGGTATAAGAATTCACTCGGCCGCCAATTTGAATAAAACGGGCAGAGAGAAACAAAAACCACGTATGAATTATTTCTGGAAGCCCTCCACAATCGTAGCAAATTTGATTCAAATCAATAGTAGGACTTGGGAAAATACACGTAGTTTAATCAGTCCCCGCCGTCCAATTACGGATAAGGAAGTAGTCGTTTCCCACCTTTCTCACTGTGTATAATATGTAGAGTTACCTGTTCTTTGAGAAGAGGAAGTTTATGAGAACAGTTATTTTATTGAACACTTTAGGTATCAGAACAGTTCGAAAAGAACTGTTCCGTTCTTTCTGACCCATCTCTAGTGTTAAAATATTTAGCATTAGCATAAAAAGTTATTTTTCTTTTTGTACAATTAATATAAAATATTTGAGATTAAAAAGTAGCCTACGGCCTTCCTATTTGTGAAGAAAGTATCTGTTGAAAGTTTGATTACTCTAACTTTAACGGTGTGGAAATGTATAGATTCACAAATAAACAAACAAACAAACTTTCATAAATATATAGGAGATGACATGAAAATTGCAAGTTTCTTGGCCGTGGAAAACCTGCTATAAAAATTCTGCATATAGCATAAATTTTCATCAGTTATAATTTTTTTTATTTTTGTTAATTTTTAACGACATTTTGCTAAAATATTTGCATTTTGTGAATAAGATTGTATTTAATAGCGTATAATATTTTGCTTGCTAAAGCTTCCTGCGTGAAAATACTAGATTCTCTAGCATAGTAGCAATTCGCCTCAAATTTGGTATTCCATTCCCAGGCGTCTGCTTCCTACTCCTCTACGGGACGCGGCTATCCCATTTCCCGGCTCCCCTCTAGCCTCCTCGTCCGCTCCGCCCTGCCATATCGGATCGCCTAGCCTCTACTTCCCAGACCCCACATCGCGTTTTAAGCGTTCCTGCTCTTTTTGTCCGAGCCATCTCATCGCTAAATTGACGGGGCTATAAATTCCCGCGGCCTCCAAAAAAGTGCGAGCCCGAATTGCTCTGTTGTTGAGCGCGATATAACCACACATCATTTTATAATTAAAAAACTGTTTACGCTCAGAATTATAGAAATTCAATTACATATTTATCCAATTATAGCTCGGTTAATTTTTCATTAGCCTAAATAAATTTCTTCCAGATGGAAATGCAATGGGCATAAATTCTCCGTGACCAGATGGAAAAGGTCTTTTTTTTACTTCAAGCAAAAAAGAAAATTCTCGGCATTTTTTCTGTCGGGATTAAAACGAGATTGGAATGCACGCAACAGATAGGGCGATAACATGCAGTATTTTCTCGGGTGGCCGCATTTAGAGCATACGAGGGTTGAAATATTTTAAAACGCCCGTATGATAATTTCGTTTGGCAATTTATTCGAATTTGTATTGCTCCATCAAGTCCCTCGCCTCCAAAAAACCGTATTGTTTGGGAACGCGGATTCGGATGTATATGCTGTGAAATAATAGACACGATCAGCGATGTGCTGGGTTTAAATCGCCTCTGTCAACATTTATCTTGAAATACACCGTTAAATTTGCCACCTCGCGTAGGTTACCAGAATAAACATACGATTTAATTAGTAATTCTGTCGGTGTTATTTGCACGGGTGCACGGAGAGAATTTCCGGATCGTGTGTGATCGAAGAGAATCTTCCTCGACTGCATCCTAGCCTAGAACACCTCGCTTATGTCTATTGTTGGCTCATACCTCACTTTAGGGCTTGATTCGACGGCGGTTTAAACCATCACTTCTGCTGATTCTTCCTGCGTGTATCCATCCAACTCCGTCTTAATTACATTATATGGGTTTTCGCAATTTGTGAGTTCATGAATAAAAATTTTCTTAATAGAATTCGACGCCGCATATCCGTTAACTAACATATAAAAAATAGTTTTTCCATTTAATATTTCTCACGAGGAAATTTTCTTGCCTTTCATATTTAGAAGGATCGGTATTAGCAATTTTCCACTATATTATGACATTTTATAATATTTTTAAGACTATAAAATAATTTAAAATATAATCGGATACGTTTTTTATTAATAACTAATACATTAATAATTTATTTAGCTTAAACCATTTTAATCATAAATTTTCTCTTGTAAAGTGTGAAACTACTCTACGCCAAGTTCTAGCATTGTTCGTCATTTTCATATTTTACCGAATTTTTCCTAATAATATTTGGTCTCTTCTTTGAGTTATCATAGAAAATATTTTCATGGGCATCGTGAATTATATTAGGACTTTTAGAAGTTTTTTTAACAAAACAGTTCTAGAGCTATTTTACATCTAACTGCTTGCGCTCAACGTTTCGTCTTTGACTTAAGGAAAAACTTAGTCTATAGCATTTTAGCCTATAATAATTGGTCATCAGAAATTGCTTCCAACATACAAACTTTGCAAACTAACCATATTTTAGCTCTCCCGTGAAAGAATCAATCTGCCTGTCGTCTTCAAATTTATCATTTCCACCTTCCTTTGTCTCATGGCCTAATTCTAAAGAAACATGCTTATGAAATGAACTTTCAGTATCAATTTCATATCACCATGACGAAATATATATTCTTGAAATTTAACTCACACGAAAAGATAAATTATGAATTCCTAACTAAAATCATTTCCGTAGAAAAGTTTCACATTCTTAAAGAAATATTCTTTTTGTTAACTTAATTTATCATATTGTCATAATTATCATATATATATATATATATATAATGTGTGTGTGTAATTTTACTATTATGTGGAGATTTTTGTTCATTTATAATACATTACTCGCAAAGAGGAAGCAAATAACCCATTAACAATTACTAAAACAATTTCTTAAATATTGAATTTGATGTGGAGAGAGACACATCTAGGTATTCAATTTTCGAACGAAACAATTTATTTGTTTCCATCCTCAGACAATCCTCATTTTACTGTTAAAATTCATAAAAATTCCTGAATATGGATGAGGTCTGATTTTAGTCATGAAGATGGAGTGCCTCGGAAATATATTCGATGTTAGATACAAAACTAGGGATAAGAGAGAGGGAGATAACGGGAATGACCACGATTGGAAGGAGAGATATCCATGCACGCGGAAGCACGAAGGAGAGGGTTTTTAAAAGGAGTAGAAATGGAGGGAATCAAAGGGTTATATGGAGAGAGGGTTGAAAATTAGGTAATGGCGTTGAAAGGGCAAAATACAGAAAGAAGGGAGGGGAAATAAGATCGGAAAGGTAGAAATGGGAGAATGTAGGAATGAAAATGAAGAGAAAAATACATGGAAGGAGGAAGAAAAATAGAGGGAGGGAGGGAGGTAGAGAGCAGGAGAGAGTAAAATGGAAAGAGTAGGTTTGAGGGACGGAGACTGGAAGGTGGATGGGAGAGGAGAGAAAGGGGAAAGGAGAGAGAGAGAGAGAGGAAGAGGAAAGAAGTGAGAAATAGGATGTGGAGTGACTTTGAATGGAATATCATATGTAGAGAGAAAGAGCTGGAGAGAACAAAGTAGCCGAGAAGACAGAGGGAACTGCCTGGTGTATAGCGTGATTGAGAAAAGTGATAAAGGAGTACATATAGAGTGGGGAAAAAAGCTTGCTAGGAAAGAGAGTGGGTTGAGAGATAGCAGAATTCGTGTGGGGACATCGGTTGAAATGAAATACAACCTGTGTTTTCAGCTTGGGAATTGCATCACCTGTTGAGAGTGTGTGTGAATGGTGAGTGGGAAAAAATAAATTTAGAGCGTTTAATAAATGGCCTCATAGATTCACATTCTGTACGTAAATCACTCTTAGCGTGTATTGCGGTGCGATTTTGTTGCATCCGAGTACCCGCCTCAGGATGAGGGACGAGGGTAATAATGGAGGTGTTTGAGATGGCCGCTATTCAGGTGCACGTATGCCATTGTTGGGGGGACAGAATAGTGCACGTGTGCTATCTAATTTAGGGACGGGTGGGAATGTTCGCGATGCATTGAGATACGGCAACAATGAGTTAAATTTTTGAATACTTGGTCGATTTTTTTTTGCGAAAGATGAAATATCATTACCGATGATGTCCTTACATAATATAATTTGAAAATACGAAATTTATTGTATTATAAAATATATCATCATTCTTTTATTTCTAACTACGCATCTCAGAATGTAATTAAATAAAGATGAATATCATCGGTGAAAATAATATTTGGAGGATTTTTAATCATTGAAATTATTATTAATTTAAAGAGAAAAAAAAGGAATTGGTTCAGTAAGCAAGCTTTACTTCATTACGCTGTTTTTATATAGAAGGAATAGTCGTATAAAATACACTCGTCCTACACAAGTTCATATTTGAGGATCGAAAAGAATGAATGAAATTTAAAAAAATTTAATTCGAGTATAATGAAATATTTGTATAGCAATGAAAGCGATGTATTTTATAATGGGGCTATTTGTTCCTACAGGTCGTTTAAAATTAAAATGTTTAGGGTTAATTCAGGAATTAGGGATATGTATCATAAACAAGAGGTAATAAAAATGATGTAAAATTTCAGTTGAAAAGATGGGTTAGTTAATAATTTAGGACAAGAGAGATAAAAAGAAAAACATTTAACAAAAGAATGGATTGCATTAAAATTTTTATGTAAAACGTGTCGATACCTTTATACACCATGTGGGCGGTATTGAGTAGTAGTACCAAAGAGGATGAAAATAAATTTCATGTTGAGAAATTCCGACTACAAAGAAATAGAATATTAACAACGACAAAGATATATTTAAAAGGAGAGTCGAAGAAAGTGAGCTCAAGAAATCTAAGGATGGCGTTTCAAGAGCACAGAGATAGATTAACGGTTGAGTATTTGCTTGGATGTTTGGCAAGAGAGAGAAAAAGGGATTGGGAAGAATAATGAGAAGCGAGGTAAAGCGAGATGGCGATTTCCGGGATAGTCGAAGGATGGAAAATTAGATTGGAGAAAGGCGCGGCAGTGGTAACGGATGAAATGAGGAAACATACGGCCATAAGTGTGCTGAAGGAGAGAGAGAGAGATAGAGGTTAAGGGTCGAAGTAAGGAATATAGGGAGATCAAGGATTAAGAAAGGCAAACCAAACGATTCCGGGCAAGAAGGGAGCGAAGATAATGGGAGGCGGAAGATGGCGGATTATATAGATAGGAAAGACGGAGGAAGGGTATTTCGGGCAGACAACACATTCTAAGAGAGAAAAAAATATCGGATGTTATTGATTCTAAGAGGAGTTAATTATGTCCGATTGCGATACTGGAGAGAGGAGTGGGAAAAATAAATCAAGCTTTAAATAAGAAAGAGACAGAGAGGAGCGATTTTGACGATCCGGGATTAAGCTCGGGATGAAAAAGGTTAATTTGACTAAAGAATGAAAGGGCGAGCTATAAAAAAGGAGGAGTGGAAGCTGAAAAGGAAAGCGACGGAAAAGGAGCGAGGGCTTAAATGAGAGGAGCGCGAAAGTCGAGTTGATTGGACGACGGCGGAAAAGTTGGTAGCGGACGTTATTAAACATTGGAGTTGTAATGCAGTTAAAATGTTTTTTTTTTAATGGAAGGAGATTGCGATGCGTGTAACGTGCCGTGTCGCATGGAGGTTGCACTCGCATTCCAAAAACTCTCCCATTTTGCTCACTGTCTTATCTTTGCCATCTCTCTCTCTCTGGCTTCCAAAACCGCCTCCCTATCTCCCTCTTCATCCACAACCCATTTCCGGACCATCTTCCCGCCTCCCCGATTATCTTTCCTCCTTCCCGCTGCTTTTAACCCTTCTGATTCCCTCCAAAAAAAACCCCAAAACCCTCCTCCCCCTCTTCCCTTGGACACCTCCACCTCTAGCTCCATCGACTCTCTCTCTCTCTCCGTTCCCTCTCATTTTCCCGCTTCTCGACTTCCTTCCCGATCTCCCCTTCCCCTCTACATCCTCTCCTTTATTCCGACTTTCCCTCTTTTTTCCCCTCCCCATCAATATCTACCTCTCTCTATCGCCCTCTGAAACAGAAGCGGAGCTTTCGTCCCTCCCAACTCTTTCACCACTCCCGCTCTCTTTCTCCCTCTCTCTCTCTCTCTACACTCTCTTAGGGTAAACGGAGCCAGCTAATTATCCCGGGGGCGGGCCGGTGAACCACACTCGGCCGCTATGGCACACGGCGAGGAAGTGAACCTGGGGCGTATGTGTTCTGAGGCGTATGCTGAGATAAGGAGAGAGAAATAGAGGGAAATATGCAAACGAGAGGTGTGGGAAGGAGGTGAGGAAAGGTGGAGAGGGGGGAGAAGGTTATAAGGAAGGAAGGTGAGGTGAGAGAGAAAGGGGGGGAAAGGGTGGAAGAAGAGGAAGTTGGTTGAGGCGATGGGAGTCGGACGGAAGGAGCGGGAGAGAGAGAGAGAGAGAGAGGGAAGCCAAAGGCTGAATGCAGATGAGCCTGGTAATTTGAAGTGCGGCAGGGGAATGGCTTGTACGGAGGGCTTAATAATACATAAATGAAAAAACGATGGTGCTCAAAGGCCACGGATGAATGGCCTCTTTTGATAACTGGGAAAACATCCGCCCAAGGAATTCGTGGGAGTGAATAAAACTCGAAGTGCGCTCGCAAAAGAGAGAAAAGCGGTCTCCTATCCGAAGTTGTTTTGCGTCCCGTGAGTTTTATAAATTTTCGCCACTGGGCTATTGAAAAGAGAATATGGTTACCGGACGGGAATCTAATAATGAAATAGAGTTGATGGAAGTGGAAAATTGAAATATTTTTCTACTTCTTGAGAATTTAAGTATTCACGTCGTAGTATTGGGATATTTGTATCAGTTGATTTGTATTATTGCTCTTAAGTTTCATTCGATTTTTCTTTGGTTGCTCTCCATCTGATATCAAGATTGTTTACTTAGGAAACTTGTGCTATTACAATTAGTTATATAGTAGTTATATAATTGTTATATGCACTTTTTATGAAAACTTGTAAGATGTTCTCAAACATTTTGTGTCGCCATGAATATAGTTGAGGCAGTGTATCGGCTTCCCGCGGGAATTAGGATGACATTATCATTCGGCCATTTGCATTTTATGACAGTTTTCAGTTCGGAAAAACTTAAAATTTATGAAATTGCATTCCTATGAGCATGAACATTATTTTTGACAACATATCAATGTAGCATAAATTAAGATATTTGAAAGATCATCCGGATAACCTCGTATTTGGCAATATCCTCACATTTTAAAATCTATCATGGGTACCCAATCCGTTGATTTCTTACATCTCACCCCTATTCGTACGTTATAGAAAAAAGGTTGCCTCTCGTTTCCTATCTTCAAAAGTTCCTTTATTATTCCCACTGAACGTTTTCCCACCAAAACGGTCCTCAGTTACATATTTGAATTACTTTATCAAATGTAGTATTCCGGTTGCATCCCTCTCCCATAAAAATATCTGCGCGTTATTCCTCCCTATTAATTTCTGAGTTAAAATTACTTCAAGAGTGAATCATCGAGTTCATCTTTTGGCAGAAATCATACTGACACATCGTCTCTTCAATAACCATAACAAGTATATATAATGAACAACTTTTTTAATTAACAACTTCCAGGAAATGTATAGAGTAAAGGTAAAACACCAACCCAATCCAGCGGTTTGATTAAATGGTTTTACTTTCAATTACAAATTTCACGGTCTTTTCTTCGCCTCCAAACATTCGCAAAATCTTTTATTTTAAAAAATTAATTTTTCACTAACCCATAAACAGCACTTTGTAATGAGCGTAATGACAATAAGAAAGACAAATACGATCATTCCTTCGGCAAGATTCGAGCCCGCGAACCTGGCATTAGGAGTTAGACACGCTATCCACCCCTCTACCAAGACTAGCAAATTCTTCAAAAGTCGGAATATTTTTGAGAGCCTACAGTAGAACGTAGTTCGGTATGTGGCCGTTGCTATTTGCGGCGCCACAGTCATGAGAAGCCATTTCCGTCAAGGCTAATTTAAGAAATCCATATTTTACTTTCCTTTGCCGTTTATGTGATCTGTAAGGTATAGATTAATAAATTTATTCGGATAGAGGACAACATTTACAACAAAAAAGTCCACGATAGCATATAATTACGACTTATAGTTAGGAGATAAAAACTCGAGAATGTCCCGCTCATTTTATCCTATTGGGGAATTTAACGTCCCTCGAATCGAGCACGGATCGTTATTTTATAGGTTGATTACATGTAATAGTTTTTATGTGTGGCACTCTTTAAAATTGAAAGAATTGCTTAAATACGTGCAGCTATCCTCGAGTTATTGGACATTATTTGTGCTGTCTTAAAACTTACCTAAATACATCGCTGTAAGTTATTATAAATGTAAAAAAGGCTAAAAAAAGCGGCCATTTAGGCTTCATTCTACTATTGATGCGTTGTAGCTGCAATGTGAATCCGGTTTTCCATACCTTTTTATGGTTATTGGAGATACGTAGTTTGTCAGCTAATATAATATTTATTACTTCTATTTCTCTTCACTGACCCTTCCTATCCCTCTCTCCTGCTACTTTCTCATTTTTCTTCTTATTCTCTCTTTCTTACTCTTCCCCCCCTATTCGCCCACTCTTCCCACTTCTTTCCCCTTATTTCATTTCCACTACTGTTTTCCTTACCCATCTTGGTTTTTATTCTCTCTTCTCTTTCTCACTTCCTTTTTTTTTGTCTCAAAGGAAACCCTCTCGATTGCTCGGGTCAGCTCCTATCCCGGTGGGAATTTTTGCCGTGCTCGTAGCATTGTGTTGGAGCGAGTGGATAGTGTGTGGGAAGGGTAAGGACGGCGATGAGTGAAGTGTTATGGGAGGGTAGAGAGAGAGAGAGAGAGAGAGAGGCGGAGGTGGTGCTCGAGTAAAGATAGGGAAGGGAATTTGGAGAGGAAAGGAAAGGAGAGAGTGACAGAGAGAGAGATAACGCAAGGCCTAAAGATAGAGCTACGATGAAAAGAAGAGGCAAGAATTGGTATATACGAATGAGTCGGTAACATGCGATGCGAAAGTTGTCTAGCTTATAAGGCAGAGAATATAAACATATGCAAGAAAATTTTTAACGTTTTATTTTTTAATTCAATACTTACAACTATGAACTCATTACATTTTCTTCCGTGCGTGATCATAAAGGAATTTGCATCAGCAAACATTCATGCATTTGATATTTATTTACAGTTTCCTATGCTAATAAATGATATTATTTTTATTATCGCGCAGTGTAATTAGAAATTTTATTATATTCAATCACATTTTCCTGTGAGATCTTATGAATTTTACCTTTTGAATAATATGGGATAGAATTTTCAATTACATTTTTTAAGATAGAATGAAATTTCATGGTTTAAATAATTTGTAGTACATTCTTAAAGAAGAAAATGATCAACAAATGTCATGATTTCGTTTCAGTTATTAGTGTAACAGTAAGAAATGAAATTTCAACCTGAAAATAATGTCCCTATATTAATCAAATGTATTTTTTTAGAATTTTGTATTAAAAATTAGTGCAAAAGATTTCCATTCATAGGTTTTTTTAAAATCGCTACATTACTGGGAGATGGACGGTATCTCAGCCATATATTATAAATGTTCCTGAACATTGGTCGTAGATTGTATTCAAATGGTAGACAAAGGAAGGTATGAGGCCACCCCTGTGAAATATAGAGGAGAGCTAATGGACCGAAGAATCCCTCACTCAATGGGTGGACAAGGAGGCAGGGAGATGAAGTGGGCGAGGGCACAGAGATTGGGTACGGGTTGATGGGAAAGATTAGGGAGAGGTGGAGGAGGATGTCAACGATACTGCGGAGAGGGGAGAAAAGGAGAAGGTAGGTTATGACAGGAAGGGTTGGTACACGGTTATAGTAGAGTTGAGTGAACAAGAAGACTGGTGATTGGCAGGAGAGTGAGAAAGATGAGGGTAAGGAGAGAGGGTGATTGTCATATTGTCGTTTCCGTAGAAACGAGAAGTTTAAAGACTGATAAGATACCTTAGGGAATAATGGAAAAATATTCGCGGAAAAATAGATACGTATCAGAGAAAGTGAAGAAAAACAACGAGGGTATAACAATGAGGGTTTTGTGAAAATGTTTAACTCGAGCTCTTTTGTTGGAAACACTTTAATGTTATCTACGCAGTGATTATCACGTCATTCCGATATCATCAGTATTTATTCTAATTAAAACGTCCGTATTATGCTAACGTGAATGTAATTTAATATTCTTGATAAGTTATTTTCGGATGAATCGGTCAGTTGTATATTAACAGAAAAAGTTCTCTCTAACCTTCATCACAGAGGTGTATCAGTTAAAATCGCTTCAACGGACCAATTGTGATTAACTGGGACTGACGTTAACGTTCTCTTTAGAGCCATGCATTTCCCATTCAATTTTGACAGAAATGGTAATGTAAAATCAATAGAATGGAAAAAATCTGAAGATACGTATATATTATGAGACGCGTTTCATATCCATGAAATTAATTTTTTTGCTGTTTTACCGCATTGTAAATCTGCTTTCAAATTCAGCAAATATTTTTACGGTGGTATCGCAAAATAGCTTTAATTGCAGTTTTATCTTAAATATGTATTCTCTTCCAATAAACACTCGTAGCTTCGATGGTAACGTAGTAACAGCAGATTACATTCCTCCTCCATCTTTCATTCAATATCTCCGAACATTTTCTCAGATTCTCACTTTATTGCTACTAACTTTGTACTCTTCTTCATCTACCATTTATCAAGTTTCCTTCTTCGGATCGTTCAATTTATATATTCCTATACTTCTTTAAGTTCCGCTTATTTCCTCAAATATCTTATTTTCACGTTATTTTAGAACTGCAAAATATTCTTCTAAAAATTTATCGCAGACATCCACCGAATATCTTCCGTCTAAAATATTCAGTTTTGTGCCATGAATGCAGCGAAAGTAGGATCCGTTTTAATAGGTAAATTTTTAAAGATTAGTAAATTAAGCAATAATTTAAATGGTAATTGTAAAATAATAAACTCTGAATAAATAGGTTCTAAATTCGTGAAATGCGATCCAAGAGCTAAACACAGAAGAGCTGAATGGAATTCTCAAGCTTTCCATATTTGCAAAACTTCTTTAAACTACGAATAATTCCGGCAGATAGTGCGATATTGTGTTTCGCGTTAGCAGCAGTTTCTTATTAAGATGTCTATTAAAGTCCATTTTGGATAACACGCAGGGAGAATACATATATATGACTAAACAGGCCCATTGGCGCGGCAAATGACCCATTGTAACTTGTTTCGCCTCTCCGCCACTTTTCCTGCGCGACCTACTCTAGTCTACCTCCTCCCCCTCTTGCAGACCCCCCTTCCACTCCGCCTCTTCCCATCATCGCTCGCCACCTCCTCCTCCTCCTCCTACCTCCTCTTCCCGACACCCAACGGCACATACGAATACAAGGGCACACGCGTCACCTCCGATCTCGTTCCCCGTCCCTCAACCCCAACTTTTGCATCCCCTGCCCTTCCTCCCCCCTTCCACCTCTTCCATTCTTGTTTGACCTTCTCTCCGCGACCCCTTCTTCCCCCTTCCCCTCTTCTTAGCCCTCTACTATAGCTATCCCCCTCAAACCCTCTCTCCCAAAGCACTGCCGGGAGACTGTAGACTCTCTCCCGCCCAACCCCTTTGTTCGACCCCGCGCTCATTAACTCCGTCCCAAGGGATGCCCGGAGGTGAGGGACGGGCTTGCCCCCTCCCTCAGCCAGTCGCCGTTCTGCGACCGTCCCCCTCCCCCCCCCCCCCCTCTCTCTCTCTCTTAAAGAGCACCCACCGCGGGGCAGGGGCCATTGTCTGTGCGGATGCGTGGAAAGGTGATGGGGGAGGGCAGTGGGAGGCGCGGGGGAAGTGGAGGGTAAGGGAGCGTGTAAATTTCCACCTTCCCGGTCGCTCTCTTTCTCATGTCCGTTCCACTCCTAGCAGGAGAAGCGGAAAGTAGAGAGATGGAAGACGGAGGAGAGGAAGTGATTAATTTAAGGAGCGCTGAGCGGAGACTTTTAAATATGGGAGCAAAGTGAGCGATCGATGGTGAGTTGGTGGATGGATATAAAAATATGTTTCTTGGAGGTTATGCTGCTGGAATTGATTAAATAAACGATGATATTCGACTGGGAGTGGAATGATTCAGAATGGTGATGGAAACGTAGCAGCAAATCCTCAATCATTCATCTTGCAGAATTATTTTCCTGTTTAAAGATATTTAGAAAATATCGCGACTATTAAAAATCACCTCCGATAAACTCAGTCGTTCAAAAATATCGTATTTCTATGCAGGGAATATGCAAAGTTTTTGAAGACTTGGCAAACCCCTGACAAACAGAAAATTGGGGTACCGTAAAAATTTTTTCTATAAACGAAGAGGTAGAAATATGCACTTCTGAATTGTTGTGTGAACTTGGAAAGTGTGAAAATTTTGCCATTCATTAGCTCAATCTTTGACTATTCCTATTTGTATTTCCCATGCGTTAATGATTTTAACGTGACGAAAGAGCCACATTTCTGAATTTGCAGACTCCAAAATACCGTGAGAAGGATTGGTTATATCGACCGACGAATATCATGAGAATTCGTTAGCCATAATCCGGCTCGACAGCCAAACTTCACTATCTCGGTTGACAACGACCTCGCGGCGTATCTGAGGGCGCCCTCACCGACGCGGCTTCCCTCGGGCACCACCCCGCTCTCTCCCTTTCCGCCTCATTCCCATCCTCGCCTCACTCTCATCATTCTGCCCCTTTTTCTTCGCCAGTCTTTCCACGAGATGGGAATGGATGCGCATAAGAGTGGGAACTGGAATAGATACCCTACCGGAGAATGAAAGCAGAGTATGTGGGAAATAGAAGTGTGCGGGGCAACGGGTGTCTGGGGTCGTGTTGTGTGAATTGTCTTCTGTGTGTGTGTGTGTGGTAGTGAATGCTAGTGATTGTGCAAGTGGGAAGCGATAGGGTTTTGTGTTTGCTTCTCTCAGAAAGAAGAAGAGCGAAGAATTTCTCTGGAAAAGATGGGTGAACGGAGATGAAAAGAGGCCAGTATAACAAGACCAATCGAAACATTGACACTATTGATGACTTACAAGTTCCAATTGGTTATGATGAAGCAAAAATGAAAAATATCGAAGTAAAATTTGAAAGAAATTTATAAATATTTATTGTGGTGATTGTATTTTGTACTTTAAATAATGAGTTAATCTTTATATGTACTGATTTTTTAAAATTTTTGCTTCATATAACCAGTTGGGACACCTTGTATATGTTGCCGTCAATTTATCTAGTGGACACACAAACTAACTATTGTGTAGCATGACTGATGACAATTTTAGAATTAATCACGCTAGAAAAAGTGGAAATCTGAACTAGGTGTTTCATATCAACCGATTTTTAATCGCTATAAAGGGCAATATAAAGAAAAACTCCTGACCGTAAAATCGGCCAGAGAAGCATTCACTCAGTAAATAAGTGAAAGAAAAAAGAAAATGTTAATAATAAGAATAATCGTTTGCAGGACGATGGACTTACAGGGACCTATTGTTAATAAAACTACGTCTAAAAATAAAAAAACACGCGCGCGCTTCTCTGGAAATATAATGCTGGAAATATGCAGCTAGATACCTATTTCTAGAGCTAAACTCTCATCTTCAGTAGCTGAAGTAGTAAGAGTTGTCTGTGTCTTGTGAATTTATTATTTATTGTGCATATTTTTCTTTACATCATTCCATTATCGTAATCTCCAATCCTATTTTCAACGCTATGAATGGTAGTTTCGCGCAAAGCATAGTTAATATTCAAACTTGCTGAAAAATTAAATCACCGAAATTTAAAAAATATATACTTATGATCCTTTTAAAATTATGTTGTCTAAAATCAATGGCAGTGTGATTTGAGGTTGTATAATGGGACTAAAACTGAAGGATTGGTAAATGTAAAGACTGAATCGAAAGTCAAATTCTCACCAGAGAATATCAATTCCACATATATCAAAGTACTTTAAGCTAATAAAAATTTTGGAATACTAATCGGTCTGTAAAGTTTTCAAGACAAACAATAATGCGGCTGTAGATTTATGTAATTCTGAAATAGCTAAGAATTTTTTAACTGCGCAGTTCATACATTTTAGAACTGATAGGTATCGTTCTGAATTTATAGTAAGCGTTTAATTGCATAGAAAGAATGAGTGAGTGAGCGAGTGAGAGTGTGGGGGCGAGCGAAAAAGGCTCTCTCTAAGGAAGGCAGCCTCGGTTGGATGGATGGGCTCATGAGGGGGATCGGGTTCCAGGAGGTAGAGAAAGATAGAGAGAGAGAGAAGAGAGAGTGGCGAAGGGGAGCAAGAGAGCGGTAGGGAGAGTGGGTGAAAGAGAGTTGAGTGGGGTGGGAGGGGTCGTGAGTGAGTGCGTGAGAAAGCCTGCAGATGGCTCCGCCGTCAGTTGAGCTCTGTATACGCTATTCCAGCATTTTTTTCCATTTGGTTTTGTTCCTTCATGGGTGGAGAGACAGTGCAAACGCGGACGGGGCGTCGGCGCTCCGCAGACGGATTCCGCAGAAGGGATTTTTACAGTCTGCAGCGCTACGCATTTTAATGGAAATTTCAAGATTCCCTCCGAAAGAGGAAAGAACTGTACTTTCAAAAAAATGCGAACCACCGCAAATTACAATCTTGCAAACATACTGATCCGAATATAAAAGGGAAGTTCTTCTTCCGCGGTGTTTTGTGCAACACCGCAAAATTCATAATGGGAATGAAAGCGACTCTTTATTACAAAAGAAACTCGACGGCAGATGAATGAATCGCATTGTTTGCGTTTTCTTTGTTTCTTATCATTTTGTTATACTCGCTGATGTAGCTGTGGAACCTTAAGTCTGACGCTATTACAAACCGAGTCGTGATTCGGAAATAGTTATTTTCAGATAACTTTCCCCAAGAATCTCAGCATTCACGGCACGAATCCCTAAGTTCGCATCCTTCACCTGCCGAAATTTTCAGCGCTATTATATTATCCCAAGAAATATCAACGACCATCAAAACTAAAAAGCGGGCATTAGTTTATATTGGTATTGTATAAAACGATACGAATAATCCTATCAAGAATAAGAAAATTGGTTTTGCAATACACGATATCGCTTTAACGCATCATAATAAAAAATCGTCTTTTAAGGAATAATTTTAGAAGGAAGAGAACATAGCTGCCGAATAGATTTATCAAAATGTTAAAGTATTGGACTACAAAAAATAAACAAGATATTAATTGGCTATAAAAATTGTGGAAAATGCGTTGCCATTCCAGAAGGTCGGATTATAACGCCATTATTCCGAACAATTCTATGTTCAATTGTTGATTTTTCAGCAATGCATGTAACTCACAAATGTCGCCAGGCATTGAGAGGTTCAACGGAAAATTTTAATTATTTCCTGTTAAAATGCGCCCTTTGAGCAAACGGAGCCCTTTGTTCACTTGGCCAAGCAGTCTCTATCCTCAGCCCCTCCTCGAATATTCCCATCGCCAATGAGAAGAAAAAATAGGACGAGGGAATTTTTTCAGCGCCGCATTTTCCTTCCTCGGAGCCAGAGACAATCGATTCGCAGCGTAAAATTTTGACTCGTGCGAAACCCCCCGAAAACAGCTGAGGGTCGAAATGAAAAAAATAACAAATGTCCGTGTTTTACGAGGAAAAGGTTTAACAGAAACGGCGATAGTCTGCGAGAGCAGTTTTCAGATAACACTTTAAATTCTGTGTACCTAACTACTCAGCCTGGTATGTGCTAATTACTCTCGTCCACGCCAACGTACATTCGGAACATACGAACTACATCCGCGGATTAACAGGCGATATTTATTTATAAAAGACACTATTCGTATTGTTTATTAATCTTCTTTTTAAATAATAATTATCGAATATATGTTTATCGGTTTGTAAATGGGCAAACACCCAATGGGGAACGCATGAAAACCGATACAGGGCTTTGTTAAATGTAATTTTAAATTAGTTATAATGACAATATGAACTCTGTACTTAAAAAGTTCTATTGTTAAAAGAAAATTGTTTACTTTTTCGAAGAGAGAATTCGATTAAGTGAAAAAGCAGCATGAAAATTTGCTTTTATTCATAAAATAAACGGGAATTATCCAGGTTTTTGAAAATGATAAATGTAAGCTACCATGAAAACACATTTGGGAGCCCAGTATTTTTATATGGGGATTAGGTTAGCCTTATGTATGCTTACTTTGTGCATGTATCTTGCGTTCGTCGTTGGTTTATTTTAAATTCTAGTATGTAAGATATAATAAATATCACAATGAGAGATTTTTGAGGGGAGAGTGAGAAGGAGAGAGCGGGGGATAATGGGAGAGAGAGGGGGAGGAGAACGGAAGGAAGAGAGATAGGTAGGAGATTGGGAAGTGGGGAGAGAGGAAGAAGGGGATTGATTGAATCTTTATTCGATGCGAGATTGTGGTTAGAAATCTCATATTCCACCTAACTCCACGTTGCGATAAATATACAATGTTATATATACATTTTATGTATTAATATATAAAGAACTACTGAATTAGAACACCCTCACATGAAGTGGGTGTGAAAAACATACGAATCCTGTTAATATTAATTAAGAACATCAATAATTGACATTTAAAACCATAGGTAAGAAGAAAAGTTAAAGTTATTCCATGATGATTATTGGTTAAAATAAACAATTAAAATGAAAAAGAGTCTAATGGATAGTTGTTTACATTAAAATTTTACACTTTTTAAAAAGATATATCAATGTAAAAATATGAATTAAGCGTTATCAAGTGCTGCTTTTTAATGATAAGACGGGTTAATGTCAATATCGTTTGAATAATGTTTTGGAAATTTCGTTCCATAATCTGCAAGCTTGTACAATGGATGACTTACTGAAGATTACTAATGAGTAATAAGGAGTTTATGGCTCCCTATCTAAAATCGATTACTTGTATTTGAAAGTTTCTTTATAAGTTAAAACCTGTTGTATTTTAGATGAATACAAAATAACACTAGGGATTAACTCAGAGAATTGAGTTTTCCAAATATTAAAAACATACCGAGAATTCAATTTATTGGTGTTCTATTGGATGGTTTAGCCGACAAAGTATTTATTATATCTTGCAAAGAATATGAACATTTCACTAAGAAAGATATATGCAGGATAAAATTTGGAAAAGAAGATTTAGTCGTCAGATCATCGATTGGTTTTCGTGACCTCCATTTTGTCATGGAAAGGCATCAATTTAATCTACTTTCAGTTATTTATTTACTTACCATTATACATCGACAAAGTCCTGTCGGCTCTTTTTGTATCGAGAATTCCAGCATTTACAAAGACGAGCACAAACGTCCATGCCGTTGGCAAGATAGGAAACCGCACCCTGACCAACTGGCGGGGCCGGCAGTTGTTTCCCAGGCAACGGACGTATTCCAGACAGCTGCGCTTCATTCCCTTTGATAGATGTTATCTCCGCCAGCAGACTCGCGGGGTCTATCGGGAAAAAATAAGTGACTGATTTTACACAACAGGGTCGGCCAGCTTATTTCGCAATTCCCTTTAACGCCATTTGCGAAGGGACGGCGGTAACTCGAAACATTTGGCAAATTATCGCTAGTAATATTTAATATCAAATATGACTGTTGTATTTTAATATTAATTCAGTTCCGAATCGGATAGTTCTTTCGGTATATAATTCTTTTAATTAAGATTAATAAACTAGCCGAGTTAGAAAAGTTTAGTGCAAAACAATATTTAAGAAAATAAAAATATCGCTCATCGAGTACACCATGTAGAATAATATACAGATGAATTTTTAAAAAAAACAAACACTTCTATGAATTCTGTAACAGAAAAATCGTTTTTTCTTGTCTCTGCAAACTGCGTGCTACGATGAACCGCAATATTTCTTATTCGAGGAAAAAGTAAGCAATAGGCAAAATCACAACAATAGTTTTAATGTAAAGGCTCAACTATTGCAAATAGCGTGCATTATGTCGGTCTGTGATTCTCGTCCGGTAATTGAGCGTGTCACTCGTGACAAGATTTGAAACTTTTCTCCTTGCTTGCAAAATGTTTCGTTAGAGAGAACCTCTGTCTAGAAGCTCCGTCGTGAAATTTGAAGGACATGCGAAGAAAGAGACATCCCTGTTTAGCGTGTCACTAGAAATTTCACATACCCTCAAGGGGCAAGAAACACTGCTAGGTGCAAAGAGGTTACGGAAATCTCTTGATCCAATTAAATTGTTATTGAAATTGGATAGCATAAATGAATATGCGTTAAGTTTCACTGTATAAATCTTCGTTTCAAAATCGTTTAGGCTGAATTTTCTTAATATTTAATTGAAATTCGACATGAATGTTGTATTTTACATTTGGTTATACAATAATCATGGTATCATGTAGTTCAGAGGATAGTTCAATATTTCAAAAAAGGAATCAATAAGATAATTTTATAATTTAAGGTTAAGAAAATCCGCAGTTCTAACTAATATTTAAATCTCAGAGAAACATTGTAATCCATGAACATGGATAAAATTAGCGTTTTTTCTATCATTAATTCAGTAATATTTTGTTATGAGTATTTCTCCCATTGACGAATTGAGGAGAATTTGGAATTTGTTCACCCATTATATGCGTAAATTTAGCTTATGTATTTTTTATGTAGCTATTCGGTCACAAGAGCCTCGTTTGTAAGTAGATTTGTGTGAAAATGTACGCTCAGAATTTCAGATTTCCATTTTTTATATCTTCGGAGATGTTAAATTTTTTATGAGCCCCTATCATAACCTGTATGTTTTTCAAAACTGAAATACAAAGAAAAAATGCAGAAATACAGAAATCTACAACACAATTTTCGGCTCTCTATCGTTTAGGGTTTCGTCACAATTTCAATTTAAGCAAGTGCGCAGGCAGGCAGTCACCAAAGTGATACGATAAGAGCATTTACTGAGAACGCGCTAAACAAGCTTCATCCTCGTATTTTCCTTAGAAGTATCAAAACAGTTGTTATGCCGCCTTTGCTTCGAATAACTCTTCTTTAAACATCTTTAAAATATAGAACTGACATATATGAATATCGTGATGGGTATTACATCTGTACTTCTCTATATCAATCATTCAATGGCTATTTCACCATTGTAAAGCAACTGTTTCTTAGATTTTAATATGGAAGAGTATACAATTTCCTACCGTATTAGTTATATGGAAGTTTTTTTCCGAAAAATTTGCGAACTTACATATATACTCACTATAGCAAACTTAGTTTGACAGAGAGTATGTTCTATTTCTGTTATATCGCCAAACTCGGAGACATTCCATATTGCTACCTATCAAATGTGATTGTACATTCGAAAACTCCAATATAGGCTTCAACAAGTTAGGAAAGTGTACAACGTATAACAAATGGGCGCGTTTCGTGCAATGGAGTATTAGAAAGAAATTATATACCTGTACGTGAGGGAAATAGCGTTTTAAAGTTCTTAAACTCTTCAAAAATAATCCATTTTCTTCCTATTTAATAATATTTCATGCACGCTTAAGGAAATTAAACGTTTGTTTGTGTGATTGTTTATGATAGCAACAATGAAGATGTAACCATACAAGAAATTTTTTGTTCAACTCGAATTAAGACATTCTCATTTGATTTTCTCGATAACGGCTACTCCTACGATAAAAATATATAGAGAAAGAAATACTTTAATTTATTAGTTCTACAAGTTTTATTTGAAAATTATTTTGATATGAGGAATACGAGATATGACGGAAAGTTGATTTTTTATCACCAGTAAACTGGTACCCCTGATTGGCGTACGTGATTCATTTTTGTGATTTTCTTCTTATATTTGACTGTAAGTCCTTAATTTCAAATTTCATGAAAATCTGTTCTGTAGAAGCCGAGAACGAACAGACGGACAGACCGACGATAATAGGCGCTCACGCTGGAAGCGAAACGCGCCTAAAAACGAAACAATAGCTGTAGTGACTGTACCAACTTTGTTCTTAGGCATTTCATTTTAGAAGTAGCAATATAGATATATGGCGGAATTTGGTTTTTTACTTAAGCTTTAGACAGACCTAACCTAACAATTCCCATACAAGGCATTCTTCTCCTTCTTCTCATAGACATCCTCTTTTAATAAATACGATCTTTCTTTCATCTTCCTACTACTTTTCCTCTTTCATAGTACTCTCCCTTCTATGATTATGGCCATGTCTTTAAACTCACTAATCTGCTCACTGCCTGGTAATGTTCCGCTTCATATCGATGTTTTCAATAAGCTTATTTAGTCAAACTTCGTCATCAGGTCCATTCATCTCGTAATTTCTCTCTTGCTCTATATGTTCTAGTCAAGATCACTTCGGTACTTTATCCATCCTGGATTAGAACGATTCTTAAATAACTAAATGCTGCTACTGCTCTAGTCTTTCACTTTCCTCTATAAAATTAGCCTCAGATTCTTCATTCTTAGAAATTATTATTGCTTTAGTTCTCCAACATAGTTTTATACCGTAACACTTTTTTTGTCATTTTAGGGGCTCAATGGCGTCTTGAACTACTTTTATGATTTACTAACTAATGACGACTTTTCACCTGCAAATGTACCTGATTTTCCTATGCTACTTTCCAATTGTAACGCCTGTATCTACATCTTCCCAAGCCACCCTTACTATTTCTTCACTATAAATGTTAAATAGCGCAGGAAAGAGCGGGTTTCTGTCTCATTCTTCTTCTTGGCATCGCCCTACCTAATTCTACCTTCATTCATGTATGTATTTTCTTAAACATCTACATCTCCAGTTCTCTAATGTTTTTCTAAATACTTGCATTAAACTTGGCCATAAGAAATTCTCTCATCCATGAGTTCTGTTACGAGAAAATTGTTTATATCAACAATACTTTGGAAACAATGATTTATCCAGTCACAATTTGTGGAAAATCTACCTCCAATTATTTAAGTTACTTATTTTTAAAAACGGTTTGCTTTGGAGAACTTTACGCCATACAAAGTATCACTTAAAAAGTTTTTGAGTAATATTTCAATTAAAATCAACAAATATTTGGTTGCTATGTAAACAAAGAAAAATCACACACAGAAATTGAAAAACGATATTACGTTAAAATTTTCCCCATGTAAATACGTTGTACTCTCAACTCCGGCGACAATGGGAGTTGTCATGGTAGCTTATAATTGGTATTTTCATAAACATTTTCTGATTCTAAATGCATTATTACGCTAATTAGATCTGGTTTCGGATTCCATCTTCAATAAAAATAAACTTTGTTCTTTTCTGCATAGAACCATCCAAGTCTCAAGCTCTTAGCATGTTTATAAGTAATTTTAAAATTCAAATGAAAAATAAGCCGCACTTATCCTTATGTTATTCAAATGGAGAAAATGGATAAATAAAATATTTTTGTAATTAGAAGAGTTAATCAAATCGATATAAAAACCTGACTACACCACTTATTATTCCGATTAAAATGTTACCTTCCTCTTGTTTCTACGTGCTGTAGTTGCTGAGATAAAAAACATACATACATACACACAAACACTAGCAGCCCGTTGCAGTGGCGCTTGCAAATAATCTAAATAGTTCGGCCAGAGGTTAGATCTTCTTTGTTCCCTATTCATTTGACGTCTTTCCCTATTTCTTTGTCTTTCTTGTACTCTCCGCTCCTTATCTACACGGTCAACCCTATGAGCTTCCGCATCTCTTTCCTACAATACTCTTCTTTTGATCTCTAGCTCCTCTTCCTTTCTTTGGCAGCTGTAGCTGGGCTAATAGCTCTACTTTTCACTGGTCTACCACTTAGCATTTTTAAATTTTCTGCGATTTTATAGCAATTACGTGATCACAATGTCACAGAGTTACTCAATGCTAGTTTAATATCGCGGTATATTCAAAGGGGAAATTTTTTTAATTCTACCTTATGTTAGTTCCAATGATTATCGTTGCACCCTTATAGACGAACTCACAAACAGTTGCGTTCCTTCAAGTGTCTATCAACGATTGCTTTTAACTTCTTACAGGACCTACTATAAAGGCGACGTCAATGCAAGAGTTTATTTAGATTACCAATGAAGAGAAGATAACAACAACGCTTTCCTTTCGTCTATTTGAAGGTATAATTGGCCTTTATTGAATCGGAGGCAACAATAAGTCTCCTTGGCAACACCCGGAATGAGTACGAAAAATACGCAAAATTTCGAAAAAGAATGCGTATTTCTGAAAAATTCGACCGCGAAACTCTAAATATTTCAATAATAAGATAGCATAAAGCTTTATCCGTCGAATAAAGTAAAAAAAAAGAAAATCGGTCGATATTTACCTATTTTAATGCATGAAGGAAAAAAACCTTGCACTCTGAAAAATTGAAAATCCCGTGCAAGCTTATGGGAAAATATAATTGTCTCCTGGATTGGAACCCGGAACACTTCAGTTAACGAAAATATTTTTCCAGGGACCTCATAACCAGTAGAAACAAAACGCCGTTTACCGCATATCTTTACGACGAACGGTTCTCGAGAAATACGCCGATATAATTACGTGAGGCTTCATACGCACTGACTGACGGACGGACGGACGCAGCTTTACTACGCGCATAATATATAGGATATGTACGTGTATATATATATATATATAAATACACTGGTGGTGTAGTGGTTAGCAGAAGAATTCCACAATTTAAAAATGCTAACCAACTCTGTATGTTCATTGTCCGAATTTATGCCAACTCAATAAATGTTTATTTAATGTGTACCGTGTCAGTAAACCAGATCACTCCCCGTCGTTTTTGACTGGCACTTATACAAGTATCCAATAAAGCTGTAGGCGTGATCGGGGCGATTTGAACGGCTACAGGACTGCGGTATGGAAATCAAGAGGGAAACTACCACATTGCAATTCACTAGTAATGATTATATGGTTGGACAATATGAGTTCTCTCGAGGTTAAGCATTCTAGAGGTAAAATCGTCCCCCAATCGGATCTCCGGACGGGGACTACCTTGAGGAAAGCATTTGTCGAAGGTAACTTACGCATATTGCTTGGAAGGTAAAAACCATGAGGAAGGCAGGAAATCTAGAGAACTTCAAAGAAGAAATGAGAAGAAATAGGATTGACATCATAGGGCTGAGTGAAGCTAGATGGGAAGGAGAAGGGAAGTTCGACTCTGGAGAATTCACTGTAGTTCACTCTGGAGGAAATAGTGGAGCAAGTGGAGTGCTCTGGTACATATGAAAGATGATGAAGAGCGTGACAAAAATAACAGCAACGAACGATAGGTTGATGGCAATAAAGCTAAAAGCAGTCCCAGTGGACATGTTGATAATCCAGGTATATATGACAAAGTCCGCTCATGAAGAAGAAGAAATCGAGGAGAGGTATGAACAAATTAACGACATTTACGAAGAAGATGGAAGAGGAAAGGTAAACTGCATAATAATGGGAGATTGGAACAGAATACTTGGAGGAGGAGGAGAAGAAAATGTTGTCGGTCAATACGGACTTAGAAAAAGAAACTGAGGAGGAGAAAAACTAGTAGAATTCTGCGTTAATAACAACCTAGTAATGAAAAAAACCATAAACGAAGGCTGTACACATGGAAAAGCCCAGGAGATAGAATGAAGCGCCAAATAGATTACATCCTAGTAAACAAAGATTCGGAAGCAGCATAATGAATGCTAAGACATTACCAGGAGCAGACATTAATTCAGATCACATCCTTCTAATAGTCGAAGTAATTACAAAGTTTAAACAAATACGGAAAACGAGAAGAGAAAGACAGTCTTGGGACCTAGGAAACTGAAAAAAAGAAATGCATTCATCACGAAGTTGGAAGATCGCCTTTGAAATTTGGAAAACAAGCCGAAGACTGTAAACAGAATGAGAGGAAATTAAAAACAGTATCGAAGATACCTTGAATAAAGATGTTGGAATACAAGGGGAAAAAATCAGAAAACCATGGATCACTAAGGAAATGCTGAAGAAAATGGATGAGAGAAGAAAATGGAAAAAAGTTAAGAGTGAAGAAGATAGAGCCAACTATAGACGCACAAACAATGATTTGAAAAGGGTAACACATAAAGATAGGGAAATTTGGATAAAAGAAAAATATGAGTAAATACAACAGATGGAGAAGTTAGGACGGTACGATATGATGTACGCTAGAGCACTGGAGTTAAAAGAAAAGATAAAGGAATAATGAATACAGATGGAAAAACAGTCGCAGAACCAAAGGATGTAGCACATGTATGGAAAGAATACATTAAGGAACTATATTGCAAGTAGGCAGGGTCGTCACAAATAGAACTGGAAGAAAAGGATAACATTGAAGAAGAGAACTTGGGACCAAGTATTATGAAAAGCGAAGTAGAAAAGGCGATACTGGAACTGAAAAAGGAAAAGCTTCAGGCAGCGATGGAATACCGGCAGAGGCCACGCTTTTTAAGAAAAAATCAATGCAAGTTGCGAGCAACAAATATTATTTTACATACCTCGACCGGCTTGAATGAAGACAGAGTCAGAACTAGACGTGATATTCACGTAAACTATCTCGCTCGGCGGCAAGGCGAGAACTTTTATTCCAACTGACCAGATTATTACACAATGCGACATGGAGAAATGTTTTTATTCATTGTATCGATCTTTAAAGTGAGAGTAAAAATTATGTAGACGTAAAGTTTTCGTAAACACTCTAGCACATAACTTACTTGGCTGTAATGCGAGAACTGTTATTCCAATTGACCAGATTATTACACAATGGGCCGAGTGAATAAAAATTAAGCAAATGCTTTTGCTTAAGATTTCTAGCTTTTTTTAAGCAAAAGCTTGGCTTTAGGTGAATAAAAAAATAGCATTTGATTTTGCTTAGAAAAATAAGCGTTTGCTTATTTTCAGGATTATTATATAGCATTTGCTTAAAAATGTGTGAATAAAACCGACCTTTTGCTAAATCTTTTAAGCATATGCTTACAATTTCTTGAGGTGAGGGGCTCACTTAAAAATTTTCAGGTTCTTTTCTTTGTATAAATTGATGATATTTTATCGATATTGTTAATATGGCCGAGTTTATGATAATGTACATGGAAAGTGAAAAAATACAAGAAAAGACGAATGTCAACATGTAACGATTATAAAAATTTATATCGGTTCACAGAGGAAAATGTCGAGTACATTTCGAATCTGTTTCTGGGACAAAATCAAGAGAGACGTGGGGGAGCACTTTCATCAAAGCAGAAGATGGAAGTATTTTTAAGATATATCGGTGATCCCGGATTTCAAATTGGAGTTGGGGAAGATCATCATCTACATCGTACTACTGTGTGTAAGATGTTGAAATTTGTTGCCTTGAAAATAAGTGAAAAAGTGTATGACTGGATAAAGTTTCCAAAGACAACCGAAGAAATTGCGGAATCTAAACGTAAATGGGGTCTGAAGTTTCAATTTCACTTTGTAATTAGTGCGATAGATTGCACTCACGTGCAAATATCAAAGCCGAGTCGTTTTGGGGATGAATATGTGAATAGGAAAAGCTTTTCTTCTATAAATGTTCAGGCTACATCTGATTCTGAGTACGTTTTCACCAGTGTTGATATTCGTTGGCCTGGTTCTGTGCATGACAGCCGTATTCTTAAACGTTCCAGTTTATACGATTTTATATCTAAATCAAAAAGTGCATCCATTATTTTTGGAGATAGTGGTTATGGTACTTTGCCTTGGTTAATGGTTCCATTTAAAAATCCAGTGACTCCACGAGAAAAACATTATAATAGAATTCATGCTCACGAAAGAGTTGTATTTGAAGCTAATTTTGGACAATTAAAACGATTTCCAGTGATTGGCTATAAAGTTCGAGTTTCTTTAGAAAAAATACCAAACCTCATATTATGTTTTTCTGTACTGCATAATGTGGCCAAAAATTTAAATGATGGTGATGATTTTACACAGGAATGACTAGAAATAGAACATGCAAGTGAAACGCAAGAAGAGATGGAAACTGAAGCAGAAATCAAGAGAAAGGGGCAAAGAATAAGAAATTAAATTGCAACTTTATTGTATGATAATGATGATGGTTAAATATTTATAATTGTTAAGTGAAAAATAAACTTTTTGTTGAAATTGAATAATTAAAATAAATAGACTGTTTCATTACGTCCCACTGACGTGATTGCGGCATCTCCAGAGTCTTCCTTTTCTGCTAAGTATATCTCTGGTTCTGACACTCCACTAGCTTTTAATATTTCCAGCTTCATTTTTTTCTGTTCAATCTGTATATTTATTAAATTGAGTTGTTTTAATAAAACTAGCCTTTGCAGTTCTTGGAGGGATAACTTCCTGATTTCATCTGTTTTGTAATGTAGCTTACTTATGCTTGGTTTGCATGCCACGGACTGTTTTTTATCACCTATTCTAGTGTCTGCTACTTTTGAAGTTACTGAAGTAAGTGGGGGAGATTCAATAGGGTTTGAAGGCGAATCTATTCCAGCAGATGTAGCACCATCTATTTTTTTAAAAACTTGGTTGTCATTCATAATTGCAAAAAAGGTTGCTCCCAATTCTTCAATTTGATCTTTTTGTTATCGGTTGCCTTCAAATCAGTTTTGTTTTTTACTTGAGTCTTCATATTATGAATCTTTTCCTTTAACTGGGTGTCTGAAATGGATTTTCCAAAGATTTGCTGATATTTATTCCCAATTGACATCATTTCTCTCTCCTTTTTCTTCTTCATCTCTAGTATCTGGCTCTTATTTAAAATAATTTTGTTCTCCTTTATCAACTTTACAAACTATTTGTTGAGATACTTCTTCAACATCAGATGATTCATCACTAGTTCCTCCATTTTCCTGCAATTAATTTCTTTAAAATTAGTTTTAAGTTTGAGTGAATTAAATTAATCACAAATATAACCGAAAATTAATGATGAAACTTGAACATTCAATTATCACAATTAGCTATCAATAGCCAGCTATCACAATCAGCTGTCAACATTCAACTGTCTCAATCATTTATCACTTGTTTTTTATGTAAACATTAGAAACCATTTAAGACTTGCCGAGTAATTTAGGTAAGGAGCTTTTTTCTTTAAAAAATAGGAAACATTTTTATGAAACATCTTTTATTTATCTGTTCAATATACTTTTCTTTAAAGGTTTATTATACCTAAATAAAAAGGCTAGCATTTCGAGTTAGAGTTAGAGGCAGGAAAATTTACGTAATCTATCTTTCTTCATTATTTCATGAGATATAATATTCAAAGTATGATTGATAGAAGGACTGCGCATTTACTACTCAGTTTTAAGCAAATGCTTAAAATCGACTAGCAAATGCTTATAAGAAAAAGTAAACTTTTATTCACTCAAAATGAAGCAAATGCTTTTAGCATTTGCTTACGCTTTTCGCAAATGCTTTGGCTTTTACTAAGTTCTGCTTACTTTTTATTCACTCGTCCCAATGCGACATTGAGACCTGTTTTTATACATTGCATCGATCTTTAAAGTGACAGTCAAAACTATATAGACTAAAGTTTTCGTAAACACTCTTGCGCATATCTCACTTGCGACAAGACAAGAACTGTCTCGATACTGCTAATAACCAAGTGAAAAATTACAGTGATGTTTTTACAAAAAATGAGATGCGTATTATACATGGATTATTCACATTTCACTCGTAAAACATGGGTGCGTATTACATAGGGTGCGTATTATAATAGGAAAATTACGGTAATTGTTGAAATATGAAAATATAGCCTTTTCAGATTAACACTATGAAACGCTGCTTGTTTATCACTCAAAACGGAAAATGAAGTTTTGTTAGTTGAGTGTTTCAAATACGTTCTAAATGGACGCACTGTATTTTTATCCCCTAACAACTTTGACGTTAAATTTTTAAGACTGGTTCTCTGTGACTAGGACTCATTTCCATTCTCTTTGCTACTGAATATAGCTTGAGGTAGCTTACAATAACCATTATGTGACTCCGTCGAGTTGCCTGCGTATGATCTTAACGTCTACGCAATTACCATTTGGTAAGCGTAATAAATAGGTATGAGTATTTGGCGTTTTGTAGACCTAGAGCCAAATTTTGCATATGTTATTAGCATTAAACGAAGGTAATAACGTGCTCTCTCCATCAAATATTTTATCCTTTTTAGGTGTCTTGATCAAGAATTCTTACTCGATGTAATACATTGCATATACACGCCTTATAAGCAGGGTTGCCACCTCAAAGTCCTCACCAACCCGGACATTTTCAATTCTGGCCCGGAGTTTTCTCTGGTCTGACCCCGAAATTTCCTAATTTGACCCGGGGATTTTTAAATGCCAACTTTTTTTTACTGTTTTTGCCCTTCCAGAATGAAAATAGGATTATGGTTTCTTTGTTGTAACTGTCTACGATTCTGTCTTTGTTTGTCGTTCCTCACTATCAAATTTTGAATCAATGCACCAGCTTTCATGACAATTAGTTAGAAATTCTTTCTACAGAGGCCAAGACCAATATTGAAGATACGGGATCGATTCCATGAATTATCCTTTCCTTTTGATTTAAATGGTAAATCTGAAACCCATTTCGCTACCCACACTAAAATACATAAGATAAATTATATCAGCGCGGGATTTTCGCTTTTCCATGCAGAATTGAATTATTAATTTTTGTCGTAGAATTTTCTTATCGATCTTATTTCTTTGAATTTTGCGTTATTAATTGCAATTTTTCAATTTTTATTCCCTCATAACGGTATATTGTCATGGAGACGATTATTTCTCAAATGCCCTGAGGTATAATCTAGTATACAAATGCGTCATTTTTTCTCCCGAAATCGCGTAGTCAACTGAATTTTTTATGCAAATGTAAGTATAATACCTGATGATGTTACATAAAGTATGTAATGTAGGGAAAGAAAGAGTAGCTCATTGGCTGTGAATTTAAAGTTATAAAAATCAATATAACTGCCATCCAGTTAATTAAGAATTTAATGACAATATAAGTAATTAATTTGATGTCTACCTTAGGAAAGTAGGCACCTTAAGTTCTGTTCATCTATCTTGTTAACAGTTTAATACCCAGGAGCTATGTAATTTTTATAAAAATGTTAGGAGAAAATGTATTTAATTGCAAAATTATGTAATTTTTATAAAAATGTTAGGAGAAAATGTATTTAATTGCAAAATTACAATAATAATGCAAGATTGAACAATACTTAGGGAGGAACAAATTTAATATATTGATAATACATACTCTCTTTAATGCTTAATGGTCAGTTTTACAATAAATGGTATAATTTTAACTTTAAAATACATAGCCACAGGAAATATATGAATACATAAATTTTATAGGAAATGGCGAATAGGATTACTACATGATTGTACATATCCTTTATCTTTTCTTAAAAGTATATTTTATGTTGCTTGTGGAGCATTTTAACAGTTCAGTTTGATCAGGTTGTTTTAGTAAATTCACAAACTCTTCAAAGGTCATGTTAAAATTCAATTCGGTACAAATTTCCGCTTTTACTAATTCTACTCTCATCCTATTTCTTTCATCCCTCCATACATTTTTCATAAGAAAAAAAAACACTTTCCACAAGGAAATTGCTAACGGGAATACATAAAATTTGTGACAATAGGTTAAACAATTCAATGAAATTATTTCCATCTTTAAATGTTATTACCAATTTCTTGTCCACTGGTAAGTCGCGAAATTTATTATTTATAATTGGAAGAACTTTGTTCGGGTTCTTTACTTCATCTTAAAGATTACCTTCATTAAGAATTAGTTTCACACATGACATCTTTATTCTCTTAGAGAAGTTAAAAATAAATCGTAATCTTTAATGCCAATTTTGAAAATATTCATTTTGACCCGGAGATTTTTTCTCTAGCCCGGAGGCAAGTCCGAAAACCCGGAGACTTCGGGTCAAACCCGGAGAGGTGTTAACCTTGCTTATAAGATGCGTATATGCAGTCTTTTCTTAAATTCTATAAAATACATTAGATGTCATTTTAGAGGTGTCTGTCATCTAGTCAGCCTATTTTTGGATGTTTCATCAGTCAGATTAAAGCAAACGAGAGTTTCGAAATCTGCATCAAGTTTTCAATCGATTTTTGGTTAAATTATAAGATGGATAAGAAGTTTACCCTTCCCAATGCCTGGAAATTAAAAATATCTTCATAGTCTGAGTGAATGGAATTGTAAAACATCGCGGTTCTATAATTTTTCGAAGTAGCTCAGGAATAGTAATTCTATCGCAAATATTTTAAAATTTATTGCTGGAAATTCTATTCTGTGTGCGCGTTAGCCACAATTAAGTCGAATTATGTAATTTCTTTGGAAAATCAAGTTCCATTTTTGCCATTTTTTCTTATGATTGATGAATGCTAATAGTCATACAAGAGCTTAACCGGATGAAAAATATAATTTTGAAGGAAATAATGAAAATGATATCAACATAAAAACCTTAACCTTGGTTTCACAACCACAAATGGGAAAGAGGAGCGATGAACGTTAGAGTAAAGGGAAAAGTAGGCGAGAGAAGATAAGAGAAGGCCAGTGGAAAGGGGAAGGCCGATAGAAAGGGAAGGGAGTCGAAGGGAGGAAAGAAGGGCAGTTGCTAACGGAGGCAGAGGAGAAAATGAAGTTGGATCGGCTGGGTGGTCTACACCAAGAGGATAAGTACATTCTGTGCTTATCTGGAGTATGAGGTACCTTTTAAAGGGAATTGTTGGCCAATGAATCTTTACTTAACTCTTATGAAAAAAAAATGCATCGCGTATCCTACGATAAACTTACAAATATTTGCTGCAAAATACGTTAGTCGACTTATGTATACACGAGAGAAACATCGGGAAAGAGGGAGCCACGACAAAATGGAAGGAGGGGAGGTCACGAGACGCAGTTATTTTGTCCGAGAGCGGTGTGGAGAAAAAGAGAGAGACGGAGAAAAAGGGTAAAAGCGGAAGAAATGAGTGGCGGATTAGAAGGGAGGGTAGAATTGAGAATGGGACGATAGGCAGGAAGAGGTGGGGATATGGAGAGAGGCAAAAAGAGAAAGAGATGATCGCGGAATGGAATGGGACGGAAGTGAGCGGAGGATGGTCCCGACTTGTTTCGGGCAGGGAGGGGGAGAGAGACGAAAGAGGGAAGGAAGAGAATGGAGAGGAAGCCCGGTGAAAAGGAGGGGCAGGGTGGGAATAGGAAGGGAGTGGGGCTGAAGAACGGGCGAGGTTATAAGGTACTTGCGCAAAAGGCCCGCATCTGAAATGTTATTTTCTATAGGCGGACAAAATGGATCCAGGGAAATGGCGGAGTAAAGCGCTGGAGTTTTAATTATTTCCTCCGCTCCGCATCTTTCCCCTTAACTCCTTCCCTCTTCCCATTTACTCCATCCCCTCTCCCCCTCTTCACTTCCTCCCCCTTAACCTTTCGGTCTCACAATTCCCTTCCCCTACTCTCTCTTTCCACCTTAAAACCTCTTTTCCCTCGATATACCCCTCCACAATATCCTCTTTTCTTCTCCTACCCATCCAGTTCCAACATCTTCCATATGATCCTTTCGTGCTCCAGCCTCTCTCTCTCCACTCCCGTCTATTTTCGGCCTAATACCATCCTTCCCGTCTCGCATAGTGCGTTCCTTATCGCGCAAACTTCAGAACCACCTCGTTCACAATGAGATAGGCGTCTTTTTGGAGCTGGATCTTCCGCTGATGGGGTCAGAGTTAGGATTACGGAGCAGATGAGGAGGATATTCCTTCCGAGAGGGCTCGTTCGAGGACTCTTGCCCAACGTCACTCGTATCGAGTGAGATTCGCGTTATTTAAAAAAAAAAGTTGCGTGACATTATGAAAAAGTCCGTGCCATCTGATAATAATCGCTCGTCGACTGTAAAAGATTTACAGGAAGAATGAGAAATAATATCGGTAATTTTTATCACTATATGCGTGGTAATTGATTTGGGCTTTCGTCATCCGTAATTTTGAGAAGAAAAACATATCACCGGCTATGAATGCGTGGCATTTATATGCTGGTATACTATTTTGAAAATATTCTCTGATTTTCATTTGAGTTTACTTTTTCATAGTTAGCTTTTTAAGACAATTAAATAACTGTTTGCACATTACGGAAATACAAAAATAGATGAAAATAGTGTAAACAAGGTTATGAAAAACCAGACGAGCATTTGGGCTACAAAGCAGCAGTCTTCAATGGTAATTCACCGAAAATATGTTCTTTTAGAATCTACTTTCGGTGAAATGCAGGTCTTCAAATCCTGCACATATTGCCATTGCATTAATTCTGCACTTATTTTCTCAGCGTGAAATTATTATATTTAATGTGTGGCGTTCCGAAATTTCTTTTTGCTATGTTTCATCTTTAGTGGTAGACATTATCAATGAAACTCAAATATTATCTTTCCGCGTAACTCTATTTATTACCGTTATGAAAATATTTTACCTATCAAATATTTGAAACCTACTATACCTATTATTAATTTAAGGTAAATCAATTTCTCTTATAATACAAATAAAAGTATAATACAATTGTTACGTCTGCTTCCACCGATATTATTGATAGATTTGGTACTATAATTTTGGAAGATTTTCTTGCATAAATTCTGAAATAAGGGTAAAAATCTCGGTGGAATAAAATTCTGACACACGAAGCACGTTCAAATTGTAAATAATAGTACTCTAGCGTAATTTTAACTTTAATTTCCGTCGGTTCTATTCTACGGAGAACTAATTAAATGTTTTCAAGAGGGAAAATGCTACTGCATCATAAACGTGTCAAGGGTTTCATATGTTTTCACGAAACAGTTAACAGAGAAATTTACCTCTCACACCGTGTCGATGAGGTAAAACTTTGGTCTACGCAGACATCTTTGGAATTAGACAAGCCTCTGTGCGGACCAAATCCAACATACTGTGCCATGTCGACGTCATTTGAATCGCGGACGGCACGATAAAAGTCGATTGTTGGAGGGATGGAGGTTTTAAATCTATCGTCCCAAAGAGGCCGATAAGACGTGGCTTTGTTCGCAAATCTCTTCCACGACCAACGTTCCGGTTGATGCACGCGCACGTTTTCTGACGACGTGGAAGAGATTCGAGTCGGGGGAAGGCGGCGGTGACGCATGCACGACTGCTGCAAAGTCCTGTAACAAGTATGGTGAGATTCTATAGAAGAGAGGATAAGATAGGAGATGGGAGGGATAAAGAGGAGATTAGCGAAAGGGAGAATGTGCAGAGGGTGGAAAAGGGATTAGGGATGAAAGGAGATAAAGTACCCATATTGTGTGCTTTATATATATAAAACGATCACGATAATTTGTTTTTGAAACTAGGAAAAACACAGAAAAATATGCTGCGAAAGAGAAGGACTTTTGGAGAGGAGGAAAACACAAGGAAAAATTGTGTGAAGGAAAGAGTGAACGCGAGGGTGTATGCGCGTAAATCTTAACGATTTTCGAGCGATATATGAGGTACACCAAGGTTATATTAAATTCCTATACGGCATCTTCGTAAGGTGTCTTTCATTCCTCATAAATCCTTAAGCATTACTCTTTCCGCCTGTTTGAATTTTGAGGAGAAATTTCACCACATCGAGGCGTAAGCCCGAGGCACGGCCCTTTCAAAGTCCCCAGGATAAAACTAGTTTTGGGAGGGTTGGCGTCTGCGAATACGGACGATTTTCCTTCCCGTAATTCCTCAGCGGTCCAATATTTATTAGATAACGCCGCCACATTAAAGCGCAATGTAATACAAGTATGGCAAGTAGCGCGGGAGAGATAATTATCATGAGAATGAGGAGTTATTAGGGCGTTCGGCTTAACGCCGCGCGGAATTGTGCTGGCGGCCGTGTTTCTGGCGTGTGCGAGGGGGGGGGTGGTGCTGTGCGCGTGGGAAAGGGCTGGAGTGGGAGTGGAGTGGGAGGGGAAGAAGAAAGGGGGGAATGGAGTGGATGGAGGGCGGTGGAGGAAAGGGGGGTTTTTGGGGAGAGAAAAGTGTAAGAGGAAGTGAAATGTGGTGGGTGATTACTTGCAATGGGAAAAGCAGGATGGAAATTACACTCGGGGACGGGCTGTGTTGAGGGCGGTCGAGAGAGTGGACAGCGAAAAGAGGGAGGTGGAGGCGTTCGGCCAATGGCAGTGCGTATTGTTTAAAAAGGGAATGCCCTCTCCATATTGAAACCCCCCTCCCTCTCGACCCCTCTCCTTCCGTATACTACTCATTTCCTACTCCTCCCACTACTTGTTTCCGAGCTGTACATCTTCAGCGCTTTATATCCCGTCTTCCTTTTTATATTCCTTCTCCTGTTCTTTGAGTATTTCTCTATCCCTTTCTCTTCCTTGCTTCTGATTTATTCTCTCCTCTGCGTCTCTTTTCAATCCCAACTCTTTCTCCCCATAGCCAATTGTCCGTCTATATGAATTTCAATGATTTTCACCACACTTTTTGAGATGCCTTTGTCTGTTATGGAAAATGAATTGTGAATGCCTTGCTATTGAATATATATATATATGTATATAAAATCGCACTATTTTTCATAAATATTTAACAATTTTCACTGTTATTTATGCTAAGCCTTTATTTGAGGATTTATCTATCCGTAAATCAGTTTTGTTACTTGATTATTTGTAAATATAACGACACACTAACGATTTCAAGTGGCCGAAATGAAATATTTAGTCCTATTTTTTATCATTTCTGCTCTTATTTTTTTAAATATAACAGTCATTATGTTTTATATTACACTAATTTAATTGTACAGCTATTTCCTAGTTGCAAGCATTGCTAGAGGATCTAACATACGAAGATCTTTGCTTATATTTTTTTGCATTTATTCTTAAGTTCTGTGTGGTATATATGTTATATTACACATTTATAGCAAGAAAATGATTTGCCGTGTTTCATGATGTACAAATCATTCCATAAATATATTTTATATCATTTTAAAAAAATTATAAGCAAGTATTTTGTCATTGGTATAGCTATACATATGTATATTTATATAATTTTTATTGATTTAAATTATATATTATTACTTTATATGCTAAATCTATTATTATTTATCAGATATATTTCGCTGATAATTGTTTTTTGCATGTTTATAACATCGCTGTTGCTATCAATTTTACTTGTAAATTTAATACGTAATTTTTAAGTAATTAACGTTTAAAATCAATACTTTTCTCCACAGAAATGTTATTAGTGGAATTTTTTTATTGCAATTAAACTGGTGAGGAGAGTGAACTATTTTTTGTCTGCAGGGAGAGATGGCAATGTGTTTTACGATCGATTTCACTGAGTGTGTTTCTTTCTCTGTTTCTGTCTCTGTTCTTGCAGGGTCTGGATGGTGGTCCTCCCACTTCCAGCGGTTCTGTTTAACACACTCCGTCGCAAATGGTGTTGTGGTACGTTCCTCACTCGGCTCTTGTCGTCTCTCGAACCCGTTTACCCCGTTGTTGTGTGGCTTTTGTTGTTTAATTCATTTATTTTGTCTCTTTATTCATTCTGTGGTCATTGTTGTCTCGTATCTATTTATATAAATAAATAAATATATATATTGTATAACTTTCACAAAAAGACCTGCTAGTCCCTTCACCTACCCATGTTTTTTTTGCTCTCACTCTCTCTATTCCATTCTCTTTCTGTTGTCACCAGTAAAAGCACCAGTCTTTTCCTTTAACGCTGTCCTCTTACAAAATATTAACCTTATCTCACTCATTTGCGAACACTCGGTGCTTGTACCAAATCTTCATTTAGCCTCCGAATAAACTTACCCCTATATCTGAACATAATTTTTGTTTATATTTATACTTTCTTTCAACTTTGTTCTTAAAATTTTCTATCGACTTCAAATATAACTAACATCCATCTCGACAACTAATCGGTTAAAATATTAGTAAACATTTCTGCAACGTTTTGTTAACGATGAGGGAATCTTTCAGTTAATATACCAATAATGATATTTCTTGTTCGGAAATATTACGTTCCACCTTCTGAACTCTAAATTTGAAAAATATTTACTTCCTCAAAATGATAAATCTCCTGTGTAAATATGATAAAAACTAAAAAGCTCTCCTGGTTTTCCACTTTATCGTGGAATGAAAAAAGTGATTATGGGAATAATTCAGCGCGCATGTCGCCGTACGAGTCATCCTTATCTAACACAATTCTCATTAGATCACACACACGCATTTACGTGAGATCTCCCCTTCTTTTTTTTCTCTCTCTATCTCACTATCCCTCTCACAAACATAAGGCTTGCTTCATGGCGCTCCAGATAGTCATTTGTTTTCATACGCTATTTGCTGCATCGCTGATACTGCTGCTGCTGCTGCCATAAAAAAACGTAGATTTGGTTTTCTGATTTTTCGAAGTAAAAACACATGCCCAATATCTATATGGGTGTTGATGCGTTCACTGTACATAACATATATATCCACTGCTCTTTTTAGGGTGTTTTCGTCGCGTTGCGCTGCGCTATCGAGAATAGACCCTCTCGAGTTTTGATAGCGTCTAACCCCTTGTCATCCATTCCGTCCGTGCAAACTCCTTACTTCGCTTTTCCATTCCGCGTCGCCGATTCTACCTCCTTTCTCTTTCTCGAGCACCCTAGCTCATTCACATCCATCCCTCTCCCTCCCTTTCTCCTCTTCTCTCCCCCTTCCTCTCATCTTCTCTCTCCACATCCCTGTACATCCCCTCTCCGTCTCCCGCTTTTTCCCTAGTACGAATTTTCACCTCTACTTCACCTGCTTCTTTCAACTGCCGGATGGAAATCCTTATTCAGTATACTTATCCTTTTCCCATTAAACATTCTTTCCACATGTATATTTTTGCCCGAATGACAATCCCACTGGAACAGAATTTTTGGGAAATTTTGTTCTGTCCACATTATAATCCATGCATTCCCCATTTTATAACCTTCGAATTATTATATTTTTTTTAAATTGGGAAAGCGTTTCGCAAAACCGATCTTCGAACCTTTTCCCGGTAATTACATTATTAATGCTTTTTTTACTTACCACTCATTAATAATTGTTTTTAGGCGTTTTCTGTTTTATTTTGTTTATTGAATTGAATTAGCTACCTTAGAGGAGATGCAATGCATTAATAGGACTGTGTTTCATAGTGGGCACCTGCACTTGTCACCTTGCTTTAGTCTTTTATTCGCCTCTTGTTTCAACGTCATTACACTTTTTTCTGTGCCATTATTGTTGTTGTGAGTGGTGTTGTGGTGAGTGTGTTTTATTGACTAAAATAATATTTATTGTAGCTTAATTAAACCAGTTTTTAATATCCCCTTAGGAAAATGCCAAATGTCTGTGGGTGTTTATATAAATGTTTTCTCTATAAAAGTTTCTTTACCGTCATAAATGTTGCCTAGAAGGAGCAACTAGGATTAACCTGAATTAGAATATTAGCAATTCTTTGGGAGAAATGGAATTCTACCAAGGTAGGTAATGATCATTTGCCTCGCATTTCTTCAAATTCTTACCCAGTTACTTCTCTTATTTAAGCCATATCATTCTGAATGTCGCTCTGTGTCATGCGGCATTGAAACCTGTTCAGGCACCAGAGAGGGACAGACGAAAGAGTTCTTCTTTTGTTATTATAATTAAAACTGAGGAGTAAGGAACGAGATGAAGAGAGGATCGAAGGTAATAATCCTTTTGGTGGGTTTCCGAGATGGCATCAAAGGAGAGTTTTTGGTCCTTCAGCTCACGTACGGTGAATTTTGTGTCCGACCTCTTGGGAAAGGACGTCCAACAGTAGCAGGCAGACGTGCCGTGAGAGGTAAAATGTGGATGGGGCAGAGTCGGGATGAGAGAGAGGGAGAATAGGGAAGAAATTAAGAGAGGGACGGCAGCGGAAAGAAAGGAATGAACAAACCTCATGCGAGGGTCACGTCCTCTGCGAGAAGTTGAGTTGAGAAGGGCGGCGGCGGTAGCGACATGAGAGGATGCGAGGGCTGAGGAGGAGATCCGGGGAGTGGGATTGTGGAAGGAGGAGGAATGGGAAGAACATTGCGCTGAGGCGTTGGAATGAGAATGGATACCTTAGCTGATTCGAGATCTTTTGAGAAACGGGAATTAAAATCACCAAAAACCGATAAGTAAATTGTAGTAGGAGCTATTAAGCCTTATCTTCTGCTTCTCTTTATCTGAAATGAGCAGCCTTCGAACGCACTGGAAAATTTTTGAAAGTCGGTAAGTTATCGTTTGATATCCTTGGTGTTTTCCTACATTTCTTGAAAACACAATTAGTATCATTGATTCTTAAGACTTTTTTTAATGCGTATAAAGATTTGTACTGGAATTGCCGTGATGGTCGTAGTGTTCATTATAAGTTCAGTTTCAGTCAATAATATTAACACGTCGTTTTCTGAATATCATCGTAATATATTTCAAGAAAAATTTCTTAAGTTTATTCATGCGCGGGCGAGTGCAATTGGATCATTTGCCGATATACACGGTAAGTTTGTGTTAAAATTAATATTAATTGAAACGGCAATAGAAATTAGAGTTGAATTGAAGAGATTAAGGGTGATTAAAAGGGTCATAAGAAAGAGGACAATACGTAGTGTAAGGTGCAAGAGATTCGGCGGATGGAGTCTGGTAGAAGTAGCAGGAGAGACGGGGGTAGATTAGAAAAGGGCGGGGATAAGGATACTCTGCCGTGGAAGTAATTCGCCAAACGGAGTGAAGAAGTTTTCGAAAGAGACTCCTCGAAGAATCCGATAGTGTTCTTGTAAGAACGTGTGAAGGAAGGCGAGCTGGAAAGGAGGATATGGTGGGGTGCGAGGAGGAGGTGGGACAGGAGAGTGGAGAGGGAGGTAGAGAAGAGGAGTTGGGAAAAAATTAAAGTTTGGATGGAGGGCAATCTGGAGATGCGCACAGGAGAGAGAATGTCAGAGAGAGGGAGGAAGAGAGAGGGCGAGAGAGAGAGAGAGAGAGAATAGGTGCGAAGGCGCGGCGATTGGGGTTATTCGGGGCAGAGGGAGGATCAGAGCGGAGGGAGTTAAGAAGGCCGGGCTAAGGCGAAATCGGGAGGAGGGGCGAGGTTGAGGATTGGCGGAGATAGGAGTGTAGTGCGATGGAGGAGACGATAGGAGGTGGGGGAGGGACGGAGGAAAGTGGAAGAGGGAAGAGATAGGAAACGAGGGACGTAAAGAGTGATAAGAGACGGGGAATAATACGAGCATAAGGAAAAAAAGAAATGCGAGATAAGGGAGTCGCAAAGGTTGCACGCGCCGTGTTACATGGACAGCGAGGGTGTGAACTTGTGGGAGCGAAGAGGGGTTAGGGGAGAGGGAAGGGAGAGGCATTGGCCTCCCTCCCACTCCTAGGGTGGCGTAGGGAACGAGAATTTTGGGTGTGGCGGATAGGGACGGGAATAAGGGTGCGGTTGACGGCTACGAGAAGGGAAGGGTCGGTAAGGGAAGGCGACGGAAAAGTGGAAGAGAGAAGCGCCCGGAGCAGATGCTTGCGGGTGTGTAAGGCGGAGGCGCCTTCCGGAGAGGCACGCCCTCTTGCTCAACACTGAGAATACGTGGTCTAAAGGGATCGCAGGGGTGGAGCAGGATCTCACAATCAGCCATGGATCTTGACTGATTCGGAAAGGATGACACTAATAGAAAAATAGATGGAGTGTAATTTTTTTCTCTGGATATGTCGAAGAAATATCAGACCATATGTTTGCAATGATGTGTAGCTGATATTTAATTCTCAAAAACCTATTTAACACCGACAGTTATGGTTCATGACTACTATTTTTTGTCATTTTGCCTTTATACGTACCTTTCATACTTAGTGCCTTATAGTAGGTTGGTGTACATGTGAGTTTATTAGGTACTAAGTGTTTCTCTATACAGGTGTACGTTAATTGCATCAGTCTTTATTGCTAAAGACACGTTTAAATCTTAATAAAAAGTCGAAATAGGATGACTTGCGTGGCTATGCAGTACAGAGACAAATCTCTAAATTCCCGGCACATACCGATTCTTCAATCGCCTCTTCTATCACCTAACCGCTCTTCTCTTTTTTCCTACCATTCCCCTTCTTCCTTCCCTTCTTATCTATCGTCTTCCTTCCCTATCCCTTCTCTCTCTCTCTATTCGCACAGTCCGAAAAACTCTCTGCATACATTTTCTTCCCCTCTTTGCCTCATAACGCATTCATTTTCCCGCTTTCTCTTCTTTTTTCTCTCTCTGCCATCGAGCACTTTCACATCTCTCTCTCTCTCTATTCCTTATTTAATTCTGCCTCTCGCTAATATAATTTACCTTTCCCTCCGCCAACTCACGAGCGCAGCTGTCAACTCAATCTTCCGACTTGTCTCTCTTTTTCTCCCATTTTTATCCGATTTGGACTTAGCTTCCCTTTCCCCCTCAGTATTCCTTTTCTATCGCTAACGTATATAATTGCTTTCAGGAAAACTCGTTGATGTCAAATTCAATTCTATTATTTTTATAATTTGATCATTGTCCATTATAATAGTCCATGATTTCCTATGCGTCTTAATGCAACCAAATTAATATTTTTTAAAAATATAGCTCCACCGGTTTGCTTTATTTACTTATTTTTATATTATACTTACGTTTTTCCCGGAAAATCGCACCAAAATAGATGTTTTGAAAGAATGAGAAGGATAACTTAGTAAAAGTTCCACTTTTATTAACAGAAAAAACGACCGGTTTCGACTAATATCTAGTCATCATCAGGTACAAAATCAAGAAGCAACACAAATATATACGGAATCTGAGGGGAGTGGGGGAGGGAAATGCGTAGAGGCAACCAATGAATGGGAGGGCGAGGGGGGGGGGGGACCAGCTGAATCAAGGTATTGGGGAGGGGTGGGTGTTAGGGAGAAACAAAGTAAGCAAGGGACCTGATGATGACTAGATATTAGTCGAAACCGGTCGTTTTTTCTGTTAGTAAAAGTGGAACTTTTACTAAGTTATCCTTCTCATTCTTTTATGATGGAGTTCCACCAAGTAAAGGCTTCCTCCGTCGATTTTAGATGTTTTGAGTTTAAAATTTATATCTCTTACATGAGTTGTGAGTTTTTATCAATACATAAACTCGAAATAATTGCGCTTTACAAAATTTATTATCAAGGCCCCTTCTACTTTCTTAAGACTGAATGATAGGTTTCTCGTATCTTAAATATTATGAAATGTGAAAAACAATTGTGTTACATTGATAAAACCTTGAAATGATGAGGCAGGTTCCGGAATTCCTTATGTGCTCATGCGTTCTCGCAGGATTTTGGTATTTGCTAGAAGGACCAACACACGTGACGCCCACACCGTCACTCAAATCTCCTATCTCCCGACTATCTCTTTACTCCATTTCCTCTTACACTTTCTCCTCTTCCACTCCGTCATTCTCCGTGGTAATGCAAAATTCACAGTGAACAAAAGCAGCATCACAACTACACGTTATTCTTTACAGAAAGTTTCGCTGGAATGCCATTTAAATCGCTTTGGGCGTCGTGTACTGTTGCGTTGTTCGTCAAATTCTCGTCGTGTATTAATTTTCCTTTTTAAAATCTCTTGCATCGTTTCATTCTTCCAGACGTTTCTCGTTGAGAAGTACCGAGACCACCTCAATCCCTTTTTCAACCTTATTCTTCCAAACATTTTCTCTTCTTCTCGGTAACTTTCTTGCCGCACCACGCCTTTGCTACATTTCTCACTCTCCATCTCTCTCTCATCCATATTTCTCCTCCATCTGTTTCCTTTCCATCTTTCTCTTCTCTCCTTCACCTCTCTCTTTCTCTCTGAATAGCTCTCTTCAACCAGTGCCTCACTCGCACGCACATGCTCCCACAAACACACACACACACACCTATACACGGGGACACAGGCCCGCGCACACTCTCATACACACAAAACCGTGACTTTCACTCGACACTGGGTCCCTTATTTCAAGGAGGCAGATGCTGCCTGCATCAGATTTGCAAATTCGCCAGGGATTTGAAGTTACGACCTCTTGTTTCCCTGCCGCGGAGAAATTCAAGGACGAGTGTTGCGGAGTGCCATTCGGTCGATGAAGTTAAAAAAATATTCGATCAAATATTGGGTGCGCTCAGTCTATCACGAAAAAAGTTTTCTTTCTCCTTTGACTGAATCTTATATACTTGATAATTAAAAATAATCAAAACAATAACGCAGCAGGCCGTAATTTAAAAAAATATTGACGTCATCGCAACCGACCGATAACATTTTGGAATATTCAAAACTTCAGAGGTATTCTTTATTTTTCAAGGATCGCCCATTGAATTCGTATCGCTCTTCTCTTATTACCACAAATTATTTAGAGTTACCGCATCGCCAAGCTTCATTTTGTCTCGTGTAACATATTGCTCAGGAAAAATACGAAACTTTACACACCACTTACGAAAATTTCATGCGGCTGCGAATTAAGGAAGGCTTATTTATTATTGTTATTTGAAAATACGCCGCCGATAAAGGTCGTGCGCATCAACAAGTGTGTCAAATTTAAGGCATCTTAAATACATATCGACCGACGCGTGAGTGATGGACGATTTCTTTGGAAACCTCGCGTGACTCAAACTCACAGTTTTAACCGAACGTAAAGGCGCTCCAAGCTCTCTCCTTATCCCGTTGCCACTACCAATCCGTTTCTACGGAACTCGCTCCGAGTACGACTAGGGATCGAGGGAGGTCGCTAAAAGGGCCATTATTAGGGCGGAACATGCACGAACGCGAGTCGATCGCCTTCGGCGCCTCTTTTATTTCCGCCAAAGCTAAAACAAGCGGACCAACCAAAACTCGAGAAGCAACCCCCACTCAAGTTAAGTCCGTTTCGTTTATTAGCCATTTAAACACGATGAAAGGATTAAAATCGATTTCTTCGTTGTTAATCAAACTTGATATATATCTTTCAAAGGTTCGGACGTTAATTTTGAATTATCTTTATTACTTGGTAACCGAGTTTTTGTTGCAGATTGAATGCATGTTCCGATGTTTCTTATCTACTCGCAAAAACCTTAACTCTTTTTAAAGATTTTGTATAGAGATGGCCAGTAATCTTCAACGATATTCCTCATCTAACATATACGAATTGAAAATACAATTTTCGCGATAAAAGATACAATAAAATCAACAATATTTCGTTCAACTCTTCTAACCAAATTATCATACTTATTGAATTTATAATTATTACCCGAACGAATGTTAAAGAAATCAAACTGTAAAGCTTAGGTTGGAAAGTTCAGATCATGTACTCCTTTGCAAACAGTCATGTGATGGAATGTGGAAATGGCAAGAATACGAGTTAAAAATTCGTCCATGAACGGCAATCGAACTCTGGTCTTCCATTTGACGGGCGAATATTCTATCGCTGAAATATCGTGGCAAAGTAAGTATCCAGTTTCAGGTAAAGACATGTGCAGGCTGGAGATGTGTCTTCTTTGGAAGATACTAGCGTGACTGGAACGACCACAACCTGGTCAGCTACGATAGTTCAGTGGTAGAATATCCGCTCGGCAAGTGCAAAACCCTTAGATCGATTTCCGGTCACGACAGACATTTATTCCTCTGTTATAGCTATAACCTGTAAAGCATAGTCGTATAACCCATTGATTCAATATCAGGGATATAATAGTTACACAGCTTTATATCAATCCTCTCTACTGCTCAGTCTTACCGCTCACTTAGTAAAGCCGGTATACGCGTGAAGCAAATCTTCCCTCCTTTAGTTCCTCAAGCGTCCTTTCCCATTTCCCATATAATATTCTTCCCTCACAGTTCCATTCTCTGCCTCTTTTCCATACAACATCTCTCTCTCTCTTTCTCTTTGGCCGAAAACCATGCATCCAATCTCACTCGGAAACTTCTCCCAACCAGCTAATTGCTTATTCCTAATCAGCCCGTCTCCCACCTACTTGCGACGCCCTGCTGTCCTCCTTCGTTGTGACCCCTTCGCTACCCCGATGTAGTCACAGACGTCAAATCTACATATACTCCACCCGACACAACTCCCACGTGCTCGTCTTCCTCTCTTTGCCCTTCTTCCCACCCCACACGGCTCCACCTCCATTTATGCCGCCCCCGATTCCTCTTCTCCTCCTTGCCTCGTTATCTTGGCCTGTCGTCCCTCCTCTAACGTGTCGTCTCCCTGATATCCGTTCTCCTTTCTCGGGGAAGGTGGAGAGGACGGGGAAAAGGGACGCGAAACAAAGTTTTGAAGGGAGGTAAGGGAACAAAGTTGGCGGAGGATGAAGGAAGGGGTTGAGGTAGACGAGGGCGGCGGAAGGAGAGGGAAAGGGAGGACGTTCGGTGGGGCGTGAAAAGATCTTTCTTTCACTCGCAAATGGAGTCTGAATGTCCGGAAAGGCGTTCCTTGCCTAAGGAATAAGTTTGTAATGGATGGAGGCTTTGCATAATTTGCGTAATCTCGTTGAATGGAGAAAGTGGGAAAGAGACGAAAAAGTGGAAGGCAGGTAAGCTCGCGGGAATGGTTTTTAGGTGTACTGTGACGGGTCGTGCGGTGTGAAGAACGGTAGAAGCTTAATTAATAAGTAGAAAGGAGGGTGAAGAAAAATAAATTTGGACGTGAATTAATACAAAACCACGAGCAAATATCTCGGAAATAGGACCGTTTCTTTTTTTTTTGGACTGGGGACAATTTTTGTCTTGACACTAGTGCCGTTTTGAAATGCCGGATGAGTAATTTTTCAATCTATACGCAAACTTTGTCAGAAAGTGTAATGTATTCGAGTAGACATCGTTGAATGGCGATTCTGTTAAAGGTGAGTGAACAATATCAGTTACCGTAGCTTCAAGTTCGTTGCGGTGTGCGATGTGGGCTGCGGCGGAAAGGCGATAGAACAACCGAGCAAATTTTGTGTTCACCTTATTAATCGAACGTATATAACGCAAATTCTATTAAATCCGGCGTTAATTCTAAATTTGCTACATTCTTCCTAACACGAACATGATACTTATACCAATCAACATCAGAGAAAACTACCTGAAAATATTATCTCGCAGTTAGCCATATTTCAACCGGAATAGCACGTTTTATCAGTCAAAGATCATATTTCCGTCCTAGGAAATACAACAGGAATTACAATTACAAAATCTGATACATTCGGCAAATGAGTTTCTCCATAGGGAGTAATTAATAAAATTTCAATAGTAATGAGAAGCTGCTCTGGATATAAGCGTCCTCTAGAACAGGGTTTTTACTTTCTCCATACGTAGTAATGGGAAAGTATTGTGATCACGAAAAAACGCGACTTCAAGATTTCAACGGAAATACACGTTTTGAGGTCCCTAGAACACGTTTAGACTATTTTCGGAATTATGTCTGTGTGTGTGTGTGCGCGCGCGCGTGCGTATGTGATTGTGGGCGCTCTAACTCAAAAAGTACTTTCCTTATCATTACCAAATTTCATAATTAACACATTTGTATGGCCGCAAAGAACTGATTAGTTTTTGGACAATAACGGTTAACCGGAAGTCGAGGTTTCTTCAAAACCCAATTCGGTTTTTGCGATATTTCTCCGTTAAAACATTATTATTGTCTATACAATTTTATAAAATTGTTATAGAGAATGTAATTTCCTACAACTTTCATTTGAAACAATTTTCCATAGCAGTTATTGTTTAGGAAGTATTTGTAAATAATCGGTTTTTCGGTTTCAGTCAAATATCTCCTTAAAAACGTCGTTATTGGTAATCTTCATAAGGACCAAAGTTGTAGAGAATAATATTTATTCCAAGTTTTGTTCGAAACAAATATTCGTAGAACCATCCGTTTTGGAGATATTTTGCTTTTTCTTAATACCAGTATACAGCGCCAGCACCATGTAGCGGTAAATTCTGTAAACATATTCAGAATATACCTAATTTACGGCAATAAGGACGACTGTATTCTTTTACGATACGAAATGATAATTTTGCCTCATAATGCTATACATAATAATTTAAATATCTATACCCCAAATATGGAGAAAGTCATGTGTTGGCCACATCAGATTTTTTTCTCATTCTATCAATCCTTCAATTTTAATTTATAGGTTATAAGTCTAATTTTCATGTTTGCTTGAGGAGTTGAATCTTCAAAATAAAGCAATAGTTAATTTTAATATATTTAATATAAGCAACCTAATTTAATAATAAAACTTTAATTAATACGGTTACTTATACTAGCTTCGCCCAATTTCTTAGTCCTGAAATTTCTCATCTTTATTGTAATCCATGGCAATAAATATCTGAAATTTGATGAAATAAGTTCTTTTTGGGAAATATTTAAACAAGTGAAAAAATCTGCTATTACCGGGAATCGACCAGGGTCTTCTACTGAAATTTTTTCTTAAGATCCAATTATTTTCTTGAACCCAAAATTTATTTTATACTTTTGAGTGCCCTTTATAAAAAATCGGTAAAACACACATTGTACAAACTTTCTCATATATGGGTACTAATGCGTCGTTTACTTATCTTTAGAAAATGAAAATCGTATGAGCCTGTTTTTAGAAAATCCAATTTTTGTTAAAGTTGCCCAAGAATAAACTAGCCTTATATTCATTCATTGAGAAAAATGAAATACGTAGTACTATTGTAGATGTATACTCAACTAACTGTACGAAATTTGATCAAAAACGTTAGAGCCGTTTCTGAGAAAATCGAATTGTTGTTAAAGTTGCCTAGAATAAACTAGTCTTATATTCATTTTTTGAGAAATATGAAGTATACAGTATTATTGAAGACGTAAACTCAAGTAACTGTAGGAAATTTGATCAAAATCGTTAAAGCCGTTTTCGTGAAAATCGGATTGTTGTTAAAAATGCGTAGAATAAACTACTCTTAATTATTGATCAATGTCAACCATTTCTATGTATACTCTGCTCAGTAAGATAGAATGCCTAAGTACGAGATTTCATTTATTTTCGCTCTACTGTCTAGGCTCCAGAGCCAGTAACAGCCAGACATACGGCATTGCGAAAACCACTTTTTCGGATTCAGCGACATCTAAAACGTATATTTCCGTAAAAATCTTGAGGTCGAATTTTTTCGCGAAAAATGTCGAGGTCGAATTTTCTCGCGAAAACACCTTCTCGATACTTCGTATGAGAAAGTAAAAATGTATAGATAAAAAAGGTTTTTTGTACATTTTTATTACTTCTCAAAAAATCACGGGGGGTCGCGGCGACTGAACATCCACACGGAGGAGGTCGCATGGCAGATCTGCCTGAGAACCACTGTTCTAGTGCATCGTTTCTCTTTCCTAGTGACAATATTAGCTGGCACAAACTAGTAAATCATTTGACTGCCTATGTTACCTAACATCGTTTTTGAACAGTTGTGATCGAATATCCATATGTGAATTATTTATATTAACTGATGCGATTTTACGCTCGCCGAGAAGGGGTTAAGTATATTTATCTGAACCAGATTCATCAATAATGAAACAAACTAAAATGGAAGTACTGAATATCACTTTACTCAAAGAATTTTAAAATTGTAACTTTCTGTCTCGCAATCAATAACTAATAAAAATTGAACGATCCATACAAACACAGTAAGTATATTTGCCAAATAATCAGCGGATGTTAATTACAAGGCATCAGCAGCCTAATGATTTTATTGTATATGTACTAGGCAACGGATACGGTATAAAGGAGATTCCTGTTTATGACATTTAAATATGTTATGTACCTTTAACATTTCTGTTTATGTGTACATTTATAAACCGTGAAAATTTCCTCAGTTACGCAACAATTGCGACGGCGGAATGTGAACTGCTCCGTCTTGTCACTATAACTCTCTCCATTTTAGTGAACGAAATAATTTGGGTACAGAATATGTTATGGTTATATTTACTAAAAATGTAGCTTCGATCTCAACTCGGTTAATTTTAATAAAATTCCATCTATAGTTCTTTGAAACAAATGGGAATAGTGACCTTGTTACACACTCTCATCATGCCATATAAATGATTCTCTTGTTTGCCAAATAGTATACCTTAAGCTATTTGTTAATCTTCTGATTTTATAATTTTTGCTCTTGAAAATTTCAGGTTTGGGGGTTTGTGTCTGTGTGTATGATGAACTGGAAAAAATAATCAAATTTGAAATAAGACGCATTTTCTTATGTAAATCATATTTTGAGTCTACAGTTTATTATATTTAATAAGTAAAAGTGTGATTTTTTAATATGCGACATTATTTAACAATACTGCAGTATGAAATACGGTTAATGTTTTGTTCCGAACATTTTTACAACTATCACCCCTGTGTGTTGAAAACGGTTATCGACAAATTTATCTTATGTTCAATGGAAACATCAAGTTTACAGTTGCACGCTAAATGATGGGAAAAGCAGTAAAAATTAATCGAATTATGTCATTAGCTATTTCCTTAGTTTTGTTGATGCTCTTTTATCTGGTAATTGAGAGTTTTATAGTCCTACTAGCACCTAATAAATTCGTTCATAGTCGTACTCAGGGCCACCGAGAGGGCGGGTATACAGGGAAAAAATCCCCGAGATCCGGGCATCTGAGGGGCCAAGTATTAGGATCGGTCTAGAGACCTGCATACCCACAATTGACCCGACCAGCGGCCGCAGGGGGTCGGGTACTTACTGCTTCTAAGCGGGCACGGGTCGGGTATGGACAAAAAGTTTGCCGGTCCCACTGCAAGCTGTCTCACCAACACAAGAGCATTTCACACGTGTCTTTTGGTGCTTTTATGACATCCTCTCTTTACGCGGGTTTAATTTACGCGTTTTTTGGAATTACGCGGGCGCTGAATTTATACCATTTTTTTAATTTACACGAATTTTTTGGAATAACGCGGTCTGAATAGCGAGCCAGCCGTCAGGACATCAGAAAGCGCTGAGCAAGTGTTTTCGGCAGTCACCGCAAGAGATGTAGAAGCCATGGTGAACTGCATTGGGGTTCAGCTGAAGGAGGGGCCCAAGGAAATAATATAATACATAAATATACCATGTATAAAAGGAAATATACAATAAATACAATGCACGTATAAAAAAGTCTAATTGTAAGATGTAAACACAGTCAGTAAGAAAACTCTGCTTTGAAAGCTCATAAAGAAGAGACAGATAAGAGGTTATAGAAGCCTGAGTAAGCTCTAACAAGGCCAGACCCAAGATAGAAAAAAAATCCTAACGTATAAACACAGACAATAAGGAACCACAGAACGATAGCAGAATCAGCTAATTTTCCTCTGCTTCAAAGCTCATAAATCAGATCTGTGAAGAACGCATAATGAAAAAATATCGGACGCAAACGGCGCATTGCACACGCTGGAGGAGTTATAATGTATCTTTTTTAATTTACGCTGGTAGTCTCGACTGACCCTGTCCTCGTCCTTATACGTATCCACACGTCTTATTCAGTTCACTTGCAACCATTGTCGTAGTGACAGTGAAAACTTTTCTCTTGTAATTATTAACTTGCACTGTTTGTTATTGCGTGAAATTTTTGCCCTCATGATGTCTGGAAAACGCCTATCTACATACATCGCATGGTGCCACCGAGCTCAAGAAAGAGCGAAAGCCAATAACTATTGGTATGAAAATGGATGTAATAAGCCGCATCGAGAAAGGAGAGTGCACGTGTTATTGGGCTTAGCGAGAGTACCATCCGGACAATACGGGACAATTCCTCAAAAATTAAAAAAAGTGCTAAATCTGGAACTTCGACGAGTGCCATGAAGACGTACGCGAGAAGTAATATAATGGAGAAGATGGAGAGGATGCTGAGTACATGGATCGAGGTTCAAAACCAGCGGAATGTGCCTATCAGCCTGTTCTTGGCCCAAGCAAATGCTCGTTCAATCTACGAAGACTTAGCGAAGGATGAAGGATGTCAAGGTATTCAGTGCGAGTTCAGGTTGGTTTGCCAACTTTAGGAAAAGATACAATTTCTACAACATTAAAATGACTGGTGAGGCTGCCTCTGCCGACATCAATGCTGCAGAGAACTTTATTCCATTATTAAATGATATCATCAAAGAAGGCGGTTATTCTCCAAAGCAAATCGTCAACCTTGACGAGAAGGCACTCTTTTGGAAAAGGATGCCATCCAGAACGTATATTTCTCAGGGGGAGAAATCGACACCAGGGTTTAAGGCTGCCAAAGATCGTTTTACTCTGTTGCTGGGCGGTAACACCGAAGGAGATTGCAAGTTGAAGCCAGTGCTGGTGTATCATTCAGCAAATCCGCGTGCTCTTAAAGGTTATGTTAAACAACATTTATCAGTTAATTTTTACTCCAATGCCAAGGGATGGATAACGGGCAGCATTTTCTGTGATTATTTAGTCTCCAAGCTTGAAGATGAACTGCGCAAATACTGCATGAAGGAGAAGCTGGACTTCAAGATTCTCCTACTCGTTGATAACGCCCCTGGTCATCCACCATCAATTCAAGAACTTTGTGATAATATAAAAGTAGTTTTCTACCTCCCTACACTACGTCTATTATCCAGCCAATGGACCAGGGTGCAATTGCCATTTTTAAGGTTAATTATCTGAAGAAAACATTTGATATTCTTGTGAGGGCTACTGAAGACAATAAAATGACAGTGAAAGAATTCTGGAAAAGTTTCACAATCAGGGACTCCATCATGCTCGTTGGCGAAGCCTGGAAGGCAGTTACGGTTTCTTGCATGAGGGGTGTATGGAAAAAACTTTGCCCATATCTAGTGCATGATTTCAAAGAGTTCAGCGTCAATGAAGATGCCGCTAAAATGCAGAATAATGTTGTGGAATTGGCGAAACAAGCAGTCTTTCATGAGGTGGATTTAGATGATGTGGTGGAGTTGTTAAACTAACACAAAGAGGAACTCTCTACCGAGGATTTACTTCAACTAGAGAAGGAACGTCAGGAGGAGGAGAAAGAAGAGAGAACGGCAGAGGTTGAGGTAGTGCGTACACTCACAAGCAAAAGATTGGCGGAGGCATTTCGCCTGATTGAGGAAGGTCTTGCTATCTTTGATGAAGATGATCCCAACAGTGATCGAAGTGCGAAAGTCTCAAGAAATGTTTTAGCAGCCACGTAATGTTACACTGAAATTTTAAAAGAAAAAAAATGAAAGCCTCTCAAATATCGTTACTTCCCTACTTAAAGAAAACGGATAGCGTAAAATCAATTGAACCACAGCCCTCTACTTCTGGCATCTCAAAAATCCAAGTCGCCCATAAGTGAAGAGGCATCTTCACCTCTCCGTTCTTCACCATCATCGCCCACCGAGTCATCTGACCCGGATGACCCCATCCCCAAGTAACTCCCTCTCCTACAGTACCACCACCAGCAAGCCATCTCAACGTGTGTTAGCAAAACTTTTCAATTACAAATTGATTTTTTATTTTAGATTGGCTTTTTAACGTCTTTATTATAGTTAGTAACAAATAATCACATTCTAATATAAAAACAATAGAGGAAATAGATGTACGAATGTGTTTTTAGGCAGCGTTTCCCCTAACCCTTATCATTTCCTTAATTCCTTATGGGAAAATTGTTTGATTTACGCGTTTTTGATTTACGCGCCCATTATCAGGAACGCAACTACCGCGTAAATTGAGAGTTTACTGTACAGTAACATTGTAACTTAGTAGCTACACAGTTGTGAGCAATTGGCACTATGTTATCGAAGCTTCGAAAAATAAGCAGCAGGTACGGGTCGGGTAAGTAGATCTTTTTTGCGGGTACGGGTCAGATCGAGCAAGTAAGGGTACAAAAAACCATACCCGTTCAGGACTCTAGATCGGTCATAAGTTTTTCCTATCTCAACACACGAGTGCAAGGCAACCAATACCAACGGAGGGCGTTTTCTCACTTTCCCATTTCCTTTTCTCAGATCTCGATTTGGGGTTTCCCAGCTCTACCCACTGCTTTTCTATCATCCCTTAGCATCCTGAAACTTCTCCTCACTACTCTAATTTTCTCCCCTCCGATAAATGGCGTCTTTGGCCCGGGCCCTCAAGCATTCGGAATGTCATCGTACGGTCAGTTCAACAGAACAATATTGCTTACTCCCAATTGTTAGAGATATGGTAGACTTTCTTTCTTTATTGGCCATATATATATATATATATATATATATATATATATAAACTCTTAGGTATATATGCTTTGTTGATTACCGTTACCAAGTAACCATTTATTATCCCATAAGAATAACATTGAAATCGGTGTGTCATTTTTTAATTGCATTTTAAAATTACTTAAAATTATGATACAAACTCCGGACTTGAATAAGTACTAAACGGAAAAAAGAGTGAATATTATTATTTTTGAAAAAAGAATACGAATTCATGCAGAATTAACGTAAATATTTGATTTTAACTGCATAAAAATGGGAAATTTTAAAATTTATAACAATGGGAAAATTTTATCTAGCATGGAAACGCTAGAATGCTTTTATATGGGATTCTTGCATTTTAATAGTATGCTTACGAGCGTAAAAATAACGTGTTTTATAAGCTGTTTAAATGAAGAAAGCGTAAGGGGAAAAGGAGAGGGGGGAGAGAGAGGGGAGGGATGGAAAGGAAAAGAGGTGAAAGGGAGATAGGGGAAAGGGGGGAGGGGGAAGCAGGAGAGAGGGAGGAGGGAAATAGGGGAGAAGAAGGGTTATGCATTTAAGAGAGGGTAATGGGAAAAGGAGACAGGGTGAGGGAGGGGGGAAAGGAGAGAGGGGGAAAGAGAGAGGTGGAAGGGAGAGAGGGGAAAGGGGAGAGACAAAGAGGGGAGAGGGGGATAGGGAGAGAGAGAGGGAGATGTATCAATAATGCAAGGAAATAGTAAAATACGTCATTAATAGAACAGTTTTCTATTGGGATGTCATTTGCACCATTAATTAATTCACATTATTATTAATGAATTAATGAAAGAAATCCGCGTAAACATTACGTGGGTACAGCCGGAATGCCTCCTCATGAACTGAATGGCATTAGGTTTCTAAGGAGCATGATACATGCTCCTTAGAAACCTAATGCCATTGAGAGGACTATGTAATGGTACAAGACTTACTGTTACTCGAATACAAACACACATAATCAAAGCAAAAGTGATCGGTGCAGCAAACTCAGACACTGTACTTATTCCAAGAATCTCACTCATTCCATCAAATACAAATTTACCATTCAGTTTCAAACGAAAACAATTCCCCATACGATTGGCTTTTTCAATGACAATCAATAAGTCACAAGACCAAACATTTGGTAAAATGCCTTTACCTACCTAAGCCTGTTTTTAGTCATGGACAATTATATGTTGCTCTATCATGACTCAGATCGTTTGATACACTTACTGTAATGTCAGAAAAGGATCCAGAAATAGACAATTGTGTCTTTAGATAAGTCTTTGATTAAAAAATATAAGTTCAAAAAAAATAAATGCCTGAATGTTTAATTAAGAACCTTTAAGATCCGCTAGATCGGCGTATAATATTGAGCTTAGAATATTTAACTACACTTAATATCGCATATAAGGCCGGCACGATGATGTATTCTACCGAATTAAACTTTATTAAACGCATAAATATAGGACTTTCCTCATGTCTGCTATTTTGTAAATTATAGTAAATGTGATAAGCATTTACCTGGAAATAAATGGGAATCTAAATTTTAATCATTGAATCATATCGCGATCATTCAATAACAACCTTACCTCCAATTGGGGAACCTTGTGACCTCAAACGTCTCCAGCGCTAGTAGGCTTCTCAGTCTAAATCACAAAGCAAGGGATGAGAGAAACCCGGTGCCGGCATTAGCCTAATCTTAACGAGAAACACCAAGAGAACCAACAGCTTTACTTCCCTTCCGAAGGACGGAGCGCTGATTTGCGTGTTCTCTTAACCACGCAAATGGGGACCGGACAATCCTGCTCGTACCGCGTTTGCTCAGCGTAGCAGGCCAACGCCCTCGCGACCACGCCGCGGCTGCCCCTATCATAACAACCATACTGTTACGCTATTATAATGTGCAAACAAATTTATACGTAAATATTATGAAGGAAAAAGTTACCTATTCGTAAAAAAAGGAGAAATCTAGAAAAAAGCCTAGAAGCAAACACGGATAGATGCTTCTTCGACATCAGGTCAAGAGAATGCGAAACTTCGGAGGATGGATTATCGACATTACACCTAGAAATGTAAATTTTATGATAATTTATTAGCGAAAGTGCTATAGAGACATGTGGCGATACGTATTCATACTAAAATCTAATCTACTGTAATCGCACTTTTGAACTCAGTTGCGGCGCAATATACGCAGTTTCTTAGAAATGTCACTTTACAACGTAAAGTGTAGAAAATTCCGATTCAAATGTGTGGTTTGTAATGCCAAGTACCGATTTTCATTTACGCGTTAGTTTTTGGTACTAAAATGTAATAGGAGTTAATTTGGATAGCTCAATTTAAGAAACCATCACATAATTTAGCAAAACATTTAGTTATGAAAAATCTACACTTATCAACGGCACTTAATTTTCGTCGAATATGTGATTTTTACAAATTCGTTTTTATCATCGTTAATCGAACGAAACCAAGTTTAATTATGATATGATACATACAGTACCAGCCAAGCAACATATTTTCTATGTAATTTTGATATCATTTTTAATGGAATGCAATTTGACAATTTCTGCTTATAATACTACGAACCAAGATCGTAGAGAAGAGGGGATGGGGACTACGCTGCTGGGTCTGCCGAGGGTATAGGCTCCCTTTTTACTTTCTCATACGAAGTATCGAGAATGTATTGTTATCGCGAAAAAATTCGACCTCAAGATTTTTACGGAAATATACGTTTTAGATGTCGCTGAATCCGTAAAAGTGGTTTTCGCAATGCCGTATATCTGGCTGTTACTGGCTCTGGAGGCTAGACAGTAGAGCGAAAATGAATGAAATCTCGTACTTAGGCATTCTATCTTACTGAGCAGAGAATACATAGAAATGGTTGACATTGCTCAATAATTAAGAGTAGTTTATTCTACGCATTTTTAACAACAATCCGATTTTCACGAAAACGGCTTTAACGATTTTGATCAAATTTCCTACAGTTACTTGAGTTTACGTCTTCAATAATACTGTATACTTCATATTTCTCAAAAAATGAATATAAGACTAGTTTATTCTAGGCAACTTTAACAACAATTCGATTTTCTCAGAAACGGCTCTAACGTTTTTGATCAAATTTCGTACAGTTAGTTGAGTATACATCTACAATAGTACTACGTATTTCATTTTTCTCAATGAATGAATATAAGGCTAGTTTATTCTTGGGCAACTTTAACAAAAACTGGATTTTCTAAAACCAGGCTCATACGATTTTCATTTTCTAAAGATAACTAAACGACGCATTAGTATCCATATATGAGAAAGTTTGTACAATGTATGTTGTACCGATTTTTACCTTCTCATAGGAAGTATCGAGAAAGTATTGTTTTCGCGAAAAAATTCGACCTCGAGATTTTCACGGAAATACACGTTTTAGATGTCGCTGAATCCGAAAAAGTGGTTTTCGCAATGCCGTATGTCTGTGTGTTACTGGCGCTGGAGCCTAGACCGTCTAACGAAAATGATTGAGATCTCGTACTTAGGCATTCTATCTTACTGAGCAGAGCATACGTAGAAATTGTTGACATTGCTCAATAATTAAGTGTAGTTTATTCTACGCATTTTTAACAATAATCTGATTTTCTCGAAAAGGGCTCTAACGATTTTGATCAAATTTCGTACAGTTACTTGAGTTTACGTCTTCAATAATACTGTATACTTCATATTTCTCAAAAAATGAATATAAGGCTAGTTTATTCTAGGCAACTTTAACAACAATTCGATTTTCTCAGAAACGGCTCTAACGTTTTTGATCAAATTTCGTACAGTTAGTTGAGTATACATCTACAATAGTACTACTTATTTCATTTTTCTCAATGAATGAATATAAGGCTAATTTATTCTTGGGCAACTTTAACAAAAATTGGATTTTCTAAAAACAGGCTCATACGATTTTCATTTTCTAAAGATAACTAAACGACGCATTAGTACGTATATGAGAAAGTTTGTACAATGTATGCTGTACCGATATTTTAAATTTAAAACCGAGAAAAGAGGTCCGGCGAGAGTATTTGTCCCAAGGTCTGCGCTGGCTCTCGGCGGCCTTGTTCGTACCTAATTAATTTTAGTACGTATTCCGTTCGAACACCGGTGCCTTTCCCATATTACGAGATATATTGCCCCAAAAACACCAATCCGTTTTATCTGATCAATCTCCAGACACTTACATACATGTGTTTACGTTTCTTATAAATTGGGATCTTTTATACCTCTGTCCATGTATGAAGGAAAGTGATTGAGATGGGGAGAATCTCGAAGGTTATTGAGCTCAGTGGCGTACTCAGGATTTTGGTTTGGGGTGGAGGGGGGGCACATATCAATGGAGCCGAGTTATGCACAAAGCAACCAACCCTCAAAATTGAAAATTTTCAAGTAACATAGGGAAAACCCTATTCTGTCTCCTGCAAAAAACATCCAACCCAAACTAGTACCATGTACCATTCTACATCAGCCTTCAAACTAACCCACAATCTGTGATTTTTAAATTTAACAGTCAGTAAAAGTTTTAATATATCAGCTTCTTCTCCGTGTGGCTTGGTAGGTTTCTGCATAACTCGGTGCAATTCAGATTCGCATTATTATATTTGGCAGCATGGGTTGCCTATCTCGCAGGGGCTTATTTACACACATGAAAATGAAAAATCTGAATGGCCAACACATGACTTTCTCCATATTTGGGGTATAGATATTTAAATTATTATGAATAGTATTATGAGGCAAAATTATCATTTCGTATCGTAAAAGAATACAGTCATCCTTATTGCCGTAAATTATGTATATTCTGAATATGTTTACAGAATTTACCGCTACATGGTGCTGGCGCTGTATACTGGTATTAAGAAAAAGCAAAATATCTCCAAAACGGATGGTTCTACGAATATTTGTTTCGAACAAAACTTGGAAGAAATATTATTCTTTACAACTTTGGTCCTTATGAAGATTACCAATAACGACGTTTTTAAGGAGATATTTGTCTGAAACCGAAAAACCGATTATTTACAAATACTTCCTAAACAATAACTGCTATGGAAAATTGTTTCAAATGAAAGTCGTAGGAAATTACATTCTCTATAACCTTTGTATAGAATTGTATACACAGTAATGATGTTTTAACGGAGAAATATCGCAAAAACCGAATCGGGTTTCGAATAAAGCTCGACTTCCGGTTAACCGATATTGTCCAAAAACTAACCAGTTCTTTGTGATCATGCAAAAGTGTTATATAGGAAATTTTGTAATGATATGGCAAGTAGGTACTTTTTGAGTTAGAGTGCCCGAATCACATACACACGGACATACAGAAAATAGTCTAAACGTGTTCTTGGGATCAAAATATCTAATTAACTATCAGTTTTTCGAAAAATTCCTATTGCATACACGCAGACAACATCGGTAAAATAGTCAGAACGTTTTCTAGGGACCTGTAAACGTGATTTCCATTGAAATCTCGAATTTGATTTCTTTCGTGATAAAATATTTTCTCTATACTACGTATATGGAGAAATTAAAAAACAATTTTTAGAGGATTATCTTTAGAAGCAGTCTGACTTTTCGTTTTAGTGGAGTGATATTGCACATCTAAAATTAAACTTTAGTTACTAAAGTACACCATCAAGTCTTGCATCAAATGTTATTAGCAGTGCGTGTTTGTTACGACCATTGATCAAGAAAGTTTTCAAATTACTCAGCAATGTAGGTTTTTCATTATAGATAAAAATATATTGCCTGCATTTCAGCTAAAATATTCGTTTCCGTTTGTATTCGAAATGTTTATATAATTACAATTCGCAGTCGCATGGTGGAAGAGAACTTTTTTCCGTGATTTTTTTTGCCGCGAAAGAGCGAAACACGATATCGCGAAATGAGAAACTGGTCACAAATGGGGAATCGCGAAACCGCGAATAGAAAAGCAGTAAAAGACGTTGTCTACCTGTTTGTGTGTGCGACTGACAGATTTCTGATGAGAAGATATGAAAGTTTGTGTAGCAATTGTCTCTAGAGTAGGGTTATTCCTTTCTTCACCAGCATCATGCATTTGGGAAAACGTTTTGGTGGAATAGAGAAAAATATCTTTTCCAATGATACACACCACAGGATGCACACTGGAGGGAGACGACTAATGGAACAGAATTTCTAAACGATCGGCGGCACTTATATGGAGAAACTCCTTTACCAATCACTACCGAAATTCTTTTCTTCCTCTCGACATCCAAAAGGGTTAAAAGAGTTCTCCGTCGGGGAATCTTTTCTGCTCCTGGAGGAAGACGTTAGATATTATCTTGCGAGAGACAAAAGAGCGCCTTTCGCTTAGAAAATGTAGTACGTGAACGACCGGACGCCCTCAAGAATTATCGGAAGTGGTTGGGATAGCACGCCCTTTGTTTTGTGCCAAAGCCTATAGACTCCCGGACGCACAGCATGAGACAAGTTTTAGGATGGATGGGAACGTGTAAATGGAGGATAACTGTGTGGGGGAGAAGTGCCGCGTTTCACTTTCACTATTTACAAGGTCCGAAAAAAGTTTCCAATTCAGAATTCCTTAAAGGCTTGAAAAATATCCGAGTCCTCTAACATAAGACAGTGTTTCTCAAACTCTGGGCCGCAAAATTATTTTAGATATTAGGTGAAATACCAAAATATAAAATATTCACCAATAATAAAATTTTAGGAAAATCAGGTAACACCGGAAAATATTTCCATTTAAAAGAATTAGGGTCACTGACCTACACATCTCCAATCGTATAGGTGATGTCACTTCCGAGAGATAAATAAGACAAAAGACTGTCAGTAGCTGCGAAGAATTGAAGCGTTCACCGACCGGATGGAAAGTATGAAGTTAACGAAAATAATTGAACAAAAACAGGATAAACACTCAAAAAGACAAACACTAAGCCTCCTTTCACACTGTCTACTTCACGCCAAGAAACTTCCGACACAAGTGACCACTCCAATGAAACTGTTGCAGCGGAAAGACGAAGAGTTAGCGATGACACTGTTAGGGGTTAAACGCCGCAACCATATGGTAAGGAAGCATTTCAGTGTGACAATTCACACTGAAACAGTGTGTTGTAACTAATTTTTTCACAACCTTCACCCAATGCCACGCCCTTTTCATATTCTCCCCTTCCTCCATCCCACTTAGAGATCTTTCCTTTGTATCACCCCTGCACTCTCCTCTTTCTTAACCCACGTTTTGCCTAAAACGAGGTGCATATTCTATCTCTCCCACCTTATTTGGATACATAAATCGGTCAGTTGTATTTTCCTTGTGCTCCCCCCCTCCCATCGGTACGCCCATGATTGAGCTGGTGGAGAAGACGGTTTCATGTTTTTGGTCGAAAGAGCGCGTTAACGGCGACGGCCGCCTTTGCATATCCATCTTCCCGGGGGATATTTTAATCATGAGAAACACCTTTGGCCTTTACCAAACTTTCTCTTTCCTTCACACAACATTCACGTATTGTTCATATATACATATGTTACAGGCAACGTGTATAATCCAGGCATTCTATACAATGCCTAGGCAATGTACAGAATGCCTGGGCATTATATAGAATGCCTGGCAAATTTTAGGCAAAGTATGAAATATACGGGTATGTACGTATGTACTAATATGTATGTACTAATATAGGTGAATAAATGTAGGCAAATCAGAGAAAAAGCTACGGAGCCAGTAAATATTGCGGTCGATACGTATTTCGGTTAACATGTAACCATATTTAGGGACGGGACTTGAGAGTGCACGAAATTGTGTATTTACGCTTGGTGAAGGGAAGTGGTTGTCTTGGAGGGCGGTGGAAGGGGAAGGATCAGCTTGAAGAGAACGCTGTTTATGACGCCAGAGTCTTTAGTCATCAAAGTATGTCTTTGTATATGTATACAAATTCATCAAAGTATGTATATGTCTTTCTTGTCATTCATTCTAGCTCAAATTTTCTTATCTTGCGGGAATAAGGTAAGGATAGGAAGGGAATGTAACGGATTATTACTTTCAAACTTAAGTGTCGCTGCTAGAAATAATCGCGTTTTTCGGACGCAGTACTCTGCAAAGAAAACAACTAATATATGGGTATACATATACAATGGAGTTATTTGTTTTTTCGATCACTCTTCAACCCCGCATTTTTTAAATCTTTATCCATTATTTCTCTCCCTTTTTTCTCTGGTTATTTCTCTCCCCTGTCCACTTCTATTATTTACTTCTCTCTCTCTCTCTCCCGTCTCTCAATAATACCTTATCTCGCTGTAGTTCCTCCCTGTCTTTCTCCATGTTTCATTTACATTTCCTCCAATCCTCTCACTCGGTCACTCACAAACTGTTTAACATCGCACGGGATTTTTTTCTTTCCATCACGCGTCTCTCGTAACTCCCCCTCCTTTCCTTTCTCCCATTCCCTCCTGATCCTCTCCCCTCCCTCTCTCTCTCCCTCTGACATTAATCTACTGTATATCCTACTCCCTCCTCTCTCCCTCTCAAAACTCTCCGATCGCTACTGAGAGCCAACTCCCGTGCCACTCTCTTTTCATTCTTTCGATCAACCCTACAAAATCCCAACTCCACTCACTCACTCCATCCCCCCCTCCACCACTCCCCCCCTGCACCCTCACCCATCCACTTCCCCCCTGCACCCCCCCATCCACTCTCCCTCCGACTCACCTCACAATCCTTTCGTCTGCTCCACTCACTAATTTCAAGCACTTCAGACTCATTGAAAATATCCCCAATTAATGAATTCTGTAATTAATACAGTGTGTTTTCGCGAGCTGAAATGCGGCCCCTTTCCCCTCCTCCCCCCGTCCCCTCCCGCACTCTCGAATCTTTTCAACAGCGTGCGTTACTTCCCTCAAATAAACTTTTTTTCTCGACTACCACACTTTTCCATACGCACATTCTCTCTCTCTCTCTCCCTCTCTCTCTCTCCCTCTCTCCCTCTCTCCCTCTCCCTCTCTCCCTCTCCCTCTCTCTCTCCCTCTCCCTCTCTCTCTCTCTCTCTCTCCCTCTCTCTCTCTATTCCTTGCTTCCTATTTCTACTCGCTCCCTCTGAATCTTCTAGCTACCCGCTCCTTCTACTCAATAACCCTCCTCCAGCCCCATCTCTCCGTTCAGTTTTTTTTTTAATTCGTATCCCTTCCACTTCGACTCCTTTGTATCTCGGCTCTCCCTGAATTCTCAATAGCTCCTTATCGTTTGCACACTATTTCCTGCTCTCTTCCTCAATGCTTCGTTTCTCTTCTTTACCTGCTGTTACCCTTCCGCGTAAACCCTTACTGTAAACCCACTATCTCGTTACTGCTTTCCTTTTTTCTCTCCCGAACACCCTCTCTCTCTCTCTCTCCTCTATCGACACTTATCCCTTCGTTCCTATTCTCTCAAAATCGCTACCTCTTTTCGCAGACTACAACGTGTTTCGCTCCCATCTTGGGTAATCCCCACCTCTCTTCCACTACGAGCTTTTAGCTCCGCCTTAATCTTTTTCTCCCTCAATTTCTCTTTCTCTTCCTCAACATATTTCGTCTATTCCCTTCCGTTCTTTTCCAGCAGCTACTCTCACTTTTCCCCTTTCTCCCTTTACGTTATTCATGCTCTCTCTTTCTCCGTATCGATTTGATGACTGACGTCATCAGGCCACAAATGATGAATCAATTAAGCCAGAAATGTGGGCAGACTGGTTTTGGAGCAAACACACACATACACATAAACACACTTTCTCTCCTCTCCCTATATTGGAAGGGGGAGTGTTTTCGTTCTGCTCCAGAGGAATCCGGGAATGGGAGGGGGGAGGTGGCACTGCGGTAAGGGGCTCTCCCCCTTTTTTCGAGTGGTAAAGCGAGTGTATGCACGCCGAATTACGTGGAGGAACGCATTTGGGCAACGGGAAAGTGTTTTTCTCGACAAAAGAACGGCTCGGAGGAAAAGGAACTATTGCGAGAAAAACTTTTTATTCGTAAGTGGTTTATTTTTATTTGGGAAATACATCATTGGTTTTCCGATATAAGATTAGATGATTTCGCTCAATTATGAGATATTTCTATGCACATGCATAGTTGAAGTGGACGTATTATAAGAAGAGAATGAAGAAGTGGATAGTGCGTGGTGTAGTAAGCTTACGGAATTCATTGGAGCTATAGGCCCACCATTAGCGTGTTTAGAGGAGAGCACGCGAATCAACGCTTCATCCTTCGGAAAGGACATGAATCCGCTGGTCCTCCTTGGTGCTTTTCGAAAAGAGTTGGATAATGCCGATACCGGATTTCTCGTCTCATTTGCTTTGTGATTTAAACCGACTAGCCTACTAACGCTAGAGTCGTTCGAAGTCAAGAAGTTCCAGAAATCACAAACTTTGACATCAATCATTGTAAGAAAGCGATTGAGGTAATTTATTTATGTTCGTTATTTTTCATTGAATGTTATTCGTTTTCGCACTTAAAAGATGAAAACAAGTAAGAATAAAAAATAATTCAAAAATAAAATCTTTTTACTTATAAAATAGGCGGCCTTAAAAGGTTAAAAGAAGAAAATTTTCAGGTTATTTTCTCGTTATAAAAGATTTTGGTGTCATGTACTTGTCATAACTATAACTTTACATATCATTTACTTAATAATCTCATTCCATAAGCTGGAGTAAATGGATTTTGAATATAAATTTAATAACATAACACATTCTTTTAATGAAGCTCGACCTTGAAAACCTATCAAAGCGGAAATATTACGTAAATGATATGTAAAGCTACAGTAACGAAAAGAATATGACACCAAAATCTTATATGACGAACAAATAATAACTGAAAAATTTCTTGCTATATCCTTTTAAGGCAGCTTCTTTTATAAAGCAAAACGATTTTATTTTTGAATTTTCTTTTAATTCTTACTTATTCTTCTCTTATTCTATCTACCTTCTCAAATTCCAAATTTCCCGCTCTGTCTATTTCCTCGAACACTCTCGTTTTATTTTTGCCTTTCATTTAAAATTCTTGCTTCCTTATAGAACTGACTTAGACGACGCATTGAAGTTCTTTATTCTAGTCATAATATTAAATATTATTAAAATTGCAATCCTTTCATGTTTTATATTGATGCATTAGTGTATTCAACTGGAAGATGAGAATGGAGAAAGGAAGTAGTGGATACAGGAATTGAGTGAAATTATAGTGGATGAAGTGGAGGGATAATGAGGATGAATTTACCGAGAAGAAAATATTGATTGCTGGAAAAATTTGATGGAAAAATCTGATGTGGCCAACACATGATTTTCTCCATATTTGGGGTATAGATATTTAAATTGTTATGAATAATATTATGAGGCAAAATTATTATTTCGTATCGTAATTACGTATATTTTGAATATGTTTACAGAATTCACCGCTACACGGTGTTGGCGCTGTATACTGGTATTAAGATAAAGCGAAGTATCTCCAAAATGGATGGCTCTATGAAAATTAGTTTCAAACAAATCTTGGAGGAAATATTATTCTCGACAGCTTTGGTCCTTACGAATATTACCAATAACGATGTTTTTAAGGAGATATTTGACGGAAACCGAAAAACCGGTTATTTATAAATAACTCCTAAACAATAATTCCTATAGAAAATTGTTTCAAATGAAAACTGTAGGAAATTACATTCTCTATAACCTTTTGTGTAGAATTGTAAATACAATAATGATGTTTTAACGAAGAAATATCGCAAAAAACGAATCGGGTTTCGAATAAACCTCGACTTCCGGTGAACTGGTATTGTCCAAAAACTAACCAGTTCTTTGTGCTCATGTTAAACTGTTATATATGAAGTTTGGTAACGATATGTCACGTACTTTTTGAGTTAGAGCGCCCACAATAACATACACACACACAGATATCATTCCGAAAATAGTCTAAAAGTGTTCTAGGGACCTCAAAACGTGTATTTCCGTTGAAATCTCGAAGTCAATTTTTTTCATGAATACAATACTTTCCCATTACTACGTAAAGTTAAAATGACACTGGTTTGGTGACTAACATGCAAGTTAAGAAAAGATTTTTTTTAAAATAGGTAAGGACGTTAAGCACGACTTTATAGTGTATATTTTTTAGGAATCCATGTTATTTATAATTAAATATAATTGCACGAAACCACGTAAAAAATTGAGTTGAGGTTAATTGACCGTTTCGCTACCATACACATATTTTTGTTATTTTGAATTTTATGAAATTTTTAAATTCTATCCATACAGATGTGATTGGTACTCATTATACAACAGCGGTGTTTGTTTAAATGAAATTCTAAGGTTTCATCTCATTCTATAAAATTTTTGAACATTTAGAGAAATTCGTGTATCCAGTTGGTAATGAGAGGATTATGGAGATCGGAAAAAGGCGCTTGAGGAGAAGGCGTTATCATATAGAGAGAGAAAATACCGAACGATGGAAATTGTAATTTTACGTAAGAGAAAGTTGATCTTAATCATATATGGCGCAGTGAAGTATTTTTTACTAAAAATTACGTAATGTATTGCATATGGAAAAGATAACATCATATAGAACAACGACTGCTAGAAATCTAAAGTCGGAGGGCGCAGTATTATGTGTATAAAATATGCGGATGACCAAAAAATTCTTGCAAGAAAGGAAAATTAAAGTTTAAAATAGGTTAAAAGATTTGTTGTAATCGGATGAATGTATGGAATGGAAATATATATTTTAAAATCTGAAGTTATGAGACTATAGGGAGAAGAAGATTTGAATAAATTGATCGGCGGAAAGCAGTGAAATGTGAAGTTATTGAAATGCTGTGTTTAGTATCAAACTGGAGAAAAATATGGGCGCTTAGGAAAATAGTATATAATAGTATGAAAGCTTCGAAATGGGTATTGTTGATGGAAATTAAATAAACGGGAAGAGTCAAATATGGAAATATAGAAGAATTTCCCGTTGAATTTCAACGGATTTAGTGAAGCTACTACAGCACAACATACAAACTCTTTAAAATATATAGTAGATACTTTTTAAATTACAATTAGATTTTCTTATCAATTAATCATATTTGCTTGTAACAATCCGTTTCCGAGCCTATTGCATTCAAATATAACGATAATTTTATTTCCTATCATATTACATTCGCCAAATCCAGCTTCATTTCTTGTGTAATTATGCCTCACTGAAATATTTACTTTTATGGCTTGAAAAAGTAACGTACAGTTGCCCATGATTGAACACTGACTGGTAAATGTACACCAGATACGTGAGATTATTTACGTTAATAAACGTTATAATGTAGAATATAATGATTTTACTTACAAAATATGTAAGATTCCAGTATTCAATATACGAAGGAAGGTTCAATTACTTTCATCAATAAACGCTTCCTGAATAATAAGCAGTATCTATTTACGTTGCTTTCCATAAACATCGATTGTTTCGTTGCTTAAACAAAAGTGCGAATTGAATAACGCTAAACCTTAGTCTATTTATAAGCTTCACTGAAGCTAATTGAATCGGAGGTAACAATGACGGCCGCCTTGGTTACGCCCGGAAAGAGTAAGAAAAATCCGCAAAATTTTGAAACAAATAGCGTATTTCTGAAAACTTCGACCGTAAACTTCGCAGGAATAAGATAGTATAGTTTTATTCGTTGAGTAAAATGTTTAATCACAGGTCTGCCTATGGAATATTTTAAACAAGCTGATCCCGCACAATATTTGCGTAGTGAATTTTTAATTGATTTATAAAAAATGATGAAGTATGTAAAATAAGTTAATCTCAATAATTCACATGTAACTCTAAAAATGCATTTCCTAACACAGTAATTGTTCGCGAACTTTTACGTTTTTCTTTTTATTCAAATATATGTTCTTTCTTTTTTATATAACAATCAATGCAACCGTTTATGTAGATTATCAATGAAGAAAAGATAACCATGTAATGTGTTAAAAAAAAATAACGTGTGTCCCTATTCTCATTTAATTTCAAATTTATGCGTGGGCCTATTTGCGTTAATAAACATTATGAATGTATAATATATTGGTTCTACATAAAGAGATAAGATTCCAGCATTCAAACGATGATAGGAAGATTCAACTGCTTTGTTTGAATCGTTAGAAACGCTTCCCATATGCAGTTAGCTGTATGTTTATCCCTAAATATTTATGTTGCTATGTATGAATGTTGACATTGCTACAGCAATAATTTCGATGCGTAAACAAAGTGCGAAGGTAATAACGCTATTCTTTCACATATTTGAAGATTTAATTGGCATTAATTGAATCGGAGGCAACAATGACGGCCGCCTTGACATCGTCCGAAAAGAGTACGAAATATCCGTAAAATTTCGAAAACAGTTGCGTATTTCTGAATGATTCGACCGTGTAACATGTAAACATCGCAAGAATAAGATAGTATAGAATTTTAGGCTTCGAATAAAGCAAAAACGAAGAAAATCGGTTCCTTATTTACGTGTTTTAATGAATGAAGGAAAAAAACCTTGCACTCTGAAAAATCGAAAATTCCGTGTAAACGTATGGGGAAATATAATTGTCTCCTGGATTCGAACCCGGGACATTATGAAAATAAGAATAGTTTCTAGGGGCTTTCCTAGCTTGTAGAAGCAAAACGCAGTTTACCGCATATCTCTACGACTAACGGCTTTTGAGATACAGGGTGGGACGGACGAACGGTCGGCTATTATAGATATAGATAGATGATGATGTTGAAAATTCTGTAATAATATAACCTTTAAGAACTGATACATTAAAAATCCAAGATGACAAATATTAGTCCGAATACTTTTCTTGCAATTGATAAAATGCAGTTTTCCTGGAAATGTTAGAGCAATGGCAAAATTACAGGTCGTGTATTACTGAAGAGGGCAAAGTGTCCTCTAACAAAGTACGAATATTATTCAGATGGACGAATATGCCTTGCCTATTTAGACAAATGTATGTGGTGGCGCTCCATATTTTCGACGAAGAAACGAAAATTTCACCGCAAAATTTCACGTTGATTATAAAACGTTAGAACAATAGTAAAATTATAGGTCGTGCATCAGTGAAGAGGCCAAAGCTTCTTCTATCAAAATCCGTATAGGTTATTCAGATATACCAATATGCCTTGCGTAATTAGACAAAAGAATGTGTTGGTGCACCGAATTTTCGGAACAAAAAGGAAAATTTCAACGCAAACTTTCATGTTGATTATAATACGTCAGAACAATAGTAAAATTACAAGTCGTGCGTTACCGAAGAGGCCAAAGTTTCTCTATCAAACTGCTTATAGTTTATTCAGATGTACCTATATGCCTTGCGTAATTAGACAAAAGAATGTGTTAGTGCACCGAATTTTCGGGGCAAAAAGGAAAATTTCAACGCAAATTTTCAACTAGATTATAAAATACAGTAACAATACAAAAATTACAGGACGTACATTACTGAAGAGGCCGAAGCTTCCTCTATCAAAATACATATCTCTTATTCAGATTGACGAACCTCCCTTGCGTAATTAGCGATTTTTCTTGGCAAAAATGAAAATTTCATTGCAAACTTTCACGTAGATTATAAAAACTATATTAAAATTATAAGATATGCATTACTAGAAAGGTGAATGCTTCCTCCTTCAGAATATAAAAAGTTTATTAAAATTTACGAATATCGCTTGCGTCAATAGGCAATAAAATGGTGGCGCACCGATTTTTCAGGGCAAAAATGAAAATTTCATTGCAAACTTTCACGTAGATTATAAAAACTAATCTAAATTTATAAGATTTGCATTACTAGAAAGGAGAAAGCTTCCTCTTTCAAAATTTATAAAGATTATTAAGATTTATGAATATTCCTTGCGTCAGTAGATAATTAAATGTGGTGACGCTCCGTATTTTTGCGCAAAAATGAAAATTTAATCGCAAATTTTGACGTTGTTTATAAAATATAGAATCAATAGTAAAGTAATTTGACATACATTACTGGAAAGCCCTGAGTTTCCACTTTCAAAATGTATTATGCTTTTTTAGATGTGTAATATATTAAGTGAGTTAAACAGTAAAGAAAGCAAGCACTACCTCGGACGTGCAGGACACGTCGTTCGGGGACATACGAAGTTCTTGTTGGACGTGCAGGACACGTCGCTCGGCGTTGAGGGGTTAAGCTATGAAATTCAGGTTTCTTGGGCGTAGCATCGATTTCAGTGAATTGTAAATTCAAGAATAAAAAGGATTGAAGTATTGGCTTTGTTTTTAATTCGTTTCAGTATTATCAGTCTTTGTAGGGGAAAATTAACTTCCTTTTAAGTTATCTAATAAGAGTCGCCTGAATATAAAAAGAGTTGGGCACATTTTGGAATATGAATAACGGATGAGCAAATACAAAAATGCGAACTTATGAGAAATAAGGGGTGTCAAAGTGCATTGGAAGATTCTTTTGCAATTGGTAGAGTGTATACAGGTATATCGTAATTTCGAACGAAGAACTGCATGAGTAAGGACCGCAAAAGAAAAGAAATAACAACCCAGCATAATGTCGTTTAATCATACAGAGTTTTAATGAATTATAGGCTTTTATTTTGATCCCGTAGTCATTTACTGTCGCACGTGATCCATCAAGTTCAGTAACAATTTTTTTTAAATTCTCGGACATGGTTGTCAACAAAAAAATACTGTCAATCTCTATTTCTTGCATCCTGGAGTTACATTTAAATATTAGTTGCAAGCGTAAAGATTAAATATACATTAAATTAAAAATATTTTGTTTGAATACAATACTACTATTGTTAAAATATTTGAATATGTGAAAATTGACTCGCAAAAAATTATATATATATATGAAACATTTTGATATAAGCGAAGGAATTTATACATCAATACCAAGATTAATTCATTCGAATATTGACACTCGTGATATATGTATTTAAATTTAAATCTCACATCCGTCTAATTAAGGCTGTACTTAACGCGCGCACATAAAGCTCCCTTCTCCTTTACTCCATTTTTTCATACATTTCGGCGAATATATATGTTTCCAGAGAGATGTTTCGCGAGAGTCCGTGGAAGCTGTTCAGCCAGAATGTACTATTTTCTTATATCTCCCAGAAGTGAGATGTCCGCTTGATTAACGAGTGGATCTTTCTCATTGTCAGTGCTCCTCCCTACGTTCCCCCCACCCCACCCCATTTCCCCTCATTTCCCTTAACGCCGCTTAGATGGACGAGGGCCGCGGCAGACGGCGTGCTCGGCTCGACCGCTGATATTCTTTGTAAACGGGACGGAATAGGGAACCGCACTGCGGAGAAGACATCAAGGAACTAATTAGTCACATCGTAGGATAATAAACGGCACTCGCAGAATATATATTTCATTCCCTCTGTGAGCAATTTTTCTATTCGCGCAATTAGGTAGAGCTTTCCAGGCCTCGACATAAAGAGTGCGAAAATTGCAACGTGATACAGGTCGTTAAACATTGAATTTTAAGTTGTGTGTGTGTGAGAGAGATATAGGTATGATTGTATATTAAATGAAATAGCATTCAACTTAATGATAAAACTACTATTTTCACTTGATGGAATGAATGATCCGAAGATCCTCATAAGCATCAGCCTATGCCTGTGGCATAAGGATCTTCGGATCATTCATTCCATCAATTCACAACAGACATTCTCACCATTTGAGAGGGTAAGGGTTTTCTTCGATATATCTCATTGGGGACATCGGTTGGTGCTGGTTGATACTAGTCTGGCCATAACCTAAGAAAATATTCCCGTTCTGAAACAGGAGAGTTAGTCTGCTACGGTAGTTCAGTGGTAGAATATCCACCCGGCAAGTGAAAGGCCCGGGTTGATTCCAGGTCATAGCGGATTTTTTCACGTTTCCACATTTCCTACTATTTTCACGTAGGTATATAAGTGGAACACGAGTTGTATCTAAACCTAAAGTGAAGTCAAGTCCCCTTCTTCGTTATATTGTGTTGTCCTGTGTTATATATGAAAATAAAGAAATAGAATGTTTTAATTTATGCGGATGTGAGGAAAAGGATGTCGATTCTAGAAAACAACAAAGGAAGGAAAAGTTAGTTATCTGTAACTTGCCTTCATGCAGTGATTTAGTTTGCGCCGAAATGAAATGGTATTGGTATATCCTCTATTTTTTGACAAAAAAACCATCGACCGATTCGGAGGCTGCCAAAGGTATCTTATTGTTAGACACAAATGACGAAGAGATACCTGCAAGTCTGAAAGAATCTACGGGCAGGAAGACTGTATTAAGGTGTTCGAATGCGGCAGGCACATGCGGAAGCAAACTATTAATGATTGACATAAGATTGCATACAAATGCTTTTAAGTGAGTAAATATTTTCTTATCATCTATCGTGCCAACAAACTAGGTTGGAATACATGCGAGATTACAAAGAATAGGTTTGAAAATTATTTGGTTCCTGAAGCTTAATATCCCTGTACTAGCTTGCGATTATATTAAAAAGTGTAAAATTTTGCTCAACACAGTGTCAATACGCGTGTTTGTTTTAATACCCAACTGTGCATCTCTCATTCAGCCATAAGATCATGGTTTCTCATGATCGCTAAAGAATCGGTACTCCTGAAAATTTATGATTCAATTACTGAGCAAACCTAATTCAAAGATGTCTATTAAAGATTGTGGAAGATTAATCATGGTATTTGTGCACTTTCTTGGCCTTGTAGATCATGAAAATATTTATTCTTTAAAATTGTTCCCATAAATTATGACTAGTCTAAATTTTGAAAAAAATATTGATGATGCCAAGGAAGATTTTGCAATGTGAACAATTGATAAATGACTTGATTGAGTTAACAAAAGATATCAACAATCCATACAGAAAAATTCGCATTGAAAATGAGGAACATTTGAAAAAATCAGTAGTACATTTACACGTGACAAGCTAAAAACTCATCATAGGAAAACCCCAATGTATAAAAGAAGCAAGGTTATTAGATATATTAAAGTGACTATTTACAGAGGGGAGCAGTAATAAATCAGGTGCATCTAATTTCTAGTAACCTCGACTTCAACTGCTATAAAAATCTCCGCTGTTCTTCCCGTACTACTGTTTTAAAACTATCTGAACAAATAAAACTGTATTCAATCATTGTATTTAAAATAATACCATAACCTTATAAACAAAAATGAAACTGTTGGTCCAATTTATTATGCAGACAGGCTAATTCTCCTGCTGCAGGAGATTCTGAAGCGGGAGAATTGGTCAACCTCGGTATTTCAGTGGGTGTAACATCCGCCCGACAAGCGGAAGACCTGGGTTCGATTCCCGGTCAAGGAAGAATTTTTCTCCTGCTATTTATAAATCTTCAACTTATGCTAACTTAAACAACTACACGTATTTTTCTTTTTCATTGTATTTCTAATGGCGGTCTCTTTTTGTTTAACATTTCAGCATAGAATTTAAATCGATCTCCTTCATGCTATAAACTCTCGATAATCTAACACAGAAAGTATCATATAAACACTGAACGGTTGCACTTTTACTAAATTTGATAACGCTGCCTTATTTTGTCATTTTGCTGATCCACTGAAACAAATAATTTTTCTTTTGTCTTCCATAATTTGTGATAAGTAAGCCAGTGTCTTTGTACTGAAGAAATAACTGTAAAAACTTTCGAAGGTACAAAAAAGGTAAAGGATTGCTGCTCTAACCCATAACATAGCTTCAAATAAAATACAATATCTTCGTTCTCGGGTATTCAGAAATTAACTGTGATTTAAAGGATTCAGAGTGCAATACAAATTTCTCATTTATTTTCACAATCACGTTTCAAACGTGAAATGATAACACAACCATTAATTAAACGTGTAAAAATTAGATTTTGATTGTAAAAGATGCGAATGAATTAAATGTCGCTTTTCCCTTATTCCCGCTTCTTAAAATCACGAAGGGTTTGCTGATAATGCGTTGTCAGTTTCTGCGGAGACAATTCTAGATGGTGTAAACCGTTGCCTCAGTTATCATTATAGGTAAAATACACATCTGAATACTTTTAATGAAGTTATTCTTCACGTATTTTACCCACGTAATCTTATTCTTCGAACATCTAGTCACATCTAGCGTTTTTATAAAATATTTTAAATGCGTTCGTCAGATATTTATTTATATATATTTTTGGGGTGAACCATTATTTGTTCCCTTATATCTCTTGAACGAATCATCGGATCGTAAATAATGTTACATTATCTGAAAGATTATAGTTTATAGATGACTTTTAGCACTTAAACAATTTTGTATCTCGTCTATAAGTCACACGATGAAAGTTCAAACCTTCTAAAGGTCTATTTGGTTGCGGTAGCTCTGCCGGTAAAGCTGCTACGTTTAATTAGCAAGAAATTGAAATACCTACTACATATTCACAGTATTATATGCCCCAGCGTTAGAAATGATAGCAGAAATACGGATTTCAACGTGAGTTGTCATTTTAACCAATATATGGCGAGAAAAGTTATAACGCCTACTTGTACAAATATTTTAACTTATATCTATTATGTCATTTTATCATTAATAATGTTCACTATTGGTTTAAAATTTTTGAACGTTTTAATAAAACAATTGACAACTCGTAATCAGCAGATGGTTCTTTTGGGAATGTATTTTTATTCATCACGCTGCGGTAGATGGCTTCTGGGTAGAAAAGTATCTTCGAAATTTCAGAACTTGCGAAATGGGGTGCCGTGACATAGTGGCGAATGCGTTGGCCTGCTACGCTGGGCATACCAGTTGAAAACCTGCGAAATTTGCATTTTTTCAGTAGATCTTGCGGCCCCCTATTAGCGTGTTTAGAGGAGAACACGCGAATCAACGCTTCATCCTTCGGAAAGGACATAAATCCGCTGGTCCTCCTTGGTGCTTTTCGAAAAGAGTTGGATAATGCCGGTACCGGATTTCTCGTCTCATTTGCTTTGTGATTTAAACCGACTAGCCTACTAACGCTAGAGTCGTTCGAAGTCAAAAAGTTCCAGAAATCACAAACTTTGACATCAATCATTGTAAGAAATCGATTGAGGTAATTTATTTATGTTCGTTATTTTTCATTGAATGTTATTCGTTTTCGCACTTAAAAGATGAAAACAAGTAAGAATTTAAAAAATTCAAAAATAAAATCTTTTTACATTATAAAATAGGCGGCTTTAAAAGGATAAAGGAAGAAAATTTTCAGGTTATTTTCTCCTTATAAAAGATTTTGGTGTCATGTACTTCTCATTACTATAACTGTAGTACATATGTACGTAATATATTACGTAATAATCTCATTCCATAAGCTTGAGTAAATGGATTTTGAATATAAATTTAATAAAAATACACATTTTTTAAATGAAGCTCAACCTTGAAAACCTCCTATCAAAGCGGAAATATTACGTAAATGATATGTAAACCTACAGTAACGAAAAGAATGTGACACCAAAATCTTTTATAACGAATAAATAATCTGAAAATTTTCTTGTTATATCCTTTAAGGTAGCTTCTTTTATAAAGCAAAACGATTTTATTTTTGATTTTTTTAATTCCTGCTTGTTAAGGTATAGGAGACTCCAAATTAATCGAATTTTGAAATTTAATTTCACATTTTACCAATTATCGTCTAATATATATCCTTTCATACCTGTGACGCTATCCTATCACTCATCTTGTGAGTGCGTGACATGTCTCCATTTTTCATAGTTCATCATATTGTTGGGTTCCTAAGCTGTGTTGAAAATGCACAAAGACAAAGTTGAATGCACATTTATGACATAGTATCTTTGCAAGTGCATTTCAACCCATTTTTGTCCGTCATGCAATACCCTGACTTTTAGTGGGAAATATTACGAATATTCAGGAAAAACAGCGAGTCAAAATATAAATTTGTTTCCTTCTTTCATTTTTCCAAAAGAATTATTATTATGAAGAAAAGTAATATAATCATGTTTATTAAATAATCCTTCGATAATATGTTATGGGAAAAGCCAGACTTAATTTTTCTCTTTTCATTTAATGTTATGAAAATAGGAATCATTATTTATTCTTTTCCTTTGACTTTCAACATAGTTTTTCATTTTTATAAGGTCGTTTTTTTTAGAAAACCGAACTTTCATTAAATGCAAAAAAACACACAAATCATTCCCTCTAATTACTTATGTTATTGGGCCATCCGTGTTATGTTATGCGTTTGTTGAAATCGTTCGTTATTTTTAAAATAATGAAGTAAGCTCCTAAGCTGCGGTGGATTTTGGTTAAGTGCATGATGACACTCGGTGCAGAATGGGTCGAATTAACGCAAACTTTCTTTATTTGAAATTCTTTTATTAAGTCATTAGCATTCTCGTTTGTTTCATTCTACTTCCCTTGAACGGCATGCGGCGCAACAAAAGACGAAGGACGAGTCTGTGGGTGCTCTGCATCTGGAAAGCTTTCAAAATGGCGCTCGCCCTTCTCATCACTCTTGTCGTGATTCCGGTACTCGTATTGGTCGAACGTTTAGATGAGGGGCGTGCAACCTTTTTACGTGGTGGTCCGCATTCATGCATGTGAGTGCTTTGGTGGGCCCAATTAGAGGTCACAAGTAGCTTGGCGGGCCGGGTCAGAGTTTAATAGCAACTTACTCAAGAGATTTAAAATATGAAAATAAATTTTTACCTTAAAAACTTCTCCAGGATGTGTTATGACAACAGTAGTTCTTAAAACGTAAAAAATTGTCTGTAATAAATATCGCAGACCATATATTCACCAAAGCTTCGCGGGCCGCATAAAATTCGCTACCGGGCCGGATGCGGCCCGCGGGCCGTAGGTTGTGCGCCCCTGGTTTAGAGGATAGAAGGTGGCCTGAGATTCAGTCCATGACTCTTGCCGTCTGGCGCTCTCTCTCTCTCTGTCTCTCTCTCTCTCTCTCTCTCTCTGTCTGTCTCTCCCTCTCTCCCTCTCTCTCTCCCTCTCTCTCTCCCTCTCTCTCTCCCTCTCTCTCTCCCTCTCTCTCTCCCTCTCTCTCTCTCTGCCGATGAAATGCATTACGGGACAATCATTTCTTGGCACGGGATCGACATCCCGCAGAGCAGCAATTTCTTTCTATTTTCGGAAATCTTGCCGTAATTTTTTTCATTCTTCTATTTTTAATTAATGTCTTATCTCGAATAATCTAAATTATGTTTACGATGCGTATGAGAAACGGCAGTTGTAGTTGCTGCTTATTCTTTCTGTTCAGTCAAAGTTTATTCATATTACCTTGTACACTTAACAGATATCTCCTTCTTTTTACGATTAAGAATTTAAGTAATTTGTCTTAGAGTTCTTTGTGTCCTTAAAGCGGATGCTTCCAAAATGAATTTCTTAAGGCCACTACCATTTTTTAGGGATAACGACTTCTTCCCCTGCAGGAAAAAATGGATTCCGAAAAACTTTTTAAACTAAGTTTTACTACAGTATTGATAAATATAAGGATGTAAATTCATTATTTATTACTTTTTGTTTTTAATTCAGAATAATCATGTGATTTTTGTTTTAATTTTACACCATTCAATTCAAACAAATTTTTAATTTCGTTTCGTCATAAAAATATTCGTTTGGAATCGAATGAAGGCACATAAACATGCATAGAATCACAAACTCCAGGAGAAGGTGATATGGGTGTCGTTAAAAAGCAGAGCGAATAATAATTGATTCCTTCCCCTCTCGGCTTCGAATTTACAACGAATTTCCATCTTTAACGACGCACGAATTCCCATTTCCTTTCCCCATATAAAAAGAACCTTTCACTCACGCGTTTCTCTTATTCGTCCATCCTTACCGAATCGTTACATATATGCATATCTTTCTCGCAATTCGTCACACCCAATCATCCTCTCATCATTCGCAGGCAATCACTCGAGAGCCCGGGAAGCACTATCTACCTCTCTCTCTCTCTGTGCTCCAACGCCCTTCTTTACTCCAACGATCCCTAGGGCTCTGTTCAATCGAAAGAGACGTGGATGGAAAGGCGTAACGAAGGCGTGGAATTGGTCGAATATTAGAAGGGAGAAAGGAAGCTTTGAGGGCGGAAAGAGGAATGTGGCAGGCCTGAGAGAGAGGATGGTGGAGGAGGAGTTGAGGGAAGCGATTGAGAGAGAGGGAGAGGGTGATTAAGGAAGGTTGGAGGAGTAGCCAGGAGATGAGGAGAGGAGAGAAGGAAGATGGGTTAGGGTGGAAGAGTGGAGGAAAGGCGTGGTTCCATGGGGTTCTGGGTGAGGCCCTGTGCGAGAGTGTGCCTTTCTGAACGAGCGCTTATCTCCGAAATGTTAGTCATTATCTCAAACAGCTCCAACCGCTCCTCTCTATCTCCCTTAGCCGAAGACATTAAAAGTTTCGTAAGTTTCCTCAACGGCGGGTAATGTATTCAAGCAATGAACTTAGAATGCCGCCGTTTATGTCAGATTTTAGGCGAAAAAAACTTTTTTTATTATAATGTAAACTGTTAAGGGCCGCTTTAAATTTAAAAAAAAATGAAAGAACGGTGTTTATCCTTGCATTCGGAGGTTATGGATTTATCGAAAGATGTTTCATAAGATTCATATAAATTATATGTTTAGTTTTTATAAATTAAATCTTATTTATGTTACAAAATCATCTTTCAGGCATTAAAACTATTTTATTATCGGTTTTAATCATTATTATCTCTCAATGTATCAGTGGGTTAATAATGTTAAGAATTTGGCGCTTTAATCTCCTTTAAGAGATTATTTCATCAAAAAACGGGAAATAAGTTTTAATTAACCTGTTATGTTTTTGGTATATTTTATTTTATGGAAAATAAACTAATTCAATTTCGTTTCAACAAAAATGATTAAAAATCATTTTTAGCAAAGTTTTTTTTAAATTCACGATTCTGTGATTAACTCAGACTGAAGGTTTACGCTCCGTTTGAAGAAACTCTAGAGTTAGTTTGGAAATAGGCGTTTATCATAACGTCGCACAAAGAAAGGTTGACATGTATTCCGGAAGAGAGATATTAGTTGAAAAGTTTTTTCCTTGAAACAGTACTTGCAAAATGACTTGGACAAATTTTATTCGAGACATATTCCGGATGACGGGCCTTTGATGGCATAATCAGAAAGGACATTATGAGAGAGACGGACAGAAAAACGACTTTATTTAGGTCGAAATTGAGACTGTGAAGTTCCTTATTACAGAGAGAGGAATGAGAAATTTCACATTTTATTCAGTATAAAGATGGATTATTTATTCGGGTGAAAATAGAATTTAGTTAACAAAACACTGAAATAAGTTGCTTGAAATAAATGGTTATCCAACGTAACTAATTATATCGTTGGCTTCATTGATGTCGTTAATGACAGGAGTATCTCTATGATAATAATAGCTAGTATCATTCCGTCATTGTAAAATTTTAAGAATTGATATATGTGGTCTCAGAAGTGGACAAACTGGATTGGACACTATAAGAGGCGAGGAGCAAAGTCATCTGTTCGATTCCAGGGGATTTTATTTTCCCTGCTTGAATAACATGTGAATTAGTTTGTAATATTTCGTTTGGTTTTAAAAATAGTTATAATCGAGATATGAGTTCCAAACTTGGGATGGTTGTGGCTATAAATTATGAAATTATTTCATCAGTCAAGAAAGCTTGTTTGAGTTCCATTAGAAAAATTCTGATGTGTCCATCACATGAATTTCTCCATACGGAGTAATGAATGTGGTTGCTCTCGAAATCAGCGTCCTCAAGAATAATTATCGGCAATTACACCCACGAATAAATTTTAAACACTGAACAATCTTCACAATGAAAAAGCAATAAATAAATACAATTGTTAGTAGTTGCAATAGATTACAAAAATTTAAATTACCATTGGCAGCGTATGAATCGCTGTCAACAATTGAATCATGGCAATCAAAAACAACGTGTTCATATTTTGGTGAAAGTTAGGAAACAGTGAAATTTCCATGTAGAGTACCTACATGTTGCATCTGTTGAAACCATAAATCATATAAGTCCACGGATAACTACTGCTGTAGAAGGCTAGAAAAATGTTGGTTTTCTGGACTAACGGGGTTTTTGATTTCCATGATTCAATTAGAAATTTTTAAAAAGCAACAGAAACAGCGGTATTAATTAGCGATGTATGTATTTAACATAAATTCAGGTGAAAAGTCGAAATATTTCTTAAATTATAGGTTTTATTAAAAAGTGCTCAATAAAAATTGTAGAAAATAACATTGTTTACAACTTTAATAAAGAAAAATATTTACAAATTTAGTTTTAAAGGGGATTTTTGGGGAAAACGGTAAAACGACGAAAATAACATTTTTTACAACTTTAATAAAGAAAAATATTTACAAATTTAGTTTTAAAGGGGATTTTTGGGGAAAACGGTAAAACGACAAAAATAAACCTCCACTTCCGATGGACCAATTTCAGCCAAAACATTTTCAGATTTTAATTTACCAATTAGTTTTAAATATAATGTTTTGCGCTTATCTGAATATTAGTTTTTGAGTTAGAGCGCCCACAGTGTTTGTATCACACACGTCATCGATAATATAGTCAAAACGTATTCGCGACCTCAAAGCGTGTATTTCCGTAATTATCCTCAATTCCATTTTTTTGACAAATACACACAATACTTTCTCGTACATTAAGTATAGAGAAAGAAAAAACGAGAAATTTTCCAGGCTTTAAAATAAGAAAAATATTGTTTCCATATGTATGTTGGCCAAATGATTGTTATTTCCCGTTATCAATGGATCAACTATAGAACTGTAGTTTCATAGACAACATAAATTTTTATATACGCATTAAAAATCAGTTAGTTAAGAAATCTGTTTATCTATGATTGTATTTGAAATGTATCGACAGCGTTCAGTCCGATCTCAACCGGTATAAAAACAGCACGGATTTTTGTTGTTGGGAGTGTCCTTCAATCCTTTGATGTAAGTGGAAACGAAGATAATTCCATTCAAGAAGTGTGGTATAAACTAACGAGGTATAAGTCATTTTTTATTTTTATCTTAATTAGATATATTTACGTGTACTATATCTCAAAATTAACGTTTTACCATATTCTAATTTATATTATTTCTAACAGAGCGTGTAAAATAATTTACATCAGAAAAGCGTAGTAGATGTAAATTCATAATATGAAGGAAATCAACACTGAAAGTATTATAAAATAAATGTCATTCCAATGAGTAAGAGTCTTTTAATTCCTTACACCATCGTTCATTTCTGACGTGTGTAGAATATGCAATATATGGTAAATTACATAATTGTCACTGTAAGATTAAATCAATATAAAACAATTATGATTAAGACCTCTCAGCGTTTGGGAATAAATGATAGCGTGTTGTAATTAATAGTTTTTCTATCATAATTGCATTCTATAACATGAGCCACCGATGATGTGTAGTAAAATCAAAATTAAGTGATAATGTTTGAAACTATATTTCTGCATTGTAGGTGAGGTTATATAGGAAAATTTCGGAGCCGGCTCCTGTGGCTTAGCAACGTACGAGGGAAAATATAATAATAATAATATAACTTCCACTTGGGAAAAGAATGAAAGTGAAGAGATAGATATGGAGAAAACGGTGGATTTTGGAGCTGTTTGGAAACGAAGGAACTAGTTAACAAAGGACCGCTTTTGATCCTCAGACTACGTCTTGGAAGATCTAAATTTTCAAATATTAGTTATTCAAATTTGGTCAAACTGAAGTCCCTTGCCGAAAGGGTAAATGCCTTCAATGCCTCGAATCTCGGCAAAAATATGCACGCTTTGATTCCTATGAATTGGAAGTTTTGACGTTTCATTTCAGATAGACTTCAAAAGATTAAAAATTTATGCGTTGAATAACACCAGCAAACAAAACCGATCAAAAGAACCTGCCGGAAAACTAATTTCCATCTGAAAGACTTTAAGTTTTACTCTAGAAAACATCCTTTTTACAAAATTAGAAAAACTCCGTTTAACGGCATAGGATTAATAAAAATCCCATAAGACGCCGAATGCTGTGTGTATGGTGAAAATACTGTACCTCACCGCCAAATATGGCTAAGAGGCTTATATAATATTCCACAGAGAGAAAGACGGAAAATACATTATTCTAGAAAATCACACCAACTGTGACAGTATTACCATAATATTTTTTCCATATTTACTGATATATGCTTTTTATTTTTTTCCATCTAGGTAAGTTCCCATTGAAACTACTTTCGTGGGATATTGAGTGCTCGGCGATGGTGTTCGTTCGTGGTTCCTTGGCGGAGTTCCGGCTGCGACTGTCGCACCGGTGAGTCCGTTCTCAAAATGCATTTGCCATTGTGCATACATGCACCTAAGTGCACGCATCCGAGTGGATTTTTCGCATTTTGTACACAGGAAAATGTCTGGGATGCAGTAGGCGCGAATGGCGCAGTAAGGAACAAATGAGCGTCGGTGCGCAACACGAGATAAAGCACGCGTCCCGTGTTATGGAATTAAGGGATTCGTTAGTGAGTGGCCTAAATGGCCGAACTGATCTTTATTTGCGATCTGGAGGTCTGAAAAATTATTCGATGCCGTAGATGGCCTCGTAAAACTATACTAACAATAAGTATATCCATTTCTACATTAGGGATAGTCGCATCGTAGATAGCCTATCATCGTTCTCAACTCATCCTTTTCCATGACTAGATCGAAGATTCATACAAGCTATGCATGCGGATACATTGCTTTTTCGTTAGATCAACCGATATGTGTATACACATTCGTTGATATGCGTTCATTAACTTATTCCTAAGCAAATGCAAGGAGCTTTCAACAGGACTCAATGCTGAATTTTCCTGTACTCATCGTATCACGAAAGTACTTCACAGCGCATGCAGTGTGAAACGCTTGGTATCCTCTTTAAGATCTCCTAGTGTTAGAAACTTTAGCACTCAGCGCGAAAGTACGACCTTGTAAAGCTCTCGCACATCACTTGTACGGCGAATAATTTCGGACCTAATCCTTTCATGAACGTGTGAATTTATTCTCATCTCTTGCGATGGCTTTTTACGCTGTAATACTTTTCATTACAATGTTTTCCACACTTATGCTACAAGTTTTTTCTCTCGATTCTCATCGAAATCAGTTTATAGAAGTTTTTCTCAACCCATCCGAAGCGGACACTTACTTAATTCGTCTTAAAAAGCAGTTTACTAGTTCCCCCTTCCCATCCATCTAAACGCGCTCAGCATAACGCCCTCCTTACAACCCAAAGGTTCTTCTTGTCTCCAAATGCCCTCTTTCACGTTCCTTTCTTTCTTTTCATTATATCCCTCTCTTTTTACTCTGTTTCTCATCCACTCATCCCTTCTCTACCCTTTTTCTCTCTTTTCTTTTCTCCATCACACTCTCATTTCCTGTTCTCTGGCTTAACACCATTTAACGCTCTTCCATTCATCCCTTTCCTCTGCTTCCCTCTCTCTCTCTCTCTCTTATCTTCCTCCTAACTCTTTACTAGCACTCCAATTTTATTCACTCTTTCCCATACACCCAGTTTCCCATCTTTATTCATTCACGCACCCGTCGGAAAATGGAGAATCCCTAAAAAAAACGCATGATTGCGAATTTGGGTGCGAAGGGGAGGGTGCGAAAGGGAAGGAGGTAAGCGTCGAAGATTAATGAGAGGCTTTTAATGGAAATGGCAATTGGGGAGATGGCGTGTAATAGAGGCGCAAAAACAAATCTCTTTAGAGGGAGAATGGTTATCCAAATCTAACAGGGGCAAGGAGGAGCAAAAAGAGAGACGCAACTTGGTCTCCTCTTCCACTCTCTCTCTCTTCCTCTTCACATCATCTCTCACCATATTCTCTCTCTTTAGCCTTCGCCGTCTCACAAAACAGGAAGTGAGCTTCGGATCTTAATCTGCTAGATCGTTATATAGTAAGTGTGATCGCTTGGTCACAGAGTTTGAAACTGAAATCAATTGAATTATACTTCTAATACTTTAGCGAAGAAATCAATTGATGGGAGATGATTATCAAACATATCGAAATAAGGTAACTCACTAAAAGATCGTTAGAAATATCGAAAATTCAAATTCTCGATATCGGCTACCAGTTAGCAAAGGCTGCTCGATTTATCCGATGTACTTGATATCATAATAGTGATCCGGGAAAAAACTTCGCTAATAATTATAATTGAGCGTATTGTCGTGATTTAAGCATCGCTAAAATTTCTTCTCCGTTATGTAATAAAATAATCACGAAACGACCTGTAAAATGGAAACTCGGGTATTATTGACGAAATATTTACCGATGGCCATATAGGTATACATTTCTAAATTCTAATGAAGAAAGTTTTGTTATAGATTTTAAGGATAAAGAATATTTTTATTTAGTTAAAAAAAACAAAACCATTCCTAATCAGACGCAGTTTTTAGATCCTTTTACTGTAATAAATTTTGTTGCAAATTGAATATGAACTGTAATAATGTCTTCTCACATTTAATACTAGATTTGAAGAAAAAATGGGTATTTAAACTAAAATTTGAAGAATTTCATCTTTTCAGTCAGCGATTACCATAAAAGACTATCGCAGTTATGAAAAAAGAGTAACTCAGTGAAGATTGATTATAAAAACGTAAGAACAGCATAAATTACTGTAAAATTCCACGCTACAAACTTTTAGCAATTAAAGCTAGATTCCGTTATTATGATATACTAGCATAAGTGCCCGTTGAATTTCAACGGGTTTAATGAATCTAAATTTTCGTCAATGCAACGTGTAAAAATCGCAAGAATAAAATTGTGCACTGTTTTAACCATCGAATATTTCTATATTATAAGTCTGTTTTAATTAATCTCACAGAAATTCCTTGTGAATAAAATAGTACATTTCTTTCTACTTAAATACCAATTGTTATTAGTTTTAAATTGATTATAGCATTAGGATTTCAATTTCATTAAATAAGCAGAATTCCGGTTCCAAAAAATTGGTTCAATCTTCAATTGTCTCTGACAATACTTTGAATAGATTTTGGAATATAATGTACCTCAATATCGTTTATCGTCTGCTCAGCACTCTTGCCTTCTCATTTTCCGAAACAACAACTTTCACCAGTTTTAAATGGATTTCAAACTTGGAAGAGAACTTGATTCAATTCAGTTAAAATAACCACATAACAAACTTCTTATTCCAAATAAAATCCTTTTATAATATGCAATGTTAACCTAGAATTCATTCATTCTGAAAAGTGAATAAAAGTACCATGTACATATATTTCTTTCAACTAAAATATCCACTCTTAACAGATTTTAATGGATTAATGCATTAGCATTACAATTTCATGAAATAAGCAGAATTCCGGTAAAAAAATGTGTTCAATCTTCAATTACCTACCTCTGATAATACCTTAAATAGATTTTGGAATAAAATAACCTTAATATCGTTGAGCGTCCGCTCACCACTCTGGACTTCTCTGTTTCCGAAACAACAACTTTCAATAGTTTTAAATTGATTTTTGCTTTAAATTGGTACTTTCCTGTTAACGGGAATAACTAAAATAATAAACACGTATTGTTGTGATATGTTGTGATATTTTGTTTGTTAACAATGCCTAACAAATCTCGTTAAGATATTTACGTTGATCCCTTAATGATGAATTTGTGGAGCTTGCCGAGGAGTGAAGAAGAAGCTGTATCTTTGCTTCAAGACCATGGTATTTTATCTAAAGGGCGAATGTGCAAGAAGGATCATATTATGAAACTTTACTTCTGCGACAGAATATTTTGGAAATGCAACGCGAAAGCCTGTCAGCAGAAGAATTCATGTGGCGAAAACATAACAAAGAAATCGACATATTTCCAGCTATTTTAAATGCCATAAAGACATATTGGTCCCCCAGTAACATAAATTTAGATTGTATTAGTAATTATGTTGCTTTTATTAATAAATAAGTTTCAAAAAGTGTGATTTTTAAGTAATTCCCTCGTTGTTACGCATTGTTAACAAACAAGTACGTCATAACATATCACAACAATACGTGTTTATTTTTTGAGGTATTCCCGTTAACAGGAAAGTACCTACCCAAAATACTTGAGTCAATTCAGTACAACTTCCACTTTACGTACTGTAAATTCCAAAGTAACTCCTTTTATAATAGACAATGCTAGCCTAAAATTAATTAATTCTGTAAAGTGAATAAATAAAGTTCTTTCTTTAAACTATAATAGCCACTGTTATTAGATTTAAATGGATTATAAGCCTTAGAACATACTCTGTAATAAATAAGCACCAAAATTCCTTTTATAAAAACAAATCAATTCATTAAAAGATCCACTGTTGTTTCTTCGAAAATTGCCTGTTAACAGTTTTAAATGTCCTTTTAATTTTAATTGAATTTTAATTTATATTCGTTTCCAAACTTCGGCCATTGTTACGAAATTAATTCGAGGAATAACAATATAAATTCGTAAGCACGTGTGGTTTACAAAGAATTTAATTTAAGAATGCTTTGTATTTCCAATTTTTCTAAAATGACACTTTTGATACTTAAATTTTTTATATTTACGTTAATATACTTATTTTCCACAAAACACGCCAGTCTCTCCCCTTCCTTCCTCTCTCTCGTATTGAAGCTAACAATGATAATGGTCGACATAGCAACATCACGTTAAAATGGCGAGATTTCCACAAAATATGCAAATTAAACGTTTAACATGGAATATTTAGAACTGTGGGCGAAATAAGACGATCGAAATAAGAAACTTTATGACTTTTTCTTCAAAATGGTTCAAATCCGAAGGTCATCTGTTAATTTCTTCTAATTTTAATTTCCAAATGAATAAAAGCCTGCACGTCGAAAAATCGCGTTTTACATGTTAAGTAATGGGAAAAGGAAATGCCTCTCTTGAAGACGAACGAAGGAATTTTTTCGCGATTTAATTTCGTCATTCTCTGAAGAAGTATTAATTAAGCATCCATACTAAATTTCGAGTTTCTACCATTATTATTTCTCGAGTTATTAGCGTTTTCATAGCGTGACCAACCAAGCAACCAACCAACGGATGACGGCTATTATTATATAAAATTGTAGGGCTCTCCAAGCTATAACCATATGTGGCCCGCGACTCTATTTAATATGGCCCTCGAGCCTGTAATAAGCCTTTAACATTTTTTACTATATAGAACAATCAAGCAGTATTGGAAAACGTTGCGCGAAACCTAATGAAATAAATAAATGTTTTTGGAAGAACGTGACTAAAAATGTAAACGAAATTTTCAAAATAATTGTAACGAAAAGCGTAAAGAAAACGAAAAGAAGCGTTATTTCGTTATGTATTTCATATTATCTCAATATATCAATTTATGTTTGTTTATTATTACCTGTTTTTATTTCTAAGTAATTTTCATTCCCGGAATAATACTGAACATTTTCTACTTTATAAAATTGTTGTGATCCATTTATGTCTGATTTCGATTCATATTCGATGAAGAAAAACAATTTACCAAATTCACTAAACCACTTTTTAATTCAAAAATAGCATACATTTGTTTGTTGTGTGCCTATATTTAAAATAATTTTTTCATGTTGATCCTCTGGCCGGCAAGCAAAATTTATTGACCAAGTGGCCCACTTGTAACAAAGTTTGGAGATTCCTGTGCTATTGCATCTTCATTTGCGTATTGTTGTGTCTTTCAAATTAGTTAATTAGCTAGTGATTATCGATAAGGACTGGTCCCTATACTTCTTTTATATATTGGTTTCAAATACCCGCTAAAATTATAATTGCTTCAAATGTTCCCTAAAGTTACAATCTTCGTCACGTCTATCCGTGTATCCACAAAGGAGTTTTAGCGCCTCTCTGACTGAATGAGTTTTTATGAATGTCCTTGATAAAAGTTATCGATTCAGTTCAGTTTGGATACGCATCGGACTATTTGTTGATTAATTAACGCGAAATAAAAACAGTGGGTTTAAAAGTACATTTTTATTGAAAGCATTTACGATCAAAAATACCACGCATATTGTTACTGAATTTAAAGGTTCAAAATAATACGCCTTGTCATAGCTCCTGTTCGTTAATTCCCCCATTGCGGATTGGGGAACTTAGTCATACTAAAAATAATTTAGTAGAATTACTAGTTTTATTAAAACAACATTTTTTGTCTGCATAAAGGTTTCATTCCCAGGCATATGATAAAAACTTCCATTGAATTATCTAACAAATTAAGTTTCAACGCTGGATTAGTTTATTTTGGCATCGTCATAACCTTTTCTTCAAAATTTTCCATCTAAGTTTTTAACATGTTATACGCAAATGTTATAACACATTTAATTGATCTTAACATCTAATAAACATCACTTATAATCTGAGCATGACAACTCATTCTTGGAAACATAGACAGCCATTCTCTGCCTATTCGATTTATTGCTGTTTTCTATTTTGTTTCATCTTAATACAGGATCGATCACAAATCATATTACTACAATTTTTGTCACTTTAGTAATGTTACTCTTAAATTTATTTTTATGCGGACATTTTAGATCTTTATATTCATTTCACTTTATTTTTACCGACAGGCTCTTATACACTTGTAATAGAAGAACATAAAGACAAATATGACCTTTCATAACAAATTACCTAGAATTGTAAAAAAAATAGGTTTAATCAAAATTCAGAAGTTTTTAACATTTTGATAAATGTCGCTAAAGATTTAAATAGGATAAAAAATTCCAGCGTAAAATTCCTCTCTTGCACGGAAGCGCACTGTTAATCCAATACGATTTCCTGTCAAAGGTTAAATTGAGAGGATTTTGTGTTGAAAGAGTTTGATCAAAGTTCAGCTCTTTTAATGCAATTATCAGAAAGGCACTATAATGTCACCCATTAGGAACACTCACGGATCCGGAAAAATACGCATTACGAAATTGATGAAATGATCAGACTTATCGGCTTTTGTTCGGTCTATTGTAACGAAAATCGCTTTGTTTTATTATATCTCGTCTCATTCAATCCCTTTATTTTCAGTCAGCTCGAGTGCGTACAACAAGTGCTATTCGCCATGGAAAGATAAGCGGGTTGAATATTTAAAATGGAGAGGAAGCGGAATCTCATTTCTTTATGCCGAACTTCAAGAGTTTTTGAATCTCTATGAAATTGAGTCACGTAGAAAGTGGGGAAACGAAAGGTTTACTTTAGTCTGAAATCTCGCCCTTTTTCATTCCGGCTTCTGAATACGGTATCTCCTTTCTGTTCCATCTCTGTCCACCTCCCTTTCTCTCTCTCTCTCTCTCACTCCCTCCTCTGCCACTATCTTTCCCTCCTCGTAACCCTGCTCTCGTATTTTTAGGGAAGGCCAAGGCAATCAGATGTTATTAAGAGAAAACGAAAAAGTCGAGCGCAAAGGGGAAAAGGAAATCAAGAGGTTCGAAAGGAATTGTCTTTGTGTTCCTGTGGTGGAAAGGCGCTTTCCATATTTTTCTCTCCGGAGATTAGACTCATACAAATGAGTTAAGCACTATATTATAAAAATTATTGTCATTTTAATATGATAAAGAGTTATTTAATTCCATCGTTTTGCATTGTTTTGATGAGCCTTTTTTTACATAAAGTGCAAAAATAATTTAAAGTAACTTAATTGAATTTGTTTTACTAGATTTAGAAAGAAGCACGCTTTGTTTTATATGAATTATATTTAATGACTACATTTCTTTTAGTAGAGTTCTTATTTCTAACATGGATCTATCATATATTGGTAATTTGTTGACATAGTCTTCATCTACATGAACAATAATTAACATGTATTGTCAACTTTTGTGATGGTCAACTTATGGAGACCATCATTATTTTCAACTCTAACGACAAACCGGTGGCTAATGATAAAAATTGATTTTTTTTCTCAGAACTACATAGAAGTTTCGTTAGTAATAAAATAAAAATCTTTTATTGGTTTAACCTACCTTGTTTTGGCAAATTTTTCTTCTATTCGAAATGTAAAACAATTTGTTGTGGCCAACACGACTTTCTCCATATTTGGGGTTTAGATATTTAAATTATTATGAATAGCATTATGAGGCAAAATTATCATTTCGTATGGTAAAAGAATACAGTCGTCCTTATTGCCGTTAATTATATTTTGAACGTTTACAGAATTCACTGCTACATGGTGGTGGCGCTCTATACTGGAAATTTACGAATAAGTTAAATATCTCCGAAATGGATGGTTCTACGAAAATTTGCTTCAAACAAAACTTGGAAGAAATATTATTCTCTACAACTTTGATCCTCACGAAGATGACCAATTACGACGTTTTTAATGAGATATTTGACGGGAACCGAAAAAACCGATTATTTATAAATAATTCCTAAACAATAACTGCTATGGAGAATTGTTTCAAATGAAAGTTGTTGGAAATTACATTATCTATAATCTTTGTATAGAATTGCATATACAATAATGATGGTTTAACGAAGAAATATCGCAAAAACCGAATCGGGTTTCGAATAAACCTCGACTTCCGGTTAACCGTTATTGTCCAAAACTAATCAGTTCTTTGTGCCCATACCAAAGTGTTATATTTGAAATTTGGTAACGATATGGCAAGTACTTTTTGAGTTAGTTAGCCCACAGTCACATAAACCCGCATCCACACACAAACGCACACACAGACATCATTCCGAAAATAGTCTAAACGTGTTCTAGGGACCTTAAAACGTGTACTTTGAAATCTCGAAGTCGATTTTTTTCGTCATCACAATACTTTCCCATTACTACGTATGGAGAAAGTAATGATTTTCATAGACGGCACTCACTGTAGCATTTTTAACCAAAACATCGCACACATAATCGCGCTGTAATTATCATATTAAATCTGGGAAGTTTTTTAAAGGAAAAAATCACATTTTAACGTTAAATTCCTACAAGCACCCCTTTGATTAAACGGTTTTTAAATTAATGGCAAGAGACTTAAGAGTTGGAGGAGCGAGAAAAAAATAAAAATGAAGAGAGGGTGTTCGGGGAGAGAAGGGATGCGAGAAAGCGAACTAATGGAACAGAGAGAAAGGGAGACGCGATGGATTAATTTTCCCTCGACCCCTTAGATGCAGGCAGTCCGGACAAGGCACATGCGTTGCGTGTGCGAGGTTGACGGCGCGCATGGCGGGCTTTATTGCTAAGGGCGAGGCAAGAAGGAAAATCTATAAGGAGCGCAATGTATAAGGGAAAAGTAGAGATAATCGGAAGTAACGAGAGGCGAATGATGTTAACTTAACGAGCGACACTAGTCGTATGAGCGGAAGGTGTTTTAACGAGAACACCAAGGTCGATGACGGAAGTGGAAATCGATGTGAAGGAAGAGATATGAAGAACAAGAGCGAGATGATAGCATTAGTTAAGCGAAGATTGGTAAAAACAAAAAGATTTCTATTGGAGCGATGTTGGAAGAAGAGGGCATGATGATAAACGTTTGATAGGGACCTGTTAGTTGCTAGTCGTAAGAACAAGTACTTCAAGACCGATAGAATATAATTTAATGTGATTATTGAGTACGAGAAGTTAATATTCCTATAGAATAAAGAAAATGTTAAATATCTCTTGTTGTTATATATCAAATTTTTAAGCCATGCCGTGCTAACTGCTGCAGTTTTGGTAAAATAACCATTGCGTAACAAAGAAAAAGTATTATAATACGGTAAGACGTGAAATAGTATATATTTATGCGTGTATGTTTATATATATGTATATACATACACGTACATGTATTCACACATCTTGGAAAGCAATATATGTTGACATATTTCCTAAATATTTTTCAACGTTCACATCTGAATGTAGAATGTAGAAAAAAATCTGGTCGTAAAGAATGGAGTATATTTAGGAAATCCTTGCTCATAAATTACGGCTTTTTACGCTACGTTATTACGTGCATTTTTCTTTTGTACGCGACAGCATTGTGTTGCCGTGTGAAATAAAACAGGCGCTTTTCGAGAGAATTAAAGTAACAAAAAACTTGCGAGCGGCGAGTAACGACATGCACCACCAAGCCTTATTGTTGACGGACATAATGCCCAAGTATTTTTTTGTCATCATACAATAAAGGTTGAGGTCAACGGGGTCTTCCATCATGAAAACTCTATCGGTCGTAGGGTAGCTCCTAAAGGGCGCATGCGTCCTTGGGATATGGTTAAGGGAGTGGCCCCATGGAAGGAATCGGAGCGAGGAAGAAGAGAAGGGGAACCGAGTAGTGCCGGTACGGGGCCCTTCCTCCTTCCTCTCTCTTCCATTGTGGAGGGCGAAGGAGGCGTGTCGGAGGGAGAGAGAGAGAGTGAGGCTGGCGAGTGAGCCCCCTGGAGTTATCTGAACCGGAAACTCTCCCCGCCAGCCTTCGCAGCGTGGCCTAAGTGCTCCTCTGAGGCAGCCTCTTTATTGAGTCAACTGGACGGGATGGAAGGAGAGAGGCCGAAGGGGAGGAAGAATGGAGAGGGAGCGAGGAAGAGGCTTAAGGGGGGAGAGAGAGAGAGGTTGGAAGATGGGGGATCTGAGGAGGCGATGAGAGCGGATTCTTGGTGCGTTGTTTGAGACGGTGGAGGAGGAGGAAGAAAAGTAGAAAGATCGCGGAAGGAGAGAGAGAACGGAAGAGGGCGTACTCTTGCTTAGCAACCGATGCGCGCGGGAGTCAGGGAGTCGTAAAAACTTAAAACCTCCGAAAAACATCGGACTCTATTTTTTTTGTTTGGGTTCTTTCCTAAATGTTCATCGGTGTTGTTCGTTGTGGGTTTCTTTGAGAGAACGCACACTTGAATGGCTTCCGCGCAGCGGCTCTTAATTTTTATTATTTGCGCACTTTTATTTCAGTTTTGACGAAGATCTTGAGTTTCTTTTAATCTTACTTGTTTTTTTTAATTTCGGGATTAAATTTGACTCGGCTTTTATAAAAATGGAAGATATTATCTATTTTTAAAAAATGTTTACGCCTGTATCGCTAAAACGCTAAGTACAAAGTAGAAAGTTACTTTCGTCAATATCGTCACCCCAAAGATGAATTTCACGGAATAGTTTTGCATTTGCGTTGAAATATTCCTATGCATGATAAAAGTTTTTTCGTACGTGCGATTTCGTTTGTGCGATTCAGGAATACTTCTTCAATTTTTAACCGGCTGCCATATCCCGGACGGGGCACTTGACCACGCTCACATTTTCAGGGTGCACGTAAGGCAGCCCTTAATGCTTTCTTTCACCTCCTCCCCTCTCCACGGCTGCAGCGAGGTGACAGGAGAAAGGGCAACACGGAAAATCGATCATCCGGACTTGCTACTCCTTAAGTGACGTCGTAGCTTTCTCTTTAATTATCTATCGGAAAACTTTTTGCGTAATAAGAAAGAAGAACGTATTCTTAGGTTGTACATACGACGATTCCTCTTGTACATCTTGATAGGAATTGCCTATGAATGCGCGAGTAAGTTCATTCGAAGAAATGGGAGCAAACAAAAATGCGTAGTGTATAATATTAACAATAGAGTGGTGCGTTTTAAAACATCGTGGAGCTGCCACGGGGAGTGTGTAAGAAGCGATGTGGTTATTGATCGCGAGACGTCAATGCAACTTCATCTGCATCACGTTCCATTCTCACACACTGCACGCACACACACACAATTTTTGTCCCTCATCAAAGCCAGAAGAAATCTCGAAATTTAGAGAGCGTTCATGTCGATGAGAAATAGCGAAGAGCTTTTCTGCCGTTTGTATATTTAATCTTATAGATTTTAGAGGGGTGTCTTTAGAATTTTTTCACTCTAAGATATAAGGGTGTGCATTTGTCGCAATAAATATATAAAATGATTTTCGAATCTGTTGAAAATCGGCGTTTTTATTGCTTTGTGCAATATAAATTCCAACGCATAAAAAAATAATTGGACGTTAATCTAAAATTTGCAATCGTCTTAAATCTGTTATATTGGGGATAGAGGCGGACACTTTACAATGGTCACTCAAGTACATAATTAAATACTGCTGAGTTAATCGATATCTGCTCTAAAGACTCGGGCGACTTCGATTATTCTCGTCACGTATCTATGAATTCTACAAGTCACAGCAGCTTATCTCATAAGGGATAATGTGCTTGAGGTCACTCTGCCGCCTCTCCTCCTCGCATCTAGAAGCCTCCTTCCCCTTTATCGCGTCGATAAGTCGGCCTCCTTACCCATCTCCTGCCTCCCTCCCGCCCCCACTTTCTCCCCTCCCCTCTCTCCTCCTTCGCCGCCCGCATCCGTTCCTGCAGCCCTTAGAGAGCCGCAACCACCAAATGGAAAACTCTTCAGCCGACTTCTTCTTTTGGGGGTGTGCCCAAATAGGAGGCGTGGACCGACCGGATCGGAACAGTCCTTGGTAGTTTCCACTTGGTTCTTTTCGCGCTTTTTATCTTTCCCCTTCACATCTCTTCGCATCATTTTTCTCTTTCCTTTCTCTTTTAGCAACACCTCCGATCCTCTCTATTTTTTGCACCTAATACGAATCTTCAGTAGTGATGATGAGAAAAGATGACGTCACGAGATTAGAGGCGTTTGAGATGGCTTACATTAAAGAAAGTCAGTTGGACAGAGAGGAAAACGAATGAGAATGTTTAGAATATAGCAGTGGAAGAGAGGAACTTAATTAGAGTAATAAGGGATAGACAGAAGAAATGGGTGGGTCAAAATCTGAAAGAACACTGTTTGCTGAAATATGTCATAGAAGGAAGAATGTTAGGAAAGAGACAAAGAGGTAGGAAGATGATATGTATGTATATTAGATTCAGTAAAAGAAGGAAAGGGATATGAGAATTTTAAGAGAAAAGCTTTGGATAGGAATTGTTAGTGTGAGCCTAAAACTTTGTATTTTAATACGGATCTTTTAGCGTGTACTTATTTATCGTAATGTTATTATTAGAAGGCGCGATTTTTGTTTCGAATTGAGACCTTTTTTCAGAGGATTAATCCTGGCAGTTTTCTGCTATGGCAAGGTTTACTAAGGCTTCGTTTTTCTTCGAGGAAAAGTTCTTTTTCCCATTACTTTTGTGTACAGCTAACGGCAGTGTTATCACATTTGTGGCGCACTCTCCTCGTTTTAAAACTGGAGGAACTTTTCTCATAATACCTTCGATTTTGCGGCAGTTAGGCTTACGCCAACAATTCATTTATGGGGCTGAATGTCATGCGATTCTTATTGGAGAAAGGGTTATGAAAAGTTTCATTTGAAATGTTTGAGTCAATACTTAAGCATATTGTTTCCTTTGAAGGATTAACGAACAAAAGTTCGGTGTATATGTATATGTGCATGTAAATGTATATGTATATGCATCATATATGTATGTATATGCATCATATAGATATATATATATATCATATATATATATATATATATATATATATATATATATATATATATATATATATATCATATAAATAAAATAGAATGTGTGTGTTAACGCTGTAACCCCAAAACCAATAAACCTAGAAAGCTGAATCTTGGCATGTGTACTTAGGGAAACCTGAGTGTGTGCACCTCGGGCTAATTTTTTAATTTTTGGCTTGGAAGGGGAGGATGGGTCAAAAAAATTAAATAAACGGTCATAAAAACTAAAGAACTGAAATTTCGCATCGGGAACGAGTGCAGCATATTTTTCATTTGCATTATAAAATTACTTAGAATCATCGTACGAAATTGGGACTTGGACGAAAGAACGCTTAAAAGAATAAAAATTCATTTTCTTGCTTTCGTTTTTTAATATCTCTCCGTAAATTAGTTTTGAAGCTCAATACGTATAAAATTTATAGATTTTTCAAAAATTAATTACTGTAAACATAATAAAAATAAATTATATATATTTTCGTGTTTTTTAATTGGGTCATTTTTACACTGTTCTGAACCCCGGGCAACGCCGGGTAAACTATCGCTAGTATAACATAAAATAGTATTTTCTGACTATTTTTATCCTTTCTTATTCATGGGTTTGAAAAATACATTTACATGTTACGCTTACTTTTACGCCGTTTTAGAAATCTGGAAGTGTAATAGTAGGTTGACATTTGTGGGAAATTTTCAGGAGTTAATACATATCATCATTGTCGCCATTCTTCTCAAAATTTACTCTCCTTTTCTTTCCATCTCTCTCTCTCTCTCTCCTTCTCTCCCTACTTGCCTCTCTCTCTCTATATCTATTCGATTTCCTCTCCCGTGCACCATCCTTCTCTCCTTTCTCCTGTTTTTTCAATCACTTCTTAAGAAAGAGGACTCTCTCACCTAAACAATGGACCCCACAGTCACGTTCCCGAATCTGCTTGCGCCAAATATTTTTTCTTCGCTCTCTTACACCCTTACTCCCTTTCTACCTCTCCCCTTTTTCCGTGTTCCTTGTTTTGGCTTCATTCCAAACTCTCGTACTAGCCAATTCTCTGGGAAGTGAAGTCATCGGATCCACCGGAGGAGAATATAGGAAGGAGTTGGAGGGAAATGGGGGGTTGAGGATGGGGATAAGGGGCGACAGGGAGGAGAAGGTGGGAAAATTGAAGCTGTGGTCGCTGACTTTGGCGAAGGAGCATCAAAAAGCTAAGGACAATTGTGTTTATATCTAAAGGAAACTGTCAATCGAATCAATAAAATAATATTTAAAATTTGCGAATGAAAAATAACATAATATGGAAGTAGGTTAGTGCAGGATTTAAGATACAAGATGAAAATCAGTAGTATATTTGTTGCTAAAATATCTGTGATGGCAGTAATTGAATGAATATCTGGGTTAAAACTATAAACAATGCATTCGTGTTTATGTGGTTCTGATTCCTACAGGCCTTTGTCTTTCTCCTGCCGAACAAATGTATCGTCCATTTTCGTCTCTTTTTTCGAACTCGTTAAAACTCCTGTGATATGCAAAGTTAGTTCTCTTAAAATTTATTCCTAGTCTTTTGAAACTAAATTATTTTGTCGTTTTTTAAAACATTTCCGAATTTCTGTATTAATATCTTTTGCTGAGGATCCATTAATCTGATAGTGTTATTTCTGCTAGACATTTGTGACACCCGTTCTCTAAAATATGGTTCTCATTTAGAAAAAAGATTACCTTAAGCACAGAGCTTTTCTCTACGATAGATTGAATTTTAGAGTCTGAATCAAAAATATAAAAAAACTATTCGTGTTAAAGCTATTAGGGAAATTTCGTATCAATAACTCTGATTTTTTCAATCCAATTTGCAATGTATAATATCCGGGAGAAGCAAATGAGTTTCGAAGTGAATTTAGAATGTTTCGAAATACTCGGATTTTATTAATGGAAATTAAATTTTCTTTTGGAGGAAAATAAGTATAACATTTTAATTGTTCCAGTTTAGTACATTAAAATTCAAGAAAATGTCTTTCCATAGCCCTATGGCTTCTAATGTGAAGTGACACGACACCCCAAGCTGACATGGGTGTCATTAACGGGTGACGTGAATATTTCACACAATATATATATATATATATATATATATATATATATATATATATATATATATATAAAATAATAAATATTACCAAAAGAACACGTGCGTTTCTTTAAATACGCCAATGTTTGTCTGTTAACAGCTAGGAAAGTTCGATTTATCTTTAAAGGCGGCTTGAAGAAAATGGAACTGAAACCGGAGTTACGAAGGCAGAAAAAACGATCGAGAACCACTGCCAAAGCGTATTTTCATTTATTAATGATAGATTTTCATTTACTTTCAGACGGAATTCCTATAATTCATCTTATTAAAAATTGAATAAACACTTATTTTCAAGTTCTGAACTAGCAGTTTGTATTATTAATAAATGGTATGCGAGATACTCCATCCAAAGTTTAATAAGCGAGTTCGATTTACGGGTCTCAACATTAGTCAAATATATCTCATAAAGGGGCTTATTTATACTTGAAATACTAATAAACGCAGTGTATAATTTTATGAAAATGGAGGTTACCTTTATACATTAATACATCAATAACTAATATTATTTACAAATTACGCTACAAATTAAAATGGTTCATGCGGAAGTCATTAACGATATTCTCAAAACAGTCTATTACAATTCAAAATGTAAATTATGAGCCTTTGATCAAATAAAATTAATGAATAGAGTACCCCCTTTTTAAATATTTTTTTTTCGTTATAAGTAGGGTTTTCCATTCATAATTGCTTATTACAATATTCCTAAAGAGTGTTTTCATAATTAAATAGTGAGATTAGGCGTTTTCGTAAATTGTATTTATTTATTTTACACTTTGGAGTTACATATCCACTTCTTCCACTTAATCGTATGCAATTTACTGACGAGCATTTACAAGAAATTAAGCGTAAGAGAACTATTACATCATTGAAATGGTGTGGAAAGAAAATAACTTTGTGACAACAAAAGTTAGAATTTTAATAACAAATGCTATATATATAAATTGTTTTATTCAATTAATATAATAATTTTGAGTGGAAAGCCATATGAAATGCCGTAAAGTGTTAGCGAGAAAAATAGTTCTTAGAATTCATATAAGTATAGAATTATAACTTTCACTATGTTTTACTTTTTTAGTTTTAGTGTATTCGGAATCCTAATGGCTGATTCTACTCCATTTAAGCCTATTCCTTAATTTAGATAAGAGATAATCTCTCTGCGGGCCCCTAGGGCACATTTTGCACACCGAATGCAACCTGCGGCCAGTCGATTGGACTGCACCGTTCTGTAGCGGTAAAAATTTGTTGTTTTATCTCAGCTTGATATATGCTTTCCTTTGAGGGTCGGAACATTTTTGTTTCGTTTCTATGTTCCTTGATAAACATAAAGCGGCATAAGAAGTAATCCGTGAATATCCATCTTTAACTGACCTACAAACTTTCTGCTCTATTTTATGACCTAGAATTTAAAGGAACGATGTTTATTTTTATGTATTCTATCTATGCACTCCAATTAATCATGGAAACGTTTTAAAAATACCGTAAAAAAGAAACAGCCGATAGCATAATAGTAACTAGCTGGAGCGACGACACTTCACAACCATTTGGGAAGTTCCTGATAAAGCTGTAAAATGGATATTGGAGAAAACAGCATCATTGTTTGCTTTAGCAGAATTTCTGAACATTTCTTGCTTTAAAATTAACGATATTGCTGTTCAGGAACGACTGTGTTAACTCAGTGCATCTCGTGTATCGTCCTTTCAGATATATTTTAAAACAAAGAGTTCTTCAACTAGATAAGAATTTTATTAAGCCTAAAGGCTGGGTGTTGGGTATGACAGTCCTGGAGGTATACTTACCTCTTACGAAAATAGTTACATTATAGTTTATTAGGACGAATTAAATTATGCAATTATTATTTCTAAACAAAATAACAGTAACGGCATAGATGCGTATTTTATAGAAAAAAATTAGCATCGCTTTAGCCTGAATGAAAATCAATATATACTGCGTACCTGGAAATGGCGAGTGTCGTAAAATTTGTTGCTCTATATATCAATTATAAAATTCTAAATAAAAATACGAAATTAATAATTAAATATAGTCGCAAACCAACCATTGTTTTGGTCATGGAGGGATACGAAATATATCTGCTGATTCTAATTCGATCCATTGATTGTATACGAGATGAAAGAAAGTTAGTTAAACTTGTTTAATTATTCTCTCTGTATTTGCTGTTTGTTATTCTGCCTTGTGCTATAAATTCACAATGTTGATTTAATAAAATATATAAGTAACTTCTGTAGCCATAAGTAGCTAATTAAAATGTAACCAGAAGTGGTATCGACATTATAGATTCGATTATTATTATTAATATTATTCATATTTATGATGAAGTAATTCTGATTATATATATTTAAGTCATAGCGAATTATATAGATATCTAAAATGTGAAAATAGTGATGTTATCATTCTATATCAACTCTTCTTACAGAGGATATATATATATATATATATATACTAGTTAATGTGTGCTTGCATTCTGCAAGCATTTTCAAATTTTAGCATTTTTACAAATTCAAATTATTCCCAATCGATGTTGTACATAATCATATAACCGTGTCAAATTTGGAGTTTGTAGCTCATTTAGAAATTCCATATAATTTTAATCCTCGTATAGGGCAATAATGGAGCAAAACAGCCCCTAACATTATGAATTTTTACATTCTAAGATTTTTTCCATCTGTTGTAACTAAAAACCCATAATTCTGCCAAATTTCAAGTTTGTATCTCATTAAGAAGTGCCTTATAATTATCACAGTTGTATGGGTCCAAAAAGGGGCAAAACCACCCATTAAAAATTGGAATTTTTGCAATTTTAGAATTTTATCTTAGTTTGCCATGAAAATTCTATAACCGTGCCAAATTTCAACTCTCTGGTTCCTATGCAGTTGCATCGTCTTTTTTGTTCTCGAATGGGGCAGTAATGGGGCAAAACAGGCCCAAAAATTAGGATAATATCAATATCAGATTTCCTTCATTAGGTGTAGTTTAACATTAACAGCATTAAAATATAAGCCTCTAATTCCCATTAAAAGCTAACCCATATGAAAGGATAGAGCTTGTTACCAAGGAAGCCTATTGTTAGACCCAGAAAAATTAGCAATTTTTTGCAATAAAAACTGTAAAATTACGTTAATTCCAATCCGATTTGAATTCTGTCTTCAAAAATAAGAAACTACAATTTATATCCTATCCGACAGTTTAAGTCTGGAGTTCGTATCTTGTTGGGAAGTAATTTTAAAATGTAAATATAAAAACCTCTGCACCAATTTACATGCTTTCTTATGGGCAAAAAATGGGGGAAAAAGGGACCAAAATAGCCCCTCAAAATAGGAAATTCGCCAGTTTCGGATTTTTTCCTTAGGTTGTGACCAAAAACCTATATTGCTACCAAATTTGAAGTTTCTGGCACATCTGAAAGTGCCTCATAATTTTGTATCCTCCTATATATATATCATGTGTAAGAAGCGTCTATATATTATAGATATATAGGAGGATACTAATGTCTGGCCCAAACTACAATAGATAGAGAGCTCCAATTTTCAGTAATTGTAGATGGCATGGAGAAACCACCAGAAAAATTGAGATCTCATACCTAGGTGTCATGGGTTCGACTCCAGAAATTCCTAAATTTCCATTTTTCCCATAAGAAAAGCATTGCGACATATTTGAAAATTAATTTATGGCACTTTCCGATAAGGTAGAGAATTCAAACTTGGAGGATTGTTAGATACCCAGGAGATCTATGGGGAACCGTTATCACTTTAACCGCAAGTGTCCTGGGTTCGACTCCGGATGACCCGGTATATCTCCCATAAGAAAGCATGGAAAAAATGAATTCCTTCATATAGACGAAACAAAGAGGAATAAATAAATGATATTTTCAGGGTTTGTAGATGTCATGAGTATATCTCCATAGTATTTGACAACTCCTGCGTAGGTGTCACCGGTTCGATTCCAGGTAGCCTCAAATTTGAGATTATTTCCCAAAAGGAAAGCATTGAAATAGGTGCAGGGCTCTTTTGCATTTAGAATTTTTTGTCGGCTTTTAGTCTTTTTTATTAAATGAGAGAAAATGCTTGCAGAATGCAAACACACATTCTCTTGTATCCTATATCCTCCTCTGTAAGAAGAGTGCTTATAGAATGATATATAGGAAGAGGAAAGGTAAGTAAGGATATTTTGGGCAACTAGGTGTTGAAGGAAACCCAGTGAACACTTACCGGAAGTAGAACCGCTGGGGTGTTGGAGAGACACATTTGTAGAGGTTAGAACTTTCGGGATGATATATATATATATATATATATATATATATATATATATATATCATCATTCTATAAGCACTCTTCTTACAGAGGAGGATATACGATATATATAGGATATATATAGGATATATATAGGATATATAGGATATATATAGGATATATATAGGATATATATAGGATATAGGAGGATACTAATGTCTGCCCCAAACTATTATAGTTGGAGATCTGAAATTTAATACACAGGTGAACTAAAAAAAAATATCTGAGGAATAAATGCAAAATTGCAACAATGTTTCTTTTCTTGGCCGTAAAAAATTATAAACAATTTTACTAACATTTCATGGTTTAGGTACTTCCAAATGCGCTATGAAGCTGAAATGTTTTCTACCTGTAGAATTTACCAAATGACGAAAACGGGAATATAGAAATTTATAATTTTTATTCGTTCGGCCGTAATAAATTCTCAAATGTTTAACAAATTGACTAATGTTTATGTACTTTCTGTAGATCCAGGAAGCTGAAAATTTTAACTGAGTTAGGAAATAATGTCCCGGTGGTAAATAACTTTGAAGATTTTAGAAATATTTATTGCTGTCGCTCTTAAAAATTAATAAAATTTAAACAATGAAATTCATATAAATGCACTTCTAGAGGTGCTACATTGATGAAATTTTGCATAAATGTGAGGTATCCGTAACAAATGCTAAAAACCTATAAATGTTTTACAGTTATAAATTTTAGGGGTTATTTTTAACCTAATATTTTCAAAACAGAAAAACACGTCATTCGGAGCCGAGATGCAAACTCATGCGTTGAAATTATTTTTTGGCTATTATTTTTACTTTAAGGTGAGAGAAAATGCTTGCAGAATGCAAGCACACATTCACTAGTAGTTATATATTCACTATTGAAATGATATGCTCGGGGAAGGATGGAAAATATGCAAATGCATGAAATGGGCATCGTAGTTAGAAGTTCTTCACTTCTATAAATTGTTTTCGTAGGTGTGAATCATTAGGAAATAAATAATAGAAACGTGCGTTGCGCTAATCCTTTGTTAAAACTTATATTTAGATGCAGTATAACTTCATTGGTTAAAAATTCATCATTTAATATATAAGATCTTCATGAAAATTTTCCGTACATGTACTGGTGCATATTTGAAGAAAACAATTCCCGTAAATATTCCACATGGAATCCAAAGCACTCAAATGATGATGTATCTCTCGCACATTTTTAAGACCATATCTATCCCTACGTTTATTTTGAAAATTTGTTCCCAATTATCAAAGGTGTTGCATTAAAACTTTTTGGTATTGTATCTATATCAGATTTAACTTATATCTTTTCGGAATATCTCAGTTAACCTCCACATACACTCCTATTTCATTCAATCCAAAAACCTAAATCGATCTTCATTCCCTACCTGATTATTTTGCGAGAATACAAACTACCTAGTGCCAAGGTTAAACTTCCGTCCAACCTCTCCAATTAACCCATTTATATGAGTGCGTTCCAATCCTATATTATTTCAAATTCTACCCAATCCACTCAATTTATTATGTTCAGTGCCATCTATTGCCTCCTTTCGTAGCAATCCATTCGCTCCTTTCCCTTCCAATCTGCACTCTTCCATTTATTAAAATTGTCCTACACCCATCTACTCGCTCCGTCCAATCCACTCAGTCACCCACCCACTCCCCCTTCAATCCACTCCCATCCTCTCGCTCTTTCCGCTCCTTCCCTCCCTCTCATTCCAATCCACTCACTTCCAACCACTCTCTCCCGCACACCAAATCCTCTGACTGACATTTACAGCTCGACCTATCGATTCTGTCTACCGTGCTTGTTAATTATGGGAGCGTTGCCTGGGTTGAGGGGCAGAAGAGCATAGTTGTGCAGAGACGGGAGGAGATGTGTGGGGGTGGGAAAGAGGGATAAGCGAGGTAGAAGTAGCCGGGTTTGGAGGGAAAGCGAGGGGTTTGGGTTGTTCGTGGCCTTGACGATGGGACGTGGGCGTGGACGGGCCCCGGAATGGAGGGATCGGGCCAAAGGTGGAAGGGAAGGGGTGCAAGGGGTGCGGGGATGTAGGGACGGAATGGAAGGCCTTAAAAGGCGAGGTTGGATGGTTTTTGGAAGCGGCAGGGCTTTAAAGGAGGCGATGAGAAAATCGAAGAGTGAGAGGCAAGATGGTGGTTTTAAGGTAAGAAACGGTTCCCTGAGTGTAAAATGAATGGGACGAGGATGTCGTTGGGGGAGTACCGCACCCTCTTTCTCCTCCTCCCTCTCTCCTCCCCCTCTCATTCTCTCTCTTTCCTTCTTAATGGTAGACTCTCGCTTTCATTTTCTCTCGAAATGGCATCGTCGTGATCGATACCACTCGCGAGCTTTTTTTTGAATTCCAGCTCTCCTCCCTCTTGTTACCCCTCCACCACTCGCCTCGGGGAAAAATAAAAAGGATCCACATCGAGGAACAAGCGTTCCTGCCTTATTTCGATGCGATCTCTCTCTTCTCTCCCTTCTCACTCTTCTCTCTCTTCTCCATTCCCAGAATTCTCCATCTTCCCTCTCATTTCAGTCTTTTTCGACATCCACAATGTCTCGTGATGTTTTTGCTTCCAAACATCGCCTGCTAAAGTCGCTTATTTTCTTTCCCTTCTCTTTGCACGCGTTCCCTACCGTGACGTTCCGCGTTCCTACTTGCTGCTTTCACGATTTTCCCACCAGATGTCATTTCAGTCGTCTTATCTTCTTTTGTTTCTCACTCTCTCCTACTCACACTCTATATATCTCCTCCTCATCTTGTTTATTTCGTATAATGCCCCCCTCTCTCTCTCTCTCTCTCTCTCTCTCTCACTCTCGTTCGGGTTATTTTTTCCTCGTGTGTTTTTTATCGCTCCTTGTTCCAGATATCTTTTGTTAAAAGTATATCTCACCATCTCGCTTCATATCTCTATCCTTTCAGAGCACGAATTTCCTCTTCTGTTCTCTCTTTGGCGTTCCTAATATATCTCGCTTATCTTTTCTCTCTCGCGTTTCCTCCTCTCCTTCCCAACCCCTGCCCCATATCTCTCCCTCCCACCTCTCACTCCCTCACTCTCCTCCTCTCTCCCTCTCCACAAATCCTCCCTCCATCTTCCTCTCTCACTCCATTATTTTATCCTTCCTCCATTGTCGCTTCGTTTTATTTTTACTCTGGATATAATGTAGAGTGTATGGAATTCGAAAGGAGCGTTCGAATAAGAGAGAGATATGAATGCGACGACGGAGACTTTAAAAAAACGGCGAAATTCGTGAAATTGGACCGAAAGATTTATTCCCTCAAGACTTAGTCATAGCCACGCCGCAAAATTCACCGCGTCTCTTTTATCGAGACCTACGAGGGTGCGCAGAGATTTAAAAGTTCTTCTTTTTTATGTACGTAGATGGTCCTTTTTTGCGCCGCTGTGGGATCTCTCGGAGTCGCGCCAACAGCCATTAACTTATTATTATCGAGATAATAGTGCCGTTGAGTTTTTTCGTGGGAGGGAATTTCGAGGAAAATCAAAGGAATCGTTCGCGATCGCCTATCAGATAGAGTAGGATAATCGCCAGGCAGGGATGGAACGGAAGGAATGTTTTTTTTGTGTGAGACTGGGAAATATTTGGGGCGCATCACCGGGCAACGTAGGAGGCAGGATACGTCGCAGGAAAAGGGTGGAGAAGGGATCAGCGGGATGTAGATAGGAAGAGAAGGGTGCTTGGCTCATACTTATGAGGGAATTGGCTCGCGGTCAATTGCGCTGATTAAGGGGGTGGAAAAGGCAAAGTGATAATGCCCAATGGAAGTGGTACTGTATTGGGAATGGGGGTGATATCATTTCCCAACGCTAACACAATCGGGTAAGAAAGTGGATTAAGGTATTTTTTTTTAGCAATTAATATTATATGGTGGTGATGGTGGATCATGCGCAGAATGTATTATAGCTATTTTTCTGCTCTCGCAAACGTGTCACTGCGATGGCACACTATGGAAATACTAGCAATTAAAAGTTTGACCTGATTTATATCTTTGGGGAATACTTAAAATATTGTTCTGATACTTAGAGCGCTTACTGTTCGTCAAATGAATCATTAATGACGCAAATTTACTTCCTCGTGCTGCTTTATTTTTATTTCAAGGTTATTATAATTTCACTACAAGGTAATATTACGTTTTCATTTGAAATTGTTTCCGTGTTATTAAATACACTCTACGACCAAGCGTTGCTGCTCTCCTGTTTTCATATCTAATGCAGAGAACCAATAACGCCTATATTTTTCAAAAAAATCGTGAAAATCGTGCTCTTAAGTTATCAGCCATTTTATTGCCAAAAGTTTAGTGTAAACATGTAAGTATTATAGGTACAAAAATTTAAAATTTGTAGTGTAGTTTATAGCAAATTTCACTAAAATTGAAATTCTATTAAATATTATTGCAAAGAATAAAAGGATATTTGTTTACATTATTCTCTATTTGAAATGCGGATTCTTATTAATTGTCGGAATGTACGTTTATTGTAACGTTTTAACGATAATTCTCCGCTACTAAAATTCTTATAAAAGTCTTATAATGATAGGTTTTAAGCCGACTGATATGTAGCAGGGCTAGCTAAAGTTAACCTCGGAGGCGCATACCATAATCTTCAGAAGTTCGAGAGCCGCATGACACATTTTGTGGTAATAAATTTACGAACAATATACGAAAACATTCATATATATTGCATGCCCATTAGGCATCCCCCAAATGTCTCCATTCTCACTGCGTCAGTGTATTCTGTGGTGAAAAACGTTGAATGCATTTGATAGAGTCGCAAACTAAGTTAAAAGAGCCGCGCTTTGTCCACCAATGAAAGTTTAATTTATGTTACAGAAACGCTTGTGCAACTTTTACCTCATCCGAAGCGTATCATCAGGTGATTATTACGGTAATGAAAAAGTTGCAACTGTTAAAATATCCTTTTTATAATATTATGGGTTATGCCTCTGTCCTATTGCGGAACGCAAACTCGTCTGACCTCTCATTTTCACTATAATTCAACAAAAATTTAATAAATATTTGAAGTACGTACAAAATACAATTTAATTACATTATAATAATAAATAAAAAGTGCAACGTTTTTTAATAAATAGGATATTTCGTGTTTGGATTATTACGTCATCATATGATTCCGTCGTTGGTTATAACCAGTGGTGTTATACGGCTGTCTATTAATTCCCATCAAAATCATTAAATCAATGCTATTATAATATCCGTAGATTGTTAATTCCATTTTAAAGCATTGGATTCACTGCTTTGGTAGTTTATATTTTTCTTTGTTAACAACCGGAAAAAAATACTCCTTATTAACCCTAGAATGGTAACGTTATTTTATAGTACACTATAGATAAAATTTACGCTTATGACATAATTGGTGAATAAAACGTATTTTTGCATTATTTTTATTTAAACATTATGGACACATTATGTAGAAACATTATTAGAACATTATGAAGAAAGTAATAAAAAAGGGGAATTAAATAAAAAAAACTTAAAATCAAGCCAGCCTTAGCATTCAATGAACCTTTTTCTTTGGTGTTCGCCGAAGGTTGACTTCTGGAATTTGGAACAGTAGGTATTAGTATGCCTCCTTTTAGTATATGAGCCAAAAGAGCAATCAATACTCTTGGGTTCTTTCTGAGTTGAAGGAACTTTTGTCACTTATTCATTACTCAATCTCTGCTCAGATGAGGCAGCCCTCCTCTTTGGCGATATTTCTTCTTCGCCTAACGCTTCTTCAATAATCCTTCCTTTACCAACACACTTTTTGCTCACCATTTGCTAATTTTACATTCAACTTGGTTCTTAAATTTTATATTTGTCAAAAACCTATGTAGGAGCATTCCTATGATCAAGAATTTATTTCTTCTCATTTCAGATTTTTCGAAAAAAAATAAAAAATCGATTGGCGTCTAAAATGTACCCTTGTAAGTAGAGAGTGTAACCTTAACTTGCAAACTTATTTTTAAGAAAAAATGCACGGAATACATGCTTATCATTCCCTATGAGCATATGGATACATTTGTAACATGCTCTAACCCAAAAAATGAAAACATTTATTTACTTGGTGTGTGAGGGCGATTTATTTTGTATCTTTATTTTGAAAAGTTGCTCCTTTTTTGTACCCTTTATTTTTCCCACTTAGACTTTTCTTTAGTCTCATAGTAACAGTCCAGGAATATAGTTGATTTAAGTTTTAAGCCGAAAGTGCCCGACTTTTTTAAAGTGAACGAGTAGAAGACAGTAGTAGTAATTAGGTTTTTAGGTGCGTCAACAGCTAAGGTTATTTTGCACCGTCAAATTCTCTTAGAGAAAATCAACATACATCACAACATCCATGCCCGAAGCGGGATTCGAACCCGCGACATTTGGGTTAGAAGGCAGGCGCACTGCCTACCATTCTAACCCGGCCGGCGAGTAGAAGACAGCGTGATTCTTTTAGCACCAAGTGCCTGCCATGTGAGTAAACGTATGAGTGATTAGACCATAATAGATGGGCACTCTGCTTTCAAAAGATACATCTCAGAAAATGTTGCTTTCAGATTTGGTGTAAGCTCTGTCGTTTCAACTCTTGTGTTTGAAAAAGGCGTCCATAATTCACAATCCGTTACTTGTTCATGTGAGTATACGTATATCTAATTTTCTTTTTTGATAGTGTATAAATGAATGACGGATAAGAGATTAGATCAGATTAGATGAACACTTTCTTTCGAAAAACTAAGCCTCGGCCAATTTTCACTTTCAGATTAGATAATTTTTGTGTCAGCACTCACCTTTCAAGCTTGATTTTCCCTCCCCCATCATGAATGCGAATACTGCGGATGGTCAAAAAGCAATACTTCAACTTTTGGAAGAGTTTGATGACAATTCAGATGGTTCTGTTGGTGAAAAGGATGATTCGTCAGATAATGACTATGTTCCTACGGACCAAAGTGATTTAGATGAAGAAGATCATGTGTCGATGGAAAGTGAGGCGAGTGACTCTATATCTTGTACATCAGCAGATTCTGATTGTAAAGAAAAATCGTCGCGTGTGGTCCTCCCAGTATCCTGTTCATTCACGTCGAAGATCTCATGACATCCTTCGGTCCGATTTAGGGTTGACAACTTATAGTAAAAATATTTCCTGTGTCTTTGATTGCATGTCTGTCTATTCATTAGTCATGAAATAGTGAGCATTATATGCAATTACACCAATAAAGAAGCTGTAGCTCACTATCTGCAGAATAATTTGACGGAGGAATGAATCTTAGTTGGGAAGGTAGAAATGCATGCTTCTCTTGGATTACTCATACTAATGGGAGTGTTGAGATGTAAGAAAGAACCGGTAGCAGAACTATGGAATGAAAATTGTGCTTATTCTAGACCAATATTTCGAGCAACAATGCCACTCACTAGATTTTTTCAAATCCTGCGTTTCCTCCGTTTTGATGACAAAAGCGCGAGAAACAAAGAGAATGAGGACAAACTCTCTCCCATTCGTGAAGTTTTTGAAACGTTTGTGAATAATTGACAGGAGGCCTATTCTCCTTCTGCACATGTAACGGTAGATGAACAGTTAGTATTATTCCGGAGACGCTGTAGTTTCACGCTATTCGTAAAAATCAAGTCAGGAAGGTATGGAATTAAAATTTGGATATTGGCAGATGCTAAAACTTCATACATATATAATATGCAAGTTTACACAGGCAAAAGTAAATTGACGAACAAGCGGGAATATGGCCAGGGGAGACGAGTAGTCAATGACCTCATTCGGCCTATAATTTTAAGTGTTACAACTGACAACCTTTTCACCAGCTGCGACTTAGCGCAAGATTTACTTGAGAAGAACCTTATATTAGTCGGTATGCTTCGAAAAAACAAACCGTATATTCCCAAAGAATTTCTGTCATCCAACTGCCCTGAAGTAGGATCATCGCTCTTCGGTTTTGATAAAGACATGACGCTTGTCTCTTATGTCCCAGATAAGAATAAAGCAGTCCTCCTCCTATCAACACAACATGACGATGACTTAACTGAAAGTGACGACCTCAGGAAACCTGTGATAATAATTCATTATAATGAAACAAAAGGTGGTGTGGACAACCTGGACAAGTTGGTTCGTGAATACTCGTGTTCAAGAATGACAAGAAGATGGCCAGTGAAGCTATTTTTCAATATATTGGACATAGCTGTTGTAAACTCCCTTATAATATGGCTCCTAAAATTCCCTGATTGGCAGAAAAATAAACGACATCGTCGTAGATTATTTTTGCTGAAATTAGGAGAGGAAATGTGTCAAAAGCACCTAACAAAGAGAGCAGAAAATGGAGCAGGCCTAAAAAAGCACGAAACTTGCCCTGCAGGCTTCTGGTTTTCAAATATATGGAGTAGCAGAAAATAAAAATCAGCCTGAAGAACATAGAGGACGTAAAAGGGGAAGATGCGCTTACTGCCCAAGAAAAAATGACACAGAAACTGATAATTAATGTGCGAATTGTAATAATTGGTGCTGCAAATTGCATTACCAAAAATCCATTAAAATCACATGCTCTGACTGTAATAAAGATTAGTTGAAATATTAAATAAGGACATCTTTGTAATTTTTTCGAAGAATTTTCAGAGGAGTTTCAGTTAAAAATGAATTGCTAGGAAAAGGAATGAGAATGTGAATAAAAAAGAAAAAATACATTAAACAATGTTATTATTCTTGAAAATTACACTAAAGTTTACTAAAAACTCCAACCCATCTCACTAACAGAAATAAAGTAGTTTTTTATGGGGTACAAAATATACCCCTCTTGGTAGAAAACGGGTGACAAAAGATTTGGTAATGCGAGGGATAACAGTGCGTAATTTCCGAGAGAGACAGAGAGAGAGAGACAGTAGGAATGGTCAGTCTGTGACGCTGCCAGTCTTCAGTTAGTTGTTGGTGCAAAGTCAACATGACTTGTAATCTGGACAGAGGCTTACTAGCTTCTGCGTGCTTCTTGTAAAAATTATGAGTATACATTACATACGTATTGATGTTTGTTATATTTAGCATATTGTTAAAGAAGCGTAAGGGGCCACCTATTTGTTTTCCGACCACAGTTTATATTGTGACACATTTGGTCGAACGAGTCCACGCCTCCTTTACTAGAATTATAATGTAAAACAATCTCGGGCTTCTTGGAAATGGCATTGACCGCCGAATTTTGATGGGCTAAAGAAACCAATGCCACCAGCTTGTTTTGTCCTGGTTTGTATGATACCACTGTCAAGTCTTCGTGGAATAGAAATAAAGATGTATTTGGTTTCTTGTCTTTAAACTTCATATCCGTGAATTCAGACGGAAATTCCCTCTTATATTTTTTACGGTCCAATCACTGTCAGTTTATCGTCCTTCAAAAGATTTTGTACAAGAGGTATGCTACAAAACCAGTTGCCCATGGTGACATTACGGTAGGACCCTTTTATAGATATGACTAATGTTTTTACGAAATAGTCAGCAGCTGCTTGACCGTCAGGAACTGTCCCTTTACCTAAATATGTCATCATATATTTAAATGAATTATAACACATCGTGACTAGTTTCAATCCTTATCTATCAGGCTTGGACGGAATATATGGCGTGATTGAAAAGTTCGTGGACTAACGCTGTAAATAACAAACGAGGATACTTAGGGATATTGCGAGTTGTCCCCTTCAAAGTAGTCCCCTTGGGACTCAACACAACGATTCCAGCGAATTTTCCACTTCCGGAAGCATTTCTGGAAGTCTTCTGTTTTCAGGATCTTCAGAACATTCAGCGCATTTTCTTGGATCACTTCAACGTTGTCAAATCTTTTTCCTTTGAGCGGCATTTTCATTTGTGGAAATAAATAGAAATCACAAGGGGATAGATCTGGCAAATATGGGGGTTGCGGAAGCATGGGGACCTGACACTTGGCCAAAAATTCGGTCACAGTAAGCACACAGTGGGCCGATGTGTCATCTTGATGCAGAGTCCAGCTCTTGTCACTCTAATGTTCAGGCCGTTTCCTCCTTACTTTTTCTCTCAGTCGTTCCAATACACTTTTGTAAATTGCTGATTTACTGTCTGACGTGGAGGAGTGAATTCATAGTGAATGATGGCCGAAGAATCAAAGAAAATGATCAACATTGTTGTAACATTTGAGTGACTCTGTCCTGCTTTTTTGGTCCTGGTGAACCTTGACTTTTCCATTGCAAATATTGGACTTTTTTTTTGGATCATAACTGCAGACCCATGTCCCGTCACCCGTAATGATTGAATTCACGAAATTTGGATTGTTTTCAGCACGCTCCAGCAGTTCCTGACATACTTCAACGCGTCGTATATTCTGGTCCTCGGTTAGGATTCTGTGAACGAATTTGGCAGACATGTGCCGCATATGCAAATCTTCTGTTAAGCTGAGCTTAACTGCATAAAACGTCCATTTTAGGTCATTGGCTATCTCCCTTATTGTCAATCAGGAGTTGGCAGTTTTTGAAGTGGATGGACGTCCAGCGCGAGGGTCACCTTGGACCAATTCCCGGCCATCTTTGAATTTAGCATACCACTTACAAACGGTACTTTTGCCAAAAGCACGGTCCTCAAAGACTTTTTTTTAACAGTTCAATAGTTTCCGTAGCCGATTTCCCAACTTTGCAGCAAAATTTGATGCAAATTCTTTGCCCAATTTTTTCATTCATTGCGCACCGTGAAATTTGCCAAAACAGAAAAACACTTCTGTACTCCACAACTGACAGTGCAACATTGATGCAACTTATGAGGACTGGGTAAGGGGCGTGGGATGCAAGATTAACCCCACTACGACGGAGGAATTTTTACGAATTCCCTCCTCAGCGGACGAAGGAGTTTTTTGAAAAACCACGAAAAAGTTGCGAAAAATTTAAAAAAATCATAACTTTTGATGTTTTCAATGTTTTTAATGAAATTTTTTATGTAGTTACATGAAAGATGAAATATTTAAACAGTATCACTTAAAAATCATACGTCACACACAAACATTGCTACATTCATTTGCAATAAATTTTCATTTTTACCCTGAAAAATCGGTGCGCCACCATATTTTATTGGCTATTGACGCAAAGAATATTCGTAAATCTTAATAACCTTTATATATTTTGAAAGAGGAAGCTTTGATCTTTCTAGAAATGCACATCTTATAATTTTAGTATAGTTTGTATAATGTGCGTGAAGGTTTGCAATGAAATTTTCATTTTTACCTCGAAAAATCGCTAATTACGCAAGGGAGTTTCGTCAATCTGAATAAGATATATATATTATGATAGAGGAAGCTTCGCCCTCTTCAGTAATGTACGTCCTGTAATTTTACTATTGTTACTGTATTTTATAGTCTAGGTGAAATTTTGCGTTGAAATTTTCCTTTTTGTCCCGAAAATTCGGTGCACCAACAAATTCTTTTGCCTAATTACGCAAGGCATATTGGTATATCTGAATAAGCTATACGCAGTTTGATAGAGGAAGCTTTGACCTCTTTGGTCACGCAGGACTTGTAATTTTGCTATTGTTCTAACATTTTATAACCAACGTGAAAATTTGCGTTGAAATTTTCCTTTTTGCCCCGAAAATTAGGTGCACCAACATATTCTTTTGTATAATTACGCAAGGAATATTGCTAAATCTGAATAAGCTATACAAACTTTGATAGAGGAAGCTTTGGCCTCTTCCACAACGTACGACCTGTAATTCTACTATTGTTCTAGCATTTTATAATCAACGTGAAATTTTGCGTTGAAATTTTCCTTTTTGCCCGAAAATTCGGTGCACCAACACATTCTTTTGTCTAATTACGCAAGGCATATTGGTACATCTGAATAAGCTATACGCACTTTGATAGAGGAAGCTTTTGCCTCTTCAGTAATACACGACCTATAATTTATCTATTGTTCTAACATTTTATAATCAACGTGAAAATTTGCGATGAAATTCTCATATTCCCACAAAATTACGTTTTCTCTGCCTTGTGAAAAAGGTGTTCGCCTGCTTGAGTTATGAAAGAAATATGTCTCCTATATGCTATGTGCACACAATCTACTTGAGATACTTCTAAAAATCGCTTTTCAATTCTCCATGAATGCTCTTCGGCGATCCTTCAGCGACCGATATCAACCTTTTCGGGGCAAAAAGGAAAATTTCAACGCAAAATTTCACCAAGATTATAAAATACAGTAACAATATTAAAATTACAGGACGTACATTTCTGAAGAGGACGAAGCTTCTTCTATCAAAATACATAGATCTTATTCAGATTGTCGAACCTCCCTTCCGTAATTAGCGATTTTTCGGGGCAAAAATGAAAATTCATTGCAAACTTTCACGTAGATTATAAAAACTATACTAAAATTATAAGATATGCATTACTAGGAAGGCCAAAGCTTCCTCTTTCAAAATATATAAAGGATATTAAGATTTACGAATATACCTTGCGTCAATAGGCAATAAAATGTGATGGCGCACCGACTTTTCAGGGCAAAAATGAAAATTTCATTGCAAACTTTCACGTGGATTATAAAAACTATATAAAAATTATAAGATATACATTACAGGAAAGGTCAACGCTTCCTCTTTCAAAATATATAAAGACTATTAAGATTTATGAATATCCCTTGCGTCAGTAGACAAAGGTGGTAACGCTCCGTATTTTCTGCGCAAAAATGAAAATTTCATCGCAAACTTTGACGTAGTTTATAAAATATAGAAACAATAGTAAAATTATTTGACATGCATTACAGGAAAGCCCGAAGTTTTCTCTTTCAAAATATATTATGCTTTTATAGATGTATGATATATTAAGTGAGTTAAACAGTAAAGAATGCAAGCACTACCTCGGACGTGCAGGACACGTCGCTCGGCGACATACGAAGTTCTTGTTGGACGTGCAGGACACGTCGCTCGGCGTTGAGGGTTTAAACAGCTTTTCATACCGTCTAGACATAATGTGTCTATCCTTAGTCTGGCGCGCGTGCCGACATCAGTCCACGAACTTTTCAATCACACCACGTACATCCTGAACGTGTAGCGTCCTCTGAAGCCTACCAGCTGCTCATCAATTGTCTCATATGAACTGTTATAGTTCATACTGCAGCTATTTAGCAGTACTCCCATATCTCAGAGATCGGTGCCAGCTTATTGTCTGATTTTCTTTCATCACGCGAGTCCTTGGAATCGATTCTCAAAAATTTATTATAAAATTAAACCTTTTCTCAGACAGTGTGGGTATTTGTTTCCACAGAATGAGCTACCAAATAGAAGTTTAGAAGTTCAATGATTATTTTTCATTGCTGCCACCAGTATAATTACAGCAGAAAGAGCGTTTGAGTTCAGTCAACGTGACATCCATGAGAGTTGGGTTACTCTTCAGCTCATAATTTTGTCGTTGTCGTGAAATCTCTTCGTTTGTGTGACGAAGAATTATATTCATGATATCGTCGGTGAAGAAAATTTTAAAACTGTTAGGGCTCCAGCCGAATATGAACTATATTTCTTGCAGGTACTTTTACGCGTGTCAGATTACTTTGTGATTTCCATTTAAAGCCATTCTTTCCCCCAACTTCTGTCAATCCGGGAAACGTTATTACGTTACCACCCTCTTCCACATTTTCCGCTTTATTTTTGATATTGCCCCTTCTTATGAGCCTGTACAGCTGGTGCTTTAATATTTCTTATTTCTTCTAGGATCATATCTTCAGGATCTTCAAGTTCTTTTTCTGGCAAAGAATCAGGATCATAATCACTATCGTGATCATCTTCTTCTAAATCTTCTTTCTCAATACTTCCTTCTACTTCCCCGTCGTCATCTGCATTGTCCTCTCTTAATATTCGTAATATTTCCTCTACATTAGAATACCCCTTTTCCATGTTTATCTGAAAAAAAGAAATAATAATTTGGGTCAGTATTATACTAGACACCAGTCTTATTACTTTCTCCATATACGTAGTATAGAGAAAGTATTGTTTTCATGAAAAAAATCGAATTCGAGATTTCAATGGAAATACACGTTTTGAGGTCCCCTGAACACGTTTTGACCATTTTCTCGATGATGTCTTTGTGTGTGTCCGTGTGTGTGACAGAAATTTTTCGTGCGCTCTAACCCAAAAACTATTAATCTGATCAGCATGAAATTCCGTGTTTGTGATCTTATATAAATTCTTAATATTTTTAAATATTTTGGTAACAATCGGTCAAACTCTTGTAAAATTTTAGTTTTTCTTAAATATTTCGCTTAAAACTGAATTTTTGTTAACACACACACATATAAAAGTTGTAGATATTATTTTTTTCTACTTTTGTTTGAACTAAATTTGCATATGAAGAATATTTCAAAAATTTTCTTCGAAATTAACGGTTAGTGGGCAGCTCGCCGCGTGGTAGTGACAACAATTGAATCGCTAGCGCTGAAGCATGTAAGTTGAACTGTTCCTATCACCGTATTTATTTGATTTTAGTTGACAACTTGTATATGGAGAAAGTCACGTGTTGAACACATCAATTTATACAAATATAGGTAAACATACGTAATTCTTACGCACAAAAATTGTTGGGCATAGGTTAACATGCGTAAACATTACGTATTTTAATTTACGTGTGTTGGTAAATATACATAAAACTACATATACGGTTTCTGAAGACGCTGTTGTAGAAGAAACAAGAGGCAACAGGAGACCCGTCTCCGGCTCTGCCCCGTAGGCAACTGAGTGTAGGTAACAGCGAGGAGTGGAGGAAGTCCTCCGTAGTATCTAGGTGCGGCGCGCGAATTTCAAAAATATATGCGTAAAACTTACGCAGATTACCATTCTACGGTTAAAAACAAGTTTTAGCACTGATTCGGCACGGATTTGTATTTCGTTATACTATAGAAACTCCTTTCTTTCAGATGTGGAACTATTCATGTTCTGAGTTGTTATCTCACATTTAGCCATTTAAAAAAATCACCAATTTTAATGTTTTTTATGGAGGCAGGAATGCAAAACTGAGATCAGAAAACTTCCCTAAAATTGCAATTTTTCTAAATAGGACGTAAAATTCATAAAAATGTGCTTTAATTCGAGCCGTTAGCGATAGAAAGTCTTAGAAGACAAGAGCTGTTTATAGTTCAATTAGACAAACGTTCGATGGTTTAGTTTAGCGAGAGAATTAACTGCCAAGACGAACGAGGCACGGGTAAGGGATAAAATGAAAAGCTCGATAATTTAAGCAATTCAATAAATGATGAATCGATATTTTAATCATTACTTTAAAAATTCAGCGTAGTTTATTAAAAATTGATTTGGTTTATTATGTATACCCATCCTCAAAAACCATCCTCATATTTTCCGGCAAAAATTAATTCATCCATGTCATGTTTTGATTATTTCGATGCAACATTCGAAGCAAATCATCCCAACACAGAATCTACTGATGAAAATACTAGTGGTGGCTTTTGTGACCAAGAAAATGCAATAAAAACACGGAGATATAAGCATCTATTACAAATGGGAGTGATTTTGAATAGTTAATCTATCAGATGTAGTTTTAGCATTAATTAGGCGCTGTTCTCATTGGTGATGTAGTAATGTAGTTTCTAGTAATACGTAAGTGCTGAGTGTGCGTCATAATTCAAATATCTCATTAAATTTTCAAAAATACCTTGAGGTCAAATTTAAATGAACCCTATTCTTCCAGGTTGGAGTTAGAATTTCAATTTTAGCTCTTTCTTGATCGGTCTACTGAGGATGGAATCTTTTATTGCATTGCATTGAATGCATTTAGACATTTTTTGGAATGAAGTATTCTTATGCGGTTTTGGCTAGTGTGTTTTTTCCTGGCGTGGAAAAAATGACCTTAAATGTGAATACTTTTCTTTTTATAAAATTTTGTATGGTTATTATAAGGTTTCTCCATTAATTTTCTTGAATTAATATACTAGACTGATTTACATGATCCATTTATGTCATTTTCGTCTTGCGTTTTTGAAATTTCTGATGGCCATTTTATCATAATATTGGGATAATATTTAAAACCTGTATTGCAAGAAAATTTAATTTTTACAAATCACAACTTTTCATTAGAATTATTTAGATTACTATTTTACAAATTAATGCAGTAATTCATTTTGGATTTAAGTAAATTATTGACATTGATTTAGCGATTTGTTTCAAATAGATGTTTTGAGTTTTCTACGGGAATAAGAATCTTAAACACAAATTTAATCAAAAAACCTCCAGAGATAAAAGGCGCGTTTTGCATTAAGAACCGTCTAAGAAAGCGACTTCTAGAGATACATTTTTTTCATTTGAAAACAAATGTTTTCATAAAGAACCGCAGTAGGGAGGTTTATATTTATGTGCCTCTGAAATGAATGACGTTTGAGCTTTCAGTTTGTATAAGTAAAATTTATCTTAATGCGCCATTCTTCGATTTAAACTTAAAGTTGCTTTTCTTAGGGAAGAAAAACTTGCATTTACATATCAAGGGTTTATTGGAGCGGAATTTTAAATTTTGAGAGAGATACGTGGACATGATTTTACCATTTTCGTTTGCCAGGCTGTGTATCCCGAAAGTATGATCGCTGATTCTGACGCTCTATTGCGCTGGATGTTCGTGTAAGCCATCCTCCTCGTTATTCTCACTGCCCTCCTTTATTTTCAAGCCGATGGTATATTAAATAAACGATCCTCGTATGATGACGCAGCTACCATTTCGGAGAAGAGAAACGCCGACATAGAAAGCGAGTGTTTCGCAGACGATAAGAATACAAATGTGCTATCACGTGACCGGGAGGCGCCAAGCGTAATGCAAGGCGCGGTTGCATTTATGAGTCGTGTGACGCACTCCTCGGGGCCGCACTTTTTCCTCGCATTGGGTGAAGCCGGTTGAACGAGGCGTCCCGCATCCCCTCATCGAAATCGTCCTCGTGTGTGGGTGATTTGTGCGCCGCATCCAGGCGCGGTTCTGTTCCGCGCCCGGCGACGCCGACTTTTAATGCTGTCGTTTCATTTCTATCCGCGAGTGGTCGCTTTAATGCACGTCATTACGGGCAGATCTGGGGCTTATGGTTGCCTTCTTAATGACAGGGAGTGTCACAGGGAAAGGGGCTACAAGTCCTCCCCTCTCGTCATATATTCGGAGCGAGAGACGGAAGGGAACGAAAAAAATGGTCAGGTTGGAAAAGGGAATGGAGAGAAAATGGTTGTGGGGTGGATGGTGGTTTTTTTGGTTGGGTTAAAATGGAGGGAAAAAGGTGAGACTGGAAATTTAGCAGAAGTCATGTTGGAGACCAACGGTGTGCAAATTATTATAATTTTATGTTTAGATCCCATAGTTTTATATTTACGTGTTGTGTATTAAAATTCTTGATAGAAAATCTATATTATTTTTTAAGTAAGCGTCTAGTAAATAAAGATTAGGACCAAAAAATACACCGAGGACAAAATGAAACCAGTGTAGTTGTTTTCCCACTCTCAAGTCAATTGTAATAATTTCACCCGAGTACAACGGGGGAGTTTATCCCATCTCATAGAATTGCTAAAGTTTCTTTGGGAAATCTCCATGCCACGCCTTCATTTTCATTCGGAGTTTTTAATATAAACTCGCTTCGCCTAGTTTTTCTTAATGTCTCTTATCCACACCGCCGAGAAGGTCATCCTTTTGTGGCGTGGAAGAAGGGACGAGGGCCGAGCATTTTTTAAACCGTGCGACTAAACGAGAATAGCATATTAGCGGCAAAGAGGTAAAAAATAAAGGTGAGATTCAGGCACGAAGAAATTGAATGGATAGTGCCAGATACATTATCCAGCATGAAAAATCCACGAGAGCGGGAAAGTAAAAGGGGGAGAACAGGGCGGAGGGTGGCGAGTAATGGAACAAGGATGAGAGAAGAGACCGAAGGAATAGTTCTCTGTGCATGGAAGACCACGAAACAAGCGGGTGGAGGGGGGAACGAGGAGAAGGCGTCCATCTGAGAATGGTCTGCGGTGTGCAGATGGAATCTTTTGGCTAAGTGTAAAAGGGTTTCTGGAGTGAATGTTTAAAGAGGCAGATAGCTGTGGTTTAACGGTACGGAGTCGCTGCGGACAAAGGCCTTCCTCAGCTTCTCTTGTCGCGCAAAACTCCTTCAAGCCTTTCCATCAACCACTTACCATTCCGCTCTACCTCCCTCCTTCTCTCTCTCTCCCATCTTCTCTACTCCCATCCTCTTTCACGCCCGCTCATTCCCTCCCCTCCTCTTCCCTCCGCTCCTTCATCACTTCTGTCTCCTCGACGTCCCTCCCCCCCTCTCTCCCTCTTTCTCTCCATTCTCCCTCTCTCCACTTTTTCGCCTTCATTTCTTTTCACCGAAGTCCAATGCATATTTCGAAATGCGATTTTTGTGTGAGCAGCAGTAGCAGTGGTCTGGCGCTGCCTCTCCCGCGGTCTTAATTAAAAACACTCCGCTGCCGATTACTAAAGGCCCTCCATTTTCGCCTCATTCCTCCATTCCCTTTTCTTCATCTCCCTCTCCCACTCACTTTTTTGTCTCCCTCTCCCTTTTCATCCTTACAGCAACGCTTGTGTTTTTTGCTCTTTCTCCAGATACTCAGATCTTCTTTTTTGCAATCTCAAGCGCATTTTATCTCATCTCCTACTTTTTCTAAATCTATTTCTCTCTCCCTTCACAGTCCTCACACATCTCTCTTTCTGTGTCTTCTTTCTCTATCTCTTTCGTAAATCTTATTTTTATTCTCGGAATCTACTTCTCATTGAAACTGTGTATTCCAAAACTCCTGTACCATTGGCGAGATGTTATTCTCGTACTATTGGTGAGATATTATTCTATTTAATTTTCAGTGTCACATATTATTTATCAAGACATGAAGAAGGCTGCGGAAAATAGGAGTGTAGGGTGAACGAAGTTTAACCATGAATAATCATGAACCTGTCTATGGACAGAATACCTATGATGATGATTTAATTTCCAGTGTCACATATTATTCATCATCATCATAGGTATTCTGTCCGTAGACAGGTTCATGATTATTCATGGTTAAACTTGGTTCTCCATATACTCCTATTTTCCGCAGTCTTCTTCATGTCTTGATAGCTCTATTTCCTTTTCAAGTCGTCTACCAGCTGAAACTCTTTCCTACCTTTCTCTTTTTCCATCCAGTTTTCCTTCTAGTAGATACATACTTCTCTAATCATGCTCCCTCTTCTCAGATAATGTCCAATTCAGTTCGCCTTCCTCTTTTTGATAGTCTGTATAATCGTTCGCTTCTCTCTTATTCTTCGTAGTGCTTCCTCGTTTTTCACCCTATTGTCCATTTTATCTTCAGCATTATTTTCCATGTCCACATGTCGTAGCTTTCCAAGTATTTAATATCATTTTTCTTTAGCGTACATGTTCCTTCCCCATACAAATCTAGGCTCCATGTATAGCATGTTATCAACTTATAGCGCATATCCTCCTTTATATTCCCCCTTAATAGAAGTTTCTTTCTTCTGAAAGCGGCTTTTGCTTTCGTTATTCTAGTCCTGATTTCATCGGTACATTTTGATTCTCTCGTTATGATGCTTCCAAGGTATTTATAATCTGAAACGTGTTCTAATGTCTTTCCTCCAATACTTATGTTCAAATTTTCTTCTTCTTTACGTGATATTCGCATGATCTTGGATTTTTCTGTATTTATTTCCATACCGTATTTTCTACCTGTTATCACTAGTCTATTTATCATTTTCTGGAGTTCCTTTTCCTTTCTTGCTAGAAGTACTTGATCAACCGCGTATTTCATTGTTCTTATAATTCTTCCTCCAATTTTGAAATCTCCCGTGCCTTCTAACACTTCCTGCATTAGCTTCATTTAATTTAATATAAATTGTTTTTTAAATACATCATTCCAATTTTTCGTATGAATCCTAATGTATCTTGAAATTTTTCTTTGTCATTTTTCAATATCAGTGTAACAGTAATTCGCCGAGGTTTATATCATGAATCAGCGTTTGCTTAGCGTAGTAGTAATATATTATCGAAGTCTGTTGTCTGTTTTAGATGGATTATAGTATATTCTTCAATATAATTTCTAAAAAGAAACATCCATGTACGCGCGGGTTATTTTACAAACATAAAATGAGAACCAATCTATGAAATTGTGAAACAGGAGCACGATACCTTCCCCTGCTACGTAAACTTACTGAAAGATTCAATTTAATACGTTAGCCACTTTCATTCAATTTTGCATTGTATTCCCCTTTTATAAACAGTTGAATTGCATTTTATTTTTTCGCAACAAATTAGATAACCCAATGTAAAAGAATAATGGCATTCCGTATCATTATAGCCCCTTGTCTTTCTGGCGATCTTTTTTCAAACGCTTTCCAAATTTCCTATCCTCCCTCCTAACCTCATCTTCATCCTCTCTGAAATTTAATCTTCCCCCACCACATCTCCAAGCCCGTAAACCCACTTCCCCCTACCATCCCTTTATCTGCCTTCCGCCTCCCTCTTTGTCCGTTCCATAGAAAGGAAAAAATCTCTTTCCCTTCTCATTCTTCCATTTCGCATTTCATTACTCCTCTCCCCTCCCTTTCTTTCCCCCTTCCTGCTTTTAATCCTTCTTCTCGTCCCCTCCACAAAGGCGTCCGTGCTAAAGTGCCGCTAACCGCCGTCTTGACGACCGAGACTTTGTGACGTCACAAGCCACTCGAAAAAATCTCTCTCTCTCGCTCCTTTCCTATCTCGTCCAGCATGGTAACGAAGGGGTGATGGGTAGGAGGGAGGACAGGGAAAGGGCGGGCGAAGGGAAGGGTGTAGCGGAAGTAGACCGCGGCCGAGGAACGGGGAGGGAGGGGGAATAATGGCCTAGAGGTGGGCGGGAGCGAGAGAGAGTAATGGGGTATTGAATAGGAGGAAATTCATGGAGTCACTGCCGATTCGCGCACAATGACCGCTCTAAAGATATTGCTTAATTTCTTCCTCATGAGGTTATCGCTTATTCTCGAGACAAAAGAAGGGAGATAAAATGAACGACGTAGTAAACGCTACAATCTGTTGTTCCATCGTGTAGCGTGGTCTATTCGGTTTCTGTTAGCATTATCCGTGAAACGTTTTTTATCGGATCTGTTGGTCCTTTATTTTTTAGGAAATAATATATACATTCATTCAGCCTTATAAAGTGAAAATTCGCCTTCTGTCGTTTTATGTAAATAAATGACGTCACCAAAAAGGTGATCTCTGATATGTTTTACGATGTTTTCACTTGGGCCGTGAGACCTGGTCTGACCAATTCTAACTTTTAATAAATATATGCAGCTAAATTCTATTATTTGCTGAATCAGTTATTCGTCACGGAAACCCGCATGTATTGACACCAAAAGAATTTAAGATTACTCTCACGAGCAAAGGCATTCTTATTATTGTTCAGATTTGTTTTAAAAATTTATTTACCCTTTTCGGAATAGAAACAGGCTGATGTAGTAACTTTTTTACTTTCTTTCATCGATGATATCATTAATATCCCTTCTAACTAGAATTTTCTTTCACATGTACTGTTTTTTGGAATAACAATGAAAAATACTTATTTTTATGTAATATAACTATTAAATTTATAGCATTATTGTATAATTCTTTTATTATAATCTTGGAATATTAGTACACTTGTAATATAATGTATTCTCATTTAATGTAGAGTTGAAGGTTTCCCTGCGTTGTTGAATAACTTACACAGTACAAAGCCCAAACTCAGAAACCATCCGAAATCATTTTACATTTTTCAAAAACTCTCATTAAATGTCCTGTCAAAGTTGCTGGAAACAAATTTACTTGAATCCATTACAGAACTCGTTGTGGGACTAACTGCTCTGCTCATGGCCCAAGCGATTTCTCAATATGACACGAAGATTGGAACTGATTATTCCACTGGCTGGCTCATGAAGTTAAAGAAATCACAGGGTTTTCGGTAACTAAAATTATGTGGTGAAAAACCTCTGCCGACCATGAAGAGCCGAAAACTATAAGGACAAATTTGCAAAATTATTTCCTCGTGAAAACTCAACACATGATCAGGTGTATAATGCCGATGAGATTTCTCTTTTCTGGCGCTGTTCCAAGAAAGACGTTAGTAACAGGGGACAAAATTGTACCAACGGGGATGAAATACAGCCTAACATGTGCGAATGCTTTGAGGGACTTGGGCAAAGAAAATTGTTTGTTTATAAAATATAATAAAAAATATTTCAAAAAGGACAAAAACATGAAAATATTAACATTACATGGTATTTTCATAAAACCTACTTAAGGTTGCGCGATAAAACTTTCTTCTATCGGAGATAAACCCGCCAGCAGCTCGACTTCCGACTCCGAGATGTAAATTATCATCACACAGACCTTGCTTGTATATCAGGAAGTGTAATTTCGTTGAAATGGATTACGTAAATTCGAAATAAGTAGAATTTCCCCGCTTCGTTTTGCTGTAACGCTTTTCACTTTCTCCATACTTAGTAATGGGTGAGTATTGTGATCACGAAAAAAATCGATTTCGAGATTTCAACGGAAATACACGTTTAGACGTCTCTAGAACACGTTTAGACTATTTTCGGAATGATGTCTGTGTGTGTCTGTGTATCTGTGTGGATGTATGTGATTGTGGGCGCTCTAGCTCAAAATGTACTTGTCACATCGTTACCAAATTTCAAATATAACACTTTAGTATAGGTACAAATAATTGGTTAGATTTTGGACAATAACGGTTAACCGGAAGTCGAGGTTTATTCGAAACCCGGTTCGGTTTTTGCAATATTTCTCCATGAAAACATCATTATTGCATATACAATTCTACAAAAATGTTATAGAGAATGTAATTTCCTACAAATTTCATTTGAAATAATTTTCCATAGCAGTTATTGTTTAGGAATTATTTATAAATAATCGGTTTTTCGGTTCTCGTCAAATATCTCCTTAAAAACGTCGTAATTGGTCATCTTCGTAAGGACCAAAGTTGTAGAGAATAATATTTCTTCCAAGTTTTGTTTGAAACAAATTTTCGTAGAACCATCCACTTCGGAGATGTTCACCTTTTTTTCGTAAATTTCAGTATACAGCGCCAACACCATGTTGCGGTGAATTCTGTAAACATATTCAAAATATAATTTACGGCAATAAGAATGACTGTATTCTTTTACGATACGAAATGATAATTTTGCCTCATAATACTATTCATAATAATTTAAATATCTATACCCCGAATATGGAGAAAGTCGTGTTGGGAAGGTAGTTGACGTACTAACGATCCTGAAAATTTGGTTCGAGTCGCAGGAACCATCACTTACTGAGTCTGTACACGTAGCATAGAATGACCCTATACGTAGTGTACAGAAAGTATTTTGATCACGGAAAAAATAGACTTCGAGGTTTCCAAGGAAATACACGTTTTGAGGTCTCTAGAACACGTTTAGACTAGTTTCGGAATGATGCATTTGTATGTAATTTTGGGCGATCTATCTTGAAAAGTACTTACTATATCATTACCAAATTTCACATATAACACTTTCGTATGAGCACGAAGAAATGATTAGTTTTTGGAAATATCGATTAACCGGAATTTGAGGTTGTTTTTGTTTATATAGCAACTGAATTCAAAACGTCAGTCGCTACTTTAAAGTTACCTTGTGATACATCGAGCTGAGGAGATTGTTTGGTTGGTGTTTTTTTGTTCTTTCGACTTTGTTTTTAATAAAGACTATTGAAAATGCTATAAAAGTTTTCTTTGTTGTAATCGCTGATAAATATTTCTGAGAACAGTGATGTCAAGAGCAATCATATTCATTGCTCTGTATGGAGAAAGTCATGTTTTGGCCACATCAGATTTTTTGTTGTTTATATACGCTAGTTGTTTAATTTGAACTTCATTTCGAGTTTGTTTTTCATGTTTAACGTTTTCCAGTAATATAGGTAAAGAATAGGTATCCAATAGTTTGAAATAATTATATTCAGCAGTAAGGTTTTCCGTTGTAGTTTACATTTATTGTTTTATTAGACTTTTCTGTTTAAAGCGATTGCATTTTGAAGTGTAAATGAATGCTTGTGCCAATACGCCTTGTTGATATTAATATATTTGAATGTAATTATAAGCGATTATGTTAGGTAACTAAATGACAGTATTATAAGGTTGAGGCCTATGTTTTAGTGTCAACCTTGAGGCAAATGTTCGCATATTATATTTCTTGAAGGATTAACACAGCCAACTAAAAAGCTGAATTAGTCTAAATGAACCTTGACCTGAATAAGCTATAAATAAATGTCACTACATTAGCTGGTATGGAATATGCTACGCACTTAAAAATTGTATGTTGAAAAAATATACAAAGGCTAAGGATTCAGTAAAATATTACGGAAAGACAAAAAGTAAAAATACCATTTGTGAATTTCTGTAACCTGCTGTTACAGTCTGCTTTTGTAGTTTCATAGATATTTACTCACCTGAGAACTCTTTTACATTCGATTCTTTATTAAAAATCTTAACCCTAACATATTTAGTAAATCCACTCTTATTATAAGTTTCTTATGTCTTTCGCCACCTTGTTTCTTTTGTTAATATAAATATGTTTGGATTAGTATTAAAAAACAAACGGTGGAAATATGTGCCTTAATTACGGACAAACTGTAGCAGAAGTTTTCTATTTCATATCTTTATAAAATAAACGCATTTACTTTAACGATGTGTATTTGAGGCGTATTACTGGCAAGCATGACAAAAATTCCATATCTGGATCGCATCAGGGAGACCAGTTTCATTATATTAAAATGAAATACTCTAGATACGTCTTTCAAGCAGAGGTACCACACCACCGGAATTTAAAAAATTAAGTTGAGGGATATTTATCCCTATGATAAAAGTTCACAATATACGATGCTATGAAACATTTTAATGTGCATTGAAATTTTAATCGTTTCTCTATATCGGAGCTGTCAGCATACTTTAGATAAAATAACCGAAATTTCAAATCCTTTTTCTCCTGAGAAAAATGCATCTCATTTATTTACTTTTGTTAGCTCATAAACGGTCTTTAACGACCTTCTAACGATAACAAAGACGAACCATTAGAGCCTTGCACTCAGCAGGATTCAAATCCGCGACGCCAGCATTTTGTGCCGGACACGCTAACCACTCCTTTACTAAGGCCGGCCATGTTTCTTGCGTGCTTTACTCCCACTTGTTATGCATAGGATATGACCCACATTATTTTTTTCTGAGGTCAACAACTGCTGATTTAGCATGTCACTAAATGTTTTTAAATTATTGTTGTTTTAAATTGAAATCATCTTTGGTTCCAACACTGTTACTTAAACGTAGTGCCGCTCAATAAAAATTAATTTATGAACATAATGTAAAAAGACTAACGGATTGAATGTTGCTTTGAAGTTAATAGCCTATCAGAGAGGATAAAATGTTCTCATGCGACATTATATATGTACTTCACACTGCCCTGACAGGATGCTATATATTTGCCTGCTATTTAATATCTTCGTTTGTTTATATCCTTTTACTTTTAGAGTGAAAGTAGATTTTGTGTTTCATATTTGATAAAAATATACTGCAAAATCAAGACACTATCGTTATCCATGAACAAAATGGTGCGGGTGGAGGCGTGGTTTTGCTTTGTCCACGGGACCATGATAAAATCTAGTGTGTATGATCACTGTGCACTTTCAATCTATTAAAAGAAGAAAAACTGGTTTTACATCTATTAAAATTTATTGTTAACTTAGCCTCTTTAGCTTGTCTCTATTAGTTAACTTTAAATTTGTTCTCACTCGTTATTTCACTACATATTTCCCGGGTCTGCTTGCGTGCTTGTTCAGAACGCTATATGCACCACAGGCGGCATAAAGTCCAAAGACAGAAACCAAAATTGTCTGTTTGTTATTATCGCTGCATGAGAGTACATATAAAAGATTGAGCCGAGAATGGTAAATACAATTTAAATCAAACATTCAAGATATACTTAGCCTTGCCCATTTTAAGCATTATATTTCAAGGTGTACAATAACCTCATGTGTTAGATGCCAAGGGCGTTTCATTTCTCTATTTAATTAATACAGGGATGGAGGCCGCATATTTTTTATTTTCATTTTAAAATCATTGATAATCACCGTAAAAACTGTGTACTTGAATCTAATAACGCCTAAAGGAATGGAAATTTATTTTATCATTGTCGATTTTCAAATAAATTTAGAATCAGCATGAAAATTCATTTTGAAGGTGAATTTTTTTGGAAGTAGAAGTTATTGACTTATTGAACCTTTACAATTTGCGCACCATGCTGGGATCTACCTCTTTCACATTTTAGGCATGTCTTACTTAGTCAATGAAAAGATCACGGGCTCGACTACAGGGTCCTTTTTTTTACTTTCTCATACGAAGTATCGAGAAAGTGTTTTCGCGAAAAAATTCGACCTCGAGATTTTTACGGAAATACACGTTTTAGGTGTTGCTGAATCCGAAAAAGTGGTTTTCGCAATGCCGTCTGTCTGTCTGTCTGTCTGTTACTGGCTCTGGAGGTTAGACGGTCGAACGAAAATGAATTAAATCTCGTACTTAGGCATTTTATCATACTGAGCAGAGTATACATAGAAATGGTTGACATTGATCAATAATTAAGAGTAGTTTATTCTATGCATTTTTAACAACAATCCGATTTTATCGAAAACGGCTCAAACGATTTTGATCAAATTTCTCACAGTTACTTGAGTTTACGTCTTCAATAATACTCTATACTTCATATTTCTCAAAAAATGAATATAAGGCTAGTTTATTCTAGGCAACTTTAACAATAATTCGATTTTCTCAGAAACGGCTATAACGTTTTTGATCAAATTTCGTGCAGTTACTTGACTTTACTTATTCAATAATACTGTGTAGTTCATATTTCTCAATAAATGAATATAAGGCTAGTTTATTCTTGGGCAACTTTAACAAAAATTGGGTTTTCTGTAACAGGCTCATACGATTTTCATTTTCTAAAGATAACTAAACGACGTATTAATACGTATATGAGAAAGTTTGTACAGTGTATGTTGTACCGATTTTTTTATTTTGTAAACAAGGGGATAAGTGTAATATATGATTCAATCGCATTTTAAAATTACCTAAAAGCAATACACGAACGCGGGATCTGGACGATTTTTACTTTGTGTGTGTATTTCGCATTTCCTAATGTCATTTTCTATGTAGGATATTAGATATATCACGTGAGAGCTGTATAGCCATATTTCTGTGACGGATAATTAAATTATGTTTAAATAAAGCCCATTACGCTGCAGTCCTTGTAGGGGAGTTTTTATAAAATTACTCAATACAGTGAAGTCTTTTTGATCGGCATACTGACGATGGAATCCTTGATTCCGAAATACGTATTTAGACAGTTTTTTTAGAAAGTAAGTACATGTGTGTGTGTTTTTTGTTGGTGTGTATTTGTGTGTGTTTGAACAAATACAAACGGTCCCTGGCGTTGGAGTAATTTCCCCTAAACCCGGAGTGTGTGAGATTGCGTGGTGTTTGGCAGTGCCGGTTTCAGGCGTAGGCGGTCACTTACAGGCGCCACTCCAGACGGGCGGCAAAATCAATATTTCGGGTTTTGACATTTTCATTTTTTTAATGGTTTATTGCACAGCACTTGACAACATCGCGAAAAAATTATATCTTAAGTCATGATATGTAATTTACATTCAGGGTCGGTTCAATGTGTAAGCGACGTAACCTACCGCTTACAGGTGTCACCTAAGGGCGGCAAGATGAACGTTTTAAAGTTTTACATTGTCTGAATGTCTAAAACACGCCAATACACTGTGCACTTTCCTTAACCTCTTTAGCGGAATATATACACGCAAAAGGATTAACTATACAACTAAGTTTCATGTGCTTTTAGGGATTAAGCATTGTAATTTCAAATAACCTTCCCGCCCCAAATACAGTGACCCTTCAATATTAGAGATTTTGATTACTCGGAGTTTGTCTCTTTGTGCAACTACTTAACATTCGGGATCTCCACCATTTGCACCTAGCTTCTATCCCTGATCCCTGATAAATGACTGCAAAGAAAAAGCCCGAAAAAACTTAATCTCGCCCTTTTCGAAAACTGGGGTCGTAAAGTTGCAATATAAAAATACTCGGTAATATAATCATTACATAGTAATTTTCTTATAAGGTCGGTGAATGTCTTATTTCTATTTTCTGAAAATATTTAGTTAAATATTTTTTTGAAAAAATTAAACAGTAAAAAAAGTATTTTCTTTTTACTTTCTCCAAACATAGTATAGGGAAATTGTTCGATCACGATAAAAATCGACTTCGAGATTTCAACGGAAATACACGTTTTGAGGTCCCTAGAACACGTTTAGACTATTTTCAGAATGATGTGTGTGTTGGGGGGAGGGGGGGGGGGGGGTGGATGGATGGATGTTATTGTGGGCGCTCTAACTCAAAAAGTATTTGTATTAACACCGAATTTCTCAAAACGTGTATTTCCGTTGAAATCTCGAAGTCGATTTTTTTCGGTATCACAATACTTTCCCATTACTACGTATGGAGAAAGTAAAAACATTTTCCAGAAAATTAGGATCGTAATTGAATTTTAATGGTAACCAAAATGAAATTCGTTTTTTCTATTTCTGTTTAAGTCCCGAGTTTTTATATCGATTCTTCCTAATCTAAAATGTAATTTTATATTGCTTGAAACTGTTTCAAAAGCTTTCCTCATGGAGAATAGTGGTATTGAAAAACTCTCCAAAAAGGATTCATTTCAGTATTTGTGGTTCAAATTAGTATCGTCGAAGAATTTAAGTTTTGTATTTGTTACAGCGCATAGAGGACAAAAATAGTCCAAACGACGTCGAGGATATCAAATTCCCAAAAGGCCACACCAACGTACCAAAAACGTTTATGAACGAAATATTCGGGTATTTGCATTACGTGCCTTTTGTCCTTCGAAAATGCAACATGGCGGTAAAATATTTGATAATTTCCATAAATCAAGCTGTGTTCGATGTATCGAAATACTTAATAACATTTCATCAGCTGGGTGGCAGAAATGACATTCTTTAAAGAAAATAAAACCTTAAACATCGGTAATTGTGCATTATACGCTAGATATTGCCATTTTGCACGCATTTTAATTTAAATTATAGTTTACATTTAATTAAACTTAATAGCCTAATCATGTCGTCGTCATGCTCAAAATTTTATTATTTTTTAGTGTTTTCTACTTAATGTTGTTTTTATAGTACTGGGAGCACTAACTCCAGATTTTTCTGTATATGCCGATAGCTGTGTTTTTTTTATAATAAAATATTCTCTCGTCACGGTACAGTTCGCAGTTGATGTATATCTTATCGCACACGAAGGGTTTTTTTGTGGTTCTATACCGAAAATCTTAGGAGTTACGGCAGTATACACGCTACAAAAAATGAATTACGAGCTAAGAGCAAAGAATGACAAAAAATGAACCGTGTACTTTTAACGAGTTACATGACTTTATTTTAAGTGAATGATTGGTGTTGTTAGATAGGGGAGGAGTAGTGAAACATCTGGAAATGGTTGGACAAAGCAATGCATTAAAGTGCTGGCCATATACATTATATCCCTATATTTGTGCTTATCACTGTTTTTAATTGCATAGAATATGCCATCAACTCGCGTTACAGTCCCATATGTAATGCTTCGTGTTGCGTGTCACCTCGCAAAAATATTTTTTATGACAAAAGTAATGATTCCATTGATATAATAAAGATATCTCAGTCGTAAAAACATAACGATAGCTATCGTAACACTTTTATTGAGTCACACACCGATAGAAATTCTCTTATCCATTCCATATCTCTTATCGCTCCCTGAAAAATTATTTTTACACTAGTCCCATTTCGTAAAGACGTTATATTTAACATACATTTCCACGCTGTGAGTTCTTTCAGTCCTTAAATGGTATCACACTTTCTCCATTTTAATGTTTTTTTTACCCGTCTCCATGATGTTCTAAGATAAATTTTAACGGTGCGCCATTAGCTATTACAAAAGTGATAAATAAAACTGTACCTGATGAGCATTTCAAATGACGTCAATGTTTAACTAACATTACCATAACGCAATTAAAGCTTGTTAAGTCTATCGCTTTCAGTTGTCATCATCATCTCATAATATAATGTAGCGAGTGTGTGATTCTTAGTAAACACGTCGGAAACTGATTGGCTGCCGAGAAGCGACTCTCAATTTTCCGACGTTTGAGCTTCTATTGTTGTCTCAATCCTAATAGGAACTACGAAAGAGTACATTACCAGTATGATTTAACTCGAGAACCTTGAGTACGATTATTTCCCGTTAATAAGACGCGTGTGTTGTGGTTGAAAAACGTATGTTATTAATGAAATACCCTATTTACTCGATTCACTTTTTAACGTCACTGAAATCGGAATGCGTCTTACATTCGATGGCGTCTTAGAATCGATGATAAAAGACTATTCTATGACTTATTCTTCCTCCGAGGGACATATTAAGTGACAATCATAATGGGGTTCTGCGATGAGGTTTTCAACACCTAAAGAGTTCTGTATTTAAAAAAAGTTGAGAAGCACTGACATATGGGACCCAGAATTTAGAACTATGCACACTGTTAGTTATCTCAGCGGTGCGCAAACTTTTCGGTTGCGTCCCCTTTTCATCCACGAGAACGATGGCGCTCCCACCCATTTTAATCGGAATTTGTTTTATTGTAATTTTGACATTACATACAAAAATACATTCACAGAGGCTACTGGCGTTTTAATATAGGCAAATGAAGAAAACTTAACGGTAAACTATATTCCAATAAATATATTATATTTGAAACTTAATAGATGAGTAACAAAGTACTTACTTAATGAGACTGATGAGCCTGTCTACCAGCTGCAAGTACATCCATCATGGGTGCAATTTCAGACACAGTTACTCGGGGTTCTGGTTCCACATTCAAGCGTGAACGTTGTTTGTTCTTCAATAACGTTAATTTTGAGAATGTTGCTTCACAAAGATATGTTGACACAAATGGTAAAAGCACATCTATAGCCTTTTCAGAAATATCTTGATATTCTTCCCTTCTTGATATCCAGAACTCCGCAAGAGTTTTCTTTTCAAATTCAATTTTTAAAAGAGAATCATTTGCTAAATCTATTAACTTCTCTTGATCGGCAATTGCGACTCGGGAAGTTTTAAAATTCACATCAAAAGGGTTTCTGATCCAATTAAGATCTTCTGTTTGAATGTCGAGAAACTTTTCTGAAATAATATTATGTAAAATTTCAAGATGTGTTAATATGACAGTATCAATCTCTCTTCTATTAATCTTGGAATTTTCAATTAATTCGCTGAGACAAGGAAACATCTCACAAGACCCTTCTTCGTATTTATGTTTCCACATAGTAAGTTTTTGATAGAAATGCAGATGTCCCATCACTCATTAGTAAAATATTAGTACTCCTTCCTTGTAATGATGAATTCAAATCATTTATTTTTGTGAAAATATCGGAAAGAAAGCACAGAAATAAGAGCCATTTCTCACTGTGGAATTTTTCAGCCAAAGTTTTCTTATGCACCAAAAGGAAAAGTTGAAGTTCGTCCTTAAGCTCAAAAACACGACGAAGAATCTTTCCTCGGGAAAGCCATCTCACTTCGGTATGCAAAAGAAGGTTGTATTGCGAGCCCATTTCATTACAAAAAATGCTAAATAATCTGCACTGTAAGGGTCTAGTTTTCACATAATTAACTATTTCTATCACATCTTGAAGAACTTCATCCAATTCGGTCGATAGTTTCTTTGCAATGAGAACTTGACGGTGAATAATACAGTGCGTGAACTTCATATGAGGAGCGATATTGAATACTTTAGCTCTTAAACCCTTTCTATTACCCCACACTGCTGCTGCACCATCTGTGCACACACCTACACAATTAGACCAGAACAGATTATTTTCATTAAAAAAATCATCTATGAGTTGAAATATGTTTTCTCCTGTGGCATGTTCATCAAGTGATTTGCAGAACAACATATCTTCAAAGATTTTACCCTCGTGGCAGTATCTGACAAAAACTAGCATTTGCGCCATGTTTGCGATATCGGTACTTTCATCCAACTGGATCGAAAATTTTGCGCTTTGTTGAATTCGCACCAAAAGTTGCGCTTTAATGTTATTTGATATGTCAACAATACACCTTTTCACGGTATCACGCGACAAAGGTATGGTATTTAAAGCTTCAGCATAAGAGTTACCATGCATGATGCATCGTATGTTGGCCACATCAGATTTTTATTAATTTATATCGTACAGTTCATAATCATGGAAAGCAAATAAACTCAAGATGAAAGGAAAAGAGACAAGCTCGCTGGAGGGCTCGCAAAAACAAAGAATCACTTGATAAAATCAGGAGAAGAAATAGTGGAAATATGCATTGCTGAATCTAAAAGAGAAGAAACGGAACGGGATAGACGGAAAGGATTGAACGATCAGAACAAACGATAAGCGAGGCATAGAGCTAGAAGCAACAGTAAATCGAATGACAAGCAACAGATTTAGAGATGTAAGAAAAAGATCAAATGAAAGTACATTGCAGTATGATTATTGTAGATTAGGTTATTTATATTTATTTTACAAAATTCTTACAGATTTATTAAGTATGTTCAAATACTAAATCTTCATTAACATAAATCTTTGCCAAACAAATTTTAAATGCCTATGTTTATTTTTACTTTCTGGAACATTCGATATGTGGATTTTATATTTATTTTCATATGTTAGTGCACATAGAAGTGATTTTCATTAATTTTTATTTTATTTTAACGTAATATTCCTCGCATACCCGACATGCTTGATGGCAATTATGGTAGTATATATAATTAAATCGTTATATTTTTCAAACTTTTCCGTGATATTTATGCATGTAATATTAAGCTCTCATTTCAGAGAAATGATATTATATGGGCAATTTTCCGAAAGCGTTTAACGTTATTTAATATTGATATGGAAATGGTTCACATTAAACCGAGGTCATTATTTATTCGTTGATCTCATATTTATTAGTAAAATAAAGAATGCAAACAAAAATAATTAGGCTTCTAACAAATGTCCGTTATAACTCTGGCATGCATTTACCTTTTAAAAAATCAAAAGTCGTATTGTTCCATATGACTGAATTTGATATCTTAAAAAGTTAAATTCATGGACAGTTGTAGTGAGTTTCCATATACTTTATATCTTCCAGTATTTGATAAGTAATCTCAGTTGCTCCGTAATTATTAGATAAAATATTGATCGCTTTCCCACAAAGCGATCAATATTTTATCTTTTTTAGTCTGGGAATTCAATATACACATAAGAAATATTCTTATACTTTGAGCAGTACATTTTACTTTCTAGGATATGTGAAAGCATACAGTTCTTGTTAACAACTGACTGTTCTGCGACAGTATTAATTCAGATACGTATATAACAGTTTTATTTGTCCACCATATGCATCGATGGCAAAATTTCATCTTTACTCAATATATCTCGTGGGCTTAATTTGTCTTGCTTACTCTAATCAACTTCGGTCACTACCATTTTCGATTTCTTTCAATTAAATTTAATCCTTATTTTGTAAAACGAAATCATGACATCCACTTCCATTGAATATCGACTAAAATTATTTCTTTATGCTATAAATTCGTAAAAACTTATCTCTGGAATACACTCCCAATTCCTTCTGTTTATTCCTTCTGTTTATTCCTTCCCCCACTCCTCGCAATGCTCACTCACACTACGCTCGCTCGCACTGCTCTCTTTTGTTTCAGACAGAGACGCAGTTCTGCGGCCGGAGAGATTATCCAACCTGTGGCTTTCATTATGGGATGCTAGTGGCGTAAAAAAGAAGCGAGTTAGGGGAGAGGGAGGTAGAGTGTCTCTCTCTCTCTCTCTCTCTCTGTGATGGGGAGGGGGGTGGCATAGGGGGTATGTCGGATGATATTTGGAGGGAGAGGATCGAAGTGAGAGAGCAGTTGAGGGGTAATAGGGATAGGCTGAATGAAGGCTTTGTAAATAGGAAGACGGGGTGGCGGCAGGTGGGTAGTCAAGTCGTATCTTTAGTGGTTATTCCAGTCTCTCTTTTCGCCGTAGGACCAAAAAACTAACGAGAAATTCAAATGATATATGCATAACATCGTGCTAACAATGAGAAATTTAGGTCTTTTTGTGAACTCGTTACGGCGGACTTTTACTGTGTAGATACTAATTTACGCGCATCCCTGATAACTATTGGCAGTAGCCGATCAAATGCTTATGTTTATATAGCGAAGCCTGGAGGCGGTTTAATAATTTATAACATAAAATTGTTTTGACATTAAAATTCGAATTCGTATTATTGAATAATGCATTCCAAATGACACATTAGACGTACAATTTCCTAGGATTTATGTATATGATAAACAAGTTGTTCATGTTTTTGCCACTTTACCTTTTCATATAAATTATTTGTTGGTTGAGTGGATAAATTAACGAATTTTCATTATATAATCTTGATAATATCGTTGAGATTATAGTTTCTCCATTTGAACTCCTTTATTTTGGTGACCCATTTCTTTTAGTTAACGTAATAAAATAATATAAAACTTACTCGTAGGTTTGCTTAGTACTTGCTCTTTTGAACTTTGTGAGAAATGGTGGGATGGACGGCATTCGGAGTGTGGAAATAAGTCTTGAGTGCAAGGAGTAACTTCAATACAAAAGAAAAAGAATCCTTTATAACGTACATCTTTAAAATATTTTGTTTTGTAATTACTTAACAATATGTAGAACTCTATCTCAGATTTATTGGTAAAATTCTAACTTTGTAATTCATACTGTATAGGACAGAAGACAGTTATTAATAACATCCAATTCCTGTTTTCATCCTTTTGATCGACAGATATTTGACCATCCTTTCTCTTCCTTTATCGAATCCATAATTACATACATCCGGCAAATCAGGATGTAGACCAATGTAAGTCGGTGATTTTTATGAAGAAAATGCAATATTACAACTTGTAGTTTCGCGTTCAAGAAAACCTCCCACTTTTTCTGCCTTTATTTCCTTTGCTCCATTTCTAGTTTCATCTTAGGTATTTCTTTGCTCATGAATAACAGGCGGCAGGTATTTGAAAGCTTTGATTTCCTTTCACATCGCCGACTTCAAGATTCAAATCTTTGCGACTGTTTCTTCCTGCTCATAAATATTCCACCTTTAAGCATCTGTGTCCTGACTCTTGAGTTTCTATTCTGCATTTTCTTTTTGTATTGACGCAGTCACCTGGTCGCCGGCGGATGATAGCTCCTGCATGCAAATGAATATTCAGACGAAGCAAACTAAACTCTAACGTTTTCCTTTCATTAGCTGGCGAGCTGTATTTTTTAATCTTTCTCTAAATTATGGCCTATGTGATTTTTAAGATGTTTTAGTTTCGAGAGTTTCTAAATTCTGTAAAAATAATGCGACTTATCTCTAACTCGCTTTTATAAATGATAGGTGACATACAGAGATAAAAATAATTTATTTCAACAGATCTAACTCAGAATATTTATTTTTCGATGATTATAATAATAATGATCCATGTAAACGAATTATAAATTATACTTTGTAATTGAAATACGCGTATGTTGCAATTAATCGTTTTTTGGTCGCAAGTGATACATTATCTAATGGACTTAAACCATATAGCGATTTCTAGCAGTTGTAACATTTTTAAGGTTCAAGATATTATAATTTTGTAAGGGTCACAATATCATTTGACATACGAAATACACGAATGAAAAGTCTACGTTTGAGAAAGTAAAGCATTTCTCTCAAACTATTCGCGAATAACTTTTTAGATTTGTATACTTCGTTTGCAAATTTTATCTATACTTCATATTTGTTATTGCTTTGATTTTACTCTGTTTAAGGTTCATATCGTACGCTTTTAATCTTAGGCGTTTAACTTGGTGCATAGAAAATTATTTTTATTTTCGACTTTACTTAATCGAGAAATGAACGCTTCCCTTGGTTTAACATTCGTCTCTTCTGGTAGAAAATGTTTAATAAATTCGGGAAAACTTGGTTTTCTAAGTTACGTAAGAAAATTAATCCCTTGCTAATGTTGTATTTGTGTGAGCCTTTGTTGGAACTTCATTGGATTAATTCCGAAAAAAATAGCTTTCGAGCTAACATAGTGACTGCATACACATTAATAACTCCACTAACCGTAATATGTTTAAAAAACGGATTCAAATTTTGGATACAATACAGTCATACTCGGTATTTATTCTAAAATAACCGCTGAGATTGGCTACTTTGTAGTCGAAACGTACTTAATTTATTGTCAAATATTTAATTCCTGTTAGATTTATTTTAGCAATGATCTACAAACAAAAATTCGTCTATCTGAAAATAGAATTTTATTCAACGATTTTTGCTAATTATTTGTATTTTAGTCGCATGTATGTTGCTTTGAGACAACAAAAGAAATTTTTGAAATATACTGATATACGTATTTCCAGTTTTATATAATGAAAAGTTACGAAAATATAAATCTATTTTATTAGTTTAGGACCTTCAGGGATTGTGCTACAAATTTTTAGAAACGGTATTCGGGTTTAGTTTTTTGAAATTCTTGCTGGAAATTAAGTGATTGTAAAATGAGTTTAGGTATATACAGAGTGTTTCTCATGAGATGGAAATGGGAACAGAAAATTGCGCTTAGTTAAAGATTAATACTCAATAACGCGACGGAGTTCTTTCTCATTTAAAGTGGAATATTTTAAAAGAAAAAATGTGTTTTCATTCCAAAAAGGGTGTTCCTTATTGAACATAATTTTTTTTAGTTTCATTTAATAATTTTCAGAGTCAATTTCGACAGAAATTTCCGAAGGATGAGGTGCCCTGTAAGTCATCGATGCATCGAATCACACAACAGTGATGGAACATTGGAAGTAATTCGTGAATAAATCATTTGAAGCCCAAGATCTTTACTCGGGGAGGGAAACGTTTGAAAATACGCAGAGATTCCTGATGAAAATCTGTTCATTTTCTTGGTTTCAAAACGTTTAACATAAATTTGAATTATCAATATATGCCTCGACTTTCAAATACGCATTGTATTATGTCACTGGATTCGAAGAAGTCTTGCCACTACAGTTAGAGACAGTATTCTTCAGCGATGAGGCATGATTCCACTTGTCAAGATATGAAAATTCACAAAATAACGGCTCGTTGAGTATCTAAAAACTTAATGCCTTTACATGACCGAAAAATTGGCATTCGGTACGCAGTCTCTGTGAAAATATTTTTAGGATGCAAAAATTCAGAGCATTACTTCTACTTAATTCTCAATAAATTCATTCAGAAATTTCATGATGGTGTAACGGTGAATCACCACTGATGACGGTTGCATTGTTGCTGATATGCGCATCTTGTTTTTAATAACTTTGTTATGGCTTTCGCAGAGACCTAAGATAAGTACTTTTTCAAATTTTTAAATATTGAAGTGATTATTCCTGAACTTTGGAGAAAACTTCAAGCAAGGCAACAACTGCCCATATAGTCCATGATCGTTACGATGTTTAGTTATTTCTTTAGCGATTGGATTGGATTGATCAGAACAATACCACTGACTCTGAACAAGAAATTTCATCAATGCTTCGAAAGAGGTCTCAACAAACCAAATGAAAAGAATTCAAGGTGCGAATCAGAGACATTTTCAAAATAACCTCCGAGATATTTCAATGTGTTATGTTAAATTTTTTTCCTCGACTCTTAGAAAATAAGCAAATAAAATAAATAACGAACATTATAATGAATTCCATCTTATTCTGATCACTCTGTATATATGCTTTCGAAGGGAATAAGAGAATATTTGATTTACTGTTCTCAAGCTGACATTTATAATGGATTTTCACTTTCTTCGCTGCACGAACTCTTTTCTCGTGCTAAGTTTATAGTTGCGTGCTGGTGAGTAAGAGTTTAAGGCAATGAAATTGTGCATAAGAATGATGACCGAGGCGAATCGCCGAAAAAATTCTTTTACTTATTTGTGCTATCAAAGAATGGATGAGAATTGAAAAACTGTTGTTTTTATATTGAAATGTTTGTATACAGAGAAATGAATAGAAAGAAATAAATTAACAATCTCCTAAATGTGCCCTAGATTTTTTGAGATAATTTTTTGCTCGCAGTGGCGTGGAGTGATTGATGATATACTGCGTACTTCGTGATTGGCCGTGATTGATACCTTGGCTCTTTTGTGCCTCTGTGGAACGGAGCCAGGGTCGTCCGTCACCTCAACGATATTAGCCTTGCTGAATTATCTTCTAACTTCTCCAAGAAGGCAATTCCTCTAAACTCTTTTTTCCTTGACTTAATATTATGCGAAATAGGTATGTTATATGCACCTCTGCACATCATCTAACGGTCACTGTCTGTGTATACACACACATAGGAGCCATAATTTAATTGTGCTTCAGATTCGTTAATAATCCATTAAGTATTCTGTCGTTATTGTCAGTGATATTTTTAGAATTGAATTTATAACCGTATGTCTCAAACAAAGGCAGTTGAATCGTTGAATAGTAATCGTTCGTAAATCTTCTGTTTCCTCCAATATAATTTTCAAGTACAAATTGTCAATATTTAGAAATTTGTATTCTTACGAACCTCTTCTCACTTTACACCAGTATTCTACATAAAGCACACGTACAACAATTTTTTTCATTATGGTGATATTTATGAGAATTGACTGATTTTCAAGCGACAAAACGTCACTGCACTTTCGTTACATTTCATCTGTCTTGCTCCTTTTCGACCTCACTAATTCGCTTCCTACTCCCTCTACCCTTGCTCATTCCTTTTTTATTACGCCCTCAATATCTACTTCGCTCTCTTCTCCAGCAAAACTTTCCAAATTCCTCTTCTCGCCCCCCTCTAAACATGTGTCCTCGGCTCAAAAAACCTCAGATACGCCCAAAACCTGCTCCTCCCTCTCTTTCCCTGTCTTTCAAATCCCGTCAGTTCCCTAAAATAAAACCTGGTTCTACAGCACCTAAGCATCGTCTTCTCCTTTAAAGAAACCCCTCTCCTTGCCCCCTCCAATCCCTTCATTTTCTCAAATATTTTTCCCGCCGCTATCCTCAGGTTTTATTCTCTGAAAATCGCCTCTCCTCATTCTCCCGCCTTCCTCACCCCTCCCTCTCGCTTCCATCTCACTTTCTCTACATCTCACTCCCGACGAATTCCTTTCCTACAAATTGCATTACCCCCATCCTATCTTCTCGCACCTCCAGCACCCGTCCTCACCCCCTCCAACTCCCCCTCCGCGAAAAGCGACGCCATAACCTATGCTCCCGACTCCTCCATTCATATCCACTTCATTTATTTTTCACATCTCAATTTACTTATAACGCCTTTATACCTTTTTTCTCTTCATTATTTCGTCCTCGCACACATATTACCGGTTTCATTCCGAGTTTTTCGTGTGACGCGATGATCCCTAAACCCTAATCCTCCTCATCCTCTCCCACAAAACTCATCCCAGCGAAGCATCCGATCTCGACGCTTTGCGTTTTATTTTTCCTTCCATTTTCTTTCTTCCTCTCTCTTTTCCCCTCTCCTCACTTCCCGCCATCAATCTTTCATGTTCCTACATTCCCCTTTTTCATCCTTTCTCTCGCTTCCTTCCCCTCCTCCGGTTTTCTCGCCTTCCATTTTGAACCTCTTCGCCATGCTTCCCTCCCCCCTCTCTCTTCCATTTCCCTCTTGTTTCTCCCTCTCTCTCTCAATTTCCCGCAGCCTTTGTCTGCGTTTCCCTCCTCTCTCTCTTCCCTTCTCACACTTCAACCTCACTCCGCAGCGCACATTAGAACCTTCCCACCTCTCTCTTCCTCTCTCTCTCTCTCCCTCTCTCATCCGTTTGGCTGGGCACTCGGACACGTTCTTAGACCCTTAGTGACCCTTCCAGTTGCTACCTCCTCCCCGTCCACCTCACCCCCTCTCCTCCATTCGACTCGCCCTTTCCCTCCATCTTCCTCCTTCCTTCCTTCCTTCCGCTCTCCTCCTCACCTCTTTCTCCCTACCTATTCCCTCTCGCCGTCGCTCCGCCCTTATTTCAACTTTCTCTCTCCCTCTCTTAACGGGAACGGTTAAAGCCTTCCTACATGCTCTTATCTCTCCCTCTCTCTCATTTTCTTTCTGCATCCTCTTTTCCTCCGAAAACTTGTTTGGTTCCTTTTTTGCACTTCTCCTCCTCACGACATTCCTTACCCTGAATTACTTTTCTAACTATCCAGTTCATCCTATTATCTATTCTGCATTTTCTTCCTGTCGTTTCCTTCCTACTTTCCCATCTTTCCTTTCACTTCCATGCATTTCTTCCCCTCTCTTCTGTCTCGTTATGCACCGAACAACTCGCAACCATTATTTTCAATTTTTCTCTGTCTTTAATCTCATTCTTCTGTCTTTTTCCTTCTTATTGGGCATGCTTATCAATAATCATGTTAATTTACGTTAAATTCACTATGTGAATATTCTCGGTTACTTTCATTTTCTATAATTTCCATTAATGAAACCATTCAAATACAATTTTCACGCAGTGTCTTACCGATTTCTTGACATTCTGACTCAGATTTTTAGGCTTAAATATACTACACAATATATTTCATATAGTAACAACTTAGATACGAGCAAAGTAAATAATTGATTCTCGTCGAATATTTTTTCGGTTTAGTATCAAGTGTATACTTTTCATTTTTATGTCGAAAACACTCCATCAAAACTAGTTGCAAGCAATTGATGAGAGATGATTACGGATATTTATTGAGTTTAAACCGTTAACGCATCGAGAGGTAGGTAAACGAGGAATTAATAGGAACTTTTATATAATAAAAACGAGATTTACCTAAAGGAAATGTAGGCAAAACGCAGTCTCGTATGTATGTCTTGCCGTTATTCCTCATTGTTGTGGGAGAATTTTTTCCCTATTCTTAGATCTCATCCACTTTGGTTAACATAGTCTTCGTTCATCTTCTTTTTAATTTGAAGCATTACTTTTTTACGCTATTCACGCTGTGAATATTCCATAATTCGCTTGAATTCTCCAACTTCTTATGCTACTTTAATTTATCTCACTTAATGTCACTTTCTCTTCTTCTTGCGCTTTTTCCTTTTTATCTTCTTTATTCAAACTAATTTAGCCTTCCTTAAAAAAAATAATTTTATAAATATTTTTAATAATTCTGCTTTTATTTTCTTAGCCTTCTTAAAAAGTGTATTAAAATATTCCAATTTTCCATCGTTTTGTTTATAAGTGAAAGCAAAATTTAATTCCACTCGTTATTCTCTTTAATAGTTTCCACATACGGATATTATTATTCCTCATTAATGTGTTCTTTAAACGTGATCGCAGTACGTTGTCGAGTTTGTTGTCCGTTGGTTGTTTTGATCTGAAACCCTAAATTCACATATGTTGATTTAGTGCCATTTTGATGTTTCGTCATGAATGTGCTTTGCTTTAGCAACAACGGGTGATTAAGTTAAGTTCCAGAGAAAACATCGTGGACCTGTTCTATCTGACGAATAGTTCAAACGATTGATTCGCCAGTTTTTCCAAACCCATTTTTTTCTGCTTAGTATGCGGCAAATGTTTTCATATTGTTTCATATAAGTTGATTTCATCTCTTTAAACCCCTAGGTCAGATATAATCCATTCTCTTTTCCTGTCAGTTATCCATCATTGATATACAGGGTGTCCCAGAATTCCTGTCTACGGACGTAATCGTGCGAATCCTTGCAAAATTTTAAGTCGAAAATGTTTTTTGTAAAAATTTCAGAATACGCATAGTTACCTCAAAAAACGTGTTTAAAGTTGGCAATATTTGGCAACACAGTACTGGGAAAGGGTCGGTTACGATAATGACTCTAGGGTCTAAAATCACGGCACTAATATGTTTATCATTATTTGCTTATTACCTTTAAATTCCTTAACTTGCTTTTATTTATTTCTGTTTTGTTTTTTTTCCTTGTTTCCAATCTTTTAGTTAGAGGGATGTTTGTTGCCACATATCACTGATCAAGAAAACGAAATAAAAACAAAACATAAATAAATAAAAGCAAATTAAGGAATTTAAAGATTGCAAGCAAATAATGATAAACATATTAGTGTCGCCATTTTAGACCCTAGAGTCATTATCGTAACCGACCCTTTCTCAATACAGTGTTGACACATTTTACCAACTTTAATCACGTTTTCTGAGGAAACTATGCGTCTTCTGAAATTTTTACAAAGTACATTTTCGACTTAAAATTTCGCCAGAATTCGCATGGTTACGTCCGTAGACGCGAATTCTGGGTCACCCTGTATATTATAGTTCTAATTGTCTAAAGCCCGGTTATGCTAACATTATACCATGTCATTTTGTTAATTTCAACATTTTAAACTTGGTTTTACGCCAAGCAAAGGCGCCGAATATCAAGAGGCATTACAAAATTTTGTTAATGACATCTTTTGATGGAAGGTTGACTTTCATTTCATGTGATTTCCAAATGAGACATAAAGTCTCATGACAGTGATAAAGTGTTAACTACATTAAATAAAAAAAGAACTATAACCACCATTTTTGAGGAAAATTAAGCGATTCTAGTGATTATCCATCATCCTATTTTCACGGGTTTGTTCGACAAAAAATTTATTCCCAGCAATTACCTCCGTGGCATTTTTTGGCTATCAGTTGCCACTCCTGACGCCAGCGTTACTCTCGGGTGATGGATAGCCTGCGATTTGCATCTAAAAGTAGTAAACTGCAACACAATTACTCTTACGCATTGTTATACAAAAGGTGTGGCATACAAAATAATGATTAAGCTGCCTGAGTCATAAGTTATTTTTATACATGTAAAAGGAATATAAATGAATAATTAAAGTAAAAGTTAAATCCATAATCATAAGATGTGGCTCGTCTGTGAATTGTATTTAAAGAAAAATATTTTGAATGCTATCGTTAATAACAGGATACAATACACTTAAAGGAAGTGTAATTAAACGCTGTCTTTAAAAAAGTGTTTTGATAAATCTCATCTTTTATCACACAATATCAAAGATATTTTAGTTTTCTTGAGGATTAGCTAGTGTATGTAAAGGCTTCAAGGCTACACTATACTAATGTAGGTATATGCTCTGAACAGGAAACTCTAACGTTCATTATATTTCGTGATTTGTTTGTTAAAGTGCATAAAATCATAAATACAAATGAAGTTACATTTTGTTACATGTTGTTCAAGATTTTGAAGGATAAAAGAAGAAAAATGAACAAAATCTTAATTCCCATTAATACTATCAGTCAATTTTTTATCATAATTCACAGGTTGTATCAATTATACGTATATTTGTAAATTTTAACTGCATGAGTTTTAGAAAGGTCGTTTTCATGCTGCACGCATTAAAATAAACATTAAATTTGCATTTGATTCGTAAATGAGATCATCTACATGGGTTATATTATCCCTTATTGCTCCGTTGCATATTGAAACTCAATATATCTTCGAATGAAATCAAAAGTCAATGCCCTCTAACATGAACATAGGCAGAATACACCGTATGGGCGTTGGCTAATGGCCGTCAACGTTATTAAATGGATTTCTTCTCAGGATAGATCTATTCCATCAATCTAAAAGACAAATGTCTCAGTCGTTGCAAAAGAAGAGCTTACAATGCAGCGTTAAGGTCAGCGTATCGTCAAAAAATATCTCTGCTTCGCGATCGTAAATCACTGACCATCCTTTGGAATCGCCCACCCCTCCTAGTATATGTTACCTGCCAAATAGCCTTCTTCTACTCACGTCCTGTTCCTCACCTCCCCATTAGTATCTTTTTTAGAGCAATTAACGTTACATAAAAGGATTTCAATGTATTTATTTAAATAATTTAATCTTGATGGACGAATCTTCAAAACGTATTTTCGCACAACTCTACAGATAACAGTGGATCATCTTATATGTATCTTACCAAAAAGAAAATAAAGATCTACATTATTTGTTAACAATTTTCATGAAATCTGTAAAGGACCATTGGTTGCACATGTTTAATAATCACGCTGCATTCATAAGAATCATTTCATCTCCCTCTACTAGCTTTCATACTGACCATTTTTTTCCTTTATCAAATAACTAGATCGTGTATAATAGGTAAACAGCCGATATTACATTTTAAAGATTAGAATAAAAGAATCTGTGCTGTCTGCATGAAAAAATGTAGAGATTTTTATTAAATGCCACTCATCAATTCATACAAAAAGAGCCCAAACTATTATATTTAATCAGGATATTGTAATCGCATTGTGATAGCCGCTTTAGCGAATGATAAAGTTTTTGTAAACAACTTTTATTTTAACTAAAATTCAGAGGCAATAAGGCGAAGGAATATTTTAACCGCTTATAAGATGAGGAAACGGGTTCATGGGTTATATGTTATATTTTACTAGTATCTTTTCCCAGAATTTCACAATAAACATCTTTGCTTTTCGTTTTGTAGACCACGTGCGAGTACTTATACGATCTGCTCGATTCAAGGATAAAATTAAAATTTTTGCCAAATAACACAGTGGTGAATTGCCATTTCAATTAATTACACGTATTGCAAGCCTTGTCTTTCGAAGGCGACTTTGCCTTAATAAGATCGGACGCCAAAATTCAGATTGTGATGTATAAAGGATTAATTTGCAAAAACATTTGCACGCACACAATACTTTGCTAAGAATCGACTCGCCGCGAGGTCTCCCTTCATCCCTTTGCTCGTCATGAATATTCCCCCGTTCTCCACCCCCGAGGGGCGTAAAAGGGGGAGGGCAAGGGAGGTGGAAGAGAAAGGGAGTGCAGCGTTACTCGACTGCCTCCCGATCGCAGCTGTTACCGCACACATCAAAGCGCTGCCGCCGTGGCTTTTGAGGTTGCTCTGTCAAACAGAAATGCCTCGCCGCATGCTTTTTATTTTCCACAAATAAATGAAAATCCCACATGGGGTGACTGCATCAGTGGTGCTCGCATTCTATCTCACAATAACGGTGGGTGTATTTTCGTTTCAACGGATTATTTTTTCGACGGCTCTTTCGCTGTTGCTATGGGGAACAATGGCGAAATGTTCTCCTTGACGGCATTAGGGAATCGAAATCAATCATTTTGGGGAGGGAACGGGATTTGTTCGCGGTTTCGGTGAATATAGCTCTAAAGAGTTACTTGCTTTTGGAGTAGTTTTATGCAAATATACATCCTCAAAAATAAATTACACTGAAATGTCATTTGATTTTATATCATGAGCCGGGAAAATCCGTATCCGTGGGATTTATCTGAAGCAATTACATTTTATCGGATTCTCTTTTTCGTGGGAAATCGCGAGTATGGTCCTGTTCTTTCTGTTTTTAGTTTTTTTTGGTCATAGTGTGTTTTCAGATGGAACGATCGATTTATCGTTAAATTCTATAGCAAGTTGCATATAATACCAGTATTACATTTTCGTTTATTATTTTTGTGATAAATTTTTCTGAGTACATTCTTGAAATATTTTGCTTTAAGGAATGCTGTTCAGACAACCTGTGATGAAGTTGATCACATCCTCCCGTTTCCTCGTCATAGCAGCTTAATGATAATTCCTTGGCGTGAATAATTCTTATCATGCGCCTGCATTATTACCAGTCCTTTTCTTTTTCTCTCTCTCTTTCCTCATATCACTTTCCGATCTTCACAGTCGTCTCTCGAAGCTTACTGCTATTGATATGCAGGTTTTTTCGCAGCAAAGATGACATTTATTAAAAATTTCAGTACTATTTACTGAAATAACTTCCGATATTTCAGCTTTTCTCGCAACGATCTTTCTCGCTTCAGTATTTTTCAGATGCTATAAATCATATTTTATAAATACGGGATTTTCTAGAATTATTTATCAGGATAAATCAAACAAAATCATCCCATACCTGAGTCCGAAACGCGAGGTTGTGCTTATGAAATAGTGTTTTTGCGCCTGCATTGAATAATCTTAAGGAATAAAAAAATCAAATAAAAGCTTTTACGTTTAAAAACATCCGCGAGGTAATCGCCCTAATCTAGTCAAATAGCGTCCCTTTCGGTTTAATCCGTTTGGTATTAAACCCCGGCAGTATTTGCAGCAGCGATTGCTATCCTGGAAACGGCAAACCGCTATTCCTTTTGCGCTCTCCCATCTCATCCATCCATCGCTCCCGAAATCTCAATTACGTGGAGGGGGAGAAAGAGGAGAAGGAGATCTCGGCGTCGGGGGATGATAGTGACGTCACCACTAAGAGCCCTTTTGTCGGGAAAATCGCGGTCGAGTCCCATTGTCGTTCCCGCGGGCAAGGAAGGGGAAGAACACGAGTCCCATCGTGGCGCCGCTATCGCCTTCGGGGATCTTGGCACCGGAGAGCGACGATTGGAGGGCTGGGAGAGAGAGGGGGAAGGAATTGGGAGTATAGAATGAGAGAGGAGGAGGGAGGTGTGAGGCAGGAACAAGGTTAGGATGGTGGGAAGGGGAATTTTACGGGAGGATATGGGAGCGAGCGAAGCGCCGTGTTGAGATAAGGGAAGAAGCTGGAAATGTGAGGCAACGAGTATGGCAACCTGGAGACGCAGGAAAGGAGTGAGGAGGAGGAGGTTGGATGTGAGAAGAAGAAGTCCGCAAGAAATAAGTACGCAAGAAATATACAGGAAAGATTGGGTAATGAGTGTCGGTCATAGGTACTTCTCGGTTTGAAAGAAGAAACTCCTGAGCGGATTTATTGTAGATTCAGTTTTCAATGTCTTTTTCCGTGTTGCTTAGAAACGGGAGCAGGAAAACGCATGCGATTCGAACGCATGAATTATTTAATGAAACACGGAGCCTCGTGTAGGACATTAATAACGTTTTAATCGCCTATGATATGGATAGCGAGATTAGTACTTAAATGAGAAGGTTGAATGGGAGTGGTCTCTTTGCAATATTGAATAATTCAAAAGATGAGGATTTTTTTCCCATGACTGCGTTATATTTCTTGACTTTCATATTAGGAAATGATTCGACCCATTGTGCCATTCGACAGAAATTTTATTTAGTAGGCGAGATGGAATTCAAAATATCTATGAATTGGTCTTTTTATTCATTGTCAAGAGGAAGAAAGAAAATGGGAGAGGAAATAATAGTGTGCGGAGGAAGAGCGCAAATAAAAGGGGAGAGGTTAGAATAGAGTGAAGCAACATTGAGCAGAGAGCGATGAGAAAATGTTGGATTGATTGGACGCATCAGACTGAAGGAATAAGGATGTTGTGCAGGATGGGCATTATGATTTACTGCCGTAGGGACGCATTGCGGTGACTAATTGAACGAAGAATTGTTGTTATATGGTAGTTGGAATTCTATGAAGTAAGGGAAGAAAATTCTCGAAGGACTCGTGTAGGATGTTGTAACAAACTCGTGAAGTTAAATGCACTGATAAATTGAAGAGTGGAGAGTTTTCGAATGCATACTGTGCAGACCGGGTGAGAAAGAGGCGGGAGCTTAATGATAAGCATAATATTAAGAAAGACTTACTTAAAATAAAAAAATCCTATTTTATAGATACAAATGTGTTTAGTTAAATATTTTAGAAAGAGAATTTCAAAATATACTTTGATAATTTAGTCAAAATTTCTTTGCTCTAGAGATATTTCCGTTTCCATTTGCACATTTTTTGTAACTTCCGCAGTTTTTATTTCTGAAATGGACCCTCGGTTAGCAATTCCAAGGTCCATTCCTACCTCAGAATACCTTTTTGAGTTATTTCGAAACTTTTTAATTAATCACATAGATTAACAACTTCAGAACTTTGTCAATTTTTCTCACTACGTAGTTTCACTGTCATGTTTTTTTCGCAAAAGTTGAGATTTTATAATGAACACCATTCCAACAATATGCATGCATTCACGTTAACATGTGACATAAGTAATAATTTTTATGCAAACTCTGATTTATTTGCAAGTGTATACTCTGTAACCCAGTTTATTTTATCTTTACAGGTAAGTGCCTAATGGATTGTCTTTCTGTTGGCTTCCTCTAATCACGACTGCTCAATTGTTCATGTTTGCCTATGCTGGTAAGTCTTATTCTAAACGGCTTAAGTTAAATGAATCGATTCCTAAATTATTGCCTCACTGAGAATTCAATGATAAATAGGCGATATACACGTTTAACATTAAAATGCTGTATTCGCTAATATTGTTTAAAGCTTCCGGATAAAATTAAAGATTTATAACACTCTGACGCGCGTCAATTTTAATAGCGAAAATTGTTACGCACAGGTCGAAAGACAGCTAACGTAATTCAAAACTTAGCATTTCGTCACTTGTCATAAATAATACGGCAATCAAAACTGCATTAAAAGCATGGGTCCGTTTGAATCAAGATGGATGAACGGGGAAAAAGAAGGAAAAAAACAGAAAAACCCGTATTCGAAAATGGAGTAAAAACAAGTCGCGCTCTGCCGCTAGAAGAAATGAAGGGGAAAGACAAAGAATCTCTATAATCTAGCCGCTGCAATCTTCTCGTTTTTTCCCTCTCGTACTCCTATCTCCACCTTCTCGTCTCCGTCGTTCCTACTCCATTTTCCCCTTTCAGTTCTCTCCTTTCCTCTATCACCATCTCCCTCTCCCTTCCTCTCCTACTTTCTCTTTCTCTCTGACTCACTACCTCTCCTTTACAGGTCTGCACCCTCGCTCGGGCGGTTGAGGGTAAAAACTCAGATATGTTACACGTCGGACGATTCCGAGGGAGTGAGCCTTTAAGTAGGAACGATATTGCTTCGCCTCCTTATTCACCGTCTCCCCTCTCCCTCTCTCCTCCTTGTCACCCTCTCCTCTGTCTCCCTGCCTTTTTTCCGTGCCACTTTTGTTGTTGCTGCTGACGTAGGAAAAACATCCATCTCTCTCTATATTCCTTCTTTTTTTCGCCCTCCGTTGAAATCACTCCCATTCCTATCCTGCGCTTAGTTTCTCGTTTAACGCTTTTTTGCCACTCAGCCCCTGTCGCACGTTTCATTGCAACATCCGTTTGGGGATGTCTCATTTCATGGAAAATAACGTGTGAGTAATTACACGTGGAAAGGGCGTAAAACGAATATTTCTGCATGTGCTTACTTGAGTACACGCACTGTAGACACGAGGCTTCCATTTATCACAGTCAGTTTGGCATTGCAAATTTAATGAGCTTCTGTATTTAAACCACAGTAAAAGGTATGAAGATACTTATTCAAATATAGAACGCGGAATTATGAATGCAGAATTTAAAATAGCTCCGATTTGTGGGGAATTGATTGCTTATACCATAAATGGCGCATATGGTCATGAATTTATCCGTGTCGATGTCAAGAGAAAATTATTTCGCATGGCGTTATTAATATTTATTCTGCTTATATAACTAAAAATTTTTTTTGTGTATATTTTTAAAATAATTATATTTTCCGCTAGAAATAAAAAATAAGTCTTCCAAAAATGTATTATGTTACTTGTTCAGTACACAATATACTTTAAGTTCTCTTTTAATGAAGGATTGTTCAAAAAATATCTTAACTTCCATAGCATCTTTTAAAATAATTCCAAACTATACCTTTAATTATAAATTCGTTAATTAATCCATTCGAATGAACCAAAAACATCATCACGCAAGTAGCTACGTTAGCTTTAATTGCAAATGAAATGAATAAAATGATCGTTTGCGAAAAATTTTCAAATTAATAAAGAGGATATTTTCTTTTGAATAAACGGTATTTTTAAAATGAGATATCTCCGCTCTGGTCCTAAAAAGGGGGATTTTTTCTCCTTAATTTAGATTAGCAGCGTTGAAAGGAACAGAATATTTTACCGTAAGGCTCCTTTTGAATGCGCATTTCAATTTCGCCTCTCATCCCTTAGAATTCCCAGGAAAAATCACAGGAGACCGTTAATCGGGTGGGTGGGGATGGGCGGATGGTGGCGAGGAGGTGGGAAAGGGGGCCGAAGATGGATGTCAAAAAAATTAAGCAATTTTCAAGGGAGCGGTCGAAAAAAAAAAACGCCTCAGATTGCAACATCCGGATCTCATATTTTTCATTTATATCCGACGAACAAAAGGGCCGCTTTGCTCTTCTTCGTCTCAATTCCTAATGTCCTATCCCATTACACTCATTTTTATCCACGGTTGCCACGCCTTATCCCGGGCTTCTCTCTGCCCTCCTCCACCACCCTCGCCGCCACGCCCCCTCTCCACGCTCATCCACGGCCATATTTCAACCACAGTCGCTGCGCCCACTTTCCAGGGCCCGCACAACACACCGCCTCCCTTTTCTCCCCATTTACATCTCCCAGCCAGCTCCTGACCCAAACTCCCTCTCTTTCCTCCTCCCACAGTTTTAACCCCCTCCCATGCACCACCACGGCCGCTCTCCACCCCTTCCATCCACCACACACAAAGCAGACACCACTCTGCTGTTCCCTCGCCTTCACACGCCCCCACCTACCACGGCATCGGTGGATGGCCCTCTTCCCATACTCCCACCTCTCTCCAGAGTGTTAATGCAGGTCGTGCATCATTTTAAGACCCATTCCGAAGATATATCTTCGGTGAACGCACGCCAGCACTCGTGGAATACGTGAGTGCACGGAAAACATTAACATCGGCCGAAAAGGCTATTCCCACACGCCGTTTGTACTTCTCCCCCTCCATTGCGCCTCCTCTTATCCTCTTATCCCTTCTTCCCTTTCCTCATCCATCGTCTCTTTTAAAGGCCCTAGCCTGCCTCCTGCACCTCCGACCTCGAAGCGTTTGGGACGAACAACTCTCCGTTAACCCCACTGCTATCCACTCCACCAACCGCCACTGACAGGCGCGTCGAGAAGGAGTGATTAGGATGAAGGATATGGAGAAAATGGACGCCGATGAGAGACCGAAGAGAGAGGATTGTTTGAACCACGACACGGAAAAATGAACGGGTGAAAAGGAGGAAAACGGGGAAGAAAAAAGAAGACGAGAATGATGGAGTGAGGTGAGCGGAGAAAGCGAGGGCTAAGGGATGAGGTAGAAAGAGAAATGGACGGGAAGTTGGGGAAAGGAGAAGGCAAAGAGATAAAGAGAAAAAAGAGGGTAAGGAAAAGTTAGGACGGCAAGATAGGAGAAACGAGGCTTAGAGGGAGTATGGGGAAAAAAGGATAGGCAAGTAATCAGCTTTATTAGTGGATGGAGTCGTGAAGAAAGAGAGAAAGGAAAGGAGATGGGGGAAGACGGTCGAAGAGAGGTGGATTCGAGTTCACGATGCAAGGCAGTCGGAAACACGTCCCTAGTCTCTAGGCGTGTTCCTTGCCTGAGTGCGTCGTTAAGACGCGAACCGAAAGAAATGGGCGGAAGTTGGAGGTGTCTCCAAAGTGAGGGTCGTCCGTGCGGTTCTTCGGAAGGAAGGGTTGGTCCTGTCCAATTAAATTACGACTGGCTTACAGTCGGAAGAATCTTGGAAGCGTTTCCTTGGCGTCGAGTCGGAAAGTTAAAACGTGTGACATGTATCCGATGGAAGCACGACTTTCGAAAGTGGCTTTATTTATTTATTCTGCTGCAATTTATTCGTAAACTTTAGTAGGCACGACTACCGCGAGATGATTATCTCTCTGGTTTCATCAGGAGAATTGTCTTAGTCTTTTGGTTTTATTGCCGTATTTTAAATCATTTTTCAGTTATTTACAATTCAAAACAATTTTTGTGTTGGCGAATATATCTTTAGAGAAAATTTGTTCGTAATTATTGAAATATTTTTATAGGAAGGCATTGAACGTTTAAATGGAATTTAAAAAATAATTATAAGTAATATGCCGCTTATTTTATATTTCCACCATAATTGAATTGAAGCCACATGTTGCGTGACTTTCATTGGCTTTTGATTTTTCATATCAGGTCGTATCACATTTCTAACAATCGAAAATAATGTTATTTAATTGTATTTCATCGCAATTTCTTATTTCTTAAAAAACTCAACTCAAGACGTGATACCCTTAGAGTTACCGTATCAGCATTAAAATAGAAAATATTTGTTTTTATATAATGTAACTTTATTCAGTAACTATGATAATCCAAGAGGCTGATTAGCAAAAATGCAAACATTATTATCCAGTAAGGAATGTATTTGGATTGATTTTTCTGAGTTGTCCCTCTGAAATTATTTTTCAAATCATAGGAAGTAATTAGTATTTGTAAGTACTAGTAGAAATGATCATAAAAAGAGACATTTGTAAGGTATCGCGTTATTGATTTCTTTTGTCACTTCCAGCGAAAAACAACGAACAATAGCAACACGCAAGGAGTTTATTATCAGTGATTAACTATACTACCATAGACAAAAACACTTATTTCATTCGATTTTGTAAAAGACGAACACAGAATTTGAGATTTAAACCGAATTTATTGATTCACCAAATTACTATATCGGGACATAGCGAAAGAAAAATTCAGGTAGCATGCCTTTAATACGGAAACGTCTCTTTAAAATTGGTACTAGCATATTTTAAGTTCCAACAGAGCACTAATGTTGAAGAAACCGCACGACCAACACAGGGTTAAATAAGGTCATTAGGATCCCGTGTGACCACAGCTAGCAATAAAACAGATGCAGCCGGCGCGTGATTAAATGCAATGAATGCACTTAGCTTACTATCGATAATATACAGGAGGTAATAGATCCGATAAACTTCTGAGTTTATATGCGTCCTGTTTGTTTGTCGATTTGAAGTTTGGGGAATGCTTTCAATGTGACGGGTTTACGTTCACATTTGGAATCATTATGGGACTCGTAAACCGAGATCGCCTGTGACTCTGCATGCGTGAACAACCATATATCGTCCCTCGCGCTAGACGTTTAACGGTGGTACCTCTTTGCCAGAGACAGCTGCAGTACGAAAATTCCCACAAAATGTACCTACGCTCCCTTTTCTGTGCATTACTCTATGTAAAGCCTCTCTCTTAAGAAAAGAATTCAATTAGTAAAATAAATCAAGATATCCTATCCATCCACCATAAGAGTAGCATCTCATCTCTTATCGTCGCTGCATATCTGAGGATTTTTCATCATAGGTTCACTGCACATTTATAACTGCCATGGCCATTCATATTTAGCTATCTCGTAGTTGGGTTTGTAAGTAATCAAATAACTTCGTTTCATTAACAAATTTGAATTTTTTAAAAGACATATAGTAAAAAATCTTTTTCATTTGCGTAATGTTTCAAAAAAGAAAACGTTATTAGCTTGGATTACGATTTCCTTCCTTACCAAGTAGCTGAATAATATTTTGAAACCTTATGCAGTAGACAAAATATTTTATACAAGGCTGATATATTTCATACTTTTGATGCAGAACTTTACTAAGTTTTACTTTATTTTATCACATAAAAGAATTTTAAATGTAAAACTCGTTTCATTTCTCAATTTTTAGTTTAAAAAATGCTCCTTCGAAGAGTCTCTCCAGAAAAGCGGTGTCGAGTGGGATGCACCACTTGCTCTCCTTTTTATATCAATTATTCTACTTTCTGAGTAGCGCAAGCACTCCCTGGCAAAATGAATGAAACAAAGCGTGCTCGAGCAATTTTTTCCGTAGTCCTAAAATTCGTGGCGGGAGTTGGTATTTTATTTCTGTGTAAGCTTTCATAATTTTGTTAATTCCCACTCTGAAATACATTTTAATTTATTAATGTTGCCAAACCTGTTCACAGTCTCATATAAAATCGCATAGTATTTAAAATTAATAAATAAATTTTAGTAACTATCACGACGCAAATCCGAAGTTAATCAACTCCATGTTTAACTTTGATACTGAGCTCTCTCTCTGTTGTTTTCCGCAGTTCTATTAAATAAATATAGTTTCTTCCTCATTCCGTCCTTCTTTTAAATTGTCGATAATGCTAATTTATGAAAAATAGGGCAAAATATTTTTTTTAATTAATAAAAATAATATTTCCTGCATCTCGCTAATCTAAAACTTACCAATTATGCTGGGTGTTCCTAAATTAATATAAAAATAAAGTTTAATGCTTGAATAAAAGCAAAAGTTAATAATAAATGGAAGAGTTAAGTTTGTTACGTTTACTTTCATTGCTCAATACATATTTTCGGTCATTCGCTGTAATTAATCGAATTATGTTTGAATTCTGCGAAAAAAGTATCTATCACAGCTTTAGGAATGGATAAGGTAGCTTTTGCCAGTGCTTTCCAAATTGGAGCCGCGATAAGTTTCATGAGGGTCACGATGACGAGATTTTTTATTCTTTTAAAGTTATTTATCGATATATTTAGAATAAAATAAATTTTAGGGCAAATACAATACATATCAATGATATTTTGAAATTAATATTACATCTATAGTTATTGATTGGTGAATATGGTTAAGGAAGACACGATTAGTTCATCTGCCTTGAGAAGGGATCATATATGCATAAAGTTTTGGAATCGTTGGCTTATGGCTATTTAATAACAATGTTAAACTCTATCTATTCTTTTCCTTTAATATAAACCTAGATATTGGCATAGCTAAGAATATGCCTTTGACCTGATTTGGGCATGCTGTTGTATTTTTTGCGATTTTATTTTTAAAATAATATCGCTTATGTATTCGGTTTGTCTGTCCGTCCGTCCATCAGTCTATTCGGGCAACATCTCTGGAATCCTGCAACTTGGAAATATTAATGTTAGGACGGTATACACGAGGGATAGTCACGGCACAAATTTGATGGATCTAAGAGGAGCTTCTGGAGAGTAGCCGAATTCTTTTTTCAAACTCGTAGTTTAATTTCTACTCTCATAAAAAAGAATGATAGATTTCAAACTCTTCACTTTCAGGATAAATTGAAATGAATGTAACTCTCCCGTTGATTTCCAACGGATAAAAATCTACTTCATATAATACGTTTAAAGGAAATGTATAGACTATGAGATCGTCGATCTCAAATAAAGATGTAATTTTTATGACGTATTAATCCTAAAATGAGAAATAAAAGCGCCTTATGTAATTTGCTCTGCAATTCTTTCTTAGCTTTTAATGATATATCTACATTTTGATTTTTTTATAAATATTACCTTCTCCAGATTTCTCGTGATTATTCTCTTCTATTTTTTACTAACTAAATCAACAGGTGAATAAACTTTTTCTAATGCTGGAACCTGACGAGTTTGGATTCCTTTATCTCCCACAAGGCGTTTAGATTGAATCTCTTTTTTCTCCTCATTAAATATCTATTAGCATGTAATTCTATTGAGTCTGCACCTTAGTGTAAGCAATAGGATTGGTTTCTTGCTCAGTTGATCTTATACCATTTTTACGTGTAAGGTTTTAAATTATTCAACGTCTTTATGTAAATCAGATCCAAAATTTAGTTTCACAATGTTAAAGCTTAATGTATTTTTAAAATTTTAAAGAGTATTTCAAGGTTCTAGGTTAGTGAGATATTAAAATCGTCCATTGAAGGAAGCTTGGTAAATATTAAATTAGGTAAATAACGAACATATTTGCATATGAGCAGCGGCTTTAGGTGAAGTAATTTCGTTGTTAGTTAATGCCGTAGAAACAATGAGAACAAGACCAAACGTCGCGCACACTCACTTTAGTGGCTACAGAGGCATCGCCGTCCTCGAAGGATGAAGGGGGTGGGAGGAGAAGTATGAGAATGAATTTAAGTCAGGGGCCAGGGAAATACCTCGTGAAATCGATGCATTAATTGAGTCTCTACCCGTGACGAGGAGGAGTCTCGGCTTCCCTTGGACTCTGAAGGGCAGACGGAGAGGTGTATCTTGGTTTCGGAGTAAGAGGTAGTAGCATTAAGCCTCGCCCGAAAAAGGCAATTAGTATACATCTCTTCATCAATCTCTTTTCACCCTCTCTCTCTCTCTCCTCAATCGGTTCCTGTATCTCAAAATTCATACCAGGTTGAATGTGGCTTCTCTAAGCGTTCTTCTTTTCTATGTATTTTATTTTCTGTAACAGAAAAGTAATTTAAGGGGACTAATTTAAATACCGTATTCACTCGTGCAATTATCCTACCCGAATTATCAGAAATAAATGAAATATTATTTTTTTACAGCGTTCTAAACTCCCCTCTTTTACTCTGAAAAGACGTTGCTTTTAGGCGCGTTTAAATGTCGTGTTTGCATCCCATTTGAAAGATATTTAAAAATGATAACCTCATTCTCACCACGTAGGAAGAGCATTTAAATCACTATATAACAACTTCGCCGCTCCTTTACTTTGACACGATGGTAATAATTGTTACCCACGTGAGAGCATTCTCAAGTTTCTGTAAAGTAAATAGCGTTTTTATGGACCAGATTACGTGGGATCAATATACCAATAATTCTTTTGAATTGGATTATCGGTATATATCTCATTCTGAGAAGACTACTTTTTTACTGTAATGGAAAAACCGCTTACTTGTCCCTCACTAATTTTGGTGTGAAATAATTTGTGTGAAAAATTGAGGCAATTATGCGAGTAAATACTGTATATTATACTGTCCGGCATTTTATAATTGAAATAAAAATTTACGACAAAGCGTGATAGTCCCTTTGTGGAAATTTAATATATAAGAAGGTGGCTGAGGAAACTAGAAAAAGGCCGCGTCAGCCTTTTAGTTACAGCCAACTGGGTCCTATATCATAGGCTTCTTCAGACTGGGTTCCCCGGAACCCTTGGGATCCGCGGAAGACTGTAGCTGTTCCGCGATAGATTAAGAGACGTTCTTCCTTCTATTATTTACAGCAGGAAACATTAGCTTCACTTGTAAACTGTATAATGTAAGATACATACTCTATGTATATAACAATTACAGTAATTATAAAGTTAATTTTATTACGATTTGGATTACCACCTCATGGTTAGGGTTCCTTGAGAAAAAATATTTTAATATAATGGTTCCGTGGCTTCAAAAAGTTTAGGAACCCCTGCTATATATGGTTTATCAGCAATGGGTACAAAATTGGTAGTAAAGCATTTTCCTGTTTTCATACTTCTCTCCAAGTACGGAATCTAAATAAAACTTAGAAAAAATGTATTTTCATTGGTTATAATTCGTACTCTTCTTTGTTTATGTAATCATTTTATACAAGTTTCTAATTGCTGCTTGCATCAATTTCGCTGTCAAAACTGAATCATGGAGAGAGATCTCTCAAAAATCTTAACTCTCCTCTCTATTTTCCATAAAACAGAGTTTTTTGTGTGTTTCCTCGATTTATAGCACAAAAGTTCTTTCTCCTATTCTATCCTTTTTACAAGTGAAATAATCATGATTACATTTAAATTTCTTGATAAACAAAGCGAAATGTACTTTAGTGTTTACACTTAAAATAGGACTTTTTAAGCAGGAAAATATGTAATGATGGCTCTTGGATTATTATTTTCAGAAAATTTTTTAATCAATTGAAGAGTTACATAATTTGATTGGTTTTCTTAAATGTGAATACAGTTAAACTGTGATTTATTGCTCCGCTATTCATTCTTCATTTCATCGCATTAATTTTTTCGCGAAGTCTCATTTTCCAGCTTCAATAATTTGGGATTTGCCGGTCCTTTTCCTCAATATCCTCGATTGATCATCATTTTCCTCTTTTCTGTGGGTTGTCACTTTAGAAATATTGTTTCTGTTTCCTCCCCACTTTTATTTTAGAATATGAATTTAAAAAGCCAGTTAAGCATCTGTAAGAAAATTTTTATAAAGTGGATTTTCTTTCAGCAGACTCTACTTCTACTCTAAAATACTAAAAGAAATAGCTTAATCACTTATCAAACGAGATACCAGCTATGAAATAAGTTGCCTTGGTTTTGACACTTCGTGCCTCTGCATTTTACAGAGGTATGATGGAGGTTTCACCAAAATCTGTCGATGTTTTTCATTCTCTCAGTTGTCCATTCACCTTGGTGTTAAATCAAATGACTCTATAAAGATTTATCTTAAAATACCCATATATCTAACGATCTTTAAAGGTACTACTTCATTGCATAAATTATTAAAAAATAAGCTTACCTACAGGAAAAACTATTCCATGTCAATTAAATAAACTAGCTGCATAATATCGATCAAGTTTGACGGGATATTTTACTTCATTAATACATGTTCTGAAAGGAATTTTGTCGATTAATGTACAGAGAAACAACATAAGTAATACACTCGGAAGAATGCATTTTTCAATATGAATTATTGAATTGATCTTTTTTTTTTAAACTTCAAGAAGATTGTCATCTTGCGTACATAAATATTGAAACGCCGCATTGAGATTTGGGTAATTAAGAATTATATCTAGAACATATATTTAAACAAATATTTGTAGACTGACATATATTATAATGAAATTGGAATACAAAAACAACAACCGAGTCTCTATAAAGTGTGTGTGTGTGCGTTAGAAATTGTTACGGACTTAGACAAAATTCCGGAACGCTTCGGGAAACTGCTACACTGAGGAGTGAGATTTGATACCTCATTTCGACGAGAACGTGTCATTCTTTTCCCTTAAACTTCTGATTATTGATTGCATTAAGGTCTTCATGTTAACAGCTGTAAATTTATTAAAAGAAACAGACGAGTATATTTAAAGTTTCTTTGCTTGTACAGAGTTTTAGGATGAAGCAAAAGTAGGTTGGCAGTAAATTGCCTCATTTTCACTTAGTTTGGTTAACAATCTATATATATTTGTTCTTTAACACACCCCAAAAGCACGAATATATACTTCGATGTAACGAGAACAAGCTATTTCTTATCGCTTTAATTTATGTGCGACTAAAATAAATAAAAAATAATCCAGCGTTGCGTGACAGAAAAGCGATTCACGTAGTTTTATGCTCAACATGTGAGGAAATTCGAATATTTGACTCCATTGAGCATTTTTTATTTGCATTTCATCGAAATCTCCTTTTCTTTCTCTTCAGCTGCTGTAAATGATTCACTTTAATTTTCCTTGAAGTTTTACGACATTATTCTCAGAGAGCTTCTGCCTTTAACGTTCTCCGCGTATTCTTTCCACGATACGCTCATTCGTTTGAAATTCAAACGGGATATGTCGTAAGCTATTTGACTGTAGAACGTTATCCTTTTTATGACGCCAAAAGATGGAGAACTGAAGGATGGGATATGAAGATGTAAAAAAAGCACCGAGGTACATATCTCTGGAGAGGAAAGGATTGGATGGAGGGAGTTGGAGAGATTTTGAGAAAAGTGCCTTTATGAAGAACTAGAAACTACAAGGAAATAGGAGAAGAGCGATGAAGTGGTGGGAAAGGGAGGCGAGCGGAGGGAGGAAGAGGTGCGATGTGAGTTGGAAGCACGAGTGAGAAAATATAGAGAGCGACGGTTAGATATGAGAGGGAGAGAGAGGAACAGAGGGAAGAGAAGCGAGCTTTTGGAAGATAGGATAGGAGGTGAAAATGAACGAAAGGGTGTGCGAGGATAGGGTCTGGGGAGGCGGAGGTAAGGGGAGAAGTTGAGTGTGGCGTAACGCTTGGTTAGTGGGTGGGTTTTTGCGGGAAGTGGGTGTTGTGCTGGAGAGAAGGGAAGAGGGAAGGAGATAGGAGGTGGGGAAGATGGCTCTGTCTGCTTACTTAACGACACACAACATTCTTTAGATGCTCCGTTTGAGAGGCTGTCTCGCTGCTATCGTCCGAGGCAGCATGTCGAAGGCTGCAAAGAATCCAGACCATTGTAAAAACTCATGCGAACTCACTTTTCGGGGGGAGGGAGGCGTCTCTTTTCTTTTTGGGGTAAAAAGAAACATTAATGTACTTCTACCAAAGAACTTAATGCGGTGGTAAAAATACGAACACAATGCAACGGAGGATCTTAAATTTGCGTTCATTTCGCAGGATTCATTTCGTGCAGGATGAAACGCAGGTGAAATAAACTAGGTACTCTTAATGTGAGAATAAATTGTATGGTTACTATCTATTGCTATACAGTGGAGGAGCTGTTTGTATTTTATACGAAACTAGCAGGAGTGCCCGTTGGATTTCAACGGATTTAGTGAATCTAAAACTTCGACCGTGTAACATGTAAGCATCACAATAATAAGATAGTACTCCTCCCCCTCCCTTCCACCCTCTCCTTCCCTTCTCCCCCTCCCTCTCTCTCCATTTCCCCCCCTCCATCTCCCACCCTCTTTCCACCCCTTCCCTCTAATTCCCTCTCTCCATCTCCCCCCTCCGTTACCATCCATCTCCCTCCCTCCCTATCTCGTATTAAAAGTGCAATAAACTTTTCAGTGGTTCTGGAAGATCTTCAGATTCTGGTAAGCGAACTTTACCATTCGAACAACACATCCCATCATTTTCCTTGGGCCATTTTTTCGCCTGACAATGTCCACAAATTTTGTCCATTTTCCCTATCGAAATGTCACGATGGTCAGCGTAGTTTATGGCAGGATAGGATGAAAACGCTGACTTGAATCCGTGGGTTGGGTTGGATGCAACATTCCTACTTTGAGCCGTGCGAACTCGTTCTCTTAAATGGGTGTCTCTCTGTGTACTTGATTCGGCTGCTCTACTTCGAGAATTACGCAAGCGATTTTCTTTCAAACGAGGCTCTCTCTCAGGGCTTGTCTCGTCATGGCGCCTGGCATTGTTCATTGAACGCATTTGAGAAAGTCGTAACTCACGTTCTTTGAGTGTTTCATTATTTCTCGATAGCGCTGCTCTCCTAGTAGTGGACGCGGTACATCCCAAAATTTGAAAGAACCCTGCACTTTTTGATTGGAATATGCCACTTGGTGTGCGGATAGGTATGCGCAAAAGTAAATTTTTCAGATAGGGAGCCACCTCAAATTCCGTGTAGAACACCGTAATGGCGGCCATTGAAAATGGCGGCGGAGGCTTTATTAAAGTCGTTAATATCTCGGCTATCTTTCAACCGATTGTAATTTTAGTTTTCGTATCTGAAAGCTTGTAAGTTATGTTATATTTATTGTAATTAGCATTTTTTCTGTAAACCTTACGGTTTCCCCGGAAATTGCGGAAAACTGAGAATTTCTCAATTTATCTCAGGTTTTTTGCTTCATTACTTCCATATAACGCAAAATTCCACTCTTTTGTGTTATAACAAAGAAAAAGAAAATTCTTTAAGCTTTTCATTGATACCATCTATGTGCTGCTATCATGAAAACTGCCGCGGTAATTAAAGGAAAACCAGCGGAAGAGCGTATTTCTGGACTCGGGCAAGAGCCACCTACACAAACCAGGTTGTCATTCTTAAGGTCATAATACTAGGAATTTATTCATTAATAAATACTCTGTTACTAATATGTTTAGTGGATTTTAAAAACCATTATCTAAATAAGAAATCAGCAGCTGTCAAGTGCAGTCGACTCTCGCTCTTAACCAAGGCCAATGAATGCATTTCTCCTGGGGAATTCCACGGAGAACAAAAGAAAGCACCAGTGAGAAGCACTGAGGAAGGCACATTACCACAAAGGTGCTAAAAGCACAGTTGGAGCTTACGACAATATAGACCACAACTATAGTAGCACCACAGGACAGTCATCTTTCCATGGAACAGGTATTTCCTTCTTTCAAATACCTGTCGAAGGCCAAACGGCAGATCCTCGAAACTTTCTTACTAATTTCTGCCATGTTAGCCAAAGGAGTCCTACAGTTCCTCAGCTTCCTGACAGTTATGGTGTCGTAAAGGCAGTAACCCTTCACACCAAGCAGCCATCTGCGCCAACAGCCTGTGAGCTCATTTATGACAAAATGTTACCTTCTGTCATAGGTCTGGAATGGAAAAATGAAAGAGTGGCTAGATCATGTGCTCACTGACGGAAAGGATGGCCCTTTAGATCTCACCTGGCTGCTTTCCATGCCACAAATCAGGCCGATTGCTCCTTCGACGTAGCCCTTACTTCTCTTCTGCGCCTATTTAATGAAGACTCTTCTTCAGCGTCGATGCTCAAACACGCAATGGACCATATCAGCAAGTTAACAAATTTTCTGAATCCGGGGCAAATTCCTGTCATATGTGCAGACCAACCTTTGTACGCCTTAACTAAATTAGTTCATTGGAACTGGCCTGAGGTTTATGGGGAGTCCATCTTCGTAGCATTGTTTGCTCCTTTTCACATTGAACAGGCTTTTTTGAAAGTGCTTGTACAAATCCTCCAAGGTAGTGGCTGGGTAGGTGTGATTACCAATTCAGGCATAAATACAGAAGCGAGTGCAGAAGCCAATCTTAAAGTGACTCATGTAACCAAGGCTAGAGCAATACTTCAAAAAACTGCCTCAGTTCTCTACAGTCTACTGCAAGATTCATATACAACCGATAGCCCTGAAAAATCCTTTGAAGAATGGATTGCAGAGAAATCTTCTCAATCTCCAACACTTAGATTTTGGTTTCTGGTTCTCATCCTTGAGATCCTTCTTCTCTCTTTTGTTCGATCCGTTAGGGAAGGGAAATATGAACTCTTCCGGCAATCGCTGAAAAACATGATGCCTTGGTCTTTCTAGCTTGACCACCAAAATTATGCACGCTGGTTATCCGTCCACCTAAAAGATTTGGAGGAACTGGAACAGAAGGCACCGAGTGTTCACAGGTGTTTCTGTAATGGGCAGTTTGTAATTCGTAAGACAAACAGTCCGTTCTCTGCGATAGCTGTCGACCAAGCACACGAACAGCACAAATGCACAATGCCACAAAATGCACACGAAATGCACAATGCCACAAAAGGAGATGGTGGCGCTGTCGGCTTGCTGCAAGATCCTGCAATGTTAAGGAGATGGATGCTTGCAGGTCCAGAGTTGATCAGCATTCTTGATGAGTTTGAAGTTCCGAGTAAGTCAAACAAACGCCTCCATCACGAACAGTATTCCGCATTCCAGGTCAAGTTCCAGGAAAAAAAGAGTGGCAACCTGTCTGGTCATCTCTACCTCCGATTTGGGATACGTGCAGAGAACTAGTGAAGTGTGGCTGCTCCACTGGCTGCCAAACAAGATGTTCCTTTCGGAAGGCACAGGTGCCATGCACACTTCTTTGCACAAACTGCGCTTAAAACTGCTGCAGCAAAAGGCAATTATAACAAAGTATTCTTTACTTTTAAAGAAAACATTTGAAAACACACGGTTTACCTAAGTTTATACACTTTAGAATGATTTCAATCATTTGCCCTTATTTAATGCAGTGCTGAAGCCGAAGATGAGGATGATAACTTACCTTAGCACGCTGAAAACAGAGGCAGGGATTTTCATTATATCTACTTACAGGCTTAAAATTATTTATGGTTGATTGATTAACTTCCTTATTTTGCAATATTATTGTAGTATAAATTTAGTAGTATTATGTAGTATTAATTTACATGTTTCATGTATCGTCACTGTTAGTGTTTCCTCCCCCTGACTGTGAAGTCAGAGATATAGAATGACCACGGGCAACTCACAATGATATTACAACAATGACAGTGTTATGCATTTTCTGGAATATCTTAAGATTAAGGATAAACTTTGTAAATAAAGTAAATATAGTTCTAAAAAATGTAAAAAACCGTCTGGTCGCCATCTTTGAACAACTGCCACCATATTTGACAGCTGCTGATTTCTTATTTAGATAATAGTTTTTAAAATCCACTAAACATATTAGTAGCAGAGTATTTATTAATGAATAAATTCCTAGTATTATGACCTTAAGAATGACAACCTGGTTTGTGTAGGTGGCTCTTGCCCGAGTCCAGAAATACGCTCTTCCGCTGGTTTTCCTTTAATTACCGCGGCAGTTTTCATGATAGCAGCACATAGATGGTATCAATGAAAAGCTTAAAGAATTTTCTTTTTCTTTGTTATAACACAAAAGAGTGGAATTTTGCGTTATATGGAAGTAATGAAGCAAAAAACCTGAGATAAATTGAGAAATTTTCAGTTTTCCGCAATTTCCGGGGAAACCGTAAGGTTTACAGAAAAAATGCTAATTACAATAAATATAACATAACTTACAAGCTTTCAGATACAAAAACTAAAATTACAATCGGATGAAAGATAGCCGAGATATTAACGATTTTAATAAAGCCTTCGCCGCCATTTTCAATGGCCGCCATTACGGTGTTCTACACGGAATTTGAGGTGGCTCCCTATCTGAAAAATTTACTTTTGCACGTACCTATCCGCACACCAAGTGGCATATTCCAATCAAAAAGTGCAGGGTTTTTCAGTGTACCGCACCGACTATAGCCCTCGATGATGATTTAGACAACTGTGACCTAACTTTCGGGATTTTAAAACCATAGAAATTTCAAAACACAAACGTAGAAAGAAAGCGCGCGGGAATGTACCAAGTGAGCGAGCGGAGCGTCGAGCGAGTGTGCGTGCGAGACGTGCGGCGCATGTGTAGTGAGCGACGCGCGGTCCGAGCCGCACCGTAGCTTAGGAAAATGGGTGTTCACTGAGGCGTGAGGAGAGGGCAAGAAGGGAAGGCGATCCTAGTTCCTTAGATCGCCACCGGGTAGAAGTAGATAGCGCAGTAAGTGGCGCACGCCTGGAGTTGCTTTTCTCGCTGACGGAAAATGGGCGTCAAATTTTTGTTTTTTTCCTAATATATGACCCTTCAGACCTGAAAAAAATATAGCCTATGTTACTCCTGGAAGTATAAGGAATACACCAGTGAAACCCTCGTCCAAATCGGTGCAGTGGTTCTCGAGTTTATCGGTAACATACCTACAAACGAACGATTTTATATATTAGTATTATTATAGATATAGGCTGATCTCACTCACGTATTTTTGAACTTGAAGGTGAACTGACGAAGAAAAAATCTAATGTGGCCAACATCTCCATATTTGAGGTATAGATATTTAAATTATCATGAATAGCATTATAAGGCAAAATTATTATTTAGTATCGTAAAAGAATGCAGTCGTCCTTATTGTCGTAAATTATATTTGAATATGTTTACAGAATTCACCGCTTCATGGTGGTCACGCTGTATACTGGAAATTTACGAATAAGTTAAATATCTCCGAAATGGATGGTTCTACGAAAATTTATTTTAAAGGAAACTTGGAGGAAATATTATTCTCTACAACTTTGGTCCTTACGAAGATTACCAATAACGACGTTTTTAAGGAGATATTTTACGGAAACCGAAAACACCGATTATTTAAAAATAATTACTAAACAATAACTGCTATGGAAAATTGTTTGAAATAAATGATGTACAAAATTATATTTTCTGCATACATACATACCAATCATGCTGTTCCGTTACGGGGTAAGCAAGCTAAATGCCTCTACCATTCACAATATTTTTCCACACCTTTCTATCCTTACATTCTACATTTTTTGTAATGGTCAATGTATACAATATTGACGTATTATCGGAGAAATATCGCAAAAACCGAATCGAGTTTCGAATAAACTTCGACTTCCGGTTAACCGGTATTGTCCAAAAAACTAATCAGTTCTTTGTGCTCATGCTAAAGTGTTATATGTGAAATTTGGTATTAATATGGCAAGTACTTTTTTAGTTAGAGCGCCCACAATCACATACATCCATCCATACAGACACACGCACATCATTCCGAAAATAGTCTAAACGTGTTCTAGGGACCTCAAAACGTGTATTTCCGTTTAAATCTCGAAATCGATTTTTTCCATGATCACAATACTTTCTCATTACTACGTATGGAGAAAGTATATATATATATATGTATGTATGAAAGGGTAAAAGAAAGTGGTTTAGAGGAATAGAGTGGTGGATAGGGATAATAGGTAAGCGGGCCAGTGGATAAGTGGTATAGAAGCTAAGAAATGTTAATGCGGAGGGTGTCGAGGTTTGTGAGAAGAATAGCAGTGGAGAGATAGTTGGTAGTGTTGAATGGATGGTTGAGTGTTTGAAGGGTTTGGTTGCAGATAAGTGGCTATGGGTGAATAGGCAGATGGATTGGGCAAGTGAAATGGGATATCACATATCTCGCTTATTCCGTTTGCGGTTTTAAATAAACATTTAAAGTACATACTGCGTTGGCCAATTGAATCGGTGGAAGAGCGTGTCTCCAGTCAAATGATTATCGCGATTGCAGTTAGCGACAACCGCAGAGCGAAGCAGATAACGTAACACATAGGTCGTCACACAACGTCGCATAATGGAGATATAAAAAGTATTTAACTAGGTTTTTGTTGAAAAACTATTTTTTGAAGGCCATAAGCTATCTTTTAACTGTTAATTTAATTATTATTATTTCACTTATTGTTAGTCTTTTAAAAATCCGTAATTTCAGCTTTATTCTATTGATGTGGCGTAAGATAAAGGCTAAACTATATATGAATGATAAATATAACTCAAGCCTGATTTGGAGGGCTGCGTTTATTCTGTATACATTTATACATTTTCAAATAAATTTTGTGATACGTCGAATCGCTGTGGAATTTTTATGATATGAGAACGCATATTTTCAGGTTTAGGGATATTCAAGCTCCATAAATTTAGATTAACTGAAATTTTAGCCGTACATTACCAGAATATCATGAAATCCAGCCATACCTTAGTGTATGCATGTTGCACATCGATATCTATCGCGCTTGAAGCCCATGGTAAATTGGTATTTTAGGTATATATGTTATCATCCTGTTAACTTTTACACACGAGTTGCATGAGATTTTCAATTGTTATATATTTTCATCGATTAATATCGTTTTGGATAGAAGTGAAAAGTATGCGACTCGGTCAGATTTTAATAAAACAACTGTATATAAAATTAATTCACACATCTTTGTTTATTGGACTTAATTTTTGATGGATTAAATAACGCACTTATGGATATTACAAAAAACTTTGTCATGAAAATGTAATGGTAAATATATCTATTTGTTCTAGCAAGGTCAGATAAAAATTCATTTTCAACCATCAGTTTTTTACTAATATATCGTATTCATTAAACTGTAACTTGAAATTAAATCCGTTTTCTGAATATAGCCTCGGTTTTGCTCTTCATTTGCGCTCTCATAATAGGCTTTATAGAAATGCGTTGCTGCCTGTTTTTGTTCTACCTTCGTTCTACTTATATCAGGTGGTTGTAATTCTAAAAAAATGTGTACTGCCATTGAAAGGCCTGTGGTTTTTGAATCAATAGCGGAAAAGGCAAAGCTTAGTACTACTCCAGCAAAATATGTGGCAACTATCGGAAACATTCATGCATCCGCATACAGATGTCATCTCACTCCTCTTTCTCTCTCTCCCTTTTATCCTCTCTTCTCTTTAATCCCTCTCTTTCCTCTTCTTTATCCCTTCTTTATTCCACTTATGTAGCCCCTCTCCCCCTCATCTCTCCCACGCACTTCCCCTCCGCCAACTTGTCAACTTGTCTCCTGACGCCCTCTCTGGACATGCAATCCCCCAAAACCCACTCATTTCCTCCGCTTCCACCGCAATCCTCCCCACTCCACATCACCCATCCTCTCTCTCTCTCCCATTTTACAATCCTCTATGCTGCCGCACTGCCCATGGCCGACCTCCGCACCAAAGCCACACTTTGACCACGCCTCAGTCTCCACGAAATCAGAGGAGCGGCAAAGAGATCCCTAGAAAGAGACGACGGTTCGAAATTGTAATGCGTCATGGCTACGCTTAAAAAACTTGCATTGCTCAACTGTTCCATATCTACCAGCAACGGTCTGTCTCTACTTACTGCATCCTCTATATTCCATCCTACACTCCGCCTAACCCCCGTGCTTATTCCCATCACCTTCACCGTTTCGCCTTTTTTCTACATTGCATTATTCACCATTAATCGATACATTTTTTAGCCCTTTCGTCTAATTTTTTCTTCTTCATTCTCCCCCCATCTCCATTCTTCATCTAATCTACCCTAATTTATTGCTTCCTGTTCATTTACCAAAATATGCGTTGACGTTAGATCCCTGTGTTTTCAAATTTACTGAACATTTTTCTGCGATTAAAAACTTAAGAGCTATTTTAATAAAGCCGAAACAGCATAAATACTTGCGACCTTCCGCCTATTCAAAATACAGTAAATCTAATGAATATCGACAGAAAGGTTCGCCGCTTTTCACAATTTATAAATCTGTCGTTTCATTTTAGTTACCGAAAAAAGTATCGATGCATGGAACCTTAACATTAAATGACTCGCGTTCACACGTGACTTCCTCCGTCACTCGGGCGAAAGCTTTAATCGAGCGTCCTCGAAGCTAATTAAACTGTGTATTTTACTTAAATTTTAAATAAAATTTTTAATTCCGAATGTTTTAATGGAATTATATTCGGTCTTTCCAAACATGGTGCTACGTCGTGCAGCTTTTCTCGCGAATCGAAATAGGGGTTGGTGGCACGGCGGACGATTTTTTTTAATTTTCCGCCGATCTCGTGAATTTTGCAGCGCCCCAGAATTGGAAAACGAGTTTTTTTTTTCGGATGGGTCCGAATTTCGTTAACGTTAACCTCGTCCGGTCTCTCGCGCGAGAATAATCGCCGCGGTCGATGATAAAAGTGTCGGTGGAGGTATTTTTGTATGCCGGCGGGATTAAAACCCATTGTCGCCGCCGAATTCGCTGCATCCGAGCGTCAGCAAGCGGCGACCCGCGCTTCAACGCTTCACGGTATTCGCTAGCACCACTCTCTCCGCCCCCATGGAGACGCGGGGCGGGAGAGCGGCGGAATATTTCTCCCGTCGGCAGCACTTCCAAGCGAAACTATTTCATTTGACTGTACCATTGCAAACCAACCGAGGTGTTATCGGTGGATTCAAACGGTATCCTTTTGTATGAGCGCGAGGGGAAGAATAGAAGGATCGTTGCAAGGGTGCAGAATGAGTGTTGATGGGTGGACAAATGTAGAATTGGCACGAAGAGGGAAAAATGGGAGAGACGGAATGAAAAGAATGGTGAATAATGAAGAGAGCAGGGCGGAGAGAGAGAGAAAGAGAGATGGACATCGAGAAACGGAAAATTATAATGAGAAATGAGTATTGATGGAATGTTTGAGTATAGCAAAAGAAAGGGAAACTGCGAATCGGATGTGAGGAAAGAAAATGGGGATATTGGAGTTGGATTTCTATATATAAAAAGTTGGAAGAATGATGGAAAGGGAATTTTCACTTTCCTAGTCCTACAAGAGGTCAGCATTCAACACCATGCTTTACGAATTACGGCGATCTGGCACCCTGCAGTATTTTACCCGGAGATAAGTGAAAGAGGAATCCCTATAAATTTCTGCTCAGGCAAATATGATACTGCCAACATTTGTTTGGCGCGGTCCCTAATATATACAGTAATGCACTTTCATGGCCGCATCACTGTTCGGATATACCGAGTAGTCAGGCGCTGCAGGGTGTATGATGTTGAATATAATAAATGTACACACATGGGTGGAAGTGCGCTCAAGGCCAGCTTTTAGAATTTCTCTCTTTATCTGAAGGATTTCTGCGTTTCATTTAAAAGTTTGATTTACCGTCAATTCCTAATGTTTGTGAACTTTACTAAAATGTGTAATTTGTATTTTAGAGGTATTAGCAAAAATTCGATATACGTATATATATATATATATATATATATATATATGTATTTCACAGAATTAACTATAATGAAAAAATTATCCTCAAAAGTTCTTCACACCTAAAAAATTGATTGATATAATGTAGGTAGGACGTATCATAAATCTTTACTGTCTTTCAGTGTTTAAAAAGGCTTTTAATTTCATCTTATGCTTAACATAAACGTATTATTCGTTAAATACTGTGTATTTTATACTCTAAATGAAATGTATGTTCCTACATTTGACAATAACTAATTTTTAACGTAAAAAAGTGTAATTATAATATGCTATCAAAATTTTTAATTTATTTCTTACTTTATTGAATACAGTAGAATCCCAATTACACGAGGTCCTCTTCGGATAATTAAAAACTCGAATAATACGGAACGTTTAGCATAATTCGTTCACCTTCGTTCTATGTACTGTATATAACAATGCATACTTGAAAAAGGGATTACTCTGTAATAAATTGTATTTATTATCAAAATACCCTAATCGTTGAGTTCAACGGTCCCACCTTGATACAGTTGTATCAAATATGATAATTTTCAATTGAGAATTTTCAATATCATCCTTTGCTACTTTTTTCCTGATGTACCTCGGATAATCAAGACTCGGATAATCGGGACTCTGCTGTGTATCTATTTCATTTTTAATTTACAAGCGTATTTTATGGAAAGCACATCGAGTAGACAGCTTTACATAACACGTTCACCACAGCTAAAAGAAAAGCATGCATGCAAATATGGTTTCTGTTAATCGTTTGTCCATATCCGTTTTTACAAAATTTTGCCATCTCGTTATTCGACGAATCTCTTCAAAACTGAGGGAATACCGATATAAAGGTGCATTTTCTATGGTAAAAAATTATTTACCTGTTGGTATTATGAAACCCTAAGTACATGTTATGAATTTTATTAGAGAAAAGTAAGAATTACACAATTATTAACGCTTTAGTGTAGATATAAAAGAACAGAATTAATAGATGTAACTTATAAAGTCCTAAATTAGGATCTACGAGTGTGTTCTCAATCATATACTCACTTGGGACGTTATCTGTTCAGATCAGCCGTATTTATTTGTCTATTTTAAAGGAACCTGTATACATTTACTTGCAATTGATCAATCTTTAGTTGCGTCACATCTAAGATAACAGGAGAAGGCAATGGCGGATTTAGACATTCTGAGGCCCCTGGCGCTAAAATATTGGAGCCCCTGGCAATAAACAAATGGAGGCCCTGCAATCTAAATGTATAGTAAAACCTCACCTAAAGTCAACCCCTTTATTTGACTCCCCGTTTTAATAAATTAAGTATCGCAATGTAAAAAAATTAAATTTTCTTCATGAATTTTAAAAAGAGATATTTAACAGTTTGAGATTATAAATAAAAACATTTTATCGGGGCCCCCTTACTTCAAGGGGCCTCTGGCGTGCGCCAAGTGCGACCCCCCTTAAATCCGCCACAGGGAGAAGCAAAGATTCCTTAAAATTTTCTGTAGATGTTTAGTTGTATTTTATCACTTTGAACTTCATTTATTTTCCACAACTTGTGAATAATATTTTAAAACCACGGGGTTATTGAGAAAATCCCAATAAAGGCGTATTGAATAGTTTGCTTTAGAGCTGACTTCTGCCTCTCTGGGTGTTGCTGTACCGTTGTCCATTGTGATTTGAAGTTGTAATGTTCCATTACCTACCGTTGAGAGGAGTTAAAGAAATGGTTAACAGGCTGAGCTGCTTTTCATCAGCTTTGTGTTTATCGAAGAAATATCTCTTGTTTAATTCATAAATAAACAATAGAATTGAGCAAAATTTTGTATTTAAACCTGAATTTGTATCGCGTGTTACGAAACAACGTTAATATATCCATTTGATAGTTTAGTCCGGCATCATTTTTCTTATGCAATATTGAATGAATTACATATTATGCCGTCTTCACATTGTACTTAAGGCTTGGAAGATATCATCAGAATTATTTACGCAATGGATTATTACAGTATTAAAATATCTTAAATAGTCTGTATTTCCTAAGGAAAAATTTTACGAGGCTTATTCCATCAATCTAATACTTCGTTTTTGGCATTTCAAGACTCTTCCTATCGTAATATCGTCGAAAAACAACGCACAGCCTCTCTCAATGTTTACGTGGTGACATTTCATGAGCGCTCATTTTTTTCAAACGAACACCCGACACAATAATAAATACCTTGCGACAAAAACTAAACTCGCTTTGTTCTCACAAACGACCTCGTGCTTACAGACAGAGACGTAATCGCCGGGGGAATCAGCGCCATCGATCACGCCAGGCGTCGCCTAACTCAACGGTTATTTTTTTATTATTCGGGGAAAAGGGTTCCATTAGGGCGCGGAAGGAGCGACGGAGGAGGAGCGAGCCGAAGAAGTGGAGGAATTGTTGCAGGCGAAATACAAGGAAAGGAAGGGGAGGTAGAGGTCGCCGAAGGTAAAGGAAAATGGCGGAGAGGGGAGGAAGGGTATTTTTAAAAAAATGAAGGCAGAGAGAAGGAGAGAGAGATTGGGTTGTCGAGGAAAGTGTAAGGAGCGGCGATGAGGGGCTTGCATTTGTCTCGCAGCAATTCTCTAAACAAAGGAGGAGCGATGAGGCGTAGGAGTACCTGTTGTCCCCGTCTTGACCTCGCTCTCTTATCCCGCGAAGAGCAACAGTGAGCTCATTCCGCTGCGGTCGAAGAGGGACGCTTTCGCGATCCTTGGCCCAAGATGGAGATGAAGCCGTTGCCAAATATATTCTGCAGTTTTTTCTGTCGTTTAAAAGACTCGAGTCGAGCGAAAGAATACTTGAGGTTATATTAATGGATAAATATATTTTGCCATTTTTAATGTGATGGGTAACCTTGGAAGGGACTGTGGTTATTTTCCTTTATTATAGATTAATTACGATTTTACATTTCATTCTAAAATTAATTTATTCGCATGTGACTTTGACGTAAACATATACTTTATCTGTTGCTTTTGAGAAAAATCAGTTAAATTAAAGAGGCTAAAGTTGGACATATTATGGATGTATATATTTGTTTGTGTATTAGCGTGTTTAAATAAATAAGTTCTAATGTTACGATTTTTAGGCACTTTACGTTTATTTGTTCACACTTTGCTTATTAACTATTCTGAAATAGTTTTTACTTGATAAAGCATTATTGGATTCATTTTGGCAATCAAGTGCTTAAGTTGAACGTCGAATCCTACTTGCTTAATTTATCATCTATAAAATATTGTACCTATATGGCTGGCAGATACACTATTATGAGAATAACACACAGTACTTCGGTTTTAAATTCCATTACACAATCTCATAGTTATTTTTCTTGCACTACAAAAAATATAACATTAATAAACATTTAAAACCATCACAGTTTAATAACAACTGTATGATGAACATTTATTTTATATTCATTAAATGTTTAAAATGAGAAAAGAATTTGTTTCTTTACGTTTCAATTATGTATTAACGCTTAACTTACGTTTAAATCTCGAGCTGTTTTGATTGCGACTGTTCTATTTATTCACTGCATTAAATTTAACTCTTCGAAGCTGGCGTCCCATACCATTCCATACTTTCAATCATAAAACATGTCGTACCAGCATCCAGAAGTGAAGAAGTTATGTCACAAATGTGGCGCTATTAGAGAAAAAGCATTAAACGTGGAATATATAAAATCGTAGATTGTGTTGAAGATTCGCAACAATGGTGAACTCTGTCAAACAAAACTTTTAATAGCTTTAGCCCTTCTGGTCTACCCCCACGTGTATCAACTTTAGAGTTGGTGATCAAATAATGCCATGAGAAATCTCACTTCAGACACGGGACTGTGTAATGGGACATGGCTCATTATAAAGTCACTGTATATGAACACGGTCGAGTCGGTCATTTATACTGCTAAAACCGTGATGATACGTGACATTACGTTATTGCCGCCAGATTTTGGTTTACCGTTGCATTTGGAAAGAAGTCATCTTCCTCCAGAACTGGCTTTTCGTTAAGAAGAAATAAATCACAAGGTCAAACACTGGACAAAATTTGCTTCTTTTTAATGTGTAAAAAATATTTTCTAGGGAAATTGTATGTGCTATTATCAAGAATACGTGGTTACCCTAATTTAAAAGTGGTAAAATCGGGTGAACAACCAGCTATCAGGATATATCCATAGACAGTTTTAACAAGTTAGGAAAGTTTACAACGTATCGCAAATGGGCGCGTTTCGTGCAATGGAGTATAAGAAAGCAATTATATACCTGTACGTAAGGGAAATAGCGTTTTAAAGTTCTTTTCTTCATCATAAATAATCCATTTTCTTCCTATTTAATAATATTATATGCACACGTAAGGAAATTAAACGTCTGTTTGGGAGATTGTTTATGTTAGCAACAATGAAGTAACCATGCAAGAAAATTCCTGTTCAAATCGATATAAGACATTCTTGTTTGATTTTCTCGATAACGGCTACTCCTACGATAAAAATATATAGAAAAAGAAATACTCTAATTTACCAGTTCTACAACTTTTATTTGAAAAATATTTTGATATGAGCAATACTTACGAGATATGACGAAAATTTAATTTTTTGTCCAAGTAAAGTGGTACCCCTGATTGGCGTACGTGATTCATTTTTGCGATTTTCTTATTATATTTTATTGAAAGTCCTTAATATCAAATTTCATGAAAATCCGTTCAGTAGAAGCCGAGAACGAACATTCGGACGATAATAGGCGCTCACGCTGTAAGCGAAACGCGCCTAATAACAACAATAAAAGATTCTGTATTTATCTGATCTTAAATAAATTTATGAGTTGTAAATCTTCAACCTTCAAACATCTGTAACGTTTCTCGAAATTCACCAGAGAATTAACAAGCTAAGTGCTTATTATTTAATTTGTTCCACGAATTATTTCATTTGTTTCAGCTGCTGGGTATGTAGTAGGGTGTGTGAAACATAAGAAAGGCATATAAATTTTACGTTTATTTTGTTTAAAGTAATTCGAGGCTTATTCTAATCACTTTTCCGAAAAACATTTTATATATACGTATCTTGAACTCATCATTGTCGGAAAATAAACGAAAAATGGCATACCTGAGACATGTATAAATCTACGAATCGTTTCCTAAGGTTAGGCGGTGACTCAGCAGGAGGAGTTGAGTAGCGAGGTAAGAAGGAGGGAGAGAGGGAGGGAGCGATGGGGCTGAGAGTAGACCGAGTACGATGGTGTGAGGGAAGGTCTAACTAAGAGGTGAGGGGAAATCGTTCTTATTCTAGATAGTCCAGGTAATCTCGGCAATGGAGGACAAGTTGGCGCGAGCGGGCGGCGGTGGCGAGGGAAGCATGGGGTGATAAAATGGGAAGAGAGAGGACAAGTTAGAAGGATAGCGAAAGCTTACTTATTCGGACTAAAATATATTGAAGATGAGGTACTCCAAAATCATACATATTATTAATCATATTAAAAGTAGTGTGGGCTTTCACACTTTTTTTTAACTTCACAGTTTTTTATCTGGTACATTATCGTGACATTTAAAATTTTTTTCTTGACATACGGCACAACGGCATCTGACCAATTCAGTAATTGTCAGAATGCTCTCAATGCCTGTTTTAGTAGTGTAATAATAATTTGATAAATAAATAATTATATGCAAAAATATTTCTTTGCCCGTTCCATTTTTAAGTACATAGATTTTCCCCGGGTTATTCATTCATTATGTTATCATCATATGTAATAAATGTTTTCTATGACGACAACTCTTATGATTCTCTTCTTTTTTTTATTCACTGTTGGCAAATATTCATGTAGTCATTCGGATTTTTTTCATTAGTTTATGGAACCGCCAGTATAATCTCATTAGTGTTCGAAAAGTAGTTACTCATTATCCTAAATGTCTTTATCCAAACTTATTCCCGAAAAATCTCTCCATCACGGATATACTTCTCTAATCCACTTATACTTTTCCCCGCTCCAACACCTGAATTGCATAATCTCCATCGATGCCAGTCCTCCCCCCCCCCCTCCTTCCCCTTCCTCCCCTTCCTCCCCTTCCTCCCCTTCTCACAACTGCTTTCCTCTATCCTCGCCGCCCCAGCCGACATCGTCTTCCCCCGCCGCCACAAGCAGCCACCACAATACTTGCCTCGCGCTCCTATTACGGAGCATTCACCCACCTCCGCCGCCACTCCTCTCCGACCGCCGCCGCTCCATGCTGTCCACTCACCTCAGCCACTCCACTCGCCACCCCATCCTCCTCCTCCCGCTAAAAGCCCTCTCCCATCCCTCGATCCTCCCCCGCCGCCTCCGTTCCTTGCTCGCCCACCCGTTCCATCACAGCCCCTCACCCGATCCCACATTTCGTCTCCGCCCCTTTCGCTATCCCCACCCAGCTCACACCGCCCCATCTCCACCCCTTACCTACTCTGGCAACCTCAAATCCTTTCTCGGCACCAACGTCACCCTCGTCTATGTAGTTCCACTCGCCTCTCCCCCCCTCCCCTCACCCCCTCCCCTTCCCTCTCTCTCTCTCTCTCAGAGCCGCCCCTCGCTCGCTCACACACATTTCGAGCGCACTCCCAGTCGCACAATAGCCAAGAGTACTCGCGTACCCGTCACTGCCATTGCTTCCTCTCGCCCTTCACGTTTGTCCCTCTCTCCTTTCTCTCCTTTTCCCATTTTTTCATCCCCTTTCACTGTCTTTCTCCCATTTCCTCCTCTCCCTCTTATCCGCATTTTCGCCTCACTCCACCTTCTCGCTCCTTTCATATTCTTTTTCTCTCCTTCATTATTGACTTTACCTTTCCCCTACCCATCACCATCACTTACTTTCATTCGATCCACTTCTGATATTCTTCTAATTTCGTTCCTTTGCTTTACTTTCTTCCTTCTCAATCACCTCCTGGTTTTCTTACCTTCTCTCTTTTCCGTTATTTCCATATTTTGATTTTTCCACGTTTCTCTACCCCATTTTTCTCTTCCTATCTCTCCCTCTATTCTCCCTTCCCTATCGCCCTATTCCTCTGGTTTGATTTCTCCACCTTTAATTCCTATTGTCATCCCTATGCCCTTTTCCTTCTCACTCAGTCCCCTTTGAGATAGGCAATGACTGCTAATTACGCCGCCTGGTGGCGCGCACTACGCGAATCGCTAGATGGCGCGTGCACGTCTGGTGGTCCGGGAACAACGTGGATGTTGAAGGAGGGGGAGGAGTGAGGGGAATGTACGAATAAAATACTGGTTCACGGAGAGCTGGAGAAGCATTCTTCGTGCGCTTTAAATCGCTCACTCCGTTCTCGATTGTTCGCTTTCTTATTCGTCTTATTTGTTTTTTTATTTCGCTCCATCCCAACCCTACGGTCTTGCACACTCTGCCAATCTCTTTTCGTTTCTTTTCGCTTTTCATCATTTCCACTCGTTTGGCTGATGTGACGGGCTCATCGGCGTCGAGGGCGTTCTTTATTGTTTTTGTTTTCGTGGAACCTTTTTTTCGACAGAAATGCGAGAGCCAAGAGGTTTATAACAGAAAGAGAACGTGCCAATTCTCGTGCGCTGTTTTTGCTCACTCGCGTATGAGTGACTTTTTTGAGAAGTTAATAAATAAATGAATAATTAAATATATATATATATATAGATAATTTTTTTAATTTTTTTCTCTAAAAGAGTTTTACTTCTGATAATGTCATCATCAGTTTTATTGTGTGGACGCTAAACATTAACTCGGCGTTAATTACTATTTTGATAATTTAATAAGGAAAAAAGAATTAAATTAATGATTGCATTGTATTCGTTAAATTGTGCGCCCAGTAATCAAAATGTGGATATAAAACAAATTTCTCGCCTTTTATATTTATGTTTTCGTTGGGTGGCCGCAAGTGTGTTAAGGGGGAAATCTAGAAGAAGCAAAAAATATTCCTGCTTTTTACACTCGATAAAAATATTAATTCAGCGTATTTTGTATTTTAAAATGTGTTGAATTTCATATTAAATATTAGCTCTGGCGGACAGTCAGACATAAGCATGTTATTTTCTTTTAGACTTCATAATTTATGAGCGTGAAAAAATATTTAAATAAGTGTAATTTATATGGTGTAAAGAATTGCCCAAGGTTTAGAGTTTATAAACTCCGAGATATTCATAAATCAGTTTATTATTTTTAATTAATTCAATAACTTAACCGTAAATTGAGAGAAGAATTTGGGGTCGACAAATGTAATACCACATTTAATCACACGTTAACTGATAGAATAGTAATAACGAAGGAGAATCAGCTGAACTTATGTTCATTCAAATCCACCCTTTCAACGGAATACTTGGATAAATCAATGATGGTAATTAAGCACCCGCTTTCATAAGAAAGGAGAAACCTTTTTTTCTGTTTGGATATGTTGTGTATTGAATTTCAATGTATTGTCCTCTCCCCACTTCGCAGCTTCCTACGGATTGAGGCAAGTCTTCGCGAGTTGAACCAACTGCGGCAGGTTATCATTGTGATCGTCGCGATTTTTATCCTTTCCACTGTGATTCTCTCAATGGCATAGCTAGGATTAAGCGAACTCTCGTGCTAGATTTCTTCAAGGCTTTCATATTAAATCTTTTATTGGCCTCCGGGTTTTTCTCCGGTAGCCCGGGCTATAGCTACGTCGCTGGTTCCCCGCATACCTTCAACTTTCAAACTTAGATATCTCTTTCCAATTCACCGCTCTCTCCTCCAACTAAATCTTCGAATCACTACTCTCTCTCCCTCTCTCTCTCTCTCTCTCTCTCTCTCTCTCTCTCTCTCTCTCTCTCCAACTCCACTCAACGATACGCTCTGCCTTCTAAATTTATATTGCGCTCTTCCTCCAGCTTACTTCATCCTTTCCTCTTCTCCCATCCTCAATCCTTCAATTGCTTTTTAAAGAGAACACATTCGTCCATAACTTTCTCACTTACCACTTTCTCTAATCTCCGCCTCCTACTACACTCATCTGTCTCTTTCATTCGCCACACTCTTTCTCTCTTTTTGTATTCATAATAGCATTCTCCAATCAACGATCATCATGTCTTTCATCGCTCAACAATCTCACTCTTTCTGATACTTTCCTCCTTTCTTCATTAACCCAACTCGTTCGGTTTGTCTCTTCTTCTCGGATATTGCTCACAATCAGCCATCTCCATGTCCGCACTTTAGCCCTTGCCCATTCTCATTTTCGCTCTCGGCCACTTTTTCCTTAGTGCTCTCTACTTCCTATCAATACTTCCTCCCATTCGTCTCTCTCCCCTCTGCTAACTATCCTCTTCCATTTTCTCTCTTTCTGCGTCATCCATCTTCCTCAACCCATCACCTTTCCTCTAAACTCGCCGTCGAATGCTCGCTCTCTTTTCGGCCATGCGTCTTTGCTTTCTGAAGATAAGAGGAAGGCATAACTAATTGCTTCTCCGCTACGCTCCACTGCTTCAGGCTTCGCCCATCCTGCGACCCACGAGATAAGGGAATATCCCAAGTTGATTATCGCTCACTACGGTGCCAGCAGCCCAAAATCCTCCTTTTGCTTCGCCTCTCACGCCCTCTTCCCTTCAACCGCCAGCGATCTCTGCCTAGGTGGCCAGTGATGAATGCCCTGTGCGAAGGAGGATTTGCGCCGAGACCGAGAATCGGTTTCGATGAACGAAGAGGGAGCGGGTGAAGTGAAGGGTCTGTGGAGTGGAAATTCTAAGCACTAGAGAGTGAGAGAGAGAGAGAGAGAAGAAATAAAAGAAGGCCGTAAAGTTGACGGAACCTTTTCACAATGGCCATGTGTCATACGACCTTTCGGCTACTCGATCAGAATTTCTTATTGAATTATTTTACTTAGTCTTAGATAACAGCCTTCCCTTAATTTATGGAAAATAATGAATAGTTTATAGATCCTTTGCTCGCAGCTTGCTCTTGATTTACAGGTAAAATATTTTTACTCGTCCGGGGTTTGTGAATTTGTATCTTCGTAGATAGTCTTTTGGCAGGCAGTTCTTTTATTGCGAGTTAGTGTGTGTTCTCCATGTAGTAATTTCACATATATCTCTGTATATTTTGGGGAAGTACCATTCCTTCTAGATATTATTCACAGCGTTACTGGATAAGAATTTAAAATACCACCAAAAATAAGATGGAATAAGGGCAATGAATTAAAATTTATTGTTAACGGGATACCCGCATAGACCTCTGAATAGAAGCTACTAAACAATAAGACCGGTGTATCTGGTGGGAGCATGCTTCTATTACGGCTAAGGGAAATTCTGGTACCATGGAAACTAGTCCAATGCTTTTAAATTATGTAACGCTGTCAAGCAGTATAATATTTGTGAATTGCATAATTATTTAGAATAGGAACTAGATGAAGGAATAGGTAGAAAGTTAAAGAGAATTAACAAATCTCATTTTACACCATGAAATGATAAAGGAGAAGAGAGGTGGACTGCAATTTTATTACACGATTCTATTATTTCAATCCAAAAATTAAAATAAGGTTCTTTTAGCTTTATTTTTAACAAGTTAATGTCACCCATAAAAATTAATGGTTTTAGTCCTTTTTCATATCTTTTTTCACCGTTACATCCGAATTGGAAGCAACGCTGCAACGGGAAGGCTAGTAATAATTATTCAAAGTTCTTTAAAATATCTTTCCGTTATTTTCATTAAAATAAGCTAATCAAACTTTTTTCATCTATGTATCTCATTAAAACTCTTTAGTTCACAGTGTTGTTTAACTCGGTCATCTTCGTCTTATTAATTATTGAGAATCAATCACTTGTCTGGATCGATATACATTTTATATATCCTGACAATCTTTATCAAAATCATTAAGGATTTTATATATAACATAGTTATATATTATTAAATAATATAATTAAAATGTCAGCTTTATATAACTACCACTGTCATGACTTCTAGATAGTATGTTCATTAGGAAGCTTTTATTTTGATAAGCGAAGAAAGAAAAAGACTACACGTGCCATTTAGTTTGTCAGATATTTTGTACGATATTCATAAAAATTAATGTACAACGTCTATATGATATCATCTGCAAAGCGCAGGTGACTCACATGTTCTCCATTTACCTTTATGCCTTTTTCCTCCCAGTCTAGCGTTTTGAATACTTCCTCTAGAGCTGCTGTAAATAACTTAGGGGACATAGTATCTCCTTGTCTCACTCCCTTTTCGGCCTTAAAGGCACTCGTCTCTTCATGCAGCTGGACAGATGTTGTCGCATTTTCGTAGATATTCTTGATCAAGGTTATGTACGTTTCTTCTACTCCTTGTTTCTTTAGTGCACGTAACACCGACGAAGTTCGGACAGAGTCGAATGCTTTCTCGTAGCCGATAAAGCACATACATAGAGGTAATTCATACTCGTTAGTCTGACTGATTACCTCTCTCACGACTTGGATGTGGTCCATCGTGCTATACCCACTGCGAAATCCAGCTTGCTCTCTGGGTTGGGCAGAATCAAGATGGTTTTGAAGGCGCAGAGTGAATATTTTGGTGAATATTTTGTAGACTGTTGGGAGTAGGCTGATCGGTCTGTAGTTATTCAAGTGTTCTTTGGAACCTTTCCTGTGCAGAAGGATAATACATGCGTGGTTCTATGTTTCTGGTATCTTTTTCTTCCTCAGACAGGAATTAAAAATCTTAGCGAGAATTGTTTCCGTATGATTACCCATTGCTTTGAATACTTCCGCTGTGATACCATCCATTCCAGATGCTTTTCCATTCTTCATACTTCTGATTGCGTGTCTCACCTCTTCCGAAAGGATATCTGAGACCTCTTCGGTGGGCATGTTTCCATCGTCATTTACTTCATCATTTCCTAGAGGATCCTCATACAGCTTGGTGTAAAATTCTTGTACCCGTTTTAGGATTAGTTTCCTACTATGGAAGTGATGCACTTCTAGCATCAAGGCCACCAGCTGTCCCTTTCCGATCGAGAGATGTTGCTTCATTTTCTTGTAAATTCTATTGTTTTCTATGTCTTTCTCGATTAGCTCATAATTATATTTTTTCACGTCTTCCTTGATGCACTTCCTTATAGTTTTGTTATTTCTGCAAAATGGATCATTTCTTTAAGATCTGTAGTAATTATCATTTTCCTTCTTTTTTCAATCAACAGACTTGTTTTTTCGGTCAACTTTTTCTCTGGCTTTGTTTTAACTGTTGCGCCTATTTCTTCAGCGGTTTCCTTGAGTATCTCTATAAATTGGGATTCAACTTCTACATATACTTCAACTTCTATATATAGTATATATATATAGCAGTGAGTGGTAATGTAGCGCAAGGCTGATGTGAAGTGCAAATTGCTTATAACAAACATGAACATATCGAAAAAACTGCATACAACGGACATTTAAATGACGAATTTTCGGAACAAATATTTAACGCAAAATTTCACTCACATAACGTCCTTTCTCTCGGTTATAACGGGCAAATAGATATTTTGTCTCCATTTCGTATTTCCGCACATATCTTACAAATCTATGTACTTTTCTCCTGAAATACTACATTGTAAAAATAAAGGCCATAGAATGGACGCTGTAAACTAATTATATTTCTTTTATTTTCCTTTTAAATGAATATTTCCCCCATCTATCCGCCGCTCCTTTCTCTCTCTTGCAATGCTTCCCTCTCAACGTACCGCAGGCTGTCTCTTCAATCAAAACTCACCCGGTCCTCAATTCGTTTTCTCTTTGCCTTGCTCTGTAATTATCATTCAAAGTTATGTTTTCATAGCATTCTCATTATATGTTATTAAGATGTTCAGTAACAAGCGAGATAGAAGATTGACGCCATCACTAAATTTCATTACGAGTTTGAAAATATGTGGTAAATATATTACATTCAATCTGTTATTTAACCTAGTCTTTTCTTGAATTAATGAAAGAAATCATTAAATGGGTAAAAAATTCTATTTCGAGTGCTTTCGTGTTAAACGAGTTACACTATGCGTAAATTAAGCATCGACCTACTCTCAAATCTTTGTCCTGGTTTTCCTAAAGAAAAACTCTTGAGTATAAACTTTCCTACAAACGCAAGAAGACTCAAAGAAAACGAATAGATTCGTTTTTTTTATCTCAAGGCGGAAGTTCATGCCCCCTTTCCGCAAATTCAGACGCGATTGATTACTCCGGCGCACTTCTCCCGCGTGCCTTTGACTCGAATTTCCCTTGGGTGGGAGCGTGGAAGGAGTGCCTCATAACGTGGATTCCGTGCTGCCGTTTTCATACGTACGAATGATTTTTCTTTTCTTTCTTCCCTCTTCCGTTTCTTTTGTGACTTGCTAAAAGGTCTTGCGCACACACGCTGTTTCTGTAGCAACGCATCGTGCGATGCACAAAGCGCTCGCTGCTCTTTTTTGCGCACGAGCGTATTTGCATCTAATGTCGCTTCTCATTACCGCATTCCCTAGGGTTTTTTTTCGCTCTGGAAACTAAAAATGGCGGCTCTTATTCAAGACAGTCAGCGCTACGGCGGAAATAATTGTAGCGATCCTTAGATGTGGTTTTTTTTACAAGTGCCTTCGCTTCATCAATTGCTCTCTATCCTCCATAGCCTTGTCATGAACTTTTCTCTAACGAATGGCGTTCGCTTAATGAATGTTCAACTAGTGGTATACGTAAAAATAGGTTAAACGTTTTGCGTATCTCTTCTACGCGACTGCCAAGCACCCTACCAAACTAATTTCCTAATTTCTTCGCCAAGATTCAGTAGTTCATTTCCTGAATTTATAACTCCTGGAGTTTGATCATAGCTTACGGTAATCCTCAATATAAACTTTTACGCCGAAGCTCACCTGTACTGCAACTACATAAATTGCAAATATATGGAACTCGTAAGCATTATCAGTGGAATCTTTGACTTTGCTTTGTCATCAATTTTGGCAGTGCCCAGAAAAAAGGGTGAAAATTCCCAGTGTAAAATATGAAACTTTGAGTTGCACGTTTTCGATTTCACAGTTTTTAGTTTCATGAATAAAAAATTCGCGGTTTGGTTTGAAAAGTATTGTCTTTGCTTTAAGTGTTATTCTGTTACTCCATGAAATAGTGTTTTGGCGTTGACACAGCGTCCTTGCATAGAGACTATCGAATGAAGGTACTCTGCCTAGCTGTGCGCCATGTCCATGTTTATGTGGGTTCTGTAATCGGGCAAATTCAACTGCGCATGAGAATATTGCAACTATCGAAAGATTGACAGAGAAACTAGGTATTTTTGAAGGTCATGGGGACAATAAAAAAAATACATATTTTTAAATCCTGCTGTCCCACTGTGACCTTACAAGTGCTATATCGATCTAAGTGGTAAGCATCCGCGAGTAGCCTAAACTTATGACTCGATATTTTTTGTTTATTTACGTCTGAAGTAGCAATGGATCTACTTGGTATAGCAGAGTAGATTGTATAGGATTCTGAAATTACGTATTCTAATGCTATGCAATTTTTTCAGTCGGCAATAAACAACTTAATACATTGTACTTACGAATTTTTTTCAGTCTAGGAAAACGATGGTAAAGGAATGCCTTCTTGTTATCAAGACCCCTTACTGAAACATATTTTTATTCTAATCGCAACGTAAAGCATTATGTAAGTACTGTTAGACGATAGATTTATTGGTTTTAACTCAAAATTAAGTAGGTTATCCCTATTGATGTATTTTTGATTAATATGACAAATGAATCATATCAAACTGAGGGAAAGCTCCAACACTTTAGCTTAACTTCTTAAAGAAGATGTTACTGATATCTACTACTTCAATTTCCATAATTAAGCCATTTTGAATTTAGCAATTCCAATATCAAGTTTGTCTTCATTATTTCATTAAGATCTAAGGAACATGTGCTACTTCATTTTTTTTAAATCGATCTTTAGAGTTAGCGCCTGCAAGATAAACAAGAAGTATTTAGATTAAAAAAGCTGATGTGGCCAACACATGACTTTCTCCATATTTGGGGCATAGATATTTAAATTATTATGAATAATATTACGAGGCAAAATTATTACTTCGTATCGTAGAAGAGGACACGTCCTTGCCGTAAATCACGTATATTTTGAATGTTTACAGAATTCACCGCTACATGGTGTTGGCGCTGTATACAGGTATTAAGATAAAGCGAAATATATCCAAAATGGATGGTTCTACGAAAATTAGTTTCAAACAAAACTTGGAAGAAATATTATTCTCTACAACATTGGTCCTTACGAAGATTACCAATAACGATGTTTTTAAGGAGATATTTAACGGAAACCGAAAAACCGGTTATTTATAAATAACTCCTAAACAATAACTCCTATAGAAAATTGTTTCAAATGAAAATTGTAGGAAATGACATTCTCTATAACTTTTGTATAGAATTGTATATACAATAATGATGTTTTAACGAAGAAATATCGCAAAAACGAAATCGGGTTTCGAATAAACCTCGACTTTCGGTTATCCGTTATTATCCAAAAACTAATCAGTTCTTTGTGCTCATGTAAGAGTGTTAGATATGAAGTTTAGTAACGATATGGCACGTACTTTTTTAGTTAGAGCGCCCACAATAACACACACAGACATCATTCCGAAAATAGTCTAAACGTGTTCTAGGGACCTCAAAACATGTATTTCCGTTGAAATCTCGAAGTCGATTTTTTTCATGAATACAATACTTTCCCATTACTACGTATGGAGAAAGTAAAAAAGGGGTGAAAATATTTAATGAAGAAATGCAATAATTACATCCTAAATCACTTGAAGTTATACGAGTATATATACACACTGGAAAATGAATTTGCAATTGATTTGATATTTAATTATTTTTATTTGCAAATTTATTTTAATCGGACCTAAATATTTATCAGTAAAAGCTGATTTATTATTTATATATGAATCTAAATATTTTTCCCTACTTAGAAAGCAGAGTTGAATTTTTTAGGAAGGTAATTTCAGCGTGAAAATGTAGCTTATATTTAAATGGCACGTGGACGCTTAACCTGCCCTTTCGAGAAGGAAGAAATTCTTTTTCCACTTCCACTTTTTCTTCGTCTCTCTTTCTATCTCCTTTCTTTCCTCTACCCATCTCCACCTCTCTCTCTCTCTCGTTACACTCTTACCATCCTCGTACCCTTTCCCTTTAGTAGCTACAAACTTACTTTTTTCTACACCTTCGGGAATTCCCTGCGTACTACTCACTCTCTCCTTCCCTGTCCCTCTGCCTCCTCCATTCCATTTCCCTCTCTCTACCTTTCTTACTCGCCTCCGCTTAAATGGCTTTATTTTGTTTCTTTCCCTACCTTCAAAGTTCCTGCTGCCATTTTTTGCACTCGTTTTTTTTTCGAGAAGTCTTTTTCTTCCTTTTCAGGCCCAACTCTTGCTTACACTCCTCCGGACCACACGGCTCCACATGCCATCCACCCCTTCAACCTCATCCTATCCTCTCTCTCTCTCTACCTACCTACCTACCTCACTCTCTCGTCCCTCCTTACCACCTTTCTCACTCCCCTTTCCGCTCCACCCCCACCTTTTCCCCTCCCCCTATCCCTCTTGCACCTGTTGTGGCTGTGTGGATATCGCCGTGTTTTATTCATGCCCTAATGACTCTGAACTTCAAAGAGGTCGTCGAGTAATGGAGGAGTAGAGAGGGAGGTGGCGAGAAAGATGTAGGAGGTGGGGAGGAGTGAGAGATGGGGAGGGGGGAGGGAGGGGGCGTATGTGTGTGGAGTGAGGAGAGGGAGGACTGAAAAGGGAAGAACGGCTCTCTCTCTCTCTCGTCAGGAGGTGAAAAAGGCTTTTGATCCGTACGGGCCTAATAAGCGTGGAGCGGCGGAGGAGGAGGACAAACGCTCGCAGCAGCTGCTGTGCGATAAGCCTCGCTCTAACGTTATCATCCCGTGAGTGACGTCTTAATCTAATTGACATCTCGGATTTGTTTATCTTTTCTATAAACTAATCTTCGGCTTTGAATATCCGTCTGTCGTCTTTGGATAAATAGCGTCACGGTTATATTTTCATGCCGTTCTTTCAAAATGGGAATAATTTATTTCAATGGAAAAATTCACCGTGTAAACGAGTTTCTTCTGGGAAATTGATGTATTTTTCCGGACTGAAAAGGAAATATAACGGTACGCTAAAAAGTCACGAAATTCATGGCTTTGCAAAGTAGTGAATAATCAGGGAAAACTAAAATTTTACGTTAGCTATTTTTTTATACCTGAAGTTTTCATCTAGACGCATCTTTTGTCGACACGTGAGGCCCACGCAGCTATTTCAAATGTATTTTTTACCTTTCGTACTTTCAACGGATGTATTTATTATGCAATGGGAAATTTCCTGACTGATATACGAAATAAATAAACGAAGTGACTTATTTCACGAAAATATAATTAATTGTCAGGCGTGACTTCGTGGGAGTATGAAATATTATTCATATTAAATGAGACTTGTCCACAAGCTTTTTAATCTTGCGACCGGTTTCGCACGTGTTACGGCATTTTCTTCCAGATATAATAATATTTTACGAGCAGTTGTCAATTAAACCTATTACCACACCGTATAGTTTCAATTTATGCAAAAAATCAATCATTTTCTTACATAAACTCGTATGCTATCCAGGCTAACTAAAAAGCGAAATATTTTAGTGACAAATATAAAATACTGTTAAGAAACGACTCGCAGAGCCATTTCAGCGGGTTTCAAGGAGTCAAAGAGGGATTGCTAAATTTAACGAGGCATTCACTTTAAAATATTTGGTCACGCAAACGGAGTGGGGAGAAAGGGTTGCGAAAAAAACAGGGTGCCCTTTTATTGATAAACTCTGAAATGAAGTATTTACCGTTCCAACGTCTAAAAATATGCCACACTCAAGTGTTGGATTTTATAAGACGAATTCAGCTAATAAAACACCTCGATTTATTTGTTCTTTTTACAGTTATAAGGTTTATTTATACATTTTAAGCTCTGTTAGATCATATTGACCAGTTTTACTGGACTATCTGTTAGTAAATACCGATTTCACTGACCGCTTTGTTTCTTCTTAGTTTTTGCAAAGGCGAGCTAGACTTTAATTGACGGATGAACTTATAGTGTTAAATTTATTTCAGGAGTTGTAACGAGTTTTTTCAATATTCTTAAAAGTAAACGAAGAAAAAATCCTAAATAGAGTTCAATAAATTTTTATATAAATGCATTACAACATAGAGTCTATAAGAGAGAAGGTCTTTCTGGGTTTATAACGTTTCAGAGTTTTCTCTCAAAAAGGTAAAAATATGCCGTGTACTAATACGAATGTCAATGCGTGGCCATGAGATATAATCGGTCGTTAACATGTAAGTCCAGGAAATCACCGGATAATTCATATAATTATAAATAAGAATTATTTAGATTCGAATGTTCTTTTACAAGTGTATGAGCAACATATTAAAGGTATGGTATATTATTAAGGGCAGTGTTAAAAGCGATCGCTTCGAATTCAATAAAATCCATAATTAAAAAGCGATTTCGGGAAATCAAAATCGAATTACCCCATATTTTACTCCTTAAGTGATTAAATCCTCGCGTGCTAACTTTAACTGGTGGAAGAGGTGGGAGAGCGGGAAACGAGGTCGAGAGGAGTTTATTTCCTCGAGGGAGCGGAGGCGTGCGTTTCCAGGAGCGGTGAGGAGGAGGAAGTGGAGTGCGGTACAGTTCGAAAGCGTGCTACGCGTGCTTGTAGCTCACCCGACGACATTTAAATCGATCGCCAAGACTTCGTCCCATCTCACGCGGCAAATCCTCCACTTCTTCAGTTTCTCTCCTTTCCATTTACCCTATTATCCCTCCCTATTTCCTCATCAACCTCTACCCACACTTTCTCCACCTACTGCTCTTGCCTGGATTTACTTCTTATCTTTTCCCCTCTAGACGATCACGCTCTCTTTTTTCGAAGCACGCGCACGGCGTTCTCGTTTCTCTCTTCCCTCTCTCCTCCCTCTCTCCAACATCCTCATTTCCCTCCACATTCTACAGCAACAGGTTAGGTTCTATGAAGGCGTGCGTAGGACGGTCAAGTAAAGAGTAAAGCGAGGAGCGTGGGTGAAAATTGTTTCGTGGATGGGAAATTTGGGGAATATAAGTCTATGGTGTGGCCGAGGAGACGAGGGCGAGAGCGTGACGGTAAAAGAGGAAGAGGAGGGAGGGGAAGAGGGAGGTTAACACTAAGGTCAAACAAAGTCTAGGACCGGGGTCGGCAACCCGCGGCTCGTGAGCCGCATGCGGCTCTTTGAGGAATGACCTGCGTCTCCCGGCACCCACTCTCCCGCTTAAAGCGCACCAGACGACAATGACGGTTTCAACCGATAATAATATAATCGTTTTCAATAGACGGATACAGTATGAGCTGTTGAGTTATAATTTTGTTTTTAACTTTCTCATTCTCATCTATAGTCCTAGATTCATTTTCTGAAAGAATCTGTTTATTAGATTCATTTGAATGTTTATTTATATTTTCATAGAATAAAAACTTAAGTAAAATATTCTTTTTACGAATTATCTCCAAAACATCATTGTATGGGTATGTGTGTGCAGATTTTAAATAAATAGATGTGATTAAATATGGATTTACGGTATTTAGTATGTATTTTTCATTATACATGCTATGCGGCTCATCTTATATCGGATTCTATACAAATTTTGAAAAAATAGGTCCCCTTATCAAAAAGGTTGCCGACCCCTGGTCTAGGAGAATGGAAATGTATAGTGGTCGTGGGAAGGTAAGAGACTGATAGATAATCGTCTTTATTTAGCAGAAATTGAGACCGAAAAGTCCAATCTCTCTCTTAATCTAGGGACAAAAAATGAAAATGGATTGCCAAGTGCGAGAGATATGGTAAATAGTATGGGAGTAATTGTGGGATGGTTTCGGAGATCAAAAGTTTGATAAGAAAGGAAAGATATTTTAGTCTTTAAGCTCCCTCTGTAATAAAAAAGCGGCAATGCGAAATAATGTTAATGTATCATTAAAGATAGGATCAAGCGACTACTGTAAGATCACATGATGTCTGTGAAAACAAATAAATGGTTTTCACCCTCGAAAATTTCCCTCTGAATAAAAAATTATGGTAAATGAAACACACGAAATTAATTTTTTCTGTACTGAGTCAAAAAGTTAAAGTTTTGGCTATTTTGGGAAAATACACACGAATAAATAAAACATCGGTAAATAGATATCATAAAATTAACGAGATTTTCATCATTGTTTACTGCACTTCTTATTTGAGGGAAAATGAAATACCTATAAGCATGTGAATTTTTATGAGGTGGTATGAAGATGGATATAATACTATATAAGTTGATTGAGTTTAGGAGTGGATACATTCTATAAAAAAAAATTAATTTGAGATTAGTTTTTCAAAATTGAAAACTATTATTGCACCCGGGTTCTTGTCTGCAGGAATTAGGAGTTTGTGTCAAAACAAAAGACTAAAATTACGCCTAAGGGTCAGACCACTACCAAAGCATTCGCTTCACTAAAAACTAAAAATTAAATTTTTTGTTTTAAATCATTCAAATGCAGAAATGCATGGAGCTGCTCTGGAATAATTTCAATCAGAAGTAAATGTAACTGCCGTCATTATTATTTTCATCTTTATCGTTTTCTTTACCCTTTTGGGCCTTCAGAGGGCAGGAATGATAAGAATATAAAGTTTTCCTCGACTTAATTGCCCATGCCTTATAAAAGCTTTTACAATTTGGTGGCAACTGCGCCGTCACTGGCTTTGAAAGGGTTGACTCGTAAAACATCCATCTGAGGGAATAATTGCTTTTATATTTAGCTGTAAAGGAAAACAAATATTTCTTGTCGCATAAATATTTTATTCAATGCATTAATTTTGGAAAATTGGCACTGAAGTATTTCTGTTGCTTTTCTGCATGGTATGAATTTATCTATTTATCGTTTCATATGTTATGCTTGAATTTAAATATGATTAGAATTGGATTATAATTCATGTTATTCAATCACATTACTATTTTTTCCTGTAAAAATATAATAAACTCACAGGTTAAAATTACGAAAATGTGTCATTGCCCTCACAAATACTCTCGCTATTGAAATCGAGGAAATAACTGAGTGATTCGTAACCCACGTTGCGCCAAGATTATTTATGAAGTGATAGAACTTTGGCTACAAATTAGACGTCAGGAGTTTATCAGGAATAATTGATTTAAAAATTTTTGAGTATGTCAGTTGAATTCCAACCATGAGACTAGATGATACTTTTTTGGGTAATGTAGATTGAAAAATTTTGGAAATTACCCTCATAGAACATTGAAATAATATATAAAAAATTATCGAGAGATTTTTCGAACATGTTCATAATTTTAAATAAGTAAAATGACAAAGTTTTGTTTTCAAAATCCGACGTATATTTTAGCGCTTAAAAAAACTGTACGTTTTCACTTTGTTCGTCTGTGCGCCAATTTTGAATCACCATTAGAGCTGGGTTGCTAAGCTGCTTTTTTAACGTTGTTTAAATATCGCTTCACTTGATGCCAATATCTGTTTTTTGCGCAAACTTTACGTTTAATGCATATTAAGGAATTTGTTGTCTAAATAAAATTTATTTATAAATATTAATTTATATATTAACATTTGTTTTTGTACTACGTTAGTAAGGGTAAAGTTTGTAACTTATTGTTGAAATGTTTGTGTTCTCAAAAAGTTTTTGCTTTACGAAATTAATAACACCAAAAGTTAAACTATATTATAAATTTTTCGGAGTGCTGAATTTCAAAATTCCTCTACTGGTGAGAGAGTTGAGCTCATAGCACAAAACTTAAACCAGCTATTCGATTATAATTACTGAGAGGAATATTTTTCTGTACAGAATGTACCGATGATAAATTAAATCCTGTGTGAGAAACAAATACGAAATAAATCATTCAGGATTTATAATTTGACTGGAATACCCACTGTAGAATTTACAGGATTTTCACAGGACCTGTAATAAAAATATATACATATGATGAATTTCTAAATGGCAATTGTGGGTTTAAAACGAAGGCATCTCTTAACTCGTACCAGAACGGCTTATCTCATCTTTCATAATTTAATGCTCATTTTATTTATGGTCCATTTATAAAGTTAAAATAAAATGCACTCGAGGGTTACTATATGATGGATTTTAACGTCTACTTTTGTCTTTGCATTAGGATTTACATAGTCATTCATGGCATGTGTAGCTTACATAATGATCTGCCAACCCCATAAATTTAATAGTTGAAATATGCTTGAATGGAACAGTAAGATGTTTGAAACTTGTGTTTTTATGTTAGTTACATTTATAAATATTATAAAGAAGATAAAACGAATCTTTATAACAAAGGAAATATAAGTAACAATGAGATACAAATTTTAATACCGTTAAATATAATATTTGAAGTAACAGAAATAACTACGCAAGCCCAAGAAATTCCCGCCATTCGTAGCCTTAGAGTGAATCTCCAGGTAGTTTTGATATTCGCCGCAAGAGACGCCAGGTGACGGTTAGTTTTCAATGCCCTCTTTTGGCGGCGCTTATATCCTCCAGAAAGCAGTGAGGAGCATAGGGTTTGCACGGTAGCGACATCTTTTGCCAAACGCAACAACTTTGGGAATCAGGCAGGAACCCTAAGCATTGAGTGATCAATACTTTGAATTCAAATGGTGATTTTCTATCGACACATCTAGTTGAGTATAAAAATGTGTTATTAAAAATCAAGTCGCTCGATTAATACTATAACTGTAGATATTAATCACCATGCGTCACAAGCATGTCTATTGCCCTAATTTCAATGGCATATGGACATAAAGCATATTAAAAATTTAAAAGATATTATTGCATGGAATGTTTGATAAGGACGTTATAATAGCATTACATTTTTCCATAACCTTATCCAAAATACATGCACTGAAATAAACTCAAGATTGAATCTTAATTTTTATTTATAGTGGTTGTAATTTTTAAGTGAATATAACAATAATAATAATTACCATTGCGAAATTCTGTAGGTAACGGCATAATTACGGGCTTTGATAAATGAGTCGTTTAAATTATAATTCGTATTTAATTATAATGATATAATTTCTCCTTGACTGGGTGTTGAAATGACAAAATATTACACAACGTTAACTTTTTTATTTTCTTGAAATATGGGAGCCAGAACGCAGGAAATAATAATTTGTGACTTCTTATTCGTTACCGTAAAAATACTCCTGATTGAAGACAATATCTTTGTTTCTTAAATATTTTGCCGAAATGATGAATGCCTCAGTTGTCGCCCTTTCCACTTTCCGGGAATTCTCACCGCCACGAATCCAAACTCCATTCGCCTTGTTACCCTCCGGATGCGTTCCCAACCTTTCTCTCTCTCCCTTCACATCTCCCTCCATCACTCTCCCATCCCCAACCTTCCGCTCATCGTCAACCTATTCCACGTCCTCCCCACACCTCCGCTCCTCATCGCGACAAACTCGCACTCACCATTCCGTCCAATGCCCATTCATTTCCAGCTGCTTCCGTTGCCCTCTTTAATTCCGTATAATTTCCATTGCCTCGCCAAACATCTCAGAAGCGAAAAATAAAAGCGCGGTAGTTGGTTGCTTCACCTCCAAACAGACTCACTCCATGCCCTCCTATAGCGCCCTCCGACATTTCCTCAAAACCATTACCCACCAATCAAAGCGCTTCCCTTCCTCCCTCCCCACTCTGCCTCCGGAGCCGCGCCAACCCTTTCCTCCTCCCATTCTCCATTTAATCCCTCGGCTGCCATTTTCACTTGGCCGCAACAATAATTACGCGTCGGCACGAATCGGTCCATCCGCTGTGATTGTTGCCGCTGCTGCTGATGGCAGCAAAAGCGACGGGATTGACAATAAGCCCTCGCCACCTTCCCCATTTCCTCTTTCCTCACACCACCACGCCCTTACCTAGATCCCTATACCCACCATACTCTCTCATTCCCCCTCGATTCTCTCTCACTCCCTTTCTATTCGCTTCCATCCCTCTTCTCCCCTATCTACTCTCTCTCTCTCTTTCCTCTCTATTTCCACTTTGCTCTCTCCCTCTGTCTTCCCCTCCCATCAATTTATCTTTCTCTTTCATTTCTCATCTCTCCCATTTCCCCTCGCCCCTTCCGTGTCAATTTCCCCCTCCTATTCTTCTTCCTCTCGCCATCTCCCTCATCCTGCTCCTGTCAACATTCCATCTCCTTTCCTCCGTCACCTTCTTTCCTATTTCTATCCCTATTTTTATTCCCTCCCTCTTTCATGTCACCCTCTCTCTTTCCTTTCCCAAAACTCGTGCACAATTTCCCGTAAAACGTCGCCGGCCATATTGATTCCGAAGTGGGCTAATGACGTCACGTCCGGCGGGCGTGTCATCATCTCCCGTCACCGCTACTGCGCTCCTCCTTCAAACCATATACTATACCCTTTTATCTGAAAAAATCCTCTTTCAAAAAACCTCGCCAATTAAAACACTTTATTTTAGACCTTGAAAATTAATAACGGTTTGATATTAAACGTAATAATCAGGGATTAACATTATTCAGACAGATATCCTTTTTAATAGAAATAACGTATACTGTGTAACAATTATAATCATCACAAATTATGAACACGATAAAGATGCGCTATTTTGTCTTAATAATTATATCAAGCGAAGTACTTGTGCATCTTCGATGCTCTCCAATGTAAACCAGAAGTTTTATTTACAGAAATCTTCAATTATATTTGCAGTTTGTGCGTGAGTTTTATTTTAGCCTGTGACGAATTTTAAAATTCACCGAACGACTTATAATTTCCAGCAGCTCAAACGCTCATGTTTTTTCTATTGCATGTATTCGTATTTTTTCTCTCCCTCTCGTCTCCGTTTCTTTTAGCTACTTATCTTCATCGCTTCATCTCTATTTTCAATCCCTTCTTTTATCATTATTCCATTCATAAGTTTCTAATCTGCCATTTATTTTTCGTATCATAAAAATCTAAATTAATCCCGGCCACTTCCCTCCATTTCCCTTTGAAGATATATATATCTTTCTCTTACTTCTGCATATTTATAATTCCAATTCCTTTTATCCTTTCTCCATTCGTTTTTGTCCTTTCCCTTCTCTCAGTTCTCATATTCCACTTTTTCCTCTCCACCGTTGTTCCGAATTATCCTCTCCCTCCCCTTCTTTACCTCTCGCTCTCTCTCCCACCCTCCCCTTCCCCCCTCTCCAACCCTCCCCCCTCTCCCACCCTCCCCCCTCCTCCCTCTCCCACATCCACCTCGGGACGGGTGGCTCCCTTCCCATAATCATGTCCAATTACCTCGATGGATGCGTTATTGAATCTGCGAGCGGCGATGGAGGGCGGGGAGAGTGAGGAAGCGAGCGTGAAACAGGAGGATGGGGTTTGTTACTAGGAGTTGGATCGCTGAGGGATGTCGGATGAAGCGAGAGGGGGAGAGGCAAGAGGGGAAAGCGATTGGTGGCGTGGAAGGGGGAAAGGAAAAAGTTTCGGTGTAAGGTTGTTGTTGCTAGAAAGTTAGGTGGCGGTTAGGCAAAACTTTTTTCCTCTGCCTTTTCCATCTCGGGCGTCTCATTTGCTGTTTTCCCATTGACGTGCCGCAGTAATTGAAAAGTTATGATATGTAATCATGGAGGATGCCGGGAGATGAACTTCGTGACGCGTGTTTATTCTTTTTCTCATCAATCGCTGCGACTCTGCGCAGATTTTGATGGAATTTGTTTCCTAGCAGCGCAATTTTGCCAATCGGACAATCACTCTCCCTTCGGTTCTCGTCACGCCTTGTGTTCCTTTCGGATATTCCGAAATGAAACGAACGGTAAATGGCGCGTCATTCGCGGTAGTCTGACATGACATATATATATATATATATATATATATATATATATATATATATGCTTAAGGAAAAGGAACGGTAATAATAAAGGTGGCAACATATATGTCTCTCCGTCACTGAAGAAGGGCGTTAGCCCGAAAGCTCCATATTTGTGTCGTTTTTATTTTTTTGTGTTTTTCCTGTGTCATCAGCACCCCCAGCTGCTCTTCAGTCTAGGTAAGTGTCCACTGGGCTTCCTTCAACACCTTGTTGCCACCTTTATATATATATATACACACAGACACCTCTCGCTCGTCGAGGAGAGTTCGCATGATATATATGTACACCGTCCGTGCATTCTGTCGGCTCTAAACGCGCACGCGAGACACGCCCTTAGAACTGGGATTCGGAGAGAATTACAGATTATTACGATGAAAAACTTAACGAAGGCGCATTTCCGGGATAATCGGCGGTGTGCGGCGTACGCGGCGATAAAGGGAAACAAAAACAAAAGAAAAAAGAATGCCTTTTCAATTGAATTCAATTTACGAGCGCGCGGACACTCGTCCGAGTTTATAACCGGAGCCCAATTTGCTCGGACGCTATCAAGAGCGGGCATCCGGGCAGATAAACGGAAGGGCGGCGGCGGAGAGGGAGAGCGACGCCACCGCCTCCCCCACCCTACTCCCCCTTTTACTATTTCTCTCTCTCTCTCTCTCTCGGCCGATTGGGAACGGGGATGGGCATCGATCCACACACGCGCGAGCACACGCACACACACACACAGACATGCACACGAGCACGGCCGATGTTCAACGCAAATATACCGGCGAAATACGCGAAAGAGCAGGCGGAGGTCCGTCAAAATTCGCAAAATTGTTTAATTCGTGTTTTCGTTTGCATTCCGAATTATCCCTCGAGCCGGGGTTCCGTCCTCGACGCACACGAGCACCTCCAACGATTCGTGCACGGTGCGTGCGGGGTGCGCTCCACTCGTGATCCTCGGCCCTCTAGGAAGCGTTGCACGAAAGCTTCGTGACGACTCGGTGGGTGGCAACCACTTGAGCTCGAGGTTTGAGGACGTCCACCTCCTTTCTCTTCTTCCCTCCTTCCTGTCACCCTCCTCCTCTTTCCCTCCTTTCTCCCCCTCTCTCCTTCCCCTCTCCCTCCTCCTTTCCTCATTCCACTCTCCCTTCCCAGCACTCGCCACTCCTCCCCTGCCCTTGGATCGGTAAGCTCTCCCCTCGCGTCCTCTCCCAGGCATTAATGTCACCGGGGTCTCAAAGCAACGGGCTGCGCCACTCCATGAAACGTTAAAATTGACCGATTGCGTTAATCAAAGAAGGTAACTGGTTCTGAAATATTAATGACTGCTGAAGAGTTAACGAGTTTGATGAGAGGGAAGAGGAATAAGATGGGGAAAATGGTGTATAGGAAGCGTCTGAAATCGCAAGTTCTCTTCGTTGTGCGAGTTGAGGAAACGTTAGGTACGTTTCTGCCTTTATCCGTGTCTCTTACTCAAATATAATTTTGTGTCGCTGATATCACGAAACTATGAAGACGTGATATCGTATTTACATTCGAAGGTTATATTGAATTTTTAACATTGCATGGATTTAATTTTATATAATACCTATTGCAAAAATTTTCATTAATTCTCGATCTTCTATAAACTTTTACTATAACTCGCCTGTTTCAACATCCTAGGTTTTTTGTACGGGAGTTACGTCAACGAGAAGCACTGCCTCGTGGCTTTCAGTCGGATTTTAAAGTAACTTAATCGTATGATTATGGGACTTGAATTAAACCGCCCAAAAGAAAAATAATTCATTTTTATCCCGTTGATTTTTTAACACAGGTCGAATCAGTTCAAAAATTAGTTTTGAACACGAAGATTTAGGTTTTATTCGGGTAAAAATTTTCGTCGTCAAGACCAATCGCATTATTGCTCATTTTGGCATGTAGTGCATTGCTTAGAGGTTTCTCTCCTCTCCACTCTCGGCTCTGGCAGTCTCTCTACCGCCCAATTTTCGAGTTAGTACGATATCGTAATTATGTAAATCGACGTCATATATTGCTGTTGTCGGTAACAGTAGTTTCCGTGTTATGCTGCTTAACATTGTAGTGATAAAATACAAGGCATGCATTACTGTGAGATTGGTGAATTTATCGGAGTTAATGTATAAGTGAAAATATACTCTGTAAAATGGTTGATAAAGTTTTGCAGTAGGAAATATTTCTATACCGATACAGAATTTATACACACACACACACACACGTGTGTGTGTGTGTGTGTGTGCACGTGCGTGCGTGCGTGTGTGTGTTTAAAAATACGGGAACACACCGAGAGGCATACCTACATACGCATGTTTAGTGAATTTTTACGTCGAGCACCCTTTATCCGTAAATCCGAAAACCGAAATTATCCGAAATCCGAAATTTTTTTGTGTCAACACTAAAGTGTAGGAAAAACTGTCTGCTCTAAAAAACGTGCTATACTCAAAGGAATTTCGCTATAATGATGCTACCGCCGGATAAGTGCAAAATTACTTCAAATAATACTTGTAGTAACTAATATGAATAAATAATGAAATGCACTCTTACTTATTAACCACGTTTAAATTGTTAAAGCACACACCAATTAAATCTTCAAAATTTTCGCCACGTCGCTAAACAAAAAATTTGCTAGACGAAATGAAGTCCCTAAATCTAGCGACAAAATAGCTAAATTGTCATCACTGGGTCTGACATGTTCAACCAATTCTTTGTTGACGAAATTAAGTTACCATGTAACCTGACATCTGACACCGCCCGCACTGCGTCATTCATCATCGCGGTTAGTAGTTGTTGGTTCTTAACATACCATAAGACGTCTTTGGTTATTTATCGTATTTGTGATATTGAACGTTTTAAAAAGACCATCAGATACCCTTATGGGTAACAGTATGAAAACAAAAAGGATATCGAGGAATGTTTAATTCTGACAACGATGCGCCTTTCGTTCATTCTCTGACAGATGCATAAATTGCAGAAATTATTTTACGGCAAGATACACTTTCAATAAACAGTGATGATGACGATGACAAAGTCTTCCAACCTGACAACATTCCCCTCAATTCCTCGGTCGCTTTCCTACCGCTACTATGTACTACTATTTGCTAAATTGGAATAGCTGATAAAGTTAATTGCATATAACTGGGAAACCTTTTCTCTCGTTTATAACTTTATTACTCCCCATGTCATATTTAGTTCGGATTGAATAGAATAAAATCTTTGGAAGGCACAAACATATCTGAAATTGATAACTCAAAACTTTGGAATCTAATGGCACTGGCAGAATTGGAAAGATTGGGTCTTCTTCACCGCATAATTTATCAAATAATCGACACAATTGAAGGCATTTATAATGCAAAATCCAAAATATGAATTTCGTGCACAATATATGCTAAAAATTATATTAATTTATTTGTAAAACTAAAACTCAGAAAATTAATACAAAAAATTTTTAGTATAAATTTTTGAAATGCACTAAAAAGCGTAAACTAAATTTATGTGCACCTCAACGAGTCGATTGGTTAGTTTAGCTTCAAAATTTGTAACCAGGGAAGGCCGTTTTAACAACCATAAAGGATTTCGGTTCTGGCTAGTGTTTGCAGAAAAGTTTTATAGCGCAGTTATATTCTTTCATTACCATTGTTGAGCGCCATAAAATTTTTCTGAAAACACAGAACAGAACCGATCCTCCATGGTTGTTAAAAGGGCACTACCTGTTTAAAAATTTCTGAGATAAACTTACCAATCTATTTGTGGAGATGCACAGTTAAATTTATTTTACGATTTTTAGTGCACTTGAAAAATTAATATTTTTAAAAGGTATTTTTCATTTATATTTATTAATAAATCAGCTTTATCAACACCACCCTAATACATTTTATTTCGTTTCTGGAAGGTTGACTTAAGTTGTTCGACTTAAGGGAATTTTTATAGAAATTATAGGTTTTACGTAAAAAAAATGCTCTGTAGTATATACCGTTAAACTTAATTTTTGTCTATGTAGTACTGTAAAATGATTTGGAAGAATGGACACTTATTGATTAATATGTAATCGCAGTATCAACAAATCAATGAACATATATAATAGATACATTTTTCAAGTGAAGCCGTCGGTAGAGTCATTTTAATCTCTCATCATCATAGGTAGTCTGTCCGTAGACAGGTGCGTAAGTATTCATGGTTAAATTTGATTCTCCATATACTCCTATTTTCCGTAGTCTTCTTCAAGTCTTGAGAGCTCTACTTCCTTTTCAAATCGTCTGTCAACTGAAATATTTTCCTACCTCTCTCTTTTTACTTTCTCCAAAGGAAAAGTATTGTGATCACGAAAAAAATCGACTTCGAGATTTCAACGGGAATACACGTTTTGAGGTTCCTAGAACACGTTTAGACTATTTTCGGAATGATGTGTGTGTGGGTGTGGATGGATGGATGTATGTGATTTTGAGCGCTCTAACTCAAAAAGTACTTGTCATATTAATACCAAATTTCATATAGTATAACACTTTAGCATGAGCATAGAGATCTGATTAGTTTTTGGACAATACCGGTTAACCGGAAGTCGAGGTTTATTCGAAACTCGATTCGGTTTTTGCAATATTTCTCCCATAATACGTCATTGTTGTATACATTGACCATTGCAAAAAATGTAGAAAATATAATTTCCTGCATCTTTTATTTCAAACAATTTTCCATAGCAGTTATTTTTTAGAAATTATTTATAAATAATCGGTTTTTTCGGTTTCTGTCAAATATCTCCTTAAAAACGTGGTTATTGGTAATCTTCGTAAGGACTAAAGTTGTAGAGGATAATATCTTTTTCCAAATTTTGTTTGAAACAAATTTTCATAGAACCATCCATTTCGGAGATATTTAACTTTTTTTCCCTAATTTCCAGTATACAGCGTTACCACGATGTAGCGGTGAATTCTGTAAACATATTCAAAATATACCTAATTGACGGCAATAAGGAAATGTATTTTTTACGATACGAAATAATAATTTTTCCTTATAATGCTATTCATAATAATTTAAATATCTATCCCCCAAATATGGAGAAAGTCATGTGTTGGCTACATCAGATTTTTCCATCCAGTTTTCCTTCTAGTACTTCTTTAATCATGCTCTCTCGTCTCAGATATTGTCCAATCCATTTCGCCTTCCTCTTTTTGATAGTCTGTGTAATCGTTCGCTTCTCTTCTATTCTTCGTAGTACAACCTCTTTTTCACCCTCTCTTATCTTCGGCATTCTTCTCCATGTCCACATTTTGATGATTTCCAACTATTTTATATCATTTTTCCCTAGCGTCCATGTTTCTGCCCCATACAGAGCTATACTCCATACATAGCATTTTATCAACTTATTTCGGATATCCTCCTTTTTATTCTCCGTTAGTATGAGTTTCTTTCCTCTAAAAGCGGCTTTTGGTTTCTTTATTCTAGTCCTGATTTCATCGGTACATTTTGAATCTCTCGTTATGATGCTTGCAAGGTATTTATAATGTGAAACTTGTTCTAATGGCTTTCCTCCAATACTTACCTTGAAATATTCTTCTTCTTTACTTGATATTCGCATGACCTTGGATTTTTCTTTATTTCCATGTCGTATCTTCTACCTTTTATCACTAGTCTATTTATCATTTTCTGGAGTTCCTTTTCCTTTCTTGCTAGAAGTACTTGATCATCCGCGTTTCACTGTTCTTATAATCCTTCCTTCGATTTTGAAATCTCCCGTGCCTTCTAACGCTTCTCGTATTAGCCTCCATGTACATTGAATAGGATCGGCGATATGCAACAGCCCTGTATTACTTCTCTACCGATATTTACTCCGATGGTGTCCGCATTTTCCAACCTGACCTTTACTACTTGATTCACTCATAGATTTCTGATCATTCTCCTGTCTTTCTAGTCTATACGTATATACTTTAATATCCTCATCAGCAGTACCCAATTTATTCTATCAAAGGCCTTCTGCCAGTCGACGAAACATAGACAGCAATCTTGGCTGTATTCTATTGTCCTTTCGGATATGATTCTCACTACACCGATAGCATCTATGGTTCCTCGTCCTTTTCTGAAGCCGAATTGATCTTCCGCTAGCATTTCTTCGGCTTTTTCTTTAGCCTTCTATTAAGAATCCTCATGATGATCTTCGAAGTGTGTGACAGTAGGATTACCGTTCTCTAGTTTTACACTGCATTGCTTTTGGTTTCTTCTTTAGAGGGATCATTGTTACATCTAAGAAATTCTGAGGCCACTCTCCCAGAGTCGTAAATCTTTTTAATTAATTTCGTAATCACTTTTAGTTCTTCCGATCCCATGACTTTTAAGTACCTCTGCCGGTATTCCATCGCTGGCTGAAGCTTTTCCTTTTTCCAGTTCCAGTATTGCCTTTTCTACTTCGCTTTTCATAATACTTGGTCCCAAGTGCTCTTCTTCAATGTTATCGTATTCTTCCAGTTCTATTTGTGAAGATCCTGCCTGCTTTTTATATAGTTCCTTAATGTATTCTTTCCATACATGTGCTACATCCTTTGGTTCTGCCACTGTTTTTCCATCTGTATTCATTATTCCTTTACCACGAATTCTATTGGGCTTCTTTTCTTTTAACTCCAGTGCTCTAGCGTACATCATACCGTACCGTCCTAACTTCTCCATCTGTTGTATTTACTTACATTTTTCTGTAACGAAATTTCCCTGTCTTTATGTGTTACCCTTCTCAAATCATTGTTTGTGCGTCTATAGTTGGGTATACCTTCTTCACTGTTAACTTTTTTCCATTTTCTTCTCTGATCCATTTTCCTAACTTCTCCATCTGTTGTATTTCTTCACATTTGTCTTTTATCCAAATCTGTTACCCTTCTCAATTCATTGTTTATGCGTCTATAGTTGGCTCTACCTTCTTCACTGTTAACTTTTTTCCATTTTCTTCTCTCATCCATTTTCTCCAGCATTTCCTTAGTGATGCATGGTTTTCTGATTTTCTTCTCTTGTTTTCCAATCTCTTTATTCAATATATTTGATACTGTTTTTAATTTTCACCCATTCTGTATCCACGGTCTTCGGTTTGTTTTCCAAATTTCTAATGTGATCTTTCAACCTCATGATGAATGCATCGTTCTTTTCTTTCAGTTTTTCTAGGTCCCAAGTTTAATCTTTATTCGTATATTAATTAACTTTTTTAACTGCCTTCTATTCATCTGAAATTGTAGCAACTTTTTATGCATTTGATAATTTTCATGCAATTAAAAATTTTTAATCAAAAAGTGGCGAGAAATTTCCCGACCCGCTCCGTCGTCCCTTTCTCTCAGTTTCAATGGTTTTTATTGCTTTATCGCTCACGTCTTTCTTATCTAACCGAGGAAGATTGACGACGTCATCTGAACTTGATAAACACCAAACTTGAATTGAAAAAAAACTTCACTTCCATTTTATTTTTCTTGAAGGCGTTAAGTTAGTAGTTCGCTGTAATACCAAGTGCTTTATTAGATAATTGTTTAATTTTCTCAAGCAATTACTCGAAAAACCTCTTCAACAATGAAGACAGAGTTCTCGCCTCTCCTTCCTTTCTCTCTCCCATCACCTTTCTCCTTTCTTCTTTGGTCCTCTCTCTCACTCTCTCTCCTCACCCACCGCTTGCTCTACATCCCTTTCTCCCGCTCAACTCTCTCTCTCTTCATTCTCCTATCTGTGTCATTTTCTCCCCTCTCCTCCTCTCTTGCTCTTCACTCAATCTCCTTCAATCTCCTTATTTTCACTTTATATCTAACCAACTTATATAATTTTCTCCTTTAATCCTCAATTCACTCCAATCCTCTTTCTCTTGTCCATTTTCGCCTACTCTCCTTTTCCTTTACTATTGCTATTCCGTTTTTTCTTCATATTCCCCCATTTCCCTTTTTACTTACGCATTGTAATGATCTCCAAAGATTTGGAGAGATAACGAAGCGTTATGGAAGTCATTTCATCAAATGAAAGAGAGCAGCGTGAGAGAAGATGGATTTTTCTTTGAAATATTTAAAACGATACATTTATTAAAGAAAGCCGTTGAATATAACTAAATTAAGTGAATTGTTACTGCGCAAAATTCACATCGTTTTAATTTCTCAAGAGTTTTGACGTATCATATTTTTATCGAAGTTTGATATTTAGAACTTTCTCGGTCAATGACAGTCACCATTTACGGCATTATACTGTGTAACAATAGGTGTCGACTTATATTTGTTTTGTTTTTTGGACGAAAGATAATTGAAATACTTTACGCTTAGTTGAATATAGATTTTAAATGTTTAACTTCCAATATTTTTGATCTGTCTCACTTGGATTGTCATCCAAAGGTATTCCATCACATTTATTTTTGGGATGTCAAGGCTGAGTAAATAGATCTTTCAGATCAGATACTCCTGTTTCCGGTGATTTGAAAGATGACTGCACATTTCCCATTAAAATTACACTTGAGTAGGTATATAACGATTCATCAACAGTGTACATATTTGAATTTAAAAAAATATGTACTTAAGAATCAAAACTTGAAAAAATGAGTACTTATCTTAAGTATCACTAATAGCCATAACAGTGTTATGAAAAAGCTAGATGCGCGTTTCGGATGCAATGCAGTCGACTTCAATGGCATTTCACCAAAAGTGGTTTGTCGTTTAAAAATCGTTTTTATCCATATAGCGATCTCGATAATTTTCCATTGAATATGCCTTTGAAACTTTTAAAAAATCTCAAAATTATCGACTCTATCGATACTTCTTTGTTAATTAATCGTAGACTGAAGTAATTTTTGCACTATGTTTTCACAGTACAAATTTGCGCCATTAATTTCACAAAATAAAGGCCAGTGAATGTATTTTCATCAACGTCGAGCTTTTATGGAAAATAACGCTTTGCAAATAACCAGGCTGTATCCCGCGCCTCTCCATTCCCCGTCTTGGTCTCCCTCTCCCCCACCTCTCATTCCTTCTTTCGCTGCCTCCGATCCTCTATCTCCGCCATCCCACTCTTTATCTATCTCCTCTACCTTTCCTCCCTCCCTCCCCTCCCCCTTCCACTCCCTCTGCTGTTTCCTTCCTCTTTCGCGCATCGAACCTCAATTACTTTCCCTTCCTTTTGCACCCCACACCCCACGCCCGGCCGAGTCTCCGAGACGACCCCGCCCCTCATGAATAATTGAGCCAATAAGGGACCGGGGAAGGTCGACGTAACCGGGTCTCCTCTACGCTCCTCCCTCCTCCCATGATCCCACCTACACCCCGTGACGCCATCCTAAACACTGGAGGCCCCTCCGAGCGAATCACCCCACCCTCGCAAAGTGATAGCGCCCCATGCCCCCGCTCCCTATCCTCTCGCGTCCAAACCTCCTCCCTCCCTCTCTCTCTCTTCCCTATTCCCGGCCGGCTCTCGCCCACGCATCACTCGTGACCATGGCAACCGAAAGGGAGTTGTTTTTTTTATAACTCCGCATTACCCTCTCTCTTCCGAAACCTGACACACCCCTTTCCACTCACCCTATGTTCGACCACCCTCCCACCACTCCCCTTCTGATCACCGCTACCCCCCCTCCCCCCTCGCCACTCCCCTTCCACCGATCACGTTATTCTCGTTGCCCGCTACATTACCCGCATCCATCTTCGTTCCATCGGACCACCTGTGTTTGAATTGGTCCAAATTCCATCTTGCGCTTTGCAATGCGGTTAATTGTCTCCGAAGTAGAGAGTAAAGTTTATGTCATTTTTGTCGTCGAAATCGTTTTATGGTGATTTAGGTTTCCCGGTTTCTAAACGTTTCCCCTTTCGTTAAATTGAATGCAACGAGAAAGTTTCATCGATAAGTTTTCAGATAAATTCTTTACCAGTTTAACGGATCTTGAGTTTTTTTAGGCACATGATTGATCGTTTGCTACAAAACTAATTTACGATGATCAAATTTTCAGTAGGCGACTTGGTGCGACATTTGGAATTCTCTTATAATGGTTTGTTTGATTTTTTTATCGCGAAACCTTTTCTCTACAATCGAAGATTCTCTATCTCTGTTTTCTCTTTCAAATGCGTATCTCTGTCTCCCTCTTCATCCACCTCTATTTAAAATTTATCTCCCTTTTTCTTGGATATCTGCATCTTTTTTATCTTTCCCCAATTATTTTTCCGTCGTTCTCTGTTTTCCCTCCCTCGTTCTTCTCTTCTCCTTATATTCTCATCTTCCACTCGCACCACAACAATCTACCCTCTTATCTGTCCGTTACCATTTACACTTTTTCTCTCTTTCTCCTCCGTTTCCTTTCCCTCTTTCTCTCTCTCTCTCTCTCTCTCTCTCTCCCTAGATTTCCGCTACTCCCGCCATAACACGCCTTCATTTTGCCGCCTCACTTAGGCCAGCAACTCCCTTTTTCTGCTCTTTCTCTCTTCTCTCTCTCGTTCTCCTTCCCATAATACTATTCCCTCCCAGTGTCTCAACAAGCGACCACTTGTTGTGTGCCCTTTGGGGAGAAAAGGGTTACCATTCGACAGAGAGGGGGGGAGTGAGAGAGAGAGAAAGGGTGGGGGGAGGAGGGAGAGGTGGGAAACGGAGATGGAAGAAGCGAGGGAGAAAGAGAGCGAAAGAGATTGAGCGTGGTGATGGTTATAAAAAAGAGAAATTCGGAGAGAGAGAGAGAGAGAGAGAGATGACGAGATCACCAGAAGAGAGAGTTGATGTGAAGGTGCGAGGAGTGTCTCTGTATAGGATTGCGATAGGCAGGAGAATGTACTTCTGGAAAAAGAAAACTCACCCGCAGCCTCGCGACACGAGGATTTCCCGGAGGAAAGAGGATAAGGATGTTTTTGATAGATTTTAAGGGATGGAAACTATGGCGACATGAATGAAAAATGGTGGTGGAATTTTAGGCATGTGATGGTTTGATAGGGGACGCTCATGAGTTGATACTTCATTGGTACTCAGACAATGAATGTAAAAATGGCATCCGCGTGCGATTTCTTTGTTTTTATCGCAAAGAAACGAATATTCGTAAGAGAATATCGGTATAAAACCTGAATGTGTTTCACTAAATTTGCATCTTCAAATAATTGTTGAGCAGGAGTTATTTTCTTTTCTCGTTATGTTTCTATGCCAACCGTTTGTAACTTAAGATGGTTCTTTATGAAACCTATCTTTGGACAAAGTTTTTAGAGGAAATACAAAATTGTATGCGCACTTCTAGGATAATTTCCTCCACAATATATACATGAAAGGTTTTTGTAGTGTTCTCTTCTTTTATATTATCATCCTCTCGATAACATAAGATCATATTAAAACACGACCAATTCCTTCCTATTACGTCTTGAGAGAGAGAATATTTTTTCCAGTGGATCGATTATTTCAGTATGTTATCAATCCCGCAACACTGTTTCTTTCAGTGCCATCTGGCTGGGCACTTTGCGTTTTTATATCTGAAATTTAATTTACTATGTGTTATGAATTCTCTAAAGACTTACATTCACACTCTGTCAGCGTTATCCGGGCTGATCTTGTATTCATTCAAGGTCATTAATTTTATTCGTGTGACAAAAATTTTATGCCCGGCCTATACATGTTTTTGCCGTCACCTTCCACAACAGCTCAAATTTAGATTCTTCCTTAAGTTAGGCCATTAATGTTTCTGGTCACGTAGTATTTTTACGGCAAATAAACCTCCTTCTCACTGAACAAACGAATTAAAACGTTCACACATTTATTTCACTCTCTTATTTACTAAAAATATAATATTAATATATCATGATACTGCTATAGCTCATTAAAACAATTTTTGTTCATAGATACGAATATGTCATTTCACGAAAAAAAATAATTTTCGTTATCCTTCTGTATTTTAGAATCATATAGTTAAACATATTACACAAAGTATTTATAGTAAAGATATATGATTGAGGATATTTTGTCAGTGGTATACATTTTCTAATATCAGTATTTTTACAGTTCTACCTGAGAACTGAAACCACTCATGAGAGTTAATAAATTATTTTTACCCTATAAATAACCAATAAAAGTCATTTCAGCAGTCATTGTTAAATTCTCACGGAATTCTTAATGCAGGGCCAATTTTAAGGAAATTTTAGAGCTGCACAAAAATAATTTGTTAGGGCTCACTCTTGGTGACCGGAGCGAGCCGGCTTAAGAAATGCAGCTCAGGCGAAAATTTTTGAAAAGTGGCTTCCTTGAATACATTTTAGGCACACATGCAATAATTTTCAAAAGTTTTTGTTTTATTCTAAAATTGTCAAATTTCAGTTAATATTTTTAGGTTTACACAACTAAAAAATGATTGAGACAAAGTAGTTAAATGCAATTAAATGTTAGTTAAAAGTAGATTGTATTTTTGTAGATGCCAATTGTAGTATAAGTAATAATGTTAAATTAACAACTGCACAATATTAATTTTACAACTGCACATTGGACTTTCAGAACTACACAAACTATTTAGAGCTGCACTTTAAAATAGGCTCTTTCGTAATGTATCTTTCCTACCTACAATCCAAGACTTCTTTGCTAACAATCAAATCCGTAATCGTTGGAATTTCGTGAATTTAAGAAGCCATCGCCTACTGAATATATTTTCTTTTGAATGCATGGAATATTTTGTCTCCTATCATATACAATAATGTTAAAATCAATCAAAACTAATGCGGGAAATACAAAATAGCGAAGAACTGCTAAAGAAAAAAGTGTATTTATCTTTTAACTGTGGTACTAAGTATCATCCCCTTTAAAATCTATAATCGTAGAGCCTAACTTTCCGGAGTTGATGCAGAGCTAATCTGCGGAGGTGAATATGGAAGAGAAGAGGATGCTTTAACACTAGAACGAACGGAGACTCATAACCCCCTTGAATGGCCACAGCGGTCAAAATGACTGCTTATACAATCAGCCACGATATAAGCAGCAGAATATTCTCAGATTGACAAATTAATTTTACTAAATTAAGAATTACATAAATACGCAATACAAACCTACTTTTGTCATTATTTATAACTTTTTAGATTCCGAGAAATCCACACTAAAATATTGCGTTACAGTTTTTCATGTGCATTTTCAACAAACTACATTTTTACACAGCAAGCAAACATGCACCGATTTGTTTCCATTACACCTAGATATTCTTTTCGTCTTTCACTATCACTTTGACCTCTAGAATTCCCATCACTTCTTACATCGCCATCACCCCGAGGAGATGCTGCTGCTCAAAGGATAGATCTCTTACTATGTTTCATATAAATCTCTCTTAGTTCTTCGGCCAGCTGAAGGACGAAATCCCTTATTTTGACTCTTTTCCCTGTCATTTCTCTTAATAACACGTAGGCATTAATTGCTAACTGATTTAATGTATTATAGAAAGCATGATGCTTTCGCTGTGTAGAGGCGCGCATTTGCGAATTTGATCTAAACATCAACACATTTCGTAGAGTTATAAAACTTCTGTTTCTGTAAGTTTCTTCCTATCCTTCCCAATGTCTAGAGATGAATGCAAAGTGCTCATGTTGATGATGTTTTTATTCACTCTACCGCGATAAACAGTGAGTATAAAGTCATCAATGCTCATGGAAACACGTGCTGTAGAGCTCGGTGCGTGCACTCCTTATTAATGATGAAACTTCCCTTCCAGCTCGGTTTACAGTGCCCACAATGCCTGTACTTCTTTTATTTTTTTGGACATTTTAGGGAAGTGAAAAAATTATCTCTTTACGTTCCTAACTTTATCCATAAAAGGTTCAAGTAGGCAAAGCATAATATTTTCAAAAACATTTTCATCAACCGGTCGTGATTCATCTTTTCCGAGATATGGAAAGGCGTTTACGATGTACTTCGATTTGACATTAATTACAAGTCAAATTTTAAAACCATATTTGTCTATTTAATATTATATTCATATTACCGGTCAAAATTACCGCTATGGCCGTTCTAGGTATTGTATGTTATAAGTCAGGTGCTAAAGTTGTAAGAGTCAAAAAGTTATTTTTTTAAGGTAAAGAACCTTTATTTATGAAAAGTCATAAAATTTCAGGTCATTTGGTGCACACCTGCAAGCACGGAAACACGAGAATTATCGCTAACGGTCAAATTGACCACTTTGGCCGTTCTAGTGTTAAAGTAGGAAATAGATGCTACTAGAAGATATGATTTTTGACCAGATATTTTTAAATTTCTGGTTTTCAAGGAGGATCAATATTAGAGAGGATATACCCTGCCTCGAAACATTCCTATGAGAGTGAGGTTTTACGGAGATAGAATTTCAAACCTCTCCTGGCAACCTGTGTCCTCTAGTCTCCTTTCCGTCGCTTTTGTCGTCCTCTCTGCGCCTCCTCTCTATGTATGTACCTCACCATCAAACCCAAATTCTACTCCGACTCACTTCCCCCGCCTAATTCCCCTGCTTTCTTCTTTTAAGCCCTCTTTCACTCTTCGCCAGCATCCCTCTAACCTCTCCTCTTTGAAACTCATTTCCCCCTTCTAGTTTTGCCGTATCCGCACAGAGTAGTCATTCGGCAAATCACTTCACGTGCCCTCCGATAATCGGACCTCACTCTTTTTTTTGGGCTTTTCGGTGTTTTTTTTTTTTTTTTTTGATCGCTCGAAATGTCGAGCGCGTTTGTAACTGCTAGAGAGTGAAAGCGAACGAGGGCAGAGAGTGTCGAATGGGGGATGAGGGGCAAAAAGGGAAAGAAAGCAGAGCGGTTGTTGTATGGTCGGGAAGTGATTAGAGAAGATGATGATGAGATACTGATGGAAGAAGAGAACAGAGCAAGAAAAGCTGGAGAAAAGATGGCGGAAAATGAGAGTGAAAAATGAGGTGGAAACGTTGAGATGGGAGAGAGTGGGAGAGAGAGAGAGAAATGCGAAATCATGGTGAAGGTAGTGAATGGAATAGAGAGAATGAGTGGGAAAGAGAGAAAGGGAGAGAGAGAATGATTGGAGAAGGGAGGAGAAGAGAGTGGGGGAAGGACGGAAGAGAGAAGCACAAAACGACGGCAGGACAATTGTCAACGAGGGCTAGAATTAATCAACGCGATGGACCGAACAGTCGACGAAGTCTGTCAAAGGCTCGAACAGAATCGGAGGGAGAAGTGGAAAAGTGGGAGAGAAGAGGTAAAAGAGAAAAGAGAGTGAGAGAGAGAGTAGTTTGGTGTGGGTAACGAAAGCCTTCAATGCATATTGGAACGAAGTGGGAGAGGAGGGGTCGAGAAAGGATGCTTTGACATCGACAGGAGGAATTACGACTCGAGTATTTTCCATCTGCCAGGCTTCTACCGTCTTGTCCGTTCTCCATTGTCAATCACATGTACGGAGTGTGCGTGTGTGCGCCCGAGCGATTGTGTTACAGGGGGAATTATCGTCCATTGCTTGTCTGAATGGCAGCGCAAAAAGGGGGAAGCGATTCGAGAAACAATAAATTAATTAGTGCCGTGCGCGGTTGAAAAGATGGAACCTGTTTTTAAATATCATTTCAATGCTTACGCTTTGATGGCTTCAAAAGGCGAGGGGTTGATAGTTATTACTTTGTCGCTTTATTCGAATTTATATCCCTTATTTGAATGAAATTTCGGATTTTTGTTTTTCCTGAGTACTACATAGGTATATAAAGTTTTAAACTTCTAATGATCAATCATGACGCGTGTTTTCAATTTGGTTACGAAGGTATATTACGGACGTATTTACCGACTTTGATATATTTTTTAATTTAATCGAGAGCAAGTTTGGCAAGATGGCACTCTGTTTATAATGAGAAAAATTCGGAAATAACTTTACATATTGGTCATTCGCCAAGCATTGGAGGACGAAACTTTGTAATTTCAGGCGATTTATTGCCGCGAGAACTAAAATACCACAACGAAAGATTTTTTTTGGTGAGTTCGCCGTTTTTTGATGAAATTTAATGAAAAAGTTGCGTTCTTTTGTCCCCCTCAACCACTCGCACAAAATTCCCTCATGGATTAAGTCTCGGATGTTATTCTTGTGGAATCCATCCCATCCTCTCTCTCTCTCTCCTATTACCTACCACATTTCACTCCCTACACGCCGCCGCCAGCAATTCTTCTTAGGCTCATTTTTTCGGGCGAGGCGTTCAATCCCTCATCACTCTTCCTCGCCTTTCCCATTTCCCTCTTCCTCCCCTTAAGTTTCCATCGTTTCCACATCACCCCCTCTCATTTCCATCCCAACCCAACCCTCCCATTCTCTCCAGTCCTCTCTCTTTTTTTTCCTTCCTCCGTCCTTACCCTTCGCACACATTCAACTCTCCCTCCCTCCGCTTCCTCCTCTCTCAAACGCCCTCGTAACATTCCCCTCGCTCCTCGCCTTCATCCCCCACAAAGCCTTTGTCGCTCTCTGCCGCTGTCTCTTGCGTTTTATTGGTAGCCTTCTTAGCGCCGACGGCCGTCGAGTTAATTTCGGGGATATCTCCCCATCCGAAATCCTGTTTCGTCCCCACTACCAAAGGCACTCGCTCTCCTCCTAGGATGTTTCGGAACCAACAGAAGCTGACTTGAAACGTCCATGAGATTACTATGAACTCTCTTTAAAACATTTTTCTTTTACAGAAATTCATTGCTATTAAACAGCGTAGAAATTAGAAAGTGGTGTATTTCTTGGAACCACATTTGTTAAGTTGGTACAACATATAAATGGATGTAGACGAAGGCATGCAACGTAAGGAGTAATACATTCGCAAAAAAATATTCTTTGACCATTTCTGCCAGAAATTTATAAAATGTATGCCAGTCAGGAAATTAAAAACATTTCTAATTTAAAGAAAAGTTTATTAGCGCGAAGGATTTTCATTCAGTTGGATTCCATTCCGCTGCTCTCTTCTCTTCCAATCCCATATGTTCCACCTCACTTTTTACATGCTCGTGTAATGCCGAGGACCCTTATATATAGTATGTACCCGAATTCCGCATCCACCTTCTCACTCCACTAGGCTGCTCGATCGCTCTCCCATCCTGCGCCGCGCCTTTCACTCTCTGAACCGCCTCCTTCTCCGCTCCTTACGCATTTCCTTAATTAGACGCGCTCTCGTATATTTATTCCTCCGCCGCTTTCGAATTTTTCTCGCTTCATGTTCTTTCATAATTGGTATTTTTTTCTGGTTCTCCTTTACCTTAGCAGGAAGAATTTTTTTGTAATTTCTCTTTGTTAAGTCAAATAGTGACATCATTTATTTTTGTCCACTCTGATTGCTGTCTCAAGGAATAATTTAACTAAAAACAGCGTAGATAACGAGTTCTGTGAATGTAAGTAATGTAATAGTATTTAAAACTGATTTAGCATACTTTTGAAATTAAAAATATGTCTAAACATGTACGTATATCTGTCATCACATTTTCTGTATGCCTTTATTTTTTTACAAAAAGTATTCTGGGTGGTTACTTTGACAGGCACTTAAAAAAATATTGCAACAAGAACGAAAAGCATTATTCAAGTATTGCGCGTATAAATACATTTCCTTTGCTCTCTTTATTTAATATACATGGTAGCCATCCGCGCGATCCATCAGCACAGGTCATGGTGGAATAACATTTGACGATTGTTTCATAAGTTAAAATTACGTGGTTCCTCTGTTTTTGACTAAAAATCGCAGCTTTCGATGTCGTTTTGCTCAACACTTTACCCATTATCCCCTCCGTAATTCACTCTCTTGTCGCCGACCCTTCTCCCCTCTTTCTTGTCTCCCCCACCTCTTCCTTCACCCTCTCATCTTCTCGTGTTACCCGGTAACATTCATGTATTCCCCTTTCCTCTTCCCCTTCTCTCCCTCCCTTCCTCACCCACCTACTCACCCTCGTGTTTTTGAACTCAGGTGAACAATCAGCCGAGTGGGCAATATCCTCCATTGCTCCCTAATCCGGATGTTCCATGCTTCATTTGTTCCCTTCCCAAAAGAACAGCACAGCTTAACTTCAATGAGCCTCCGTTTTCGGATTGGAGGCGGTTTCCCGGACAACGCCGCGAGAGAGAGAGAGATAGGTAACGTCGAGGTTGTTATCTCTCGTTCCCGCAAAGCCCTGTTCTGTCTTCCCCTCTCCCTCTCCCTCCCCACATACCTCTTGCCTCACTTCCCCAATCCATCCATCTCTCTGTTCCCCCAACACGCGCTTCCCACTCCCTTCTAAAATATGACTCTCTTTCTGTTGCCTCCATTCCCCTCCCTCATCTCCCTCCACGAAACCCACTCCTAACATTCTCCCCTTCTAAGCTCTCTTTCCATCTCCTTTTTCTCTCCTCACCGTATTTTCCTCGAATTTATTTTATATTCTCCCTCTCTCTCTCTCGCCCTCTCTCTCTCTCATTTTCCTCTCTTTCCTTCGTTTTAATCCGCTCTCGGTTTTATTTCTTTCTTTTTCTCGTTAAAATTTCTCTCGACTCTTTTTCTCCTCGTCTCCTGCTGCCCTCTCGCGCCCCAATCGTAAACTCGTGCGTCTCGCCGCGCCATTCGCTTCCTAATTCCCACGCTCCCTTTCCTTCCCTCCTTCGGTTTTCTTTCTCCGCTCCGCTTCTTTTCATCTATCTGGGAGGATTATTACTACGCTATATTTACCCCCCTTTCATCTCTTCTCCGCGTTGCCATAGAAATGCGGGAATTTTTGCTGTTAATTGGTAAATCGTACGAAGGAATGGAAACTTTATCCTTTCAAGAAGCGGTTAAAATTACGCAACTCGCTTTAATTTCAAAACGCGTACCACTGCCATTCGATGAGAAATTTATCTAGTTTTTCGAAGCCTTAACTCTTGGAACGCCTAAGAAAGTACGATAGCCAATTTCTTTGACCGTTCATCTATTTTACTTCCATAGTGTTATTAGTATTTCAATCTTTGCTCCTACTGCAGCTAAGGAAGAAAGAATATCTAATTTAAAGTAGAATGTTAAAAAAATACGAAGTGTGCCGTACAATAACTTAACAGCATTCATGATACTGCACAATTAACGATTCTCTGAATCTTTTTTAGCTTCTGCAAATAACCATAAAATAAATTACGTTATTTTTTCTCTGCCAAATCGGGAGAATCGTTAAGAAAATTTAATGTCAAATAATATTAATTACATAACAGTGGAGATTATTATTTCCTTCTCCTAGAATACATGAATTGCCTAGTTGATATACCTGATTTTTCCTTCAAATACTAAGTTAGCGTTTAACGTGTATAACTATAAATCGCATTATATCCCATTTTTCCTCTAAAAAAGAGCGTTAACGTCAAAATAATTTTAATATTGATATCGGCATGTTCAATGCCTCGTAATAATTGCTTGGTTCATTACTTATTTAAAAAAACATCATGGGATAGTGTGGCATTGATTGATTCTTACTGAATACCTTCGCAAAAAATTACACAATTGTCGAAGCGTTAAACACACTATGTGTTTAGCATTATATTTACCATATCCCCAAAGAGGCATTGTCGTGCCTAATATTCTTTTCAACGAATATTGGAAGTCATTTTAATTAGTTTTACTTAATAGAAAATTAACAATATATGAGATTAATTATGTAGCATCGATATTTCTGTATTTGAAAATGTTTTTTGTTAATCTGATTTAATTCGCCCCGAATTAAATTGGTACGGAGCGATTTTATTTAACTCCTTTTGTCCTTACGATAATTTAATCATATTGGTGATTGCGATAAACGCGCGCGTGTGTTGGCTAATGTGTGTTTGCGCGCGCGTGCGTTTGTGCATGTGAGAGCGTGTGTGTGTGTTTTAGCTTTCTCCCGGGCGAGAGAAACGTTCGCCGGTTATGGATCGATAAATGAATCTCTCATCTGTACAAGGAGGAGGGGGAGTAAACGGTGAGTCCGGGGGATGGGAATTGATTTTGCCGGCGTCTATGCTATCGAGGTAACGGACTCATTAGCGGGATCACACGGGCAAAGGATTTTAAGGGGTGTTGAGATGGAGGAGCTTCGGAAGTAGAGGTACCGTATGGGGGTGGATGTTGCCGGGAAAAGGGAGCGAGGGATGATGCCTGTTGGTGGGCGTCGTAGGAGGGGATTTATTCGAAGACGAAGGACGCGCGTGTTACGGTCGCGGGGCTAAGGAGGGAGATGGGGCGTCAGAAGGGGAGAAGGAGTGAGAGAGCTGAGGCTTGCAGAAGTGCGTTGTGTTGATGGCCGTGCATTGGCATTAAGGTGACGTCATGAACACCTGTGGCTCGGCGTACCTCTCTGCAAACGACCTATGGCAGAAAATATTCTCTCCGAAAGGGGTATTTTTTGAATGTTTTTGAATTTTTATGCTTTTTTTTTGGGTAATTTCATTTCGTACAGTATTGTTATTGCAATAAAAACGTTTTTCTGTCGGTTAAATATATAGTCGTGCAGAAAGATAAAAAATGAAATGGTTGAGTTTGCATTAATGGTGGAATACAAGTTTTGATCGTGTTTCCCGTTTATTTTTAATGCCGAGTTGCGCGAAATGCATCAAATCAGCAATTCATGTATGTATTGATGAACTGGGTTAATTCGCTCTTTTATTTCTCGACAATTCCCATTTCATTGGTATTATTTGAAAAACTACGTGCTTAATGGTTTCAGTTATAATTTAAGTAATTATTTTCATGCGCAATGAATAAAGAGGTCGTATGTTGTAGTGAGATATCGCGCACAGCATTAAATTAATAAAAAAATCATCTACTAAATTGTAATTGAGCTGGTATTTCTTTCCAAATCATTCATACACAATGATTGAATATCTATAAAAGTCAATAACTATGAATCCCTTTCATTACCTACCTATAGAAAATTTATCTATTTCATTTAAATTGCTATATATTTATGATTTATTTGTCGAGCTATATATATATCTATTTTTCTCCATTTCAACTTGTGCTATTTTTTTTAATTTTGAGTTGATTTACAGTTTGATATAAGAATATCGAGGATCAAAAAACACCATCATGCTGCAGAAAAATACTGTGTTATTAACCTTCTTGATGTATTAAGAATAAAAACAATAATACTGATACATAATATTCATAGAATGTTTAAATGATTAGATATAGATGTGTTAAAAATTTTAAATGCGGACACGAACTCCGAAGTCCATGCATTTTTATTGCAAAAAATTCGATATCCATCATCTTATAATTGAATACCAGTAATATAAAACCGTAAAGAATCTGAAATGAAATATGCTACTAATTAATAAACATTGTTTTATGTTAAAAAGCTTAATCAAGTGATATTGAAGAAACCGTGCAGTATTGCCAGAGAAAACTTCACTCATTCATTTTTTCAAAACTATTTTGGACTGCAAAAGCTTCAACATCCTCAAACATTAATCAATTTCTCGTTTTCTCCGTCGATTACTATTTAATGGAGCCGAATAAGGCGTCATCGTTGAATCCAAATAAATTCCGTTGGCTTCTTTCGTATCATGGCGTCTCACAAGGCAGCTGCTTGGTTCATTAATTTTCATTCTATTTCAGAGGTATATTTTTTCATCTGTGCCTTCCTAAGTAGAAGGTACTCTTTAAATGGGAAAAATCTCTAAACAATCAATGAAATAGCTTGCCAAGAAATATTTCATTTAATCCAACTTTTAACACGTAATCGCATCTCTAAATATATATCTGAGTGTGATCATGGCGGCTACACGTTTTTCATTTAAAAAATATATAAATTAGGAATTCGTGTTTTTTGATAGAACATAATGCAACGAACGGCATATGAATGATACCTTAATGTCGTTTATGATATCAAATATATCGTATATTAATTAATTATGTAGTTTTAGATTGTAACGCTTTGACAACATAAAATATTTAAGAATAGATCTAACTTCAACTTCCTTTTATCTCATCAGTATTATTTATTGCTACTTTATTATATCACAATATTTTATAGAATATCACAGCCGGAGATATATATATAAAATTGTAACCTCTCTCTGTACATTTGGTTTTTTGTCGGGGTTTTACTTTTTTGTGTGTTTTGCATCACAGGAAGACGTTTGAACCGGTTTGCACAATTGTTGTCTGTCTGTTTGTTTGTTACCGCATCACGCAAAAACGGCTGGTCGAATTTTTATGAAACTTTCAGCGTATCTTTAGACTTAGCTTAAAATATAGGGTATGTGGTGTGTCACAAAAAAATTCTAAGTGGGAGTTTGGGGGGCATCGAGATGGTTTTTCGACGATAACTATCGAGTAAATTTACTTAGGAAGCTCAAATTTGATATTTGTCACTTTCAATACAAGTATAAGATCAACTTTATAGATGAGCACAATCAGACCAAGTGAAGGGGGGGTTGTGGGGGGGGGGGGGGGGGGGGAGGGAGGCACCCGTAAGAGAAATCATAAATAAACGTGTTACAAAATATGAACTACAATAAATGATAAACAAATTTCCAAAATCATAATTGAAGTTTTTTCTTTTCTGTACGCAACTTAACTACAAATAGATAAGTTTGTGGGTTACCATGTTTTTGCCTCACACCCCCCAATTATTGTAATTTCTGAGCTATCCTGAAAATTATGCAATATTGCTTCAAAGCATCATTTACATTTGCATTTAGCATTTCCGAATTTAATACCTATCTCCTATATATTTATAAAAGTTTGTTTGTTTATTTGTGCATCTATACATTTCCACACCGTTAAAGTTAGAGTAATCAAACTTTCATCAGATACTTTCTTCACAAACAGAAAGGCCGTAGGCTACTTTTTAATCCCAAATGTTTTATATTAATTGTACAAAAAGCAAAACAACTTTATATGCTAATGGCAGCCCTCGGTTCCTTTATGCACGCCCACAATCAACCGATACCAACCAAATTTGGCATGATAGTAGGGGGCAATAAGGGGAAGGTCGACGCCAGGTTTTAGTGTTTGTATGTCTGCTTCATTCAATATGGCGGTCGATTTAAACATTAAACTAGGCATATTTTCCCAAGTCCTACTATTGATTTGAATCAAATTAGGTGCGATTGTGGAGGGCCCCCAGAAATAATTCATACGTGATTTTTGTTTTTATATGCCCGTTTTATTGAAAACGGCGACCGAGTGAATTCTTAAATACCATGTATCATCTAGAATTCCTATCGGATTTGAACCAAATTTCCCCGAGCTACGGCGGGAATTTCTGCTAGTATGTGTGTATATATATATATACTTCTACTATAATATATTTTGAAGCGTGTGTTTGTTGGTTTGTGTGTTTGTTCATGGAACTCCTCCTAAACGATAAAAGCTAGAATAACCAAATTGGGTACGATTCTTCCTTACATCCTAACTTAGTGAATTGTCAAGGTTTGCTCAACCAGGATTCATCAGTGCTGCCAGTATAGGGGATTAACATTTTTCCATAAGACAACACATATGAATCCATTTCTTGACTTGCAAGGTATTCTTCCTTCAAGCATCAAAATACGTATATTTGTACCGCTTATTTTCATTTTTATTTTTTCGACGAATAAAACTCTATTCTATCATATTCCTGCGAAGTTTACATGTTACAAGGTCGAAGTTTTCAGAAATTCGCTATTTGTTTCGAAATTTTGTGGATTTTTTGTACTCTTTCCCGGCGTAACCAAGGCGGCCGTCATTCAATCCAATTCAATTAGCTTCAATAAAGCTTATAAATAGACGAAAGTTTAGCGTTATTCGATTCGCACTTTTGTTTAAGCAACGAAACAATTGATGTTTATGGATAGCAACGTCAATATATACTGACTATTATTCAGGAAGCGTTTATAACGATTGATGAAAGTAATTGAGCCTTCTTTCGTCTATTGAATACTGGAATCTTATTTTTTTAAGTAAAATCATTATATTCTACATTATAATGTTTATTAACGTAAGTAAGCTCAATTATCTGGTGCACATTTATCAGTCAGTGTTCAATCCTGGACAACTGTACGTTGCTTTTTCACGGGTTTCTTGCTTACAAGACATAAAAGTAAATATTTCAGCGAGGCATAATTACACAAGAAATGAAGGTGGATTTGGCGAAAGTTATATGATAGGAAATACAATTATTGTTACATTTGAATGCAATACGTTCGGAAACGGATTATTACAAACAAATATGATTAATTGCTAAGAAAGGCTAATTGTAAGTTAAAAAGTATCTACTATATATTTTAAAGAGTTTGTATGTTGTACTGTAGTAGCTTCACCAAATCCGTTGAAATTCAACGGAAAAAAATATATAGGGTGATTCACGAAGATATGGAATAACTTCAGGAGCTGATTTCTGAGGTCATTATGAACAAAAAAGTTCATATGAACATGTGTCCGATTCCGAATAATTAAAGAGTTATGACTGTTTGAAAATTAGAAAAAGCCAAGGCAATATCCGGAACTCGGGAGACAATTCCCGACCAATACGCGATGCGTTCTCCGCTACAGTGTTTATTTGCTTGTTTATTTACTTATTTACAGTCTGTATTGTCAAATACGAACGCGCGTATTATTAAAGTGGGTTTTCAAAAACACCACCTTCGACTTCAATGTATTTCGCCGCTTGTGTGTGAATCGCGCTCGTTGCACACCGAAGTTCATCATGGCTGTCTTTTATGCGAGCTACAGCATTCAATACGCAATGAAGTAATGCATCCCGTGTTTGCACTTTAGTATGGTACACAAGATCTTTCATCCACCCCCACACGCACAAATCCAATGGGTTTAGGTCTGGGGACCTAGCTGGCCCATTTTGTGGACCATTGCAACCGATCCATCGCATAGGGAACTGCTCATTGAGGTAAGTAACCACTGCACGGAAACAATAAGGTGAAGCTCCGTCGTGTTGGAAGTACATTCGAAGTCTTGTAGCCAGGGGCACATCTTCTAACAGTTGCGGCAATTCGTTTTGCAAAAATTGTAAATAAATCTGTCCAGTAAGACGACCCTCAAAAATGAATGGACCAATTACCTGATCACAAAACATTCCACACCACACATTAACACTGAATCGGTGTTGAAAGTTACTGTCCACAGTGGCATGGAGATTAATTTCCGACCAAACATGGAAATTGTGTGTGTTGTTAATACCGTTGCAGGTGAATTGAGCTTCATCAGTGAATATGATGTACAGATGCAGATGCCGATTCTCATTACGCCAATTACAGAATTCCAGTCGTCGGGCAGGATCCCCAGGTTCGAGGTGTTTGACACGTTGCAAGTGGTACGGGTACATTCATTCTTCATTCAATGTTCTCCATACTCTTGACTGTGAAACGCCAAGATGTGTGGATATCCTTCGCGTACTAGTACGAGGGCTATGCTGTACCTCCTCAAGGATGTTCTCTTGCTCAGCCATGTCTTGTCGAACCACACCCTCATATGGAATGTTAACGCTGGGAAGTGAGCCGGTATCTCGCAAAGTTTGGAACACTCTGCTAATAACTTTTCCATTTGGAACTCTGCGGTTTGGAAAATGTCGCTGGTATTCAGCAACAGCATTTCCATCGAAAAATCCATAAACATACACCATATTGGCATATTCAGCACTTGTAAATGTAAAAGGCATCTTGAAAGTAACACTAACACAGTAACAACTAACAATGCTAATGTCGGTTCTTGCATGCGCATGTTTCGACAGGCTACGTTTGGACATGGTCATGGTCGCACAGGCGCATGAGTTATGAGTGCAATTCACAGTGGCGCGATGCTGAAAAGCTACGAGCAGCCATAACTCCGCAAATATTCAGAATCGGACACATGTTCATATGAACTTTTTTGTTCTTAATGACCTCAGAAATCAGCTGCTGAAGTTATTCCATATCTTCGTGAATCACCCTTATATATATCTATATATATATATATATATATATATATATATATATACACATATATATATATATATATATATATATATATATATATATATACACACACATACACAGTAGAACCTCATAAATCCGGCACCCTAGGGACCTAGCGCGAGCCGGATTTTAGAAAATTCCGGTTTTTTGAAAATGTTGCACATTGCCTACGTACCCAGGGGCAAATCGGCCTATGCATATATGCATAATAATGGGATAAAACAAAAGAAAGCTTTTTGTAATCTATATAATGTATTTCAAATTTTAATCAGAAATCACGCCAGAATATTTTAAAATATGAAATACATATGTATGTAAATAAACATGCAAAATATTAAATAAATCATAATAGACGCCTTGCCCTCTTGCCACCCTTGGCTACGCCTATACGTAGAAAAAATAAAATACATAACATTAAATTCCAAAATTTACGCCAAAACTTATAAAAGAAAGACTCATTAACAAGTGGACGAATTTGGAATAAGGTCTTAGCAAATTTAATGCCAATTTAATACCAATTTACACGTCTCGTTTCTACTCTCGATGGCTAGACGATAAGGTCGAGACAGCGTCTTTAGTTGCGGGAATGCAAGTTTCATTTCATTTCAGTGTTGGAAGCTTTTTGAAGGTTTTTCTGCGAAATTGTCTTGAACATATCACACAGATTGCTTCATACATAGTGATCTTTCCTTAATAAGTTTATCTTTAATTAGGTACAAATTCATCATATCCTGTGATTCGATGCATGACCGCTGCTCTAAAGCCGGTATTGTATCAGTGACTAATTGTATGCAACGGTCTATTGAAGGCTTGTTTGCAGCTGCATTATCATCATCGTCACTTTCACTTTTTTTATAATTCTCACGTTTAAGTTCCAAAACCATTTTAACTATTTCTCCGTCAGTTATGTTGATTCACTACAGGCACTTCATTGTCGATTTCCACCCAGTTTTCAACTTCTTCTTCCAGACCCTTTGTGAAAGCGTTATTCGTCGATCCCTTAGCAAATTCCATAATTTCATACACCAGTCTCTTTTTGTCACTAAAAATGAAGCCTAGAAAATCAAACATGCTTGCAGGCCACAAATTATGCCAGGCATTTTTCAGTGTTGCGGCCGTTACATCAGTCTACGCTTTAGCTAGAGTCCAAATCGAGTTCTTAATGCTAAATTCCTTTTTAAATCCGTCAACACCTTGCCCTCTATTGCAAGCAACAAGCAATTTCTGCATAAATTGCTATCTGTAATAGCATTTTAGTGAGCGTAATATTCCCTGATCCATAGGTTGAATAATAGATGTACAATTTGGAGATAAATAAACCACACGCACGTTACCCAATATCAAAAGTGATGCATCAGGATGAGCAGGACAGTTATCTAATGTCAGAATTATTTTACAATCATCACTTAGCCTCTTAGATTTACAATGAGCACGTGCCTCCGGTGCAAAATAATTCAAAAACCAATCCAACATTAATTGAGAAGTTATCCGTGCACGTTTATTAGCACGGTAGTTGACAGGAAAATTCTTTACTTTAAAGCAAGAGGGTTTGCACTTTTACCAATTACAGTTAGCTCTAGTTTGTGCGTACCTGCTGCATTTGCGCACGCAAGAACCGTCAGCCTCTGCTTTGACTCCTTCACTCCAAATGCCATATCCTCATCGGCGACTGCAAGTGTGCTCCGAGGAAAACATCGCCAAAATAATCCTGTCTCGTCCACGTTATATATTTGCTCTGCAGTAATATTTTCATCCGAAATTAACTTGGTAAACTCCTCTACAAATGTTTCGGCAGCATCCGAATCGGCACTAAGTTTTTCGCCAGACACTGCTAATTTTCGTATTCCATGGCGAAGTTTGAAGCGATGAAGCCAACCTTGCGAATAATCGCAAGCTTTATTGATTTTCAAATCGTCCTGGAATTTCTTTGCTTGCTGTATTAGCAATAGGCCTGATACCGGTACACTTTCACTTCTTCTTTGTCAAAACCATTCAAACAATACTCGATCGATATCGTTGACCCTGGAAGTGTGTAATGTTTTTCGGCCTTAGAAGTGTCACTGTCTGCATAAAATGTCAGCAACTCACTTTTTCCTTTCTTCAAGTCATACACAGTAGAACTGCCTACGCTATATTCTTCACAAAGTCTCTTAAATGAAGCACCTTTTTCAAGTTTTCTTAATAAATCTACTTTTTGTTCAATAGAAAGAGATTTATATTTACGCTTCATAATACTATTGGAGGGATTTTCAGCTTTTTTTTTGAAGACATTCCAATATGAACTTGAGCAATATCACACTAATGAAAGACACATGCGATCGCTACGAATCTGAACACGCGACTGTATACAAGTTATACAATGTGACTGTGGAAACTATTCCCTAACACGTACCAACATGTATTGGTCAGCTGACAATTGGACTCACACATATAATGTAACTGCTGCCGTCAAATTGGTTCTAGAATTCGAGAATTTTGATGCGAAACGGTGCGTTTATCGTTCCATAGCGGATTAGGCTACCGGCGGTAAAATTTTTAAAAAGTGCACTTTTCAAAAACTGCCGGATTTTTGATAATTCTGGATTTTCGAGTGCCGGATTTATGAGGTTCTACTGTATATATGTATATATATATATACACACACACAGTGTGCCAAAATAAACACAACAGTCAATTTTTATATATGCTCAGATTTATCAACAGCAATAATCGATTAAAAATTATGGAAGTATAGGTATGAAATTCTTGTTCAATCTATGATAACATGTTGGAAAGTCTAGCTTTTAACAAATGACTGGTCACTTAATTACATTTTACCATGAATGGATATGAATTAATTCAGTTTTAAATGACTATTGCACTGAAATTATAATATTAGAGGTGTAGGATATTATCTCAGGAATTCCAAACGGATTTTTCTTGATGAGTATTATAGTGTTAATGCAATAATAATAATAATAATCTAGTGCGTATGAAGTGAAAAAATTACAATCAAATTCAACATATTTACGCTTTATCTGAAGATATATTTTATACTGCTAACAACCGAGCAATAGCCGAAAAAAAGCTGTGGCTAAACCATCATCGGTAGCATGCTTAACTTAAGCTTTTGTATTACTTTTGGAAAATATGATGCAGGCACACACATGCATATCATCATCATAAAAGGTATTCTGTCCTTAGACAGGTCCGTGATTATTCATTGTTAAACGTGGTTCTCTATATAATCCTGTTTTCCGCAGTCTTCTTCATGTCTTGATAGCTCTCTTTCTTTTTCAAGTCGTCTATTAACTGAAACGTTTTCCTATCTCTTTCTCTTATTCCATCCAGTTTTCCTTCTAGCACTTATTTAATCATGCTCTCTCTTCTCCGGTAATGTCCAATCCAGTTTGCTTTCCCCTTTCTGATAGTCTGTATAATCGTTCGCTCCTTTACCATTATTCCTGACACTTCCTCGTTTTTCATCCTATCTGTCCATTTTATCTTCAGCATTCTTCTTCATGTCCAAGTATTTATCTCATTTTTCCTTAGCGTCCATGTTTCTGTCCAATACAAAATTATACTCCATGCATAGCATTTAATCAACTTCTAGCGCTGTGATGTCCAACCGGTAGCTCGCGGGCGCCTGGTAGCCCGCTAAGCTTTTTTAGGCGCCCGCAGAGCAATTGTTGGTCAATACAAAGTATTATTTACTCATGTTGTATGTACGAGTGTGTACAAAGTCTCCGATATGAGAAAAACGATAAAGGTAGCAAACAGCGGCTCACCCAGGAGTGTGGCAACCGGACATTTGCCCCCAAAAGATCGAGAGGGTGGGGATTCCGGACCTCGTGCCCAGATCCTTGGTAGTCGGGATAAAAGGCGGTTCATATTTTTCTAAAGATAAATAAACTAGTATTGGAAATTTATTTGTAATGGTATCCGAATTAAAAACTATAAATTTCAGTCACTCTGTATTTTGATGTAAACCATTTTTCTAAACTTTATTAATAAAAATGAACTATATTTAGATACATTTTTGTCTATTAATTTTTCTACTAGATCTGATCCATGAGTTTCACAGATTTATATGAAGGAGGGACCCGTCGTGAGTTTTGGGCAAGTTAAGTAGCCCCTAATCTTGAAAAGGTTGGACACCACTGTTCTACCGCATACCCTCCTTTATATATATATATAAGAACAATGACTTAAACTCGGAGTACAGAATTGATAGATTGAATATCCGATCTGCAGAGTACGTTAAATATTTAGGAGTCACCATTTGTCCTGATCTATCGTGGAATATGCATATTCGAAGGATCGTAGGCGCAGCTAATAAGAAATTGGCCTTCGTAGGCAGAATAGTAAGAAGTAGCACAGAACAGGTACGAGAAACGTGTTATTTATCATTGGTCAGATCTCAGGTCGAATACGCTTCCAGCATATGGGATCCGTACGAAAAGGGACAGATACTTGAGTTAGAAAGAATCCAACGCAGAGCAGCCAGATTCGTTAAGCAAAAATATGAGCAAAAATTAAGCGTCACATCACTCTTGAAGGAGTTGAATTGGATATCGCTAGAGGATCGCAGAATTAGCGCTAGGTTAAGGCTTCTGGAGAAATTTAGGTCGGAAGTTCTCTTAGAGGAGGTCTCAGGAATATTAGAGGCACCTACGTACATGGGCAGGCACGATCACGAGAATAAAATACGAGAGATCGACTGTAGGACCGAGCGATACCAGAGCTCGTTTTTTCCAAGGACCATACGGGATCATAACAGGAGAGTGATTCCCACGAGGGACGTTATTAGGTAGGGCTTGGTGTGCTGCACCCCCTGCCACCCACCAGTCTGGTGATTTGCAGGGTATCATGTAGATGTAGATGTAGATATTCTCCGTTAGTAGGAGTTTATTTCTTCTGAAAGCGGCTTTTCCTTTCCTTATTCTAGTCCTTATTTCATCGGTACATTTTGCTTCTCTCGTTATGATGCTTCCAATGTATTTATGCATATATACGAGTACGCATATAATAATGGAGAATCGCCCTCCGCCAAGTTTGTGTCGCATGAACCACCACGCAGCTTCCGTTGTCATATTATGCGGACATTGTACTAAAGATATAATTAAAAACAACCTTAAAAAGTGTAGCATATGAACAAATTACCTCTTACTGCCATTGAGTAATGGATGAAACCATGTTAATATTGACGGAAAATCCAATAAAGTGATAAAATAGCCTTGATAATTCATCCCGTCATTATTCATTTTTGAGAGATTAAAACGATGACTTGAAGTAAGAGCAGTGTTTAGATCAGGTGTCTCAAACTCACTTCGGTGCGCGGGCAGCATGAAGGCTCTCGACCAAACCGTGGACCACATTAATCCGCGGGCCGCATTCCATACTTCCTCATAACTATCGTTTTCTTCGGATATTCACTCTCCTCTTTCACAGGTGGAGAACTCGCCCCAATCCTATGATGCAGCCTTAAAACCCTTTCTCTATAAATGTATTACATTCATCACCCAGAATGAAGTCCTTCCAACACGCAAAAACAACGCTGGCAGCGGAAGAACATTCTTCTACACCCCAAATGTGCTTGGTTTTTATAAATGTGAACGAGCAACAAACCGGGAATATTTTAATAGTGTTGATTTAATTAATTTTGTAAATCTCTCAAATTATTTACCGAAAATTCCGTGAAATATTTTCTAAGAAATACAGTTGAGTTATAGCCATTTAGTATAAAATAATTTACTTCGTGGACCGCATTAATGTAGCACCGGCAGCGATTTTGAGTCTCCTGGTTTAGATTAATTAATATTTATAGTTGAGCGTCGACCCCTTATACTTATGCAATTCAATAAGCAGGTTTGTGTTGCGGGTAATCGCACATATTATAATATAGGAGTTCGTAATATTGTTCCGTTTTTCTGTCACCGTATTCTGTCACATTGGGCACGCGAGGAATAATGCTGCCATATCAACAGAAGGCGTCGAACTCATGACCGTGGCGTTAGACGTTAGATGTTCTATCAACAAGCCCAATGATGAAAGCAACGATCCCTTTTGGAAGCCAATTATAATATTATGGTTTCTCTCCCCGAATGTTCAAACAGATCGAGTTTTCTAAAGTTCGGCATTGGAAGTGGCGGTTGGGCGATTAGGAGGGCTTCGAAGGAGGGAGTGAGGATGGAGGAACGGTAGGGAGAGGTGGAGGGAGGGTTAAGAGAGGAGGGGTGGGTGGGAGGTTGCTCGAAGCCGAGATTGGCTTGAGAAGAGGAAGGAGCGGCGAGAGACGATGGATTGTGATAGGGGTGGAGAAGGAGATGAGTGGAGAGGTGTTTTTAGTGGAGGAGATGGGGATTTGAGAGCCAGCAGGTTGGAAAAATGGAAGGGGGAGGGAGTAAAAGTAGATGGATGCGTCAATGGGGGGCGGCAGGGGGAGGAGATGTTTTAGTCCTGGAAAAAGGGGTTTTGGGAGGCAGCGGGATGGAAGAGAGGGAGAGAGGAAGATGGGAGGGGAACAGGGAGGAAGGGGAGAAAGAAGGTAGTTTTTGTGTGGAACGGCTCAGATGAGAGCGAGGCGCTGCCTAAGGCTGGCGCGATGGCGGAGGGAGGAAACGGTTGGAACAGTCCCACAGTGCCAATAAATATTATTTCGAGCGTGCAAGCAAACTCAATTTCGTGTGTTATATGGTTTCGGTGCTACGCCAAAAGCAGTTTCGTTCTTCATTTTCATTTATTTTTCTCTCTTTCTCACGCTGGTCTCGCTCTCTCCCTACCTCTCCCTCCATGACTAGGTTTTTCTTTTTTATCGTCGCCGTGACGTCATGAAACGCCGAAAACTTCATAACCCGAAGCCTGAGACAAGCAAGTTAGAATTTGCTCTGCCTAGTGTAAAGCGTTTTTTATAATGAGAGTCATCCAGTCCTGAAGTAAATCCGTTTATTTTATTGCAAAATTGGAAATAAATAAAGCTTGGGAATAAATACAGGCTAGAATTTAACCTGACTTGTATAATGAAACAATTTAGGATAACTAGAAATCTATGCGCGCATATATGCAACATACCCTTATATATGGAATATGATATTTTTTACGAGTGAACGTTATCAGTGAAATCTGGAAATCATGATCTAAGAATTTAATAAATAACCAAGTCCTAGACAAATTTCTAGCAATGAATGATTTTAAGGTATCATTGTTTTAAACGTGGTTCTTTGATTATCATAAATAAAACCAAATCAGAGATGGAAAAAAATCATCAAAGTAATCAATTCAGGTTGAAATAGAAGCGCCTTCTTCCAACTGGATACAGCTTTCATGATGTACGCGATGTAAGGTATTCCAAATTAACCAGTCAATTTATTTTCACTCCCTAATATATTTTATGGAGTTATCTGCCCTGAATACATGGAATATCGTTTACTTGAATTGATAGTGGCTTGATACACTTTACAATTTCATGTCTACTCGGTTGTGAAATATTCAACTTTTCCTTTTATACTTTAGACTGCGTTCTACAAGCTATTCCAATGAGATTTTCCTTGTTATGTGAAGGAAAGAAAGCCATACGCCTTCAGAGCTATACGAATAAATCCACTATGCCCTGAAAAAATTCTTTCCGGACAACATGCTTAATACCATGTTACTGGTATTAATTGGTATTGTTTCTCCGATTTAATATTGCGATTTTTGGTTTCATCCTTAAAATTTGAGCATAATAAATTTTAAATCGAAAAGAGTGATACCATGATCACACATGTTATTGCACATAGAGTTGTTTTTTTAATTTTACGTGTACATTTAATGCGAATTAGTTTCTCATTGCAGCCAATAATCCTCCAGAATGCTTTCATTCTGTAATCCAGCAGTCATCCGTCTACTGCTCCGACACTTCTGCCCTCCTTTCTCGTTTCTTTTAAAGAATCGTTTTCATTGTTATCTTCCTGTCAAATCGCCTCACCTTCCATCTCTTCTCCGTTTTCAGCTCGTTAAATTTGCACTGGGGCAAGAAGCAGCTCTTTCTTCCACCCTCTTTTAAGCTTCACACTCCCTGAACCCCACCTTTTTTTCTTCCCTCCCCCTACCCTCAACTCTCCCTCTATCTCTTGGCCCTCATTCTCCCTCCATCGCCCAACAATTGGATTTGCCCTGCCCGCGATGCCTTGAGAAACAACCGTAGAGTGGTGAGTTTTGGATGGTAGTGGGAGAGAATAGGGAGGTTTAGCAGTAGGGCGATGAGTGATACAAACTGGGAAGCAATAAAGGCCGAGCTGAGGAGAGCGGATCCCAGGGCTCGGAGAGATCGCCGTTCAAGTGGGCTCTTTCCCCCTGATTCCTCCTCCTCCTCCGTATCGCTTGGTGCGTCTATATACACCGTCACACTTGTTCCTTCCCTCCCTCCATTTCATGCCCTCGAAAAAGAGCTTTTTTTTAATTTGGATTTAGGTCGATATGCGGCGTTGTAATATCGGGAAGATTTTCAGAGGAAGCTTAATTTTCGTAGTTCGAGAACAGCGCTCCTATACTGCATGAGAAAACTGTTCGACTTCGCTCATCTACATACATACATTGCCGATAAAATACACGATTTTATGTTTGGAGGAATTTATAACCTTATTTGTTCTTCCTGTTTATGTCGAACATAGAACTATTCGAGAAATGTGTTCCCTTGATATCGTTATAAAGCTCATACATCAATTTAGGAATTAAATATAATTTTTTACTTTCTCCATATACGAGTACGTAGTATAGGGCAAATATTGTTTTCATGAAAAAAGTCGAATTCGAGATTTCAACGGAAATACACGTTTTGAGTTCCCCTGAACACGTTTTGACTGTTTTCTTGATGATGTCTTTGTGTGTGTTCGTATGTGTGTGACAGAAATTTTGCGTGCCCTCTAACTAAAAAATCTATTCATGAGATCAGCATGATATTCTATATTTGTGATTTTATATAAATTCTTAATATTTTTTATTATTTTGATAACAATCGGTCAAACGGAAGTAGCGGTTTACTCTTGTAAAATTTTAGTTTTTCTTAAATATTTCGCTTAAAACTGAATTTTTGTTAACACACACACATATAAAGTTGTTGATATTTTTTTCTACAACTTTTGTTTGAACTAAATTTTCGTATGAGGAATATTTCAAGAGAGATTCAATTTCCTTCGAAATTGACGGTTAGTGGGCAGCTCGCGCGCGTGGTAGTGACAACAATTGAATCTATGGCGCTGAAGCATATAAGTTGAACTGTTCCTATCGCCATATTTATTTGATTTTAGTTGACAACTTACGTATGTGTTGGACACATCAATTTATTAAACTTAAAAAAAATATTCTGGGTTCTTTGTCCATGAATCGAAATTAAATAGATTCAGATATTTTTCAAGCTATTAAAATTATTCTTTAGCAATTAAATTTTGTTATACTTTCCTACAGGTTTATTTTTTAAATTTTCTACGTCCAAGTATCTATTTTGTATAATCTTCAAAAAGCTGCCTACTAGGTGTATTTCTTGACGCCCAAAGTAAAAAATCTGTCAGCGAGAAGTCCGGACTTAACTGAAAATCCAGGATGGGGTATTTTCCAATCAGGTAGTTTTTCTCTTAATGTCTTTATGTGTTGTAATCTCCTGTTATATATCAGTAAAAACAACCCTTATCGGTTCTCTGGTCTTATCCATCAATGATTGGATCTATGTACTCGTCAATCAGAATTGATGTGATTTCTCTTGCATAGAAATCAATCTACATAATATTATAGTAAACGTCTTTCCACATAGCAACGGAAACTTTGTGTTAATGATGAATTCTAGCGAAGAAATTTAAATTATAGAAGATAATAGAAATTTAAACTTAAAAGAAGTTTGTCAGTTATTCGAATATTTGAATAAAAGGTTAGTATAAAGTATTTACTATTAACTATAATAATAATATTAATTATATAAATTATTTTTTTAGTCGGGAAAATACCTTCGAAGAAATTTTAAAATGTCCAGTTCAAGAGCCGAATATTATCGGCGATATAAAGAAAGGAATGGTGATAGGATCAATGCGCAAAGAATATTTCAATAATAAGATACAAAGAAAATTGTAAACAAATGTTCGTGATCAGTTACTGTGTAGCATTAATTTTCTCTCTAATATGACTTTTAAAATGTAAATTTCTGACTGACTTCGCAAAAATGTTATTTTACACTACTTTAAAAAATTCAGACGCTACATGTACCTTCACATATTTTATTTATCAATTTTTTCTTTATTTTAAATTATGGACAACGTGTAAAAGTTTGTCAGTTTTCTTTGCCGATCCTTTCTGACAATTCAAATGGAATCGGTGGATTTTTAATAAAATAAATAAATGTGTTACCACATAAATTATTTTCTTTCAACTATATTAATTTGATATTCGTGACGCCGTGTTAAAATGTGAATAACTCGATAATAAATCGAGATAGAATCTCTAAATTTATAATGAATTCTCGACTCATATATTGTAAGGTGGCGACGAAAAAAATCTCTGAAAAAGTACTGGGTTCAGCTACAAATTAGGAATTCCTATTTACAATAAGGAGGAAGGGAGGGAATGAGAGGGAGGGTGAGAGAGGGAGAGGAGGAGAGGGGGAGGGAGGGAGGGTGAGAGAGAGAGAGGGATAGAAAGAGGGTGAGAAAGGAGGAGGAGAGAAGCAATTATTTAACTAAAGAGAAGTAGCCGCGCGGAGCGTGGCACAGGGTTGGGCGCCGGGGACGCCAGGGGCGGAGCCCCTGGTGGGATTATATTCTTGACTCTACTAGAACACTGAACATTTGACCTTCCCAGATCGTAGATGTGACCCGGCTTTTCAATGTGCTGTTGACGACTTGTGCCGTCGTTCCAAAAACTCGCATTGTTTACTGTCTTGTTGCCAGTTACAACAGTATTTAAAAATAAGTTCACTTTTGTTGGTTAAAAACTTTAATCTGTTGCCTCTATCAACGGACGTTACCATCAATGCATCATATAGCACAGTAATGTTCAATAACCAAGACTTCCTTAGATTGTCCGTGAGTTCCTAAGGGAGAATGGCGGGGTCGGCCTAACCCTGGCGACGCGGTGGAAGTGGTCTCGCGCTTTCCTCTCGCCGTGAATTATTTGCAAATGAGACACACACAAGCCAATTGTATTTTAGCGCCATATCATGGACGGGAAGGAAAATTAGGGAGGTTCTGATTGGACGGCTAATCCTAGTTCCAAATATCCTATCCTCTTATGTTAGAGATCCCTATATGCCATTGCCTTGTTGGTCTGTTGTATATTCACTCCACTTACTCTCACACAATTCTCTAGTCAATTTGTATCGATCGTTTGTCATTAGATAATTAAATTTAGCTTTGCATCTTTCGGTATCTCAAGATTCTATCGACCGATTTCATGATATTTTTAATCCTGCATTCTCATCTCTTAAACGCTGTGTCCACAATTTCACTACGCTTATGCATACACACGCATCCTTATAAAAATTCATCAGGTCTTTGCAGTTATTTAGGGGAGGAATATTGTCAGCAGAATATATTCCGTCAAAAATCTGTTTTAATCTTTTATGATCGTAGCTATCCAGCGAATGCCTGTTAAACGATCTTGGGACATGTACATTTGTATATATTTATTCAAGTGAAATATCTAGAGGCTACTGCATTTGTAGCTCTTTTAAAAATTGAAGGTCGAACTAATTACATTAAATATTTCTAGTTAGGCCTGTAAAGGGAAATGTGCCGTAGGAAATGGAAATTACGGGTAAGTGGAAGGATGAAAATTAAGGCAGAATGGACATGATTCTTCCATTTTTTTGGGGAATGTGAAAATTCGTTCTCGGAATTATTTAAATTTGAGTAGCTTGCACTTATACTTCTTCCAGAGTGGAGTTTGTTCTATAAAACGTATCATTTTTATACATCCGTTCGTTTTCCGTAGCATGAATTTTTGTCGAATGCACGTTAACAAGATGGAATTTAAGAGGATTCCTATATTGAATAATTGTTCAATGTGTCGATTATTTTTTTCATTAAAAAGATTATACTTTGTTTTCCTGTGCATTTCAAAATCCCGTAACAAAATGGGAATTAATGATAAAAAAATAGACTACACTGAAATGCCTTTAAATGGTTCATCTGAAATATTTTGACGTTGTTATTATCTATGCGGGTCTATTGTGGCTTTCGTATTGTTGCCGTATTCACAGAAATGAATGTATATATACAAGTATGCTATTAAGTGAAAGTAAGTGAAATCACACAGTTCGAAAATGTTATACTATGAAATATTTTGTCGTTTTTATTTAATGCCAATATTTTTCGCAGAAATGTTTACGTAATATGTTGTTTAACATTTTAATAGTAAAATACATTGCTGTGAGATTAATTATTTAATTTTTCGAAACAAAAGTGAAATTACATAGGCCTAAAAATGTTTTTACATAATGAATGTATTGAATATTATTAAAGATGCGAAATTTTCCATATAGGTTGGTCTGCAGGGGAATGTTTTTTATTTCAGTATTCTTAAAAAACGCGTCTTATGTAATTTGCTCTGCAATTTCTTCCTCTCTTGTTAAATTTATGTACAATATTTTGTTTTTGTTTTTTTTAAATCACATTCGCTTTGAATTACTGAGGTATTTCATTTGCCACTAAGAAATTATGATGCTCCAAAATCTCTTCTTTAAAATTACGCCATCGTTTCTTTTTTTCCTACATCATGTCCTCCAGTCTTTCAGACAAACCCGCAATAAACCCAAAAATCCCCCACAGGCGGTTTGCTTCACAAATTTTGAGCCTCTTCTGCGTGGTGTAGTTTGTGAGTGAAGAAGATCCGCCAGAGAGGATGAGAGCGGAAAAAGCAGTGGGATGTGAAGAGAAATTGGAGGGTGAAAGAAATTCTGAACAAAGTGAGAAAGAAAAACTTAGAAAAAGGGGAGGATATGAGGGAATAATCGTGGGAAGGGACGAAAAGAGGAGACGGGAATATTAACAAGAGTTAAAGGCGATGGAAAAAGAAGTAATGATGACATAATAGCAGTTATGACGGTGAAAATAAAGCTTAAAATGAGCAAGGAAGAAAAAAAGGGAGGAAAAGGAAGGGAAAGAATTTGAAAAAAAGAAATGTGAGTAAATTTGTTGAATTGGAACGAGGGGGTAACAGAGAAAACGAATAAGATATAACGTAAGAATTTTCAGGAAAGAAAGGACTTTGACGAGTGTGAGATAAAACAGGGGAAAAAGACGAGGGAAATGAAAGAAGAAAAGTTAACAATGGGTGAAAATTGAAAAAAAATTATTGTAAAGAAAGAAACGACGCCAGGATAGATTACAGATTAGGGTGGATATTCTACGGTTGATGAATAAAGTTCAGATGAATTATTTGGAGAAGAGGGAGAGGTGGATGAGAAGAATGAAGGCCAAATGCGAGCTTAGTGTTAACCGATGAAGAATAGTAAATAAAGGAACGAATGAAAGGGGAGAGCTAAGTTAAAGAGGTATGCAAGAGTTGAGACCACAGGACAAAAATGTAGCAGAGGAGTTAAAAAGTTGGCCGAAAAATGGAGAATAAAAGAAATGTGAACGGAAAGAAAGCGCGGAGGAAAAATCTCATAGAGTATAAGAGAGAAGAATTACTTTTTCACGAAAGAAAAAGAAAATGTAATTTTTCTTCTATAAGCGAAAAATCTACCCTTCCCACGTATTCAGAATTTGATGAGCTAATGCATGCTTCCTACATTATTTGTCTTGTTTTTTTGCTGCGATAAGTGTTAAGCATGCCATTTTCAATTAAGTGTGATACATTGCAGATTAGATTTTTCTCAGCCCGCGAAATGAAATTGGATGTGCTAGTCATTTCGAATTACGATAAAACTTAGCGCAGGTCGCCGTAAATGAAATAGCGATCATCCTTCTCCCATTTCGCTTCGTTTTTTCATCCAACTCCCCCCCATTGCCACCTTTCTTCTCATTTCCCTCCCCTCTCTCTCTCTCTCTTTCCACATCCTTCCACCTTCCCCTATCTTTTTCTCCCTCCATCCTTTCTGCAGCATTCCCTTTTCTCTCATCTTGCCGCCTCTCATCCTCTCCCCCTTCCCATAAGCCTCCCGCATTCGGCCCAGTTGGCCCTTGGATGAGTTCATCCTGCTCCGCGAGTTGTGATACGAGTTACGTGGCTTCGGGATAGTTTTTTTGGGAATGAGATCCGTTCACCTGCACTAATTGGTTCCTGAGAATTTGATTGGCTTCTTTCGGTAGGACTACATCGAGCCTGAGTGCATAACGGTGTACGCCGAGCGAATCTGACCTCTCGCCTCTCGACGCCCACCGACCGTTGAATCATCGCGCGAATCGCCCGACGTCTCCTCGAACGTCCTCCGATGAATCACGGTCTCGCAGCATTTTTTTTCCTCGCCTTAAAATTAAAAAAAATATTTTTGTCAATTTTTTTTGACATCTCGTTCGCACAAACTTAATGAAAATTGAAATTGTCGTTTTTTGGGCCATTCGACGGATTTAACCAGACTATGATATACAGTTTTACGGGCTTTTCCCAACGGCTCTTTCCCGGGTCTCCGTTGCTCGGTAGCTGCGAGCAAAAGTTACGGCCTCCGTGAAAAATTCACAGCCGATCGTGAGAAGAGGTGAGGGAGAAAAAATGGAATGAAGTGTGAGGCAGAAAGGGAGGAGAGGAAAAGGGAGGGGAATGGGAGATAAGATAAATAGAGGGAAATGCGAAGAAGGAAAACGAAACGGAGGAGAGGGCGAAAGACATGGAGAAAGAATATTATTTTCGTCGCAGGAACTGCATTTTACGAACTCATACCGTCGCTCTGTTACCGCTGAACGATTTTAATTACTCCCCGTTATGATTACCTTTTTATTTTTGGGCACATCTTCCATCCTTATAACATCGAATTGCCTTTAGTGCTCGGATGGCTGCATATTTGGGTGGACGAGGATATTAAATTACGTCTCAGATGCGCTACTTTTTTTAATCATTTACCGATACGGGGACATCGTTCAAATTAACGGAACTTTGATGGAAAAAATCATCGATACGCTCCAAGCCTTCTTTTTCTGCGAGCTTCATCGTAATAAAAGAGGTCGCCTTGGAGTTCGCTCAGGTTTTCATACGCGAATCCCTTTTCGCCTCTTCACTGAGACCCAGAGTCAATTTCTCTTACCCCTCCTCCCTCTTCCACCTGCTCTCCTTTATCTTCCCCATCCATAAGCTTCTCTCTCCCGACTTTCCTCCCTCTCTCCTACCTCCATCTCAACCACCCCAAAATAGCGATCCTCTCAACATTCGGCTTTCCAAAAAATCTTTCTCTCCCTCTTTTTCCACCTTTCCCCCGCTCTCTCTCCCTCATTCTCTCTCTCTCTCTATCTCCCTCTACCCAATATCCCGCCATCGCTGGCTTTTCTAACCTTCATAACCCTCCTTTAACGGCTTAACTTCGTCCCCTCCCCTCACTCACCCTCTTTATTTTCTGCAACCCCCCCACCCTATGCTAAAAACCCACCTTTGCACAGCCGTTCGCCTCCTCTTCCACTCATTCTCCTCCCATCCCCCTCCCCCCTCCTCCAACGAAGCCCAACCGTCACTTGTAGTCGCGAAATGAAACATTCCACTTTGCCAGGAGACCAAAATACTATTATCTTTCCCTTGAGCTCATCGTTGTCTCCGAAAGGAAAATTGAACTGAATTTAATAATATTTGGTGCGGAAAGAATTTGAGAGGGAGGGGTAAGGGAGGTTGGAGGACGAGTGAAGAGATAGAATTTGGAGGGGCAGAACGAGAGGGATGTAAAAAGGAAGGTAGATTTGAGGAGTGTGGGAAGAATAGGAAAGGAGGGTGAGGAGGGAGGACAAGGAGGTTGAAAGCGAGAAGTCGAATGAAATACACGCACACGAAATAAGCCTACCCCATTATGCCTTATCTTTCGAGGGAAAGACATCGTTGCTTACGAAATACTGTGATTGGTTCAGTGATAGTCCATTCATTGGCGAGACGAGATAAAGAAAATGGCGTCCGAAATTAGCGGAAAGTTTGCTCACACCTGAGGAACGTTGACGATGAATGCCGGAGTTATCCGGGAACTTGAAACAATTTTACGAATGATTCATTTTTGAGACTTGTCAAAAGGTGCAGCGGAGGGAATGACGAAATATTTGGGATATAATTGAAATAGCTGTGCCATTATAAACGGTCGGAAGATTCCTGAGGAACTGCTTTAGTGATGAACGAAAGATGCCTTTAGGTTTAGTTACATTGTAAAGGATCAGGATATATTTTTTATACTGTCGATAAAATATTCTCTGCTCTTGCTCTGTTCCGCTAATAACTGGAGTAGATTAATATTTAATAAACGGAACATTTTTTGTTGAACAGTATATTGAAGATATACAGTATCGCTCAAAAATTTCTTATCTCGACCAAATAACCCTGGCCTTTTAGACATTAATCAAAGCAAGTTTAGCTTCATTTGAGCGTTAAGATAGATTTAATTTCTTTTTTAAACTTGTCCAACAAGTCTTAAAGTAAAATATGGGTAAGTTAGTGAAGGTAATTTATGGGCATGCAAGTTAAATCCTTTTAATCCAAGCTCAAAATCTGCCCGGGGTAGATGGAAGAGGAAGAGCGAGAAGCAGTGAGGAAGTAGGTTGGAGAGAGGAAGGGGATGAAAGGAGAGGAGAAAGGGAGGGAGAAAGATGTCCAAGGAGGGATGAAGAAATTGCAGAAAGCGAGTTGGTGTATAAAGGAAAAAATAAGTGAGAGGCGGAAGTTTGGAAAAATTGGGTAGAGAATATCATTCATTCCATTTCAATCTTTAACATTCCACCAATTTGTTATTTTTCCAATTCCCCCTGTCTTTTTACTTTCTCCATACATAGTATGGGAAAGTATTGTGATCACGAAAAAAACGACTTAGAGATTTCAACGGAAATACACGTTTTGAGGTCCCTAGAACACGTGTAGACTATTTTCGGAATGATGTCTGTGTGCGTGTGTGTATGTGATTCTGGGCGCTCTAACTCAAAACGTACTTGTCATATTAACACCAAATTTCGTATGTAACACTTTAGCATGAGCACAAAGAACTGATTAGTTTTTGGACAATAACTGTTAAACGGAAGTCGAGGTTTATTCGACACCCGATTCGGTTTTTGCGATATTTCTCCGATAATACATCATTATTGTATACATTGACTATTACAAAAACTGTAGAAAATATAATTTCCTACCTCTTTTATTTAAAACAATTTTCCGTAGCAGTTATTGTTTAGGAATTATTTATAAATAATCGGTGATTACGGTTTCCGTCAAATATCTCCTTAAAAACATCGTTCATGGTAATCTTCGTGAGCACCAAAGTTGTAGAGAATAATATTTCTTCCAAGTTTTGTTTGTAAGAAATTTTCGTAGAACCATCCATTTCGGAGATATTTTGCTTATTCGCAAATTTCCAGTATACAGCGCCACCACCATGTAGGGGTGAATTCTGTAAACATATTCAAAATATACGTAATTTACGGCAGTAAGGACGACTGTATTCTTTTAAGATACGAAATAATAATTTTACCTCATAATGCTATTCATAATAATTTAAATATCTATACCACACATATGGAGAAATTCATGTTTAGGCCACATAAGATTTTTTCAACCTATATCTAATCTTCTTCCACACTCAGTACACTCAAAAGAATTTTATATTCCCTTCACTTTGCCTGTCACCTCCATTCTGCACAGCCATTACATTTTACACCTTTTCTGTTAGCCCAAATATTTTTGTCACTCATTTCTTTTCATAATCTCCTTCTATCTCTCTATCTTCTTTAGCCCACATCCTTCATCCTCCTTTCCCCAATCCAAAGATTTATCGTTTCCTGCGCACCACCTCTCCTATTTCTCATTCTCCTCGTCTCTGCCTCTTTTATCCGCTCCTCCCTTTCTCTCTGCTTCTCTCAAAATGTCCCTCCAATTAATCTTTAATCCAGTAACCTTCCATTTTCTTCATGTTAACGCTCTAAAATGTGTTCCACCGCACTTGTTTCTGTTCTAAGCTATTAGCCAATCCAAAAATTTCTACTTTATATTGTACAATCCTAATTTCTATATTCTTAGCTAGTTTACAGTAACATCTTATATCATTCTGCGCAAATTTTCATTCATTGATTTAATTTTTTCTCTCCCGCCATTCTTCTATTTTATACTACTCATATTAATTTATCTTTTTTATTCCTTATATATTTCTCTTTAACACCTTCCGATTTAATCTCTTCAAGCAATCTGTCCGATTTACGCTCATGTTCACCGTGACCCAGCTTTTTCTTTTACTCCATTCTTGCAGTAATGTTTTCCCATTCCCCACCCATGCTTCTTTCCCTACAAAGATTACTAGCCAATCCCTCATATTTTCTTATTTTTACCTCCGCGCCTCCTAACTGAATCACGCTCCTCCACCTAACTCCGCCTCTCCCTTAATTTCACATCCTCCTCCGCTTTCCTTTTTCTGCCCTTTTCACTCCTCTTCTAATCCAATCCGCCCCTTGTTTCCTCTTTTACTCTGTAAATCCCCTTCCAACCCAATACATTTTCAACTCTCTACTATTACCTCATTTTCCTCTCCTCAAGCTACAAATCCCAATCGTCTCCCGGATCGCACCTCGCTCTAACATTATATCTCTCTTTTCTCGTCGCACCTCTTAAGCTTTATCCTTCTCATGTTTTCTACAACTGCATCTCCTTTTTCGTTATTTTGTTGTCCTCAACTTTCTGAAGCCGTGTCCATTTCTTTGTACGCTGACTCCTATTTCGCCAAATTTCTTTCTCTTTCCTTATTTTATTCTCTCATTTCCTCAACTCCTTATACACATACTTATGTAGAATCTCTTTTCCCGACTCTAATCTCTTACCTATCGTTCTCCACAACTATTTCGCATTTCTCCTTCTCTCTTCTCGTCCGCCTTTTTCTCACACCTCTCATATTTAAGCAATCCTTATATGAGTTGAAATATTTCATTTGTATCATTTTTGTTGAACTCTTTCACGTCATTTCTAATCCTTTTCCGTATCTCTCTCTCCCCCTCTTTCTCCCACCCTCTCTCTCCCACCCTCTCTCTCCCACCCTCTCTCTCCCTTCTCTCCCACCCTCTCCTCTCTCTCCTATCTCTCTTTTCCTCCCCTCTCCCTCCATTCTTCACCCATGAAATTGCTCCGCGGCGACTCATTACACAAATTAAATCTGGCCTCGAATATCCTCTCCTACAGTCGCCTTCGTGAACGTGTCTCCTTCCACACATCTCCCTCGGGTCCTTAAACCCGTTCTCTCTGGCCTCCAATATTTCTGCCCTTTCTCTTCTTCTCTTTGCCCTTTGCCCCTCTCTCTCTCTCTTCTCCCCCTCCATCTGTCTCCACTCCCAATCCCTTGACGTTTTGTTTACCCTTTCTCCCGTCATTCCAACCTCAGGACCACAATTCCACACCCGTGCAAATATACCATTCTTTTCGCAGTCACCTCAAACTTTCGTCATTTAATCCTCATTCCTTTCTTTATCTCTTAAGTCATATCAAATAATGTCTGTCATTACTCTCCAAGACATTTCTTTTATTCCATTATTTTTTCTACTTCGAGATCAGCCAAATCTAGATCTATAGTGTGGTTACCTCATCCATTCTTTCTTTGTCCTGAACAATGCTTTACTCCATATCCGTTCACCACCTGGTTTAATGTAATATTTGCGTAACTTTTGGCTAGCTAACTAGCAGATTTTTTCCCGATATTTTATTTTTTAAATATCCACATACTCTTTGAGACGAAATAGCCTTTTATAAAAATCTTGTAATGTTAAGTTGGATTTCATTTCGTCTTGAATTTGAATAAAAATTCACAAATAAGAATTTATTCCAATAATTGGAACCGTTTATCAAAAGCTACTATTGTGGGCCAGCTAAAAATATCATTACGAATGACGAACTTTTCCCATCGGGAGCGAGGTGCAGATTCATTGAATTAATTCTCGGGTAGCCGGAAATAAACCAATAAATTTTACGAGCTCTCGATATCAAATCTAAATATTTGGTAAATTCGATGCCATAATTAAGGGGAAATGACATGGATCGACTTAATGTAAACCTCGGGGAATATGTTGCTTTTATATTGTTTGATTTATTTATGCGCCTCTATATCAAACTAGCCGTTGGCCATCTTTACATAACAAGACTATAAAAATCTTAGAATGAAGAAGGATGATACACTGAAGGAGTTGTGATTGTAACAATGAGAAGTTGTTTCTGTGAAAACTCCGTTTTCTATTTTTCAGTTTCCATAGTACTTCAAGTTAACTAAAAGCGCGTTTTTTTCTCCATTAATATATTGTTAACTAGATTTCCGTGAACAATACGAACTAAAAGTGCAAAAAATGTTATTTTTTAATGGTTAATAGAAAAATTCAGCTTTTTTGTCCTTTATATGTTACTTTAACAATGCAATGGGGCGCAGTTTAAATGTTATCTGTTCAAAGACTGTAATATGAATTTTTTAATTTATGTCAATAATATCTGTCTCAAACTTTTAAATCGTTCCTGTTATCTACCTTGGTCATGTTAATTATATAAGTAGATAATATGCATTTCACTGAATTGCTATTAATTAATTTAATAATTTATCTCTTTATTGCAGGTAAGTGCAGAAATGTATCCATATACAGATTGTAAATGCCAAATGGACCACTTGGAAGATTGGGTGAAAAGGTATTTGACTTACGCAATTTCAAATTGTCTATAAGATACTTTATTATGATTTACACACATTTATTCCTTGTAAAGAACTGTCGGTTTCTTAAAAATTTATTTCTTTCCTAATGTTACTGTTTAGCCCAAAAATCACCTTATTTCACGGAAAATATCTTAAGTACCATATGATTAGCTAAAATTGCAGGTTCAGTGTGTGATCTTGATAAATAATTATTAGCTTTGCCGGAAAGATAAAAAGAAAACTATAATAAAGAAGAGAAGAGACAAAGAACGTGCATGAAGGAAGTGATAAAGTGTACGGATAAAGGGACAAAATGGTTGGAAAATATTTTGGAAAAGGGAATAGAAAGTAAAATAAAGATAAAGAGGTTTAAATATAAAAGAGGCGCAGAAGAGAAGGTAAATATGGAAGAAAAGTAAAGTAGCGGAAGTGGTAGAGAAAATAGGATTGTTTAATAGATAAAAATACTAGGAAGTGGATGATGTTAAGAGAAAGAGAGAGAGAGAGAGAGAGAGAGAGAGAGAGAGAAAAGCAGAGGAGGTGAAAGAAAAAAGGCAAAGTATAGTTGTAAGTGGAAAAGGGGGGAAAGGGTCTAGATGGAAGGCTGCGATGGGCGTAGACAGTCCAGACGACGCCTTACGAGTGGCAATGCATCTTTAAGGAGATCTCTTAGTTGGTAACTCGCACCATGTGGCTCCGCACCTCCGCAGAACCTAAATTCTCATCATCCGAAAACCAGCACCACTCCCCAGGAGCCCCGCTCTCCCTTTATCCCCTAGACTACACGACAAATATTCCCTTCTCCTCCCTCCATCCAAATCGCCAGCTCGAACGATTATTCAACCTCTCCCTCCCTCTCTCTCTCCTCTCGGAATCCCTCACTTTTAGCTCACCTCTCCCTTCCCTCCCTCGGGCTCCACCATCATCTTCCTCAATCTGCTGCCCGATCCTCCTCCTTCCATTTCCGTCCCTCTTTCTCTTCTCTTCTACCCTTCCCACGCAGGAATTTCGATTCCTTTAAGGGTGACGTGGAGAGGATTAGCCCAAAAGTTGGCACAGGGTTCTCGCGGAGTGGATAAGGACGAAGGGTTGAGGGAAGAGAAGAGGGTTGCGGAGGCGGGGGATACTAGGTTTCCTCAGTTGTGATGGTGGAGCCTGGCTTTGTGGATCTCAGGATTGTAGGGAGGGAGGCGCAGGACAGAAAGAGTGGAGCAAAAGGGGTTAAGCGAGATAAATAGGAGATGGCGGGTCGACGGGAGAAGGTGGAAGTTGGAGTTTTGTCGGCGAATGTCGCCGAAGTCGGTGGCGCGTTTAGACGCCGAGGGAACTAAGGTGTGTACGCATGGGGTTGGAGCATAGGGTGGGAAATGAGAGGGCGGTGGGCGGGGGGGGAGAGGTTTGGAAAAGTAGGGCGGGAGAGATTTGTGGAGGGAGCACTGGCGTCGAGAAGGGATGTGTGGATTTGCTCGTGATGGCGGTCTGGGCACAATTTCGGTGAGGGGACAATATTTGAGTATTTGACGAATGGTTTTGAGTCGCGGTTTGCTTTTTCGGTCAGATTTAGATTGTATTTCTTTTTCGAATTATCCAGAATTGCTGCTCATGTGCCGTTGTATTGGTATTGCGACGTACAACACAGGTATTCTAACAGATAGATGTTAATCCTGATGGTTAACCTGACAGAACATTTATATATATATATATATATACCATTGGAAATTCAATGGGATGTTGGGGACTAGGAACTTTTGCATTTTATGTGTATTCGTTCTTCGTTATAACGGTTGTCGCGAACTACAAGTTTTGCTATATTTATATACTCGTTATAAATGTGTGTGATTTATTTATACCAATTTATGTTGTTTATTCACGAGCTCCGCATTATGTACATCGTTCCTTGAACTGGGTATTTGGTATATGAACGTAAAAAATTTGAGGGATAAATTTTGCCAGTCGATCCAAATGGGAAAAAAGTTGAATTCTCCGCATTATTTTTTCTGAATTCAATTCATTGAATTACTTCCACTTTCGGAATATTTTAACTGATAAGTGTATCGATGACTTTTATATTTTTAATTCTAAAAGGTCGCATCCGCCGATCTTAATAAAAAATAACGAATATTGCTAGACTTAATAGATATACGTAATAGATTCACGTAATTTGATTTAGAATCGTGCAATGCGCTTGGCGTTTTCTGAAAGGACTGAATTGTTCATAAAGTCTATGGCAGTCTATTTTATATTTAGCCTTCCGTCAGTTTCTAGAGAAATTTCTTCGCAAATTATCTTGCTTATGTCTTGCATTGCGTTAGTATCACTCGATGGTCGAAATTTCCGTATATATCTTATAAAAATTTGTGAAACCTCCGTCACGTATACGGACTTGAATGGTAGTATAGGAAAAATGCTTATATCTCCGAAACTTTTCATTATGTTTTAGACCAAACATTCAGGAATTACTTGGAAATATTACTTGTGTATTTTAAGCTGATCGCAATCATTAAAGTCATGACTTCTAATCCAGGGGCGTTATTTTCTGCATTTGAATGTAACACAATAATTTGAATTTTAAATTACTCAGAATCATTATAGGAGTTCAAGACTTAAAACAACAAACGCCTAAAAGAGCTAAATTTCATTCTACTTCTATCGATTTTCAAATACGCGTTGATAAATAATACAAAAGCAATAAAAATAAGCAAATATTCAATTGACATTGTGTTAATGAAGTCAGATATAGAAATTAATATTGCTGATTTGTTTATGGACATTTTCTGCGGAATTAATTTTAATGAAATCACGTTTTTATGCAGTAAAAGTGCAAAATACATCTAAAATTAATATAATAATGAAATTTTCATGAAATTAAAAATAACTTTGTGTAGACTAATGTTTGACAAATAAACCTTCATGAACATTTATTTTCCACACATCTTTTATATTCTCACAATTATTTTTAATTTCTGAAACGTAATAAAATTGAATGTTATATTTATTGTTTACTTTTTAGTGCATATAAACGTCGAAATCGTTAATTTTTTCTTTAAATTATTTTTAGCTTAATACTTTATTCACGCATACCCGTAATTTTTGACGGGCATTTCTCTTAAAATTCCGATTCATTTGTTTTATTTGTTTAAGATATTTTCCATTAATATTTTCAACTTTTCCAGATTTAACTCTCCGCTCTTCTATCTGTAATTTGCCCTTCCAGGAAGGGCAAAGTTGATAGCGCGATAGGAATCGACGCGGAATTGTATTACTGGAAAATCGAGATGTCGCCATCATTACCTTTGATGCCTTCTCCAATTAACACAAAAACGCAAGTTTCATATTTCCGTTTGTTGCTTCACGAAAATTCGATACCTGTAATTCTCGCAAACTAATGAAAGCAGGTAACCAAGTGGATCCCCAGATCCACTCCTCATTCCCTTGTCCTTCGTTCCCCGTTTCTCTCCAGTATTTACCTCCTCACCCTCATCATCCTCCTCCATCCACATCTGCTTCCTTTGTTATCCTCTCATGCGCCATCATCTCCTTTTTCTTTTGTTTCGTCGTCTCTCTTCCTTCTTCTATCTCTCTCTCTCTCTCTCTCGCACACTATTCTCTCTTTATCCCTTCCTTGATTGGAGTCTTCCTTCTTTAGTTCACAATTACGCATTATTCTCCTCTCTTTCACTAACATAGAGCCGTGCCTTCTTTAAGATTGAGAAATGGAATGGGCTAAGCATCGTTCTACCGAATTCCCATGTATGAATCAATATATGTTTTTACATAGTGTGTGCATAAACCGTATATATTCTTAGATACGCGCACATAAATGTATAATTATGTAAGTAAGAGAATGTAGAGGTCGGTGTTGAGGAATTATGGCGGAAAGGAAGAAGAAGAAAGGGTAGAAGGTAGTAGGATAGGCAGAGCCCTTAGAATATAGCCTGAAAGACAGGCGAATCTTCGAAGGTGCTCAGCGGGGAGCTGCCTCTTTGATCTTGGGTGCTCTTACACAAGGCTATAAGATTATTAATGAGAAACATTCCTCCCTTTTATTTTTTCGTTACTTTCTCATTCACTAATTTCTCTCTTGCCATATATTTTATCATCCTCTCGTGTTATTATTTATTTATACAATAATCGACATGGAAAATGCTCACTAAAACGAGGATGAAATACAGAAAACGACTATTTTAATTCGTCTCTTAATTCTTTAATGATTTCCAGGTATTCGAAAACGGAGATTTACGCTGAAAATTGTATAACTACTTTCTTTATATGACTCATCTTATTATCATTATTAATAACTTTAAAGTAAATTTTTCTGTTTATATATTTTGTTATTTCTGGGAATAATTATAATTTAGCGCACAAATTTAATTTTTGCTTATAGTTAATCACTACATTCATCGTATGGACATGACGGCTAGAGAACGAAACAAAATATTTGCGTTTCCCTCATCCAATTAAAAATTCATATAAAAGCGTCTGTAAAGCAAGGTTACCGGAAAATCTCGTTTATTGAGCATGTGAGCACAGCCCTCAAACGATACACTTTTTAGATGCTCGCGTCCGCTACGGCGTGCAAGGAATGTGTGGCAATTTATTACGTCCCTCGGATGCATTGTTTTGCAGACTCGTGGAAATTTCCCCCAGATTTTGCCAGTTGCATGCTGTAGGGGGCGTAGCGTTGTGTACGGAGAATAAGTGTAAGTGTAACGGCGCTTCATAAAATACGGGTAACATGAATCGCATGGATGATAAGGTCTATGTGTCGGACGGAATTCAAAGTGGGACTCCCGTATGGCATGGCCACGTACGTCGTGTGCAGGAGGCCCGGCGTCCGTGGCGCATAATGGATTGGTCTCCAACTGGGGAAAATTGACGTGGCCCCTGAAATGGTGGCGAGAGGAATAGGGGACGAAGGGTAAAGGGGTTCTAGGGAAAGGGAAGCAGAGAGAAAGGAAGAGGCGGTGAATAGAGGCACGGAAAATTAGGTGTGAGCAGAGGATAGGGACCGGAGTAACAGGAAGTAATGGGTGCTGAGAAAAGGCGACCTGCCTCATACTACGGAAATATTGGACGAAGTAAAATTTTAAGGGTAATATCGAAGAGCCCCTATAACGATTTGCGATCGTTACAAAATCTCTTACATCTCCGCTAAAGATAGCTAAATAACCGAAGCTATAAATGCCTATCACTCCTTGATTAACAACTTTTGCGTCGTGACTTTTTCATAGGCATACATAAAATTTATGCTATGAGTGTGAATTAAAATTCGCTAATGGAATTAATATTGCCGTACAAATTAAAGATAGTAAAAGTCGATACAATGTCAACTAAATGTTTATGGTTGTTTTTAGGATATACTTTTATAATGAATTTATAAATGGTATTTAATTGATTTAACAGTTTTTGGCACATTATATTTTGAAAACAACAAGCAATTTTTGGTCCGAAGACATTTCTTTCCAGAATGCAATATAGATCGCATTATCGTCTTTTTACGTAATTAACATCCTATTAATGAACCCACTGTTGTTATCTGCCCGGGATGTGGCAAGGATGTGGTCAAACTTGTTTCCGATTTTTCCATCGGTGTCTGTGCATCTTCGGCAAAAGACTTTTCTTTTATAGGACCTGATCTTCACTTAATTAACTTAATCGGAAGCTAATGTTTGAATCGATCCGTATGAGGAATAGTCTTCATTAAATCCGAAATCTCATAACAAAATTCGACCGTTCTTAATTTACCTAATGGAGGGTGCCTACCTCGTTTATACCTTTGCGTAACGAGTTTAATGGTTCATCCATAAAGTCAAAACACTTTGAAGCTTAAGATTTCTTCTACTCAATCAATCCCTATCTACCGAAACATTTAATAAGCCTCCAGTTATGTAAACCACAATTTCCTATTATTGATATATAATTATCATTAACTCGGAATTACCAAAGTGTTTACGTGATTTTTAATCGATTGCTGTATGTAATTTCATATTCAAAATATACTATGCTTCCATTCATTCGTTCGCTGTTATAACCTAGATATGGGTAAGTTTTATGTACTGGTAGGTATGCATTGGTTTGAAATGATTCAGTTTCGTAAGAATTAAAATATGCACAATTCTGATAAATTTTGGAAAGAAGTACAATATAAAAAGTCATTTTAGCAGAAGATAATCGGTCACGAATATGACCTTTCGTATGTTCATTCAATGAAGTAATGAAATATAAGAAGATAGACACGATAGAAATAAAACTTAGTATAACTTCTGCAAATTAAATTTCAAACAAAAAAGAAAATCACGCGTGTAAATCAAATTACAATGCCTGAAATCATACATCGTTTGCAATAATTATTTTCCTTTTTAATTAAATAATATATAGAATCGTCCACAATAAAGGGCCGATAAAAATGGAGATTAGATAGAGGGACGATGTTTAATAGATTGGAAAAGACGACATCGGATATCACGTATGTTTTCGTTTAAATCTAAACCCAGATATAATTTCTTGCATGTAGTTTGCGGTTCGCTTTTCAAACAATACTTCATCAGTTACACTACCCTAAATATGATATTGCACTATTTCAGTTTCGATGGCGCTCAAGATGGATTGACTCACATTTAATCGCTTTTGTATCTTCTAACAAGCTGCGTAGATTCAAATCTAGAGCTCACTTCTCAAAATAAACCTTCTCAAAAGGTACCCATTAACTGCTTTACGCCATTCATTATCGCACGAGTCTCATTCTCGAAAAAAATTCTAACTAATCTTAGGCCCGAGAAAAAATGCATTTCAAAGGCATCCTATGGTCTTAATGTCCACCAGATTATTCGGATGATGATGACAGAAACGCAGGATGTAATTTTAAGGAGTGTCCTATAGACGCCCTCTTAAACGTACCTTTGCACTGATGCTTTCATTTCGTAATCCCCACTCATTTTAACGGCCTCGTTTACAGCTTCCTCTATCCCATTTTCCCTCTCTCTCTCACTCACTCATCTCCAACCACTTCAAACGGTCTCTCATCAGAGTTCCTCTTCCCTTTTACATGCCCTCCCACGCAGAATCCCCGCCTTCCTCCCATCGAATCCCCCATCCATCGTCTTGTCTCTCTCTCTCCCCCCCGCCGCCTCCTTCAACGAATCCCCCTTCCCCCATTCCTCTTCCTTCCCCTTCCACGGGCCCCCTTCGTTCCCCTCCCCTTCTTCCTCCTTTCACTCCCTTTCTCTTTGCCTCGCTTCGCTCTCCTCCCTCTCTCTCCGCCGCCCATCTCCCTCTCCCTCCCTCCGTGTCCCTTATCCCTCCCCCCTCCCCTCCCCCACTACCTCCCACTCCTCCATGCGCTCTTTGGAGGCGTCCTTCTGAGAGATCTCACCTATTGTCGCAGTAATTGAGTTCCCTTAGCACGCCGTCGCCTATCCTTTTGTCACCTCAATCCATTTAACTCATCCCAATCCCTCTCCTCCTCAGAAGAACCCAAATGTCTTCCTCCCTCTCATCTTTCTCTCTCTCTATCTCCCTCCCACTCCCTTTCACCTTTCCTTTTTCTCTCTATCTCTCTCCTTTCCGAGTCGTCAGCTGCGGCGTACACTCCTCCAGCACCCGAGATCTTACGTCCCTGCTGCCCCTTGCTCCAAAAAGGGGAAGTGATGCGTAACACGAAGCACCATGCAAGAGATATCCCCTTAGCCGCTCCTTCCCAATTCCAACCCTCTTCTTATTCCCCATCGACGATGTGGCCCTGTTAACCCGGGCAACCTAGCGAAAGGTCGGGTGGCCAATCCCGGAGGGAAACTGGGTCGAAGAGGGACTAGGGATTGTAAAAACGTGGGATAGGTGAGCTACTCAGGTGTGACCCTTGGAGAAGACACGCTCGGTTTGTCTCTATGACGTAGGAATGCATGCCTCCATCGGTATTGAAAGAGTTCACCGAAACCGGTCCGAGCATCGTATCCTTTGCTCCGTTTGCGCCCTTGACCTGAATGAACTTATCTGAATAATAAAAGCTTCATCTGAGTTATTTGGGTTGAAGGCAGTGCTGGCAATTATGACGTGAAAAAATTAGCAAATTCCAAATACTAAAGAAATTTAACTCATAATACGAACCAGAGTGAAGAACTGGAGAGAAAATTGGATACCGCTCTCGGCATTCTGTGTGTTGTGTGAACACTATTGAATGCGAATGAAAACTGTATATAAGTGTTAATTGATTGAAGCTTTCGCGGGTGCTTGTGATGCTTAGGTTATATATGTTTTTCGGGTTATCCCGCATAAATTTAATGCGTTAAACGCCAACGTTTCTTCTCCTTTCTTAAGGGTGATCTGGCCGGGTGTCCTCATGTTATCTTTATATATGCTACAGTAGCAGAGGAGGGGTGGGTTTATAGGAAGGGGAGAGTTGGTTGTGGGGTGAGTTTTGTTGTGGAATTCGTCTTATCATGTTGTTTACTATAACTGGGGTCAAAGTGTTGCTCAACTTATAGCCACTGTCTCTGTTGAAATTATTCCGTGCTTTTTTACTTTCTCCATACGTAGTAATGGGAAAGCTTTGTGTTCACGAAAAAAATCGACTTCGAGATTTCAACGGAAATACACGTTTTGAGGTCCCTAGACTATTTTCGGAATGATGTCCGTGTGTGTGTTTGTTTGGGTGTGCGTGTATGTGATTGTGGACGCTCTAACTCAAAAAGTACTTGCCATATCGTTACCAAACTTCATATGTAACACTTTAACATGAGCACAAAAAACTGATTAGTTTTTGGACAATAACGGTTAACCGGTAGTTGAGGTTTATTCGAAACCCGATTCGGTTTTTACGAAATTTCTTCGTTAAAACATCATTATTGTATTTACAATTCTATATAAAAGTTATAGAGAATGTAATTTCCTACTACTTTCATTTGAAAAAATTTTCTATTGTATTTATTGTTTAGGAGTTATTTATAAATAACCGGTTTTTAGGTTTTCTTAAAAACATCGTTATTGGTAATCTTCATGAGGACCAAAGTTTTGTTTGAAACAAATTTTCATAGAACCATCCATTTCGGAGATATTTTGCTTTTTACTTTCTCCATACATAGTATGGGAAAGTATTGTGATCACGAAAAAAACGACTTAGAGATTTCAACGGAAATACACGTTTTGAGGTCCCTAGAACACGTGTAGACTATTTTCGGAATGATGTCTGTGTGCGTGTGTGTATGTGATTCTGGGCGCTCTAACTCAAAACGTACTTGTCATATTAACACCAAATTTCGTATGTAACACTTTAGCATGAGCACAAAGAACTGATTAGTTTTTGGACAATAACTGTTAAACGGAAGTCGAGGTTTATTCGACACCCGATTCGGTTTTTGCGATATTTCTCCAATAATACATCATTATTGTATACATTGACTATTACAAAAACTGTAGAAAATATTATTTCCTACCTCTTTTATTTAAAACAATTTTCCGTAGCAGTTATTGTTTAGGAATTATTTATAAATAATCGGTGATTTCGGTTTCCGTCAAATATCTCCTTAAAAACATCGTTCTTGGTAATCTGCGTGAGACCAAAGTTGTAGAGAATAATATTTCTTCCAAGTTTTGTTTGTAAGAAATTTTCGTAGAACCATCCATTTCGGAGATATTTTGCTTTTTCTTAATACCAGTATACAGCGCCACCACCATGTAGGGGTGAATTCTGTAAACATATTCAAAATATACGTAATTTACGGCAGTAAGGACGGCTGTATTCTTTTAAGATACGAAATAATAATTTTGCCTCATAATGCTATTCATAATAATTAAAATATCTATACCACAAATATGGAGAAAGTCATGTGTTGGCCACATCAGATTTTTATTTCTAATGCCTCCCGTATCATTCGTTTTCAGTAAAGTTTTTCGCGAGAATCCTCGTGTTTTTTAAATCAATTTCCCGTCCCCGTCCCCCGGCAGCGTGTTCTGCTACTGCTGATTTGTCGACATGTTTAAGTCGAATGGCTCTTTTGTGTTCTTCTACTCTTGTCTTGATTGTTCTCCCTATTTCCCCTATACAGCTTTGATCACATGCCCGACATGGTATCCTATACACCCCCTCTACCTGTAGTGACGTCCTATGGCTAGCGGTTTCTAATATCTTCGTAATTTGATAGACGGGCTGAAAATTTGTCGTGATGTTATATTTCTTTAATACGTATCCCAATTTGTCCGTTGTTCCCTTGACGTAGGGGAAATATGCCCTTTTTCTTTCTCTCTTTCTCTCCCATCTTCTCGCTTTGCCTCTAGTTTCGTCGTGATCGCCCGATTTATATGAGGATTCTTGGTATTTGTTGGATTGTAAAATCCTTTTTAATTGTTTTAATTCTGGTTGAAGGTAGTTGGCGTCGCTTAATGTGATGGAACGATGGATCATAGTTCCCATCACGGCGTTAATTTCCTCGGATGTTGGTGGGAGTTTGCGTGTAGGAACCTGTTCGTATTCGTTGTTTTCCGGAACACGGTGTGTCCCAGGATCCCGTCTTCATTCCTGATAATAAGCACGTCTAAAAAGGGCAATTTCCCGTCTTTCTCTATTTCCATGGTGAATTTCATATTTTGGTGTCTTGTGTTTAAAAAGTAAAAAACTCTTCCAGTTTTTGTTGTCCGTGCGTCCAAATTATAAAATTATCGTCCACATATCTCAGCCAAAGTGCAGGTTTGTCCTTGGCTGCATACTCCAACCCTAAGTTAAAGAGGCCGCTTCATACGTAAGAAATTCACAGCACTTCCTCAGCCTCATTCACGATATAAAATTATAACCAGGGGACATTTTATTTAGTTTTGGCGTGGTGTCATTGTTCACCAAGATACCTACTGATGAGACGATAAAAATTTTTCAAGGACTTTTTTACTGTAACACCGCCGAATTGACTAAGCACTGCCCCAAAAGCACCTATTTGAGATGGAAATAAAAATTTTATGAACAGACGGAAGGAGCAGCAATGGGTTCACCAATCTCGTCAGCAGTAGCCAACCTTTTTATGGAAAAATTTGAAACAGCACCTATTGACAACGCCAAGGACAAACCTGCACTCTGGCTGAGATATGTGGACGATACTTTTATATACAGGGTGTTTCAAAAGGTAAGGTCAATGGGCGAGGAGGCGATAGAGGACGTTGATTTGAGCAGAAAACTTAAATAAAGTTTTTCTCAATTCACTACTTTTGATACTTTTTCACTACAAATGATTAGATTAGAAACTGTAAATAAAAGTTCCCTTTATTTGCTACGGTTTGTTAGATACAGCGTTTTAAACATTTCAGCAAGAATCTTAATAAGAAAACTCACAAGGGATGGTGCATTCAGTACTCATTATTGGAGCAAATGCTCGAAATGTCGTCCTCCCTCACGCAAGCATGCCTTAGCGCGGAATCTAATAGAGATTTGCACACTCTCCAACAACATCTGCTGGCCTCTAATTTCTTCTGCAGCGGCATGAATTCGTTCCCTGTTTACAACCTCAGTGGCGTACACCTTTTCTATCGGGCAGCCCCATCGGAGTTAAATCGGGAGACCATGCCTCCTCTCCCGATCCATCGTCTTGGATAGTGATGATGCAACCACTGATGTACTGGGCGTGTGAAATGCGCCAGTGTACCATCCAGTTTATACCACATGTGCTGACGAATATTTAGAGGTACATCCTCCAGTAATGTATGCAGTGTAGCTGTAACTCGGAAATGGTAGTGAATTGAGAAAAACTTTATTTAAGTTTTCTGCTCAAATCAACGTCCTCTACCGCCTCCTTGTCGGTTGACCTTACCTTTTTAAACACCCTGTATAATATATATATATATTGTAACATTCGCCGGTCGCCTTGACCGTCGAGCGATGCGTGGCTAGAGCCACTACATAACACGTAGTTTCGAGGGATCGCCCCGACAATATCTGTTCCCCCCACGATCGAGCGAGTGAAAGAGTCCACAATTAAATGCCGTAATGTCAAATTTAATTAGGCGACCTTCACCTTATGATGCAGGTGACACTCGGATTACAGATCAGGAATGTTCACAAAAGTCATTAACATAAAGTCACAAAAGATAAGTTCATGGGTACATCAGGACAAAGTATCATAAAATACTTAACACACAGATCTGCACTTGGAGGGCGGTCGTCACTCCAACGGCATGCTTCGTGGTCCGAGTTACAAAAATAGGAAAGTTCACAGGAACCGTAAATATAAATCACATTTACTCTAAGAAAACGGTTACGAGTTCGTAGAGACGTTAGAATGAATCTCGTGGTATTCAGCACGAGGAGGCGTCCGTGGAGGTCCGTTGCTGTCCTCTCCGGCCTCTCGTCTCCACTCTTCTCGTCTCTTCACTCCTTCACCTCCACCTGCACACCTCCACACCACTCCCTCTATCGTGATCAGCCGAAGCTCACGCTGCTTCCTGTTCCGCCGCGGACAACGCCGTCAGGCGGGAAAGGTGATTTTCACCGATGGTCAAAGGTTGCATAACCCGGGGAAGGAGGGCGTCGGCCGACGCGTCCTTGGCTGATTCAATACCGGTGCGATTGGTACGTGTTAGGAGGCGCATGTTACACTTGCGCATGTTACAATATATATATAAGTATAATATAATTTGAACGCACGGATAACAAATACTGGAAGAGTTTTTTGAGCGAGATCAGGACAAATAAAATCAATTTTTAACGTCAAATTCATCTGAAATAGTTTAAAGAAATTTTTAAATCCACACAATATGTACCCTATGCATGAGTAAAACAATTACGGGTTAATTGATCATGAATAAAAATGTAAATACGAGTGAAAAGGGTTAAATTTATTTCAATGAAAAACATGATGGGGCATGACGGCTTAGTGAAAACCAAAAGGGAATCGTCATGTCAAAAGGTTTGGGAACCACTGTTGTACATTAATGTCTTTCGGATGCGGCAATTGCTTTCACCGAGTAAAAATTCTTGGATATTGTTGATGTAAAAATAGTGTTGTGTAACGGTTTTTTAAAGCATTTACATTATATAATTTCATGCAAATGAAATTATTTGCATCATTAGATGATTAGTGATACAATTACAAAAGAAATTTCTTGTTACTATTCGGAAGAATATCGCCAAACATATATTATCCCCCCCATTCACTATCCGATAACTTTTCTATTCCCGCTCTCTTTTCAGTTCGCTCTTTCCAATTCATTCGTCTTATATTTTCTCCCATTTTCCTCGCCAGTTCTTTATCCATTATATTTATTTCTCGCACATTTCTATCCTCATTATTTAAGGTTCTTTTATTCTACAAATGTTCTCATATCTTTCTCTTTTCTCTCTTAGTAATTTTCCACAATCCAACTCTAGCGTTCTATACTACCTCCTATTAATTTTCTGCTGCTTTCCTTTCCTTCATTCTCTTCATTTGCCACTTTACCCCTCTTCTTTCAATCCTCACACCGTTTCTTTTCACTTCCCGTCTTTTTCATCGCACGTTAGATTCTCCTTCCTGCTTCTCTATAAAACATTTTCTCTATCCCATTTATCGTCAAAGTAACACTAAAACTACCAGATTCTATAGACCTAGGAGAGTATTATCATTGTAAATCGAATCTACTCTTCGCTGAGGCGCCTAGAACAGCCAAACAAAGTTTCGTACATTTGCCTTAAAGCCTGCAAACTGCATAAATTAAGCAAAAGTCTATATTAATTTACATTGAAACAGAATTTATTCCATGGTCTCGAACATCATGAAATAATGTTCCTTTCAAGATAAATAGATTGCTTCTATACTTACAATGTAAGCATATCAGAATTTGCTGAAAAACGAAAAACTTAAATTTCTATTTGTTTCGGGTTTCTCAGAAGTAATATGTATTTCTTGTTTAATTTCTCCAAAATAAGTTCCACATAATGTATCTCATTCTATTTGATAATCTTGCTCCAATTTCAACTGTTCACTGCATTTCAGTATATCCATCGTTTAAAACTTCGACTATTACCATCTACAGACCTTAGCAACACCGCCCCATAAGTATCCTCTTACTTCTGCAGTATCTTAATTCCGCTTTATCTCATTACCAGCGAATTTTCCTCTCCAGCATTTCTTTTCTCTCTAGTTCTACGAAAACAATTTCTTTTTTCAGAGTTTAATCACTTTTATTAAACTCGCCTCTTCCTATGCACGTTCTCCTCTCTTTTTGTCCTTTTCCAGCTCATTTTCTATATTCTACTCTACATCCAGATTTCCACAGTTTCAGGTGTGTCATCTTTCCTCATAATTCGAGAATAAAACCAACGAAATGATATCCTGAAATTAAAATAAATTGCGAAATGTGCAAAAGTGCGACTTGCGGTCGCCGCCGTCCTTCCTAAAGAGAGAAAAAGGAACTTAAAGAACTCGTGGCTGTTTGTCACCTTCCTCTCTCATTTTCTTACTCTCTATCTCTCACTTCTAGTCCACTCCATGCCCAAAAGCTCCTCCCTTAACCACATTCGCTACAAAACCGGCTCTCAACAACAGCCCCCACTAACCACGACCGACAAACTCCGGCCCAAGAAAAAAAAACATTCGTACCACTCTTTCTACTAACGCCGTGACATCAAAAAACCAACAACAAAAGAGAGTCGTCCTGCTAGAATGAACGATCTCCTTCCCTCTAGTTTCATCTCCAACTCCGTCATTCACTTATAGCTCTAGAGCTGAAAAAGTTAGAAAATTAATTAGCATAGGCCAAGATAATTTTTTTAAAAGCACTGCCAATGCAGAAATATATTATGTTTATATAAGATCATTTTTAAGGCTTCTGTCTCTTCCATTTTGTTGAAATACTCATATTTTTTATTTTTGTCGTATTTGTGATACATGTAGTTACTTATATTCTAGGATTTATTTTGTCCTGTTATTAAAATTTTATTGTTTCTTAAGTTAGTTTTGTAATTGTGTAATCTTTGATTGGATTATGCTCTTGAAATCAGAAAGAAGGTATTAAAGAATACAAATCTGATCGTCTAAATTATTTTATTGAAAAGTTAGTTGATATTTGCATTAAATATGGATAAGTGATGTTGAAGATAACTCGGATAGTAATTGACCTTCTACTGTGTGCCATTTCAGAGGTCTCTAAAATCTCTTTTATCTTATATGTTCTAAATTTAAACACTATCGGTGATTTCTATGAGCGTAACTCCAACGAATGTTGAAGATCTACCACAAAATATTATGTTGTCTTCAGTGTCACTTCGTAAATTTTCAAAGTGGAAATAATAATATTTTTAGCTGTCCTAAATATAACGGGGCTATGAATTAAGATTCTATTTTCACCAACTGTGAAAGTTTTTTTCTCTGTGAAATATTCTGCACCTAATGTAATCTCATAGACTATCTTATTTTTCACAGGGAAATTTCCAATAATTTAATGCTTTTAATCGTTGGGATATTAACCATATTAATTTTATTCTTCATCAACATACGCATGAAAAGTCATAGCAAAACAAAGTTAGCATTGAAATAAAATAGAAAAGGTTTTATGATTGCATTTTGTAACTTCAGAGATGTAATAATTCGATATAATAGATTTCGTCCAACGCAAGGTTTTCCAAGACGTTGTTACCAAAACGCAAGGCCAAGGATGTTTATATGTTCTCGTCTCGTTATTAAATTCTTAATGGCAATACTGCCAATGAAATTCCTGTACCAAATAATACAGATTTACCCTTTTCTAATTTTAATTGGAGTGAAATTGCGGTTTGAGTCAACAGAAGGAAATTGATGAAGCAACGTCAGTCTCTGTCGAGAGAATGAAAGTGAGAGAAGAAGAAGAAGCGCAGTTAGTGATAATTTTACGTTAAACTTTCAAATCCATTTGTGAATTCTGTTGAAAAAACTGCGAAAGACCAACTGCTACTATCCTCACGAGTTTTTGATACACGCATTCTGCAACCGCTGAAAGAAGACACCATACAGCAAGATCTATACACGTAAATACACCAACGCGCTCTACAAGGCTGTATTTGAGCCACGCGGAGTCCAAATGTTTATGATAATAAATTGTCTGAGATCTCCCGGAATATTTCTAATTTTTCACAAAATTGTCACCTGATCGCTTTCTATTAGCAATAATAATCAAGACATTAGTATATGTGTTACAATTAGGGGATTTATCCCGGATTTTAGGCATTGTCCCGGTTTATAGGAACACTCTCCGTACTTGTTTTCAATGATCGAGATTTCCAATGCATACGTTTTCTTATTAATTAATTGCGTGTTTTCTATAGCAGTAGCATTCATTAAGAGAAAGAGTTCTATCCACTTCGTGGCAACGTCCTCAACTACTAGTGTCCACCTGTTACTATTCGGTGTTTCAGGAAGTGGTCCGAAGAAATCAACTGCAAGGATTTCAAAGCGGTGTGCAGATCCTGCAGGTTTCAGGTTTGATCCTTTGTATCGTTGGCCGCTGGCACAATTCTTGATGTATTCTGTAACATCTTTGCGCATACCAACCCAAAAGTACTTCTGCCTAATCCGCATTAAAGTTCCCTCAATACCGTCATGGCAGGCTGTTGGAGCATCATGGTACTCTGCAAGGATTGTCTTCCTCTCGTGGGATGGTACTACTCGTTGTGTTTCCTCGGAGTCGGAAGTTTCATCATAACGGTATAGCACCCTATCATTCATAATATATCCTCTTTGGGCCCATCTTCCAACATCTTCACAATGTGGGACCCTCTCGAAATCCAGAATAATCTTAGCAACCTCTGGGTCGGCAAGCTGCTGTCGTCGAACCTCCGCTGTATCTCTTCGTGGTAGATCAATACTGACAGTGGATAAAGCGCAGACTGTCTGGTCCTGTGATGGGTCAGGTGGACGAGATAAAACATCCACAACCACATTGCAAGGTCTGGAGTGTACTTCACTTCCAGCTGATAAGGTTGTAGTAGAAGAGCACATCTGGCGAGTCTTCCTGTTGGCTACTTCAAATTTAGCAACCACTTCAATGCTTGGTGGTCTGTACAAATTATCACTTTGGACCCTTCGATGTAGCCCCGAAACTTTTCGACTGATTCTTCTTGGTAAGATCTGTTAAACGACGCTCAGTTTCGGCGAAGTTGGGAATAAACCTATACCACGAACACATTTGTACAAAAGTCAACAGCTGCTTTACATTAGAAGGGGTTTTCATAACTCTAATGGCAGATACTTTATCTGGATCTGTTTGAATGCCAGTCTCAGTTATGTAGTGTTCAAGAAACTTGACGCGAGTCCTCACGAAGACACATTTGAACCTATTTGCCTTTAATCCAAATAGCATAAGGTGTTTGAACACTTCTGTTAAGTCTTGCAAATGCTCCTCGAAGTTTTTGAAATGATAACTATGTCATCAAGATAAACGAGAACACACTGGTCATGCAAACCGGCACGGAAGTGATCGATAAGTTTCTGAAAAGTTTCTGCCGCTATTTCTCAACCCGAACGGTATGCGCTTAAAACGAAATGTTCCCTGAGGCGTAACAAAAACAGTCATCCTTATTGTTCTTGTGATCAGGAGCCTGCCAATAACCATCACTTAAATCAATAGTAGACATTAAGTTGGATTGTTTCGATAGATGCAAAAGATCATCTATACTCCATTCCAAACTTGTTTGCCATGACGTCACAACGCCTGCTCACGTGTTTTCAGCTTTTGTTCACGTGATCCGGCTCTACTGACGACTCTCTCCAGGGAGGGAGGGAAGGAGATCCCTGCGCAATGGCTTCTTCGTATTTCTTTTTCCCGTACTTTTCCCCACTACTTCCCACCAATCATTATTCTTATGACTGTGCTCTCGTGCTTATCGTTGTATTCCCCCTTCACGGGCTGCTTGCCGCAAATGAGGGGAAAGCGATTCCCGTGAGTTCTCGCAGTTGCTCGGGTGAAATCGGCGACGAAGCCCCTCCCCTTACCTTCTCCCACGTTGTTCGTCGTCATAGTTCACTTGAAAGACGTATGACGTCATGGCAAACAAATTTGGAATGGAGTGTAGTCTGGGCAACGGATAGCTATCTGCCATAGTTACGCTATTTAACTTTCTGTAGTCTACACAAACGCCTACTCCACCATCTTTCTTAGGTGCAAGAACCACTGGTTCAGTCCACGGCTATTCACATTCTTCAATTATATGATTTTCAAGCATACGGTCCAGTTCTTGAGCAAGTTGTTCCTTCTTCGTAGTGGAAATCCGGTAAGGCGGAGAAGAAATTGGCGCATCATCCCTCATGAGGATGCAATGCTCTGCATACTTGTAGTCTTCTAAAACTGCCATCAACTTCTTCTTTTCGTCTTCGGTAAGACTCAAGGCTTCATTAGAAGACAGCTGCGATGCTGAGCAAATCTCATCAGGTCTGGCTGAAGGGTCACAATTCTTCTTGGCGAACGGGAAGCTCGTATGTTGGCTATCAGAAAAGAACCACTGTTCGTTAGGGAGATCTAAGACGATATAGGCACTTTTGAAGAAGTCCACACCCAAAAATGTGGTACTGGAAACGTAGTCGGGAATGGCTGTTAATTGGATTGGAACACGTCGGCCGATGTCAATGACAACCTTGAATGTGCGAGCTTGGACCTCACGAACTTCTCCGTCTGCTAATATTATCTTCAGCAGCTCCTCCTTCAAGGGACTTCCTTGTTCGAGGAGTTTCTGATATACTTTAGCACCAGCAATGCTCCTTTGGGAACCGGTGTCGATGCAGACTAGTCCCAACAACCCAAGAATTTGTATATGCAACATGGGCAGGTCATTGTTTCCTCTATCGAAACATGCTTGTAGAACTTCCACGGAAGCGACATCACTCTTATGCTTTGTGCGCTGCGTGCAATTGCGACAGTTACTCCGGATGAAGCCGGGAGCTCCACATCCAAAACAGGTGGGAGATGCAGAGGGAGGCGTAGATGACCTCTGTCTCTCTGGGCGCGATCTGCTTCTGGCTTCACTGGCATTGAAGCTTCCTTTGTTCTACATTTTCCCTCACTGTGACCGAATCTCTTAAAGAACTGCACACACACACACACACACACATACCATCACCGCACTGCACACTGCTTCCTCGGTGGTCACACAATGTACTAGGTCCCGTGTTACAACTTCTTTATGTGATCATGATTTAAATTTCCTTAAGTGTAAAATACAATATGTTCTGTATTTAATTTAAGGTGTATAAATAAAAATTGCAAAACTTTATAACAGAAAAAAGTTTAAACTCATCCTATTTTCTTATTAATAGAGTAACAGAATCAAAAAATACATTAAAACAATATTTTATTACCTCGAACTACAGAAAATGACTAAAAATGCATTTGCCTAGGTTATGTGCCGATTATGTCTCGGTAATTTCCCGGTTATGTCCTAGTTTCCCTTATTTTTTATCCACAAAGTAGGAAATGTCCCGGTTTTGCACTCTTGGCCTCTGGACACCCTAGTTACAATAGAATTTATGGAAAAAATTAGATATGTTGTGCGCTAGGGTTACGGCATTACAGTATATTTTATGTCTTTATTAATAGAAGTTTGTGAAACTACTGTTTCCACAATTTCGTCAAAACATACTTTAGTGCTCTTGTTCACTTCGTTGAAAAATAGAAAATATTAGATTTTATACAAACATATTGCATTATATATCCCAAATCAATCCGGCCGTGAGAAACCACGTCGGCATTTATAGACCTTACTATAAAGGTTAAGAACTTATTTTCACTAATTTATATGTATAAGAGTTTGCCTTCCCAGGAAAAGCCCTTATTGATAAGAGTAAGAACTGATTTTTATACAAACATGTCAGAAATTTGTATGGCCATGTGCTTTTCCTCTCGATTTTCTGGAATGTCGCAAAACCGGATACCGCTTTCCCCATGCGGTTCGGAGAATCGAGGGTTTACTGTATTTATTCAATTCAATTCTTCTTTCTTCAATCTTTTTTATTAATGTCAGCATCGATACAGAGGTGGTTATCTCCCGACGCTTCATTGAAGATTCGAATCTTGCAGAGGTCATCTTTACATGCGTTCGTCTTTTTTTATAGCTTTATGAAGCTCGTTGTAAAAGGCTATCAAGATCTTTTTATGAGCTATTAAAAACAAATTAATCAATAAGTTATGCATCCTGTTCTGACCCCATCATCAACTGCCTCTCTCTGAATCAATTCCTCCGATCCGTTACGCGCTACTCATTACCTCGTTCTTATTTTCCATCGGCAGTAATTTTGTCCTTCCTTTAGATAATGTCCTTAACTTCATCCACGAACTTATACGACACATTCGCTCCGTCTCTTTGCTTTATTATATCCCAGCTATGCTATTTCTTTCGCCTTATAGCATCTACGTTCCTTCCTTGTCCTTATCACCCCAATCCGATCCCTCTTGATGTTCCCTACTCCAGGGACTCCTTGTAACACGACCTTCTCTCTCCTGTATCTTTTTCTCTAGTCCGCCTCTTCCTTCTGCACGTGATCCTCCTTCATATCCCATCACCCTGGATTCTCCTACGATCTTGTGTTTCTATCCAATCATTTCCGCATTACCTATTGTCCCCGTCTCTTAACTCCTTCTCTCCGTCTTACCTTTCCATCTATTTCCTCCACTTCTCCTTTCCTTTCTTCATCGGATCTCATATTCTCATTTATCCTAACAAGGCTCTTTGTCTTTCCCCTATTTTGATTCCAGTTTTTCTTCTCCCATCAAATTCCTCCCACTATAAGCGTGTCTCCTTCGTCTTTACACATGATCTGAAATACTGTAACTCCCATATTTTCACCTCTCACTTTCATAGTATGCTCATCTTCTCCCGTTGAATTCTTTCGCAAAACTTTTTCAACTATCGCTTATACGCGACTTCCGTACATATTCTGTGATAAATTCCCTCCTCTTGACCCTCTTACTCTTATCTGAAACCTTATTATATTCCTCTCATTTCTTTTGTGCTTTTTTCTACTGTTCATATATATCTTCCTTTGCTTCTGCAGTCGCTTCTTTCAATCAATTCTATCAGATCTCATATTAAACCTTCCATGAGATTCCCCTTGCGTTCTCCGCTCTTTTATATATTCCTTTCGGCTCTATCTTTCCCGATAAGTTCTCTTTATTCTTGCACTTCCACTTTTTGTCTTTTTTTCCTATTTTTCCGTAGAATCATCTCGTCTTTTCTTTCTTCTTAGCCTGTCTCCCTTTTCTATGTAGCTTGTGCAATTCCTTCATGCATGTACCTCTTGTGATTACTGTTTTTTTTTATCCTTTTCCAGTTCATTTACCAATCACGTTTGTGTTTTATCTTTTGCTCCCAATCACCTTTTGCTCCCTTTCCTTAACGCTCTTCGTTTCCGCCTTCGTGTTCTCACTTTTACCTCCCTTTGTTTTTCGCCTTGGGTTTTTTATTTTCCATTCATCGCTGCCTTATCCTCTCCTTTCAACACTATCTCCATTTTCCTTTCTTCTTTCACTTCTCCTTCCCTCTCCAACACAATATATATCTTTACTACTTTAGAATTCCATCGCGCTTAAATTTAAAAAATGTTTTTCATCGTATCTTCTTTAAATTCTGTTCTAAAGAATCTCCTTTGAACATTAAATTTCCACCTTTATGATTCATTACTCGAATATTATCTCATCTCTCGTTTTAATGGTTTATTCCAATCCGTATTCTATGAGTTATCGTTCACTTTCTTCGTCCATCCTTCTTCTCAAATATTTCTTTGGCTTGTGTGACTTCTTCTGTTCCTACAAATTGTTTCCTATATGTAACACTGTTCGTGTATCATATCTCACGTGTCTCCCTCTCTTCGTTTTCTTCTTTCAAACTTATAGCTTTCACCTAATCACTCATGTTGTCCCATGTCTCTTTTCCTTTTTATTACGCTCTTATCTTTCATAATAATTATCTGCAATAAATCGAATTTTCGTAGGATTTAAAGTTTTAAACGTGCTCATAGAACTCATATGCCCGCATAGTAAGAATCTCTTTTTCTATTTTCGAATTTGAAAATACTCTGTTTTAATGAACATATTAGTACTTCATTGAAATTTCAATTTTTTAAAACTTTTATTAAAAATTATTTAATTAACAGAAAATATTAATTCCCATAAATGTTTTTCTGTTATTGAGTCTCTTTTCTGTCATTTTATTGTAATTCCCAATCTCTCTAATATAGTTGATTTATCTCGAGATATTTCAGAAAATTGAGTCCGTTTTGCAAGTCTCTTCATTCTTCTTTAGATGAGTATGCTTACCAGTATCGAATTTTTCCCCAATTTATTTCACTTCATATAAATCCTTCGATTCCTCCCACCTACATCAGCCTCTCTCCTTTACCTGCCGTCAATATTTGACGAGAGTTTTTTGTGGTATGAGGAATTCCTTTTCCAATCATATCCAACGAAGTCGATTTTATCTACCCGTCTTTCCATTCCCTTTCTCTCTTTATCACCTCTTTTATCCTTCTGCTTTTACTTTTTTTCTCCTCTACACATCTCTTTCTACATCATTTGTCACGACCATCTCCCACTCCGCCTTTCCACCCAATCCAAATTCACACCTCTCTCCTTCTTCCTTCACATCCTTAGATTGATTGTCACCTTTCACTGCATTCACCATAACACTTTGTTTAATACTTTTATTTATAATCCTTGCCGAGTTGACCTCTAGGGTATATGGACATGGGCCCAGGACCCAGGTGCATTGAGAGGTCTAAGGTTTTCCGAGTCCTAAATAATATGTACTATGCATGGGAGAGAGCCTAGTATTAGCCACTCAAATTGACAATACGCCATTGGTCGTTCCAATTATATATCTCTTTCGCTAATGGTCCCTATTACATTTTATTTGTATTATTAATAATAAAATATCAATTTGAAAACAACGACTTCTATTTTTATTACGTTTTCTTTAGATCTGTGTGAAGTTTATTGCAGGAGAAGCATTATTTTTGGTCACGTATGAATTTTCAGCAAAAAATAATGCTTAATTTCTCAGTTTATCATGGCGAAAAAAAACATATTTCGGCCATTGTGTATCTCTTCAAAATAAGCTCTTTACCTGTACAACCATATACTTTTTTCTATTTAAATCCATTTATCACTAAATTATTTTATCTTATAATTACGAACGTGCGGCTACGACATATTCTGAAAATTAAATAAATAAATTTACCCTTGACGCCCGGACCGTGCGATGAAGAATGGAATATTTTTAATATATAGGTAGTTCCTCCCGTGAAATTCTACGAATTCTTTGCTTTACGAGCGGCTCATGTTGCTGATATATATTAAAACTGATATAAGCAAATATTTGAATTTCGGCAATCTTCTATGGCTTATTTTATAATGCACTATCTTGATTTTTTATAATAATTTAGACGAATCATCAAATATTAGCTCGATCAAGCGAGCAAAATGCTGATGACAAAATAAATGATAAAATCAGATAGCCTGCAAGTGGATAATATACCTACGGTTTTTCTCTTTGACTTATGTTCGTTTTCGAACCGAACGAACTTCGACGCTTATTTGTGAACCAAAAAAAAAACACACACAATGAGCCCGAGATATGAAGAGAGAATTATCGAGATATAATGTTATTAAGTGTTGGAGATGGAGAATGGCGACAAAAGGAAGGAAAACGAGGTTTACATAAGCGAGAATTTGCTAATAGAACGGTAAATGACGGGAGTCTTGCGTATCTACGACGCTTCGCGTCAATTTATCATAACCTCAGAAGCTTACCACCGAATTATACAAAGAATGTTGTGCACTTGATCCAAATGGATATTTTTTCTTGCACGAATACGTACTGTCGGAATTATTTTGTTTCTGAGTAAATAATCGTCCTCTCACGACTCTAACTCACCACGTTGGATAAAGAACGATTTCCATTAAAATTGCACTGTATTTATAAAACTGCCAATGGTTTAAATCGTACAATAACCAATAACAAGGTCCCTCTGTTTTCAATATGAATGCGTTTTAAAATTGTTCTTAGGAATAACACAACGGAATTCTGGCTTATTTCGAAACACATCACCTAACATTTTTATCTCATAGCTTCATTAAAATGTACAAAAAAGAAAGATCACGAATATAAAAATAAGTCATAATAATAAGTCATTAATAATTCTAATATTGCAAAACCACATCATCGTTGGACATGGCGTGGATATAATATGCTGATTAATATATGGTAGGATTTCTTCAACTTATGGATGAACGCGTTTCCAATCGGAATATACGATTAATTTAATATGCTCTATCACCTATAAACTTGCTTGATTATTATTCAAGGAAAACAGATAAATGCATTATTTGTATGGGGATTAGATTGCTAGGATGACGCATCGATACATCAATGGGAGTTATTCTGCCCTTAGATACCGCACGCCCTCCCATCGCAATCTGGCTCTCGCAATTTCCTTTCCCTTCGCTATTCGAGAGGGGGAGCGGTTGAAAGGTGTAGGTTCAAAGTTCGAGTGGAAGGGGTAAAATGGGAAGAAGATTGGGGTAAGGGAGGGCATAGGTAAGAGAGAGGGGGGAATATATCGCAAGGGAGAAAGTACTCTGGATTGATGAGAGGAGGGAAAAGTAGCATGATGGGGAGGCGTGTGAAGAGAGGGAGAGTGGGTAAAACTAGGAAGCAGGAGAAATGGAGGGGGACTGAGAGGGAGAGGAATACGGAGGGTTCGAAAGAAAAGCTGAAAGAGAGAAGGAAGGAGGCAGTGTTGTTTGAGGAGGAAGGTTTGGGTAGGAGGAAACTTGAGCGGGAAGTTGTATTAACGATCCCATAGCCCCGCTGCAATTTGTCATCGCGGTGAGGAGTGGTTCTAGAGGGGCACGAGAGAGGGAGGAAGGGATGGAGGCGGGAGTCGTGCGGCAGGAGGGGAGAGGGCGTTAAAGTAAGGACGCACTTTGCTTAATTTATCTGCTTGTGTTGTGCATCTAGAGACATATATCGCGTGAATTTGGTTTTTTACGACCATCGAGCCCGCATTTTTTTGCGATTGCTCATGTTTTTTCCGAAGCCTTCGCACAAATCTCGTGAGGCGAATTCGCGATGAATGTGCATTTACGGTCGCTTCCTCAAAACGGAACTCGTGTTATAACTTCTCGATCTGAGCACGCGACACCTCCCATGCTATTGTTGAGGAGTCATTTAATGAAAGATTCATTAAATTCTTCGTTTACATGTTCGTATTCTTTTCCGGTATCATCCAAAACTGCGCTGTTATTTGGTTTCGTTGCTTAGTTGCTTTAATACCTTTACTAGTATGCCAAATTAGGTTTTAGGATTATATACCGATTCCTTAAATGGTGAACTTTCTCTTACCATACAAATCCTTAACAAATTTGTCGCCCTAAGCTGACAGGCACTAAAATTTCAGTGCACATCATTATAAAGCATATTTTAGTAAACTTTGATTGAAACATGAGTTACTTGAGTGTACGAAATAATGGCTTTGTTAACAGATGGCATTTCGTAGTGCAAATATATATGAACTTCAGCGTCAACTCGGTTTATCTTAAACCACTCTCTTAAAGTTCATGAATGTTTGTTTTCAAGGCCAAAAAACACATCTTGTTGATTCTCTAAGCGTATATCCAGTCTACACACGTTGTGATACACGTCATCTATTTTCTTCACAAATGGTCTCTATGTTGCCTCAGTAGCTGGCATTTACTTGAATTTATATGCTGTTTAATTTCATCTGATTCTCGTATAATATTTCTTATTATACATACTTATATATTTCTCCGAAGTAACTTTACTGCAAATTTTAGCATTGATATGCGTTCTCAAGTATAAGAAATTAAGTATCATAAATTGAAAACTCAAGTGCTCGTTTTAGATTCCTTCAATAGCCAAAATGAAGTTGTGAAAAACCAGATGCGCTTTTTAGCTACATTTGTAATCTAATTTCGTTGAATTGCCACTGAAGGCGATTGTATTGTAACCGAAATGCACATCTGGTTTTTCTTAACCTTATTATGGCTTTTGAGGATAAGAATATATTTTTTTAAATTTTATTATACTTAACTGCTTGTTCTTTAAAATGTTCAGGCTTTAAACGTGTTAGATACTTATCTACTGAATGGAGTAATTGCCTGACAATGAGTAGTTACATAAATAGCACTCAAATAAAAAATAAAATATGGCGTAAACCACGTCTTGTGGTCCAATGAACCGTCAAAAACAAAAGCAGCACAGAACGAGAAATGCAACGGTGGTAATTGACACATTTGATCGCCGATTCCTGTGTCATAACGTACGATCATATGCGTGTGTACAAAATTTCAGAAACGAATTCCAAAGCGAATCGTCTAAAAAGAGTTGCGGCCGTTGACTCTTTAGAGAAAGACTTGGAGAGAACCTCGGTTTTTCATATTCAGTATGATATATGTAGTTTTTTAGACCAATAAAGGTTTTCGAATTATTCGTAATTAATAACCAATTATAAATAATTCTTTTAATCATATAAAATAACTTCAAGTTATTGGCGTAAACCGAAGTTTGCCAAGTGTAAAAAATTGCACCAAGTAATTTTGATGGAGACTGAAAAGCGGACATTCAGTAAGTGCACATCTGATGGAGGAGTTACGGTAATGCGTTTCTTTGTAAGTGCTGTGGTTAAATAAAGATAAGTGTGCGAGAATGTAAATCTTATAATCGAAAAAATAGATTCTCCGAAAGCCAATGTTACATTCAACAGGAATAAAACGATGATCATAATATGCGAAGCGCCTTTTTTATTCGGTCATATTGATCAGGTAATATCACTACCCTCTTTTGAAAGTGCCTAGTTCCCTCTTTTGAAAGTGCCTAGTTCCTCTGACAGTTCCAATAAGAGTTTTATCATGAAGGTGCTGTACAAAACCCCCAGAAAGATGTAAAGCGAAAAAACCTTGATCTCTCGGTCAACAAACCGCCATTAAGAAATACATTATGGACCATGGAAAGACTGTTTTTACTAATATTAACTAACTTCCATAAATATATACTGCGACTTAAATTTTCAACAATAAAATAGTTACTTAACTACTACTACTAATTACGACTACCAATGAACGTGATGCACTAACCAGTGGTTCTCAAACTTTCAACTGTCGCGGTCCCCTTTAATGTTATGCGGCCCCGTTTGAATCGAAAATAATAAACTTTAATACAAATTCCTTTATTTTATATAACTGTTAATAATTTTTATCGCATCGTATTTCCTAAAATTTCCTGATGAAAATTTATTATTCGTGAATATTTAATATTTTGGCATTTCACGTAACAGCTAAAATAATTTTGCGGTCCCCTAGGGGTCCGCGGTCCACAGTTTGAGAAACACTGTACTGCACGGTATTTACCCTACGGCAGCGCCTTACATAACTTGTTTCACACTTCAGTTTCTCTTCTTCCATCTCTCTCTCTTTCTCTCTTTCGCCATCTCGATTAATTACGTAATGTTCACTACATCTGCTTCTCCAGTCTCTTGTATCATTACAAACCATAGGCCGTGGATCTCTCTTTTTAAAAGTCTTCCTTCCTCTTACGGAGGTTGGTAATTCCACCTCCCTTCACATTCTCCGACAAAATAACCTTTCTCCCCTCTCCCTCCTTCCTCTTCGCCCTCTAAAACTCTTCAATCTCGCCCATCCATCACCACTTACTCCTCTCTTTATCCTCCAGCTTCTACTCCATACCCTCTTCTCGTCCACCTGCCCCTCAATTTCAACCCTTCATCCCTTGAAATTACTTTATACTCCGGCTCTTCCTTTCTCTATCCTTTTAACCAACGTCCCAGAATCTCTAGGCCTTCTTTATTCTTCCCATTTTCACCTTTTGTTCTTTCCCTCAATTTTTAATACTGTGCGTTTTCACACAGAAAATCACACACGTGAAACTGGCACTAAAATTTTCGTTTGTTGTGATTCTCATAATTTACTCAGAACCCCGCTTCACAGAATGATCAATAGCTGCAAGCTGAGGGATTATGCGTAACGAGCGATAGAGCAATATCTTCGGATTTTTTCCTTCATCGCGTTTTCTGCCTCTCTTTCCTTGTCTCGCCACCTTCCAGCGACGACCCTTTATTTCATTTTTTCTCAAAATGTATAGATTAAACTGAATTCTGGGGCTATCCTTCCCCCTTAATAGTTATCGTAGGTTATATTATTATATATTGAAGTAAGCCTAAATTAGCAATATACACAGATAATGATATCAAATATAAAATAATATCAAAACTTGTGCAAACCAAAGAATTTTTGTGGCACCCCTCAGAAAACCTCGCGACACCAAGGTTGAGAAACACTGCTCTTATTGTTTTTTTTGTTTTCCTCTGCCTGTTCCTTCCTTCTTCTACTTCTAAGTTCTCATTCAATGTAAATCTCTCTCAACCGTATCTACCTCATCCATGTCCCCGGTAAACTCTTCGAGAAACTGACTCCGGCATCAGGTGATTTCGTTGATATTAGATTACCGACTTGATGTATTTTCAGAGTCCAGGCAAACTACATTTGTTCTCGTCCGTATCATCTCGCGGGACCTCCTTCATTTTCCGACGAATCCAGCCCCTTTTCCGCGCGCGGGATTCTCTCTCCTCCCTCTTTCCTCTCTTTTCACGTTCCTTTCTTCCTCCTTCCTATTCTCCCCCTGTATCTCCCTCGTTCCTTTCCTCACCCTCTCTCCCTTGTCTTCCATTCTCCTCCGTCCCCTTACCATTTCCTTCGTTTCTAGCTTTCTGAATTACTTCGGCGAGCTAACGCGCTTACAAGACTTAACTTTCATCGTCGAAATCTAACTCTCCGTTCCAAAAAGGTCGTTCTTACAAGGCGCACTTCTGAAATAACAACCCATTCAAGGGTATGAATAACAGGTAGTTCCTCCTCACCCCCACATTTGAATTTTTGAGACGATCCTTCCCATAACCGTATTCCTTATTACCGACCCCCCGTCAGTCTGTTCCCACTCCCCCTCTTGCAGCCTCCCTTCCCTATTTCTTCTAAGAAGGGTAACATAAATCCTTGTCTCCAGCGTTCAAGTTTACGACCTCTTTCTCACCCATGTATCTTGCGCCTCCTCCATCCTCTCTCGCGTCCCCCTCCTCTCTCTTGCCCCTCCTACCACTCCCACCTTTACTGCCATCCACCTCTATTCAGATAATTTGAAATTCCGCTCCTCGTGTGCGTGCTTCTGGTAGATTTTCCCGACGGGTTGAGAGGTACCAACATATAGATAAATATTTTTTAACACTTACAGCGTGCGAGAATGTGAATCAATCTTTCGAACCAAATGCCTTGTTAATATTCTTTTCTAAAGTAACAAATTTTGGATTTCTTAAAGCGGAGGTTACCTAAATTATTTCACTTCAACTCGGGAAGTGAAACAAGAAATTGAAATCAGGTAAATGAGCGTTAGCCTCAGTAAATTTAAGAAAGTGTGTAATATTTCAACGAGAGATGCACAGTCTTGATGCTGTGGTTTTTCAGTATGAAAATAAGCAGGGGCACTTGCTGAAATAGATGGCAAAAAGTGAATACAGAACAATATAAATGTTCGAAGGAGAAACGCAGTCATATGCCTATAAACCACCAAGTAATCATTATATGGCGGTATCGCACCCTCCTGTATAACTTATGAAATGAAATACATCCTTTCCAAGCTTTCGCGAAATCTATTTCAAGACGAAAGAATTTTTTAGATGGCTTCAAAGTCTTCCTCGTTTTGAATGAGACAAGAAAAATTGAGGAAATTTAATTTCCTTTCAGAACATTAAAGCAAAGCGTACTCTAACGGTGACTGAACGCAAGCAGAATAAATAATCTCATTTGGTAAAATGGGTGGTATTTAAGTGGTTATGGAGGCCACGGTACTAGACAATCAGTATTTCATTGCAATTGGGTTCGTCGGCCGTGAGATGATGACCTTCGACACTATGAAAAACAACCTGGAATATTAATATACTTAAGAGGAAACATGACTTAAAATCAAAAGTAGTAGATATAGACTACTAGCATAGCCATTCGAGCTTGAAGAATGTTTTTTTTAACGGAGAGGACGCGAAAGTTGGAAAAGGGCACTTATGTTCGGTGTTTTGCGAAGAGTATGAGTTTGGTAGCTCAACCGATTATGATAAAAAGAAGAAGAGATAAATATTTGTGTGTATTCCTGACAGTGAAATTGCACTTTCTACGGAAAAGAGGAAAACATTGCGCGCACACCTCAGTTTCATAAAGCAACTGGCTGCCATCCATATTTTATTTTACTTATATACAGTTCAGAATTCGGAAAAATCCAAATACCGCTTACCTACAAGCCCCAAGGTTGCCGATTTTTTCACTGCATGAGTAGCAGGGCCAAATGAAAAGTTTTAGCGCAGATGGTGTCAAACAATGAATGAGATCAGAAGAGAGATGAGAGAATGAGGGAGATCTCCATTCGATGGAGTGGGAAATTCTAAGAGGAACAGATTGAGCGTTATGGCCCCTGGCTGAGTATGGGACGTGGGAGCGGATGTGTATAAACGACTGAGGAACGGTAAAAGCAATTTCTCGCCCAGGCAAGCACGCCACCCGGTGGCCTTAAAGTGTATGATTGGATTCTATCCCATCGCCACTGTTACACCTCCGCTCTCAATCCATTCGTTTTGAAAGTAAATAAAGTTTTTGAGTTGTTTTTATCCATAAAAGCGATAATACATGCGATATTATTTTCCGTTACCGAAATACGAGGTTGAATCCGAGAAATGTACCCATTCGCATGAGATTACCTTTTGAGACGACATTCTATGCCTAAATAAAGATATTAGGTATTTAATTTGAATATGACCATGTAGTCTCAGTTGGTTAAGATCTACGATAACAAGATTAGAATTTTACCTGAGAGGTTATTGAAAAATTCTATATAATATTGATTGGGAAGATATAATTTTTAAAAGCAATATATTGATCATGTTCTTTCATAAAACATATTTATGACAAATTATGGGAGATGGTTAGTATTGAAAGATATAAAAACTGGACATCTATCTCAAACGGACGCGCAAAATTGTAGAAGGTGGCGCTGCGAGCGTGTATTACGGACGCGGACGAAGAAAAAAGGAAAACGACTCGTTGATTGGCAGATTGGTTTCATTAGTTCCCAATAAACTGCCACCGAATCGAAAGCGTTGTTCAAATATTGCTTCCTACGTCATCAAATTGGTAATTTCCTAGCGTTCAAATCAGCCGACAGCGTTGCAATCTCAACGTATTTTCAAGGACCGTTTTCCAACGACATATTTTACCTCCTCTTTCGCGCAGGAGAAAAAAAATAGGAAGCTATCCTTTTTCTCTCGCTCTCATTCTGTTCTATTTTCCGCACCACTCGTCCTAGTTCGTTCTCTCTTTCTATTCCCCCTCCTCGCTTCCCCGCCTTCTGTCATCCCTCCCACTTCCACACCTCGTCTCAAACGCGTCCTTTTCCATCATCCCCTTTACCCTCCAAACCAATTTCATACCCACACCGCAGGCTCTGTTAAAAGAAGGATCTGTACCCCGATACACACAACAGCGCTATAGGAGTAGCCGAACCCGCACTTCCTATCAATCATGACGCATGAACCCACGCGAAGCCAAAGTTCGCTCGCTCTCTCATCGACTCGCGATTGGATGAGAGAGATGGGAGGAGAATGAGGTGGGGAAGGGGAGGAGGAGAAAGAAGGGGGAGAAAGGGGTTGGGGTGCATGTATCCTCCCTCTCTCTCTCTCTCTCTTCTCATCCATCTAGTGACCGAGCGAGGCTTAAATGCATCTCCTCTCTCTCTCTCTCTGGTGTAGCGTCAGATCAGAGGGCGTGTAGAGAAAGCAGGAGTGGCGGTAGAAGATGGGTTTAGGAGGGAATAGGTAGGTGGGGAGGGGCGTTAGATGACGGCCGTCACCCCTGGAATTAATGCAAATGACATGGAGGACATGAGTTGCTCGGCACCGTCGGTTGACGGACAGTCCGAAGACTGTCTACCTATGGTTCCAAGGATAGATTTCGTAACACTCTATACACTGCTTCATTATGTCTCTCCCAATCAAATTTCTCATTTTCCCCGGGCATCGCTTATCGTTACGTTTCTGTGTTTTTGAAACGAATCGAGTTTAAAATTCCGCGATTCTTTCCATCCTTTTATATTTTAATACGTGGGACTTAAAAAAACAAGCAATTATTATTATTTCAGAATGGCTGGGGTTGATTTGGAATTCATGGTCTATGGTAAAATATTAAATAGCACTGCTACCATATAAGGTTAAATGGTTTATATATGAGCTATATATTTATTGTAATCAAAATATAGTTATGATAATATGACGATTTTATTATAGATTCGGAAATTTATGTCGCATTCGTTGTTTTTATTTTGTCAAATTAATTAACGCAAATAAATCTTTATGTTATTCATGTACAGGCAAACGTTCTAAAGTATTCAGTTTGCATTTAACAAGTCGAAAAAGAACAGCAAATGCAGGATCCTAAAGCGCTTCTTTTAGAATCCATATAAATTTCCGGAGTCTTCGACCCCCCCTCGAGAACTTATTTACGCTTCGATGCTATTGTTGTACCAACGTAAACAAAACGAAACTTTGCCATAGTAACAGACTATTTTAGATAGTTCATAAAGATTTTTAATCCTGATAAAAGGCAAACAGAGAGACCCCAAACTCAGTAGAGTTCATGTCTATCACCAGTCAAAAATAAAAATCTAAGCTACTTCTTTGTTTCAATATTTTACGGACGGACAGACGAAGAGAAAACATAAGTGATTTAAGAATGCACTATAATTACTGGGAGAATTTATAATATTTAGCAATCGTCAGTATTGTGGCCAAATAAATCACCTTATAAGTGTCAAAGTAGAATAAATGTTAATAATTAGTCAAACTCTACATTTTCTCGTAAAGTAATACTCACTAATTACTCTATTTTTTTTACAGAAATTCGTTATTCTCACTCACAATTGTTGGAATATTTTTCTGTACAATAGTAATAGTAACTTAGTGAAGAAATGGCGCTGCGCATGTTTTAATTTTCATAACTTTTTTACAGGAGAAGCCAAACTTTTAATGTGCATTCACTCCTCTTAGCAAATGCTCCTTTTTTACATTAAAATTTCAATTGGTTTATTCCATGTTTGTCATAACCTTTTGGCTATTTATATGGCTTGTTTCCGTTCAGTTTGTAAACCCTAATCTCCTCGATGCTAGAAGAATTTTAGGATAAAATTACAAAAAGAGGGGAATGGAAAAGGAGAAAAAGATTTAAAGAATTTTCCTGGCGAGATAAAGAATACGCCTTCCACGTTTTCACCAGAGTCATCGAAATTCTGGTCCTAAGTAGCTCCTATCCAGTCACCCTCCTCCGTTTCTTCTTCACTTACTTCCTTCCTATTCCCCTCTCTTTTCCTCTCCCACTGTAGCAAAATTTTTTCTCAAGTTTTACTGATATATTTTTTAAAGATGTGAGCCTAAAGGAGTGTCATTTAAGTTGAAAGAAGGCGTTAGTAGGGTCTTTAAGATGAAAAAGAGGGTAAGGGTAAAATGACCGTCTAGAGGCAGTGTTTTAGATAAAAAAATAGTGATAAATGAAGCGCGTTTTTAAGGGAGGCCAGTGCAAAAAAAGTTTGAGGGATCCGAGAAACGTAGGGGAGAGGCGAGGGAACGGAAGGAAATGATGATAAGAGGGCGGAAGGAAGAGGAAAAGGGCCGAAGGAGGGAGAATGTAAAGAAAAATAGAGGAAAGGTGCAGGAAAGAGGAATGGCGACAGCGGGAGAAAGGAGAAGAGAGCGGGTTAGAGGAAGGGGGGAGGCGGAAGAGGGTGGAGGGAGGAAGATGGTGTAGGAAGGAAGTGGAAAGGGAGTATAGGAAGGAGAAAAAAAGGGGAGAGAGGGTGAGGGGAAGGACAGGGGGTGAGGGGGAAGGACGATTGTGGAAACGGGAAGTGAGAGAAAAAGGTGAAAGGACGGCGGTAGAGTATGTGCCGGAAGTGAGTGGATGGATGCGGAGCCAAAAGTGCTTGTAGAGAAGCGCATTATGGGGAAATATTATTTGATTCTCTTGACAAAGGGAAAAAATGTTTATTTCTTATTGTATCAAATAGAAAGTCACTGAAAGGGAACAGTAAAATTATTTAATGAGAGAAAGAATATAAATATTTGTTTCACATTTTTACAATCAGTAGAGTGATATGTGTATGTGAAATGACGAATTATACGAAAAAATTAAACTTTACTGTTCTTATCGTAAAGAGGCAATTTATTTTAAATAATTATACGGAATTGTAGCGATGCAATACATCAATAGTGGTTACTTAATTATTCCTGCTAAAATTTTTGATATCCTTTCGAAGAATAACCATTCCCTGCAGTCGTTATTCGGTAAAATAAAAAAAAATAAACTATATAATATAGTGAACCAAATGTAAAACAATTTAAACAGCTGTGTACTAATCAAATTAGGATAATTTTCCATGCATTCTTATGTGGTACCTGTGATATTTATTCTGCATAAGTATCAGGTGTTTTTATATTGCGTTAAAAACAACTTTTCAAATTTAATGAATGCAAATGAATGTATGGTGGATTTTGTTGGCGGAAGGAAGAAAATTGGAAGATATTGCGTTGTATCTTCTACTTTTCAGGGAAATGAATACAGCGTATTTTAATTAATTTTCAATTAAGTTTTCACCGTATTTTTTTACTTATGAACAACATCAAATATGTATCAGAGCCACGCGTAATCACTTCGAGGAAAATGTTTGGAATTTTAGATGTCAAATACATTTTTATTGAATAAGAGCGGAGCGAGTAAGAATGAGTGCATAAGATTGGAGGAGTTAGATAGAGGAAAGAGAGAGAAAGCAAACGGGGTTCCTCTACCCAAAAGAAGGGTATTCTTTATTGATTCCCATAATGGGTAAACTTCAATCCCGAGTTTCCTACGGCTGGGGCCTTAAATGGACGCCGAGACAGTCGCTCGCTCCTACGATAGCTATCTTCCCATTTCCTCCGCTCCACCCTGGGAGGCGCTACAATCGCTTCACGGAAGCCGTGTAGCTTAGACCTCCTCTCCGCGTCGTTCTCTCATTAACTTCCGGCGACCTTTGACCCGTCCTGTGGCTCGCACGGCACGGCCTTTTCTAAAACAATGGCGAAGCGACCACCTTTAATCCTACAAGTGGAAGCCCGCGAGGTTTAATAAACAGAGAGTGGCATAGGCATCGCCCACCCTCAGTCGACTCCCGTACCCGACAAACAACCCCTTGCGCCACTAAATCGCCCTCACTATCTACCCTATTCCATTTCCCAATTCCCTTCTTCCTCTTCTCGTGCTTTATTTCATGGGAAGAGTAGAAGGTTTATCCGAGAGTTATCGTGGTGGATGGTCCGAGGGGGAGAGCAAGAGAGAGAGAGAGAGAGCGAGAGAGAGAGCGAGAGAGAGAGCGAGAGAGAGAGAGAGAGAGAGAGGGGGAGAGCAAGAGAGAGAGCGAGAGAGAGAGGGGGAGAGAGAGAGAGAGAGGGAGAGAGAGAGAGAGGAGAGAGAGAGAGCGAGAGAGAGAGCGAGAGAGAGAGCGCTATTCGGAGGATCGACCTGAGGTCCAAGGTAGCCAAACAAGGGAGTAAGGTTTTCGAAGACAGAAAGAAAAAGGGAGCGGGAGGTGGTAAGGGCGGCGGCGGTTTGAGGGAAATCCCTGCTTTCGAACAGGAGTTCCTCCGAAGTTAGGCGATCTCTAAGTAAACAAAGGAGATAATAAGTATTCGATCGATGTTTAGGGATTGAGATAGACCATTTCTGAAAGAAGCTAGTGATTTGTGGGCGAGAGGAACATAAAGATGATATTTTACGTTTGAAGTAGTCTTATCTTTTTTGTGCTCTTTTATACTCATTCCGAAGTTCGGTCGTTGTTTGTGTATTTTTTATTTTTATGGTGATATCGTTGAAAACTTAGGCGTTGAATTTCTGCCAGAACTAATGTTGCAATATCTATTAATGCTCGGTAGGATGGTTTGTGTATACTACCGTGGTATGTAACGGCAGGTGTTTATTTTACGCTAAATGGAACATATTTATTTGCGACCTCACGCGAAAGTGAAGAAATGCCTTCTTTTATGGAGTGAATTGTTCGATTTTACTTTTGTACTAACCAAAACAGGCACATGATAACACGTATAACAGGTATAGATTTATTTCGAAGAATATGTTCGTAACGCTTTCCTTCTAAACGTATATTAGTTTGGCAAACCCAATCAAATAATTGTTGCACTTCCAAACTTCCGAGACTACTTTCCCCTACTATTTTAAACCTGTCCTCTCAAAATGTGGAAACAGGTGATAAAATCTGCTATAACCGGGAATCGAATCCGGGTCTTCCACTTGCAAGGCGGATATTCTACCACTGAACTACGGTAGTTCAGTGGTAGAATATCGGCCCGACAAGGGTTCGATTCCCGGTCAAAGCAGATTTTTTTCACCTGTTTCCACATTTCCCATCATCACAGCTTATGCCTGTCGCATAAGGATCTTCGGATCAATCATTTCCATCAATTTATCCTCTTAACTCATATCTTTCTTCCAAATCTAGCACTAAGCTGTTCTCGTCAACACAAACTCCGTCCCTTGAGATACATCCCCTTTACCTCCTTTGCTACTCCTCCATCCCTCCTCCTCCATCCCTCTGCCTGCATCCCTCCTCCTCCATCGCTCCTCTTTCATCCCTTCTTCGTCGCCCCTCATTTGGGAAGGCATAGCCGATGTCTTGCTATCGGAGGAGGAGAGTTTGGGACGGAGCGAGAGGATCTTTAGGCGCACATGCAGTTCCCTGAATAGAGTTTTCATTTTCCGGTTTTACTGGTAAGAAACTTTTAGAGTTCAGTCGATGAGTCAGCGCAGACCGACGAATAGAAACAACCATCTTAAGCGATTTAATAGATAACCTTTAAGAATTAAGGTCGGCTCAGTGGTCGGCTTAGTTTTAAATATTTGCACACACATGTTCTCATTGGAGCGCGTACACATCCAAACACCAAAAGTCCATTAATCATTCCGTTAAAGACGTGCTGACCCATCGCTCCCTCTCTCTATCTCGCTTCATCTTTTACATTAGGCCGCCTCTGTTCTCCAGTCTTAATGTGATCGTTTCCTTATTCGGTTGCATTTTATTTTTTGCCCATTAGTGCTCCAGAAACCTTCTAAATGGAGACGTGTCCCTTGCGTATACATGAGACCATAATGTAAGCGGTTTGATTATGAATACATAGAGAAAAACGCTGTAATTGCTTGTAATTCGGGTTGTTGTATCATATTACTTTTTAAGCGAATCGCAAAAAAATTCAAAATTTTCTTAGATAAAAAGTGACAATTCGTTTCACTAATCACAACCATAAAAATAACAATCGCTAAATGGAATAGTCCCATCGGTTGATCACCCTGAAAAGACTCATGAGTGTCTTTGAAAGCTTTGAGAAATCGCGAGGAAATTGTACTCAGCAGCGTAAAATTCAGAAATATGCAATATTTTCTTGTTTGAATTTTCAGGAAAATCATATTAGAAAAAGGTCAGTCGCTTTACTCCGAAATTTTAGAATCCTTAACGGTAACAATCGAGGGAGCTCATTTCCTAACCTTGGTAATAGGAAATGGAAAACAAGGCGATGCGTTGGGCAGGTGAAGAAAGAGGATCGCCAAACTAGTCCTAACAAATGGAAGAGCTAGGCGGTAATTAAAGAGTAAGTTCGATAGGCCTCGGGAGAACCTTTGAGGGCGCGGGATGGAGAAAGGAAAGCTTCCCTAGAGAAAGGAGATACACTTTGAGAATGGAGGAAGAGATGAGAGAGAGAGGAGAGTAGAGGTTTGCAAGAGACGGAGATTGGCGAGGAGGGATGGGAAGGAGAGAGAGGAGAAGTAAGGGTTGGAGTGGAGAAGACCGGAAGGAGAGCCACGGAGGCTGAGTGGAGTGGGATGGGGAGGAGGGAGAGGGATCATTTTGATGCCCGGGTTGGAGGGAGGGGAGGAGAGAGGAGGGGAGGGGGAGGAAGGCATGATGTCGTTGTTTATGGAACTGAGGCGGGGCAAATGGGGAAAAGCGGAGCGAAGGGAAGGGAGGTGAGGACGGAGTAATAGCCACCGTAATTTCTCTTTTTTCCGAGCTGTTAAGACGATACAGCCTTTTCCTAAGCGCAGCCGAGATAAGTAATTTACGAACGCGTGTATTTTTAATGAAATTATGGCTTAAATTACTTTCATTAAACGCGTGCGTTACATTCATTTAGGGAAGCAGGATAATTGATATCGTAGGCGTTATCCTAGGCGAGACGTTCTCGGGGAGGTTTTTTCGAAACTGCGGTGGCGTGTCATCAACGCCTCCACTCTACCAGACGCGTGTCCCTCTTTGTGTGCAATCTCTCGTGATTCGTGATGCAAACACGAAAATTTTCGTCTGCCTTTGTTATTGTTAAAATAATTATAAACTTTCGCAATTTGATAATCTTGCCGTGATTCTTGAAATCTGTTCGTCAGAAGTAATTTCTGTTGGTCATCAACGTCGCAAACAATAAACTACCGCTTCTCTGACCAGTATTTTTCTTAACCGTGTGGCCATTCGTTGCCTTCTTGTAGCGCGCAGCGAAGTATTAAGGCTTGGTTTAATTTGCGCCCTTTTCTCTACCGATGAAGGCAGCTTAACACTGAAATAAACTGTTTGTAACTTAATTCAGGTCTTTGCGATAATGTTCAATTGTTTTCGTGATCTCTGTTTTTCATTGAGGTGTGCGTGTATATATATATATATATATATATATATATATATATATATATATATATAAATCAAAAAACAAGATGATTTTCTTTAATCCCCCAAGGTTGAAAAGGACGCCACCAATGAAATATTGAAAACTTGAAAGAAAATACAGAGATTTACTAATATTTTAATGAAGCGTATATAACCTTGGTAAAATTCAACGTTTATAATTATTTTTGGTCATCTAAGCTTGTAAGTTTGATATATTTTTCATCATTGTTTCCTTCCACTTGAGTTGAATTTCACCATGTTAAATAAATATTCACTTTGGAGAAAGAAATTTTCTTTCATACGAATAAACATTATTGTTCAAAATAATTTTATTAGATATATTATGGTTATCTAATCGTATTTTCGTTTATATGTACGAACGTCTTTTATGGGTTTCAGTTATGAAATTATTTTTGCCTATGCGGTAATTGTTAGTTAAAATTAATCTTGGTTTTTATCATAACTAACAGGTTTGAAAACTCTTTATAACGTGCATGTTATAATGTGGTGTGAGTGACTAATAAGTTGTGAAGCCGAAAATTCTACATCACAAAGAATGCAACATATACCAGCTCATAGTCCAAAACACACATCGCGCATTTCTGGGACTTCTATTAGGTATGAATGGAGATACGAAATGCATAACACGATGAAAGTTCCTCAGAAGAGTAGATCACTGCGCAACCACTTGTAATTATCTGAGAGGCAATTCATATCTATGCCAAGATTTTCGCAAACGTTTAGAGCATCCCATTTCGTCATTTTTTACAAAGATCGTTTTATACTACCATATTCTTGCCTCTCTATTGATAGGCACATATGGCTCATTTATGACTAACGAACACTATAAAGATGTTAAGACATTTAAGGTTCCTTCGAGAATTCAGGTCGGCAGCGAATACTTCATACCAGGCGCAGAGGGATAGCGCGAATCTCTATAAAGAACCGCAGATTGTGGACTCCGAAATAAGAAAAATCACATAGAATTTTGTTAAACTAAAAATAACAAATAAATATGCATAAAAATTTATAAAAATCGATAAATATGAAGATCTCAGTTTTGACTAGCACTCTGAGAATATTAACTGGCTTGGTTCTTTGGCTGAAAACGCATAAGGAGAAAAGGGATAATAAAATATATTGATTTCAAAACTTTATTTTTTATTTTAAATCACATTTTATTTAAACTTTTCTTCCAAAATTAAGTTTACAAGAAAAATAAATACAAATTGGTAAAATTCTTAAGCGAGATATGCTTAACTCAAGGGGTATTCATTTTATGACTTTTACATAGAAGCCATTAGATATATCTTTATATCAATAAGCTCAGTTATTTATCAGTGGGCTAAGGTAAAAACCGGATTTAAATTTAACAATTAAGGTATTCACAATTGTGGAAAGAAAATTATAAAACGCTCCGGTGCATTGTATTAGACGAAGTTGATCGTATAGAAATCAAAGTTCTATAAATCCCGTTGATAGCAACGTTTGGTATTTATAGTAGTTGGATAGTAGTGGAATGCGGTAATGTAAGTATTCTTTGAAAAACTTTATTAAAAATAAAAAATATTTTGTTAAAGTAAAATAGAATGATTTTTGTTCCAATAGTATAGTGAGATTGGTGTGTGGTGGGTAGAGCAGGGACGGCAAATACGTGGCACGATTGCCGGAAATGGCACGCGTGCAATTCTACTTGGCAAGCGTAAGGTTGTATTTTCTGTATAAAATATGAAGTTTCTTAGAGAAGGAGTAAACTAGTGGCAGGCGAAAAAAAATTCTGATGCTTCACATTACTTTCTTAGGCACACGACTCAAAAATCATTTGCCATTCCTGAGGTAAGGCATACACGTCAAATTCCATAAAGATAATCAAATCCATTAAGTATCTCATTTTATTTCATTTGTTATAAATCTGAAATGTTAACAGTAAGGTATGAAGTGTGCTTAAAAAAAGTAACATTTCGATGTTTTAGCTAAATGTACACGTAACCCGAGACTCGCAAATAGGATACGGACTGCAATAAATAAATTATACGAAATCCTTACAAAAATGTCAAAACGGCTTCTTTCTGCTCACCGGGATACATTTCATTAAAACTCCCCGTTTCGAAATCTCTCACTTGCGAGTGAATTTTATGTTAATGCTTCCATTAAACTCACTTCACTCTTGCTCTTATCTTTATCAATGACATCCGCTAAATCCATTATTCTCCAATAGACATCTATTGGATATGTCCTCCGTACTTAACATTCCATCTTAGAACCCCATTTTCGGCTCACTGTTTCGTATTTCCTCTTAAACACCTCTCATATCGCAATTTCTCCTCTCGATATCATTGCTGCAATTTCCTTTCCGCTGTCGCTGCCACTCTCGCCGTTTCTCTAGCACTCTTTCACTCTAATATCTTCCCTGCTGTTTCACTCCCCTCTTTCATCCCTCGCCATTTCATCTCCTCTCTCCATATTTCATCGCTTCCTTTCTTTCTCTTATCACGTCCTCCTCCCTCTCCTATCTTCCACGGTTTTCATTGCGTCGAACCCTCTTATCTTCCGCTTCTGATTGAATGGCTTAAATCCCATTCTAAAGAGTTTTTGTTAGTTGCAATCCCAGGACCGAGACGAGGATTACGACGCAGTGAGCATTGCGAGATATGGATTGGGATCCGTTGGACCGCCAATGGAGAACAAAGGTCTCTTACGGAGCTTATCGCTGCTCACTCCGCACCACTCCACCTCCCTCGAGGAGGAGAAAGAGGCGTCATAATCCCGTGGAGGCAAATCGCTCCCCCTTTCCTAGGAAAACCACCGCCGCCCTCTTCTCCCACCCGCCGCTGCCGCTGTCTCTTCGCTCCTTTCTCTCCCCTCCTCCTTCTACCTCGTCTGAATTCTCCCTCAAAATATCCACCCACTTGCTCCCTCCTTTTAGGAAGAGTTTCGCACCCTAGACGAGGCCAATCCTCGAGCGGCAGAGAGCTTTCCTCCGCTCGCTCGCTAACCCTTTGGCTTGGAAACGTGACTAAAGAACCGGATTTCTTTCTCTTTGTGTTCGTCGGCGGTCCTGAAATAAAATTACCTGGAACAAATTATCCTTTAATGTATTTTTCGACAAATTTCTTCCTGTTGCTTGAAATTAGCTTAATGAGAGGACTAGGTTATAGGTTAAAAAAATGAAAATCTTTGTCTCGTCTAAATCTAATCACTATCTAGCAATTTGTTAGCGATAAAAAAAACGTTTGGCTGCAACGTGCTGCTGTTATGCTGTCCAATATTCGAAATGCGCTACGAAGAGCTTCATTTTAAAATAATTTCATACGATCGAAATTTTTCTTAGCGTTCTCAAGAGTGAACTGAGTAATTATGCTAATTAAATTTCTTATTGTTTAAAACTATAAAAAGTTACTTAGTTTCAGTATCTCGGCCAATTTTGTTTTATTCGAGAGAGATTTGAACTCTCGCGATAAATATCAATCTATCTTCATGTATATAGCTCGTAATTAAATTTAGGAATTGTAAAATATGATTCGTTGCATAATATTTGCCTTTAAAATTCGTAAAACAATTTAGGAATGAAAAAAATGAATCTTGGCAGTGTTCTGGTCTGAATGTATTTTTAAAAAGGTGAATAAAAATATCTAGGATTTGGAAGCGATTTCCACACCTCAGTTATCCTTTGGCATCAAAGTTTTTGCCGAATTTATGCCCCATGTACTACAGTAAAACTCGTTTATTACGAATTTGAGGGGACCGACTCATAGCTTCGTTATAAGCGTGACTACGTTATATACGAGAAACATGGTTTTTGGCCTATACATCCCATATAACACGTATACACATACAGTAAAAGCTGTGCTATCCGGCTATTTAGAACCGGCCACCCTTAGGTACCGACAATTACACAAATACAATTCATTTTGTATTTCTTTTTCTTTTTTTATGAATTTTTGTGTGAATAGTATATGTGTAATACCACAACTTCCACTTTAAAATTTCTTAAAATATAAGATGTATATATTACGTATTTACTCCGTAAACTTCTGTGGCTGCCGAGTAAGCATGGCGTTTTTAGTTACGTAAGCCATTTTCATTGTGTAGATGTTTTGGTGTACTTCTACAATTTCCAGTTTTATCGCTTTTTATTATTTAAAAAATTACCCATCCATTGAATATGGCATCAAAATAAATACCTAAAAGCAAGGAACAGGAGAGAAAAGGTTGATTTAACGCTAACACAAAATCTGGAGCTGACCAAACGAATGGAAAAAGGAGAAAGTAGAGCAGCCATAGCAGAAGAATTCAACATCGGATCTTCCACGCTCTACGATATCAAGGCTCGTAAGGCTAAATTAATGAAATTTGTGTCATCTTCTGAGACGAGTAAATCAATTAATAAACATCATACGCTTCATAAGCCAAAAATTGAGGAACTGGATAAAATATTATATGACTGGTTTTCACAGAAATGTTCTGAAGAATTAAATAATTTCGTTCTTTTCTAATAGAGTAAATAAAGATAAATAAGAAAGATATAATCCAATAAATTCAATTTTGGGAACAGGTTCACTGCGGTAAACCCCAAACTTCCCGGACGCCCTAAACTTTTCAATAGTCTTTTTGTTTTGCATGTAAGCGTAGCAACGTATTAAATAAGAATGGGTAAATTGTGTCTATATCTAACTACGTGTGGAAGAATTAAAATGGAAAATGCAAACTCCATGCATAGTTATGTTTGGGGAGTACGGTAGTGAACCTAAGCCCAACTTTGTATAGTTATTGCTAAATTTGCGATGTCAAAATCGAAAAACGCTCACCTAACCGGATATTTCTTCTAATCGGCTTTCCACAATCACCAAGATAGCCGAATAACACAGCTTTTACTGTATTTGCAGTGAGTCGACTTCAATACCGTACTTACATATGCAAAGAGATGCTTATCAACTTCGCGGCATGTAAAATGTTCGACTGCTATTACATACGATTTTTAAATGGTCAATGAATATTATTTACATAAATTAATTTACATAAACATTTCACATTTTTAATATCAATTTCAAAACAAAGGGAGCGTGGAAATTCGTATGGAAGGGGTAGATGGAGGAAGGGGACCTCTACGAACAAGTGCGCGGTAAACGGGCGGAAACTATTCATTACTTATCGCTCTGCTCGCCAAAATTCGTTATATATGAGGCATTTTTTGCCACGGGACCAAACATTTGTTCGTTACAGCCGAGAATTCGTAAAATGCGTGTTCGTTATATCCGAGAAATTTAACCAATGCCCTTATGGAGAAGTTCAAGGGACCGAGACATTTCTTCGTTATAGACGAGATTTCGTTTTAGGCCTGATCGTTATAAACGAGTTTTACTGTATTTTTATAAAAGACAAGTTTATTTTTAAACGAAACAAAAACAGAGCCTTGCATATAGATTTAAAATCAAATTTCTCTTTTGAAACGTTGCGAAAATGCATGAATTAGTCTGCAGTAGTTTTTTGCCCTAAGATTTAAAAACTTTTAATAATTTGATAATTACTTATTTTCGGAAAAATATGTAAAAATTAGCTTTTCTGAGATTATTTCGTGATGGGTGACGTTTTTGGAGCAAAAATAATCTATTTAAACATATCACTTTGAGTTGTGTTTGTTTCTCCGGTAGTTTATTATGTATGTCATTAACAATAGTCCTCCCTGGTCGAGATGCAGCGCTCTTTTTCCAAAATCAATTACTGCGCCCGCGTCGGGCCATCACACGGCCATTAGCGGCGTGTTCCGGGCATAGGGCGTTTGTCTGGCGAACGGCGGCGGCGAGGGTCGTTCGCTAGGCGAGGAAGATCGAAGGATGGAGAGGAGGGCGGGTCTTTTGCTTTCGCGATGTGAGGGACTCCATGTTCCTAGAGGGTAGAGATAATTGTTCACGCTCGGTAATTTAAAGCTGCGCGAACTACACCGCTAAATCTTGAGACCGCTGGTCATAAATTACCGTCTTCGAGAGAGAGTGGGAAATTTTTGGGAAAATAGAGTGGTTTTGGCGAGGAGTAGGAACAAGGAGCAAAGAATGATCGTTTCGGAGAAGATTGTAAAGCGCACGCGCGAGATGGAGCACGTCATGTTGACGTATGAAGAAGTTTTCCGTTCGTATGAACTAATTAATGTCTATGATTCGACCTTCTACAGAAATAAAAAATAAGTCAAAAATTGAGTTTTCAGAAAAAAATAAATGACAGTTGTGAGATCGTAAATGGGTATGAAAGAAAATCTTTTAAACTAAATCTAAACCTGCCATCTATAAAGTTTAAAACTGTGTCAGAACTCTTAGACGTGCGTTCTTAAATAGCGAGTAGCTTTAAAGGGCATCAATTGTTTTTATTTTCAAATAAAAGTTGAATAAATTGCATACGTGAGGAAGGCGGGCTTAGATACCTATTATGATTTTTGTTTCTGGTTTTGCTATTGGATCGATAAATGTTAATGGAACGCAACGATCTGAAAATTTATTGTTAAATATTTTATCGCATAACTCAATTGATCAGTTGATAAGAGAGAATAAACATTGGCCGCTAATTGAGAGATAGATTTGATTTTTGTGTAAAGTTCCTGGCATTATGATTGGGTGAGCTGTCTCTTTCTCCTTTCACAGTCCCTTTCCGCAATCCATTGTTTCATTCTCTCGTGAGACCCTCTTCTCTGTCTCTCAGTCAATCCATCTTTTCAAATTTCACGGTTTTCCTTTGTTTCTCAGTGCACTCCCACCGTCAGTTATGGGAAATATTTGCACTATCGCCACGATACTTCTGCAGTTTTTGTAACAAATATATTTATAAATCAGTTTAACACGAAAGTACATTAAAGGTAATAAGGTTTGTATAACTCATCGACATTGTGACAAATAACATTTTTTAGAAAACTAGTTTTGCAATAAGGGTGCCTGTATTGAATTTTGCTTGTGCGCATTTAAAATGGAAATTATGCCTGATTACCACGGTGTTCTTCAACGTTACAATAGTCTAGAGAAGTATGCCATTATACTAGGTACAAGTAGTCAGAAGCATCTCTCCTTTATTCCAAAATCCTTCTCGTCCATCTCAAGCCATTACACAGCATCATTATTGGAGATGGAAGGTAGTTCCAGCGACAGCTTTTCCTCCACACATGCGAGCACGCACTACACTACCGTCGCATTCTCCCACACCCCTTCCCCTTTTTCCTCTCCTATCCCTTCTTTCTCTTCGCATCCTCTCTCTCCTTTCCCTTATCCATCCCCGTCCTTCTCTGCTCTTCCAATCATTTTCCCTTCCCCCCTCGAAGTCCCTCGCTGCTGAGCGGCCTTTCCCTGCTTGCCTATATGGCCTCGCTCCGACGTATTTGCCGCGGACATGAAAAGTAACAAGGTCGCATGTTCACCTTAGGGCTTCCCACATCGACCTATCACATCCCCGTTCGTCCCATTACCTCTGGCGCCAAAAACCTCCTCCTCTTTCTAAGATTCTCCACCCACTTTTCTCCATCCATTTCTCCCTCATCTCGCTCAAAATCTCTCTCCCTCACCCCCGTTTGAATTCTTCTTACCCTCACCCCGCATACTCCTCTTTCTCCCTAAAGTACTAGAGATGACATGTTGGGAACGTTTCCATAATGCCGAAGTGGTAAACAGTGCAATAGAGCACGAAGCTTCTTAATGCTTACCTATAGAATGGAATAAACAGATAAAATAACGGTTTTTGCGATTTTCAAAAATTTTTATACTTAAGTGGCCATCTAATAAAATTGCACATTTGTTTCCAAAACGGCTTATTGGTTTTGATATCATCGAATATCTGATAGTTTATAACATGTACGTCATGGATTCATATTCTCATTGTAATTCTATTAGTATACATCTCTCCTCACATGGGCGATATTTATTGAAGGAAACTCGGACGTATTAACGAAGAGATTTACAAATAGCTGCTTTAAGGGCGAACTTTACAACTTAGTTCAAGTTGTTGGTGAAGGTTAAACCTTGATGAATAGCTTTTGCAAGATTCAAGAGATTAATAATTCCTAAGCTTACCTTATAAAATCAAGAAATTTTACCAGGAAATTTAATATGACAAAAGATTTCAACAATAGTATAGCAAGCGGCTTTCAACCCACTGTATAATGCAAATTAAATCGAACATGCCAATAAAAATATGGTGGTTATGCAGCTTTTAAGAACTAATATGGCAATAAATTTTATACGTAGTATATGGTTTAAAAAATGAAACTCATGTCCTAATGAGTACTTTAGTCTATCGTATACTTCAGTAGCACTGTGAATAGCTCAGTAGATCTTAAAATCTATACAGCCTTCCACTATAATTTTTTAGTATCATAATGTGACGTAAATTCAGTCATAAATCTTGATAGGTTGTTATTTTATCATTTTTTTAAGTGTGCATTTTCCAGCGTTTTACTTTGGAATCATTTTTACAGATCGTGTGGACGTCATAAATCCTCAGTCTAGCACTTCTTATCAAATTCGAACATTTGCCGTCGTAGGCGGAGAGATCGTTCCTTTTGGTGACTCTTGGTTCTTCCCCGCAAGCTATTACAAGCGTTCCATCTCGAGGAGGAGATCCAGAGATATCACATACCCATAAACGGGCGTCGGAACTTATCAGAGCACTGGGATCAGATCGCAGTATCCTGTCTCTCTCGCTCCTTTTTCATCCATACTCTCGGCCTCACACCTCCCACGCCGCCGCCCTTTTCTCATTTTCCCACTCCCCTCCCAAACTGCCACCATCCCATACCATTCCAAAGCAAAAGCATCCGGATGTTACAGCCTTCTCACCCCTTTTCTTCCCTTTTATGTGAAAGCCATAGCACCCACTTCCGATGTTAAAGGCGCAATTATTGGATGGCAGCGGATATATTTGGGTGCGTTCTACCCTAGACAAAAGTGCCTCTTGACGGATAAAAGTTCTCTCGACGGTCGGTCTCAACTGCGCCTCCAGTGTAAGACATAAAATGAACATTTCTTTTGAAAGTAATTAGCCGGGGCAAAAAGTAATAATCGTTATGTAATTGTTGGTACCAAGCAAACTATATAGTTTGAGCAACGTATTAGGTTTACGAAATGCTATGTTGCACAATGTAACGAATTAGGTATATCAATAAAAAATCTCAAATTCAACACTCCTATTTTGGAATGTTTAGAATATTTATGCAATAAGAATTTTTAAAAACTAATAAAGAGTTAACACACAGAAGATTAAACAAGCCCCCACTCAGTAAATTTTTCCTTATAATTACAATATATTTTAAAGTTTATGAAATACGAGCAGTGATTATTTTACCAGAATAATTGAAAATATGGCAAGCATTAATATTATCCACACAACGTGCATATATCCTCTTATTTATTTTAAAAAGGAAAAAATAATTTTTGAGCCGCGTGGCACCAAAATTTTCAAAGAGCAATCTCCAGAATTTTAATTCAGTAAAAAGGCATTGGATAATTTCCGAGTTATATCAAAGATTTCATGGCAGAGAAGGAAAAGAGAAGCGGAGGCGCGAGAAGCAGAGAGAAGCAAAACGAAATATCGCGCGATCAGTCTATGCAGTCGGTCTCTATTTCGTCCTTGACCCAAAGCAGCCCGCGGTCCAGTCTTTACGGCTAACAAAAAAAGTGCCTCCGAATTATCAAGTATAAGATGGGACGATAATTTACGCTCACGCTACAACAGAGAGATAGACAAACTCTCCAGCTGGATGGTCGCGCCGGACAAACCCCCTATGGTCCCTTTTATGTGGCGCCCGGAGGAGTTATCCGGTTGTGACCTCCATCCGCCGCAGCCTAAAGAAGAACGCAATGCGCCTCGCTCTCCGAGTCGATTGTCTGCCTTCATATCACCCTCCCCCGCTCACTCTAGCTGTGCCCATAACCACTACCCTAGCTATTAATGTCAGCGACTTTGGCGATTGCTTTTTCCGAGAGCGCTTTTGCGAGCGCCTTTATTTCCGCTACCTCAAGCGTAGATGAGACAAGAGCTGCATAAGATTAAGGATACAGTAAATTTAAAAATCGATCGAGTAGACGGCCGTAATTCTACACAATGATATAAACATAATTTTATTGATATTTATTGATAAAATACTAGCTGATTTTTATATTTTAAATCGCAACGAACGTTATCGTTTTGTTAATTTAAAATAAAGGGGCACGAATCCCGTTGATGTAATATCTTCTATGACATGGATTTTTAAACAGATGTATGCGTACCCTTAAGGATACCTTCTAAAAGAGCTTTTTTCACACCGAGTTTTTAAAATGTATTTATTAACTTGTCTCCCTCAGAACTAACTCATAAAGGGAGGCGATTCTTTGTTCGGAATTCCCTACACTTTATTTTCTAAATTCCCTTATGTCATTTTCGGAAGGATCCCTGAGTCGTTCAAAGGTCAAGAGATACGGGGGAAAAGAATATGATCTCTATATTGGACTCCGTCATTACACTCGACTAGATCCGATAATCCCTATGCATTTGGGTCTATTTCAATATACGATCAGCCGCCATACACTATTTACGAAAAATTCGGAAGATACTTCTTGTGCCTTCTGCATTACATGACCTGACGACCTCTACAAGATGCGAATAGAAAGGTTTTCTCAAACTGGAAAGTGAATTTCGATTGACAGATGTTTTCATAATATTTTTATATTTTGGGAGTCATACCCACAATCCAAATACCAATGGGTGTGTCCCAACCTTAGTTTCTCTTATGTTTCTGTCGAAGGAGCATTGATCCATGTTCGTATCAAAGGTGGGATATTTTCTTACAAATGTTCATATATACATTTGGTTGTTCATTATATTCACGTCACATTCATTTTTAATGAATGGTCGCAATTTCCCGAAAAAGGAGCGCGATTTAACGAGTGAAATATGATATTTGATATATGCCGTAAAGTTAGCTGTTCTGGGTAGGCGATTGAAGTCCACAATAACACAATCACCAAAAATTTGAGAACATCAATCGTTCTAGTGTACAAGAAGTAAGTCCTATTTTTATATAGACACTTTTGGTAATTTTTTATTAGAAGGAATTCAATTTGAGAAAAATTTGAATATATAGTAAATCGATCAAGTCCATTAAATTTTGCGCCGATATTCTCGTTGGTTGTTAGAAAAATTAACATCTATATTAGTGGTTGCTTTTTGAGAAATGTGTCAGTCGAAAACTACTGTCTAATAAAAGGTATTACAATAAACGTCGATATTTGCAGTATATTTTAGGGAAAGTAAACTTGGAGTTTTGTCGCCTTATTTTAAGATAAATTAACGTTGAAAACTAACAAGCCTACATATACATATATATGCTACGGTACTTCATCTGGCTAATGTCAACATTACATACCGATATTGTTTCTCTCATTGATGATTTTCTCATAGAAAGGCGCCTAAGCTGCAAATGAAACTTAACAATAAAAAGTTTCTTTTCCCAGGTCTCCCTGTTCCCTTTGGGATAAAGTAAGTGTAGTATTTTTAAAACACGCAGTTTCTGTTATCCATATAAAACCACACGATGATGACATTACACAGCTTTTACCTTCCAAACGCCGACGTTAGCCGGAATTCGGAAGTCAGCCGTCATATACATATACGTTTAGATTATTATAAAGGGAAACAGAGAACGGAAGAGCGGAAAAAGATGTCAAAAACAGGATGGTAGTAAAGAGACGATATGAGAGAGATGAAAACAGCAAAATAGGGTGAGATGAGGGAAGTATTTGTGAAGAAAGCTAGAGGTTAGGAAGAAGAGAGAGGCTGAGTGCTGTCATGGATGGGAGTGGCGTGGCCTCGCTGCCAGAGGTAGGATTTCTGCTATGGTTATACGAGCTCTGTGTGATATCGCAAAGGGAATGTGGTTCTGAGCCCTTTGCCGACCACGCGAGCCAATTCCCTTCCCTGTATTGCTCCTCAGCACTTCACTCCACTGACTTCGTGGCCAATCCGGAAACTGATGCCATTTGCGGAAAATTAGGCCCCACACCATTGCAAGAATACCTCCAGATGCCCTTTCTCTCATCGATTTTTTGCTCAAATATAAACTGCGGCAGTGGCACTGAGTTTACTGCAGACAGACATATCCGCATTATACTTGAATTTATATTTTTTAAGTGTTGCTCGACTGTTTCCTTTAACGTTCTGATCTAACGACGTTTGCTAATGGAAGAATGAAATGAGATTTATTTTATTATGGCTTTAACTGAAATGTCTTCAGTTTTTTTTCTGAACTGAATTATAAGTTCCTCGCTAACATTAGGTATGCCACTTTTAGAGCATCTCAAAGATTTGAGACATTTTTTTGAGCAGAAAATATTATATATTCCTATTAATATAAACATAATTAAACCATTTAGCACATTTAATAAATCATTCAAACTCTCATTTATCAGACCAAAACACCATGCAAAGTCGATGAAAGTCAGAGATCATGTTTTAAATTAAACAGAAAAACAACATGAGTGGACTTGCAAGCGAATTTTTCATGCTGTTATTATTTTCGTTGTTGTTTGATTTTGTCTTCACTGGCATTTTTAAGAACTGGCGAGTAATTTTAGGCGCGTTTCGCTTCCAGCGTGAGCGCCTGTTATCGTCGGTCTGTCCGTCCGTCCGTCCGCATGTTCGTTCTCGGCTTCTACCCAACGGATTTTCATGAAATTTGGTATAAAGGACTTACTATCAATTATAATAAGAAAATTGCATAAATAAATCACGTACGCCAATCATGGATACCACTTTACTGGTGACAAAAAATGAACTTTCCGTCATATCTTGTAAAATATTGGGCATATCAAAAAAATTTTCAAATAAAAGTTGTAGAATTAGTAAAGAAGAGTATTTCTTTTCCTATACATTTTTATCGTAGGAGTAGCTGTTATCGAGAAAATCAAACTAAAATGTCTTAATTCGAGTTGAAATGTCTTGAATTTTCTTGCGTGGTTACTTCTTCATTGTTGCTAACATAAACAATCTCACAAGCAAACGTTTAATTTCCTTACTTGTGCATGTAATATTATTAAATAGGAAGAAAAGGGATTATTTGTGATGAAGAAAAGAACCTTAAAACGCAATTTCCCTTACGTACAGGTATATAATTTTTTTCTAATACTCCATTGCACGAAACGCGCCCATTTGTAATACGTTGTACACTTTCCTAACTTGTTTATTTATTGAATTACTTGGAATAATATAAATTTAAATACTGGAAAATTTATAGCCTTGTGGCGAAAACATTATCAATCATTTGTAGTTTACATGCATATCGATTTAAACAAAAGAAAATTAAAACGTAATTTTACGTGTATTTTTTATTTTTCATAATTTTATCAATTTTAGCATAAATTAGTTTATTTAAAATGCAATAAAACAAAATCTATATTATTTAAGTGTAAGAGATTATTCATGGACTTAATTTAAGAAAGAACGTATAAACTAGGCAAAGTACATTGCATCAAATCTTTCAAAAATTATCAGGAAGTTGTCTAAAATGCTGAATCTCGGTTTCCGTGAGAGTTCTTGGTAGTTTGATTTCAAGTCATGAGACTAACCCTAGGTCTCACACATAGGTATTTCAATTGGACACCATCTCGGTTTTGCTGAGACTGCATCCTTCGCAGAGGTAGCCGGGGGCGGTGGTTCTCGACGGGAAAGAGAATCCATACTTCTGGTGGACAAGTTGGCCGTAGTTGTCGATTCATCCGCGGTACTTTATAGAGAACCTGGGTTTTTATCCGTTTTAAATCGGGTTACTCAGGAATAGGAGAGGATTTTCGAGGTAAATAATTCAGAAGATAAGAATGAATAAAGAAGAAAAATTTTGATATGATATATCTCAAACACGCGATCACAGGATAATTTTCCCTACTAAGCATTCCTGTTCATATGATGCTTCCCTAATCACTCCACCGACCTCCACTCACATCCTATCCGTCCCTATCAAAAATATTCTACCAGCTTGGTCATTATAACTCTCGGCCATCGTACTCCATCCAATCATATTATTCTTCTCTACCTTCTTCTCCTATGCCCATTTTCCCTTCTCAAAGTTCTCTCTCTGCCCATTCCCACATACGGTGGTCTCTCCAAACAGTCGAGTTCTTTTTGCCCTTCCATTTTCACATCTGTCTCATTTCTCCCGTCGTTTTTCTCTTCTGCCGTCCGATTCCAACTCCCGTTTTCCTTCATCTTCCATTTCCCTCTCCGTTCCATTTCCATCTCCATCCAATTCTCCTTCCCGTCCCATTGCCTTGCTCGTCCCATTTCTTTCCCGTTTCTTTGTCCTTTCCATCCCGTTTCCCTTTCGTCCAATTATCTCTACGTCTTCCCTTTTTCCCATCCCCGCTCCCGTCACTTTCCCGCGCCACCTTCCTCTTTCGTAAAGCCTCGCAAGTCATCCTCGTACACATCACTCCACCTCATATTCCTGATTTCATACGCCACCGTAGAGACCGCCACTGTCGTCACCAAGGTCCGCGCTGCTGTGATCAGCACGTCCCGCTCTCAGTCTCTATCAATCAAATCCGCTCCTGTGCTACCTCCTCCTCCACCTCCTCATCACTCCGTCAACTCGCCGAAATAGCCCTCTCTCCCCTCCACCTTCACTCACCTCCCCCTAGCTAGCCTTTCGCCCGCATTTCCCTTCCTCGTGTCCTAAAACCACTGGTGATGCCCGAGTTTATTCAATGGAGTTATGTCACTTACTTCGCTTTCAAAAAGCCATTTGAATTTTCTTAAACACCAAAAGAGATTATTCACTGTCTTATCAACTTTTAATTTTTTATAATTACAAGTTTTTGATATTGCAATATTGATTTTTTTCCAGTTTTTATTCAGGTGTATTTTAGAAATGCAACTAAGTTTGCTTGCTTAATAACCTGAATGACATTTGAGAGAGGCTTCGATTTACCAGAAATTGTTTCATCTAATTTAATAATTTTATGTTAACGTTAAATGAAAAAAAGTTGGTGTCATCAAGTTTATAGATCAATAATTGATGTAATCTAAATTAGAAATGATTTTTTTATTTTCTGTCTTATATTTTTCTGATATAACGAAAAGACTGCTTATTGTACCTATACAATATATTTTTCATTATTATACCTTAAGCTAAATTTTCAAGCTTAATACTACTATTCAAAAATTACTTCGTAACCTCAATTCTATTGATTAAATTACGCATAAGAATTATTGATAGACGTAAAGGTTTGCTAATTTAAACCAAGCATTAACTGTAAAATTTGTGGATCGGTATGCTAAAGCTATTTCTTGAAAATGTTAGTAAATAATAAATATGAAAGTGCTTTCTAAAGCTGGAAGAGGTTTTACGGGATAAAAAAATTGGTAAGACTATGAATAGACCGATTTGCCTATGCATTAATAGAGCACTAAGCAGTTTAACAACTCTTTTTTTATCCGGAGTGGACGCCATCGATCTTTCCATTCGCTCGACCTTTTTACGCATCCGCCCCTCTCCCGAGAGCGGAAGGGGGAAGAGGGTTTTAGCTTACCGAATCAAAATCATTTGTCCATCTGTCCATCCGTCCATTAGTTAGTCTCTGGCCAAACGAGCTCCACTTTGAAGTGCAGCTATTACGCCGTGGTGGGCTCACATCGACTCTGCGCTCGCAACAGACGTTATTAGGAATCCTCGCAGTGTTTGGAGCCCAACACGTGTCAGGAGTCCGGCCGCGTCACGGCCGGGGAAAAGATGGATGGCCGAGAGGCTTCCCTATCGGATTGCCGGTGGCCGTGCATTCCGATCGCACCGCCACTCCATCGAAAGCCCTTTCCACCAATCTCGTCTCTCCACCCCCCTCTACATTCCCCTCACTCCCAACCCCGTGACACTTTTTCTCAGTCCCCCGAGTCCCTCCGCCGGAAAATCGAACCCAGGCCATCCGCCGTGGGTATATGCAGTGGCAAATGATCCTCCTCCCCCGGCCCTCTTCCCACTTTCTCCGACCTCTCCCTTGTCGGTGCATCCGTTCTCACCCTGTCGCTTCTATCCTAGTCCACCTCTCCCCTTCCCCTGTTCTGCTCCTCCTACCCTCCTCCTCGCTCCCTCCCCTCCTTCCCCGACCCTTGCCGGCGCACATCCGAAGCCTCCTGTCCCCATTAATACCCTCCTCCCTTTCCGAACCTATCGGGCGATCCCGCTCAACCCCTAACTCACCCTCCTCTACGATTAATTAATTGTAATCGAATCGGCGTTATCGCTGCCCTCGTCTCCGACTGTAATGGGGACGAGCATGCAGACAGCAGCTGAATAAACATTCGACCGCGCCTCTCGCGGCACTCGCTCATTCCCTTTCTCTCTACTCAAAATGTCACGGATTTAAATTCCCTAATTTTTTCTCCCTCGCGTTTTCGCTTGTTTCCCTCGAATTTCATTCTCACCGTAAACGCCTATATAATTTTTTTCTTTCTTTTCTGTTTTCATTTCAGGTGAGTATCTTTCTTGACTCTGATGACTTTCTTTCTTCGAGACCCGTTTCATATGGTGTAAGTACTTAATTTTTGCAATGAATCTTAATCTAATTGTATAAATCGGTTTGGCTGGATATTGATTTTTGTCGAAGTATGTTAAAAATTAATTTTTTCCTCTCTGCGTGTGCCGAATAGGTATACTCTGTGAAGTTGATAAAGAGAATCTTCCTGAAGTAATGTTATATTTTATTTATTTTTAAAACTTTTAATTGAAGGAAATGCTAAAAAGAAGGTCAAGAGTTGTTAATTGTTCCAATTAACAACACACTTTATAGTAAATAGGATAAAGAATTTAAGGTTTTGTTATAGTTTTTCTTGTAAAAAGCTTAAAAGGTGTTAGGCTAGGCATAGTAATTCCTCTCCATCCACTCTGCCGAGATAAGTGATGTTCGTAGCAGGTGGCTCCGTTCGCTGTTGCTAATGAGACCGTAACATCAAAACATAGCCTCTCGTATCTATACCGATCCCCATTTTCCTTCTATGAAACTAATTTTCGCAATCCTCTTTTTATGTAATTTCAATAATGACTTACCACTAAGATTAATTTTCGCGCTTCACTGTAGTATTGTAACATAGCTGTGCGTTTAGGTGGGTCATGCGCTGGATGGTAAGAGGTGCAGTGCTTCAGATTCTCTAAAAAAACTCACTTGCAGGCTTTATTATCTTGTTGTGATCTATATTTGCTCGAAATAATATCGCTCGTCATGTTAAAGTATTCGGAAATATTTTGGATTGGTCCTGTAATTCACAAAAATTCAAGCCGTAAGGAATATTTCGTTATTTTCCTTCCTGTTTTATGCAGCTGCCCTAGATTTGTGTCCATTTTAAAACTTTTTCGAAAACCTCTTTTTATACTTATTGTTGAAAATACCCATAAGTATGTTGTTAATTTTATTGTTCTACGCAAAGTTATAACACCGGAGATATTTTTTTCACTTCAGGAAATTGTTAGTAGACGCAGGGAGCAAGACCCGGCGAATACGGTCGGTGTCTCTTCATTTTCACATCTAAATCTTCAAGAAACTTCTGAGTGATTTATGGTCTATACACCGGTGATTTTTCCTGTAGTAGCATCTGTCTAGTATCTTTGTACACTAGCCTTTTCACCGCTGTTTTTCTTTTTTGTTTTAGGACTTTTACATAATAAGTTGCAGTAACAGTTTTAGCTTAGACACGCGGTAGTAATATATAAATTCCGTTCTGACCTTTCTGAGCAAGATTCATCTTTGGTGCTTTCAACCCCACTTTATATATTTGTGTGTCAATCAAAACCGATTCTACGAGATCGGTTTCTATTCGTGAACTCTGCTTTTATCATTATACCAGATTTCTACGTGGACGATTTTCCCAAATTCAGTCAAAATTTGGTTGTAATATTCTGCTTCATTTTGACATTCATATAGGATATTGTGAGGACGACTACATTCAATCGTTATTGCAGCAAGATTGGCGTAAGCGAATTGGACGAAAACGTGTTTAAACATAGAAAGAGGACAAATCTACCGATGAAAGGAACCACGACGTAAGCGGCTGATGAGTAATAGGTGCACTCTGGAAACTTTTCTGAAACCTATCGTTCATCATCCTGTGTCACACGTGAGCGAAATATTAATGTTTTACTTAGATTTCGGAAAAAAAGATTTCTCATTACTGTAATAATAATAATAATCTTAGCATAAGTTATGATACATTGAGAATCGAGAGGGCAAACGCAAAAAAATTGATGAGAATGCTTCTTGAGTTAAGGGACATGGTTAATTTACATTATTTACGTGTTCTACTGGAGGTATTGCATAGATCACACTAAAAGGACAGGTTAGAACGAAATCAATAGCATTTTCTATAATTCCACTTAAGATGAACTGAAAATTATTATTTCTATTATCAGGCCAAATATTTTATAGATATCCAAATGATTTTTGGGTATGCTTTTATATGTACCTTTTGATAGGATTACAATGACGTGATATTAATATGTGTAGCCTAATTTATTTAGAAAATTTTTGTCGAGTAGTTGATCTTTAATGAGAAGAATCAGTCTTTGAAATTGTATTTTGTCATAATTAAGATACACTCTTTTAGCGCCTTACCATAGGTATTTATGAATAGGCAGAAAATATATTTGAAAACTAGATGGAGTTATTCAATGTTTATATGCAAAGGAAACAGAGCTTCTGAGAATGTATTTAAAGATTACTTAGTTAATCTACCACGAATAAGTAAGGAACTGGATAAATTGTGGTGTAATAGAGCGAACGTGAAACTAAGATATGATGCAGAAAAAATATTGAGATATGCTTTGATGGATGTACCGATTTACAAGCTACATTTCAAACTACGTTATTTTTTAAAATAAACTCTAATTTCATAACGTTGAGTTTGAATTATACTGGTGGCAATTGAGAATTTTATCATAGTAAAAGATTTTAATTTTTGTAGACATTATTGGATTATTCTAGAAGTCGGTCAATGTATGTACTTCTCTACGGAACTGCAGAAAAATGCCTCTTGCCTTACCTACGTCGGCCACTGGTTGTAAGGTATTGCGGGTGAAATTAGAATAATGAGAGTTTTTTTATCTGGTACAATATAATTAAAACGAAAATATGGTAATTAATGGGTTAAATAAGATGCAGCCGGAATCTACGCGAATAAATTGCAGTTATAGGAAGAGAGGAGTTTAATGGCCGACAACTTCGTCAGAATGGTGAATTGTTTCTATCAAATAAAAGTTCGAATCCATAAAAGTGTTTGTATATGAAAAATTAGCTTCATAATTTTAAATATTTTTCTTTGGAAAACTAGACTTATTGTGTCTTCACTTAGAGTCACAAATGCCATAATAATATAATAATAACGACCTGGATGCTCATCATCAGCCCGCAGAATAATTATTAATATTATCTGAAATCCCATCGCCAGTTCGATCGGAGGATGATAGGAAGGCTTTCAGCTGGAAGTGGACGACATGGCGATTTCGGTCCTACCTCTTTCTGGTCCCCTCTCTTTCCTCCTCTCACATCCAGCACTCGTCACTGACACACGCCACGTTGTTGTTCCTTCCATCCTCCTGATCAACTTGGTAACACGCATTACCTCTCTCGCTTATGCCGACATTTCAACTCGGTCCTTGTGGTATGCATGGGTATGCGTCGGTAAATCTGTTTCGTGGGAGTGGCGATGTGGAAGTGATACGGGCGGAGAGTGACATTGCAAGCGAATGTGAGAGAGACAGAGTGTGAGAAATTGGTAACAGGTAGGAGATATCAAAGAGCAAATCAAACAAAGTCCAATTGATGTTTAGAGAGAATCATGTAATATAACAATAAATAACTACGAAGACTGATTTTGTCCCGATAAACGTTGTTTATACCTATATGAAAAGATTTGAAACAAATGAGAAGTTAGTATTCCAAGAATTAATGGAATTAAATATTTAAAAGTGTAACGAAACTCTAAATAATTGCAAGGGTGGTAACTATAAACATTATAAAACAGGAGTATAACGCAGCGAGAGTCCTTATAAAATGAGAGCAGTCAAGTTTTGCAGCGCCGGCTTCACCCAAACTCACTACATACGTAGTAGGTATATTGGAGACTTGAGCGACAGAAAGGTAGGGGTGGATACCCTTGACGAGATAGAAGACTGCAAGGCATGGAAAGCGTAGGTAGACCTTTCATAGAGAGAGAGGGAGGACTTGTGGAGGGTGGAAAATAGGGGGAGATGGGAGAGGGAGAGCAGGAAATCTGAGCAACGTGATTTCCAGGCGTGGAACCGGACTTAATGCGGTTACGCGTCCATTACGCGGTGCCTCTCTTTTTTTACAGCCCCTCAACCCTTTCCCACGAATATCTGCCCCGAGGAAGCACTCGGAGCGTTGTGAACACGACAGAAAAGCATGTGGAGGCGGAATATGAAAGATGAAAAAATGAAAGAGAGAGAGTGACTGGAGAGAAAGGTGGGAGAAATTGGCGGCCGCTAGAGAGAGAGAGACGGTAACTAGAGAAACTGGGAAGGCATAGAGAGTGGTACATACGAAGATAAAACCTGTACTTGATAGGAGAGGTATAGAGCAGTATGAATATTATAAGGATATTTTCCTTCGTAAAAACAATCGAATTGAGCGCGTTTTGTTAATATAATTCTCATACGGCTCCCGTGATATACCAAATGTGCGCATGAAGGGAATAGGAAACGAAAACTAAATAAACTAGTTAGGAAAAGTGCTGATGAATAAAATATTAATTAACATTCATTTTTTAATAAAAACTACAAACCTTAGGCTGACCCTCGAGTTTCCAAATTTCAATTGCAAGAAGGACTTATGGCCATGAATGATCTCTAAAATTTTGGCTGCTCTAACTTGAACGGTGTAGTAGTTTACCGGAAACGATAGTTTGTCGGACTGATGGAGAAAACGATTACATCAGCAAATTTTTAGAAAAGAAACGCTAATCATCATGAGCGCATTTGTACATGAGTTTGCGCCAGTAAATTTTGGAGGCATTAGATTTGTTTGGATTATATAAATATATTTAAAAACAATGATAGAAGAAGACGGACGGAGAGAGAATAATGAATATGACACTCGCCTGTTAAGCTTTCTTTCCAATCGGAGAATCGGAAGATTTTTGTGGAATATAAAGGGCGTGATGAGTTGGGAGAATGGGTTCACTCAATGGCGGAAGAGCGAGTGACAGGCGAGGGATTTGTTCGGATGGGGAAAATACGGAGTGAGCGTGAAACGCGACTCGTGATCCGGAAATGTAACGGCAAATGAAATGTTGAAAACGAAATGTAATTAGCGAAATTGATGAGCGCTCAGGCAGCTTGATACATGGGAAATAGGGTGTGGCTGGATGTGGAGATAAAAACGGATAATTTGATAGAAAATGGAGCTTCTGAAAAAGCATCGCACAACAGAAGATTGATTTTCGCAACTGTGTATTGATTGACTGACAGCTATTGACTTTTACATTTAAATATAATTAAGCAGTTATCTTTCTCTCTTCCTACATATAAGACTAACGGAATTCTACTCTTAGCAGAATAAACAATTTACCGAGGCGCGGTCGATATCGTTTAAAGATCGATTAAGTCAACATTTTATGAGTTCGGGCGTTGTACGGACGTGACGGGGAGCGAGACCTTGCGAGCTTATGGCGATGGGAGATGTTGAAGTTAACAGAGGAGAAAAGAGAGGAAAAATGGGGAAACTGGAATTTGAGGAAGGATGCTGCGAAGAGAGATGCGCAGAGAGCGTATGAATAGCAAGTTGTGGCGCTTGGATTGAAGGTAAGAGTGAACGAAATTCGTGGAAGGTAGGTAGAGGAGAGAGGTATGGACAGGGAAGAGGGAGGGAGGAAGAGGGGGGAAAGATGAGGCATGGGCAAAGTGGACGCCCTAATTGCATTTCGCGAGCAACGGCAATGTCGTCATATCCTGTCTCCCTACTTTCAGATTCTCCACTTTGCAATCGCCCCAAAATCCCCTCCCTCCTCCCCCTCTCTCTCCCTCCCACCCTTCCTCGATTCTCTCTCTTTCTCCCTTCCTCATTTCTCTCCCTCCCTTCCTCGCTTCTCCATCCTCCAACGTTCCATAATGTATACGCCGCCATTATATTTATCCTTTCCATATTCGCTTGATGCCGGACCTTTTATGATTTTACTTTCTCTGAAATCACAAGGGAATTTCCTATCGTTTGTATTATCGCTCGCTTCATTTTTTCTCCCTCTCACCTATTTTATCTTTCTCTCATTCAACTAATATTCTTCCTGCTCAATATTTCCGTGGATTAATTTTTGTCTCGTTTTTCTCCTCCGCCTCATCATATTCCATTTTCGATATCCTCCAAGGGCTCTTATCCCGGGGTCATCTAATCTCTCCTTCTGTCCTCATTCCTTTGAAAGAAAAATAATATGGTATCACGATCTGTCTAACGTTTCTAACACTCTTTCCTTCAAGATTAATGAAAAATTGAGCAGTATGAGTTTCACTCATTAATCTCAATGCACTTAGCTAAACAATTGAGTTTTTATGCAGTTATAATGTCGCTATATACCCGAAATTAAGAAAGAATTTCTTAGAAATGACTCGAAAATTATTCTCAGGCTTTTCCGATTGGGTTACATGTCATAGTAATGGATATGCAGTTGTGTTTTATTTATATTATGGCAGGTATTGTCATCTAATGGCGTCTTCTTGGTTCGACTCCATGTAATTTTATATAATATTTGCCTTCGTCCGTTGGTTGGTTGGTTGGTCACGCTATGCAAACGCTAATAACTCGAGATATCATAATGATAGAAACTCAAAATTTGGTAGGGATGCTGGATTAACACTTCTTCAGAGAATGACAAATTTAAATCGCGAAAAAATTCTTTGGTTCGTCTCCAAGAGAGGCATTTCCATTTCCCATTACTTTACATGTAAAATGCGATTTTTCGACGTGCAGGCTTTTATTCATTTGGAAATTAAAATTAGAAGGAATTAACAGATGACCTTCGGATTTCAACCATTTTGAAGAGAAAATTATAACGTTTCTTATTCCGTTCGTCTTTTTTAGCCCACAGTTCGAAATATTCCATGTTAAACGTTGAATTTGCATATTTTGTGGAAATCTCGCCATTTTAACGTGATGTTGCTATGTCGACCATTATCATTGTTACACCTCAAATTACTATTATTGTATACATCCTTCTGGGAATAAGCGTGCCTTGAGTGCTTCAATACGAGAGAGAGAGAGAGGAAGGTAGGGGAGAGATTGGCGTGTTTTGTGGAAAATAAGTATATTAACGTAAATATAAAAAATTTTAAGTATCAACAGTGTCATTTTAGAAAAATTGGAAATAAAAAGCATTCTTAAATCAAATTCTTTGTAAATCATACGTGCTTACGAATTTATATTGTTATTCCTCGAATTAATTTCGTAACAATGGCCGAAGTTTGGAAACGAACATAAATTACAACTCAATTAAAATTAAAAGGACATTTAAAACTGTTAACAGGCAATTTTCGAAGAAACAACAGTGGATCTTTCAATGAATTGATTTGTTTTTATAAAAGGAATTTTGGTGCTTATTTAATACAGAGTAAGTTCTAAGGCTTATAATCCATTTAAATCTAATAACAGATCCTATCATAGTTTAAAGAAAGAACTTTATTTATTCACTTTACAGAATGAATTAATTTTAGGCTAGCATTGCCTATTATAAAAGGAGTTACTTTGGAATTTACAGTACGTAAAGTGGAAGTTGTACTGAATTGACTCAAGTATATTTCAAAGCAAAAATCAATTTTAAACTATTGAAAGTTGTTGTTTCAGAAACTGAGAATCCCAGAGTGGTGAGCGGACGCTAAACGATATTAAGGTACATTTTATTCCAAAATATATTTAAATTATTATCAGATGCAATTGAAGATTGAACAAATTTTTTTGTTACTGGAATTCTGCTTATTTCATGAAATTGAAATACTAATGCATTAATCCATTAAAATCTGTTAAAAGTGGCTATTTTAGTTGAAAGAAATTTATGTACATGGCACTTTTATTCACTTTTCAGAATGAAAGAATTCTAGGTAAACATTGCATATTATAAAAGGATTTTCTTTGGAATAATAAGTTTGTTTAACTGAATTGAATGTAGTTCTCTTCAAAGTTTGAAATCCATTTAAAACCAGGGTTGTTAAACGAAACCGAACCCAAAGAATAGTTTCGGTTCGGAACGAAACTATATCTTTTCTCTTGCCCTTTAGTTTCGGTTCGTAACGAAACTGTCAGTTCCGTGATGGGTTTAGTTCCGTTCCGGAACGAAATTGTTTAGTCGGAACGAAATATTTCGTTCCGGAACGGTTCCTTTTCTTGAATGGGTTCGGGTTCAAGTTGAGAGTTATTGGGAGATACGTTCAGTAGTTTCGTTCCAAGCAAACTGCACCATTATTCTGGTCGTGGGGCGGAGAAGAGAGCGAGGTACTCGCATAGAGTAGAAGCCCTTAGGGGCTTAATTAGGCTTAATTTTATTCTTCTAATGTAAGCCGTTTTAACACATTCAATATCTTCTTGGTTTTTTAGATCCATCCCCAATGGCCAACCAAAATTTCACTATTTTTTAAAATACCTTTTTTCCGGAAAAATTCGCACTAAATACAAACTAACCGATGAGCAAACTGACAAAAACTAAACTGAGCAGCCGGCTTCCTACGAGGAGCCAATGTGCGAAGCCGTTGCTTAACGGTACGGTTATTACGGAGCGGGAGATGCGTCGACTACGCGTCGACGCCGGTCGTCTGCGCGCGGTAGCAACCGTCGACGGCGGCATTGAATGTGTTATTGATATGACGATTTTTCCGCGAACACCCATTTTCCGTCAGCGAGAAAATCAACTCCGTACGAGGTCGGCGTTCACTATTCACTGCGCACTGTACATCTTCCCGGTGGTTATATGTATTAGGAACTAAGATCCCCCTCCTATCCCCGACCTCCCCTCTCACATTCCCTCCTCGCCCTCTCCTCTCGCCGTTAGACGCGAGTAAAAACCATTGAAAACTGGCTGGAACCAAAGCTGGAACCAAAGTAGGAGCCGGAACGAAACTATTTCATGTGCGAACCCGATCCGGAACGGTTCAGTTTCGTTCCATCGACATTTCGTTCCGAAGATTTCGTTCCACTTTCGTTCCGGTTCCACTTTCGTTCCACGACTTTGGTTCCTTTTTCGGTTTGGTTCCTGTGAACCGTTCCTTGAACCGAAACCTATCTGGAACCCTTCCTCTTCAGTGGGTTCGGTTTCGTTTAACAACCCTGGTTAAAACTGGTGAAAGTGGTTGTTTCGGAAAATGAGAAGGCAAGAGTGCTGAGCAGACGATAAACGATATTGAGGTACATTATATTCCAAAATTTATTTAAAGTATTATCAGAGGCAATTGAAGATTGAACCAATTTTTTGGAACCGGAATTCTGCTTATTTAATAAAATTGAAATCCTAACGCTATAATCAATTTAAAACTAATAACAATGGCTATTTTAGTAGAAAGAAAGATACTATTTTATTCACAAGGAATTTCTGTGAGATTTAGTTAATTAATTAAAACAGACATAATATAGATATATTCGATGGTTAAAACAGTGCACAATTTTATTCTTGCGATTTTTACGTTGCATTGACGAAAATTTAGATTCATTAAACCCGTTGAAATTCAACGGGCACTTATGCTAGTTGTTAATATTTCCCTTTTGATGCTTTTAATGTTAAGAGGAAATGAAAGGAATTCAGGCAGTAGATAGAAAATGGAGATATTTAATGTAGACAATGGAGGTTATGGAGGAAGAACAGGGCAATATTAGTGGAGTAAGGCTTAAGAACGCAACGCCAGTTGAAGAAATGTTATGCATTATTTCCAAAAACAGTTTTTGTCTTTCTTTATAACTGAACACTAATCATTGAGATAACACAGTTTTTCAACATTGTTATTATAAAAATAAACTTTTTTGGCACTCATGTATTCTCACGCTCAATTAAATTAACTTCACACTTGCGAAGGATGGGTTTATCACTTTATTGTTTTGGCTATTACATTCCTGATTTTTATTTTTTAAAGATTTTGGTCGATAGCTTTTGCGACCTATATTTCGCGGTCAAGTAAATTTTTAACATTCAAGTTCATTTAAATGATGAATGAATCTTTGAGCTAATTTCCCCATCTCGCCGTCCTAGACATTCAACTTACGGACGAGATTAAGGGCGCAATTAGCGTAATGCGAACGGCGAAATTGCTTCGGAAAACGAATCCGGGAATCAATTGAAGAGAAGGTGGTAGTGTTGGAAGGAGTTTGTCTGCCATGTGTCTCCACCCTTTTTCCTCTCCACTCTCTTTCTCTCTCCTTTTCTCCCTTCCCCAGGATTTCCCTTCACTCCTCCTCCCACACCTCTGACTGATGGCCTGCCTGAGAACGCCCTCTCCGCCTATTGATATTCCGAGTTCGCCAATTAGGTTGTAGTCGGCGTCCCACTTTCCACCACTCCTCTCTCTCTCTCTCCCTCCCCTCCCTCCCTCCCTCCTTCTCTCCTCCCCCTCCATATCTCACCTCTTACCTTCCCATTCTCCAACTTTTAATTCTACCGCCTCTCTTTCCTCTGCGACTTCGCCTTCCTGAAACACTCTCGTATTAAAAAACAGCTTTCGTTTCTTTCCTGAGCCTCCGTTTAAGGTATATCAGTCTCTATTGCCGTTAACAGATAGACTTTGGAGGGAAATGTTTAATGGTTTATGCCAGTTTGCTCGTTGTCTTAGAATATAGCAACATAGGGTTAATCTCGTGCTTCAATTTTCTGTATATGCATACAATTAAAATTGGCCTAAATTATGTCATGATGAATTTAGAAACGTTAGCTATTGTTTTATGAGAAAATCAAGTATAAAAATATTAGTCAAATTATATAGTGGCATATAAAAGATTTAGGAATTTTTTAACGTGAAGTTAGAACCCAAGGGAAAATATTTATTTATTTATTTACGTATTCACGCTACAATTAGGCTCTTGGCCTGGTGGTAACGGTACAATAGAAACATTAACACCATATAAATATCATAACTCATATATGATTTTATCAATTAGACCAAATACTTTTTGCACTTCTTCCTAAAGACTTTCAGGTTTTTCGGAAAGGGGTCAAAGATATCTCCAGGTAATTCATTCCATTCTTGAATACCTCTGTTCAGAAAGGACTTTTTAACAACTTCTAGTCTTTGAGGTTTGTATTTGATTTTAAATTTATGATCATTTTTACTGTAAAAATTAGGAGTTTCTAAACTACTACTGAAAATTTTCCATCCCCCCTCGTTACTTACGATCCTGTACATTCCACACAGTCTATTTAATTTCCTTCTTGTTTGTAATGATTCCCACCCCAATAATTCTATCATCTTTGATACACTATCTTTTCTTTTGAATTTGTTCAGAACGTATTGTGCAGCTTTTCTTTGGACCTTTTCTATTTTATTTACATACATGGGTTCGCAGGGATCCCATACATTCGTAGAATACTCAAGTATTGGCCTCACTATACTTTTATAAGCCAATTCTTTTGTATTCTTATTACTCCATCCCAGGTTCCTCATTATCCAGTGAAGGCTTTTAAATGCCTTTTTCACCACGTTTTTAATATGTTGGCCCCATCCTAGATTTGACGATATGTTAAGGCCCAGGTATTTAATGTTGTCACGCTTTAATAACAAATCTCCGAGTAATTTATACAAAAAGTTAAACGCGGAATGCTTCATTTAGTATGCTTTCTCATTGTAAAACCTAAATTAAAACACAGCGCTATCACTTCATCTTTGGGAAGGGATTTTAAACCTTGTGGCTTCTCGGAAGTTCATTTTGTAAGACTGGATTAATGACAGTTTATTTTTACTTTCTCCATACGTAGTATAGGGAATGTATTGTGATCACGAAAAAAATCGACTTCGAGATTTCAACGGAAATACACATTTTGAGGACCCTAGAACACGTTTAGGCTATTTTCGGAATGATGTGTTTGTGTGGATGGATGGATGGATGGATGTATGTATGTGATTGTGGGCGCTCTAACTCAAAAAGTACTTGCCATATTAATACCAAATTTCATATATAACACTTTAGCATGAGCACAAAGAACTGATTAGTTTTTGGGCAATACCGGTTAACCGGAAGTCGAGGTTTATTCGAAACTCGATTCGGTTTTTGCGATATTTCTCCAATAATACATCATTATTGTACACATTGACTATTACAAAAAATGTAGAAAATATTATTTCCTACATCTTTTATTTCAAACAATTTTACATAGCAGTTGTTTAGGAATTATTTATAAATAATCGGTGTTTTCCGTTTCCGTCAAATATTTCATTAAAAACGTCGTTATTGGTAATCTTCGTGAGGACCAAAGATGTAGAGAATAATATTTCTTCCAAGTTTTGTTGAAACAAATTTTCGTAGAGCCATCCATTTCGGATATATTTAACTTTTTTGTAATTTCCAGTATACAGCGCCACCACAATGTAGCGGTGAATTCTGTAAACATATTCAAAATATACGTAATTTACGGCAATAAGGACGACTGTATTCTTTTACGATACGAAATAATAATTTTGCCTTATAATTCTATTCATAATAATTTAAATATCTATACCCCAAATATGGAGAAAGTCATGTATTGGCCACATCAGATTTTTTCATTTTATCAATTCCCGATACTCTTCAATTATCGTGAGAGATGTTAAATGTATTTCTAACAAATGAATACATTTCTCAGAACAAATATCAAAGTGACATTGAGCGGTTGGAGTTACTAGGATGGCGTCCTTGCGAAATATACAATGTATTTGGACATATTTATTGATATTAATTGAATTTGTTTGCCAGGCCATAGCACACCATTTGCACCATATATCATTATAGCCTAATCCAATCGCTATAATCTCCATAAAATCTTATTACATTTCAACTCCCCGAGCCTCAAAAATGTATTTTTATCGCATTTAGCCCATCCTTATATTTTATAACTACAAAATTTCAGCGCAGAATGTTATAATGTTGTAATTTCTAGAAAGCTAGAATGGAGGTAGAATATTACTGCTGGAATATACATACGACGAAAATATTAAGGCGTATCTTGCCGAGTATCTCTTTAAATTTTCTTTGAACTCAAAAAGGCGTTTTTTATTTTAAAATAACTGGAAATTCAATTAGTATGCCTAGGACCCAGTGCAGCTAAATTTTAACATGTGACATTCTCGATAGTATAGGAAACACATCAGCGCATTTACCCAATGGAATGAGTTACTATGTACTGTAATTTAAAATTAGCGCCATAAACTGATGGTGAAGATAAGATAAAAGGAAATATGCATTCAGGGGTCTGGAGTAATGGTTCAACGATCTCTGATAGGTCATTATTCAGAGAATAAAGGAACGGTGGATCAACATTAAGGTCGGATGCTATGTTGCCAAAATGAACATATAGTTTTCTACCAATTTTGAAGATTTCGGTGTTAGCCTCACCATGAATTATATTCCATTCGTAAAGCGATCCCGATATTTTATTTTTGTATTTAGGGCTAAAAATCCTAGAAATAAATTATATTTAATTGCTACTATATATTCCCGTAAAATCGTTTCTTTTTACACTCATTACTTAAAATTCTCTCAAGAAAATATATTTATAATAACATTGGTTGTTTATGATTTGAAAGCGATTTGAGTTCTGTTAGAAATTGTAGCCGAGGGATATTCTGACGCCAGAATATTGTGGTTTTTGTAATTACGGAGGCGAATGTAAAGATACTAGCTCTGGACAAGGATGGGTCGAGAATATCAATTCAACTTGTGTATAGACTGGGAAGCGGAGGGTTCGGTAATGTTTCCGATAACTCCACGTCAGCTGGGATCGAGGAAAACACTGGGCAACTGCAAAGAGCGAACGGAGATGGGTGAAAAATGTGCGTGGCAAGTATGGCTGGTGGACCAATTGGGACTAGGGGGGAAGGGGGTGGTAGGAGATGGAGAGAGGGAGAGAGAGAGGGGGAAATGGAGAGGTAGGGAGTTGAGGTTGTTAGGGGAGGAGAGAAAGAGGAGGAGTTGCTTCGAGGGAAGACGCTAGGAAGTTTGTGCCTTACATACGGTTGACAGGTAGAGATGGGAAGCAAAGCTGTTTATGGTAGAACGGAGAAAAGGTGGAATATTGAAGTGAACGGAGGGAAAATGGAATATCCGGTGGAAAGAATTTTCACGGGTTTAGGTGGAAATTTGGAAGGCGTGAGAGCGTTGTGTGGATTGTTGAGAGTATTAAATCCGAAACTGAATGATGAAGAACGTGGAGATGAAAGGGTACGTCCTGCTCGTGCCAACTGAGTTATACGTGTACACGTGTCTTAGGTTGTGTACCATATTGGTACACATTAAAATTTTCTATTTAGCGTGTTTTTTTCAGTCGGATGCTGAAAAGTAACACGAAAGTCAAAACTATCATCATCCATCATGCGCGTATGAAGCTACAAGGGGGCGTTTAAGTTCCTATTTTTGGAAATTAGTCTCCTTTCTCTCCGAGAACACCGACTCAAAGTAAGCGACATTATTTTCGGCGTGACGTATGAAAGGGTCGAGATCAGAAATGCGTGCGTACCACGTGGGACATCCGTTTCAACAAATCTACAGCAGGCGAGAGAGAGAGAGAGGAAGACAATTCGTCCGGAATTACCATATTTAGGCAGGAGTGATGTAGTGCGCACACCTTTCGTCCTCTGAGGAAACTTTTCCACTCTGGCGGCGAAATCCACTCCATCCCCTTCTCTCTTTCCCTCCTCTCCCCATCTCAGACCCTCTCCAGAGCGCCGAAACAAATGTTTCCATCAGAGAGCGTGCTATGATTTACGCTTCAGACTAGGAGGCGCCTCCCCATTGGCCAGAGGGAAGAGTACGCGGGAAGGGGGGCGAGAAGATAGGTTAGGAGCAAGAGAGGGTAGCAAGGGGTGACACGTTGGCGGGAAGGTTTTTAAGGTGGCACGTCTCTTTCCTGATTTCCCCGAGGGCAGAAATGAGGGCGCCCTAGGCGGAGGCGCAAGTAAGTGGGCCGATATAGACCATCCAGCTGACGTCGCCACTTCGACCATTCGAAAGGAAGTATTGCCAATCGGAATGATTTACAATTTACGGTTTCATCCCTCTTACGAGCGTATGGGAGAGGACAGAATTAACCAAACCATGCGCTACTTTATCTGTTAGCATCAGAGAAGATAAATAAAGGTCATCGAATTCTGATCTCTTTTTGACGCGTTTATAAAGACTTTACCGAACCTTTAGACGAATATTCATCCATCTAGAACCCATTACGATTGTCCGACTCGGTGGTTTTGACTTTGCGCAGTAGTGTGTTGGCGCTGTCGCCCGGAATCTACGCGTATTTGGTGGAGTTACCCTCTTGTCAGTCTATAGTAATAGTCAGCTTTAATTCGAGTTACTGGAAAAATTACACAAAGTATTAATGGGACGTGAAATGAATGCGCGAAAGCCACTAACGCTTTGAGTGTTTGAGTAAAAGCTCCAATCGTGTGAGAGCTGCTTTACTTCGGACATAAAAGCTTCTTTTAGGTAACATGCCATTGCAAATTTTTCATAACTGCAATTTAGTTTTCACTGTGTGAGAAATCACGGAGAAGATCACAGTATTGTGTAAATTCGCATCTTTTTTCACTTTAATACCTACGTTTTGGATTTTTTTACCATTGTATATTTTTATATTTATATTTTTTAATTATGAAAAATGAATACGTAATATAATTATGGGGATACAAAATAACTGTGTAAAATATGTTTCGGAGAGAATTAAGCTTATTGTAAAACATTTATCTCAACAACGTAGCATTTTTAATATGAGCTATTTAATGGCCGTCATTATTTAAAGTCGATTGATATTAACCAACAAGAGAAATACTTCGAGCGCGGTTCATTTTCTGTAGTTTATCCAATCTAAAGCGCCTTTGACTGTGTGTATTATCACGGAAAACATAACGATTGCAATCTTGTGCATGCTTGGATAATTAGCACGCTTGAAAATAAATTATGCTTGGGAAAACATTATCGAGTAAACGTTTGCTCATCAGTTTGAAAGTGTACGGTTTTATTTTAGTTGGAAAATGAAGAAATTTCGCGACTGCATTGTGTGAAAGTGGGCGGTTTTAATTTTTGCAGTTCGAATTTAGTGAAAGTGGATGCAATGCATTCGGGCGTCTATTTTGTTTTAATTACATCCGTTGTTTATGTTACGCTCTCGCTTTCCCCTCTCATTAATTTCGAATGCCGAAACCGAACATAAAATAAACCGCGGCAGAAAATTTTATTATTTTATCGCTCGTTACGACCGAAATTCACGCACTTGAGTTACCGTCTGATTTCTCCTAATATTCTTGCCTGTGAACTATCTAGAAATAATATCCCCGAGATTTTATTCCATTAGGGAAAGAAATTTTTATCTTTACACACACACACACACACATATGTATTATTCGGTTTTGTTTTTTAACCCGCATGCCTTTTGGTAAGTTTCCGCTCCGATTTCGTATATATTCTGCGGAACAAAACTCTTTACTCCCCTTAACTGTCTCGTTGACTATCTCTCTTTTACACATCCCCCGACGTCTCCTCATCCTCCCGTCTCCCCTTCTGCACTGACTCTTGGCGCCGTTGCCAAGAGACATGGGCGGAAGGGGTTGTGAAAGGGTATTTGGTCGCTCTTTCCTTCGCTCTGGCCCTCCGCGGTAGCAGACAAAACTCCCTGTGCAACAGCTCCACCCCCTGTTGCTTCTTCCCCGAGGCGGCCGTCCTCTCCGATGCCCCTTCCCTCTCCTCCTCTACCCACTCTTCTTCCATCGGACCGATCCCTCTCTCCCTCCCATCCTCCCAGCCTCATTCCTCCCGCACCTCCAAAGACAACGCTCTGTTGCGTCATGCGCCTGGCATCCGTCCAGAGCGCCAAAGCGTCTTCCCTCGCACCGAGAAAGGTTCTGGCGCCTTGCCCTCGCCTCGGGCCCACTCGAGAAAGCAGACGCGGACGACAGGGGCGGTGGGAGGTGTGATTTATTAGAGGGGCCCTTGGCGTTATGGGATTTGTCACACACGGTGATTGTCCCCATAATCATATTAGGAAATTATTCCACGCAGGCTTCCTCGGCAATTTATAATTCGGAATTCCTCGATTTGTGCTTTTTATTAAAAATTAAGAAATGATAAGTCTACTATTTACCTTGTCTCAAGTGGAATGCACCATCATGTCGATTCTTTTTCCCTGTATCAGATGAACATAGAAGACAATGCTTTTTGACGAGATATGATGAGGTGATAATGGTGTTATTTCTAAAAATTGTGAGCCTCGCGTGGCATCCATGGTTAAAAGCAGCTTTTTCCCACGCTTCACGGATCGGATACGTTGATAATTTTTTTCCGATTGACCGAATCGATTAAAAACAGCCTCATCGACGAGCTGAGCGTCAATCGTTCGTTACGTGCCTTTCGATTTTTTATTTGGATTAATTACGGGAAATCGAATATTTCCGCACTGATCCGATGTGCTTCGCCGTTTTTAATTTACGATTTGATAAATGGATGTGAGCGGAAATGGGGAGGGTGAGAGAGAGGATAGGATGGGGCAAGAGGGAGAGGTGGGAGGTTAGAGGATTGGGGAGTCTGGCGCAGAAAGAGGGCTTGACTCGAGGAGGGCTGCGTCGGAAAGGTGCCGTTCTACAGGTGCATCAACTTGCCAGAAGGGAGTGGTATGGTAGTGAGAGGTGGGGAGGAGGGGAATGCACTCGTCTTTCGGGAAATGATTAGATTGTTCTACTCGTACGAAGGGAGACCCTTTGTGCCGTCACATTATTATTGAGTGGGAACCGTCGCCAATTGTGGAATAAGTCATCCGTTCTTCAGATATCTTCCTTATTCAGACATCTGAATGCTTTTTTATCTTATTTTCTTACCCCGTTTATATATAAATGTAAAAAATAGCGCAACCTTACAAAATGAATCGCAAAGCATCACTTTCAACGATATAAATTCGTCTATTATGACCAAACTGCCGAGTGTTAGTATGTCGAAAATATCTTATGGGTTATTTAGTACTTAATATCTTAAGCCATCCAACTAACAAAGCTTCCGCTACCTTTTTAATGTAGTTCTTATAATTATATATGTGCTTCATGGAATTATTAGCGACATTTTTTCATGGTTTATGATGTCCCACTCCATTTAAAGGCCCACTTAACGCCGGAATTAGCTCCGATTATGGTTATCATATTTCGAGTGAACTTTTTAAAGAAAATGACATACCCATTATTTGAGACATCAGATATAAAAATTCCATTTATCTTTGAGGGGATTAATAGGGGAGTATGACTTAGGTAAATATAGGAGTTTCGAAATTTAAAGATATTTGAAGTCACAAGGGATGATTCAGTATCTAAGATCAAGGCACTAATTTTTTTATTGTTTTTTTCTTATAATAGAATAAACATAAAGAAACAGAAGTTTTCAGTTTAATGTTGAAAAAGCATGATCGTAGATAGGTGAATTTGATTTTTCTTGTGACGAGCAAAGTAATATCGCTTTTCCTCCAAAGGACGGCATGATTTGAAATTTTGAACGCTTCCAGAACGAAATCGTAAATTTTCTAAGACAGCCCAGTTTGAAAACCTATAACTACCGAAATTTAAATCCGCAGTCGCCGAACCGAAAGCAAGCAGTTCTCAGATACTCAACCACGTCTACTTCCATGAGAAATATTGATGGCGCCATAAATTTTCTTTCCTCGCTCAAAAACCCTTTCGGAGAGTTCCCTTCATTATTTTCATTCGTGCCATCAATTTCCAAACACTTTCCCGCACATTTATCACGTCGCATTTCTCGCCTCCTTCATTTCTCTTTCCATCCGCCTCTTCCTTAGGTTTCTTCTCAATTCTCTCAAAAGTGTCGCACTACGTAACTTTCCATTTAAAAGTTTTTTTTTATTCTTGGTATTTTTGCCACGATCTTTTGGTGAAACGTCGTTGGACAAAAAATCTCCCGCCTTTCTTTATATATCTTCCTTTTCAAATATTCCTCTTTGATTTCCTTCACTTCTGTCTTTTCCCTCTCTCCAATTTCCTCACTATTTCATCACGCGCCCCCCCTTACATTCCTTTCCTCGCATTTTCTCTCTCCACTACAACAGTATCTCCTTGTCTCTCCCCCTCATTTACTCGTTATTTCTCTTTATTTCGTCTTCTCACTCTCTTTTTCCTTCTTTATTCCTATTTTTAAAATTGTTTTAAACCGGTTTGTCCTACGACCCGTCTATGTAGACGATAACTCTGGACTAATTCTGTATACTTTGGGAAGCTAAAATTTCAGGATAGGTTGGTCTATATAAAAGATAGGCACGATAAAAATGTAGTGGATCTAAAATCAGCTTTTTGGGAGTAATTGGTCTATGCATCATAACATTTCTTATAATTAGAATGGAATTCACGCTAGAATAGAAAGATGTTTTTTGCACGTAAGCATCTATAAAACGTTGAGGGGTTGAATGAATGAATTCAATATACAAGTACCGGGGTTCGATTCTTTCGGAGTATATTTTTAAAAGTCGAATATTTTATTCTAAAACGCTAGTCAATTTTCGCAGGACACTATATTTATTTACTGTAGTTTCCTGAAAGATAAGAAAAAACGCCTCTGCAAATCCTCCCTCAATTATTCTCTTCTCTCCATATCTCTCTCATTTCTTCCTTTCACCTCCTTTAGTTCATTCCATTTTGCTTTCCCGTATTCTCTCCCGCTGCTATTCCCTTTCCCCTCTTTTCTCTTTAGTACCCTCCCATCCTCTATCCACTCTTTTTCTGCTTCAGTCGTTGATTTCAACCCCCATTTTGGCCCAACTTTTCTCCATCCTACTTATCGCTCACTTCCTAACACGAAAATTCAATGTCGTATCACTCGATCAAAACTCCTCATTTCCTACTAGACCCCTCCAATTGAGCTCCTGCCTTCCCCAAACTTCCGCCTTCGCCTATTCACGCATCCTACTCCTTACCTTGTTCCTCCCAACTTTTCGTCTTGCTTTATCATTCTACTTTCCTAACCTCTATATATTCTCCCCTCTCAATCTTTCCATTTCCCTCTGTTTTTCTCCCCGTCCTGGCTCTCACCCAATCTCTCCCTCTCCTCTGCCCCTTCTTTTATTATTTTTTACTATTATCTGCGAATTCCCTCTCTCTCTCTCGGTTTATCATAATTTTCATCCTTTACTCCCCTTCCAATTTAATACTATTGGACTTCCATGTTTCATTCCTTAATTCCTATTCTCTCGGGTTTGATCACCATGCTTGGTGAAGTTGAGAAAAAAGGCTTGGGTTATATAAGTAAAAGGATGCAGGAAGCGAAAAAAGGGGAGAAGTTTTGAAGTTTTTAAGACGATGGGAGTGAATCTTGTTGGAAGATGAGAACGCAGATCGAAAAAATAAATGAGGTGGTTTTATATCCGAGTGTATAAATGCACAAATACTACTAAGGAAGATGATAAAATTTTAGATGAACGGCATATAGAGTACCATTTCGCCATTATTTTATATCGTGATAATTTTCTCCTTGAAATTGAGGGATTTTTTGTTAAAATAATATGTAACAAATCTAATTTGCGGGCCTTGTTGAGCTGTAAAAAGTTCATTTATCATGAAAATATACGTATCTACTAGTTTTAGGACATTCGGAAATTTACGGTGTAATGCAGTGCTTCTCAACCGTGGGGACATGATACCCTAGGGTGACGCGAGGGTTATTGAGGGGTGACGCGAATATTTGGTAAATTCAGTGTATCATAATCTGGCTTATAAAAATAAATAAAACCAGAAGAATAAACACTCATGCTTATTTAAATGCCATAATTATATCTTTATGTGGTAAGGAAAGTCCTATTTATCTGTAAAGTTGACTTGAAGGTAATGGAACTAAACAGGGTGACGCATAACTAACATGGGGTGACGCAGACAAAAAAAGTTGAGAACAACTGGTGTAGTGCATGATTGATTCGGGTGTTACCACTTTGATTTAGGAACGATTTTGACTTTTCCATTTCGGTGCATCTAGTGAGGATTTAAAATTGTGTAAAAATTGATGAGAAACGACAATAAACTGCTATTTCACGGCATTTACACTTTAAAGCAAAACACTTCTTTGATATTTGCCCAAACTTCGCTGCACATAAGTAAGATAACATTGTTTTTTCCCACAAAGATTAAAAGTGGACTCGTATTAAGTCATTAAATGTATCTCCACTCTCAACTTTTACGAAATATCGAAAGTATAGTTATTACTTGCTGTTTGCAACTTCTCTGATTAATTATTCCAAAACGTAGACTTCAATGAAAGATAAATATGAAGCATGAAAAATAGATTAAACAAACTAATCATTAGTGATAAATAGAGGTGTAAACCGTAGGTATTAGAAATTTGATATCATAAAAAAATGAAATAGAAGAATAATTATTTCAAGGATCTGTATTCTCTCCATGTTTTGGTCTGATGACGGTTTGTGATTATTTTAATTTCGTGTAAAGTTTTCTATTATTCGTCCATTTTTAATGAAATACTGTTTTTGCTGTTTCGGTGATTATATTTTTATTTAATTTTTAATAAATTTGCATTCTAATAACTTTAAATTTTCGATAAATGAGTTTAAAATCATTTTCTTGGGATTGTCAAATATTCATGATACGAAATTATACCAAAATGTCGAGACTTGTATTTATTCGTTTAGAACGATTTTCAATGTTCCTAAGATAAAATAAATGAGGTCGAAACTCAATTCGATATATCTAGCGTCTGAATTTCACTCGTTTCAAGTTCCCTGAGTTGATTTCATAAAATAAGGCAAAACGATCGAAAACTGTGAGAAAAATACGAATATCGCCATGATAGCTTTTAAAAATGTTCGTGCGGTTATATATCCGAATTATGCAGCTAAAGATTTTATACATTTAGCGGAACATTTTCTTCTCACGCCACTCGTTTCGAAGTCCTTCAGGGGATCCCCGTTGACCCGTTGAGGTTTGGCGCTTAGCGACGGTCTTTCCCTCGGAGGAGAACCGGAGTAAGTAGAAGGAACAAGAGAGATAGGGAAAGATGGGGAAGGACGCCGGAGAGAGAGAGAGAGAGTCGCAAGGGAGGTTTCGTGAGTGGGTATTAGGAACGAGCCCGCTCCTAATGGACTCCTTTTTGGCGCCGGTGGCGGCGGAGGCCGGAAAGGGACAGGAGAGAGAGGGAGGGGAGAAGGGGGAGGGTAGAAGGGGCGAGTGGGAAGCCGCGCCTCCGGGACCGATCGCCGATGACCTTCCCTCGATCCTGCGGTCCCTCCTCCTCCTCCTCTCCCTCCACGGTTGCGTAATCAATAAGAAACCGTGAACCGCCCTCCGGGACCTTCCTCTCTTTCCTCCGCGGGTACCACCAGGCCAAATGGAGGAGGAGAAAACGCGGTCGTAGAGGCGGTGTCTGCGTATGTATTCCGTCGCCGCGGATTTTAACGGACGTGCACGAGCCGTGAAGACTTTATTTCGGAACGAGGTAGGGAGAGACAGGTAGAGAGAGAAATTTCAATACGAGTATTTCGTATAAAATTTAACCTAAGGAGATTATAGCATCTATATGTCCATTTATGGCTCATACGTCATAATTCCATTAGAATATAAAAGGGAAACAAACTTTTTATAAAAGTTTATCGATTTTCCGCAGATGCAATTCATTCAAAATACTGAAGTATGAAATAAAATTTCAATGGAGAAATGGGGAAAATGGAGAAAAATATAGGAAAGCTTCGATTAATATCTTTGATAGTCTCTGTCCAATATTTTAACATGTCTCCATTATATTACGAACATGTAATCCTTTGTGCATAGTTTCCTCTTCCGATATAGTGTGAACGCATATATTGATAAGTGCATCCATAAACGTTTTGACAGCAGTGGCGATTAATATTCCGTTCAGGTTACAGATGTCGACGGGGATTATATATTTTCAGGCATAAATTGAACCGAGTTTGGAGTGCAAGATGGTTCCATTTATCTGCACGTGGTGCAAGTGCTTGAATTACAACTCAACGTATGCTTTCTATCACATGTGCGCTCTCTTGGAACATGATTGAATTTAGTAATGTCATAATCTTCCTTTGTTTGTTGAGGTAAATAAATCAATTTTTACGATGCTACATTTCGATAAATGAAAACTACAGACGACTAAATAAAAATGTATTCAGACCTTCACCTCACTGGTTATTGTGACAATGAATTTTATGGAGCGAAAAGATAAACAAAGTCTTAAGGGAGAAATTATAAAACAAGTCAACATTGGAAATGGGTGTTTTTACGTACTCAAATAGAACAAATTATTTATTTTGAGGTATTTGCTTTCTTTTACAGTTAGAGTTATTTAGATGAGCATATTGGGCTTATCAAAATTTATTGTCTTACTGTCTAATTTTTTTGAGCGAGTGCACCGCGTCTCGATGTAAAACCTCTTCAAAATGGGCGATGTGGTCTTATGATGCAGCGCGCCTGGGCCATAAGACCCATGAGATGGAATAGGCAAGCTCTATTATGCCCAAGTGCGCAGTAAATGCGTTTGTTTGTGCCGGTGCTCGTCAAGGGGCACGCGAAAGGAGAGTTACAGCGAAATGTGCCGCCAACAATGCAAAGCCCCTCCCACGTCGTTCGATCCCACTTCCATTATCCGAAGAATCCAAACATGCATCGTTTCAAATGGCGCAATTCGCAAACTGCAGAAATATAGCCTTTCTTTCCCATATAGTGGATTTAATGAGCAATAACCATATTGGAATTCTATTTCTGTATCATTTTCTTTTAGCAAAGGATGTCGTTTCGTAAATCGACTTGTTATGGCAAATCGAATCGTCGTAAAACATTAAAGTAAGATACGGAAAAACACGTCGTGCAAGTATAATTTAAGTAATATGATAAAATTTTTAGGACTTTATAAAAAACGCTTATTCGTTCGATTTGCCTTCCTATCCGTCTGTTCGGGCAGTATCTCCGAAATTCAGACGCGTGATGAAGTCAAATTTTTATGATAGAGTGGTATATATGTGACCTAGGCAGAAATCTAGATTTTGCTGCTTAGGAGTAATCGAACTCATTTTCCATCCCCTTTGTTTCATTTCTACCTCCATAATAAATGCATGAAATCCGTGTAGGACATTATAAATTTGCGTTTTTAAATTAGTAAAAATTAAGATAGGAACTCTTGACACGAATAGTTTTATAAATGAAGGACTGAGGTTTATATATTTTTTTTTAAAGAAATACCAAATCTTTGTAGAACGAGAGCGAATTATTGCTTTTAAACAAAAAAAAAGAGAGGAGATTTTCCGATTTATAACAAGGGGAAATTAAACTGCCATACCAACGAGACCAATGGGAAATATATTATTGCACAGCATTGATATTATGTTTTTAAAGGAAATTTATAGGTTCTATTATGAAACCGTCCAACTCAATCAAATATGTAATCTTATGATAACGACTTAATCCTGAATCAAGGAAAAAATCGATTAATGTAATTTTCTCTGCAAATCTTCCCTCACGTTTTTATTCATACGTATATTACTTTTCAGACGGAAAAATTCGTCTTTCCATCTTGAGTTTGGTTGCAAAGAGTTCTTATTTTTTTATATCTTTATTCTTTCCTCGTTTTTTGTCGTTCTTGTAAATATATTCACAAAGAAGAAGCATTAGAGACTCTAAAAAATAGTCATTAATTTGGAGCGAAATTCGTAGGATTGTTTTTAAGGTCTTCATACTTTAGTAGCTATCGATCGTTGCGGCGTGGAAAGGTTTATATTGGTATTTTAATCTAGCAGTCTTACTAATTTTCTCCTTTCCCTTCTTCCTATTACAATTCTTACACAATAATTTCTCTCTGCTTCTCCCTCCATCAACAACTTTCGTTTCCCATCTAATTTCCCCTCCACCCTTTGTATATCCCCATCCCTCTCACCCAGTTTTCTATTTTCCATACACATCTTAGCCCCTCGAAATCTCTATATATCTCTCCGCCTCCAAATTTCCTCGCTCCTACTCTTCTCACTTCCTTTTCCCCACTCTCTCCACCCCTATTCATTCAGGTGCTTTCTTCTAACCCGAATGGAGCCCTTCAAAGGACCCTTTCCCTCCACACTTTTTTCCCTGAGTCTCTTTCTTGCCTGCAGAAGAAGCCGGTCTCATCCTTTATTTTATTTTTAGTCGTTGCTGGCGAAATGAAGATGCTACCGAATATATGAATTGGAACTAAACGAGAGAGGAAGGAAGTTTGTGACGCCCAAAACTTCGCCATCGATTCCCGGGCGTCTCTTCTTCCTTTCCAAACCCTGCTCTCACTCCATCACTTCTAAACCTCCCATCCCTTTTCCCTCTATTTCTCCCTTTCCCTCTCCTCCCCCTCTCTCCCTGCACCAATCATTTTTCCAACCTGCCCATCCCCAGCCCCTTCATTTTCTCTCCTTCAATCATCCGCGCTCATCCCCTCTCCCTCTGCCGCCTCCGCTCTCCCCCTTTCATCCTCCGCCTCCTCCCTCCCATACCTTCCTCCCTCCCCGCAGTCACTCTCATTCGGGAAATTTTGAAAATTTTAATGAGCTTGAGAGCTCCGAAATGAAAGCGAAGGGACACCCTACTGGCGGGAGGGAATGGGGAAGAGGAGGGAGTGGGAAAGGAGGGTGGAAGAGATGAGAGGGGAGATAAAGGGGGGCTAGGAAGATTTGAAAGGAGAGCCAGGGTTAGAGAGAAATGGGAATGGAGGGGAGAGAACGAGAGTTGTTTTGGGAGTGGGAAGGGAGGGGGATAAAGGGATGAAGGAGATACGAAGAGAGGAAAGGAGAGAGAGAGAGAGGTCGAGGAATGGGAGATGGGGAAAGTAAATCTGGAAGATAAGAGAGAAGAGGGCGAGGAGGATGAAAGAGGGAAGAGAGAAGAGGATGGGGAATGAAAGGTAAAACTCGAAAGTTGAATAGAGAAAGAAAGTACGGAAGGAAAGGAAGGGAAAAATAAGCGTGGGAAGGGATTTAAAGGTTTCGAGGCAATTGAAGGAGCGATGTAAATAGGCTAGCAAAAGGGAGTGAGATGAGAGGGAAAGAAATGGAAAATTATGGGACGAAAGAGTTTTGGGGAGTTTGTTTGCGTGTTTCGGACGGATTGCGTTTGAGAGAAAATGGAAGAGGGCGGTTGTGAGCTAGGGTTTGGGGTGTTGGAAAGTCTGGAAATTTTGAAACTAAATATTAAGGAATGATAGACTTGGTAGAAAATGCACGTTCTTAAAGTTAACATATTTTGATAGGAAGGGACGTCTAGGCTTGAAATACGGCATCGTGCAAGATGGGCAGCGGATCAAAGAAAAGGGTTACTGAGAGAGAGATGCTGCATGGTGAGAATTTCGACGTAAGGGTTACTCAAGCCTCGCTGGAGTGGAGGTGATCCGACGTCCGAAACAAGCCGATGATCCTTCTTATCTCTTGCGTCCACTCTTCCAACTCCATCACTTTCTAGCGGAGAGAGGGCTACAGAATCAAAAATGGAAACTATAATACCTTTATAAAATGCAGTTTATATTCATTTCGTATTAAATTTAATCTGCATATACAGTGAAATTCTATATACCAAATTTTGTGTAATATTTTTTTCTAAGAATAAATACAGAATGTTGAAAATTCCTTTATTCATCGACATAGGAGGCGTACTTACAATTAGATTTTATTTTCAGGATATAGGTAACATTAGACGAAACGATGCAATGACCGGTAATTTATTAAATTGTTAAAAATTTCGATATTTCTGGAAGCGTCGTATTTATAACTCAACTTCCATTTCATATTAATATTTTTTTAAACAAAATCATCCTAATATCCTTGTATTATTACGCGCTCTTTCAAGTTTATAGAGTATGATTTTTGCGTTAAAAGTCGATATATTTCATCGCGATAAATAAATAGTGTTCCCATCGAAATTTGAAGTATTAATATTGTCTTCCCACGGTATTTATTAGAACTGTCCATACTAAAAATCACTCAATTAAAATTTATATTCACGTAAAGAAAAAAGAATATTACGAACATGTAATGTAGAATTTTTTTATTCATGATTTGAGGAAATTGCCTTTTAAGAAAAATAACGGAATGGGTTGGCAGACTGTCATTGAATGTACACTTTGGAGGAATGACAGGATCTTGACAGCAGAAAAAGAATATACCAAGTTCGCCGGAAGTCGGGAATGGAGGAAGGAGAGAAAGAGAGAGGGAGAGGTCAAGGTAAAGGAAGGAAATTCGTCGTGGGCGAATGGGAGTTACCAACTGGGGAAAAATCTCCATGACGATGGCGGCGGCAGGAGAGTGCTTCAGATCGTCCACTTCTCAAAACAGCCTCCTATTTAGCGAAGCGAATTTGTCTATCCTCCAGGAAATCGTATTTAATTGTCGATTTTGAGGTGTAAACGTATATCGACCACTCCTTTTAACTCTTTCGTCTCGATCCGAACCCTCCAACTTCGAAACACCCAACTACCAACTGTAGCCTTATAATCCCGGCCTCGCTCAGCCAAAATACCTCTCCCTCGCCTCTCTCCTTCTCTCTCTCTCTCCACTCCTTTCACCCTCTCTTTTCTACCTCGCCCAGGGCAGGCCGTTCCCCTCTCGACGACACCCTTTTGTTACGCATGGTCTGATTGGCATCATCACCCGGGCAACGGGCTCGTCGGTGGAATCTGACATATGAAAAGGGAAAAGAAGATTCGGATAGTGTAGAGAGAGAGAAAATGGTAGAGAAGCGGAGATAGTGAGAGCTTATCTGTGATGGAGAGGAAGAGGTTGGGAGGTGAGGCGGTGTGTTGGAAAGAATGCGAGCGGAAGGGTAGAATTTGAGGCGTAGTGGGAGGGAGGAGAAGGATTCGCAGATCAACGCGACCGCCCTCCCCTTCGATCCGCTACGGCCTCTCTCTTTCTCTCTCTCTCTTTCTCTCACACACACACACCCTCTCTCTTCCACTTTGGCCACCCTGCCGTCCCCTTTCCTCTCCACCTCATCCGCCATCCTCCTCTTCCGACATCCCCCGCCTCCGATATCCACTCTAACCCTCTCCACATCTCCGGTTTATTAGCCGCGGCGTGATGGGAGTAAAGCGCGATAGGGTGGGAGTAGGAGTAATAATAATGGCGGGGAGGGACACGGAGGGAGAGAGAGAGTGAGAGAGGAGTGGGTGGGAAGGGTCGGAGCATGATCGAGTTAGCCCGGGTGAAGGGAGGTTGGAGTGGTCGGGAGATAGTAAGAGAGAGAGAGAGGGAGGGAGGGAGGGGGGAGACTGAATGTCGATGAAGTGCGGCCGAGTGTGAGGACGTGGGTGGGAGGGAAAGAGGGAGGGAAGAGGGGAAGCGTGGAGCGGAAAGGAAGGGAACGACTCCCAGCGGAACAATATTTTGGAAAATGAGAGCGATTTATTTTTGGAGAATGTTTTTGATGAAATGATAACTAATAGATTATAGTTAAATTAACAAATATTTTCCCGCACTCTAATTCGTCAATCTGAGCTGTTTCATCGCTGGTAAATAATAGATGGCCTTTTAATGCGAAGTACCGATTGAGGTTAAAACCTTATTTTACGTATTTTCGTCTTAATTTTACAAAATTGTTCGTAGAATAAACGTGTCCTGCAATTAATTCTTTGGTGAATACTACAATCAGAGGAAGACGAGTGTAATTTGTAGTATATTTCTGCTGCTATTTGTACGTGATATGGGAGGTAAAGTTATCCCATGGATGACGTAGAATTATTGCCAACCTTGTAAATGAATGCCATTGGTTTCTCTAAGTGCTTATTTCTATTCCTAATTTTAAATCGCCTCTTAAGGAAAACTGATTCAAAATAACTTCCATAGTATTAGAAATCAATCTTTTTCCATCCATTCCAAAGGGATAATAAAGACACTCCTGCAATTATATGCGGGAGACGATAAAATTACGAGCGGCATTACACGCAGAGGTTAGGGAGACTACTCAATAATACTGCACCCGCCCTCATGGCAATCTGCAGAGCAAACCTGCAAAGCACAAATATTGACCGCTTCAAGCTCGAAGTGGACTTGGTCCGGGCGTCCCCACTGGTATACGTGAGACTAGCCTTGGATGAAAAGCATAAAGAGAGTGAGGCGAGATCCGCACGTGTCTCTATGCCACGGATTGCTGAGACATTTCCTCGAAAACTTCCCACCTTCGGGGATAAGAGATACACGCGCCGTAAAAGAGGTTTAGTATTTTAGAAAGACTAAACAGAGGATGTAAAACCGCATTCCGAGGCGTTAACTCTCGCCTAGCAAAGTAAGCGTCTTGAAAATATACAATAGAGTATTTCGTTTGAACCCGTTTCAATTTAGAAAGGCTGAATATCGGAAAGAAGAATCACGTCCAACACTGCGTTTCCGTTTTATGGATAAAACCCGAGAAAATGTATATTCCTTCCGAAAGAGAATTATGGGTCAGGACGAAAGGGTTGACGATCAGAGTGCGCACGTCAAGTTCGGAAGTTAAAATGAGGTGGTCCAAATGCGTTTTTCTACCTTCAGACACTACGGACATAAACTAAAGCTGGATTGAGGGGGGGAGAGGAAAGAAATAAAACTCCAAAACTCCAGCGGGAAGGCGAAAAGGGGCAGGTGAATGGGATAGAGAGGGGAGAAAAGGGGAAAACAGCGCCTCAGCACCATCTCCCTCTCCCTCTTTCTCTCTCCTTCTCTCGCTCATAAAAGACGCCGTCAAACATTTCCCACCAGTTGCGGAGCAACGCACCCGATCTCCCCTCTTCCCCCTCTCGCCCCACCCTTCAAACCGCATGTAAATCACTCTCGGGTACAAAAGCACGCATATAAGCACGATCCGCCGAAAGTTCTCTCTTCGACAACATTGGTGCGATCCCTATACGATTCAACCGGGATAAAGAGAGGGATAGTGTAAAGGAGAAAGGAGAAATGGAGAGAGGAGAACAGAGGGGAGAGATGGGGGAGTGGGAAAGAGAGGAAGTTGATGGAACGGTAGGAGAGTTGGGAGGGTTGGTATCTGTGGGTCGTGTCGTGTGCGGTGGGAGTTGCCATGGGAGACGAGCAATGCGAGGCTTCCCCATTCTCTCTCTCTTCCCAGTCCCCGCCTCCGCCAACGTTTCTTGTCCCCCACTCCTCCACTTCACCAACGCACTGTTCCCATGACGACGCATTGAGAGAGAGCGGGAGACGAACGCAACCCACCCCGCGTGGTAAAATACTCTCTCTCTCTCTCTCTCTCTCTCTCTCTTCCTCCCACCCCCACACACACCAGTACCCTCCAGGCCCGCTAAACCTCACCAGCTCTCCCCCTCGCCACCTCTCGTTCGGATTCCTCGCACCCCCCGCACCCCCGCACCCTCCGCACCCCGCCGTTCTCCATACACCGCAACCTTGCCTCCCTCCCCTCCCCCCTCCCCATACCATTCCCTTCTAAATCTCACACCCATGATCTCTCTCCCACCCTCCGACCACCACCACCCACAGCCCTTTTACATTTTTTCTCTCTCTCTCTCTCTCCCGTCCTTTAACCCTTATATCCTTTACTCGCTCTCTCCCACGTCCCTTTTCCGCTTCTCTCACTCTTCGGATTATGAAAAAAAACGCCTCTCCCATAATGAGCGGCGAATGTGAGGCGGCGGCTTGTTCCGAGGGAAGCGGGGATTTTTGGGCGCGTCGGAAGGAAAAATGTTGGAAATATGTAGAGGGAAATGAGGGAGGAGTGGGAGTGGAGGAGAGGAGCGAGGCGGAGGCGGCTCTTCTATGAGGAGTAGGAAAGGAGGAATGCGGCGGCGCATAGGTGTTCGTCGCGACGGCGCACGCGCCGTGTCTCCCCGCACACTCCTCTCCTTCCCTCGCTTTCCCTCTTCCTCTCCTCCTCGAGGCTTCCTCTCCGTTTGGAGGGCCTCTCTTTTTCGCCTGGGGGGGGGGGAGGGGGAGGAAAGGAAAGGGGGAAAACCTAGAGAGAGGGGGTGGTCGGGGGGCGGTGGCTCCGGCGGCGGGGGGAAGGACGGGTTTTCGTCCCTCCTCCGTGAATCCTCCCCTTTCGCACCTCCCTTTTCCCCGCGCCTCCCGGTTCCGAATCACGTGGGAGGTGGGGCGATGACGTCGCTGCCGCCGAGGCCGGGAGAGGGGTCGAACCGGGCGCCGGCGCCCCGTGGCACCCCACTCGCACCTCGTCCTCTACGGCACGAGCACCCCACTCGCAGCAGCCCGTGCCGCGCCACACGCCTGTTGAACATTCTTCGTGCATTGGCCGTTTTCTCTGGCACCGGAAGAGGCAGCCAACGGAGGTCGAGGAGGGAGCGCGTGCCTAGCGTTCGCGAAAGGGGGCGGGGCCAAGCGGAGTAGGCGTAGGAGGTGGAGGAGTGGACGGAGGAGAGGAGGAGGCGACGTAGGGAGGGGAGGAGGAGGAGGAGGACAGCTTCCGAGGAGAAGAACGAACCTACGGCAAAAGCTCGTCCGTACTTAAAGAGAATTCTGCCATCGCGGTATCACCGCGTCACAAATACCGCCTTTCAGCCAATTTATATCTCTCGATTTTTGATTCGCTTGGCGATGGGGGATTCGTGTTCCGCAATCCGCTTATTTGTTTGATCCGTCAATCCCTCTCGGACGCCGTAACTTCGCGTTCCCGTCCTTGAGACCGGCCTATTTCGGGGTGTAACGTGATACACAGTGCCTCGCAACACGTGGCCCCACTTTCTCTCTCTCTCTCTGTTTTTCTCCGCTTTCTCTCTTTCTCTCTATAACTTTACGTTTCTCTCTCTCGATCTCTCCGCCACGCTCTTAAGCGTCCCCTCTGAGTTTTTGACGCCCTCCCGATTTCGCTAAGCTTTGCTCACGCCGCCTCGAGAGAGGATCTCTAAAGGAGCACGGCCGGCGTCTTTCGTGCACTCGACGACTCCACTCGCTCGCCCACCGCACGTTGCGCCGCTGCTTCTCGACAGACCGTCAGCTGTTTACGGAGATCGAGGTCGCCGCAGCAGACGCCACAGATCCCAGTCGTTCACCGACGCCCAGAGACGACGACTGAATCCCGACGTCCTACACTTGTGTGAAGCCATCGACCTCTTTCGCCCCTTCTATGTTTCCAGAAGGTCTCAGGTGTGTGCCATGCAAATGTGTATTTACATTCCAATGTGTATGTACGCACGCAAACTGGCGCGCGTTTCCACGCAATGCCCGACGAAATACAAAGCCCACGACCGTTGAATATCTGTCCGATGGAACCAAAACATTGCCGTAGGAGATGCTTGTTTCTGCATGTTGCACGTTGGATGTTGGATTAGGCACGTGCTTTTGCACACGCCTCCACGCGGTCCTCGAGACCCAGTTCCTACGGAAATTCTCTCTATGAAATTTCATAAACGGTCATTGTTCTATAAACTGGAACATGGTGGTTTAATAGAATAATATCGTTGTTTTTAGACGCACATATATTACCTGATTAAAGAAATAAATACTTATTTCTGTTAACTTTAAAGCATTGAAGTATATTAGGGAGTTCTCGTCGCATCGCAACAAACTCTATACTTCACTTTTAAGTTTAAAATGGACTAATAATTATTCGTCCATTTTAAACTTAAAACGATTTTAGTCGTTCCTTTTACCCACCACCTTTTGTTATTTGGTTACTACTTCATGTATCAGATTAAACATTCATATAAACTATAGATGTTCAATCATTTCGTGTAGGGGGCCACATTTAAAAGTTTTTCTAACCCTCTGGCCAGTGAGCAAAGACAAGTCCTAATTATCCAGTTATTGTCTAAAATGGCGCCGTTTAGAGCGGTATGAGAATTATATATTTATCATCCTAAGCACTATTAGGTACTATTGTGATTTTATATTTTTGCACACAATTGAAAATAATTATATCAACTGGGATATATTTTTTAAAACAATAAATGCTTTCAGTATGATTTTATTAGTGAATACTGCTTTTATCTGCATACGTTATTACAAGGGCAGTTGACCGTCTCTTAGATAATCTTGTTATAAACGAAATTCATAATCACATTAGTACTGTTTCCAAAAACCTTTCTCTATCCCCTTCCTGGATATAGTGTGACTCTTATTGTTTATCTCTTTCAGTCGTGGAAATAGTAGGAGCAATTGTATGGAGCTCACATTTTCTTAGCTGTCTTCATCACTAGCCTTCTGCTTTTACTATTTTTCCCGCCTTATTTTTCCTATCTTTGCTCGTTTTTCTTTCTTTTTCTATTTCTGCGATCTATAATCTATATTCCAGCCAATATTTTCTCTTTCACTAAGCTCTGTTATTCTCTTTATACCTTTTTACGGTGTCATTCCTTCGTCTGTTTCCCCCTTTCTGCAATTCCGTATGTGTGTGTGTATACCTCAACAGCAAACTCGTTAGAAAACGCCAGTGTTTTGTTCCTTTCTACGCGTGCGTTCCTCGGACGGAATGCGGTTTACAGACACGAATGAAATTGAGCGCACGTGTTTCCCTTTCTCGTAACATACAGTGTGAGGAGATCGAACCGACCAAAATTTTTAAAAAATACTCGCATTTAGGCTTGAATACTTAAATCTTGTAGAAGTCTCAAGGCACATTTAAAAATATCCAGAGAGTTTCTCTAAGCTAAATAAAGTGTAGTTTTCTGTTTTATTTGTTCGTATAACTAAACCGTCTTATGATTATAGCTAAATACAATTTTTGCGATTAGAATGACTTGTATAAGTTTGTTATAGCTTGAATTTTGAAAATTTTGTCCTCCTTTATGCGTTACTTTTCATGGTCCACTTAATCTGTTTTTAATGATTTTTTTGAGTCAAGTTCTCGCCGCGGCACTGAAATACTTTATTTTTGTCATTAATACCAATGCCGGAATTCATTTATCATCTATTATTTAAATTCCTGTAATAGTGAAAATGATATTCAAATTCTCAGTTTCCAAAACTTCTGGATCTTAATATAGGACATTTATTCTCTATATTTATTACAATATATTGTGTCCAATTTAGTACTATACATAACTCAAGTTATTTCCACAATAAATGAATGCAGTTTTGTAGATTACTAATCTACTCTAAAGTTGGTACAGATTCACATGCAGACGGATAATGCACAAATATAGCAGATTAAACGCCTGGCGGCAAAATCGAATCCTAAATATTTCGTGTACCCACTGGCCACAAGAAAATACATTACCGAAATGCGGAAAAATTCAATTATGAGGTAGGTGAGGAAAACCGCTGAAAACAACAGGTGTTTGAAGAACGCGTTGTTATCAAAAGCAAAAAATTGGAATAATGCAATAAAATGTTTAAATTATGAAACCTTTATATAAACCCAACCATGGATGCTGTATATCAGTTGAATAAAACTGTTTCTATGAAAGAGAACTGTGATGAAAAGGTGAAAGAAAAATCAAGAACAGATTTCTTTGAAACTTCAAGAGAGAAATTGAGGAATACTGTCGATTAGATATCTATGCTGTTCACGAGAATAATAAACGTGGACTAAGAAAGGAATATTGAAAAAATTTCTTTCTCCGTAAATATATACACAATAGAAATTCAAGTTGTTATCATGGATTATGTACGAATGGCACGCTAGCTAGGGGATAATCTATCAATCTAATCAGTGTATGTACTTCAGTAATGTGAGCTCATATATTACCGCGAAGTGTCGACATGAGATATGCTTAAAATGTTTCGGTGCAAAAATATGTTGTAAGTACGTTGGCTTTTTGTTTAATTGAATAGCATTTTAAATGTTACAAATATTTTGCTTATGTGATAAAAATCTGGTCGTTCTAACTAAAATATCTGAAGGTACTGAATAAAAACTATAATAGAATAAAATATTGCATATCGAGAGAGCAAACAGTTTTCGAACAGGAACGATGTATATAGTATTCAATTTTATAGGAATGCGGCTTAAAGCGAGGTTTGACTGCATATGCTGTCGCATAATACAGGATTGAATATTGAAAATTAACTTACCACTTCGACTTTTGAATATACAGCTCAACAGGACCCCGGTGAGCACGAATTCATTATAACACGAAAAAAAATTATATATTTTTTAGTCGAAATTGACCAAAAATAACTTTTTTTATTGTTACTATTTTCCACCTTAATTCTAATGCGAGAAAACGAATTCCTTCCTCTGTGTAAATGAAATCTAATGAAAGAAAATGAATCTCTCGAGTGTTTCTACACACCGCTCATCAGCATCTCAGCCAATCAGCGCACTTGCCTTGAGGTGATACGCTCTCAATCAATCAGCAATCAATGTCTGTCGTCCATCGTAAAACTTTGTTTACAGTTCAGCATCTTTTGAATTTCAGCCTGTGGTTTTGCACATTAATCTCTACAAATTTATAATTTATTCTCATTATAAAGAAATTTTGCATAAAATTATGGCCATAAAACGTGTTAGTGATATCAGTGATGTATTTACAGTAATTTATGTTTTTTTACCGTAATTTTGAAGTAGCCTGCACGCATCCCATTGACTACTATATTATATCAGCCCCGTTTAACACTAAATTTGCTTGACATGTATTTTTAAGGAACCTATCCTCCGTGTTAACACAAGAACGTCTGAACATGGCGTACCACGTAGAACGGCGGACGGGACAAAAATGTCCCATACGACAAAGTCGTACAGTCGCAGTACTAGGTTCAATTTTTATGAACGTTGTAGTCTCTACATTACTAATAGCATACTTTAGCATGCTGTAGAATGTAGCGTTGCACCGTACTCATCTGAAACGCTCTAGTAAATTAGCCCGCAAACAGTGCTGGAGGAACACGTTCTAACCTGCATCACACTACGGGAGCAAGTGGAAGGTGGGAGGGGGGAAGGGTGGGGCTAGAAGTTGGACTGGCAAAAGATGATAGGGGAGGAGGGGAAGGGCATGCTATAGTCTACAACAATGTTACAAAGCCGCCTGCATAAGGATAATATCACAGAGAATGTGAAACAAAGTATTAAATCATTTTGGGACAAAATTGTCCCATCCGCCTTTCTAGGGTAAAATGGTTTTATAATCCTTAATATTGAGGGGAGGATGTTCAAAAGTGTAGAGTGGAATGCAACCCTCAAATGATTAAAAGTCACGAAATCTCGACTAAATTAAACCGGAATCATAGAAACTGTAGGGGACGTAACATCAGAATGGGCCAAAATTGTCCAGTCCGACGTTCTAGTGTTAAGCGGGGTATTGCTGTATAAGATACGAATATTGCCTGAAAACGCGAAAATTATTACTGGGTAAAACAAAGACGTGTAAAAGATAAGCAACTAAAACCAAAATAGTGCATAAGTAGAATATGCGCATTACTTTGGATTCATAATATAAATTACACTTTTAAGCCGCGGATTTCGGGTAAGGCGGTATCCACGTTATGTTACTTCCCACTGTGTAACCGAGGACATTCTTTTGATTGTTTAGTGCTTTTAAAACATTTTATATGTTGCGATCTCTTGAAAGAGCCAAAGAGAAAAATCAAAGCTAACATCATTTCGTAGTCAGTGCAGCAGAACTTTTTTCTAGTTCAGTGTGCAAAGGACCCCCTCCTTTGCACACTGAACTAGAAAAAATCCCCCCGATAAGGAATCCGCGGAATTTGTCACGACGTTATAGCCAAGAAGAATAGCAATAGAAATGTTTTTAAAAAATTTCAATATTATTGTTTTTAAATTCATAAAATTCAATTCTCAACATTTAGAGACGAATTTAACATTAAGTTATATTGTTACACCAACAAACTAGCCATTTGTTATTAATTTTATTTCCCCGATCATATCATTTCGTAAACTGAATATCTCATTTTCAAAATCAAAGGTTTGATGGCAAAATTTTGTAATGTTTACCCATGTATGATTGTCACTTTAATATGCAAAGAGATAAAGTACACAGTATCACCTTTTGAGTTAACCGTAATTCTATTTCCATAAAAAGAGCCTCGGGACAAGAAATTACATTTGTTAATCAGAAAAAAACCTCGAGTTGAGTAATTAGTTACAGTCGAACAATAATTATCTACATGTATTTATGCCGATAGCAAGAATGCTTATTTATTAAACTTTCGTAAGGGATTAATTATTTCATGGAAAATCCTTTTTATTGTTGTGCGAATTGAATAGGAGTAATGGAATAATAAGTTGGAAAATAAAGGTAGGCATACGAAAATGCCGGTGGATAATTAAAAAGAAGCAGCCGTTAGAGAGAAAGAGGAAGATTGGACAATTTGCCTGCGTGTGTTCATGAGGGAGAAAGGTGCTGGCGTGGGCAGAAGGATAGTAGCCCTTATTGTTTATCCTGCCTCAAACCAAACGTAATGCAAGAGGAGCGGTGCGTGTGCCTGTGAGCACCAACTTCTCCATCGACACCACCCTCGTTCTCTCCTTGGACAAACAGTAAATCCTTCCCAGAGGCAAAGAGCGGTCAGCCCGTTCACTCATAGGGAAAAAACAACAGCCGGTCTACGTGGAATAGAAAACAATAAAGGGCCTTTCTCGCGCCTGCAAAAAAAGAGAGAAATAAGAGTCGAAATTTTCGACAAACTGCGTCCACATGAGAGAAAGGGAGGCGGAATAACATCCGCGCGTGTTTAAAAGATGGGGTCTTTGGGAAAACATAATTACCATAAATGTTTTTTTTAGATTTGCGTGCTAAACTCTCATTCACACTATTTAAAAGGCAACGGGAGCTCAAATTTAATGGGTAACCGATGCTCACGGCAGATATTCAAGCCTGTGATATTTTTAACAGTTTTAAGTTTTATCTACAAGAAATTTGAGCTCAAGCAAAATAAACCGACCACCCGAAGCTCTATTCATTGCCCATACCAAAGGGAAAAATGTTTCCCAACTATTACGAATTTATTCAGAATAATAAATAGAGTTTTTAAAGAGAATATTTTGTTGATTCGAGTTTGAATATTCATGAATGCATTTTCTTATATTTCAGCGTTATTTGTTGCCAAACATTAATACTTTGTAATTTAAAATAATGCTTTATTAATTTCTATGCGTTTAAACTGCAGGAAACGTTATATAAAAGTACCGTTTCATATATATATATATATATATATATATATAGGCTTCACATTTGTCAGTATATCTGTTAGTATGCCTAATTGGATATTAAAAACAAATTGCCTTTCAAATAGAAATTGTGGTATCAAAAGCTGCTCGATTGAAATTTTTATATCAAGGGTTATATATCACTTCTACTATTCTGGCCATAAATTACTATCCAAAGTTTAAAAGCTATAACAATACATTTAAATTAAGGCTTTGAAACTAAATAAGAGTTTTTAATAAATCTTTTTTCCATGTTGAGATAATGATATAATTTCTTTTTCTATTTTTCCGTCAAGAAGTAAAAGTCTATCATTAATTGCTAGGAGTCTTTTTAATGTCATATTTTTAACGAAAGCATTCGGTTGTAAGTGATTTTTGTGATATTGTACGGAGTAACGCGCATGTAAGGATTCCAGCTTCTAACTTTCAAAATATTTAATGCGAAAATATTTAAAGCTTTTCCTGGAATTTATATTGATTGATAGTGAATATATTAATTGCATAGTGATTCCTTGTGTAACTCATGTAGCCATAAAACATTTCATAAATCATTCGTCTTTTGTTGATATTTTTAGAATTATGACAACTGACGGATATTTTGTTTTTGAAGTCTCGCATTCCATCCACTCAATCACTTTATAGAAGAACGAGTTATATCATTTATTTGATATAATCAAAAAAGTTGATGTTATACTTCTTGAATGATAATTATTATTGGGTGAATTCATATATATTACACCTTTCAGTTCATATCAGTATCTATTTCTCTTATTTTAATAATTATGATTTTTCGTTATTACCATTTATTGAGTGTCCCATTGATTCTAGTTATAAGAAACAACAGTACACTTTTTTCTATTATTAAATGAAAGTATCCGACAAGTAACTTAATTATTGGATAAATTATCTTTGTATCTTTTTGAGTGAAATAAGCTAAGGTTCTCCTCATCATGGGTAGCCGGTCTGTAGACAGGACCGTGAAACGTTATCCTATCAGCGTGTTAATTACTGTTATTGAACGGCATGATTTTAAGTCACAAATCTTAAATATTAACTTAAAACTATTCCCGTCACCAAATTAAAAGTCCTTAAAATATGTTTTATTTATGTACTTTTGAATGACCGGTAGGTAAATAAACCGCATGTGTTAAATAGGACTAAAAAGTACAATAGTAAAATCAGATAGTCTTTGTGTTGCATCCAAATGCCGCGGTGTCCAATACTTTGCAACATTTAAGCTTATTGATGACTAAGGCTCTTTGTTGGATTTTTTTACGAGTATCTGCATTTAGATAAAGCTCGAAGAATTTCAATTTTAGTAATAACTACAAAAATTGGTATATTTTGAATTATAATAAGAAAGTTAAGACAAAATTCAGAGGAATTCCATTAAAGATTTCTGCTTCCAAGACGTACGTGATTAATCTCAAAATTGTCAGTCGTTAGAATGTTAAATATTTGAAGGTTATTATTATTATCGTTTACAAAATGGCAGGCTTCAAGCTAGTTGGTACGCTTAATAATCACCTCACTGTACAAAACGTCACAATTTGCAGTGAGCATTCAGATTTCAGAGTTCGAGTTATCAATAGACTACATTATAAAAATAAAGAAATATATGCAAGATTGTCAGGTAACCATTATATATTGATACGTGCAATCCACTATTAAAATAATCTATATTTTTAAAATTTGAAATTTTCGTATAAATGACTTCTGTGTGAAAGGCTCACAATCCTCCGGCGGAAAACTATAACCATACAAAGGAAGGAGTATTTTAAAACATTAGAACGGGCATTTATAAACAAACATGGTGATAAAACCAATAACATTTTTAAATGCATATGATAATCTACCTTAAGCTTAATTTATGTGTAATAAAAATTCTGTTGCCAAATAAGTATATTTACAGGGCGATGTAAATAAGAAAGAATATTGCGACTTAAACCTACCGATAAAAGCAGCTATGTATATGTTATCCATTGCCAAACTGATCACTTACGAACATAAAATATTGGAACAGAGAGATTAATGTATGCATTAGACAAGGAATATAACAAACACCTGTGGTCATGGGATTATTTTTGAGACAGGAGAAAAATTCTGCCTGGAAATCGATCACGGGGCTTGTTTTTACCGGGTTGTTATTTTACCACTGAACTAAAGAGCAAAGTGATTCTCCCATTTCAGAAGGTGGATGTTTTCTTAGTTGGGACTGGGCTAGCCAAGTAAAAGACTCGGGTTCGATTTCATGTCATGAAAGAATTTTTCTGCTGTTTCAAAAATAACACCATGATAATATGTTAAGATTATCACTCCTTGAACTAAAAATTTATAAATAGTATCCTCAGAACAGCAATTACGTATTTGGTGACCAATGAGCTAGTGGAAACTTAGAGACTCGCAACTTATATTAATAACACCTTTTAAAATATGGTTAACGAGTTAAGCAAGATTTTTAATTAATGCCTTAAGAGTTATCTTTAATCTCTTATAATAATAGACAAGTGTTGCTTAGTAAATGATCATTTACAAGTGCTAATAACTCAATAAAGGATCGAGATACATATTTGAAGTTTGGCAGGAATTCTCGATTCACATATTTTAAGGTGATGACGAAAAAAAATCTTTATATAATAATTTACAATGTCTGCGTGTGTATCTGTCAGCAAAGACTGAAGCTTAATATCTCGCAAATTAATGAACCGAATCTGATGTGATTTTCAGGATAGCATTATGATATAATAAAATTACGTTTTAACGTATTAAACTTGAGATCAAAGACCCGGGTTCGATTCCTGGAGATATTTTCTATTTCCCATAAGGTAACACGTAAAAAGGGACATTTCGACGTACAGGCTTTCATTCTTTTTTAGATTAAAATTAGAAAGAATTGACCTACAATCTTCGGATATAAACCATTTTGAAGAATACATTATAAAGTTTCTTATTCTGTTCATTTTTTTCCACCTAAAGTTCAAAATTTCTCAATGTAAACGTTTAATTCACCCAGTTTGAGGAAATCTTGCCATTTTAACGGGATGTTGCCTTACCTACCAATTCCATTGTTTCATGTTGTTAATTCAATCCTTATGGGTATAAACGTGCTTTGAATGCTTTTAATACGAGGGAGAGAGAGGGGGGAGAGAGCGGTAGAGGGGAGAGCGAGAGGGAGGGGGAGAGAGGGAAGTAGAGAGGGGAGGGGGAAAAGGGGGGGAAGAAATGAGGAGGGGGAGGGAGAGAGAGGGTGTGAGAGGGGGGGGGGGGAGGTAGGGAAAGAGAGGCAACTATTTTAAGTTTAAATAAATATAGCCCGTCAACAACAATATTCACTAGAAATGTTGTGTATGGCAAAATATTTCATATGTAAAAGTGTGATATTAACTATTTTAAATGAAAATAATAATAATCTATCTATCTGTCTATTTATAATTCTTCCGTTAATATTTCAACGGGCATTACACTAGTAACTCAATAAAGGATCGAGATACATGTTTGAAGTTTGGCAGGAATTTTCGATTCACATATTTTAAGGTGATGACGAAAAAATCTTGAAAAAAGTCCTGGGCTCGACTCCAAGGAAGACATTTCCATTTCTCGTAAGGTAACACATAAAAATTGACTTTTAGGCGTGCAGGTTTTCAGACCTTTGGGAATTAAAATTATAAAGAACTAATCTAAGATTTTCAGATCTAAACCAGTTTAAAGAAAAAGTTATAAAGTTTCTTATTATGTTCATTTTTTTCCACATACAGTTCGAAATCGCTCATGTTCAAAGTTTCGTTAACATATTTTGGGAAATCTTGCCATTTTAACTATATTTTGCCTTGCCTACAAATTACATTGTTAGACCTCGAAATCCTATTTTTATTGCAATCCTTATGGGTGTAAGCGTGCATTGAATGCTTTTAATACAAGAGAGAGAAGGAAGGTGAGGGAAATGATTTTCAAGACAATTGATGTTTCTGATGTCAATTTGTTCTCCATAAATATCTTGAACGGTTGAATCTTTACTCACGTCATTTTTGACGGCCTATGCATTAGTTTGTATGTAATGAATTTACGAAATAATAAAGAAGTTTTAAATTGATAGTAGATGTACGAGAATATATGTAAGTATTAGTTAATAGGTGAGTATCAAGGCAGCCTACGTGTGATCCTTTGTTGACACATTAACACGTGACAGTGGACATTAAAAAATTCTAATGTATGGAACTTATTTTTTCTGAAATGAATGTTAATTATCTCTTCATTTTAGTCTCTCAAGCCGTTTCTCCGTATACGTGTACGGACCATGCAATCCTGCTTCAGAAGCATTGCCCATATATGCCTACAGAACCTGACTTCTCTTCATCCAAGCATATATATTTGAAACTTTTCCTCCACGTTAAAATAAAAACATATGCCAAGAACGGTGAAATACATTAAAATGGCTTCTCTGAGGTGCGAGCGGGAATAACAAAATTACTGACTTGCGGGGTTTACGTAATAACAGGTAGACTCCATCCATTGTGATTTCAAAAGCATTATCAGTTATCCTATTCTCTATAATTGCTGTTCTGTCGCAAAATTTGGAATACTTCTTTCTGTACTTTTCCATATTTTAAGAGTGCATTTATTTTATTTTCTATATTCGTAGTATATAGAGAATATGTTGCATTCGCGAAAAAAACCAGCTCGAAATTTTTATGGAAATTCTCTTTATAAAAGTTGTTTCCCGGCTCTATAGCCGAAACAGTTGAACGAAATAAAATGTTATTTCGCATTTAGGCATACAATTATGCAGACTAGAAGAAGACAAAACGATACAGCGCAACAATGAAGGGTAATTTATTTATTTTTGATTTTCACAAAACGTCGATTTATTCAGAAATCATTTTATCAGTTTTGATTAAAATTCAATAATTTATAGAGCTCGATGTCATAAACACATAAAGAATACTATATAAGCAATATTTCTAAAAAAATATGCTACATGATATTATATCACGTTTAACATCCAGTTACCTCCCAGCTCTCCCCAGTCTTCTGACTCCACTCAACAATCTTCTTCTACATATTTTCTTTTTATTTATGTTTGACATAACCATTTATCAAGTTCGATTTTCATATATATTAAGCTACCAATATATTTATACCATTTACATTTTCCACGGTTTTTCCTTTATAGTCTTTCAGGAAAGAACAGTGGCGGATTTACCTATAATCCCTCTAGGCGCGAAATTTTTTTGGGAAAAATAATATAATAATGATAATAATAAGTATAAAAACTAAATATTTTTTATTAATAAAGAAACTGTCTTTAGATATTTTTAAAACAAATGAACGTATTGCAGCAAAGTGTTATGCATGTAGATAAAAATAGTGCTGTAGCTATCGCCCGGGTGAAGATTGAATGTTGTGATGGAAATGTTGACATTGCTTAAATAAGCATAAATGCTTAAATGTTTATATACTATGTAATAAAAATATTTATAATAATTAAAATTTCATATTTGCATATTCACTTTACGCGTACTGTACCCGAATATCTTTTTCTCCGATTTATCGGATTACCAGAGTTAATTGATTAAATTATTATCTTCCCAAAAACATCCTATGAAATATGAATATCCTTTTGTTACATTCCTGAAGATTTAAACAAAAAATAACTTAAAAACCTCGTCTTTCACGTTTTTACCGTTACATTGTTTTATAATTGTTGCCCTTTTAACCTGTGTTCGTATTCATTTGTTGTACAGGTAGTTCCCCAGATACGTTGTCTCGAGATTTGTTGTTTAGTTTATGCGTCGTAAAGAAATTAGGGATGGGTTTCTTATATACGTCACTGAAGTTTCGCTTATACGTCATTTTCCGCAGTCATCGAAATTCATTCGAGGACAATGTCGGCACTCTCATTTGACATTTTTTTATTTGCATAGTCACAAAAATATCGTTTAAATCAAATTCCAACTGTAATTTCCCCATTCAAGAACTCAGTCACTGCTGTAATTCTTTTCGTCACATCTTCTTTACTTTCATAATCACAAATATTTTGTTTCAAATCAAATACCGACTGGAATTTCCTTCTCCATTCCTCTACCAAAGTAAGCACATCTAGTCACTTTCTAGAAGCAAAAAATCCACAATCCACATCTTTGAGAGCTGTATGAGAGTCAGAAGACTTAAAAATCAATCCTCGACGTATTAATTTCACCAACCCTCCGTTGCCCTTATGTCACGCAGCCGTCTAACTTTGTTGTGAGTGTAAAATGGTCCCTTTTTTACCTTAAAATTCAGTCTATTAAACCGCGGATGTAATTACTAGTAATCGAAGAAGTGACCATATAAACCATAATTTTGCATGTGTTAAATAAGTTATTCGAAAATTTAAACTTATATGTGTTACTTAGAAAATTATGTGCTTAAAATTGTGGAGGTGGAACTTATCCGTCACTATAGAATGGTGGCTTATAGAAAAACGTGTTTCGAGATACGTTGCGCTTTCTACGAATTATCTCGAGGACTACCTTACTTATTTTACATCACGCATTTTAAACTTCATAAATTAATCCATTAATAACACAGGCCTGCGAAGATTTTACTGTTTTGGTAAGCATATGTGATTTATATAAATATTGATACGCTGAATTCGAAAATGGCATTCGTTTTGGCTTATCACGTACAGATTTTACACAATTCGATATTATATGGCTATTATCGAATCCTATATATGTACAGTGTAATACAATTTCGTTAATGCATTGAACATTGAATATAATGTGATAAAAAATTCAACGCCACTGTCGGCCTAAAGTGGGATAGACTTAATGCTTCTGCTGCCTACGAATTAGGTTGCAACAACTTATGGTAAGCGAGCAAGTGAGCCAGGGGCGCGCCACGAAGATATCTCGCACCCTGGCACAAAGTACTCTTGGCGCGGTCGTATAGCGATCGCGCGAGCGACAATATGAAATAGAATACAATGTCTTCTATAGAAGTGGCAACAATGGCATAAGCACGTGAGCAATAAGGCGGGAATTAAATATCCCAACCTGTCATCAGCTATAAGACCTATGCCGCATTGACCAGACGTCCCGATTCCTACACTGCCGGCTGAGTTGGAGGATGTCGAATCTTCATCCAGCTCGAAGTTTACAGCAGAGGAATATGTATGTGTATTTCTCATCTGACAACGAAGACATAACTCCGCAGCTATTTACTCAAAGTGAGTTGAACGATTAGTCCGGGACTTAGGTCTTACTAGGAAAAGAGTGAATTATTGGGATCAAGATTAAAAGAAAAGAATCTATTAGCCCCAGGAACAACCTTTTACTGATTTAGCAATCGCGAGAACGAGTTTCGGAATTATTTTAGAATGGAAGGTGAACTGGTTTTCTGCTGTGATATTCCTGCTTTGATTCAGCAGTTGGGAGAAGAAACCTACGACCCGAAGGACTGGCGTTTGTTTATTGACTCTTCAAAAAGGAGCTTAAAGGCTGTATTATTGCATAATGGAAACAAATTTGCTTCCATACCAGTCGCACATTCAATATACCTAAAAGAGTCATATGAAAATTTACAAACAATATTACCAAAAATTAAATATAACGAACATGAGTGGTCTTTGTGCGGTGATCTAAAGGTTTTCGGGATTTTATTGGGTCAACAAGGAGGTTATACTAAACTCCCTTGTTTCTTATGTGAATGGGATAGTAGAGCGAGGGACAAACATTGGACAAATAAAAATTGGCATGAAAGGGAAAGATTCATACCAGGAACGAAAAATGTGAAACATGCCAGTTTAGTTGACCCACAGAAAGTTTTATTGCCACCTTTGCGTATAAAACTTGGTATCATGAAGCAATTCGTAAAAGCGCTGGACAAGAGTGACTCGTCCTTCCGATATCTCTACCGTAAGTTTCCATCTGTATCCGAAGCTAAAGTGAAAGAGGGCATATTTGATGGATCACAAATTCGACAATGCATGAAGGACACCGAATTTACTGATACCATGAGTGAAATAGAACTTCAGGCATGGGGTGCATTCAAGAACGTCGTTAAGAAGTTCCTCGGAAATGTATTATGAAAAAATCGTGGGAAATATGTTAGACAAGCTGCAGAAACTGGGATGTAACATGAGTTTAAAATTACATTTTTTACACTCTCATCTCGAATACTTTCCCGAAAATTTAGGAGCCTTCAGTGAAGAACAGGACATCAAAGAGATGGAAAGAAGATATCAAGGACGGTGGAATGTGTTCATGATGGCCGACTACTGTTGGACCTTAAAAAGAGAAGTTACTCGTCAAGAACATAACCGGAAATCTATGGAACGCTCATTTGGACAAAGCGAAAACGGAAACATCCTGACCCTATTCATCCTATTTAAAGGTATTTAAATAACTTATTACCTTAGATGATGTTTATATGGGGCTGTCAGACTATGTATCGTATGACTTCTCCATGTCTCTGTACATATACATTCATAAACGCATGATTTTAGCGTAAATTTGTTTTGTAATTTCTGAAAAATCCTTGTGATACAGAAAAGCGGGCATTTTATTTGAATTTAGCATGCTCAAATTAATAACAATCACATATTCAACTTGAAACAGCAGAAAAAAATTCATTTTCGGAGGCCTGTGTAATTGTTGTTCTTAATGGCGTCTAAATTCCCATCGAAGATTTTATTGTGTCGTCCTGGATTCGTCACATTTGTAAGGTTATTGTTTAAAAATCTACACATTATTAGGATAAATTAAACTTAATATAAATACAACGATGAAATAATACCATGTCTAATAGCGATACACACTAGTCGAGTCTTACTAACAATACGTTACTTTCGTGATTATAATTTTTATTTGTGGTAAAATCCATGTCACTTCATAATGTTCTGCTAGTTTATGAAAATCTTGCAATATCTCTAATTCCATATATACAGTGAAAATCTCCCGTATTATTTTATGACTCGTGCTTTTCGACGTGTATGCGGGGATGGTGCAGATAGGTCGCTGATCTACCATACCATGGACTCCATGTACAATCAGGGCCGCATGCTCTCGTTCCTAGATTTTGTGCTGGATGCACAATTACAGCACTCCGTACTTCGCGGGAGACGCTAAGCTGTTTGATCCTATGGCGCATTTTGCGAGATTAGCCTAATTCCGGAACCACATTTCCTCTTGTGTGCGAATGCACGTTAAGTCTGACATCAACGGTGTCACTCCGAAGTAAAAGCTTTGAAACTATTGGTACGAATTAAATTCGAGCAGTAGCTGGTGAAAATACCCGTAAATGTACAGCGCTGTTCGTGCAAATTCCTTACATCAGTCCTTGTTTTGAAAAATTCTTTTGGCGAATTTATTAAAATTTCACTCACTGCAGGCGTTAACTAAATATCGAAAAACATTAGCTAAAGCATAGTGACACATTAGCTTATCTCCCATTTACTTCATTATTTCCTTTTTAATTAATTATTTTCTAAAATTTATCAATCGCTAAAAATTAAATTGTTTTACTGAAATAACAAAATTTATAAACCATGTCAAAATTAAATATACTAAAATATTTATATTGCCTAAGTTACCTTGTTACTCTGGAGGAAATAGTGGGGCAAAGGGAGTAGCTCTGGTATTTAGGAAAGATATGATGAAGACCGTGACAAAAAGAATTGCAACGAACGATAGGTTGATGGCAATAAAGCTAAAAGCAGACCCAGTGGACATGTCGATAATCCAGATATATATGCCAAAGTCTGCTCATGAAGAAGAAGAAGAAATCGACGAGATGTATGAACAAATTAACGTCACTACGAAGAAGACGGAGGAGAGGGAGGGAGAAGGACAAGATGAAAATAATGTCGGTCAATACGGACATGGGAAAATAAACCGAGGAGGAAAAGAACTGGTATAATTCTGCGTTAATAACGACCTATTAGTGGCTAATACATGGCTCAAAAACCATAAATGAAGGCTGTACACATGGAAAAACCCAGGAGATAGAATGAGATGCCAAGTAGATTACACCTTACTTATTGTTAGTAAAACAAAGATTCAGAAACAGCATAAAAATGCTATGACATTACCAGGAGCAGACATTGATTCAGATCACAGGTATGGGAAGAATAGATTAAGGAACTATACAACATGCAGGCAGGATCGGCACAAATAGAACTGGAAGAAGAGGATAACATTGAAGTATTAAGAAAAGCAAAGTAGAAAAGGCGATATTGGAACTGAATAAAGGAAAAGCTTCAGGCAGCGATGGAATACCGGCAGAGGTACTTAAAGTCATGGGATCGGAAGGACTAAAAGTGATTACGAAATTAATTAACAAGATTTAGGATTCGGGAGAGTGGCCTCAGAATTTCTTAGATGTAACAATGATCCCTCTAAAGAAGAAGCCAAAGGCAATGCAGTGTAAAGACTACAAACGATAAGCCTACTGTCACACACTTCGAAGATCATCATGAGAATTCTTAATAAAAGGCTAAAGAAAAAAGCCGAAGAAATGCTAGCGGAAGATCAATTCGGCTTTAGAAAAGGACGAGGAAACCATAGATTCTATCTGTGTAGTGAGAATCATATCAGAAAGGGCAACAGAGTACAGCCGAGATTGCTGCCCATGTTCCGTCGACTGGTAGAAGGCCTATGATAGAATAAATTGGTACTGATGATGAGGATATTAAAGAATATAGGTGTAGACTGGAAAGACAGGAGAATGATCTGGAATCTATTTATGAATCAAGTTGTAAAGGTCAGGTTGGAGAATGCGGGCACCAGCGGAGTAAATATCGGTAGAGGAGTAAGACAGGGCTGTTGCATATCGCCGATCCCATTCAGTATAATATATGGAGAGAGGCTAATGCAGGAAGCGTTAGAAGGCACGGGAGATTTCAAAATTGGAGGAAGGATTATAAGAAAAGTGAAATACGCGTATGATCGAGCACTTCTAGCAAGAATGGAAAAGGAACTCCAGAAAATGATAAATAGACTAGTGATAACAGGTGGAAAATACGGTATCGAAATAAACAAAGAAAAATCCTAGGTCATGCGAATATCAAGTAAATAAGAAGAAAATTTGAACATAAATATTGGAGGAAAGCCATTAGAAAAAGTTTCACATTATAAATACCTTGGAAGCACAGTAACGAGAGAAGCAAAAATGTATCGATGAAACCAGGACTAGCCCTCAGCAGGTACAATCAAAATACTTACGCATTTGGCACCATGTGGTCTATATGACCCCATGTAAAAAAATTGGTTAAAAATAGGTTTTTTGGTAAGTAATGATTTTAATGATTACAATTGAAAATAAAACCTTTATTCTTCACGTTTCACAAGTAATTAGCAATAAACTAATATCAAACTCCATAAAATTGCTATCAATATTACCACATATAAAAAAATGAAAATCAACGAATCCCTTTTATAGATGAACCAAATAAATGGTGAATTTTCTTCTGAAAACTAGGTAATGTAAAAGTTGAAAATAAAGATGAAATTTTATCTGGGAATAAATTTGTTTGCATATTTATACATCTTTGCAGTTATAACATATTGAAACTGTATGAGAGTCACAAGTATAATTTTGACATTTAGCACATAGGGTTTTGACTTTTCTATCAGCTGCTCTGGGACACAAATTGCATCTCCCTTTCGTTGGAGCATCTCTCGCACATTCAGATACTTCAGTTTTAGCATTTTTAATGCCACAACTCTCTATGATAAGCTTGATCTTTTGCGAGGTTTGTTTTGTCATCAATCGACTTTGTGCATATGGCTTGATCAGAGATAAGGACACCATCTTCATGAAACGGATCTTTTATCTCTTCTGTTTGATGCAAAATTAGGATCATTCTGTAGAAAAACTGCATAAGCATTTACTAAGGAGCTATCTAAGATTCCATAGAATACTCGCATTGGCCAGCGGTTCGTTTTTCTAGCTGTGCTGAAAAGAGAGCATTTCTGATCATGACTATCAACTCCTCCTTTATTTTTGTTGTAATAAGCATTTATTTCTTCTTTTCCAGTTGCATCGTCTTTGCTCTTTACAGAGTGCATGGTGGAAAGAAATACTACTTTTTGTTGTTCTTTGGAGTTGTGGATAACAAAGTAAAATCATTTTCATAGTCAAATCCATAATGTACAGTACCTTCTTTTGCTTTTTTCCAAAAACAGTTTAGGTTTAGCTTATGTTTTTCTTCATAGTGCCTACCAGAGTTAAATTTTGTGATTTCATTTATTTTACTAAGGGAATTGATGTATAGTAATTATCAGTAGTTATATTCCTGTTAGTCCCTTCAATGTAATCTACTAAATCTAGTACTGCCTTTGTTGGTACTGGGAGATCTGAATTTGTTTGGTCAGAGTGAGTTCCTGCTCCAATGTAGACCTTTGATTTAACAGAGTATGATGATTTATTATCTGATAAGACATATGCTTTGATCCCATATTTGCTTGGTTTATTTGGGATATACTGCTTTAAGCTACATCTTCCTCTAAATCCTAAAAGAGATTCATCAACTATGCAATCAAGACCTGGAGTGTAATTTGAGTCACAAGCAGTCACAAATTTATCATAAACTTCTCTTATAGGAGTAAGTTTATCACTGAATATACGCTCATGTCTAGTAGTGTAATCATCAAATCTAAAACAATAAAGAAGGAAAATGAACCTCTTTTGACTCATAGCAGCTATACATATGGGTTTTCCAGTTCCATCTTCAGCCCATATGCTTCACGATGATTCCTTTGAGCTCTTTGTAGGGCCCAAATATACCAATATGCCTATGAGAGCTCTCAATTCTGCATTACTTGTATCATATGTGAATCCTTGTCTGCTATTAAATTTCTCCCTGATTTGGCATATTCTTTGGTTCGTCCATTTAGTAATTACTTGTAGCATATCATCACTTATGAATAGCTCAAATGCTTCTTCAGGAGATTCGGCAGGAATAACATCATTTTTCGGTCCAGGTCTCTGCGAAACGATATTTATTTGAGGTGTTCTACGTGCTCATTTAGGATTTAATTTCCAAACATATCCATCTTTTTCAATATATTCAGAATTGCCCTCGATATCACTTGTTTCTAAATCTTCGGCACTTTGTTCACTAATATCATTTACAGTCTCTTCGTAATCATGATCTGTTTCACTAGCACTTGCATAATGTTCAACATCACCGTCATTATGGATGTTATCTAAGCGTTCCAATATTTCAAATTCGGATAATTTTCTTTTCTTTGACATTTTTCTTACAGAGGGATTATTATATCTGAAAAAGAAAAAAAATAACAAATTAAATTTTGTTACACACTTGGCGCCAAGGGGTCAAATAGACTGCATTCATTATAACTATATATAACTTCGTAAATATTTGCTCTAGGACCACAAAAATTTGTGAGCAATATTTTCAGTCATTAAGGTAAAAATGCAAGGGGGCATGCTATATTTCAAGGATAACTAGTTAGTACAGCAATCATTTTAATATATCTGGGGTCATATAGACCCCATGGTACATGCTGAGGGCTAGAATAACGAACTCAAAAACTGCTTTCAGAAGAAAGAAACTCCTACTAATGGGGAATATAAAGGAGGATATCCGCAAGAAGTTGATAAAATGCTATATATGGAGTATAGCTCTGTATGGAGCAGAAACATGGACGCTAAGGAAAAATGATATTAAATACTTGGAGAGCTTCGAAATGTGGACATGGAGAAGAATGCTGAAGATAAAATGGACAGATAGGGTGAAAAATGAGGAAGTATTACGAAGAATAGGAGAGAAGCGAACTGACTATCAGAAAGAGGAAGGCGAAATGGATTGGGCATTACCTAAGAAGAGATAGCATGATTAAAGAAGTGCTAGAAGGAAAACTTGATGGAAAAAGAGAAAGAGGTAGAAAAAGGTTTCAGCTGATAGACGACTTGAAACGTAAAGAAAACTATGAAGTCATGAAGAAGAATGCGGGAAATGGAGTATGTGGAGAACCAAGTTTAACCATGAATAATCACGGACCTGCCTACGGACCGGCTACCTATGTTGTTCATTTATATAGGTAAATTGCCTTTAAAGATTTCTGAATTTTTGTTATATGAACATTCTTTTGATTTATATTAATTTTGGAATGCATGAAATTAACATTTTTATACTTCTGATAAAACGTTAAAATTACGTAACTAGTTTCCCACTGATAATGTAATATTTGTTTTAAATAAATCTACATTGTTTTTTTACGAATTCGTCAAATGAATATATATTTTATCCGCATCTTAGGTATATTGTCGGAATGGTAGAAATTTTTATCTTATACATATATATATATATATAATTTAGTTACAAAATTATTTCGTTAGCCATTCAAAATATAAATAATGTTATTATTCCAATTTTCCATTAGTGAATTGTCACTGAGGGATACTTTAAAGCGTATATGTCAAAACCGGTTTTCTGGTAGTTCACTATATTCGTATATTTTCCAAGAGTGCTTAAGCAGAATTTCTTAATGAAAAAGTGTTAAAATGTATTAAAAATATAGTTTGTTATTCATGTCATTGATACAAAATAATAATTTGTCTCATGGTAAACAAATTTTACATCTAGAAGTCCTATATCGAGAAAGGTTTAACCAAACTGTAGCTTACTCTAAAGTAAAATATAAATGGCATTTTAAGAAAGTAAAGAATCAGTCTTTTATACATGCTAGGAATCCATTGTATTTTGAGTGTGAGCCATAGCCAGTCTTGGATCTCTACGCGATAGCTCTTTCCTCTTCCGCGATAACGGATTTCCTTTTCCGGGACTTTCCCGGTGCCCTCTCGGGGAGTCGCGACTGGGAATTGGTCCTGTTCCTCAGCATACATGGAAATTTTCCCGCACATTCCCCGAGCCGATGACTGCAGTATCTGCCTCGCCTCCCTCTTTCTTGTTATGATTTCCATGTATGTTCTCTATGTATTTTTTCCTTATAAAACGCATCTGTTATGAAACTGACTTATGAATGTGAATTTAACGCCACCACAAGAGCAAAAATCTAACGGAAGAGGTGTGCATGTTATTAATTTCGGTGTCTCTTTTATAAAGAGATTGAGAAAAATGTCAATGTAAATCTTTGTTAGGGAAAACGAAGTGTATATTATCTACGTATGTTTACAGCCGTGTTTTTAATGTAAAGATATCAGTTTATTTTAGCTTATATTTTTATGTACGAAACATTTTTCCTAGATGAGCAGGGAAACACCAAAATGGAAGATCATTAGCTCCTATAGAATAAATTACAAAATCTCATAAACGAGATAAATCAACGAAAGTAGTGTAATTAGGAATTACATTCTTTATGGTGGAGCAACATTTGTCATCCAGAAATACTTCTTGAACTTCGTATAAAACGCATGTTTATTGATTTCATGGTGTTTTTTCAACTGAAAATAATCAGGTGTCATAGTCTTTGCTCTCTCTAGGATATGTCTGGTCGAATCCATCTGCCTTATATTTGTAAGACTGAAAGTGGGTTAAGAGAAATGAGAGGAAAATCAAGGAGGAAGATAGGGGAACGGGGTGAGGAGGATAAAAGGACACGCACGAATGTGGAGGCGCGTGAGGAGGAGAGGTGGTGAAGGTCTCGAGGAAGTTGGGACGGGAAAGAAGAACGAGGCAATGGATGTAGACTGAAAAAACTAAGCCATAAGCGTCTGTAAAACGAGGGAAGGCTGGGATTTGAGGAGTATGAGAATGGGATTTGGAGCGAGAGGATGAAAAAGAGAAGATGGCGGGGTGGAGTGATGGAGGACGAAGGAGATAAGGAAATTATTACATTAGAGTGAGATTGTGAACACCGCATTCCTTCAAACTTCTTGCCCTAGAGCGGGAGGCGCACGATGAGTGGTAGGGAGTATGGAAAGGTGTGAGTAATATGACGGAGAAGCTAGCGTTAAAAGCATTTTTCTCTGAAATGTAGTCAGGATTCATATATTCGACTCATTTCATTTGCTTCCATTCGCGATCAGAACTCATAAAATGGATTTCATTAGAAATCCAGTCGCCGAATGTCGTCTATGGATTACTTCCAGATCATTGGCGGCTATGTCATAATCGCCTCTACTATTGCAGATTTTTTGTGATAAATCTGTAGAATTATAACACAAGATTTTTCAATTGTGTTTTAGCTAATTGTAAGTAAAAATAACAAAACATTTTGGTAATCGTTTCTGCATTAGATAAGAGCGATTTATGCTTTGCTTTAATATGATTGGCGAACAATCCACTATGTAGTTATTAAAAATTTTGAATAAAATTGTGGATTTATTATGATATGCTCCATCAGCTTACCATTATTAGCTCAAATAAATTATTGGAACGCATTTTATCACTGTTTAAAATTCTTATAATATTCATTACAAAAAGCGTTTTTGAGTATTTTTGTGGTGAAGTAAGAAATTTATTTACTGGCATTTGCAAGAACTGCGGGATATTCCAAGGAGAAGTACTGTCCAGTTTTTATAAATATATTTCTTCACCATTTTCACGGGTAGAAAAACAATCTCAGTGCGTATACATTTGGTGATAAACATCCCTCACCTAATGTTCCAACGTAATATAATATCGATAGTTTCGTTTTCTTAAGGCAACACAGGTTTCAACCTTTGGGAGTACATTTAGGCCTTAAATTCTTTGGCAAAGAAGGTTAACATATCTGGAATATCGTTAAATTCGAATATAATGAAACTTCTGTCGTTTTAAGGGGCTAGCTAAAGTCCATGAAGGGGAAAAGGGCGATAGCGGAAAAGCATAATATGAAAGGGCAACAAAAAATGACAATGCTGAAATTATGCATATTTTCAAGTAATATCACTGCGCTTAAATAAACGAAAACAGAAACTTACCGTGCAAAATTTCTCTCTTTCTTTCCAAAGAAGTGTAATTCCCATCTTGGAGTTTCAGATGTAATAGTGGTCTTTCTTCATCACAAATTATACTAATTCCATCCATAATGCTACAAGCGTAGAATTAGTTTTTCTCTTGAGAATTAAGTTGTTCTTTTCGAACTAATACCGATGGATCGCTACTGACGACAGATGCTTTGCATTTGAAATGCGCATCTGGTTTTCCCAAACTTTTTCTATCCATTGGAGAAAATTTTTTTTGTATCAATGGTAATCCGAGATTCACAATTTTTCGAGAAGTTTTCCCTTCCAAACGCTATTAGTCACATGCAGAGTAGTTATATAAATATTTAACTTGTGAAATAATAATGAACTAGCTGAACTCACGCAATGTTTGCGCGTTTTTTAAAATTAATTTATCAAAAATTATGGAGTGTGTAAAAAAAGTTGCTCTCAATAATTCACATTTAACTATACTGATGCATTTTCCAGGTATTGGTAACGTTCGCGGGTTCGAATCTCGCTGAGTGTGCGTATTGACAGTTTATTATGCGAAGTCAGTCAGAAATCTGCATTTTATATTTAATATTAGAGAGGAAATTAATGCTACGCGGTAATTGATTGAGAACTTTTCCATTTCTCATAAAATAACACGTAAAAATGGAATTCTCGACCTGCAGGTTTTCATTCCTTTTGAGATAAAAATAATGAAGTATTTCAATAATAAAGTAATTCAAGTGGAAAATAAAAGGGTATTTGAAATGGTAAGATCAGTTTATAGAGAAATGTAAACAATGGATAAGACAACTCCACAGAGGTATATTTTACTACTTCCATTATCTAATTGAAGAGAAGATAACCATGTAATGTGTCAACAGTTAACGTATATCCCTATTCTCATCTAATATGAAATTTATGCGTGAGACTATTTGCATTAATAAGCACTAGCTGAACCCGCGCAATATTTGCGCGTTTTTTTCAATTAATTTATCAAAAATAAAGGAGTGTGTAAAAAAAGTTAATCTCAATAATTGACATTTAACTATACTAATGTATTTTTCAGGTATTGGTAAGGCTTGCTTGTTCGAATCTCGCTGAGGGCACGGCTGCGTTTGCGTATTGACAATTTATTATGCGAAGTCGATCATAAATCTATATTTTAAATTTCATATTAGAGAGGAAATTAATTCTACGCAGTAATTTATTGCGAACTTTTCTATTTCCCATAAAATAACACGTAAAAATCGAATTCTTGACCTGCAGGCTTTCATTCCTTTTGAGATAAAAATAATAAAGTATTGACCTACAATCATCGGTTCTGAAACATTTCGAATAAAACATTATAAAGTTTCTAATTCTGTTCATCATTTTACGCCTATAGTTCGAAATAGTTCAAGTTAAACGTTTAATGCATGTAATACTGGAGTTCAAGTGGAAAATAAAAGGGTAATTGAAATGGTAAGATCAGTTTATAGAGGAATGTAAACAATGAATAATACAACTCCACAGAGGCATATTTTTCCGCTTCCATTATCTCAATGAAGAGAAGATAACCATGTAATGTGTCAAAAAAACAACGTATGTCCCTATTCTCATCTAATTTGAAATTTATGCGTGAGATTATTTGCGTTAATAAGCATTATAGATGCATAATATAATGGTTCTACGTACTAAAATGTAAGATTCCAGCATTCAGAAGATGAAATGAAGATTCACCCGCTTTGAATAAATCGTTAGAAACGCTTTCCATGCGCAGTTAACTGAATAATTATCCGTAAATATTTACTTTTCTATGTATACTAAAGTTTGAAGTATTCTTTTTAGTAACTAATATTATCTGACTATGCACTCAAGTCATATGATCATATAGTTCAATTCAATTCCTTCCGCTAGAGATTTCTTTAAGTAAAGGGGCTCTGCCCCTTACCGCTGTCCGGTTTACACCCGTGAGATTGGTGGAAAAAATAGAGCATACTACCTTTCTAGCTCTGTTTAAGAGCTTGTGTGTTAAGTCTTCCGTCTGTTTTCCACATCCATTCGGGAGAATAACCTAGAAGTCGGTCAGAAATCTGCGTTTTAAGTCATATTAGAGAGGATATTAATGCTACACAGTAATTGATCACGAACATTTATGTTTATAATTTTCTTTGTTTCTTATTATTGTATAATATGTCCTTTCTTTTTTATATAAGAATCAATGCAACCGGTTAATTTGATTATCAATGAAGAGAACCAAGTAATGTGTTAAAAAATAACTTATGTCCCTATTCTCATTTAATTTTAAATTTATGCGTGTGTCTATTTGCGTTAATAAACATTATAGATGTATAATATAATGGTTCTACTTACAAAGAGATAAGATTCTAGCATTCAAACGATGAAAGGAAGATTGGGAAGATTCAACTGCTTTGATTAAATCGTTAGAAACGCTTCCCATACGAAGTCAACAGAATAATTATCCGTAAATATTTATGTTGCTATGCATCATTAATTTCGATGCTTAAACAAAAGTGCGAAGCGAATAACGCTTTTATTTCACCTATTTGAAGGTTTAATTGGTATTAATTGGATCGGAAGCAACAATGACTGTCGCCTTAGCAACGCCCGGAAAGAGCACAAAATATCCGTAAAAATTCGAAAACAATTTCGTATTTCTGAAAAGATAGTATAGAGTTTTAGCTGTCGAATAAAATAAAAATGAAGAAATTCGGTCCATATTTGCGCCTTTTAATGACTGAAGGAAGAAAACCTTGCACTCTGAAAAATCGAAAATCCCGTGTAAACTTATTGGAACATATAATTGTCTCGTGGATTCGAAGCCGAGACTTTATGAAAATTAAAATAATTTTCTAGGGACCTTATAGCTTGGAGAAATAAATCGTTGTTTACCAAATATCTCTACGACAAACGGCTTTCGAGATACAGGGGGGGACGTACGGACACTTCCAAAATTATATATTGGAATGATACCGAATTTCACAACTCAACTGGGCGAATAGGTCGTGGTGAAAGTGTATGGCGTAGAATAAAAAATGAAGGCAGTTTTGTATCGAGATTCCAATCTTTCACTTTTCTTTCATTAGAAGTTGTTATTATTGGGTTGAGGTGTCAAAAAATGAGTGCTATGTATTAACCCTTCCCATATCACCCTAGAGATAACTATTGGAAACATGCTGGTCACTCAATGCAAATTCCGAGATTATACACTGCCACTTTCGTCACAGAAGCGATTAAGGCATCTTTTGTAGAATTTTACCTAATTTAATGAATTATGCTAAAATAACGGTTCTTCTTCTTCCCAATTCTGCTCTTAGAAATATTAATTTGTATTCTAAAACTATTGAGTGAAAGTATATGAAAAAAAGAGAACGGTTATCAACCGACGTAAACTGTGGAACAGGAGAAAGAAATTCATAACTATTGAGGAGGGGAAAATATACTTCGAGGAGCGATGAATGTAACGTAATTTAATATTTTTTATTAGGAGCTTTTGCTGGGACTGTACATAATGAACGGTTAATCAAGTAAATCGATGCATTAGGGAGCCATAGCTCGAGTTTGCAATTACTTTTTGCATTATTTTTCTCTTTATCTTTACGAAATTCCACTTTTTTTTAAAGACCTGTTAATGCTTCCCAGTGGCGATCATTTCTTGCAGCACAAGCTCTACAGCAACGGTAAAAATGTACCTTGTCCTTCATTTTTATTTAAATAGAAATATTACAAAATCCTCTCTTAATGGCTTCTGTTATGTTGGAATTCTTTAACGTAATATCAAAACGAAGAAAACGCCCGCCATCATGTAGGAATTATAATTTCAACCTCGATAACTAGAGGCAAAATCCATATTTCCTAATAAACAATTTAAGACCTTTTCACGAGAGGCATTATTTTAATTATTAAAAGGAAAATCCTTCTCTCTCACATTTTATTCCGCCCAGTTCCTAGGATACTTAATATACTCAATCATCTAAGAGTATCCTCAGGCATAGGTTCCATTACTTCCAGTAGCTCTCCATTTAACTCGACGTCTTCACCCGAGGCCTTTTCGCGACTAACGTCCCATACATTTCTACACTGGATTTCGATCCTGTCTATTCCACCGTACCGTTCTGGTTGCGTGTGTGTGGATCCCTGCACCCTTTTCGCCCGTTTCCTCGGCGACAATATGGTCCGCAAACATCATCGTCGGTGCTTCTTCTTCCGCCAATCTCACTCCGTGTGCATCGAGACTCCCCCTCTCTCTCTCGTCTTATTTCATTCTTCACAATCCATTTCGTTCGCTTCTCTGCCGTCCACACGGCGCCCGTCTACTCTTCTTCCACTACTCCCCCCCCCCCCCATTTTCCCTTCCTCTTTCCTCCTCATGGCATCGGCCAATTCAATAACCCAATCACACTCCATTCCTTTTCATTGTATCTAACTCCGTGGAGCTTTTTTCTTGCGAAGCCGGATGTACGACACGTACCACTGCAATCACGTGCCTTCGAGTCCAACTGTATGAATGACATTACGACCTCGGTTCGCCCCACCACGCATGGGCAGAGCGTTTGTCCGGCGCCGTCATCCTCGTCTCCTCTGCACCCGTCTTAGAAGCGGCGCTCGCTCCTCTTCCACCTCCAGCATTTGAAATGGCGCCGCGCTCTGCTGCAACTCCTCCCTCCCCTTCTGATCCCTCGGATGACCCCGCACGAAATTCGCCATGCGATCTCATCCCATTGCCACACTGCACCACATCCCCATCCCCTCTGCTGCTCCTCCTATCCACCAACGTCTCCTATCCACTAACGTACCTGTCATCCATACTTATCCCGTTCAGTTTCTCTCCCCCCCAATCCAGCCCTTCCTCTTTATCCCTCTGACCTCCTAGATTCGTCTCACGATCCTTCTTTTCGCTGCGTCTCCCCTCGCTCGCACTCCTCCTCGCGATGCTGCCCCCTCTTTTGCCCCCTTCGCTGCCTCAGGGGTCGCATCTGGGAGTAATCGTCGGGACGAAAGCCACGCGTGGATGGCGAGATTGAGATCGCCCGGCTTTGGATCGAGCCCAAAAACTGGGGAAATCCTTATCCCGTGTGAAAATGGGAACTGGCTACCAATGGCAATTCGGGTCACGGGGAATCGTCGCCACACCCACGTAGCGATCGCCCAGTCGCATTCTTCGAAATGCCCTCCTAGCCAAAAAAAAAAAAAACTAATACAAAGTATTTTGACATGGTTTTTTGGCTATATAAAATGAATTTATCGGGTATTCTTAGTACCGCATCGGAGATGAGATTTTTCTAATAAATGTATTATTATTTTGGCAACATCGATGGATGTAATTATTAGAATATGTTTGCCATTAAATATGTGTAGATTTTAATGCGTGAAAAAATAATAAAAGCATTAAGTTAGTTTAAGTGTCAGTATAAATATTTTTGATAAGTATACGTGATTACAAAATAGTATAAATTTATCTACTAATTAAATAATGAACACAATGAGTATTTGTCTACATGTGATTCCCAATGAACCGTGAGTATCGTGGATGCATTAACTTCATAATGTTTTTATACATGTGCCGACGGTACTTTCAGGATTGGGAAAATGTACCATAGTAAGCTCTCAGTGCATTATTATTGTCAAAATGAGTGGATAAGAATATTTCATTGATCGTTAGTTCCCCAATAATTAATAACATCGTATACATTAAATATGAGGTCTTGGAGAAAGGTTCATTTAAATGAGAATAAAAGTAAATATAATCATTTATCGAAAATAAGCACATAAATAGTGAAAAAATGATAGTAAAAGTACTTATCTCAGTTTACTCCAATAGCCACAAAAATGTTATAAAAACCAGATGCGAATTTCGGCTACAGTCCGTCTGTAATGGAAATCTACCGAAAGTAGATTATATTTATTTAGAATCAACTTTTGGTGAACATTGTAGCCAAAATGTGTATCTGGATTTTTAGCTTTTTTTAAATCCGCCAATCAGGGCCGGATTGAGCGGTTCATGGGCCCCACGCAAAGCACACGTTCTGGGCCCCGGCCTAAAATTGGGCCGGATTAATTTAGAGACCCATTCATTCACAGCACGTGTGTTTTTTATCCGTCCTTTTTTTATTTTTCTCTCCCCCTCTACCTTTCTCTCCCGTATTATAATGCAATGTCTGCAATTTCGCTTAACAGCAACATAATGGTTGCCATTGACGACGGAAGGATTCCAGCTTAACAAACGTTAAATTTTCGCGCCAAAAACCAAATTGTAGACGGATTCGATCCATGTTCGAAAATCGACGATAAAAATTGTATCCATTTTCCAATGAAAGTCCATATTCGAAGATTCTAGGTGAATTTTTTTCCAATTTAAACTTGCACGTCGAAAAACCAATTTTTACATATTATGTTATGGGAAATATAAATTATCCTCTGAAATCAAACCCTGGACGTTACTTCACAGGTTAACTATCCAAAATTGCCCAAATGCGTCACCATTACGAAAAACTGAAATTTTTTAAGAGTCATTATTGTATCCCGATTAGAATAAAATATCTAGTCTTTAATAAGTTATATTATGTTTATCTTTGCCTGAGTACATTATTATGGGTCCTTTTATAAAAATATATTATCTGGCCGTTGGGACAGGAACGTAACCCAAATTTTCAAAATTGCTATTATGGGAAAATGTGCTTCAGGAACAAAATTATGTCGTAAGTGCGAGGACCGCCTGTACTTGAAATTACTGATAAAGTAAGAAAGCGTTTTGCTAAGAAAAGCATAGCATTTGATACAAAAGAATAAAGGGAAACAAGTAACAGATTTCTGTACACTGTGGGCCTCCTTGTCCTCTGGGCACTACGCACTTGCGTGTTTTGCGTACCGCTTAATCCGGCCTTGCCGCCAATGTAATCATTTTGTCCGTTCGACCGTCCGTCATACTTTAGTGTCCGGTGAACTGTTTCTATACGGTTCAAGTTAGAACAACCATATCTTGAGAGATTATTCACAACTCAGGATTGAAATTTGGAGACTCGAGTGCCAGCCTAAGGGATGCACTGGGGGGAGGGGGGGGGGACAATTAGAAAATCATCCTTAATATCTATTCATCAGTTCTTCCCTCACTTGTTACAACTTTAACTAAATGCTTTTTTCTATTTTTTAAATATTTAAGTGATTATTCTTGAAAATTTACAGCCATAAGACGATCACAATAATTCATTAGTGAAATAATTATTTTATTCAGAAGTAAAAAAAAAGAAGTCACAGAGAGATACATAAGATGGAATATGAAGGTAGAGGATATTAATAATCAGAAGAAGCGAACCGAGAGGAATATAGATAATAATTTAAAGAAATATAACTGAAGAAAGTCAAAGAAGCAAGTGGTGGAAGTTGGATTGTCGCGTAAGTGTTAATGGTATTTGTGTGAGGAGATAGATAGAAAGCGGGTGGAGAGAGAGAGAGAGAGAGGAGTTAATGGTGCAGGAGAAAGGGGGAAATGAAAAACATGGCGCCGGTGTGGAGTTCGGATATTGAGGAAGGAGCGCGGGGAGCGGAAGCGGACTTTGAGGGGAGGAGCCTCTCGCTGGATGTGTCGGTTGAGGGGGAGGAGAGAGAGAGAGAGTGGGCCGGCGATAGAGGAGTTTCCATCGGGAGAGAGGGAAGAAAGGGTGGTAAGAAGAGAAAGGCCAAGGATAAAAGGAATCCTTACTTCCTTCGAAGTAGACTCCGGTTTCCCGCGTCAACTGCAGATCCATAAGGAAGCGTGCTGCCGTTGCCCTTTCCCGCGCCACGCCTATCGCTTACCGAGAGTGAGCGTGGTAGAAAGAGAGAGAGATCCAGCTTTGTTGTTCCCGCGCTTAAGTTCTCCCCCAACGTGGACAACGGAGTTGTCTTTTATCCCTCCCAGAGTGTCCGAGACTTATCTCGTGCGGAGAACAAAAGGATGCGCGCGATAAAGTTCATGCACCCTGCTAGGCGCCTCTGTTTTAGAAGAGCCGAAACAAATGAAAGAGAATTAGAGTATACGATGCCAAAGCAGCATTATGTAAATATGACGGACAAATATTTTATTTCAAAAGTAGAAGACTTTGGAGTTGATAATTCGGGAATTTGTCGGAGATCTTTCGGACAGTCAACAGTGTACCAATATTTCTTCGGAATGCCTAAATGTAATATATGTATATATATATATATATATATATTTTTTTTTTTTTTTTGGGCAACTAGGTGTTGAAGGAAACCCAGTGAACACTTACCGGAAGTAGAGCCGCTGGGGTGTTGGAGAGAGACATTTGTAGAGGTTAGAGCTTTCGGGATGATCCCTTCGTCAGCACAAGAGACTGTGCTGACGAAGGGATTATACCGAAAGCTCTAACCTCTACAAATGTGTCTCTCCAACAACCCAGCGGCTCTACTTCCGGTAAGTGTTCACTGGGTTTCCTTCAACACCTAGTTGCCCAAATATCCTTACTTACCTTTCCTCTTCCTTAGTATATATATATATATATATATACACACACACACACACACACACACACACACACACACACACACACAGGGCCGTAGTGACCACTTTTGGCGCCCTGGGCAGAGGATTTTTTGTCGCCCCAAGATAATCTAATGAAATGATGTGCCTATTTTAAAAGGAGTATTTAACTAAATTAAATCTTTACAGATTTATTTTTTGGGATTTATTTGCAGCAAAAATATTGATTATGTCATTGGAATCTATATTTTTAGCAGTGTCATATTCAATAGATAAGATGGCTATACCAGAAAGTCTCTCTTGATTCATTGATGCCCGTAGGTCATTTTTGCTCAATTTCACTTTACTAAAGGAACGCTATCCACTTGAAATTGATTGACGTCAAGAAATTCTCAACAAAATTTCCACATTGAGAACGGAACATAAAACACAATATTCATGAAGAAAATTCAATATTTCTTTCTGTGTAATTTTTGCACCTTTTATCGAAGGCAGGTGGTGTTTCAAACGGGAACATCTTCGATTGACTCGCGTTCATCCACATTGATTTTATATACGAGGTTTGATTAACAAGTTCTTAGACTTTATTTACAAAAAAGAAAATAAATTAAATAAATCATTTTTACTAACAGTGCCCTTCAAAGTAGTCTCCCCCAATTGATATACAGGTGTCCCAACGTTTCTGCCACTTCTGGAAGCATCGCGGGAAGTCTTCAACTTTGAGGTTGTCGAGTTCCGATGTCACATTCTGTTGGATGTTTGGAATGTCCTCAAATCTTTGTCCTTTTAGCTTCATTTTCATTTTAGAGAATATAAAAAAATCAGGAGTGAGATCAGGTGAGTATGGAGGGTGGGGTACTACAGGATATTTTTTGGGCCAAAAACTCTTAAATGGAAAGGGCAGTGTGAGCAGGAGCATTGTCATGGTGGAGAAACCATTCCTTTTGAAAAAGCTGGGGGCGTTTTCTCCGAAATTTTACCCTTAATTGAATTAAAACCTCTTTATAAAAGGCCTGGTTTACTGTCTAACCAGTCGGAACAAATTCTTTATGCACTATTCCTTGAATGTCAAAAAGAACAATCATCATTGTTTTCACATTTGACCGAACCTGTCGTGCTTTTTTGGATGGGGAGAACTTGGCAGTTTCCATTGGGATGACTGGAATTTTGTCTGAGGGTCATAACCTTACACCAATGTTTCATCACCAGTCACAATGCAATTGATAAAATTAGGGTCCCTTTCCACCCTCATTTTCAGGTTCTTGCACGTTTCTTGAGGGCAAACTTTCTAGTCATCACTTAACAGTTTTGGGACAAATTTTGCGCACTCGACGTATGCTAAGATTATCAGCCAAAATCGCCTGACATGATCCGTATGGTATCCCCAGTTCATCGGCGATTTCTCTAATTGTTAATCGTCGATCAGAATGAATTTCCTCGTTCACTTTAGCAACCATTTCATCACTGCGTGAAGTTGACGGACAGCCTGAACGTGGACCGTCTTCAACAGATTCTCGATCATGTCGGAAACGGTTTATCCATTGATAAACAACTGGCTTGCTTAAACAGGCATTGCCATAAGTAGTTCTTAGCATTCGGAGAATTTCTACTCCGTTTTTCCCGTTCTTCACACAAAACTTGATGCACACGGGTTGTTCTTCTTTTGTATCCATTACGACTGCGACTGAGGGCATAGACACGTCTCAACTTGCCAATGCTTTGCTAAGAACTGGTTTGGTGGTGGGGGAAGCGGCACCACTCCTGCATGTAATGAGTCATTGTCTATGCTGACTCAGCATTTTGGCCCATTACTTTCAATTCTTTTGTAATACACTGTGTCTTAGAACTTTTTGATCAGACCTCGTATATATACAGCATTTTTACAGGAATTTATCATTTCATCTTCAGTCGTATTATACAATATGAAGCACAACTTTAAAATTTTAAATCATTATCAATTTCGTATAAAGATGTAAATCGTGTCTAAAGTTGCCTTTGAAGAGAATTTGTTGCCTAATGCACTGCAAATTCCTTTTTCTTCCTCTTATTTTCGGGATTTGTTTTCATCGCAAAATGTCTTTGCCACTTCCATATACTCTTCCAGTCGAGACTTTGAACTTTTTGTGTCTGGTATCAAATTGGGTCAATCCACAGTTGCATCGGCACCCTGAACGGATTTAGTGAGGCGGTTGATCTTCTAACAAGAAAAATATAAATTGCACATCGATCTGTTTTAGCAAACCTTCAATATCTGTATTCATGTTCATTCTATAATTTTATTAACACCCTATAAACTTGCTTCAATTGTAACCTCAAAGAAATCACTGCATTTGCTCTTGATGAACATCGACTTGTGCCATGTTTTTTCAACATCAACTTAAGGACCTCCATGAGTGCAACCCATCTCGATGTGGAACGAGCAAAATAAATTAATAAATTTACCGGTTATACTATTGGGAGCATTTTCATACGATTAAGCTATTATGTTTGGTAAATCTAGAGCACGAAGTTCCAATTTTTAGGTTATTTCTGACGCAATTTCGTCGCCCTTTTAGTTTCTCATATACGAAGTATATTGAGAAAGTATTGTAATCGCGAAATAATTCGATCTTGAGATTTTGATGGAAATGTACCTTTTAGGTTACCTGAGTCCGAAAAAGTTGTTTTCGCAATGCCGTCTGTCTGTCTGTTGGCGGATCTAGAGTCTAAACCAGTGGTCTTCAACCTTTTTTGAGTCACCGCCCACTTTTACCATATGTTGTCCTTTGAAATAAGTTCACCGCCCGCCCAGTGGCGTAGTGAGGGTTTCTGGTGCCCCGGGCAAAGAAGAATTTTGCGCCCCCAGTAGCAAAGCGATTTACAGAGGTATGGTAACACTAATACTAGTGGGATTGACGTTAGATGAGGTTACCGAATACGGTCTCAGTGGTAATAACAGTGTTTAAAAATTTTTGATTTTATATATTTGATAAAATTAAACTTAAACGCTTCGCTGCATCTGCGAGAGACTCCGACTCATGGATCTTTCGATTTTACCGCAGCATGGATACATTGTTGCTAGTATAGTATGATATGATACTATAGTTAACGACAAATGAACTGTAATAGTTGTACATAAAATAGTTGTACAGAATATGTGTACGTATCATTAAGCATTTTTATAGAATTTTATTTTTCAGTGTAAAAATTAGAATAGCATTTGGTGAGTTCTTTAACGCCCACCAAAAATCCAAAAACGCCCACTGGTGGGCGCTATCGCCCACCTTGAAGACCACTGGTCTAAACGGTAAAGTGAAAATGAATGAAATCTCGAACTTAGGCATTTTATCATACAGAATAGTAGCCATGAATAAATGGTTGAAATTGCTCAAAAAAAAGGGCAGCTTATTCTAGGCAATTTTAACAACAATTTGATTTTCTCGAAAACGGCTCCAACGATTTTGATCACATTTCGTACAGACATTTGTGTTTACAATAATAGTGCATAGTTCATATTTCTCAAAATTCTGATGTGGCCAACACATGACTTTCTCCATATTTGGGGTATAGATATTTAAATTATTATGAATAGCATTATAAGGCAAAATTATTATTTCGTATCGTAGAAGAATACAGTCGTCCTTATTGCCGTAAATTATATGTATTTAAATTATTATGAATAGCATTATAAGGCAAAATTATTATTTCGTATCGTAGAAGAATACAGTCGTCCTTATTGCCGTAAATTATATGTTGAATATGTTTACAGAATTCACCGCTAGTTGGTGGCGCTGTATACTGGAAATTTAAGAATAAGTTGAATATCTCCGAAATGGATGATTCAACAAAAATTTGTTTCAAGCAAAACTTGGAAGAAATATTATTCTCTACAACTTTGGTCCTAACGAAGATTACCAATGACGTTTTTAGGAGATATTTGACGGAAACCAAAAAAACCGATTATTTATAAATAATTCCTAAAAAATAACTGCTATGAAAAATTGTTTCAAATCAAAGTTGTAGGAAATTACATTCTCTATAAGATTTATATAGAATTGTATGTACAATAATGATGTTTTAACGGAGAAATATCTCAAAAACCGAATCGGGTTTCGAATAAACCTCGACTTGCGGTTAACCGTTATTGTCCAAAGACTAATCAGTTCTTTTTGCTCATGCTAAAGTGTTATATATGAAGTTTGGTAACGATATGGAAAGTACTTTTTGAGTTAGAGCGCCCACAATCGCATACACACACACACAAACACAGAAATCATTCCAAAAATAGTCTAAACGTGTTCTAGGGACCTCAAAACATGTATTTCCGTTGAAATCTCGAAGTCGATTTTTTTCATGAATACAATACTTTCCCATTACTACGTATGGAGAAAGTAAAAAATTAGTATAAGACTAGCTTATTCGAGGCAACTTTAACAAAAATTTGATTTATGAAATACGGCTAAGATTTTCATCAAATTCCGTACATATACTTGAGTTGATATCTGCAATAATACTACATAGTTCATATTTTTCAAGAAATTAATATAAGGCTAGTTTATTCTTGGGGAACCTTAATAACATTTGCATTGTCTAAAAACAGCTCATACGATTTTTATCAAATTTCGTATAGTTATTTAAGTTGATGCTTATAGTGATTCTACATAGCTCATATTTTTCAGTAGATAACTAAACAACGCATTAATATATGAGAAAGTTTGTACACTGTATATTGTACAAACTTTTTCGATTTGACATTAATAAAATCAATAAAGTAAAATAAACTTTTTTATCGACGACTTGGATGAAAATTCTGCACGACTAATGTAATGCGATAGGACGTACACATTTTTGGGGACGAGGATAAATAAAAGAAATTACATTCAGAGCGTAAAGGGTAGAGGCAGCCAATTAATTTTGCACACATTAACCTATGACTTGGTACAGTCATGGTTCTTCAGCTGAACCTCAGGTTGGCCGTTGCGAAGAGATCGGAACTGTAACCACATTTTGTCAAGTGATAATATGACTTCCATTTGGCGCCCCCTTACGAAGCTGCGCCCTGGGCACTTGCCCCCGTTGCCCCGCCCTCACTACGGCTCTGTGTATATATATATATATATATATATATATATATATATATATATTCACACTCCTTAGTTGATGTCTTAAAAACGATGGTGGCAGAAATTTCCGATTTCTACTATAAATTATTATGTAGTTTTCCTTATTACTAAAGTAAAACGTATATACAGAGTGCTTCGCACTTGCAATAAATGAGTTACCATTGAGTCCTTTACTCTTTCTTTTAATTAAAGAAAAGTATTCGTAAAATTTTCAATTCAGATTGCTTATATGGAATCATTTGAACGAACGTTTAATCATACCTACTCTTCTCACTTTTCTATTCCAGAAATTTTTATATTCTTAGAGAAAACATCATTTCTGAACTTTTTTAGAATAAAACATAATGCAGGTTTGTTTCCTCTTTTAAGTTTTGTTAATTTTTTTGTCGTTTTGCTATTTAATTATGTAGCATTTTTAAACTGCCACATTGCCCGCCGAAAGACGCGTATCTGACTTGAATTCCACCAAATTCCGTTTACGATTGCGTCGCTGCTTTCGTGGAATATTTCCTCTGCCATTTAAACAGTCGAAAAGTTAGTATCAGGACGATCTTAATTTTATCCGGAATGGCTTTTTGAGACAAAGCAGGTAAGTATTGCGGAAAAATTCAGTTTATTTCCAATTTTCGCAGCTCTTCCTCAACGATATATATTGGTCTTCGCTTGGTTCAACGTTTGGGGTCCCCATCATAACATGTCCTGCTACCCAATTGACCCCTCTTCCCTTCCAAACAGATCCTTTGCTCGCTGAGTTATGGACATACCATCCGAAATGGTCCTCTGACCTCTCCCACCTATCCCGGCTAACCTTATTTTTCCCCCTCGCTTCCTTTCATTCCAACACCATCCATCTTTCTGCCCTCGGATCTCTCTCTCTCTCTTCTATTTCTCTCTCCATCCCTCTTTCTCTCGATCTTTCTTTCCCGCTATCTCTATATACCTCCGTTTTTCTCTTCCCCTCCCATTCTCTCTCTCTCCCTCCCTCTCTCTCTCTCTCGGCACATCAGCGTTTTCTCCTCTTCTGTTGGTTTTTCTCCCCATTCCCTTTCGCCTGTTGTCCTGTCCATATATATTATACTTCCTATATCCCTACCATTTCCTAACGACCGTTACCGTCGTTCTTCGTCGCCTTGCCACCGTCCTCTCCACCCCACATAATCATTCCGATGTCGTCCGCAAATAGTCGACGCCCAGAGGAACGTGTATCTTGTTTCTTTGCTTTGGTTACTGTTACGTAAGAGCATAACTTTCTGTTAGGTCTCCATTTGCCTTCTGAAGCATTATTTTCTCGTTCCTTACAGACGTACTTCATTTTCCATTCGCAATTTTCATATTTACTTCTACTTATGTAATCTTATAATATAAAAACGTTGTTCTGTAAGGAACGCAAGATGGCCGGCAGCGAAATATAGTTCTCATTCTGCCCGATCGGTCGGCGCCAAATGTACGTCAACAACTCAACTTTCTTTCGGCGAAAACAACGGGAATATATAATAAAAACTTGTTTGTTTATATAACTGTTTCTACGATAAATAATTAGTTTCTTTTTTGGTCAATAATGATCCCCAATACAATGATCCATTCAATCGTCAAGAGAACAGTTTACAATGTTGAAATAAATTGGTGATTTGTTTTTGTTGAGTTAGTATTCAAAGAAATTATTCCGCTGATTGATTAATTAGTTAGTTTTTAATTTAAATCTTTTGAAGAGTTTTATTTACATAACGACGGAGAACATTATTGAGGATTCGAGTAAGCTGGCTTTCTTCGTAAGTACAGAGTACAATTTTAAAACAATCATAACGTTAAGTGCACGAAAATTAATTATTTTCCCTACGTTATATATGTATACATATAATTATTTCCCTGTCTTTGCACACCGACAATTGTATGTAGCATTGACAAGAACAAGGTGGAAGAAGAATATCAGAATTTTATAGCCGAAAATAAAAACAAAAGGCATTTACTAAACGACAACAGAATATTCACTATAAATGTAATATATGACGAAATATTTCATATGTAATAGTGTGCTATTAATTATTTTAAATGCAAATATTAATAATCAATCTATCTATAATTCTTCCGTTGATATTTTAACGCGAATTACACTAGTTGTTAGATACTTTTCATATTCTACCAGTGAAGATAATCAGGAAAATTGTAAGGGCGAATCGTTTTGTCTAGGAATTTGAAGAACTTTTTTTCCTTAGAGAAATTTTTTACCCCTTTGTCGCTTCCAAATACCTCTTCTACCTTACCCTGAAATATTTCGTTTTCTCTTGCTCCTTACCTCTGCTTTCAAAAAAGATTTAATTTTTAATACAATTTCGGCTAATGTGGAATAAATTGAATGCCTCGTGAGCTTTCACTTGTCGCGCGCATTTTTTCGACGATGAGGATCTCTATAGAAAGGCAATTTTGAAAAATGAAAATTCCTGGCATACATTCATATTATTCGGCAATTCCCCTGCGGCATTCACAACATTTTCCTGGAAATAAAGTCTCTCCTGATTTAGAGGTGTCTTTTATATTATATCAGCCGTATACATTAGAGAGTATACTTCTCTCGATGCCTCTGACAGTCATTGGCGAAATGATTTCCTCTCAATGTACTGAGCTATTATATCCCACCAAAATGTGAAAATTATCAGTAATTCAGTTCTGAGAAATGCTATTTCTACAATTAGTAGCTGTATTCTACAAGTGTAAAGAAGAAAAATGGTTTAAAATATATTACAATATAATGACGTGGAAAAAAACGATTAAGTGATTTTAAAAATAACGAAGAGATATAAAGATTTCTATTTCTTTGAAGCTTTATGGAAATAATAATGGGTGGCAATATTTTCGTCGATAGAAAAGTTATAATTATAATAGGGAGAAATTAGTAAGCCAGCAACAAAAATGTAAGGAAAACAATGCTGTCACTGATAATCTTTACTAAGGCTAAGATTTTGTTTACCACTACTCTAAAAATATTATATACTATTTCGTATTGCTAAAAATATAACCACACTTTCAAATTAGTTTAATTCCAAGCAGATTTATTCTGCGTATTTCAGCTTATAACTCATTTATTCGAATGTATTAAATTTGCACCAATTATCCTCTATCCACTAACAGGTCAGCATTTTGGATTTGGTCTTAATGCCTTCTAATATTTCACTGTTCCATAAGTTATATTTTGAAATTGTAAATATATTATTACTTAGTGTTGGTATTATCAGGTTTGTGGGGGCATCGATAGACAACTTCAAAATCGACACAATTATTCACGTTTTTCATACCGAACACTAGCGGAGGATTTTGGAACCTTTAACAATTTTCTGACCACTTGCCTAGACTTTTTAAAATAGAAAATTTCACAGATAACTTCTAAACATTTTTTGCTAGAAACTTTCAGTTATGACGTCACACTAAAGGTCCTAAATGCTGCAAATTTTACCGAAAGCTTCTTTTACAAATTATAGATGTAAAATCCATTAATTTCATTTAACATTTCGTTAGGAAATAAACCCACATTATCCCGCTATCGTATTAACTCCTTCTGTCAAGAGTTACAATTGCGTAAGATTCGATTTTGCGCAGCTATGAACCCATTAATTGTGTTTCAATTGAATTAACTCAGTCTAAATTCTGGTGGATCGCCCCGGTAATCAAACTCTTCGATCACATCACCATTAAAAAAGTGGTGACGGATAACATCACGTGGAAATGGCGAAGATTATTTCCTAAATGTCTGCCGGTAGGAGTGAGAGGAGAGATGTCGTGTCTTTTAAATCCGAATTTGACGCGATCTCTCGCGGGAGACGTTTATCACACCGCCTAGCATCGGAGCATCAGTCTCGCTTCGACGATCGCTGGAGGACAAGGTGAAAGAGAAGGATTTCTGCCGATGCAGGTGCCTCTAGCAAGAAGAAGCGAGTATCCTTACACGGGCACTCTGTGTGCCGCTGAGGATAGCCGCCACTCGGCTGCCATGCAGTGGAAGGCGGCGGCGGAAGAAGAGGGAGGGGGTCGAGGGCGAAGGAGGAAGAGAAGGAAAGGGAGATGGGGAGAGTTAGGAAAGGAGGAGCAGCGGAGGGTCGAGGGTGGGTAGAGATTCGAGGAGAGGAGGAAGTGAGGGGAGAGGTAAGTTGAGTGAGAGGAAGACCTGGGCGGGGGTAGAGGCGGGCGATGGGCGGAGCGAAAGCTCAGTTGCCTAGGTTACGGGATCTGGCAGCATCACAAACACGGGGCCGATCAATCATTGGTGAAATTACGGCCCTCCCTTTTCGTCCTTCTCGGGCCCCAACCTACGTCCCGTCCCTTCCTCCGTCCTCTCCCTTCCCTCTCGTCTCGGGGGGTTCCTCTCCCTTCACCCTCTCCTCATTTCCTGTCCTGCCTTCGTTACCCCCCTCTATCATTTTCTCTCTTTCTCTTTGTCATTCTGTCTCCTTCCATTCTACTTGTTCTTGCCAATAATCTCTAAAACATATTTCTATCTAACTCCTCATCTATACTGCTTTACCTAAACAGGTTTCATTCCCTCCATGACCTCAATCTCTGCACCTGCCTAATTCATTCTCCTCATTCTATACCTTTCCTTCCTTTGCCCCTTGTTTTCTTCACATTCCTATTTATTTTTTAAGTAGCTTAATCCATTACTTCTTGTAGACATAGATATCGCAGGTTTACTCATTGCGTATCTTCGCGTAATTCTTTTCTCTCGCTAGTTTTCATTTTACTTATGCCATTGCTTTATATTCGTTATCACTTCTTTACATTATTGCAGTCACGGTTACTCTCAATTGTCCTTTCTTATTTTCCGGAAATTTAAATCCTTTTCTAAATCTCTAATTCGCTCCGATCTTACGGTTTTTCTCCATTTGGTAATTCTTTCCCTCCTTTCGACCTCCCCCTTCTCCCTAATGGCGGTCCTTTTGATCTCTCAACTCCATTCTAACTCTCGTCCCCAATGCCCCACGCCCCCGTCTCCCCCTCGTCGCCCCACCTGTCGTATCCTTCGCCGACGAGACCGGTCGACAGCCATTGGCTCTCATTGTGAGGGATTGATGTACAAAAACACTGAATGCAAACAGCTGCAGAGAAAAACGAATTTCGGAATTACGGGTTCGCGATATATTCAAAGCTTTAAATGCCGAATCATTTAGTTTCCTCGTTTTTGAATTGATTGGCAAAACAAAATGCATGACTGGAGCTTACAATGAAAAGATAATATTGCACTTTCATTTTAAATGGGAAATAGAGTTTATCCGTCGATAAACATTCGGGTGATGCGCGTTATTAGCTAAAAATATCTTAATGCCTCAATTGGCGAGAGAGAATACAATGCGAAGGGAATAATGAGTTTTTGTTATTGTATCGGTGTTCCGTGTATGTCGCGCGGCGATGGTTTTATTAAAATAATTGGATGTGTTACATGTTCCTTTTGATGAAAGGAAAATTTTGAAGGCAAATTCGAAATATCGTTATAAATTAAATGACCCTTGTCATTATGCAACATTTTTTTAGAGTAAATTGCCGATCCACTATTCGATTACTCAGGGAATTAGGAGCAATAGGATGATGGAATTTGTGAATGTGTCACTTGAAAGAATATTCCCTTTCGTATGTGACAAAATGTACACCTAAATTTAAAAGGGAATTTTTAAACATCTTTGTGGAAAATGTTTATTTTGAACTTGTTACACTCAAAGGTATCTTTTTCCGTTAAATATTAAAATTAAGATGCAATAAATCTGAAAGTAGGAATTAGTAAATAATTTTATTAATATATTTATCGACAGATGTCTCAACAATTTTTTCGGTCGTAACAGTTTCTTGTCTTGTGAACACCATGAACTCTACTTGTGATTTCACTAAACGTCTGGCACTAAATAGTCTGGCATTGCCAATTTTTCACTACTACAATAAACGCTGGATTAATAATGATCTGATATTGGTATTTTCATTCTTTAAACCCTACGTGAACATAATGGCTCTATTTTCAGTTAGTCACTCAAATTATATACCATATTTTAACTACGTATATATGAGAAACTTCATATTGAATTACTTTTTATTCCATTCACTCATTTCGTGTGTATGAAAACGTGAAAAAATACACCTTTACAGCATCACAAGTTTATTCTATCAACGAACGCTTCCATCTATATATCATTCAACTCTATATTTTTGTCTCTCAGAATATTTTCCCTAATCTCTGCCTCACGACGTCATTCTACGGGGCAGAACTTCAATAGAGACGAAAGGAGATAAATAGGGATAAGGGAATAAAAAGAAAGAAACAGAATCATAGTGAGAAAGAGAATGATATATATATAGAGAGAGAGAGGAGAGGGATGTATGAGAGAGAGGGAGAGAACGTACGAAATGGTGCTGGTTTCGAGAGTGCGTTTTAATGGATTTTGAAAAGTGATCGGTTGTCGCTCTTCTCCTCTCGAGGGAAGATCCCGCTTCGGTCGAAGTGTCTTTTCCTTCCCTTTTCTCTCTCTCCCTCTCTCTCTCTCTCTCTCTTTCCTCCCCGCCAACCTCCTCTTCCCTCCTCTCCTACGGCACTAAAGATTCTCCCCACCCTTTCCTTTTAGTGCCTAATGTTATTGAGGCCCTGCCGTCCCTTTCGTAAAGGGAAACATCTAAGCGCCCATTCTTTATCACTTTCCGGGGATGATGGCTGCTGCTCTTAAGCGGTTACTAAAGTGACGTTTCGGAGCACTTATTGCTCGAGAAATTGAATCGGATTTCTTGTTATTACTATGGTATCTATGAGAAGGTCCCTTTCTTTAGTGGGGCGTTTTCTCGGGATCGGAAACTTAAAAGAAGTTAGTCAATAATTCTTGCGCTGAATATGAAAACTTTTTCCATAGCGCTTCCGAGTTATCTCGCTTCTTTCTTTTCTTCTAGCGGACACCAATTTTTCAGAATAAGGCGGACATAGCATGAAGGCCTTTTGTTTTTTTTAATAGAATGCATTGCGACGCTATAGCGCGGCGAAATAATTATTAGTCGGTCTCTAGACGAATACTTAGGTTTCTCCTCCGCTCCGCCATTTTTATCATCTCTTCCTCTTTACTCATCTCCTTCTCTAAATTCAGCCAAACACACTTGCAACCTTTCTTCCTCCAAAAACCCTCTACAGTTATCACTTTCACACATTCCTTTCCTCGCTCATTTTCAACCGCTTCTCTCACTCTTATTTCCTCTTTTCTACGGCACCCATTATCACAGACCTACGATCATTTCAGTAAATTCTTTTGCTTCTTCCGTCCTCTACTTTTTCATTATCTTTTTCAGCATGTCATCGCTTCTTTTTTTTCCTACTCGCTTCAACATAATATTCCATCTTTTTCAGCTGGACTCACGACATATTTTCTACCATCTCCGTTTCTCTACCCATTTCTTATAGCCCGCTAGTCATCGTATTAATTTTACCTTCCTCAATTCCATCTCTTTCTTTTTCCTCCTCCTTTATATTTATTGACTGTGTTTTTCTCATTCGCAGCTTCTTTCATTTGTGGCGTTACTTATTCCGTTTCCTCCACATCTTCCATCGTCCTCTCCACTTCTACTCCCATTCCACCTTCACTACCTCCATCCTCATTTTCACCCTTCTTGCTCACAACTTCTGCTTACGTTCCACTCTTCTCACTCATCTCACATCTTTAGGAAGACGGAACCGATCCCAGAAGCGAAAAGAGAAAGAAGGAAGATCCTCTTTATTAAGGTAGATGTTGAGGTTGTCGCGTCTCATTTGGCATTTCACCTGATATTCTAGAGATAAAACGTTGTTTTAACAAAGTGAGAAGTTTCAAAAGCAGAGGAAATTTTTATTACGGTAACATAGCTTTAAATAAGAATTTTGAACTAATGGAAATTCTTTTTGTATGGACGAAATTACCATATCTGATCATCTTATGAAAAAGACGAATAGGTACTATGTGTTGTTCAAAGATCGGGAAAATTCTATCGCATAATACATTAAAGTTGTCCTGTGGAAAAGGGCGGATACAGGAGGATAAAGGGCTAATTACCCACCCCAAGATTTCTGAACACTAAAAAATGAACCCATTAACCTCGTCGTATGTGCTAAGCACCTCAGGCGAGAACTATAACGTTTTAATACACACATTTTGCTGTACAAAAAGTTATATATTTCCTTTTTCTGTATTAAAGTATGCGTGAATTACGATATTTTAAATTTTTTTTATTCTTGAGTACTCACACCCATGGATCCTTCCTTGGCTGTGGATTACATTTTATAGAGGATTATTTTAGTTTTAAATAATAATATGTCACAATGAGTTAAATGAATAAGGAACAGAGCTAGTAAGAAGGAATAGGCTGGCAAACAGAATAGAGAAAAATATAAACCTGAAATTGAAAGATTGAATTAAACGAGGAGTTATGGGATAAACCATTTACCTCTTTTCGAGGAAACAGTGTATTATAATTGTAAATTTTCAATGGAATTAAATTCTTCATAGGGAATGGCATCATCAGTGGCTAATAGAATAGAGTGATGCTTCAATGAAACGGGTAGAGACTTCAACAGGCGAATACCGAAGATGAGATTACACATTCCTTTGACCGCACAAACCTCTAATAATCTGATAAAGTTATTCTAACCTAAGTCACTAAGTATGTCTTTATTATATTTTTAAATAACATCTTTGGTTTGTCTTGATTTTTCTTGAAGAATTATTTTTTCGTGTATATTGAAAATGGTTATTTTTGTTGACATAATATTTACTAAAAAGCGATTACAAAATGAAAAATAAGGTTACTGGGAATTGCAATTTTGTATCTCTGAATTTTGAGCCTAGTTGGCAGGAGAGCGATGTCATTATGCTGCGGCAATAGCCCAGAAATTTTTGATCAATCTTGAATTACAACATTTTAAATTTAATTTCCTAATAAAGTTCAACCATACTAATCATATTGGATTGAGAAATATTCGGATATTTGGCGGCGCATTATTTGAAGGCCTTACTAAATTCGAAAATATTATAAGAACAAGCTGTCCGTAATGTACCTGTGGCCATGCCAACTTCTGATTGAATTTATCAAGCGTTAGAATGTTCTTTTCCAGAGGATTTTTTCTTGGAATTTAATCGTGGATGTTGCATCTGGTGATACGCTGATCATTACTGATAATTTTTCTAAGAATTTCAATAAATGCATCCGTAGAAGTTGGCAAGAAACGTCTTTCAAAATGTAAACATAAATGTTACAGCAAAAATATCATAGAAAAATCCATAGATTAATATATGATGTCGGATAAACAAATTCTATCTCATTAGCATCAAAACATCAATCAACAAGTAAGGACTAAAAGCCTGAGTGCCACATGATAAAACGACGACCTCCTCGTTCCAATTTTCCCCGTGAATATAATTTACGAATTATTAAAAATATGGCATTTATCTCATTCATTGTGTACAGTCTCAAACTCGCCTAGAAATAAAGACGATATTCGGTTGTTGTTATTGTGTCACGAGGCATGGGAGGAGATAAACCCGGTGCCGGCATTAGCCTACTCTTAACGAGAAACACCAAGGGGACCAACGGCTTTACGTCCCTTCCGAAGGACGGAGCGCTGATTCGCGTGCTCTACTCTAAGCACGCAAATAGGGGGCCGCTAAACCTCTGAAAAAATCCTACTTTCGCAGGATTCATATCCGGTTCGCACCGGGTATACTCAGGATTCGTACCCGGTTCGCACCGGGTATAGTCAGCGTAGCAGGCTAACGCCCTCGCCACTACGCCACGGCACCCCCGACGATATTTTATTCTCTCGCCTTATATATGCACTATTCTCTGGCTGAGTATGCAATATGTTTTAGATATTGTATGAATATGAATTCTGAATGGTATATATGGAATCAAAGCAATGAGAAAGAAAATAGAAAGAGCGGATGCTTCTTCGCTTGTTGTGGCAAGGGTGGTATTAGGCACAAGTTTTCCAAGCGAGAAAGATGAAACGCGGAAGAAGGAAAAAACGATAAACGAGGATGAGGGAGGAGAAAAGGAGTGAAAGAACGAATAGAAGAGATAGGAAGGGAGGAATGGAGAAAAAGAGAGAGAGGTGGAGGGAGCGTCGGATGGAAATGTTTGTCGAGGATGTTTGGTGTGCTCGCTCGGGGCGAAAGGAAATGAGCCCTCGGGGAGTTAGTGGGAATGGGCGGTGTGGATTTGGAGGGGCGTCGGAGGCATTTGGGTCCGCGGGATGGGTAAGTGCGAGGAGGGGGGAGGGGGGGAGAGGAAGGCCTTCAGTTGGAGAAGGAAGAGGAGTAGAGGGCGGGTGACGCTTACGATGTGCGGGTATGGTGCCGCGTCCTCGTGAAACGACGGCTTCTTGGTAGGAAATGTGTGATCGCAAAGAGAGAGTGGGAGTCGAATGATTCCCCGCGAGATATTCCGGTCGAGAAATGGAGTGATGGTTGCCATAGAAGCAAAGGACACGGCTTTCCTCTCCTGCCATCCGGGCCAGGAGCAACTTACCCGCTTATTGAAAATTTCCCTTCCCACTCACCTTTTGTTTTATAGGGCGTGTTTGCGTCTTGGCGCTCTCTTTCGAGCCGTAGTTCTCAACGACCCCACCGGGTGCGGCATATGGGAGACCCATCCACGACGCCTTCTCTGTCTCCCCCTCTCCCAACCTCTCACCTCTTTCGCTCGGGACAAGTAGGCGAGGGGGATACTCCGTTGGTCCGATAAGCTTGCATGGAAGTGATTTTGCGGGAGGAGAAATGGAGCAGAGGAAGCGACGGGAGTGTAGAGAGGCCGGTAAATGGAAAAGGGAAATAAAAGAGCGGACTCGTTATATTTTCCTCGAGAATGAAGGAAAGTGCAGCTGTGAATTTGAAGAAGCTCTCCGAGGATTTATTTCGCGAGACGGAGGAGCGCACTCTTTCTCCCTCACAATAACGTTCTCTCTCCCTTCTCCCATTCGCCCCGATGTCTTCTACCCTCTTTTTCCTTCCCTAGCATCGCTTTCTCTTACTCCAACACTTACCATTTCCCTTTCACACTCCAGTACTTTAAACACTTTCGATTTTCCTTTTTCTCTCATTTAAACCATAAGAATGAAATTATCTGTTTCTTATATTCATTTATCTAAATATTATTAACAAGCCAGTCACGTTGCTCCCGGGAGAAGAAAAATTAACAAAGCTCCAGCCTAAAAAGATATGGGGTTGAATATTCGCTCGACAAGTGGAAGACTGGAGTTCTATTCCCGGTCACGGCAGAATGTTTTATCTGATTTCAAACAATTCCCAGCCTTGAAATGGTTAGCGAAACTATTTTTCATCCACGTTTAAATTAGTTTTCATCACAAACTAATATTTCCCACTCTTACTCATACAGATTCCACTCATTGTATTGAACTATGCGCAACTCATTGACATTTTCAATTGTTTACATGGAGTATGTAACCATTGATTCTACAATTTTTAGGCGCGTTTCGCTTACAGCGTGAGCGCCTATTATCGTCGGTCGGTCCGTCCGTCCGTCCGTCCGTCCGTCCGTCCGCATGTTCGTTCTCGGCTTCTACAGAACGGATTTTCATGAAATTTGATATTAAGGACTTTCAATCAAATATAATAAGAAAATCGCAAAAATGAATCACGTACGCCAATCAGGGGTACCACTTTACTGGGGACAAAAAATTAAATTTTCGTCATATCTCGTAAAATATTGATTATATCAAAATATTTTTCAAATAAAACTTGTAGAACTAGTAAAGTGGAGTCTTTCCTTTTCTATATATTTTTATCGTAGGAGTAGCCGTTATCGAGAAAATCAAACAAGAAAGTCTTATATCGAGTTGAACTTAGAAAATTTCTTGCATGGTTACTTCATTGTTGCTAACATAAACAATCTCCCAAACAAACGTTTAATTTTCCTACGTGTGCATGTAATATTATTAAATAGGAAGAAAATTGATTATTTATGATGAAGAAAAGAACTTGAAAACGCTATTTCCCTTAAGTACAGGTATACTATAATTTCTTTCTAATACTCCAATGCACGAAACGCGCCCATTTGTGATACGATGTACACTTTCCTAACTTGTTTACTAAAACTTTTTGTTTATGGCAAAAAATGCCCAGTAATTTATCTTATATTATTAAATTATTAATTATCTTACTATTTTTCAAAGTAGAAGATACACAGTCCCATTGACTTAACAATATCGAAGTAGTTTTAATAAGAGATTTTACCAAGGAAGTACTATTAGCTTGCCAAGTAAAACTAAATTATATCAATCCTTGTTAAATATATATTTAATTGTGAAAAAACATTGTTTCTAGATAAAAATTTAGGAAATCAAAAGTGTCTATTTTATACCATTTATTCATTGTTAAGCGAGTGAAGGTGATCGTTAGCTCATCTCTATAAATCGGTACTCTGCCTTTATTGGCCGCGAAATTTCTGCAGGTTATTTTTTTTCGACTGTTTCACAGACAGCACTGACAACAGGTGCAAATGACGTCCTGTTTACCATTTAGTATTTTTTGAATAGGAGATGGTCACACAAGTGACAACGATCCCTGCAAAGAACAGGTACTTTGTGTACAACATCATGTTTTGAAATTATTGTGCATTAATATATCTACACAAGAAAAAGGCATGATCATAAATAGCATTTGTGGTTGAGAATAAAAAATGTTTATAGTATTTATTTTCATTATAACCAGTTGAAAGATCGATAATCAATAAAGGGTGGGCACAAAGTATCACATTCGTGTTGCAAGAAAAGGAAAATTCCAAACCGGTCTAAGAAAAATAAAAATATCGATGTTCTAAAGAAACAATAAACCAAATAAAAACATGTTTTGATACACACTGCAAAAAAATGAACAAGAGAATTCGCCATTATTTCCAAGAGTTGAGAAAACATCCATCCATCCATCCTTACCGTTGCTGTAGGCAATTTCAAGCGCGGTTTGCGAACATCGCTCATTTTATCCTCCCTCTCTTCCTCCGGGCCCCCACGCCACCATTCGACCCCTTTCCTCCATGTCGTCCTCGTAGTGGACCTATCGCTCCCCTGCGGTCGTGCTCCACCACGGTAATTGTTTCCTCTGCACCGGGGACGAGTGTATCGCTAAGGCAAAAGTCGAATGGGGCAGAAAGGTAGTGGGTTAAATGGGGCGACGCTGTGGGAGGTCCAGTGTAAAATTTATTGCTCGTCTTTCCATTGTCCGGCGAGCGGCAGTAATGAAGTGGCTCTAGGCGACCATTCTGGGCAAGAAAGGGTGGATAGAGAGAGAGAGGAGAAGAGTTCCAAAGGGAGATAGAAGATAGGAGAGAGAACGGAGTGAGCAGCTGCAGGTTAAGGGAAAACTGAAGTCTAAAAGAATGGTGTGTGGAAGAGATTTCGGGACAGGTAATGTTTAAAGGTGAGGCGAGGTCGGGCCATGAAAGTGAGTCGAGGTGAAGGAAGAAAGAAGATATTAATGGATTAGATTGCAGGGAAGATTGGAGTTTAGAGGAAGTTTGAGATTGCGGAGAATAAGACGGATTGTGATAGATACGTCTGGATGAGGGTTGCGTCACCGAGCGTGGGAGTGTCTTCGCCTCTTTCGAGTTCCTTTCCTTTTTCTACCACCATTGAAATTGATTCGTAACAGCTTTCTTAACTCTTGCGTGGCGTAATAATAATGTGAGCAAAAAAATCGGAGCTTCACGCATACATAAGGTCGAATTTATGAAAAAATACATCTACCTACATTGATTTAACTTTTATTTGAATTTTGCCACTTTTATCGGTTGGATGATTTGCAAAAGTTAAATATATGTCCACTCAGTTATCAAAGCATTTTAAACCTCAAATTTTGCCTCCGTAAACTTATATTACTCCTTATACTACTAGGCTCCTTTCCTCTCCTGCCTCATACTTCCTCCCGCTCCCTTCCCCAACCACTTACATCTTATCTTCCCATCGGCGTACCCTCCTCTCTCGTCTTGTCTGCCTTTTCCCACTCCTCTATCCGAAAACCTACTTTCTCTCGAAGTTCTAGCGAAGTTGGTCGCCGTCGTCACCATCCACAATTAGGATGTAGAGAGGCGGGGGGTGAAGAGGTGGGGAGGTGGAGAGAGGGGCATGACGCTTTGAAGTCTTTCCGCAGGGGAAGGGAAAGCGGCGGGTCCACGCTTCGAGTCTTAATGATTCGGCTTTGGCGCGCGGAGGTAAAGGCTTGCGTAGGAGAGGGAAAGGAAGGCTGGAAGAGGTTAAGAAGGAATGGAAGGGTGTGAGGAGATGGGTTTGGGTGATGTGGGCGAAAGAGGGTTAAAGAATGAAAGGAGTAAGAGAGAGAGAGAGAGGAAGAGGAAGGAAGCGAGGGAGGTAGGGGAAACCCTGGGGAGTAGGATTTTGGGAAATTGATTGGTTGAGACGCTGGGATCGATCGAAAGGGACTCGCAGCTCCAATCTCCCACTATGGGTTTTATATAAAAATGGAATATCGCAATATTTCACATTCAGAACTTATCTAATAAACTATCGTTGCCTGTTAATTTTCGGTGATATTAAACTTAAGGGATAAATTTTTCAGTTTACTTAATTTTTTATTTATTTATCTTCTAATAATAATGCAATTTTCCTCATTCCGACGATAACGCAGCATGGAGTTAGATGAGATTAAATATAAAGGCTAGTATGCCAAGAAAGATCATTCCAGTTTTAATTATACTTCCATGATTTACTCGACATTACCCCAGTAAAATTGTAAACTGTTCGCCGTCTCCGGTGACTTCTTGGTTTACATTCTTGGAAGTTTCTTTCTCTATTTCATTAACTTGTGGTTAGCTGTAGCACATTTTTCATTTTTATCTTAAAACTACTCAGGGTCGTGGTACGAACTCGGAACTAAAAGAATAAAGTTTAATTATCTTACCGTCAAAATTCAATTTACTCATGGAACTATTCCAAAAATTTGTTTGAACGTCAAAAATCTCACGTTTTCGGAAGAAACATTTTCGTTGGTAAGGGTAACCACATTGTTCTTAATTCTATTAAATTACGAAAACCTAATAGGATTGGTATATAGGATGGCAGTTTTTATTTGTTCCACTAAACAAGTATTAGGTGAGTTGTGAAAATGAAAATTAATATTTATTTGAAGGAATATTTCCTATATTCTTATCAGAATTGTAAAACGATTAATTATTTTCGATCTATAGCAGAGGTCTCCAACCAGTCGATCGCGATCTACCAGTAGATCTTTGGCCCTTATAAAGCCGATCGCTGAGTCTTGCCTCAGGGCTATTACTTTTTATTGAATCAAGTGAGAAATGTTGAGATGATGTAGATTTACAACTTAAAGTTTGAACATTTTCTATCGAACTATGATGGTGATTTTATAATTGTTTAAAAATTAAGACCAAGTGGGATGCATAAATAATACAGATATATCTCGCAGTGAGACACAAGGGTATCGATGTTTATCAACCCTGAGTATGCTCAAGTGTAGCTCGATACGTGATATTTCAATCGTGAATTATTGCAAAAGGCAAAAAGTTTGAGACTAACTGCGACTTTTACGTGTAACTTGATCAACTAATTCAAGTTATGTTTTGGTTGATTTCGTCCGTCTGTATATTAATTTAAGTGCCTTTTTCTTCAACTTCTAATAGCTTAAAACTTAGTAATACATTGAATTATCCTAGTGGATAAAATTTTAATCAATTTTACTTTAACTAAAATATTCTCTTTTACGGAACGAAAACTCGAATATAACTTTATTCGAGCTTGTTAAACTCGAATAAAAAGTTGTTTGCGATTATATAGGATTGACGTGTTAAGCAGGACACTTCATGCTATAACGCTGATTTCTTAAAGTTCAGGAGAAATTTGCGGAGACCCCCCTCCCCCCCTTCTCCTTATGCTCAACAATATTTCTCGTATCAAGGCGCACTCCGTTGGGTCGATCCTCGGTTAATTAACAAATGAATAGTAGATCTTTGTAGCTGAAAGGTTGGAAACCCCTGATCTATAGCATTAGATATTTTTATTTTATTTTATCATGAATTTAGGATTTTGTATATATTAGTTTGACAAAGGTAATTTTGCATCAGTTTCTAACCAATAAAATAAATTTGTAATGGAAGAATTAATTTATGTATGCTTAAGATATAACATTAAATTATTTTTATTTAGGAACAATATTTGGAACAGCGCATCGAACCGTAATTTTTTTCGCTCCGGTTTTCGTTCCGGTTCACTCAAAACACCAAATTTCGGTTCGCTTCCGGTTTCACTCCGGCAACCATCAGTGAATCGGTTCGAAACTGTTTTTTTCGCTCCGACCTTAAAATATTTTTAAGAAACTTTCAGGAACTGATTTATAAATTTACGCAATTTTCAATTGAAATCAAATACATCTTCGCTATAATAATAGCTATATTTAAAAATCTAATAATTAAAACACGAAAATAAATTATTCAAATGTATATATTTAGTATGAATTTTATTTATTTAAGATTATATTTAGAATTGAATAATTACAAACCATACATGGGTCGCAAATTATTTCAACAGGTTAGGAAAGTGTAAAGTAAATTACAAATAAGCATGTTTCCTGTGATAAGAGTATTCTAATCTTATTATGTGATGCAAACCATTCATCTCATTTTCTAATTCACTGTGCTTAGTCTTTAGTACTAAATTTCATTAAAATCCGCTGAATAGCTACGGAGAAAAGAATTGCATCCGGAAAGACCGAAGCTAATATGCGCTAAAGCTGGAATGCCTAATAATGAATTAGTAGCTTTAGCCGCGCAGAGCATCTGTGCGCTGGTCTAACTTTATTGCTCAGTATCATAAATTTCTTTATACACACAATTTTTGATCTCTTGATTTGCAGATACAATAATTAGAGAGTCAAATGATCTCACTCGTGAGAGACCTATGTAAAGTTGACCATGACTAAAAACTGATTTGGTAAGTAAAGACAGATTTTGTCAAAAGTCTGACCCTGCGACTTGTTGATAGTCACAGAAAATGCTAATCGTATAGGGGAGTGATGGGCAAACGACTGGTTGCGCTCCCAGAGCGCTCTTTGCTCTGACTTTGAGAGCGAAGAGCTGCGGAGGGGGAAACTTTTAGAAAATTTTGACTTAAGAATTCTAGGTAGTTCATACGTGGAAAAGACGGTGCATTTGGCAGGTAGTTGTAAGGTGTGTTATCAGTCGCTAGCGCTTCCTTTACATTCCTGCAGTAGTCGCAGTCTGATTCAAGAGGAAATAGTATTGTGTTTCGTGCGCTTCGGAACCAGAGAATAAGAGCATTCCAAAGCTGACCTCTCGTGTACACTTGCTGCAGCAGCATGATCTTGAGAAGTACGCTGCAATACTCAGCACACTTCGTAATGAATTTAACAAACGATTCCACGACTGGAATGCATTAGAAACAGAAATGAAAATCTTTGCGACACCATTATCAAATTCCCTCGATGCAAATGATATTCCAATCGCACTGCAGTGCGAGTTTCTTCATCTTCATTGTGATCGTGAAATGAAGGACAAATATGAAAGAAGAACGAGTTTATTGCAGTTCTACGAGAACTTTCCAAGGACACGTTTCCCGAACTGCACACGTTAGCGAGCAAAATAATATCTATGTTTGGCTCAACTTACATTTGCGAACAGCTTTTTTCTCTCATTAAACTAACGAAGTCCAATGTCAGGAACCGAGTCTCAGATGGAACTCTCACAGCCATGCTATGCATCAAAAGTGCGCGATCTATAGTCCCGCGAATAAATGATTTGGTGTAACGTAGACGTAATCAAAGTAATGCGAGCACAATGTAATTTTCATCAAAATAAAATTCCATTGTAAAATTTACTTAAGGACTACATGTAAGTTTCTTTCCATTCTCATGCAATTTAAACACCCGCCAACCTTAAGCCTGCCTTCTGCGTCACGTCCTCGCCCCTTTCCATATCGTCCCTCTCGTTCTCCCTCCATTAGCTCCCCCTCTCGCTCAACGTTGCTCCCCCTTACGGTCGTGCTCTGAGCGTGCTCTTAGAGCGCTCTCTTGCCCATCACTGGTATAGGGAATTGCTTAGGTTTAAATTTAAAAGGCATGTTAGTGTCTGATGGGATAAGTGGTATTCGGGGTATTAGAACAGTTTCTGTATTAACTGAATCTATAACTGATGCTTCGATTATCTTGCGTTGCAGTCGTAAAACTTTGAATCGTGTCCCATTGCACAGACCTTTAGAGGGTACTAAATTTCTAAGTAACATGATCACAGCTCCTGGTTTCAATCTCAATTTGTGAGGTGGCATTCTAGTTGGCGTTAGACCGTTCAAAAATTCCTCAGGGTATGCAAGTTGATCTTCAGTATGTTCACTCACGATAATGTCTACACTTTCCTAAACTACCTCATCTCCTGGTATAAGCTCAAGTACGCGATTGTTGAGTTCGAGTGATACTTCATTCATTAACTGAGAATTGCTCTTCCTTTAATGCTGGAAACACTTCGTTATTCACACCGATAAGCTAAATATTAATTATAATGGAAATAACAAATATACATAAATTTTTTATTCATATTTTCATGAACGATTAACATCCAATATAAAATTGGATTTTTCAAATGTATAATATATACCTATTTAAAATTACTAACCTGTAACAAAAGGCAACTAATGCAAGAAACAAACGTGGAACGATCTTTCTTCAATAATTAGCAAGGCCAGACTGGTGGATGCTGCGCACAGTTCATATGAAAGAGTGAAAGGTTGTAGACATCTGTAACAAACGAAACATTGAGGAAAACTTTCCTTCTCCAACTAATCATTCATAAGGTTCAAGAATATCTCAAATGAGTAAATTTCCCCATGGAATTACCGTAAGTCGGTAAATATTGTCTTAGAAAAGACTCGAAGGTCGTAATCGTGGAACGATCCAAGGGAATTGAGGATTATTGAACTTGGTCGCGGTTTGGACCCCATGGCGACAGGGTATGGTAACGTGAGGGAGGCGATGGCCATTTGAACATGGAAGGCTACTGAGCGGTGGGAAAATTCCGCCTTTCGCTTACATTGTGTATGCGAACCGAAATAAAGGAGCAAAATAAATATCGGTTTTCTGTTTCGGTTCGGGTTCAATACATTTAGTTTTTCGGTTCAGGTTCGGTTCCACTCCAGCCAAAAATATCGGTTTTTTTCGGTTCGGGTTTTCGGTTCGGTTCCGGTTCGATGCCCTGATTTTGAATCGTTAGCGTGATGAAAGGATGAGTGTATACTGTAGTTGTTTTAAGATTTTGTTTTAATTCAATACTATTTTATTAAAATAGGGAGAGAATAGAGGCAGTGTATGGAATGGATTCAGTGGAAGTAATAATATAATTTAACTAATTTATTATTTTCCCGTCATGCTTTAATGAACTTTCGATCATATCGTTATTTAAATAACATACTTACTGTCTCTGAAAATTTTGTAGGCTTAGTAAATATATTTCCTTTTATCATTGATATTTTTTTCTCTTTTAATTAGAGGAAAAGCGCTGGTCATTCTAAATATCTTTGTTGATCCGCGAATATTGATAGGAAATACAATTTTGCAATTGAAAATTTTAGTATATTCCTCAATACAGTAAGAAGTTACTATACTTCAAATATTCTCGGATTTTTAGCGATATATTAGTTTATTTCCCAGAATATTATTTTCTACGCACACACACACACACACACACCTGTGAGATATTTTTTTAAAAATACGATGGTGATTCAGTTTTGAAATATGACCCCTCTGATGGCTCGCAGAATTTTTTATGTGCTTTGTAGAGAGTGACGAACGACGATGCGCAGGCCTTTCGAAGGCTCGTGTCTTACTTTTCAGAACAGACTCACGCTAGTGCATATCTTTAAATTCCTATCGGAAATTCCTTTAAAATATAAGACATGGCAGGAATTTCCGTGGCATCATTAGGAGAGCGGCGCTTTTTGACGCCTGTCTACTTAATCGCCTCCAAGAGACGACTTCATCTTCGCGCCTCTCACGGTTGGAGGGAGTCCTTTCGGACCACCCCACTACCAATTCTCCTCCCCAATCCTTCTCCCGTTCACACAACCCCCTCCAACCCCTTCCCATCTCTCGATTCTCCCTTTCCGCCAACAGTCTACTTTTACCCCTCCCATTTCTCGCGGCTGTTCGACTCGAAACCTCGCATCGCCGACTTGAGCAGATTTCTTCCCCATAATCCCTTTCCACCCGCCACTCCCTCCCTCTCCACCCTTCCCGCTCATCCCCCGCTTTATTCATCGCCACCTCCTTCGGCGTGTCTCGTAATGGTATTTCCAGATTTTCTAATGGCAGGTGAGAAGGAAAAGAGTTTCGTTGGTGGCGGGAAAAGTGGTAGTGCGGGGCGGGAGATAAAGAAAAATGTAAATTCTGGAGAGTGTCGGTGAAGGGTGATTCGGATGCGACGGAGAGGAGAGCAACGGGTGGAGGGGAGGGGTGATGGGTGGTGGTGAGGGGCTGAGGCAAGGTGGGAAAACTTTGAGGAAAAGGTATCTGGGGATGTTGAGGAAGGGAGAAGAAATAGAGTGTGCGTGCGTCGAAGTAAGGGATGTCGAGGTGTAATGGCGGAGGAAGAGTGGAAGGGAAATGAGATGGAGTAGGAGTGTGGCTCCTGAAAGTGAGAGAGAGAGCGAGTGGGAGACAGTAGAAAGTGTTATATGGTGTGGAGGAGAGGAATATCGCAGGAGAAAGAGGCGGAAATGTACGATTGGAAGGAGCGTGGGATTGAGAACGAGAGAAGGGATCAGAGGGCTAAGGAAATAGGGAAGCAGGATCGAGACACATCATTGGAAGAAAGCAGTTGGAACGTGGTGGTGGGAATAGTAGAGTGTAAGAGAAGAAGGCAAAGGGGTTGCAAGTGAAAGACCCGAGGCTGCGAGTGGATCTGAATTTTTTGCGGAGATTTCTATGTGAGTGAGGTAGAGGAGGGGAGGAAATCGCAGTCGCAGGTTGTGTCAAAATGGGTAAATGGAAAGGAAAGACAGAGAACCATTTGGAAGATGGGGGACTGTTATGCTTTAGATGCACCATGGCTAGATATCTTTATGGTCAATTAATGTCGACGGTGAATGTGAATGGGATCCTTTAAGACCCTTGGAGGTTGCACGTTCGAACCATATTCATAATTTTGCTGCTTTTTGCTATTTTTATGAGCTATTTATCTGAAGATATCGGAGCGGCTGCATTGAATCTTCTAGAAGGAAATCTCTGCTGAAAATGTGGCCATGTCGTGAGGTTACGCCATCTGCAAGTCATATCTGCTCTCATCTGACTCGTTAATCCATATACCATAAGATCCCTTCATTCTTCTTTTGACCATCAAAAACATGGAATTCTTTTATCGATAATTCTGCTACGTTATCTATGTATTCTTTTAGTATTTTCATAAAAATAGGTATATGAAATGTATAACATACACAGTGTTTTTTTTGTTTAAAAAAGGTGTCGGTACTCATATCTTGATAAATTATAAAAGGCCTCTTCCAACTCCCATTCACTTCTTCCTGCACCCTCTCCGTTTTCCCTATTGAATTTGTGATGAACTTTTAATAACAAAGTTGATAATAAAAATGAAAATGTTTAACATTTATAGAAGCCGTTTATTACTTAAATTTTAAAGAATTAAAAAAAATGAAATATTTCGAAATATTAGACGTGTGTCAACATCGCTCTGAAAAAAGTTGCCAATACGCCGTCACACAAAAGCACTGTGTGTGTGTGTGTGTATACATCTTCAAATCTATAAACTCCTTTATTTAACAAGCGTTTATTTTCTACAATGTTTATCCTTCCGTATTTCGATAAATTTTATTTCTTTCAGCTTTTCCTCTTAGCTTATGTTCGTGCATAATTATTCTGATAGAAATTCGCCAAATTTTGTATCTACACCTCAGTTCTCAACCAATACATTTTTTCCGACTTTCAGCATATCGCATTTTAATTTTTCCTAGCCGCTTTTCACCCACTCTTACCATACCATTTTCACATTTGTTTACAAATCTTATTTAGCAGAATTTCAATCGCACAGACAGGTTGTTTTCATGTAATCATGTTGAAACTTTCAATCGCACAGACAGAGGTTGTTTTCATGTAATCATGTTGAAACGGAGCGCAGTGCGAAAATTAGAATGCGACAAACAGAAATTGTCATTGTGAATCTAATGAAACTCCGTAATTTCATAATTTAGAAGTAAACGAACCAGCGTTTGAAAAGGGAAAGCGCTGACTGTAGACAAGGTTGCATAAGATAAAGGATAAGAAGTTAAGTAGCCAAGTCACGGTTGTATACGTAATGAAACTCATTAACCCATTAAAGCCCATTGGCAACTAAAGTTGCCATGCCACACTTTGTGTCACAAAATGATAACAATGTAACCGATAACTCTGAATCTGCAGAGGAAAAGAGAATAGACCTTACTTTGTAATATGGCTCAGGTTAAAATCTTTTATTTCGAACTGATTGCACCTGGTGGTCGGAAGAAACCAACCCTGCATAGCCTGTTAAGTACTGATTGTTACATCCTTCTACATAATGCAAGTTATAAACCATACTGTATGATTTATCTTGGATATAGAAATGAATTATGAAAATTAAAATACGCCTTAGTATGTTTGGTTAAAAAGAAAATTCTAATATTCAATACATTTCTTTTTATTACTTTTTCAATATCTCTGGCAACTAAAGTTGCCAACGGGCATTTAGATATACAGTTTTGGTGGAAAATACTATTATTCTTGGTATAGCAATATTTCCTCCGATGTGAAGCTATCCAAAATTGATATGATGGTACTATTAGGTAACACTTCCTAACTAAATTTTGAAATTAATTATGCAAGAGTTATTACTTTTTACATAATTACATAATACAAACGAACTCAAGCTTCAAAGCGCAAACGCCCCTCTTCACTAAAATGGGCTCCTGATGTTACACAACTGACTTTAAAAATCTCTGAGCCTGAGTGCGATTACCGACCAAATGCGGAAGATCACTTGAAAGAAATAGTGAAGAGTCCCACCGAGGCTTTTAGGTGCTTCTTCACAGAGGATTTGTTGCAACACACTGGTGAAACAAACCGCTACACTGCACAGAAACTCGTCCATGGCTTAAATGCTACAGCTTCCAAAATTTTGACATTTGTTGGAGTGATGCTCTTGTCAGGATATCACACTCTTCCTTACAAGATTTATTGGAAACAGAACCCTGATGTGCATGTGCCTATTGTCTCCGATGCAATTCGTCGTAATCGCTTTGACGAACTCATGAGTTACATTCATCTCGCTGACAATCAAGCTAATGATGGTACTGATCGCATGTATAAAGTTCGTCCTGTTTTTGACATGCTGAATTCTGCTTTCAAGCAAGTCAATCCTGGTCCAATGGTCAGCATCGATGAGAGTATGATCCCATGTTATAGAAGGCACGGAGCCAAACAATTTATATGCAGAAAACCTATTCGGTTCAGGTTCAAGTTATGGGTTGCTGCTGAACCTTCAGGCTACATCCATCACGTTGAACCCTATTGTGGTGCTTCAACTCAACTCTCAGACACTGGCCTCGGTCAAGGAGGTGATGTTGTCCTTGGGCTTGTTGACCACATGAAGCTGAAAAAAGGATTGAGGCTGTACTTTGAAAACCTCTTCACCTCCGTTGGACTGCTGCAAGAACTTAGTGCAAGGGGATTCGGTGGCACAGAAACTCTACGTGAAAATTACTGCAATGCTGCAAGGAAACTTCCCGATAAGAAGACTTGGAAGAAGTAAGGAGTACTTCTGCATCCAAATGAATGTTCCAAGACATTCCATAGAGCTTAAGAATTATTTTTACGTAATTAGTCTTTTATAGCCAAACGGTATATACCTTCAAAAGATTACAATTTGTTATAAAATTTAACGAGAATTAAATTTTGTAATGTTTTTCAAGTAAACTGTCATTTTACAATAATGTTTTAAAAAATAAAAGCATTAAAAAGTGTATCTAACGTTTTGAGCATTTTATACAATTTTGATATCGTATCTTCCCAGTGGCAACTAAAGTTGCCACCCTAAAACTCATCAAAAATGTCATCGTAAACATTCAGTAGAAAAATATAATGATTCAGGTGTACTATAGGTCAGGAAAACAAAGTTTCATGAAAAAATCTCTCCCATGGAATTACGGGCTTTAATGGGTTAATTGCAGCATACATATTTGATTTTTTATTCGCAATCAATTTACGTGCCATTTCTCTCACTCGAAATAATTTCACTCTTTTTAGGTGCGTTTCGCTTCCAGCGTCAGCGCCTATTATCGTCGGTCTGTCCATATGTCCGCATGTTCGTTCTTGGCTTCTACCGAACGTATTATCATGAAATTTGATATTAAGGACACAATCAAAGATAATAAGAAAATCGCAAAAATGAATCACGTACGCCAATCAGGGGTACCACTTTATTCCTATACATTTTTATCGTAGGAGTAGCCGTTATCGAGAAAATCAAACAAAAATGTCTTAATTCGAGTTGAACTTCGAAAATTTCTCGCATGGTTACTTCTTCATTGTTGCTAACATAAACAATCTCACAAATAAACGTTCAATTTCCTTACGTGTGCATGCAATATTTTTAAATAGGATGAAAATGGATTATTTATGATGAAGAAAAGAACTTTAAAACGCTATTTCCCTTACGTACAGGTATATAATTTCTTTCTAATACTCCATTGCACGAAACGCGCCCATTTGTGATACGCTGTACACTTTTCTAACTTGTTTAATTTCTCTTTTCGCGTTGGAATGGTCGAGGACTGCGTATAATACTTATGCTTGCCTCTTTTTCTAGTTGATATTGACAAATTAGTTTTTGTAAAATATTCTTATTCTTCTTTTGCAATACTTCCATGAGGACATTGTCAAATTATTTTTTATTTTTTAAATTTCTTACGGAAGCTGTGAGACAGTTGAAATTTTTTTATTACAAATTATATATTTGTAGGAGAGCAGAGCTTAGTGGGTCTGGATCCTGACTAGGTTGAATCTCGTCAATTTCATTTTGGACTTTTCACTGATACGGACAGATAACATTCAGCCGACTTAACAGCAGTATGAATTGATTGAATTAATTTCAATCTACGTTTTAGGCTAAAAAATAACATGAATATGATATTTGTCAACATTTTCTTAATGATGAAATTCATTCATATAAATTAATATTTAAAAAATGTAATGCTTGAATCGCAGTAACACAAATAAAATATAATGCATTAAAATTGATAACAATAGCCGTCAGCTATAGTTTACTGCGACAAATCCTATCAACAGACCTGATTCAAGTAAGATTATTAAAATATATTACAGATTTTATATGCACAATGTCGTTTATATTTTTCTGTCACGAAAAATAAACTTGAAATTTTTATTCACCTATTTGAACAATACCATATATTCCATTCATATAATTATATTTACTGATATAAAAAATATATGTATATATATATATATTTGGATGAAAAACAAGAACGATTGCATGCGTGAGAATCGAGGAGAGGGATGAAAGATTCCAGAGTGTGGAAAAATAGGAGAGACATAAATGGGAAATTTGAGGATCGTAGACGGTCGTAAGGAGTATTAAAGAAGTAAGGAACAGGGAAGATGTTAGCCTTGGGTCGATGGCAGAAATGTTTTGTAGAAGAAAGGGAAAGAGAATCCGGAGCGAGAGGTAAGGAGGTGCGAGAGGTGAGGGGGTGGGAGGAGAATAAGGATGAGGGATTCGGTAGAAGGGTAAGGGAGGACCATAATGGGCGAGAGGAGAATGGAAAAGGAGAGCGCCTACACCGAGAGAGGGGGAGAGCGTTTTCGGATTTTAAAAGCGGGGGATTGGTGGAGGAACTTTGGGAACCATCGTTCGAATGGATCTCAAGTGCAAACACGGTCGAACAGCCCCTGCTCGGAGATCAATGCTCCCTCCAGGAGTGCAGAGTATTTACCCGTTCTCCTCCCTCTATATTCCATCCTTTCGTCCAGCCTCTCCACCCTCCTCCTACTCCCCCCCTTCCCCCCCGCCCCCAAGCGCTCCATTCCATATTCCTAACTCTCCATCCGCTGCTTCCCCTTCGGCCCCGTCTTCTTTCCTTCTTCTCCCTCCTAATCCTTCACTCCTCTCTCGCCTTCTTATTCTCCTCTTTCCGTTTTTCATTCCCTCCCTCTTCACACGAACCGTTTCTCGCCTATCTTCTTCCACTCTTTCCTCACCTCCTCCTCTCCACCCTCTACTTTTTATCTTCTCGCGTTCTCCCCTCTCGCTCCCCCCCCTCCGCATTTTTATCCCTCCCCCTCCCTTCCTGACCAGCAACCTTCCGCAGCCGCCTCATACTTATCATTCTTCGCAGCGGAGTGGCGTCGTAACTCGGGGGCCGCAAGGAGAGTCTTTCTCTCTCTCTATAAATTCCGAACGTGTCGTATCTCCCATTTCTCCCAAGCGAGATGTTCTGTCCCTTCGACCCTATTGCATTCCCTCTCTTTTACCAAAAAAATGTCTCCCACTTTCCACCCCTTCCCTTTATGCTGGCTTATAAGGTCTGCTGAAGCAATAATACCAAAAGGTACGACCATTGTTTGCCTAACAACCCCTTCAAAATCCATTCCATCGGAGCAAATATGGCATATAAATTATTTTTTAATAGGAAAAGTGTAGTATCGATTTTTAAGCGGCTGAGCCATAAAAGTTCTATTTATATCAATTTGACGGTTGAGCAGCTAAACACTTTTTATCTTGTCATGAAGCGCATTATTAAGTTATGATAAATCATCTAATAGATATTTTTTAATGAAAAGATTTTATTTTATATCTCATGGCTAAATTAAAAAGTTTATTGTCTTCATTGGATTTTACTTGAAGATTAAACACGAAAAGATAATTATGAGTCAGGATTCATTGCATAGAATTTCACGAATAGATAATAAATCTTGGCCATACATTCCATCAAAGCGCGTTTCCTGTGTTTTTGGAGCTTTTTTGGCAGGTCGCTGATAGTTTAATTACAAGATATATTTCCTTATCATTTTTATCTAGTTCTCAACAATCCACTGTTCTTAAGAACCCATTGAGAGCTCATTTCCTTCATTATTTTTAGCTCCAACTATTCTTGGCGGAAACAGCGACTGAGGTAACCTGACTCAGAATAAACGTCGCCAATGATCTCGCATGTCACAGACCGTTTTCATCTTACCCGAAGCAAAGTGGAGAGGAAACTGAAAATGAGAGAAAGATATGAGTTTATGTAAGTTGGAAAAGATACGAGAGAGAGTGAGAACGAAAGAGAGGCGGAAAGAGTAAATAATGCATCTGACGCATGTCAAATCAGTAAGCTCGGTTAATAGTTTCGCCAGGGAACTAGTTAGAAAATGAATAGGTCGATGAATAAGTCTGATGTAAGTTTTAAAACACGAGCTTTCTAGCACATATTGCTATAATGTTCTCCTTAATCGCTCACATTACACAAACTAAACAAATTTCTCTATTAAATTTCTCTCAGAATGTGATTCCAACATGAAGCTCGCCTTGTTTCCCTCTGTGTCTTTTCTGGAAATGTAGAAATGCAATGTTCTGGTCCCTTTGAGTCTACTCTAGCTACTGAAGACATTCCTATCCTTGTCTGGAAGCATACCTGACTCTATTGATTCCTTTGCCGATTCCTCCTTTAATAGCAGTTCAAGTCTGTAAAAAACCATCTCAATTGTTCAAGGTCAATTTTCCAGCGCTACCTTTGCAGTGTATGCGACTTAGCAATTTGCTTTCACTATTTTAGCTTTTGAGCAAGTGCTTCTACTCAAAGAAAAAGTTTTCTTTAAGTACTCCGATTCTCTTTTTCTTTGAAAAAATTATACCAAGAAACTTCAATACGTATTCAATATGTATACTTGCAATAGACAAAAAACTTTAGTTTATGGTTCCTCTAGAATTAAAAATATTTTTCGTAATTTTAGCCGCGAATGTGCCTTATCATTCGAAGCATTTATTGCGAGAATACATCATTTTAATTGTAGACAAAAATTACAAACTCTGATGTGGCCAACACCTGACTTTCTCCATATTTGGGGTATAGATATTTAAATTATTATGAATAGCATTATAAGGCAAAATTATTATTTCGTATCGTAAAAGAATACAGTCGTCCTTATTGCCGTAAATTACGTATATTTTGAATATGTTTACAGAATTCACCGCTACATGGTGGTGGCGCTGTATACTGGAAATTACGAAAAAGTTAAATATCTCCGAAATGGATAGTCATACGAAAATTTGTTCCAAACAAAACTTGGAAGAAATATTATTCTCTACAACTTTGGTCTTCACGAAGATTACAAATAACGACGTTTTTAAGGAGTTATTTGACGGAAACCGAAAAAGCCGATTATTTATGAATAATTCCTAAACAATAACTGCTATGGAAAATTGTTTCAAATGAAAGTTGTAGGAAATTACATTATTTATAACCTCTGTATAGAATTTTATATACTATAATGATGTTTTAACGGAGAAATATCGCAAAAACCGAATCGGGTTTCGAATAAACCTCGACTTGCGGTTAACCGTCATTGTCCAAAAACTAATCAGTTCTTTATGCTCATGCTAAAGTGTTATATATGAAGTTTGGTAACGATATAGCAAGTACTTTTTGAGTTAAGAGCGCCCACAAACACATACACACGCGCACACACCACACGCACAGACATCATTCCGAAAATAGTCCAAACGTGTTCTAGGGACCTCAAAACGTGTATTTCCGTTGAAATCTCGAAGTGGATTTTTTTCTTGATCACAATACTTTCTCTATACCACTATGTATGGAGAAAGTAAAGAGGATCAAATTTATATGACAGCTCTCCGTTGTCATTTAATTCAGGCTTTAGACATGATTATACACATTGTTAGAATATTCTCAGCGCGTTCATGAATAAGTAGAATTGCAATAAACATTTTAGCTGTGGAAATAATTATTCTTTTAAAGTAGTTTAACAATTTTCGCCAGCAATACCTCAGACATTGAGAAATACATCGCCCCTCTCGTTATTTTAGCTCAAACTTACGAGACAAATGAGACAGCAATATCACTTGAGCATTTTCAGCAGTTTCTGCCCCTCTGAGTGCGTCTTAACTTTTAAGGCTTTGGGATCACATCCTTCCCTCTCTCCTCTTTTTCTCATCCTTTCTTCCTTGATACCTCAGCCTACTTCAGATCCCTTCCCTCTACGTCTTTCTCCCTCCCTCTCTCTCTCTCCTATTCACTCTCTCTCTCTCTCTCTACCTCAGCTCGTCCCTGGATGTTCGATCGCCGTGTGGGCCCAGCGATGCGATCTTCTTTGAGGGTTGAAGAGGGGGGCGCTAACGGTTATTTTTCGGCTTGAAGGGTGTAGTGGATGGGTGAGAAAAGAGAGGTGTATCTCGTAGTGAAGGAGAAGACGAATTTCACGTCAAAAATTACATAATATATAAATGTACGCAGGCATACACCCATACAATTATGAAATGTAGTCAACGAATATTTACCGAATCGAAATCGTTCTCGTGCGAGGACCCAACGCAACAGATCGAATGATCGACCATACCTCTCTCCTTTATAGAGTTCAGCGTCGCCTTGTGTGTGTGTGTGTGAGAGAGAGAGAGAGAAATAGAAAAAGCGAGGCGTGGGGTTGCGCAAGCGAAAGAGAAAATGTGTGAGGGAGTGCAAGGAATAGTGGGATTGGATTGCCAGTGGAGGAAGATCGGAATTGGATCTGGAATCGACTCGAGAGAGGGTACGAGGCACCGTCACCGTTGATATTTACGCGGTATTTGCGTCGAAAAAAATTAGAAAGGAGTGTCGCTGGTTAAGATGAAGCATTTCGTAAAGCGTTACAAATCTTTTGGTTTCATTACATGTTCAATCTGCATTAAAGCCACTACAAATTATTTTGGAATATGTTTTAAATCTAATTCAATTTTAAAAGTGCATTAATAAAAATAATCTTTCGATTGAAATCGATGGAATTCATTTTTACTTTCTCATACGAAGTATCGAGAAAGCATTGTTATCGCGAAATAATTCGACCTCGAGATTTTTACGGAAATATACGTTTTAGGTGTCGCTGAATCCGAAAAAGTGGTTTTCGCAATGCCGTCTGTCTGCCTGTCTGTCTGTTACTAGCTCTGGAGCCTAGACGGTAGAGCGAAAATGAATGAAATCTCGTATCATAGTGAGGAGAGTATACGTAGAAATGGTTGACATTGCTCAGTAATTAAGAGTAGTTTATTCTACGCATTTTTAACAACAATCCGATTTTCTCGAAAACGGCTCTAACGATTTTGATCAAATTTCGTACAGTTACTTGAGTTTACGTCTTCAATAATACTGTATGGTTCATTTTTCTCATAAATGAATATAAGGCTAGTTTATTCTAGGCAACTTTAACAACAATTCGATTTTATCAAAAAAGGCTCTAACGATTTTGATCAAATTTCGTACAGTTACTTGAGTATACATCTGCAATAATACTGCGTATTTCATTTTTCTCAATGAATGAACATAAGGCTAGTTTATTCTTGGGAAACTTTAACAAAAATTGGATTTTCTAAAAATAGGCTCATACGATTTTCATTTTCTAAAGATAAGTAAACGACGCATTAGTACCTATATATGAGAAAGTTTGTACAATGTATGTTGTACAGATTTTTTAATAGACCATGGCTTGAATTGAATCTTAATGGTGATCATCAAATTATGCTTTCTCCTTTGGACTCGCTGTCCATTTATATAATTTAATATGTATGATATCATTAGTAATCCTTACCATAAGCTAAGCGATCATTTGAACAGCATACCACGTGGAATGGAGTGCCGTCTTTGAATTTTCTCGGATTGTTGTACAGCTCCCTGAATAGTTCCTCGGAATAGTTGCAGGGAGATCAAATTCTCTCCCCTCCTATTTCCTTCTCTCCTTCAGCATCCCTGCGTCTTTCAGCTTCTCTCCAATCTCTCTTTCCCTTCCTCATCTCCCTCTTTCCCTCTATCCTCGGCTTTCCCTTCTAAGGACCCGCTTTCGTAATCCTTCCTATTCCTGTGAACTTCACTCCCCTCCTATAAGTCCCATCCTTTCAGGATCGCTCATATCTAACTCCCCTCTCAAGGCCGTGGGTCCCCTCTTCAAGGCCCTACCTCAGGGGGACTTCGACCGTGGCCTCTCCTTCGAGGTCCCTCCTACTTATGCCTGGGGTGGTCCCCGCTTCGCGGTAAATGTCAATTTCTGATCGGGCCCGCATCTCTCCCACCATGGCTCACCTCTCTCCACTTCCCCTCTCCCGACACTCATCTCCTCCCATCCTTTCGTCGCCCCCACCTCATTCTCCTCCCACTCCTTTCTCCTCCCCCTCCCCATCAGCCCCTGTCGCCCTCCTTTCGCGCAGAGCGCCGTTCCCTCTCCTTTACTCTCCACCCGCATTTTTTGCGTCCCAAGGCGTCGAAATAAGAGTGAGCGGTGGAGTGGGGGCGGCAGAGGGGAGGTAAGGGCGATTGGGTCGGGAAGAGGAGGCCGTTTGAGAAGGCGTGGGTTGGGGCGAGGCGGGGCGGAGGCTGTGGCTCGGGGGCCGAGGTGCACGGTAGAGTGGGTGCGAGGAGAGTTTTAAAGGGGCGATATTGACGAGGGTCGAATCTCCTCCACGGGGCGAATGGGTTCCGAGGAAGAAAGTTGTGGGAGGTGGAGAGAGGAGGGACGCAGCCCGATTGATGCTGTGATGGATGTTGGACGTTGCTCGCAGTATTACGATCGCCGATTGCTTTATGCGCCGCACACATCTTAGTAAATTGATATTTTTCCTTTAAAAGCTATATACTATAAACATCTTTTGAGAAAGAAAAAAGTTGGCCAAAAATTTCATGACATTCATCGGGTGTCAACAGAATTGAAAAATCAGCTGCTGTATGAAGTAGGTACGCACACTTCATATATCGGAAACATTTTAGCTCTAGCTTTGAGGTTGTATCTTAAGAATCGCCCCTATTTTTTCTAATGTTTTGAATTTCAGATAAATAAATTCACAAACTTAGACGTTTACAAAATGGAAAACACACGGTAGACTGCTCGGTTACGGACGATTTAAAACTTTGGCTTCCAAAAAGTACCATTCATTTTCCAGGGCTTCTGTTTTCCCAACAACCACTGCGAAAATACATTTTAATTTCTTATATGCGTAGTATATAGAGAAAGTATTGTATTCTTGAAAATAACTGACCGATATTATGACGGAAATACAAATTTCAGGTGTCCCCGAGTTCAAAAGTGGTTTTTGCTAAGTCGCCTGTTTGTCTGTTGTGCACAGCACTAGAATCTAAAATATTGACCGGAATCGAATGATACTTCATATATAGGTATAATAATATACTGAATAAAAACTTTGAAGAGATGAATGGTTTGGCATAACAATTAAGGGTAGTTTATTCTTGTTGATTTTTCAAAATTCACTCAATAACGGTTCTAAAGATTTTAATTAAAATTCATTAATTCATAGAGCTTGGTGCTCTAGATAATACTGCGTGTACAATATTTCTGAAAAATAACTATATAGCGTCAAGGGATATTATAGTATATCAATTTGCGCCCAGACACCTCCCAGCTCTCCCCGTTTTTCTCAGCAATTTTCGTCCAGCAATAATGCTTGAGCGTCTGTCATCGCCAATCCACATTATATAATACTTGATACTTATTTATGGTTTTTATTTATCAAGTTTTATTATCAATTATGCATTAACACCATTTGCGATAGAAACACTTTCCCCGTTTCAGTTGTTTTTGTAACTGTAGGAATTCCTTAAAGCCAGGAAAATGTGGTGAGACTAGAAACGTATGAGAAAATTTGTGCAAAGTATATTCTTCAGATTTTTTAAATATTTCATTAATAATATAATATAGCCGTAAATTTTTTATCAGAAAATCTTAATAAATGCGCAAATATTTTAAAATAATTTTGCATTTATCTTTCTCTCTAACCCACTAGAACCTCATGTGACATACGTTCGGCTTCCTCGTTGCATTTCTCTCGCACTGAAGATCTTTGCCTTACCTACTTTTAGTCCCCTATCATATCCTCCCTTGTTCGCCCCTCCGCAGAGTGCCCTCAGGGTTTCGAGTGAAGAGCGCCCTAGCTGGGAAAGAATCTAATCTCAAAAGATATCGCTAGTCCCTATCCTCGAGCCAACCCATCCTAAGTTCTCGAACATCCTCTCTGTCTCTCCCCTTTCCACCGTTTTCTCTCTCCCTCTCTCTCTCTCTCTTTCTCTCGCCATTCTCATTTCCAATCTCACTCGCTATTTACCCTCGACTTCACTATTATTCTTCTACTTTTATTCCTTTTTCATTTTCATTCACATTCTGCTCTCTTAACCTCCGAATGTCCTCCTCTCATCTCGCTCATATTTTATCTTACTCTCTCCTTCTACTGCCTCGTGGTTTTCACTCTATCACTACTCTGTTTTGCTAATCGTTTTCTTCCTTTTAACTAGTCCATATAATTTTTTCTTCTCTTCTTCTTCATTTCGTTATATCTGGAGATACCGTAAAAACTGAGAATTTTTAATCTACAAAAAAATATTCAACCAAAAAAAAAAAACAACCAGCGGGTTTAGGAAAGATCGCTGATATAAAAATCCATAATATCTCTCATTTAGTGGTTATCTTAAACACTCTGCTATTCCTTTTAACCAATGGTGACAGACAAATCCTCCCATTAATCCTTAGAGTACCCCCTGCGTTCCACTGACGACCATTTAGGGTACTTATGTTTTGTGGAAACCAACCCAATGTAATCCTCAAAACAAACCAGCCTGTCACAAAACGCTCAGATCCATCTTAAATCCATGTGATATCTTTCACCTGGTTATTTTTACCGGGTTTCCGAAAACCTTTTTCCTAAAAATAATATTTCTTCACTTCTGAAAAAATCCTTTATGAATTCTAGAATAATGTAATGTTCCTAACCTAATAATTTAGGTTTTGATGCAGATAAGCTTAACAGTTTCTATCTTGTAAGGTTAAAATCTATTAGGATGGATTTAAGAATTATTGACTTATTTGAATGATTAGGAAAATTAATTTGAATGGGAAAAAGTAATTTCGACATTTTATTGAGTTGAATAATGATTTAAAACGCCAATTCCATTTTTAGGCGCGTTTCGCTTCCAGCGTGAGCGCCTATTATTATCAATAATGTTCGCTCAAATACTTTTGACGCGAGGAAAACTTACTGTCTCCTTTATCACCGCAGCAGTGTAAGTTTAATCGCACTTTAGAAAAATAGTTATAGTTAGAACGAATGGGAAAATATTACACATTTTAATTTGCAATTGATAAACGTTGTTAGATATACTAAAATGGAAATATGTGATAGCCATATTTCTTTTACATTCACGTTAACGAATAAATTGCTTGAAATGGTCGAACTTATCCGCTGCTAAAATGACTTTTTATTAATATTTTATAAGATAAATTAATAAATTAGTGCAACCTCCATTTTACTTGTAAAATTTTAGTAAGAAAGTATTATCGAACAATTGCTTTCTTTCCAACCTAGGAGAAATTTCAATCTCTTCTGATTCTAATAACAAATTAATACTTTGGCACAATTTAATTCTCGCCATTCTTTCTACATTGGCATCAAATACAAGTTCTTTCTCATTTGTTTATGTCTGTTGTCAAGCGTGGCTCCGCTTTCGCCTTCTGTTTAGACGTGACGTGAGAAGCAATCTCAGCCTGCGAACGCCATCATGCGGGAAACGAGATCTCTTCTGTCACAATCTCACACCCCATATCTAAATCCTAGCGAACAACATTCCCTATCATCCTTTCTCCTCTACACCTCATCCTCGCTTCTCCCATATCTGCTGCCCAAACAGAAATAGTTATCTTTCCATTCTGGGCCCAACCAAATGCCCTTTAATCCAATATGAACGTTTCCTACTAACTGTATGGATATTTCGTATAGCGGTATATGTTTAAATATGCATATTTTATTTTGTTCGAGATTTTCGTAAGTGAATTACATATTTCAATTCTAATTCACCGCCACATTTCTCAATATCACAGAATGATTAGAAGACCATTATTCTTATTGTACAATTGAGGTCATAGAGAATTTAACCTATCCATAAATAGTTGACAATAAATTTTGAAAGCGTGAAAAATTTTATAAATCTCCAAAATTTTGAAAAAATTTGACTGTATTTCCTTATAATCTTGAAAATATATTATAATAATCATCATCGTCACAGGAAGTCTGTCCGTAGACGTCCGTGATTATTCATGGTTAAACTTGGTTCTCCATATACTCCTATTTCCCGCGGTCTTCTTCATATCTCTTTCCCTTTCAAGTCGTCTATCAGCTGAAACCTCTTTCTCTTTTTCCATCCAGTTTTCCTTCTAGCACTTATTTAATCATCCTCTCTCTCCTCAGGTAATGCCCAATCCAGTTCGCCTTCCTGTTTCTGATAGTCTGTATAATCGTTCGCTTCTCTCCTATTCTTCGTAGTACTTCCTAGTTTTTCACCCTATCTGTCCATTTTATCTTCAACATTCTTCTCCATGTCCACATTTCGAAGCTTTCCAAGTATTTAATACCATTTTTCCATAGCGTCCATGTTTCTGCCCCATAAAAAGCTGTACTCCATACATAGCATTTTATCAACTTCTTGCGGATATCCTCCTTTTTATTCCCCGTTAGTAGGAGTTTCTTTCTTCTGAAAGCGGTTCTTGCGATCGTTATTCTAGTCCTGGTTTAATCAATACATTTTGCTTCTCTCGTTACGATGCTTCCAAGGTATTTATAATCTGAAACTTGTTCTAATGGCTTTCCTCCAATACTTATGTTCAAATTTTCTTCTTCTTTACTTGATAATCTATAGTGTATATATATATATATATACACGTATGTACGTATGTATGGATGTTTTTTATAAGTCAACAATTACAGCACGTTGAAATAAGAGAAAGGTGAAATTTTAATCGGAATAATGAGTTGTGGTGTAGTCAGGTTTTTATACTGATTTGATTGACCTTTCTATTTTTTTTAAATATTTTCTTTTTACATTTTATTCATTTGAATAACATAGGTATGACTGTAGCTTATTTTTCATTTAAATTTAAAATTACCTAGAAACATGATACAAACCTGAGACTTAAATGGTTCTCTGAAGAAAGGAACGACGTTTATTTTTATTGAAGGCAGAATCAGAATCCTAATAGAATTAACCTAGAAATGCGTTTAGAACCGGGAAAATCGTGAATTTATCAGTTTTATGACAATACCAATTATAAGCTACCATGACAACTCCTATTGCCGCCGAAGTTGAGAGTCCTATGCGTTTATATGGGGAAAATTTTAACGTAATATCGTTTTAGGCGCGTTTCACTTCCAGCGTGAGCGCCTATTATCGTCGGTCTGTCCGTCCGCATGTTCGTTCACGGCTTCTACCTAACGGATTTTCATGAAGTTTGGTATTAAGGACTTACAATAAAATATAATAAGAAAATCGCAAAAATGAATCACGTTTGCCAATCAGGGGTACCACTTTACTGGTGACAAAAAATTAAATTTTCGTCATATCTCGTAAAGTATTGCTCACATCAAAATATTTTTCAAATAAAAGTTGTAGAACTGGCAAAGAAGAGTATTTTCTTTTCTATATATTGTTATCGTAGGAGTAGCCATTGTCGAGAAAATTAAACAAAAATGTCTTAATTCTGGTTCAACAAATTTTGTTGGCATAGTTACTTCTTCATTGTAGCTAACATAAACAATCTGACAAACAAACGTTTAATTTCCTTACGTGAGCATGTAATATTATTAAATAGGAAGAAAATGGATTATTTTTTATGAATAAAAGAATTTTAAAACGCAATTTCTCTTACGTACAAGTATATATGTAATTTCTTTCTAAACTCCATTGCACGAAACGCGTCCATTTGTGATACATTGAACACTTTCCTAACCTGTTCAGTTTCAGTGTGCGATTTTGCTTTGTTTACATGGCAACCAATTATTTGTTGATTTTAATTGAAATATTACTAATAAATGGTTTTTATTGATATTTTCGTTTGACGTAGAGTACTCCTAAGCAAAGTTTTTAAAACCTCGTAAGCAACATAAATAATTAAACGTAGATTTTTCACAAATTGTGATTGTGTAAATCGTTTCATTGTTTCGAAAGTATTGTTAATATAAACAGTTTTCTCCTAACAGAATGAACAGAACTCATAGATGAGAGAATCAAGCTAATTGTCGGAGGATAATATTTACTCTGTGATTTTTATTTACTTTTTGTCTTTTGTTAATTTAATTTGTTCCTTTGTTCATCCATTTTCTGTTGATTATTGTGTCCTTGCTGGTTTTACTTACCGATTTCTTTTTGAAGATATCATCAGGAAACTTCACATAGATATATAATTTTAACCTGCGGGTAACGTAGGCTATATGGCGATAAAACATTTAATTCAATAATTATTTTCCCATAAGTTTACACGTAATTTTCGATTTTTCACAGTGCAAGATTTCCTTCATTCATTCATCTGATTGTGAATGGGTAAATGGGGAGCGGTTTTCTTCATTTTTTAATAACTTTTATATTAACCTCACTCATATATATATATATATATATATATATATATATATATATATATATATATATATATATCGGTTTGTAACCACTTTGGCAAGATGCAAAATTGAGGCACTTCCAGATGTGCTAGAAACTTGAAATTTGGTAGGATTATAGGTTTTTGGTCATAGCAAAAGGAAAAAATCCGAAACTTTCGAAATTCTCACTCTGAGGAGCTATTTTGCCCATAAGAAAACATGTAAATTGGTGTAGAGGTTTTTACATTTACATTTTAAAATTATTTCCCTTCATGATTCGAACTTGAGACTTTAACTATCGGATAGGATAGAAACTCTAGTTTCTTATTTTTGAAGACAGAATTTTAATCCGAGTAGAATTAGCGTAAATTTATAGTTTTTATAGAAAAAAAGTGGTAATTTTTCTGGGTGGCAACAATTGGCTACCTAGGCAACCAGGTATGGGTAAGCTTTTAATGGGAATCAGAGATTTATATTTCTCCTTTAAAACCTTACTAACGTAATGCCCATTGAAATATCAACGGGAGTAAAGATTCGATCATTCAAGCTATTTATGGAGATCAAATTGGCATCAGAAACATTAATTGTATTGAAAGTCATTTCCCTCTCTCACCCTCCCTCCCTTTATCCCCTCCCTCCACCCCTCTCTCTCGTATTAAAAGCAATCAAAGCACGTTTATACCCATAATGATTGTGTAGTACCGATTACTTACCTTTGATATTACTCGTGTTGCGCTTCGTTGATTTGTATACCACAAGAAATGTCTTCAGCTTTGATATCCAGATTAATTGAATATAACACTGCCTCAACCAGTAAAAGGTAACTTATGCAGGTGATTTCACCAAATTTGAAGTAACGAGTATAATAAATGTTAAAATATAAAAGTTATTTATAAAAATTTATTTTTATACCCATTACTTGTTGCTTTATTCGATTGTTATTCTTGCGATGCTTACATGTTACACGGTTGAAGTTTTAGATTCCCTAAATCCGTTAAATTCAACGGGCACTTCTGCTAGTATAATATATAAATCATTCCCAGCAAATTTGGCCAACTCAGTTATTTAAAGGATTTGGACATTTTAACTGCTCTTGAACTTTATTATTTAATCCAATATTATAAGTAAATTCTAGTAAAGTAACTCTTGTCAATGTATTGCTACGAAATTTCTTAAATCGATATCAATAATTAATAAGTATATAAACTGTAAATTGTTTGTAAACATAATTAGAACTTGTAAGTAAACCAATTTTTTAATATTTTAAGGATAAATCTACCCATTTGTTTTGTTTTATTAATATTTTGAGTGAAAGAAATCAATAGTTTTGAATGATTGGTTTGATCCTTAATACATGTTCATATAACTTGCTATGTTGTGTATATGCTCAAAAATATAGCAGCTGTTCATGAATATTTTAGTAAAAGATTAAATTACATATTTACATGAAATTTGACCTATACTAAATCTCTAAAAATGTCAATAAAGTATTATCCTAGTAAATTCGCATTATTTCAGGGCAGAATTAAAAATAATATCTAAGAGTTCTTCTAACACTATGCATCCAATAGTTCAACACGCCTGATAATGTGTTGATATTGATAGCGTTGTAATTATTCTTTATATTACAATAGTGATTATAATCTTCAATTATGATTTTTTGCCCATTAACACCCTATTTAATGTTACATTGATTAAACACTCGTTCTGGATCTTTGATGCTAGTAGTAAATACTCAGGAACAATTTTTCAAGAAATATGTGTTTAAATACCGATCAATAAATTACACTATATAACATGAGTTATTTTTATAACGATATTTGTTCATTAAAGCAGTAACGAAAGGAAATGAGGATTTAAAGAGACGCGGGGAGATTTGGAGAGGATCAAGTTTTCGGTGCAAATGTAGAACTGGGAGGAAAGCGAGAAAAGGAGAAAGTGGAGAACGAGGTAGTGAAGCAAAAAGAAGACTTGGAGACAGTCGAGAAAACTATGAAGGGAAGGGCGTGGTGTTGAAATTGAGGGAGGGGTTTCCGGGAGTTTCACGAGGGCGAGGTGGAATAGGTGGAAAGAGGTCGTTGAGGGGCGAGGAGTGGCAAATGAGGTTGAGCGAATAGTGAGAAGTAGGGAAAGGGAAGAGAAAGAAAGGGAGTGGAGGTAGGTGGGGTGTGAGGAAGCAAAGGGCGTGCAGAGGAGGAAGAGGGAGGGAGTAAAATGGAGGGCGAAGGGCGAAAGCTGGAATGGGAATACGGGGGGCGTGGAGGTGGTGCGGGTTTGTGTGGGTTGCTTTGGGAACACAGGAGTCCGCCGGGACACCACGTGACTTTTGCAGACGAGGGAGTGCGTGCTTTGCCTTCCATTGCATCCGAGTTCTCGACGGGTAACCTTAATGCACACCCCGTGAATATAGATTATCCCGAGACACAAGACTTCTAATCTTATACGCCTGCCTTAATCCCACCTTGATACTCTTTCGGGGGGAATGCTGAGAAGTTTTCTTCCTTAAAAAACTGCAGCTAAGGCTTCTTCCTCATTCCGCTTCCTTACCTCTTTCAGGTTCAGAGGAATACGTGCTTATTACTTGATCAACACGATTCGCATGATGGAACTTAGTTCTAAAGTAAACTGCGCAACTCGTCTAGATAATGAATTACGCCTGTTATTCGGCTTCGCATTAAATACTATTCCGAGACTAGAATGTTTAATTTATTCCCTTGTATACATTTATGTGAATGCGAATGTGAAAGTTAATGAAAAATTGGCGTTAGTTGAAGATGAAAATACCTGGTTATTATGTAGTGCGATGAAACCTACGTGTTATTAAAGCGATTTTTTAAATCGAAAATTTTATTAATCATTTTATTTTATCCTTGCCTAATCCGGAATAGAAAATTTTCTTAAATTTTAGCCTAGCGTTGTCATTTTAATATTTGAAGTAGATGCGAAGAATGGGCAACTTTTTAAGATAAAGCAGAAATGTCAATTTGGAAGATTGAATCGATGGATGTTATACGATTATAGTAATTTAATGAGCTAATAGATAATAGACTTATCTAGAAGATTGTATGTTTGTTAGTCATAAAAACAATAATTTAGTTAACTTGTTCTTTTGTAGCACAATAAATGTGAAAAAATCTTATTCTGTTTTTAAAATTTTGAACCGATTATTTAAGACAAATTCGCATTCGGGTCGCAGTTAGGTACAGAAAAGGCCGCTTCCGTCCTGCTGGCCGGCGGTTTTACATGTTCGATGTAAACTAATTGAAGTGAATTACAGTCAAATAACCTTTTATAGAAGTTTTGAGCGACACAATCCAAATAAAATTATTTTTGTATATTGGTTAAATCTCATAGATGAAATTAAGCACTCGCAGCCATTTTGTACCATAAAATTATGTTCAATTAATCGTTAGATGCAGCCCTTAGTTTGCAGGCCCTCATACTATTCCAACCTCTGGTCCATACCCTCGCTCGCCACGTAATAGCAGCCATTTCCGCCTTCCTCCACTCTCTCTCCCTCGTCAAACTTCAACTCCCACCCTCGGAGATGGCCACACCACCTCGCTCAAACTCGGTCATTAGCATGTAAATTGAATAGGCCGTGCAATGGGTGTGTGCGCATACGAGTCTGTGTGGGAGGAGCGGAAGGGTGTGTGCAGCGGGAGCGTGAGTAGGGAGGAGTGTCAAGATGAAAGAATAGGGACGGAGGGATAGCGAGATGCAGAGTGGGAGGCGGGGGAGGGAGAGAGGAGGTCTCCCTCCCTCTTCGGTTGAACCGAGGGACGGATTGGTTACGAATGTCCTGTGCGAGGGAAGATGAGAATAAGGGCTCGGGTAAGAGTTAAAGATTAGGGGAGGTTTATTAGGGATACGAGGATGGAGGGGAGAGGGTGAAGAGAGAGAGAACGGTGCGGAAAGGAGGGATTTGGATGAAGGCGAAAGGGAAGAGTGGAGATTTGGAAGACTGAAGGATGAAGGTTTTTGCTTGGAGAAGGAAGAACTTCTTCCCAAAAAATTTGTATTGTTCGTGAATGAAAACGAATCTGAAACCCTTATGTATGTAATAATATCAGGTTCATGAGTTTCTTCCATAATTTCAAATTGTTTCTTTATTTTTATTTGTTCGTTATTTATTTATATTCTTTTACAATCTAAGATCTATGCAACATAAAAAAGATTAAATAACACCCCATATATTTTGGAATTCCTTCTCATATCTACACATCTGCTATAATTCTTCTGGCATCGGTGGAAGGGTGCTATCATGTCTGATTCCTAATGCCAGGGGTGTGGGTTCGAATGATTTAAAGGGTATGGTCGTCTTTATCACCATTATCATTTAATTTATCACAGCGTATGTAATTGGAGAAATCTGTTTGTGTTAGATGAACTGTTGTTATGTTACTACTATTTGTAGAAAATTATCGTAGTAATAGGAGAAAAATCGGTACAACATACATTGTACAAACTTTTTCGCATACTATTTCATAGTTATCTTTTGAAAAAAATGATCTGTGTAGAATCGTTATAAACATCAACTTAAATAACTATACTAAATGTGATGAAAATCGTATGAGCCATTTTAAAGAAAATCCAATTTTTATTAAAGTTGCCCATGGATAAACTAGTCTTATATTCATTCGTTGGGAAAAATGAAATACGTAGTATTATTTCAGACGTAAGCTCAAGTAACTGTACGAAATTTGATCAAATTGTCGTAGCCGTTTTTAAGAAAATCACAGTGTTGTTAAAGATGCCTAGAATAAACGCCTTATATTAATTTTTTGAGAAATATGAATTATGTTGTACTATTTAAGACCTAAACTCAAGTAACTGTACGAAATTTGATCAAAATTGTTACAGCTGTTTTTCAGAAAATCAAATTGTTATTAAAAATGCGTAGAATAAACTTCCCTGATTTATTGAGCAAAGTAAACCATAGCTTCTATTCTGAATGATAAAATGCCTAAGTACGAGATTTCATTTATTTTCGCATTACCGTTTAGGCTCTATAGCCGCGAACAGACAGACGACATTGCGAAAATCACTTTTTCGGACTCGGGTACACATAAAACCTACATTTACATAAAAATCTCGAGGTCGATTTTTTTCACGAAAACAATACTTTCTCAATACTCGTACTTCGTATATGAGAAAGTAAAAAATAATAAACATCAAACACATAAAGGTCCAATATGTGACAAAGGAACAAATATTGTTTTATAATGCGCGCGTTGGAAGAGAGTGCGGATGACATGTAGTCCGACATTGGGTTTACGCATGTGAAAGATTGATTTTAAAAATTTTCTTCCGCCGTTGAGAGTCAAGTGTCTGTTCGTTTTGGTGTTTATGTGAACCTGCGTGTGTGTTTGTCTGTGAGAGAGAGGAAGTGAGGAGGGTGTTGGGGAGGCAGGGAAAAGTGAACACGCTAAGGGTGGATGGGTGGGTGGAACGGGGCGAGATTAGACGAAGGAGGGACAAGATGGAAGTGGGTCTGGGAGTACACAGCGGAGGCGGGGCCGACGCGTTTGTTGTTTGGACGGGATGGATGGGAAGAGGCACGGCTACCTCGTAGCGATTTGCATTTGTGGAGTCAAGCGCCGCCGACCTTCTCCATGCCAACACAGTGTGTGTTTTCCGTGCCCTTTAGCCTTTCTTTAATATGAAATTTAGTATAGCTGCACGTGAAACAACAGTAAAATTAATCTCTGCAAGTTAGTTCATGTTTGCATGCGTATATTTAATATCGGTGTTCACGTATAATCCCTTCGATTCTCATCTAATCCGAAATTTCGAAATTTTATTGCCCTAATGAATACATTGCTCATTACAGGTTTAAAAAAACAGAAGTATAATTTACTATGAGATTATGCGGAATTGATATGGCACGAAGATGCTATTCCCCGCGCAATTGAGAATCGTTTTGCTCTCTATTTATATGACGTTTTTTATAAGACTGAATTATTTCGGAATACGTATTTTTTAATTTCTCGTATAAGAAATATATTGAATAAGTATTGTAAACGCGAAAAAATTCGACCTAGATATTTAGATGGAAATATACGTTTTAGGCGTACCTGAGTCCGAAAAAGTGGTTTTCGCAATGCAGTCTGTCTGTTCGCGGCTCAAGAACCTAAACGTTAGTGCGAAAATAAATGAAATCTCGTACTTAGGCATTTTATCATTCAGAAGCTATGGTTTACATTGCTCAATAATTCAGGGAAGTTTATTCTACGCATTTTTAACACCAATTTGATTTTCTCAAAAACAGCTCTAACAATTTTGATCAAATTTCTTACAGTTACGTGAGTTTACGTCTTAAATGATGCAACATAATTCATATTTCTCAAAAAATTAATATAAGGCGTTTATTCTAGGCATTTTTAACAACATTGTGATTTTCTTAAGACGGCTACGAGAATTTGATCAAATTTCTTGCAGTTACTTGAGCTTACGTCTGAAATAATCCATAATATATTTTGAAGCGTGTGTTTGTGCGTTTTTCCATGGAACTCCTCCTAAACAATAAAAGCTAGATTAACCAAATTTGGTACGATTCTTCCTTACATCCTAACTTAGTGAATGGTCAAGGTTTGGTCAACCAGGATTAATCAGTGCTGACAATATAGGGGATTAACATTTTTCCATAAGATAACACGTATGAATCCATTTCTTGACTTGCAAGGTATTCTTCCTTGAAGCATAAAAATATGTAAATATGGACCGATTTTTTTCGTTTTTGCTTTATTCGACAAATAAAACTCTATACTATCTTATTCCTGAGAAGTTTACATGTTACACGGTCGAAGTTTTCAGAAATACGCTATTTGTTTCGAAATTTTGTGGATTTTTCGTACCCCTCCCGGGCGTTGCCAAGGCGGCCGTCATTGTCACCTCCGATTCAATTAGCTTCAATGAAGCTTACAAATAGACGAAAGTTTAGTGTTATTCGATTCGCACCCTTGTTTAAGCAGCGAAACGATCGATGTTTATGGATAGCAACGTAAATAGATACTGATTATTATTCAGGAAGCGTTTATAAAGATTGTTGAAAGTAATTGAACCTTCTTTCGTCTATTGAATACTGGAATCTTACATTTTTTGTAAGTAAAATCGTTATATTCTACATTATAATGTTTATTAATGTAAATAAGCTCACGTATCTTGTGTACATTTACCAGTCAGTGTTCAATCATGAACAACTGTACGTTGCTTTTTCGCGGGTTTCTTGTTTACAAGACATAAATGTAACCATTTCTTAGGCATAATTACACAAGAGATGAAGCTTGATTTGGCGAAAGTTATATGATAGGAAATAAAATTATCGTTATATTTTAATGCAATAGGCTCGGAAACGGATTGTTAGAAGCAAATGTGATTAATTGTTAAGAAAAGAAAATTGAAATTTAAAAATCATCTACAATATGTTTTAAAGAGTTTGTATGTTGTGCTATAGTAGCTTCACTAAATCCGTGGAAATTCAACGGGAAATTCTGCTATAGTAGTACTATATATTTCATTTTTCTCAAAGAATGAATATAAGGCTAGTTTATCCATGGGCAACTTTAATAACAATTGGATTTTCTTGAAAATGGCTCAAACGATTTTCATCTAATTTCGTATAATTAATTAAGTTAATGTTTATAACTATTATAAATAGTTCATTTTTTTCAAAAGATAACTAAACTAAGCATTAGTATGCGAGAAAGTTTGTACAATATATCTTGTACCGATTTTTAACTTTCTCATACGACGTATCGAGAAAGTATTGTTTTCGCGAAAAAATTCGACCTCGAGATTTTTACGGAAATACACGTTTTAGGTGTCGCAGAATCCGAAAAAGTGGTTTTCGCAATGCCGTCTCTCTGTCTGTCTGTTACTGGCGCTGGAGCCTAGACGGTCGAAAGAAAATGAATGAAATCTCGTACTTAGGCATTTTATCACACTGAACAGAGTATACATAGAAATGGTTGACATTGATCAATAATTAAGAGTAGTTTATTCTACGCATTTTTAACAACAATCCGATTTTCTCGAAAACGGCTCTAACGATTTTGATCAAATTTCCTACAGTTACTTATGTTTACATCCTCAATAGTACTGTATAGTTCATATTTCTCAAAAAATAAATATAAGGCTAGTTTATTCTAGGCAACTTTAACAACAATTGGATTTTCTAAAAACAGGCTCATACGATTTTCATTTTCTAAAGATAACTCAACGACGCATTAGTGCGTATATGAGAAAGTTTGGACAATGTATATGTTGTACCGATTTTTTATTAACCAATTCAAGATGTGGGAACCGCCAAAAACCCTATTGGGTCTAATAGGCCGCAGTAAAAAAATAAACAGGCAAACATAGTTCCAGGACATAAATAAAGCAAGTCAAACGATCGGAATATTCCAGTATTTTTGCAATGTGTTATAAATTTGTAAAGCCATAATGTACCTAAATGCTTTTAAACATGGTATACATTTCCTTAAACTAATTCCTCGCATTTCATCTAATGGCAGAGGAAACGAAAATATTGCTAAAGAACTTAGCTAACGCAAATCTTCTTTTCGGTTGAGTAAACAGACGCATTAATATCTCGAATTCATAGCATATTTCAGCACTGCTGATGAATGCAAATGGACACGTTTATTAGTAGAAACTTACTTATTAATCCAGCTTCACTTTATGGACAGAAATTCAAGTATTTTATTTATTTTTTTAAAATTACATCCTGTCAAATTTTACGAAAACGCATTCCATTTCGAAACTCCGCTCGAGTTCATCAAGGGGAATTCGAAATTAGCCGCACATCGTTCCATCCACTTGTTGGCCGCCACCTTCCCCTTCTGGATCCGTCGCTCGCTTTCTCTCTCTCTCCCACTTTCTCCCTCCATCTCTCTCTATCCTTCTCTCTCGTGGTCGTGCCCTTTCTCTCCTCCGTCTTTTCCTTCTCCCATCAATCCCATCGGATTGTATTCTTATCTCATTTCGCTGTCTCTTTTAGACATTCCCTCTCCCTATTCATCTTCCTAGCCAGCCGACTGCTTTCGCGATTCTCTCTCACTTCCCTTTTTACTCTTCTTCCCTTTATAGTTCCTTCCTTCTTTCTCCCTCTCTCTATGTTAGTGTTTCTTCGTCCTTTTCTCTCTCTCTCTCCTCTTTATCTTCCTCCTCTTCTTCCTTTCTCTTTACGTACGCATCCCTCTCTTCTCTCCCCCGCGACTCGCTGCAACCTCGCTCATCCCAAAACTCATCACACTTATTCCGAGTGTTTGTTCAGCCCTTTTCCCTTCCGCGACTTTTCCTCTTACTCTTCAGCCCTCTCTTGCTCCGCGGTTCTTTTATTCCCCTCATCCTCTTCCTTCTTATAGACCCCAAACTCCCTACAAAGTGTTTAGTATGCAGTACAAGGGACATAGTTGTTGGCCGGGAGACGGGGGAAAAGGTGCGGGGAATCGCTTGTTGTTGAGTGAATGCTAGGCATGAATAGTGCGAAGGGGAGATATATGTGGTTTAAAGATATAGTAGGAAGAGGATGGATAAGATTGGTAAGGATCACAGAGACGATGGAGGAGGATAAGCGAGATTAAAGAAACAGAAAAATCTGTGGTTAACTTTTCTTGTAAATTTAGTATAAAGAACGGCAGCAAATGAGGTTTGCCCTTTTACCGGACGAAATGATGACGTTAAAGAGACAACTAGTTTGGATTTTGATGGAAAGTTAAACGAAAAAATATTCATCCTTATCTTTAATAGGTCATCATTATCTTCACATATATGCATACATACCCACTCACACATTCATGGCACATTTTGAGACAGGCATTAATATAAACTCGAATCTGTAGTAAATATATGATAACGAACAGTAAATGAATAGGTGCTCTTTGATAAACTAGGGCATATTTGGAGGTAGAAGCTAAAAAAGTGAATACCGAAGGGGAATTATTAGTGAGATGGGAAGCAGAGGGACGCAACAGGCGGAGGGGAAGCAGTAATGGCACATAGTATTCCCAAAGGAGAAAACGTGCTTCAATTCTTTCCTCCCGGAGGCTAATGTTACTGTAAACGGTGAGAATGTTTGCTTCTCTCCCGAGCATAGGCACACTTCCATAAAAGGCAGATGAGAATTAGAATTTATAATCAAGGGTTACGTTGAATATTGGAATCCTGGGTCTCTGCCTCTTCCGTTTCGTATCATTCTTTTTCACCCAATCCCTCTCATTGCCTATTCCACTTTCTCCTTTCCCTCTATCTATATTTATCATGTTTATCCTTCGCTACTTTATTGTATGTTAAGTCCGACACCCCTAAAGTTTTGATATATATTTCTATCAATTTCTCAGTTATTTATGCGGTAGTTAATTCCATGTTTATTGTATTCCTTTAGCTCCATATCTCCATATTTTCTTCTACCGCTTTCAGCTACCTATCAATATACATTATTATCTCTTCACTGCTCTTATTGTCCATTATTTAATTCTTGCACGTCAATCTCTTCCTCTTTATTTTGCTATCACCTCGCTTTTTATTTCACATACTTTTTTCTCAACATAATTTGTTCCCAATATTTCTCCATTGAAATTTTATGGAATGAAGTAAGTAATTCTTCTAATTAATAAGATTTTTCACTATTCGCCTTTTATACATTTTGGCTACTACCAAAATGTTACACAAAATCCCGCAATTCAGTGCTGCAGTAGCTGAATTTTTCTTCATCAGAATGAGCAAATTTTATCATCGTACCCTTCTGTGAAATTTTGCTAGAAACGACTTTTCAGTTAAGTTGTATTAATTTTTTGGTTTTATTAATACCAATGGGCGCATTACTTCTGCTTACGGCAAAATATTTCCCCCTTTTTTGAATTTCATTTCTGGAAAAATCTTATCCTCTCCGCCTATATAAGAGAAAAAGAAATATTATTGAATTTACGCGGATATATACAGAGTAACATAAACAAATCCCGTTTCCCATACCCCTTCAAATTATCCCACTAGCACACCCTCCCACCATCCCCCTTCCCCCTCCACCCGTTTTTCCCCCATTACTTCTCTTTTCCCTACTCTCTTCCGTCCTCTCTTCCGTATTACCCCGCGGGCTGGAATCCAAAATGGCCACGTACATCATTCCCATAAAGCGCCGCAAACTCCACAGTTTACGACCTTCAGCCAGCACCGACTTCCTCTCCTCGGTCACCATTTTATCACCGATCCGCCTGCCATCTAGTGTCATTGTCCTTATATCGAGTTTTGCCCTTTGCTTTTATTTTCCCCCCTCCTTCCTCTTTCGCTCCTCCAACCTCCTCTCCCCCTCATCCCCTCCCCCTTCTCCCTTGCTCTCCTCTCAATCGGAGACCTCCCCAAACCACCCCCTTCATTTCGATTTCTCCTCCGTCCTATTCCCTTCCGTCTCACTCCCATGACATCTCTCTCTCTCTCCCTCTCTCTCTCTCTCTCTCTCCCTCTCTCTCTCTCTCTTCAGATTACTCTCTCTCTCTCTCTCCCTATCTCTCAATCCTTTTTCTCCATCTACTTTTAACATTTCCGCCTTAACAGTGACGACTTGCGGTCAGTGTTCGCAATGCTATCACCCCGTAACGTGGCAACACATTACCCCGTAGTAAGGGTAAAAGAGGTTCGCAAATCATCGCTTAATCAAACCTCACCTTTACCCTTTTCCTTCCTTTTAAGCTTTTCATCCGATTGCCTCCGCCATGAATATGCTGCCGTGCTAAGTTTAAGGTCCCTCTCTCCAAACAGTAATTTATTTTTGGAAACAGCACTCGAGAGCAGTCGATGGCGCGGCTCTTTCCCTTTTCGCTCGCTCTTTCTTTTTTCTTCTCTTATTTCCTCTTACCTCTCTCCCTCTCTTCTTTTCTATCTCTCTCTCTCTCTTTGGACCACTTTCGCCGTCCCATCCGCCGCCATCTCCCTTTTGCTGCTCCCCTCCCTTTCCTATTTTCCTCCTTCTCAAGGGGCCTCCCTTCATTTTTCCGCCCTCCGTGAGCCGCCCCTCGGGTCTTCCCCTCCTCCCCCTTACCTCCCTCTCCCTCTGTCGACCTTCCTACCGCTCTTCCCTACCTCTCCCCCTTTTCATTCCCCACCTCTCCCTTTCCTCCGCTTGCCAGCAACAAGCTAAACCCACAAGACGTGCCTCGTTCTCTTCAGAGCGCCTTTTCCATCCCCCCGACCTCTTTCCCTGCTTCCCATCCTGCCTCCGCATCGCCAAAAAAGGACTCACCTCTGTCCTCCCTCCCCCCCCCCCCTCCTTTGCCCACCCCTCGCGCCCCACACCCTCTTTTCCCGTCCAACTCTCTCCTTCTCTATCCCCGTCTTTTCCCCAGATGAGGCGGGTGGGTGGGTGAGAGAGAGAGGGTTTCGCTCTGCAAGTTGGTGAGGGAAGAGAGGGAGGAAACTCCGTCCGTCAGAGGTGGTATGGAGTGAGGAAAAGCAAGAGCTACGGCGTATGGTACGGAGAGATGGAAGCGAAATGGGGTGGAAGGAAGGGAGGAGGGGAAGGACGGTGCCCTTCGCTGGGGGTCACTGACGAGTCCGATGACAATGGACATATTCTGTCGTGCCGATCCGAGGAGACCGCGCGGCCCTGTCTGTCGGACAAGTAGAAATGGATGAATAGGGATCTTGTATTTGAAAACACAAAAAAAGAATTCGAGGTCCCCCCTGTTAGGGGTTCCGGAACGCGTTTAGAGGAATTTGTTCGTTCGGATTCCGTTGGTAGTAAAGGGCTTTTAGAGAAATATTTTAGCTGCCAAAAAAACGGAATTGGAATGGCAAGAGGATTATTATTTATCCACGGGAATTTGTTCCTTCATATAGGTTTCGAAGAGGAGAAGAGAGTGAATGAAGAAGTTGTGAGTTGAAAATTCTCATACAAAGAGGTAAATCAGTAAGTAGAAGACGGACTAACTAAAATTGAAACAGTAATACAATTAGTGGGAAATGAGGAAGAGAAAATCGAATTAAAGGAGAAATATTATTTGAAATTCAATTTTTTTGTACTCGTATTTTCAAGTTTATAGATCGGAGAGAAGAAGCAAAAAAAGAAATTCTGCGGAAATGGATTCAGAAGCTGAAGCAAAGACGTCAATTAAGTAAGAGTTGATTAGGAAATTCAAACTTGTGTGAATAAACCGTCACCAAACCGCATTAAAACCTATATTAAAAGAAGATTCAGCCATTTTAGGAAGTTGTAGTTCTTGTAATGGAGCGAAATATCTCGATTGATATATCTTAATAGGATGTGGGTACATGCAGCGTTCTGAGAACTCAGCGTATTGCTAAGGCAGTCGAAGATAACATTGGCGACGAGTGAAACTGGCGGTAAAAAAAATGTTGCGATGGATTATGAGAACAAGGGAAGTCAAAGGTGATTAAATATGAAGGCACTACCAGGGAAGAGTCCACTAAATGTCGTCGAAAAAGTTGCCGACGAAAGTGAGATCGGAGGGCGTCAGCACACGCAGCAGAAATGAGCGTAGAGGGAAAAAAGGGACGAGGCAATATAAGTAGGAGACAAAGTGGCGAAGTGACAGAGCGAGGGAAGCGCTTTAGAAGAAAAATGGGTCATTTAGAGAGGGAGAGAGGAGGGAGGAAGAAGGGAATGCGAGGAGAGGGAAGAAGCTGATAAGGAGAAGAAGCCAAAGAAGCAAAAAAAAGTCGTGGAAGAAGAAACAAAGGAAATGTTTCGTGAAGTGGGCAAAAAAATTTGGAAACGGATGGGAATGCGAGGAAAAAAATGCCCTCGAGCTTTAGTGTAAAATAGAATGCGAAGAAAGATGGTAGTACACTGCTTACGATGAGAGGAGCGGAGGATTGGAACAAATTGGAGGAAAATGGCGAAATATTTGGAGAAAAAAGAGTTAAACAAAAAGTGTTTATGCCGTTTTTGCATTGATGTGCCCAATCATCGGTCACCAACATTTTGCGGTTGTATTTATGATAAAAAAATGAACATTGCGAGAAGAGAGATTCTTGTTAGGCGCGTTTCGCTTCCAGCGTGAGCGGCCTATTATCGTCGGTCTGTCCGTCCGTCCGTCCGCATGTTCGTCCTCGGCTTTACAGAACGGATTTTCATGAAATTTGATATTAAGGACTTACTATCAAAGACAATAAGAAAATCGCAAAAATTAAACACGCAAGCCAATCAAGGGTACCACTTTACTGGTGACAGAAAATGAACTTTCCGTCATATCTCGTAAAGTATTTCTCATATCAAAAGATTTTTCAAGTAAAACTTGTAGAACTAGTATTTTTATCAAGAAAAACAAACCAGAATGTTTTGATTCGAGTTGAACAAATATTCTTGAATGGTTACTTCTTCATTGTTGGTAACATAAACAATCTCACAAACAGACGTTTAATTTCCTTACGCGTACATGTACTATTATTTAATAGGTATAAAATGGATTATTTATGATGAAGAAAAAACTTTAAAAAGCAATTTCCTTTAGGTACGTACAGGTATATAATTTCCTTCCAATACTCCATTGCACGAAACGCGCCCATTTGTGATACGTTGTACACTTTCCTAACTTGTTTTATTATTGCGCGTGATACCGAGGAAACTAACTGTTGCGCGTTAGCAGCTCCTCGTGAATGCACCTGACCTCTCTTGTCCCAACTGCCCCTCTGCTCTACGTCTCCGAGCCTTCAGAATAAGGGAAAACAGAGGAGTTGCCACATTGAGAAGCCAACATGGCGGGCGCTCGTATTTTTTAAACGGTCTTCTTGCACATGGGTACTTATTTCAGTTTTAAATTTGAGACGAAATTACTGACACCCTTTACACACACACACATATATAAATATATAAATATAAATAAATATATATATATATATATATAAAAGATATGAGCGTTTATAGGTGTCAGTACTTTCGTTCAACTTTAAAGCTGAAATAAGTACCCATGTGCAAGAAGAGCGTTTAAAAAATACGAGCGCCCGCCATGTTGACTTCTCAATGTGGCAATTCTTCTATTTTCCCTTCTTCGGAAGGCTCGGAGACGTAGAGCAGAGAGGGCAGTTGGGACAAGAGAGGTCAGGTGCATTCACGAGGAGCTGTGTGTGCGTGTGTGTGCGCGCGTGTGTGTGCGTGCGTGCGTGTGCGTGTATAAATCTCCATTTAACGCAGTGATATCTCAGGTCAATGTCTATGGTTCTGCATAATATTTTGAACATTTTCCTCGAATCGTCGTTGCTTTCTTTATGTGTACCTTAAAAAGCACGTGAAATATATTTGTATTGTGTGTATCCTACTGTTTTTGGTGTAGAAACTTTCATAACTTAAAAAAATAATCGTGACATAATTCTTTTAATGTTTTTCCGTAAATTTCTATTTTCGAAATTAGTTATTTATTCTTAGTGGGAAACCCTTGCAAATGTTCCTGTTTCCGTTTCAGCACTTCTTTTTCCTTTCCTATTCTTTTATACCACTTAAACATAAGAGCACTGCAAATAACCTCAAGGATAATGGTGTGTTATATTGCCTGTAAAAATCGATACTGTGTAACACTAAATCCCGTATCACTCCGCCCAACCGGCATTCCCCTCAGTAATTTGGCTTAATCTCGTCTATCGAAGCAAGCAAACAAACGAACGAGCATTACGGCGTCGCGGGAGCTTAACGTTACCGGCGTTAGGATGATTTATGATGGCGCTATACGGCCCTCACTTGTTCGGTCTCCGGAGCCACAATCGGATGCGGACATCTAGCGCCGTCTCTTAAAGGCTCGATTCCCTTGATAGACACAAAACGCGACCCGCAATGCACGTTAGAGAGTCCGTCTTAGGCCATCGGTAATAATATAATCCTCAAGAAATTTAATTACTGCTCGACAGTGAGTTGTAAGGAAATGGGATTTAGTTAATGGACGTTTACACAAGATTAGTATTTTTATCACGGGATCATTAAATTAATAACCTGTGAGCTTCATTAATTTCCGTAATCTACAGATGAAAATCTCTAATGAAATGCAGATACGACTGATATGCAAATATGTCTGATAATAAAATATTGATACTAAATTATTTATATGGTTTCAACTAAAATATAAAAAAGATGAGATTACCATAATAAGATAAAGATAAATTTACAAAATTTCCAAATTATTTATTTATGGTGACTGGTTATCACTGCATCATTTGGTTTGATGATACATTTTTAACTGAGAAACCAACTGTAACAAATTATTGAAGTGCGAATTGTGTTAATTTATTTTATTCCGTATTATAACTGATATTCATAAAGTTATGCCTAACCTTATATGTATGCCTAAGTTTCTTTATATAAAATAAAAATAATTATAAAAACTTTTAAAATTTCCGCAGCAGCTATTAAAATGCAGGCTGGTTGAAGCAATCCATCGCAATTCTCAAATAAATATTATTTTGTAAAAAACTTTGTATTTTTATACAAATAAATGGGTATTCTTGTCGTATGCGGTCTATGGTAACCCAGACCCCTTTCGAAAAATAATTTTTATAAATACGGAACATATATCATTCAAATTTTCAAAACAACATTAATAGAAACTGATTGACTGGTCTCGACATTTACAAACCCAAGCACCGGACAACGGGGAGGGATAGTTTGGTTCCGGGCGAGGCGAAGTGCTCGGTAGCGCCCGGAGACGACTACCCATTAAAACAAAGCGAGCCGAAGGCTCGTCAATATATTCTTTCAATGTTATATCCTCTCAATTTGCGGCGCAACAGTCAAACGAGATATAATTCCTCTGTCGCAAAAGGAGAGGATATTGGCGAGCCTTCGGCTCGCTTTTTTTTAATATTAGTTGTCGTCTCCGGGCGCTACCGCGCCCTTCGCCTCGCCCGAAACCAAACTATCCCTCCCCGTTTTCCGGTGATTGGGTTTGTAAATGTCGAGACCGGCCAATAAGTTTCTGTTAATGTTGTTTTGAAAAATTAAAACACAATTTAAATTATATTTGTTCCCATGAATAGCACTTTAGGAATTATTTTCGTATGCGGGATAGCATACGACAAGAATACCAATAAATGTTTCTGGGTTGGAATTATACCAAGTATTGCCGTGTAATATCAGTTGTGCCTGACTTTATTGGCGCTTTTTCTAAATAAATTCTTCTGTGTTCCGTTCATACTTCCGTCTGTCAGTTTACAAAATAACGCAAAAATAACATAAGTAGTAAACTCCAAAATTCTAGAATATATTATGATAAAAATATGATTTTTTCGGAATTGTTTTCTGGGGGTGAACTGTCAACTGTGAAATATCAATTGCTAACAACTCGATAAGTGCTCGTTCTAGCAAGATATTTTTTATTTGCCGAATGTAAGGTTGAAATGTCTTCGATTTATATGATGCTATTGTCGCTTCAGATTGGAATAAGCATCTTTAAACTGAAGGGCACTATTTGAGAGATTTCCTTAAATTAGATTTGGTCTTTTATTGAATTGTGTAAAATAAGTGCCGCACTTATTGAACTTAATACCTCACCAGTTTTGAAAGGATAATTTTTCGAGAGCTCGATCCATTCAATATTATAGTTTAACTAGCAGAAATTCCCGTTGGATGTCAACGGATTTATTGAATCTAAAACTTCCACCGTGTAACATGTAAGCATCGTAGGACTAAAATAGTACACAGTTTTAATCGTTGAATATAGCAGAAATGACGAAAACCGCTCCGCATTTACCTATTCAGATGAATGAAGGAAGAAAATCTTGCACTGTGAAAAATCGAAAATTACGTGTAAACTTATGGAAAAATAATCATTGAATTAAGCTCTCCCTCCCCCCAAATCTTTTAATCTCCATATAGCCGCAGGTTAAATTTATATACCTATGCGAAGTTTCGTGACGATATCTTCATAACGAAATCTGTAATTAAAACCAGCAAGAACACAATAATCAACAGAAAATGGATGAAAAAAGGCACAAAAGAAATTAATTAAATTAACAAAAGACAAAAAAGTAAATAAAAATCACAGAGTAAATATTATCCTCCGACAATTAGCTCGATTCTCTCATCTATGAATTCTGTTCATTCTGTTAGGAGAAAAATGTTTATATTAACAATACTTTCGAAACAATGAAACGATTTATACGATCACAATTTGTGAAAAATCTACGTTTAATTATTTATGTTGCTTACGAGGTTTTAAAACTTTGCTTAGGAGTACTCTACTTCAAACGAAAATATCATTAAAAACTATTTATTAGTAATATTTCAATTAAAATCACCAAATAATTGGTTGCTATGTAAACAAAGCAAAATTGCACACAGAAATTGAAAAACGATATTACGTTAAAATTTTCCCATATAAATGCATAGAACTCTCAACTTGGGCGACAATAGAAGTTGTCATTGTAGCTTATAATTGGCATTGTCTTTTTCTGGTTCTAAACGCATTTTTTACGCTAATTCGATTAGGATTCCGATTGTCTCCAACAAAAATAAACGTTTCATTGAACCATCCAAGTTTCAAGTTCAAACCATATTTCTAAGCAATTTTAAAATCCAAATGAAAAATAAGCTGCACTCATCCCTATATTATTCAAATAGAGAAAATGAAAAAATAATTTTTTAAAATTAGTATAAAGGTCAATCAAATCGGTTTAACCTTCCTCTTGTTTCTACGTGCTGTAGTTGCTGCGCTATAAAAAAAAACATACGAGTACATACATACAAACACTTTTCTTTATAGATATGTATAGATTGTATAACTTCATTGCAGGTCGAGGTGGATTCCATTCATTAACTCTCCTGTAACTCTAATGAACCTGGAGAGCGTTGATGTCTCCCATCTCCATTACTGTTTTTTCCCATTATGAGTCCAAAATAATTGCATTTAACTTCAAAAATAAGGTTTTTATGCGAAACTAGCTTGATATCATTAGTAATGAAAAATAAAAATGAAGACGACTCAACTATTTTTTATTATCGCAGCATAAGGTCTAATTTTAATTCTTACTTCTTTACTGTCGAATAAATTGTTTTTAATGAAATTTGATTGATTGAATTTATTAATGGAAAATATTTCATACATGATTTTATCACTTTGCACTTTTTTCTCTTTTCAGGTAAGTGAACATGCTGGAGAAATAATTGATGTAATGCTGGAACTGGCGTGTGCATGTAAGCTTAACATTTAAAATAAAACGATTCTATTTTTTTAAATCACTTAAGGAAAATTTTCTGGTTATGTGAATTTTAATTTAGAAGCTCTTTACATTAAAATGTAAAATGGCGAGGGAATGAAACTGCACGCACAAATAACATAACTTTATTTTATATAAATCGTTCCGAAATTAATCAGAAGTCCAGAATTAAACATTTTCAATGGAATCCTTGTTTCCGTTTCATTGCCTATTCACCGTAAAAATATTTGCGACATGTGATCGCCGTAATTTTTTAAAATCGGGTTATGAAAAAATCCGATCCTCAGGAGATTTCAACGTCCATGCGCACAAACATTTCGAAAAGAAGGTTCGGCCGATACATCAGACGAAATGGAGGGGCGGCGATAAAATAATGGACGACGATAGAAATTACAAGCACGAATTGAAAATGAATGAAAGCGCTCAAGTGTTGACACGAAGCGACGTCAGTTAGAAATGCATTAGTGATTCAAAAGTGATATCCAGTACGAATTCCAAAGTGGGCGGAAAAAAAATAAACTCCGGTCACTATTCGAACTCGATCGCCCAAGTGATAAAAGGGCTGCTAACGCAACGGCGAACGGAGCAGGAAACGCCGAAGTGAATTAAAACGAGGGGCTAATCAATAGGGAGAGAGAGAGAGATAGGGAGGGAGATGAGGAAGGGAGGGAGGGAGAGATGGGAAGGGAGAGAGGAGGAGAGAGAGAGAGAGGAACTCCACTCTGGAAACACTTTTTGAAGCGATCAAGCGGAATGCCATCCCAAAGCCCAAATCAAAAGAACCAGCATTCCAATCCCTAATTGAATCCAAATAGCGAGGATGGGAACGTTGGAGGGTGGAGATACAGCGAAAATATGCGGCAGCTGAGAGGGTGGGGGGGAGGGTGGGGGAAGGGGGGGCGGGGGTGGGAATGAAAAAAGAAATGGGGTGGGAGGGAGAGGAGGAAGTGGTAGAAAGATGGGTGGAGGACATAAGGGAGAGAGAGGGTGGAAGAGTGTGTGAAGGAAAAGAGGAAGGGAAATACTGAGAAAGCAAGAATAAGAGAGAAAGTAGGGAGAGGAAGAGAGAGTGGTATAGAGGCTGAGAAAAATAAATCGGGGCGCTGCCTGGAGGGGCATACGGTGCTAAAGGTGCCTCTGCGGTTTTCTTTTCTATGAATCTCAATTTCTCGAAAGACTCCGGAGGAATAGGACCAATTTGGTCTCTAAGAAGTTTAGAGATGCAAGTTAAAAGTAAGCGCATTCCGGATATACAAAGTGAATCAGGTAATCATTTTCACTGAAAGTTGTAGATGTTTATTCGTCTCAGAGAATGAAAAAGTCTTTCGTAGCTCATAAAAAATAGTTCTCAGTTATTACATGGGCCATAATTGGGATGAACACACAAATGTTTCGTTGATTACCCAGCTTCATTTCCATTTTCATCTTTTTGAAACGCAAAAAATTAAATATAGTTTCCGAACATAGATAGGGTATGAAATTTTATTTAATAAGTTTAGATTTACTACAGTTCCGCGCCTAAAAATTGCATAGTAATTTCTATTCTCCTGATTACTTTTAAAAGTAAATTTATATACGGCGTCACTTTTTATTCTTTCAGTTATATCGTATTGGATCCGAAAAATAAAAGCCTCGTGAAAAATCGTATTCCAAAAAAATTGTTATTACAATTTTTTAACTTTATAAAATTCTACTTAGTTGTAATATGCGATATATATTAAAAAGGCTTTTCATTTTATTTTTTACAATACGTAATCCTCTCTTGCATGTTTTTCCAGTAACTAAAATTTTCTAGTTATTAAAACAATGTTGGATGAGAGAGATAAATTGAGTATTTATTTCGAATGAAATTTTGAAGTTTGGAGAATTTATAATAGTTTAGACGATATTATTTCTCCGAAATATTTTGTTAAATAATTATAATTAAAAACTCAAACGCAATATTTTCGATAGTTTATATAAATGTTCCACAGATAAAAATAGATTTAATGTAATTACAAATCAACACCACCATCATTTGTGGATAAGCATAAATACTTGCATTACCACAATTACGCTTTAATAGCAAATATACTTTGATTTATTTCTAGTTTAAAATATCTTATCGTGCCATTGCTGTTACTATTACGTAATTTCAGTAGTATGTTAATTAAAGCCATTGCTATTTAACCATTCTACAATATGGTAAATATTTTTAAAATTTTTAAGAGCCAAAATTTGAAATTTTCAACCGTAAATTGAGAGTTTTATTTAATTAACGACAAATTCCTGGGCATGTCTATTCACCGTGAATGAAAGTTAGGAAGAAACCAGATTTAAATGACTACATACTTTATAACATTATTGGAACTTTTCTTTAAGAAAAAACATGTAAGGCAAATGAAAGATCCGATGCTATATTTTCTACTATAATTGAACTTCGCTAAATGTAATTTTCTCTCTTAAGGCAATACGCAAATATTTTAAGAATACACGACGAAGAAAGCAGGAGAGAAGTATGAGATATCAAAGAAAACGCAAGAGAAAAGGAAAGATAAACATACCATGCGCAAGATATGAGTTTGCGAAGAATAAAGTGAAGTAAAAATTATGAGAGAAAAATGTAAGGGGATAAAGAGGAGTGGGAGAACCGAGAGGAAAGAGAACTTTTGCGCCGTCGGTCCGTTGGGAACAATGTTGAAATATTAGAGGAGCGGGGACTTACCTCCCTCCCTCTCTCTCCCTTCCCTGACCTCCTCCTCCGTTTCTATTCCCTGGGTGTGGTCGCGTAGGAAGATAATGGGCCCCGAGAAGATATGCCACTCTCTTCCCTCTCGCTGTTTTTCCACTTAATTTATCCCCAGTCTTCAACCTCTCTTCCCCTCCCCCCTCTCCCATCCTCCCTTCCCTCCCCCCTCTCCCACCTCCACCAACAATCCTCGCCCCTCCCTTTACTTCCGTCTACCCCTATGTTCCAACCGCCAGCACAGTGCAGCTGAACTATGTTTCTTCGATATTATTTTCGAAAGATGACTTAGGAATTGGTCTCTCTCTTTAGCGTATTTGCGGAATGGCTAAGCTCTAAGCGATATGGGAAAAGAGTTAAGAAGGAAAAGAGAAAAGATAAAATGGAGGAAAGAGGAGAAATATAACGAAGGGAACGATATTTTGGTGAAATTGGGAATAAAAAGGGTTTGGCGTGCGTTATTGGATGAACCAAGAGGAACGAAGAAAAACGTCGGACGTAGTTAAGAGGCAAATCGAGCAAGGGTGCGTGGCCAAAATCAGCGCATCTCTGTAGAGGAGGGCGAATTGAGGGAAAAAGAGAGATAGAAGACAAAATATAGACAGGGGATCGGAGAGGAAGAAGTTTGGGTGAGGAATGGAAATGTATGAAGAGGAAGGGTGTTAGAGAGAGAGGGAGAAGAATGAAAAGAGTGGGTGGAAAGGGGTGAGGAGGGAATGTGGGGCGGAATGAATGTGGGGAGGGGAGGAATGAGGGAGGGAAATGGAGGGAGAGGTGGGGGCGGAACCCTCCGAGAGCAATTTACATTAATCGCGCCCTTTTCCACACGAGACAGTTTCATTCCCTTTCTTATTTTTATTTAATAACCTCTCGTCGGCTGCCGCTCCCTCCGACTGGATAACATAAGAACGCCGCCTCGCTCTTTATCGCAATTGGGAAAATAAATTTACTTCTCAGTTGAGTCGACGTTTTAAGCTCAAGTCATAACTTCAGCTATATCTGACCTAAGTAGACGGGAGACAGACTAGCAATCATTACTTTCTTTCCCTCTTTGCATATATGGCCCCGCGCCAAAATATTCGGACAAATTTTTCTGTTTATTTGCTTGCATCAATCGAAATTGTGAAAATTTCGCCGTATAGTCTATTATTCGTCGTCATTTCAAGTATATTTGCCCATGTTAAAAGACAAAAATTTAGTGGGAATTTGAAACTGATAATTACGTTCGTAGCAATAAAATATCTACATTATCGAAAGATTAAGAGAATTGAACAATAATATAAAGGTGACAATTTGGTGTGTTAAATTTTTACTGCGTTTATTTAGTTCGTATTATTATGAAAATATCTCCACACAATTGATAGTCCTCTGAACAAAAGCTTATGTGCATCACGTATTAGAACTTTCAGAACGGGCCTTCCTTAACGCTGTCATACGACGATCAGCCCTCTTCAGAATGATCGGAATCACCAAAAGTTATAGCAATGCAACAAAATTGTTAATGCCAGATTATCTCTGCTTTTGGATGCAATCCAGGGTAATATAAGAGAGATCCGAGAGATATTACTTCATTATAGCCGTCATATAGAAGTTTCCCTATCTCCTGTATCACGAAAGGAGAGGCAAACATTGCATGGAGATGTTTAGAGCAGCGATTTCGAATGTTCATATAGTCTAAATATACTGCGTGTCACATTAAATGATTAAATGATTGATTAGTTGCAGTGCACTTTCACTCTTGGCTTTATTGATACTGCTCGAAATTGATTTATTATTTGTGGGAAATACACCAATTACATTCACTAATTGTTGATATTTAATTGGGTGAAATAAAATAATCGGCCGCTTTTTCTCCTATCATATATCCATCATTTTATATGTTTAGCATCGAATTCTCTTGTTATATATGAAAATGTTTCCATTTTATAATTACTTTTTTAAACACCGACTATCGTGATGAGGTTTAAATGCTTCTTTAAAATGTTGTTTTTTAAACATGGCATTCCCACGTTTATAGGCGATTCTATTTTTTTAATAATATCATTTAGACCTTATCTTTGAATGTTAAATCATAACAATAAATAAACACATCGGGTAAATACTTATGAATAAATTAATATGTTAATGGATGATTTTATTAGATAATATCTAACAGTTATCACATATATTCCTGTGACACAGCAATATGATATGTTTTCAAACGATGTGTTCATTGAATGGAGTTTTGATATGTAGTCTTCTGCTGAATTTCTCTTAATCGTTATCGGCATTTCATCAATTAAAGCTCATAGCTGAATTCCATGTGCTATTTGTAGCGGAAAAATACTTTATTGTTTTGAATTTCCATTTAGTTGAGGTGTTTCTGAAGTAGAATAAAATCAAATGCAAGTATCAAAATAAGTTTTAAATCCCATTATAAAATAAGTTAAAAAATAATAAACATATTCTGAACTCAACTACACGGATTTTTTTATATTGGAGTGAATTGAAATCGTAGATTATATTATTTAAACTGAAAATAAACTTCGACGAAGCGGTAGTATTCTTTATATAGACAAACGTATATAACGACGACGATATTGAGGCGAAGGCGACAGAGAGTCTGAGGATATAGAGAAATAGAACGAGGCACCGACTCCTAGGTCGTAGAAAGCAAGGGCGGACCATGGGCTATCTTTGGACGGAGGGAAGAGCGTGTGGGCGATAGAGGAAGAGATGGAGGGAAGAGGGGATTGGATGCGGAGGAGATGATGGTTTCTCGCTTTGGATGCCGAGCTAGGGGACGGTAAGGATCCTGTGTGTGTATCTGGTTGAGAGGAGATTAAGGAGGAAGGGAAGAGAGGTAGGTTTCCAGTCGATATTCATGGCTTAATTGTACTCCTTCTGTGAAGTCTTTCCGGCGAATAGAACTTGGAGAGCGTTTGGGAGGCGGCTAGTAGTTAAAGTGGTGGAGGCGTGTACTGAGGGAGAGTGAAAGAGTGTTGGATTTGAGAGGAGATAGTGAATAGGATTAGGAGTACAGGAGAGGGAAAGCGGTAAGAAGCAGGAGAGAGAAAGGAAGATGATGGTGAAGATAGAGAGATGGCCGAGACAGAGATAATAAAAGGAAATTTAGTAGTGTACGGGAGGCGTGGGAAGCTAGAGTATTGGTCTTGAAGGATTGAAAGTGTTGAACAGACGTATGCCTCGAAGAAGAAAACACGTCGCCCAGCAACTTGTCATTCTTCTCACTTCCGATGTCGATCTCTTAGAATGAGATCGTTCAAACGCATGCCACGAATAGGCTAAGGTCTCTTGTCTTTTATTTTCGGTATCTACTTTAATAACTGTCTTTTACTGAGGTTTGGATTTGAAAATATCGATTTTTCGCACTCATGCGAATTTAATAACAAAATCATTGTAAATTTTATATCCAAATGACTAAATTTTTGCCACATTTTGTGCATAATATATTGGTCTGAGATAAGCAGTAGGAAAATCTACTATCGAGCATTACACTCGCCCATTTCCAAAGAGAATTCGCGCAATTGTTGAATTAAAAAAACAGCACATTTTCATCCGTGTGATTTTCTATGTATTTGCAAAATAAAATTTGAAAAATTTAGCATGAATAATTCATTACATACATCCTCATTTTATGACAAACCTGTCTCTAATTATAAAGCAACGAGGAAATGCATCGAAGGTGGGGACTACTACATATGTAAAGATCCCTATTTACGTAAATGTGTCATTACAAACATAAACCAAGTATATCTAAACGTCGACGCGTTAGCCGGTGTGCCTTTGTGTTAGTGTTTGCCATGCTGATATTTTGGTGGAAAATTCTTTGAAGAAATATCGACGTCTCTGTTGATGATCTCATTAAGCTTGGCAGATATGACGTCAGAACCAGGATTGAAGAGATTTGTCTCTTATGAAGAGGGCGGTGAGCGAGGTTGTGTGCATTTCGGTTGGGGGAGGATGAGAAGAGGAGAGACGTATGAGGAGGTGAGGGACGGGGAGGTAAAGACGGCAGTTTGCATATCCGTTGGGGGCCGTGTTCCGCGCGAACGCCGCCATCCCAAAAGTCTCCTTTGTTCTCCCCCTCCCCACCCCACGCTTCCTCCCATCCATCCTATTTCTCTTCCGTACCCTCCTCACCCTCTTTCCCCTTGCATTCTTTCCGCTCTTCCTTCCTCCCCTTCCTTTCTTCCTTCATTCCCCTCCCTCTCTCACTCCCCCCCTTTCTCACTCCTCCCCTCTCTAAGGCCCTGACGCTTCGAGAGCATCTCTCTCCCCCTCTTCTTTATAACCTTTGGACGGTTGCCGCGTACCTCGTGAAGCCCCAAACGCCTCATATGCAAACAGAGTTCCTCTTCCTTCCCCTCCTTTCCTCAACCTTCCACCCCCTCCCCTTCCTTTCCCCCCCCCCTCCGTTTCCTTCCCTGGGGCGCAGTTTTATGCATTCCGACTTCAAGGGCCCTGGCCTCTCACGGGCGAGGCGAATTCAAAATCTCCCTCCACTTCCCACTCCTCTCCCCCTTTCCTCCGCCTCTTCTCCCCCTTTTCTCGGCCCTACTCTGTAAACACTTTTTATTTTAATTGCATCTTCTCCGATCTCCTAACGTTTTTCGAAGGCCTTTTCACATTTTTCTTGAAATTCCTATCTCGAGAAAACCATTTTTTGTGTAGCACTCCTTTATTACCAATTTGCATGTTATTGATTTCAGAGAAAATCTATTTTTTACGATTCAAGCTCTCGAAATGCCGCCATTTTACTTTGATTCTTCAATTATTTACACTTTCAGGTTTATTAAAATGAGATTTGTCATAATATTATTTAGAAATTCGAAAAAATTTTATACACGTGAATACTAATAACAAACCTCGCGCATACTGCTTAAAGCCAATTTTTATCAGTAAAAGGATTTGAATAAATCGTTTATATTCCGATAGAAAAATGAATTCTCTTCGCAATCCGAACTTTTATTCAGTATCAAGTTTGATTTCCTCCCATCAGTCACATTTTAAAAAACACCCCAAGCTGTTGTTGCGCCGTTTTTTTGTTTCGCCTTCGAACCGTCTCCTTCACTCATTCCCTCTCCTCTCACTCCCGTCTCTCTCTCTCTCTTGCTCCACTTCCAAGCGGTTCCCCTCCTCTCTCTCTCTCGACCCCACCCTTTCTCCCGTCTCTCTCCACACCATAGGCCTTACACCCTGCGGCGCAAACCTCTCTCTCTTTTTCCCTTCCCCAAACTCATTAGCGTGTGCAGGTATTAAAATTTTCCACCGCTGCGAAACTTCCTCCCATGTCTTCTTCTCCCCTCCCCGCCATCCTCCCACCTCCACCTTTCGCCGCTTCTATCCTCTCCCTCCTCTCTCTTCTCTTCTCCCTCTCCCCTCTCCTCTCCCTCTCTCATCCTATCTCTCTCTCACTCCCCTCTTTCCCTTCCTCCTATTCTCCCCCTCTATCTCCTTCATCCCTCCCTTTTCTCCCCCTCCCATCTGCAAAACTCTTGTCCCTTTACCAAGATGAAAAAGAGGCGACCGAGCGGTATGAATAAAAATGGAATGCGAGTAGAAGGAAAAAATTAGGCATTAGAAGAGCGAGGAGGAGTGAGGGGGAAGAGAGAGGGAGAAAGAAGGGAGGACGTGAATGCAGATGGAGTGGAGGGAGTTGTTGCTGGGCACGGGACGTTATAAACAGCCTCTCCCTCTCTTCCTGTTTTAAACTACGCCTCTCTCTCTCTCTCTGGAATAGAGTTTTTGAAGGAGGGCGGAGAAAGGGATCTGGGGAGGGAGGAGCTGATGCAGTGGGTCATGGAAATCGCGGTTTTATTGGTGAGAAAGGATGGAATTGGGGGAAGGTTGTTCTGCGGCGGTATGGGATTTGCAAGGGAGAGAAAGTTGAATGAGGTGGGAGCGAGAGAGAGAGAGGGAGAGGGATAAATCGTGATAGAACGAGAGGAAAAGGTTTCTTGTGGTGCACGTTCATGATGAGAGCCTAATGTGTTAATGGAATGGTGATATAACTATTGTATGCGTAAAGTAACTGGGGAGTTCGATGGGTTGCTGGAATTTGGTTTGATTAGTTTGATAAACAGGAAAATTGAAAGTAAGTTTGCAAGGAGGAGGGTTTTCATAGTGCATGAATATACATTCTTATTTTATGCTTCAAAGGGATATTCCCACAATACCTGTAGCTTAATAAAACCACATTAATGAAATGAAATACATTTATAAGTCACTTATAAAATATTCTGAAGCGATTTAACTTCTTTAAGAGTGTTTAGGCTAATATAAGATGAGTTTTCTCAGAAAATATATTTCTTCAGGAGTTATAAATAATATTAGAAATATATTTAGCTCTTATAGTTATTTATAATATTAAAGTTCTTTCTCCAAAGCTATACATACTGCCTTTTCTAAAACTAAAGTAGTTAACTTATATATACCAAGTTTATATCTCCGTATATTACTCAGATGAAATGGTGTGAAAGCAGTAATTGTTGAAGTAAGTAATATGTTCTTCTAAGATTTAAGAAATATAACATTCGAAGACGTTCCTGAATTATCTTTATTTCACAAACGGAAATATAATAGACCTTGTAATCCTACCTGGCAGGGCTAAAGCCATCCCTCTCATCAAATGCGGCATTTTCAGCAAAAAAGTTTACTCATTATACGCAACAAATGACACAGGAATGTAATCCAAAGGCACCCTACACATGGGATCCGACTTAGAAAAATTATTGTCGGCGGCGCATTTATGTATCTATTTATATTCCTCCGCACTCTTGAGTGAAGTTTCACGCAAAATGAACCATCGCTACGAACGCAGCAGTTCACTGAGTCGGTGGCTGTCATTATATAAATCCTAGGCCGTTGAGAACGAACCCCGGGACCAGGTAAGCCACGAAAGACGGATGTGGACGAGGACGAAGGGAGCGGAGGAAAGAGAGAAAGAGGTCGGGGAGGAGTTAGAAGGTGGAGGAGGGAGGAGGAGAGGGAGCCCCGAGGCGATGGTGAGGAGTGGGCGGGAAGGAGGAGGAGGAGGAGAAGAGGAAGTTCGGTGGAGTGAGATTTTGGTCGACTTGTACAGCTCGGATCGATGGTTCGTCGTTAGTCTCCAACCCATTCCCGGAGAAGGCGAACCTCCAACCCCCGTTCTTCCAGAATTGCACTCGACGGGTTGGAAGGGTGGAGGGAGCGGTAGATAGGGAGAAGGACGAGTTGGATCGTGGAAGATAAAGGGAAGGAACTGAAGGGTTGAGAGTTATCGAGGGATTTTGACGGATGAAGGGAGGGAAGGAGGTTTCGAGAAAGAATTGGGGATGTGTGGTGGCTTTGGAGGAAGAAACGGAGGGAGGGGTGAAGAGGTTGAGGAGGGAGTTGCTGAGTAAGTTCGGGAGGTGAGGAAGAAGTAATAACGTTGTTTGAGGGAAATTGAAGAAAGGGGATGGGAAGAGAGGCGGAGGAGATAGTGGAGGAAGCGATGAGTGAGACAGCGAAGGAAGTAAAGAGGGATTTTCGAGGAAGCGAGATCTGGAGTTAAAGATTGAGGGAGAACGGTGCAGAAATAATGGAGGTAAAAAATGTTATTGGAGAAAACGAGCGAGAATAATAGTGGCGGAGGAAAGGGAGTGGAATGTAGTGATAATAGATTAATGGAGATTGAGAGGAAAGAATGGGCGAAGCGGGGAAGCAGAAGATGGAGGGAGGAAAAGAAGCGAGCGGAATGGATATTTGTGGAGGAATGGGGAGGATATGGGGTTGAGTACTAAGATTTGGAGAAAAAATAGAGAGCGAGTCCTGATTAGGAAAAGCATATAGTGTCTAGAAATGCAATACGACAAAAAAAGTAGACATTCTGTCAATTGAGTCCAAAGTATACAGTAGGAACATTCCTCCTGGATTTAAGTAAGGTAGATAGCGAAGTCTTGCAAGAATATTTCTATTCGATATATTTGTGTATTCTATTTGCATTCTCAGATATTGTGTGATTGTATCTCAAGCTCCAAAATTCGGTTATTTTATTGTCTTCAATACTCTAAATAGTACTTAAACCAGCGTTTATGCGTTATATCGAAACAAATCAGTTATAACGGTTTCTCCGAGCTTGATCGTTACACATTTATACTGATAACTTAATAGTATATTAAAATCATAGATTTTCTGTAAAAGTTTAATCACTCATATTGTAACAGTTGAAAAAGTATTACCTTTAAGGTAACTTTATTTAAAAGTGAAATAGGTATTATTATTCAGAAATTTGAGTGATTTTTGGCGTTTATAACCCGGAAGGAAGTGAAATACATTTTCTGTGCGATATCTGGTTTTATATTTTAAGTTCGTCCGTGTTATTCGAGTGTGAGTGAGGAAGGTCTGTCCTTGAAGAAAAGGAAAGCATAAGTCGAGAAAAGACTAACAATAAGAGGATAAGGGATATCTGAAGTGGAGATGGGAGAATAGGAGTGAAAGAGAAAGAGAGGGGGAAAATCGGAGATGGGATAACTCGCGACTTCCATGGCCAGCAGAGAGCGATGTCGAGTAATCCCGTAAGATCGGACTTGCTACTCCGTCTTCTGCCACCCGACCCTCATCCACTCCAACCGCCAAACTCTCAACGCCCTCCCTCAACCCAACCCAAACCCTTGAACTCAAAGACAACCCGCAATGCTCTTGTTTTAGCCCCCCTTCCCATCTCCACTCTCTTCCTCACTTGAACCTTCTTCCTTTCTTACTTCACCTTTGCTCTCCTCCCTTTGCGCTTTCTTTCTCTTCGCTTGTCTATAACTCAAGCTTGCTGTTCCGTTTTTTGTTTCGTTTGATGTCGCGAAGATTGCATTTTGGAAGGGGTAGATTGCCTCAGAGGTCCAATTCGAAGAGAACTATAGTAGAAGAAAAAGTGCAAAGGTGAGATTTGAAGGGCATGAGGCGGGTGGGAACGAGAGATGGAAAAAGAATAAGACGGGGAAGTGAAAACGAAAGGAAGTTGGTGGTTTAATGAGAAAGTGAAGCTATAAAGTGATGTAACTGGAACGTGAAGGGAAAATGAGATATAAGATTGAACGAATGTGCTTCGGATTGATGGAGGGAAGAGGCGTTCCTCGCGACAGCGTGGATTTGTGGGTCGAGGAAAAAAAATCGATAGGTTGGGAGTGCAAATGGAGACGAGAGGGAAGAGGAAGTGATGGAAAAGGAGAAGTCGCGAGTGAATCGGGATATTGATAAACGTTTCTCAGAGGACACAAATGGAGCGAATAAAGCGAGGCGAATAAGCAAAGATCCTTTAAGGAAGTGAATAATGTGTGGATATTACGAATGCAGTAAGATGCGGCTCTATTTTTACGGCATGGAATGTAAGTTCATCAACGAACGGCTATAGAAATATATATATAGCGATATCGAAAAAATATAGGTGTAAAATTAATTCAATTTGTAATAATAGATCGCATATTATTAAGATTTTGGAGTTACAGGTACATGTACCCCTGCCACCAACCAATCTGTTGATTTGCAGCGTATCATGTAGATGTGTTTCATATTAAACTAATACGTCAGCTATTACACTTGGAAGAATGAATATTTTGAAATATACTCCCATAAGATAAATAGTGGTAATAGTGGTGATCGATCTGGAGGCAATTTATTGAATTAATTTTTCTATTTTGTTTACCTGAGTTTTAGTGCAATTTTTTAATATGATTCTTCACATATTTAAACATCCTTTATCACCAAATTTAAAAAAATAATGTGAGGTCCATTTGAATAATTTGCCGTTTTCAGTTACTGCCAAATAATATTATATTGAAAAGTATTTATTTATTCCCATTGTATTATTTTATAATATTTTTTAATTTTCATAATTTATATCAATAGATATTTATTTGATTCATTTAATAGTTTTATTTTATTTGAATAATGTTTAAATATTTGTTATCGATTTTATAGGTAGGAATTTAATCAGAAAAAAGAAAAAAGTGAACATGTACCACTTATTGATCGAAAACTCGGAAAAATATACCTATAAATCGTCCAAAATAAAATTGTAGCTTAGGGAATCGGATTTTTTATAGCTTCGGTTTGATAACACATCACCATGACAATAATTTCATCATATATTTAAATAAATCACTCGGTTTCAATTCTCGACAGTCCATTATTATTTTTACTGGAAATCTTCCGCACAGGGCTCAGCAGAATTTAACCCGAGCTCCAAGCACCACCACCTCTCCCTCTCTCTCTCGCCCAACACCTCTCTCAACTCCACCCCCATTCCTACACCACACACAAAACCAAAACCATCCCAGTCCACATATATACGAGGTTTCCGCAAAACCGCGTTCATCGGGAATAACAAGGGGGAGGGGGAGGGCGATGGCAGTGTGTGGAAAGGCAGGGATTAATAAGTGTAGCGTGTTGCTTCTGCTATCGGTTGCGCGGGCGGTGGCGACTGTGTCGACGGCGCGTGTTGCGTGGGTGAACGGTGTTGGGTAGAGAGAGAGAGAAAAGGATACAAGGGGTGAGAGGGAAGGCTTGGAGGGAAGACATGAAAGCAAAGAGTAGGAGAGATAGAGTGGGGATTGTCTAGGTTGCGGCGCAGCTGGCGTTGAGAACCGGAGCATAGCCCAAGGATAAGCCGAAGGTGAGATATGTGAACGATGGTGTGTGTGTGTGTGTTTGTGTGTGCGTCCGATGCTGATGGCGGTAGTGATGAACGGGTGGCATAGAGACTAATGCCAGTGCGCGGTTCTAGTCGGGTGAACGCGGCTGACCGTGTGTGATAAGGGTTGGAATCGGTGATACAGAAACAAAACCTAATGCCACCTTTTACGATCGATTATATTTCTATGCACGAGGCAGAAAAATTAGATTGGCCCCGAGTTATCCGTGAAAAATGATATATTCGCTTTTTGGCATTAAAACAATTATTTACCCATCTTCGGTAATTCATGTGAATAATTTGCATGTGTGTGTGCGCGCATTAAAAAAATAATAATAAATAATGAATCGTTGACGAGAAATATATGAAACAAACACAATTGAGTTAATTATTATGATGAATTTAAATGAAATGAAAGATCACTCGGAAAAAATTAAAAAGAAAATTTTGGGGAAAATTTTCATAATTGGAAAATGTTAATTCAACTATATTTAATTAGAGTATAGCCACGTATATTCGGACTGAATTTACCCAAAATACTTTTAATATCTGCGCAGCATACATCAACATGATACCCAGCAAATCACCAGTCTGGTGGGTGGCAGGGGGTGCAGCGCACAAAAACCTACCTAATAACGTCCCTCGTGGGAATCACTCTCCTATTATGATCCCGTATGGTCCTGGGAAAAACGAGCCTACAGTACAATAATTGTTATCCTGGTGATATTTTCGGCAAAATTAAAATTTCAATGCATGTTAACCTTACAAATAAAGGATTGTCAGTCTTGTATAGGGACAATGCCGTTAATAATGTCTTGAGAAGTATTTAACATTTTTAAAGCTCGCAAATCTCGAATATAAGGTGTAAATAAAGGATTATTTCACATTTGAATCAAGATTTTTACAGAATTCCACAATTTGAATATATTTTTACAACTGTTAATCACATCTCCCGCAATTATTGTTTGACAGACAATTAAGACAAACGCACACTAGTTATGATGAAAGTTCTAGCTTTATAGACTTGTAAATCTTGATTTCCACCCATTACAAATCATTTAAAACGGGGTTATTTTTCAGAAATTTTGTCGAGTTCAGTCTACACTTTCTCTTATTCCAGGATTGTACGCATGGATCAAAGCTTCAGAAATGTCCTTAATTTTCTGATTCAAAGAGCATTGTCAAACCAGGATTAACTTGATTACATGTCTCGCCTCCAAATCGAATTGACGAATCGAGAGGACACAGGCGGCGGTAGATATGTCGAGCAAGTGGAAGAGAAGAAGACGCGAGAGGGAAGAGGGGAGGAAAGAAGGGATGGGAAAGGGCCGCTAATTGGGGCTTTGGCCCTCAATTCCAATTCCAAAGGAACACGGGCGGCTTCTTTCGTTCCGATGCTCCGAGCACCAGGCGAAACCTTCTTCCCCTCTCCTCTCCCCGCTATTAAATGAATATGCCCCCTTCCTTTTCCTCTCCGCCTCCCCCGGGCACCACCTCTGCCTCCCTCCCCTTCTCCCCTCCTCCCTACCTCCCCCTTCCCCTCCTCTCCTCGATTCCCAAGTATTCCCTTCCTTATTTCGGCCCCTCTCCAATCTCCTCCTCCTCCTTCTCAACTCATCCTTGGTACCATCTTTCCCCAGATCTCCACCTCCCACGTGCCTCGGCCGCCTTCCCCCTTTTCCTCTTTCTTCTCATCCACGTCCTTTCCAGCCCTAGGCCTTCCTTTATTTCACCACACTCTTCCTTTAATTCCTCATTCTCCTTTTCTCCGCTTTACGTTTCTCTCCCCTCTTTCTCTTCCTCCCTTCATCGCCCTTTCCGATTCCACCTCACTCCCTGAATCCCGTTCCCTCGCCCATCTCTTGCCTCATCTCTCTCTTTCCTCATCTCTACGTACTTCCCTCCTTCGCTCTCCCTCCTTGACACCCGACCGCCCTCTTTTGCCCTCTATTCTGGATCCTCTCTCCCTTTCATCGTCATTTTCTTTTCTCCTCTCCAAAATCCGTCTCTCTTCTCGTGCCCGTTCTTTCGTTGTTCTTCACGCACTTCCTTCCCTCACTATCCTCTCTTCTATCACCAACCCTCTTTCCATCCTAAAGTTTCCACGCTGTGCTTTCCACTCCTTTAAAATGACTTTCAAAGAGAGAGAGAGAGAGAGATAGGGCGAGTGAGGTTTATCCTTGCGTTGATTTATTGCCACAATATCTGATTTTTCCGTGATTCGTAAAATTAGATGATTTTTAATGACTTATTCAAACGCGAGTTTTTTTCTTAATTTTATGTTATGCGGCTGTCTCCTGGACTGAAGCAAGTAAAGCTCTCCATCCAATTTGATTAACCAGTTAACGTGTATAAATTAGTGTGTAAAGGAGTGAACACTTTTTTTTTAGTAAAAATGGCTTGGGTGTACTTGAATACTCAACGCAATTAACGGCTGTCTTTCTTCAGATACGCGTATCGTAAACTATTCAATATCAAAAAAATAAGAAGAAAACCGACGCTGCCCTAGAAGGAAAATCTTCCGAACAATGGGTCTTGAAAATGATCGAGAACAGTCGTAATCTAATTTGGATAAAGGGTGCAAAGTCGGGAGAAAGTTAAAAAAGAGGGGAAGAGATGTGCGAGGTCAGGCGAACGAAAATGCATCCGAGGGGAAGTTTCCTTTGTAATAAACTACGTGAATCTGAGATACGATCGAGAGGAGGTGGTTCAGAGTCCGAAAATAAAAAGGAGATGAATTATTCACATCGAGTATCACGTTGGAAATAGTTCGTAAATCACGCATCGCTTCTTTCGAAGGAAAGTAAACAAAGTGAGAGATTAAATATTCCATACCCATCGCTCCTTCTAGCTTGCTTTCGACGAAATTCTCAGATTCCCCCAGGCTAAAGAAATTCCATCTATAGTAAGTCAAAGTAGCGAAAGGAACGTTAGTAGGGTTGCCGATGCTCAGATTTCTTTCAATTAGTTTATAGATCCATTGTGTAAGAAATATTCGTACAGAACGGTGTTCAAGCTTGGCATCATGGACTATTTTTTCTGTTACGTATTATGATCGAATTACTTTGCATTCGATAGAAGAGCATTTTGTAAGATTTCGCGTGCGATGTAAGTAATGGTAATGTTTTACGTTCAAGAAGGTTTCGCGTCTGTTTAATGTGATATTGGTAACAAATTTATATTCAATTTAATTTAGGGTAAGTGGCCCGAATATGAGATACCTTTTTTTAAATTGTGATTAAAAAAACAGGAATGCAAATTTTAACTTTCTCTTCACTTAGAATGATTAAAAAATCATTTAAAAATAAGGTGTCATAGCTTAAAGTAAAGAAATTTAAATAAATTACGAATTATAATGCGTAAAGTAAAAAGGTGGAAATCGCGATTTCAAAAAAAGTGCACCTAATATGAGATACCTTATAAACTTACGGAAACCAAAATAACTTTACTTGTATGGTCCAAAGTGTTACATTTTATTAAAAATATGTAAATTTTACATTATGTCAAAAATATAAAAAAATAAATTATATGATTAATTTTTATGACATTCTCCTCCGTCGACATGTTGGGCAAATAAAACATGGGTCACGGTTCCTAATATGAGATAGTCACCCAATATAAGATACATATCTCATATTAGGTACCAATACGCCATTACAAAAACATTTTTTTTGTGCCGGCAGCATGACTGGGAATGCCAATATTACCATAAAGCAACAACAATAGCATGCTTACGAAGCTAACATATGCAATAAAAACATTATTGGACTTACCATGACTCAGTGATACTAATGTATTTCTTCGTATGCACAATTTTCGCGAAAATCAATTTCAGAAAAGTCGAGATGGCTCACCGCGTGTTGATCGGACTACGCTCAGCAGTACATATGACTGCCTTCTGGCTTCCCGACACTAGTGTCACTAGCTGTCGTAATAGTTCAGCACCTACTTGACGAGATATTAAAGTGTCTCATATTAGGGACTATCTCATATTAGGTGCACCCACCCTAATATCCGCAGACTACGAATTCTCGCTTTCCTTTAACACATTCTTATTTAGTTACAGAATCTCTGCAGGATAGTGGATAGTGACAGTCCAAAAAAAAGTAAATTTGATTTGAAAATTTCAAACGGAAAAAGGGCCGACCATTTTCCAGGGATCGAAAATTTCCCAATCTTCATCTCCTATATCTTTTTTGTGGCAGCCTCGCTAGATGGATCGCTTTAATGCCCTTCGCTCTTCAATAATCAATGGATGCCTCCTTCCCATGATTTCCTCGCGATAAGCGGCAAACGCCGCGTCCACCCGTGCTTCATCCCTTTTGCTTGCTACACGTTACCCTACCCCTCTCCACCGACGATATTCTCCCTCGCTCTCACTCCTCTCCATACACCATCCCAACCTCTCTCTCTCCATCTCTCTTTTTTTTATTCGCTCCGATTAAAACCATGATATGCGATTGGCTGATCTAACAGTTCCCTCTCCCCTCGCGTCCCGTCCTCCTCCTCGGTGTGCCCGAAAGGCATCGCTCTCCCGGGCGAATGTTTATTACGCCCGCGTGCGCTCAAATCATCGACCGTATCAATAAATCCGTAACTTGATTTAGTGCAACTGCGGGAGGGGAATAGGGCGTCGTCGCGGGCAGAGTAGTCGCGAAGAGGTTCGGAATGGTGTGTAGGATAGGAGGAAAAATCCGAAGAGGAGGAACAAGGGGATTGCCTGCGAGAGATGGGTAGGAAAATTCCATTCCTTGGAAACTCAACGCATTCGTATGTTAAATCTTAAGCAAATAAAAAAGTCTAGTGATTGTCAGATTAAAGGCATTTTCGAAAACGTATTAAGTGGCAGAAGTAGAGAGATGAGGGAAAAGGATAGCGACGAAAGGAAAGATTTACGACAGGTATGAGTAGGGTATTGAAGGAAAAATCTATATATACAATGGCGGTCGAGAAAATAACCGATTACAGGCAGAGGGCGGACAGGGTGTGGGGAGGAGGTTTGATTGAAGAGGAGATGGAGGTAGAGAGGAGTGATGGAAGAGAATAAGGGAGAAAGAGAATGAGAATTAAATGGGTGGGGAAGATGTAGGCCAAAGAGGAGGAAAGGGAGGAGAGCAGGAGGAAAAGAGAGAGGAAGGGATTTTGTGGATTGGAAGGTGGCGCAAGTTGCGGTGGAGAGGGGAAACTGGTAAAAGGGAAGAGAGGGGTGATGAGGAGGACACTGTCAATGAGAACGAATTATGGTAAAACCTGAAAAGGTGGTAAGAAACCTAGGGCAACAGTACTGCATATTCGGAAGAACCTTTCATTTACCAGTAACCTAATCATTTCCTAGTTATGACCGTTTTGATGAACGTTGTTTAATATAGTGTAAATTTAATAAGGGCGTCAGTTTTGGTAATTAATGTATTACAACTGCATGGTTTCCCGTAAATGCATTAAGGGTCAAAATATGGTCTTCAAAATTAATGCACATGTTTTCTCTTCTAAGTATGAGTTTCGACCTGTTTTCAAGTATTTATCTGACTTATTTTTGTTTTTGGTCCGCTCAAAGAACTTTAAGCAATTTAGTGAATCTTGTTTATTATATACTAGAAAAATTCCCGTTGAATTTCAACGGATTTAGTGAAGCTACTACAGCACAACGTACAAACTCTTTACTTTTTTAAATTACAATTAGCTTTTCTTAACAATTAATCATATTTACTTGTAACAATCCGTTTTCGAAGGTATTGCATTCAAATATAAAGATAATTGTATTTCCTATCATATCACTTTCGCCAAATCCAGCTTCATTTCTTGTGTAATTATGCCTAAGAAATGTTTACATTTATGTCTTGTAAGCAAGAAACCCGTGAAAAAGCAACGTACAGTTGTCCATGATTTAACACTGACTCCGGTAAATGTACACCAGATACGTGAGCCTAATTACGTAAATAAACATTATAATGTAGAATATAATGATTTTACTTAAGAAAAATCTGATGTGGCCAACACATGACTTTCTCCATATTTGGGGTACAGATATTTAAATTATTATGAATAGCATTATGAGGCACAATTATTATTTCGTATCGTAAAAGAATACAGTCGTCCTTATTGCCGTAAATTACGTATATTTTGAATATGTTTACAGAATTCACCGCTACATGGTGCTGGCGCTATATACTGGTATTAAGATAAAGCGAAATATCTCCGAAAAAACTGTAGGAAATTACATTCTCTATAACCTTTGTATAGAATTGTGTATAAAATAATGATGTTTTAACGAAGAAATATCGCAAAAACCGAATCGGGTTTCGAATAAACCTCGACTTCCGATTAACCGTTATAGTCTAAAAACTAATCAGTTCTTTGCGCTCATGCTAAAGTTTTATATATGAGGTTTGGTAACGATATGACAAGTACTTTTTGAGTTAGAGCGCCCACAATCACATACAAACACGCGCGCGCACACACACACACACACACAAATCATTCCGAAAATAGTCTAAACGTGTTCTAGGGACCTCAAAATGTGTATTTCCGTTGAAATCTCGAAGTCGATTTTTTCATGATCACAATACTTTCCCGTTACTTCGTATGGAGAAAGTAAAAATGTAAGATTCCAGTATTCAATAGACGAAAGAAGGTTCAATTACTTTCATCAATCTTTATAAACGCTTCCTGAATAATAATCAGTATCTATTTACGTTGTTATCCATAAACATCGATCGTTTCGTTGCTTAAACAAAAGTGCGAAGCGAATAACGTTAATCTTTTGTCTAGTTCTAAGCTTCATTGAAGCTAATTGAATCGGAGGTAACAATATCGGCCGCCTTGGTTACGCCTAGAGATTGTGTTCGAGAGTTCTCGTCTCAAGAATTCTCGTGAAATCCCTATTTTTCAAATTCTCATTTCTCGAGAAATTTTTTTTTCCAATATTCGAGAATCTCGAGTCTCGAAAAAAATTTCTCGAGACTCTCTGTAAGACATAGGAATGAACCAGGTATCCTCAAGACCCAAAATGCCTACAGCTACATATGTAAGCAAGTTAGGAAAGTGTACAACGTATCACAAATGGGCGCGTTTCGTGCAATGGAGTATTAGAAAGCAATTATATACCTGTACGAAAAGGAAATAGCGTTTTAAAGTTCTTTTCTTCATCATAAATAATCCATTTTCTTCCTATTCAATAATATTACCTGCACACGTAAGGAAATTAAACGTTTGTTTGGGAGATTGTTTATGTTAGCAACAATGAAGAAGTAACTATGCCAAGAAAATTTGTTCAACTCGATATAAGACATTCTTGTTTGATTTTATCGATAACGGCTACTCCTACGATAAAAATATGTAGAAAAGGAAATACTCTACCAGTTCTACAACTTTTACTTGAAAAATATTTTGATATGAGCAATAATTTACGAGATATGACGAAAATTTTATTTTTTGTCTTCAGTAAAGTGGTACCCCTGATTGGCGTACATGGTTCAATTTTCGATTTTTTTATTATATTTGATTGAAAGTCCTTAATATCAAATTTCATGAAAATTCGTTCTGTAGAAGCCGAGAACGAACATGCGGACGGACGGACAGACGGACGTATGGAGAGACGGACAGACGGACGGATGGACCGACCGACGATAATAGGCGCTCACGCTATAAGCGAAACGCGCCTAAAAAGACGATTTCTTTGCGCTAAGTCCAAAAAATGAAATCGTCAAAACAGCAAAATTAATCAAGAACAGACTCTACCATTATTCAAATGAAAATAATACTACACTGAATCATGCTGAAGAACCAGTTGAAGAAAACTTAAAAACGGATCAAGGTGATAGTCTGACAATGAGCCTGAATCAACAATTGGAAGAATCGATCCGTAAATGCTTGATGCCAAGGCTAGTAATTGATGATGACTTCCGTTCGTTATCAAAATAAATAAACGTGTACGAGGCAACGGGAAAAATTACAACCAACTTGGAAAAGCTGAAAAATGCCTTAAGTACAATTAAACCAACGTCGACCCAAAACGAAAGAAATTTCTCTATATCTGGAAATCTGGTCTCTAAGAGAAGGGCAAGATTATTCGACAAATCAATAGACTGTCTATGTTTTTCTTTCTCCATACCTGTAATTATTGTGATCACGAAAAGAATCGACCTCGAGATTTAAACTGAAATACAGGTTTTGAGGTTCCTAGAACACGTTTAGACTATTTTCGGAATGATGTCTGTGTGTCTCTGTGGATGTATGTGATTGTGGGCGCTCTAACTCAAAAAGTACTTGTCATATCGTTACCAAACTTCATATATAACATTTTAGCTTGAGCATAAAGAACAGATTAGTTTTTGGACAATACCGGCTAACCGAAAGTCGAGGTTTATTCGAAACCCGATTCGGTTTTTGTGATATTTCTCCGTTAAAACATCCTTATTTTATATACAGTTCTATACAAAGGTTATAGAGAATGTAATTTCCTACAGTTTTCATTTGAAACAAATTTCTATGGGAGTTATTGTTTAGGAGTTATTTATAAATAACCGGTTTTTCGGTTTCCGTCAAATATCTCCTTAGATACGTTGTTATTGGTAATAATCGTGAGGACCGATGTTGTAGAGAATAATATTTCTTACAATTTTTGTTTGAAAGAAATTTTCGTAGAACAATCCATTTCGGAGATATTTTGCTTTTTCTTAATACCAGTATACAGTGCCAGCACCATGTAGCGGTGAATTATGTAAACATATTCAAAATATACTTAGTTTACGGCAATAAGGGCGACTGTATTCTTTTACGATACGAAATGATAATTTTGCCTCGTGATGCTATTCATAATAATTTAAATATCTATACCCCAAATATGGAAAAAGTCATGTGTTGGCCACATCAGATTTTTTAAAACATTACTTCCTAAGATGTGATAAAAAGTAATGCACTGATAATTGTATTTTAATCTTGACCTTTCTAAGTTATATTACCTTTGTTTGTTATTGAGTTTCAATTAAACATCATCTAAAGACTAAAAATATGGTATTCATTTCGAAATTATTTCTGATGTAATGCTAAAGAAAATTAGTATTGAAAATAGTAAGTAGCTCACTTTCGTACGAGAAATAATAACTAAATTATTTTTTTTTAATTCAGAATTATTATCTTCCATTGCCACTTTTTAAGAAAAGATATTTTATGAAAACTTTCACGAGCAATTGCTTTCGCCCTCGAGAATTATCGAGACTGAAAATAAATTCTCGAATTCTCGAGAAAAGGAATATTGGGAAAAAAAAGAAATCTCGAGAAAGAAAAAAAGTAGAGAAATCACAATCTCTAGTTACGCCCGGAAAGAGTACGTAAAATCCACAAAATTTCGAATCAAATAGAGTATTTCTGAAAACTTCGACCGTGTAATATGTAAACTCCGCAGGAATAAGATAGTATAGAGTTTTATTCGTCAAATAAAGTAAAAACGAAAACATTGGTCCATATTTACGTATTTTAATGCTTGAAGGAAGAATACTTTGCAAGTCAAGAAATGGATTCATACGTGTTATCTTATGGAAAAATATTAATCCCTATATTGGCAGCACTGATTAATCCTGGTTGACCATTCACTAAGTTAGGATGTAAGGAAGAATCGTACCAAATTTGGTTATTCTAGCTTTTATCGTTTAGGAGGAGTTCCATGAACAAACACACGCTTCAAAATATATTATAGTAGAAGTTGATTATTTTAAGTTGGCTTATTATAACTCCTTTGGTTTGTTATTAATTTACAAAACTCCACGCATAATACTACACAAATTTGAGGGTAACACGCGGAAAGCCAGGGTATGTTGAATTCAGGATGTGATGTACGAGTACCATAGAAATACAGTTAAACCGAAAGGGTAATTAACGATAATTATGTTTAGGATAAGTCGTCAAGAGCATGTGGAAGGGAGAGGGGGGGAGAGGTGAGGTCATCGAGGGGAGGAAGTGTTGGCGAGGGGGTGAGGTCCCTGCTGCATGGTAACGCCGGCTGCGGAGCAAATGGCCGGGGCGGGGAGCGCGGGAGCCACCTATGGGTTTCGAAGGCGCAAATTTGGGATTTTTTGGAGTCAGGGCGAAAATTTTAATTGAAAAGCAACAAGCGGAGTGAAACTCTCAGGCGATGGAAATCGAAAAACGCGTCGTGGTCGGCGACCGTCGAGTATAAATAACTATTCGCGTGCAGGAGAGCACGAAAAAGGGATAGCGACTGTAATTGAATGTTATAGTCAGTGCAGTGACGTGAAAATTTACTTTCAAGATAAATACTAGAATTGGAATGAAATCAGTAGTAAAAATAAGGTGATTGTTTTAATCTGGGATGGAATCATAATGTAAATCAACGACTCGTTATTATTATTCCAATTATCCATTATGCTCAGTACAATACGCTAAAGCACTCTTATTGCTTATATTCTATCCAGTTTATCTTTTCTGACTAATTACGAGGATCATCAGATAATTATTGGCAACATTGCTGTAGTTTGGATTTGCAGAAAGGTACACACCTCCGCATTTTACATTCCCTCGATGTAGTCCCCAGCCATGTCGATGACACGTTTCCAGATGTATGGAAGACGTCTTACGTCGTCGGTAGCGTCGCTTCTAGAGATGTCTCTGAGGGACCGCCATACGCCTTACAGGATTTCTTGCCTCGTGCCAAAACGGATACCTCGAAGGGGTTCTTTCATTTTCCGGAAAAGGTCAAAGTCCCATGGACTCATGTCTGGCGAGTAGAGGGGATGTTCCAATACTTCCCACTGCCATTTGCGAAGCAGTTGCTTTTCGGTAGCGGCGACGTGACAGCGAGCGTTATCGGAGATGGCCATGGGTGTCCTTTGCAACAAATCCTTCGATTTCCGGCAAATTGCTGGGCGAAGGTGATCTTTCAAAAAACCACGGTAGTATGCAGCATTCACAGTGCATCTATCAGAAACGGTGTGTAAGGAGGACACCCTCGTAGTTGTAGGCGACAATCAGCATGATTTTCACATGCCCAGGATCCTGCTTTAATTTTTTTGGTCTTGGGGATGTTTGATGTCGCCATTCAGCGGATTGCCTTTTCAATTCCGGCTCGTACAACCGCGCCCATGTTTCATCCACGGTGACGATACGTCGGAGAATCGCCCTTACCTTCCCTCTCGTACCGTTCCAAATGCAACCTTGCCTTTCCATACGTTGCCACTTCTGCACGTCATTCAACATGTGCGACAGCCACCTGGATGCGACTTTCCACACTTTTGTCAGAATGACATGCACACTCGAATGTGAAATTCCAACGTCCACTGCCAATTCCTTGCATGTCCATCGCCGGTCGACTTCCAACAAGTCCCTCACTTCAGAAAGCTTATACCCACCTGGCGACGGTAAGATACGGGAGAGCAAAGTCCCCGCATGTCTCACGAAGCCCTTTGTGGCACTGATGATCATTTCGTCCACGGGCAACCTGAATTTTTATGAAACAGCGCTGCTCCATTCCGGTGAATATGTTTTATGGCGCTCTTCCGGAACAGTAACACTTACAGCACTGTCAGCAAATCACACACTTACGTGATAGCTTTACACGTGGTACTGTCGCGTTCTCAAGAAGTGACTGCAAATGGCGGTCTGCTTTCGGTCATGGCCGATGCAGGCGTTGAGCGGCAGCAGTGTTGCCAATAATTACCTGATGCTCCTCGTATATGCTTAAATGAAACCATGCATAGAAAACTGTTGTGCTGTGGTTTTCTGTGGAATATTGTTTTGAGAACACAAAAAAAACGTTCTTAAAAGGGAAGAATGATTTTTGGTTTCTTATGTATTTAAATATTTGCTCTATATCCAAATAATTAAATGTGTTATCTGATACATTTTATACTATGTTATGCACTTTAATGAAATATATTTTCATGCCTTCCGCCATATTTTCATATATTCAAGCCATATTAATCTCACCACTCTATTTAACTCCCATATATATTTCGTTCTAGAAAAAATTCATAAAATTCCAAATCTCAAACTTGATTCCTCACCCGTCCTGCTACTCAAAATCGCTCTTTTTCTTGCCTGATCATCGAAAATCTCTATTTAAAACTAATCTGCACAACTTACATTACCTGCCACCTATTCTAAACTACTCCAACATTAATTCCCACTTCTCGCTCACATCTCACTTCCACCCCCTTCTTCCATTACCCATCATGCTTCACTTCCTTCCTAATAATAACCCATACTTATCTCGATCGACAGGGAAACTTATCTATCTTCACCTCTCGACCAATCACATTCTCATTCCTCCAATCCACCTTCCTCTTTTTCATTTATTTCCCTCCTCCTGTTCTCCTCCTATTCTTCTCTTCTATATAAAGTCATTGAATACATAAAACTCTATAGTATGTCTCCGAGTAATCTTTCTCTGCTGTGCCTATTTACCAGCTATCCATATCCTCCACCTATCTTGACATCGTCACTGGAGAACCTTATCGATCAACTGCGTATGATATCCTCTGCAATCAATCACTGTTGGCAATGCGTCACCCCATCTCATCTGACCTCCATGACTCCGAATCTGCTGCTTTCCTGCTATGTGCTTCGAAATATCGAATTGCCAGCCCTCGTGACTTTTACAAAGCAATGAAGAAAATATCGGTTCTAGGGTCAAATTACGGAAGGCTCAGAGGTTAGATAGAATGAATACGGATTTTATGTAAATAAATTATAACGGATTAATATCATTTTTAATTTATTGAGCGTATAATTGTCAGGAAGTATCAAAAAATATTTTCGTTGTAAAAGGGAACCAAACAGCAATGATATTTTTTGACTTCATCACATTAATTTATAAATTTTAATTAATCGATACATAAATTAACGTAATGAAAATGAACTTGCTTTACATAATTTATGCATAAATTAGTGACTTATAAATAAAGGATATAAATTTAACGCGAAATGATTGGTTGTTAAAAATTTTTAAAATGATGTAACTCGAAACTAATGAGAACTCAGGAATATTTATGGTGTTTATTAAAATGGTTTTTCTTTATCTGTATGCTCCTATAATCGGATTTTGCTCATACAGTATTTTTATACCTAATCTTTGTCGTAGTTATCAACTGTTTCTGGTCTGTTTGTTGAGCCTCTAATTGTCATTTACCTAATTTTTTTATAATTTAGTATTTATATAATATATAAATCTAGCGATTTCATTAATGAGCACACGTGTGTGTCAATAATATAATATTAATTTATATAAAAAATCAGTAGAGTATTTAAGAATATTCAGTTTTACCAATCTGAAATTCATCCGGACTTGCTTAATGGTAGTAATTTTCTTGTCTTTGTACGAATTCCATATTTTGGATATCTTTGAAAGTGACAGAATTTGCTTTTAAAAATCCATAATTCTAAAAACAAGTCAAATAATGCGTTTCATAGTTTTTGCCAAGGAATTAATGCATGTCAAATAGAGTATAAAAATGTTTACAATTTTTAAAAATAATAAAATGTTATTCTTTAGAATTAGATAAAACGCTCTAATAATCAATTATCACAAGCGATATTATAAACAAAGAATTCTAAATAATGGGTTATTCACTTGAAGGAACAATCACTGAACCACAGATGAAAGTAAGAATGATGCTCCAGAAAAGTGTCAGTTATCGTGATTTTTAATCTGGTTATGCACATATTATCAAGTGACCGAATTAGTCAAAATGAGAATTTAAAATATTCCTTTGTAATACTTCCAAATATTGTCTTCTCTCTCTCTCCCTCCTCCTCCTCTCTCTCTCTCCCTCTCTCTCTCTCTCCCTCTCTCGCTCTCCCTCTCTCTCTTTTGCCCTCTCTCTCTCGTCCTCTCTCTCTCGTCCTCTCTCTCTCTCACCTCTCTCTCTCTTTTATAGAGGATTAGGCGTCTTTTTGGTCATAAAACGCTTGATTAACCAGGAGAAACATACCATCTACAGAGTCCACGTCATAAGGACTAATTCGCCAAATGATTATTCCGATAAGAAATTGATGCGTGCTTATTTAATATATAATGAGTCAGGAAAATGAATGACTTACGCTTTGATTTATGATACGGATGCACGTGAAGGATAGAAAGGTAATTTAGGAGAGAAATCTGAAACGTCCTTAATGGCGTAGTTAATTGGGAATATGTGTCTGTGTGTGAATTGAAATTTGTTAGATTCAGATGTTTCCTGTGCAAGAAAAGTTAAATATGGGATAGCACAAAGAAATAAATTGTAATATAACATTGTTAGGCGCGTTTCGCTTACAGCGTGAGCGCCTATTATCGTCGGTCGGTCCGTCCGTCCGTCTGTCCGTCCGTCCGTCTGTCCGTCCGTCCGTCCGTCCGCATGTTCGTTCTCGGCTTCTACAGAACGGATTTTCATGAAATTTGATATTAAGGACTTTCAATCAAATATAATAAGAAAATCGCAAAAATGAATCGCGTACGCCAATCAGGGGTACCACTTTACTGGAGACAAAAAATAAAATTTTCGTCATATCTCGTAAATTATTGCTCATATCAAAATATTTTTCAAGTAAAAGTTGTAGAACTGGTAGAGTATTTCCTTTTCTACATATTTTTATCGTAGGAGTAGCCGTTATCGCTAAAATCAAACAAGAATGTCTTATATCGAGTTGAACAAATTTTCTTGGCATAGTTACTTCTTCATTGTTGCTAACATAAACAATCTCCCAAACAAACGTTTAATTTCCTTACGTGTGCAGGTAATATTATTGAATAGGAAGAAAATGGATTATTTATGATGAAGAAAAGAACTTTAAAACGCTATTTCCCTTTCGTACAGGTATATAATTGCTTTCTAATACTCCATTGCACGAAACGCGCCCATTTGTGATACGTTGTACACTTTCCTAACTTGTTTAATATCGAAATAGGAGCGAAAGGGCCGTTTGTGGCACATTTTTACTTTCTCCATTCGCAGCAAAGAAAAAAAATAATTCGACATTTAAACGGAAATACACCTTTTAAGGTCCCCATGAATACGGTTTCACTGTTTTCTCGAAGATGTCTGTGGGTATGTGTGTGACGATGCAACTCAAACAATACCAACAATATCAGTACGGAACCTTCTACTTAAAACCATTGTTAAAAATTTTGATCTGATTAGATTTCAGCTGAAATTGGTCAACCGGAAATTAAGGCATACTCTTGTCATTTTTCCGTGTTTTCAAATAGGGTACCTATATGGCTTAATATAAATATTTTTTATCCGTTGAAACACAAAACTTATTACTTGCTGCATTCTCAATGTCAAAAGCGATTCAATATAACTTTCATTGTAAAAATTATTCACGAGTCTAATTGCATGTAGCAATTATTAAAGAATCTATAGTCGTGAGCAACTTGTAAGCTTAACTATCGGGTGAGTTATTTATCAAAGCAAATCCATATTATGCATCGTGTAAATGATTGTAATTGACTATTTCAATCATATTCATTGATGTGTTTTGAGACAGTTATGTGCTGGCATCATCAGATTTTTTATTTATAATTTTCAATTTAAAAGAATTTGAACTTTTATTAATTGGTAATGGTAGTCGTATAATATTAAAATCCATGATCGACGAGTATAGCTGCACAACAAATTGCTTTGAAGACGTAAAAATATGGTTAAACCATTTCCCTTTTTGACATTCAACATTCCTAAAAATCTCTTTGGTTCCTTGTTATATTTTATGGAAGAAAGATTCCACGCAGAATTATTATTAATATTTATTCCATCGAGCAACGTCATAATTAATTTTGCGGTTATCTAGTGACATTTAAAGTTAAGGAATTGTTTGTAAACTAAAACTGAACCATAATTTATCGTCTATGATTAATGTGCAAAATAAATACTCTAAATTTTGAGTGAATTATGCCTTTTAATTCCACGAGAAATTTTCTCAATATCATTGCTACTCAAATGATAAAAACTGACCGATTCAAAACCGTTGAAACTCTGGATATCTCATAATTTGCAGGTTATAACATAAGCTTAAATGATTTATAATATGTTTAGATGGCTGTCAAAAGTTTTATGAATTTCTATGTACGTTTTCTTAAATTTATAAATTCATGTGAAGAAACCTTTCATAACAGTTTAACTCCCTAGTGTCCGTAAATACAAGCATATTCTCCGTGCATCCTCTTTTAGGACACTGCGACAGTATTCTTGTAATCCGACGTTTTTCTATCAACCCTGCTCCTCATACCTCTCTCCATCTCCCCGCAAATCATTCAATCCAACCGCATTGCATTTTTCGCCTCGCTTTCTGATATCACAGTGATCCTTTCGCAAAAAAGCTGCGCTCATCGCCTAAGACTTTCTATCTTTCTTCGCTTCCCCCGTCACCCACATCTCCTGCCCACTGCAGCGGAGACCTGTATGCTACATCCCCCTCTCTCTTCCTCTCTATCTCGCCCTCCCTTTTCTCGCAAACCTGCTCCCTCCCCACGCAACATAGTCCATTTCCCCTCGCGCTCTGAATCATTGGCTTTTGCGGTTTTGTCGCGTTTTAGGGAAGTATTTCGCCGCCGATTACACTGCAGTCCGACCGCACCGATGGCCGCGACATTCAGCTGCGCAACGGTCCACGGGATGTGAAATCGGCAAAACGATCGCCCATCCTAGCCTTGGCGCTCTTCCTCCGGGCGAGGTTCTTCCTATTTTAGTCTTTAGCCCTTGTTGACGTTATATCCGTTGCTTGCCCGGTTTTGGTTATTGCGTCTTCCCTACTCAGTCTGCGATCCATTTCCCGCCACATTTGACTGCCCTCTGTTCAACGTTCTAATATGTTTGGCGCACTAAAACTGTTCCGTATTTTATCTCCAGTCTTTTTTCTGCTTTATTCACAAATTTATTCCTAATGAATCTTATAGGTGATCAAAAATTTAATTCTCAGGTCTAATAACCACACAGTATTCAGTTAAATATCTTACATTAGAAAGATGCAAATTAAGTTTTTCATTTCCAGAAATATAATTCTAGCCATTTCGCTATGTTAGTGACCGTTTTTGGCCCATAGTTAACCCATGTTGAAAAATTGTAATTAACTTTGAATGATATTCAATACTTTCCCTCATTCAATCGGAATTAAATATTACCTACTTATGCGTATATTTTCGCAATTAAAATGTAAGAATAATACCAGCCGTGTTTTAGCGTTATTAACTTTCTAAATTTCCTGTCCTTCAAAATCAATAACTTTTAGAATAAATCTCATAGAGACATATTTTCCACACCATGATTTAATAAACCTTTAAGAAAGAGGACGCACAATTATTTATATTGCTTGATAGTTCATTGTAAAATTAAAAGTTATTGGCACATTTATCATTTAATTCCTAGTAATTCTCATTGGAGGAAGATAAATTTTCATGTCGAAGAAATAAAACATCCTCCGGTAAACAGAAGCAATAAAAAGTCGCTATACTCTTGGAGGGACTGAATTATATCCTGAGTTTAGAGCGATTTTTATGAAACTGTTCCTTAGAGATATTTCTAAAGGGGTTACATAAACTCATCCCTATCTCTTTATCTTATTTGTCGTATATTTTTTCTTGGCATCCGCGAGTGGCCCACAACATTGTCTATATGCGCATCGTATGTACCTATGGATACCCGTGTCGTTTTGGTAAACGGAAGTCTGATAGTTGTTTTTGATACTAAAACACCGCTTTGGCATTCGGCTCGGTTAAAACGAGAGGCCGAGATCTAGTCCACTCCCAGTCGATCGCCTTTCCACCGCTTAAGTGCCTCTGGGACGGGTTTTAGTGGCCACTGGAGGCACATTTGCTCGTGTCTGCCGCGGCATCTTCAGCTATATTTCCTAAGGTAAGGGCTGGTGTTCGATAGGTCGGCGTACCCTAGGCGCTCATTTCCGCCTTCTCTTTGCCACTTCCTTGGTCAACGGCCTCTAGATTTCGCGCGAATTAAATGCCATTTTATTTTTGCGTCGTCGTCCATGGTTGGTTTTCCGTAATGGAATTTCCGATACGCTTGTTTTTTTCGATATTACACGACGCATCGAACCTGACAGTAGAAGGTACATCCAATCGACGGCGTATCGATAAGGCATCGGGAATGATAATTTACGCATTTCCTTCATAGAAAATAACGAATATCGAGGGCACATGCGAAGCGAATCTTTCGACCTGTTAATTTCGCATAAATTAAAATCAGCTAAGAGCGAAGACATATATCGGAAGCGGAAAAGCGTTTATGGCGACAATGTTACCTCTACGGTAAATAAATTCGGACGCCAAAAAAATATACAAGCGTAAAATCTGTCATTTCGAAGGACATCTCCATGAATTTAAACGCAGGAAGTATCGCGTGCCAAATTCACTGGGACAATTACGTTTCGCGTGATAATGACGTATAACTTGTCTCGGCTAGTTATATAAGTGTTTGTAAATTCCTTGCACGCTGGCCTTTCCACTGCAGCGCACCCGGTCGAGCTGTCTCTCTTCCGTCACAATGCGTGCAATTGCATGGCGCGTGATGTAAATGCGGGGGAAATGGCATTGTTCGCTCGCAACATAGCACGTTTCGGCGCTACGAGATAATTGTGTCATTACGTAGGAACAATTTAGGCTGTCAAAACACAAAGAGCCGTCATCTTCAGCCATGATAATGATAAAGTAGAATTGTTGTCTACTTTTACTCGAAACTTTGTACGCGATTTATGTTTGCGATAGGCGAGACTTTAAAGATTTTATTTTTCTGGCTACGCGATAATGACGAACTCAGCGTCTCAATTCTAGAAATAGATACTTTGTTCTTAATCTTTCATATGACTTAGTGTTTGTCGTTTTGTTTATATTTTCCACGCAATTTCCCCATGTTTTCATATCATAGCAGGTAAATAAATAAAATATAATCCATCTCGCACAGTGGCCTTCTGTAGCTCAAAAAACACGGCGATTATTCACAATTATCCCTTTAATAACTAATTTTTGAATTATTTAGGTCGGTTTCCTTTTCACCTCCTGTTTTAATAATGCGTGACGAGGCCTCTATTGATCGCGTTTTTATTATGCATAATGAGCTCTTTTTACCGCTCATTTTTAATGGCTTGTGCCGAGCATGTTTTGGATCTCTCGCCGTTTCACTCATATACTCTCTTTTATTTCGTTGGAGCTCTTATAGTCCAGCAGCTAAGTGAATTCTTGAAATAAATGCAATAGTGATCAATAAAACCGCAAAAGGGTCGAATTTTATCGAAAATGTTCGGCAGTAATTAGCACAAAAGAGCCAATATGGCATGATCTTTTTTTCTAATTACTGCTCCGGAGGAAATAATTCTTTTATTATTTCATAATGCCATCCCTCAAAATTCCATTGTTCGCTTTTCCTCCATTACATTTTTTTTATCGCGAGCGCTGCGAACGCAATGATCCATGCCTTCCTGCGGCGAATAAAAAAACTTTCATTGTCTCGCATCACACGGAAAAACCACATTCAATTGTCTTCTTCCGTCCCGTTCCCTAGCGATTGTCCCGAAATCACACACACATCCATCCCCCTTTCCCTAAATCCCCCAACTACCCACCCCTAACTCTCCCCATTCTCCACCCCCTGTTTCCTACATTTACCACCGCACCCTCCCACAGCACCCTCCCACAGCACCCTCCCCCCGCACTCCGCGACGTCACTTTCAGCCCTCTATCTCTCTCTCTCTCGTTCTCCCCATGACCCGAAAAAAATGGCGATTTCATGCAACTCCTCGGATATAGCTTCTCCATCCGCCATTTATACTCAGCTGCCCCAGCTATCGGCGGCGAAACTTTATATTTATTCCTCTACGCTCTCTCCCTCTCTAACCCACATTTAGTCTGAAAAATATTAACGAGCAGAAGCATACATCGTAGTGGAATATGTAATTTTCAGTTCTACCGAATTATTTACGTACCCTTTTGACATGCCAAAGGCCAACGGCGATTTTATTGCTAACCAAGAGTTAAAAGAAAGAATTATAATATAAATCCCGCTCTCTTCGGTTAATTCTGAGCCATCAAACTTTTTCCCAAGAGCTCCTTTGTTTTCAACGAGGAATATTAATTCATATCATTAATTTTTATTTCTTGGAAGCAATCTGTTTTTAAGTCGATTTGTCTTGAATTTTTTATTATTAAACATTTTCAACCTGTCCTGTAATTATCATCTTCTCCGACATCTGTCCTGCTTTCAAGACTTGGCAGATATCCTATTCTTTTGATTTAGAGTGCAATTATTCGTTTCCATTAAGTCATTTCCTTTTTATTTATGTTCGCCTTAATCTGCTAATTTCAATTAAATTAATATACTGATACAGGATACAATTATTTGATACTATGCAGTCATTTTTGTATCCTTTTATTTTTACTTTCTCCATATACATATTATAGAGAAAGTATTGTTTTTATGAAAAAATCGACTTGGAGATTTCAACGGAGATACGTCTTGAGGTCCCTAGAACACGTGTAGACTATTTTAGGATTGATGTCTGTGTGTATATGTGTGTGTGTGATTTTGGGCACTAACTCGAAAAGTACTTGCCATATCATGACCAAATTTCATATATAACACTTCAGTATGAATACAAAGAGCTGATTAGTTTTTGGACAATACCGGTTAACCGGAGGTTGAGGTTTATTCGAAACTCGCTTCGGTTTTGGCGAAATATCTCCGTTAAAACATCATTATTGTATATACAATTCTATGCAAAGATTATAGAGAATGTAATTTCCTACAACTTTTATTTGAAATAACTTTCCATATCAGTTATTGTTTAGGAATTATTTATAAATAATCGGTTTTTTCGGTTTCCGTTAAATATCTCCTTAAAAACGTCGTTATTGGTAATCTTCGGAAGGATCAAAGTTGTAGAGAATAATATTCCTTCCGACTTTTTTTTAAACAAATTCTCTTAGAACCATCCATTTAGGAGTTATTTAACTTATTCGTAAAATTCCTGTTTACAGCGACACCACCTATCGGAGAAATGGGAAAGTATTATCTACCCAATAATGGTGCTTAAAAAGGATGACTGTATTCTTATTTCACAAAAAATAATAATTTTAGTTCAAAAGTTAACTTTAAAAATATATATTTTCGAAATAATTGATCTATTACAAATGTTTCGCGTCGTCAACGTTTACTCTTCACTATAACATGCAATTTCGTATTTTTTTGTTTACATAGCAACTGAATTCGAAGCGTCAGTCGCTACTTTAAAATTACCTTGTGATAGATTGAGCTGAGGAGATTTTTCGGTTGGTGGTTTTTGTTCTTTCCACTTTGTTTTTAATAAAGACTATTGAAAATGTTTTTTAATTTTTCTCTATTGTAATCGCCAATAGATATTTCTGAGAACGGTGATGTCAAGAGAAATCATATTCATTTCTCTATATGGAGAAAGTCATGTGTTGGCCAAATCAGATTTTTTGAATTTATTTTCATTTGAAGTGCTCGTGCTTTAATTCGCTTCTCCCATATCGTCCCAGAACTGTAAACGAACATCACATCACATTTCCTTCCTTAATTTGGATCTCAGCAATATGCATTAATATCATGAATTCTAGAGATATTCACTACATTCTCACTGAATCGATATAATGCAAACAGTCGATAAATTTGCATGTGATTCTCATTTTATAACGCAAAATATTGCCAATCGTGCGAATGATTTGTGTTTAGCATGAGTTTCAAGCATGTCGTTTATCGGTTTATGGATGCTTTTTTTCGTTCATAATGTAGCGTATGTCATTCATGTCAATGTCCAAAAGATTCATCAATCTTCTGTTTGCTGCAAATATTTCTCCACCGTAATTTAACTCCCACAATTGCTCAAACCAGTCCCAATATCCAACTACTCGGTGCGTTATTTCCATCCACTTAACGTGTTACAGTAATACGCTCTCCATTCTTCTCTCCAAACTGCTCATCCATCCTCCGATTTTCCGTGGTACTACGCGAGGACAAAGTATCAGCTGGACAATGGCCCACCGCTAACAATTTTTCGTGATTAGAATTCAATTGCCACGGATACTCTGATATGAGAATAAATGGAAGGACAGAGAATGGATAGGAATGATAAGGTAGAAGAGAGAAAATGAAGGAGTGAGGTCTCACAATGCTAGAGTCGAGAGTTCGAATCCTACCGAAGGAATGACTGTGTGTGATCGCCTTTGTTGTTATTTTATTACGCTCATTTTGAAATGTTGTTTATGATAAGCCATTTAAAATAAATAGACAAAATTGGTGATAGAAATTAGGAGATGATAAGTAGAAAAGAGAGAGGTAATGGTGAGGGAAGAGGGAGAGGAAATATGGGAGAAAACATGGAATAGAGAGTGGTTATTTTCATTCCCTCTTCCCTCCTTTGACCCCTACCTTTTCACCTCCAACCCAAACTCCCTCTCTCATACGTTTCCCTCCATCTCTACCTGCCACTCACTTTCTGTCAGCACACATTTTCAATACTCATTCGAGCTGAAAAACCGCAGCGTCCGATGGCAGTAAAAAGCATAGCCCTGGAAAGGGGACCATATTAAGCGCATGCAATATTAATGGCCTAACTTGAGTGTTGAGTTTCAGAGATGAAGGCAATGAATTTTCATTTCACTGTGGCCATTACCATCAGTGAACGCACACAAAAATTTTCTCGCCTGATGTGTATGAATAAATTAATATGTAGGTCTTCAAACTCATAACGTACTGAAAAAAAGACTGGACACTTTTATTTTACTTCAAAACGGCTTTACTCCTATTGCTTATTGGCTTCATACTCACATACTGGAGTTTGGAGTAATCAACGGATAGTGACTATTCATTTTTTAAATTGTGATTAATATTTTGAAAAATGTAAAGATATACGATGATGATTGATCAAATCAAAAATAACCTATTCAGACTAAGCAATGACATGATTTTTAAATGTTCATATTATTATCTTGTCAATTTTCGTCTCCTTGTGAAGAAATTGTGACGAAATTATTAAGATCGGTTTATAATAAAAAACAATTTAAAAATTTATTTATTTTCTAAATGTAATGTTTTTGAGTTTGTTCGAAAGTTTCTTTTTAAACAAGTTTATTCTTTCCGAATGATCTCAATCAAAATATCATCGTAAAATAGAATTGAATTCTTCAAATATGTTATCATATACATTGACCAAATTGTATGCTGTTTAGCATATAATAACAACATTGTATCTACAAAGCATCGGCGTTGAATTTGCATCAAATAAATCTATTGGGTTTTCGCTACTTTTTATAAATACTATAAATTAACCACTACTGCAAATCGGAGGTGATTATTTCATGTAAGTTCCTCATTTTCACTTTTATTGTGGAAAACAGTTATGTTTCATAAACCTCGCAATCTTGTAACCAGGAAATATAGTCGCGGAGACGTAGCTTTTGCTCTTGTTAAAAAAATTACACTGTAAATTTGTGAGAATTTAAATCGAAAACATTGTAGAACTTACTCTAAATCAATTATTCAGCTTTCCTCAAAAGGTATTCGCAGAGTGCCTTCAATAACCATATCTCACTCACACTCAATCGCGTGTCCATCGATGTGAATATTTTGTGCCTGAATAAAATGAATTCAGTGCTCTTCGATTCTTCAGAGAGGTTTTTACTCGTATTAGGTCGGGAAAAATAAAGCTTCTTAGTCACGCAGCATTTATTCGCTTGTCCTTTCGGCATGGGAAGGTTTTCACGTGTTAACATTCAAGTATGTGAATGTTATTTAAACGCTGCCGAGTGATTTGACAGATCCTATAAGATATTCTTTTGAAGGAAATGTACGATTTTATGCGACATTTGTATTGTTATGCTGTTATTTTTAAAGAGAGATTATGATTGTATAACAAGATTAGGCTTTTGTGTTATTAAACGTATACGTATCTTTTTTCAACCGATTTTAACACCAATCATTTCATGTACGATTTTTCATCAAATAGACGTGTTATTTCATTTTTTCTAACTAATTAATAAATTAATTCGACTTTCGACTCTATTTTCAAGGGCGATTTTTATACTATATAATTCACTCTTACATACGACGAACAAAAACATCCATACCCTCGGCGGGATTCGAACCCGCGACCTTAGTGTTCGGCGACAGATACTCTAACCACCCTTCTACCAAACTGGAAGTTTATTTTTCTGACTCCCCTTTCAGATTTTATGATACAAAACACAAACAGAAAATTGTTTTTCAGTGGCGTAACAGGGTATTCACCCTGATAATAATTTCAAATTTAACTTGAAAATAAACATATTTATTAATTTACTTTTATGATTTTAAAAATTTTGTGGCGATTTCCATGAGTTATTATTGGAAGCTATGAAAAATGCCTTTCATTATTTGCCACCCTCAAAATAAATTCCTGATTGCGACACTGTCGTTCACATTTGCTTTCTTGACCCGTCCATTTCATAGCTGATCAGTTTCGAATCCAAGCAGCGACTCGGCAGTATTCGCTAGTGTGACAGAAACCTGCGATAACCCTCGACGTTATTGCATCCTTTTACCCCTGCTCCCTCCGAGTACTTAACCTCTTCCATTGCAGCCGTGCCTAGAAACTAGTGCCTTATAGCCGTCATTCAGGCAACACTGCCCACCCTTCTCTATAACCATTTTCTTACTGTACAAAGTCATAGAGGTCTGGCGTTCCTTGAATATCTTCACGAGTGCAAACATAAAAATCTTTAAAATATAATTATTGGGAAGAGACTACTTATTTCCTCCTTCCATCTGATCAAATCATTAACACTCTTCCAACCATTACTGGTTGTGTGAAGGTGTCAGTGCAGAAGTTTTTTTATTGCTTATGCAAATGTATTCCATAGCTCATACAAATGTATTCCATAGCTCTAAATTAATAATCGGCTGGGTGGAAACTTTACTGTAATTAAGAAATTAGAAATAATTCTTAGGAAAGTTTTCAAAAATAAGCAGCAGTAAACTGAAAATTAAATGAAAAAAATTCTCAGATTTACGAATAATCAAGTAGCACTTAATTTTCTACTTAAAGAAGACATGTCGATTCCGTATTTTTGACAATCTAAAAGACGCTCAACAATAAGAATAATTAATTTCAAGAAAGTTTATTTCCAATTTTAGCTACAAAAGTATTATTTTTATCAGTAATATTTTTCTAATGACTCATTATTTTGAAGTGTGGTTAGACAATTTTGCATTAATTTATTACCTTAAATATAATTTTATTGAATATAAATTGATACTCATTTTTGATGGTCAAGCATCTCTCTTCTCCTTAATAGTCTTTCTTATTAGCATCAAGTCGTCCAGTGTTATATGTTACAAAGAAGGAAACACTTCATAAATATCAAATAGTAAAAAAAAATTAAATAATTTAAATACGATTCGTTAAATTTTAAGAAGTGGCCACTTTGTTGTTACCCGATAAAGATGTAAACGAAATAAATTTCGATATAAATGGAAAATATATAACCAGAGAGAAATTACGAATACTATGATCACTCTTTTTCTGCCTTAACGAACCATTTCTAAAAATTCTCCGAATAATAATAGCAGCGGATATGTATAGCGAAATTGTTTAACCGTGCTCTTTATTTACGAATTCCTTAAATTCATTTTATATGGTCATTAAAACCAATTTTTCAAACCAACCATACATTTGGTCATAATGTGAAACGTGGTTGAAAAACACTTTTATTCGCACAAGGGAAATAAATTTCCGAGGAAACCGTGCAAAGCTTTTCATTCCAAGTGACTTGAGAGCAGCGAGTGTTTGCCAAACCCGGCAACTTGTTGCCAGCCTATCTCCCCACCCTCTCTCTCTCACTCTTTGTATTTTAACGCCCTTCCTCTCCCACTACATTCATCTCTCTCTCCCTCTTCCTTTTGCCCAGCGCCATCTTCCATCTTTCCCTTCTCTCTCTCGCGAATTAAGAGGGTGTTAAAATGATTGTTGCATTCTTGGCCTCTTTTCCTTCGCCTCCCAGACTCTTTATTTCCTTTTTATTTTCTTTTTACTTACATTTTTTTGCCAAGGCGGAATAGTCGGCGGTTAAATCAATGCGGAAAGAAGAAGGGGGAGGAAAAAAAATTGGTAGGAGGACGTTAGGAAAGGAGGAAGCCAAGAGGGAGGAAGAGAGAGGAGGGAGAGAAGCAATGGTGGGAGGAGGAAAATAGGAAAACGAAGAAAGATGAGATTAGGATTCACGAGGGAAGACGGAAGGAAGGGAGGCGAAAAAGGCAGGAGAGAGAGGGTTGGCGAGGAGAGAGTAGGAGAGGTAGAGGGAATAAGATGAGTTGAGTGGGAGTGAAGGGGAGATGGATGAGGCGAGGGAGGGGGGGGGGATGAGGACGAAGGAGGCGTAATGGGGAATCGGGCGAGGGAAAATTGGAATTTGGGGAGGATTAGGAATGCAGCGGCGGAGAATCGGTGGAAGAAAACACTATCTTCTGAGAAACGGATGCGAGGAAGAGTGAAAGAGTGGGGTAACCGAAGGATGTGAGGAGGTTCCGACATTATTGCTGCCATTTTTATGACGCATCCGAGATAAAGGGTTTTTTTTAACCGGCAAGTTTTTCTAGCTCCTTTCTCACTTCCCGTTCTCCTATATTTTCACTTGGCAGATCTGCGGTCGTGTCGAGGAAAGTAACGTTTTTCGATGGCACCCATTTGTTAGGTTCCACTGAGCGGTCATTGCTCTCGACGGAGGTGTTTTTACCAATTATTGGACACGGTTTTATTTATGTTACGGAAGAAGATGCTATTTGTCTGTATTAAAGGAAACTTCTCGATTCGAAAGTGATTTATAATTGGTCTTGCGGAATAACCACTCCAAATTACATACCTCTAAATTGGATAAAAAATAAGTAAAAACCTATTAATTGTTCGTCATAAAACATGACTTTGTAAAAACTGAGCCTCAGTTCTTACTTTTATCGTTCCACTTGACATTTCAGTTGCCTTAGGCGTTAAATAATGGCGCGGTTTTCGAGCTTGTGCCAGAGACGGCCTTGTAATTTATTCCTCGAAAATTGCGAAATAATGCTTCCTTCCGGGGCTAACTTCCAACCTTCTCCTCCACCTCTCACTCCCTCCCCGCCGCCCCCCTCCTCTCTCTCCCTTTCACCATCATTCTCTCGCAACCCTTATGCCGGCCCGATACGGTTTTTTCCGGCTAAGGAAGTGGCCAGATTTCTCCACGCTGATACAGCGTTTTGGCTGCCGCCCAGAAAAAAATAAGTACTGCTCGCATGGTTACGCGCTTGTGAGTGTTTGGAATTTAGTTAATGTAGCTGATACTTATAGATTAGTTATGGAATTACATTCAAAAGGAAACGGAATAAATTACTCAAAAAAGAGACATCAATTTTAATTTTATAACTAGGGATATGAGTGAATGAAATGGATTGAAGTTGTTGGAGAATATGATGGAGATTTTGAGAGAGAGAGTGAACAAAGAAAATAGATAAGCTGTTTTATGTTTCTTATCATCGTCAACGGGTACAGTAGAATTTATTCTGCCAAATGTCATCTAGCAAAGATAAATCCTTACAATTTCTCGTGTGAAACCTATGAGTCGTTATTTCATTCCTACTAGCCCTCTAATAATTCAATTGACCTTATATCCAACATCTCATCCTCCATTTGCACTCTCCTCCTCACCCCTAACCCATTCCAGTCTTCGCTAACTCCCGATTCGACCCTTATTTCCCCCCCGACCCCCTCCCCCCCCCCTCTCTTTTTTCCATCGAATTCCTGCCTCAAACCCAAAATCTCTCCCACCCACCCTCTCTCCTGCCCATCCCTTCCCCTTTTTACCTTTCGCCCCGGTGCCTCCATTAATTTTCTCTCTTCCACATTTTTACCTTCCCTGTCCATCGTCTCTCCACTTTAACTCACCCTCTCCTTCTTTCTGCTCCTCAGTTCCCTCAAATTCTTCCCTTATATCCTTCCTTCCGTCTCTTTGATTAAGGAAGAAATCGAACGCTGGCTATTTCTTGGCCCAGGAATGAGTAACCCCACAGAAAGGGTCATTATGAGTGGCATGCGTGCTTTTGACGTCTGTTTTTACCTGCGTCAAAATGTTTAATCATTATATCTTGGCTTAAGTTTTCAGATCAATGAAACTTTTAAATATTTCCATTAAAATTGATGTAGTAACCGAATTTTTCACTTTTTTATTTTAATTGATGATTAAGGAAAAATATTGGTTTAAATAAAAAAAATTTGACGAGTAGCTCATGATATTTTTATTGCGCAGGTGGGGTTTACAACAGTTTTATTTAAGTAACATTGAAGCTATTTTTAGGAATATGTATTCTGGAAGTGAACATCAACTTACTTTATATATTTTATCCCTTCATATGTATCCTATCCATGTAAGGATAAATCTTCCAACATCGTGAATCAAGCACACATTTCCAGTTAACTGCGAGAAAATTTATTTACATCTTTATATCATTAAAAGTGAGATTTTGTTGCAGAACCTTTCCATTTATATAAATAGCTTTAAAAAACTATTCGAAAAATTAAGGACTTGCATGATAGCCAATGTCGCGACAGAATTCAACTAAGCGTCTTTGAAGTATTAATTTAGCATCAAATAATCAAGAAAAACGCTTAGAAACACCATTTATCGCCTAATTCTCTTAGCACCGACGCATCGATTTTCATGGACTGTCATTATTTAACTGGATGTGCGATGGCATCCAAAAATATCATATTGTTTTACTTTATCTGAAAAAAATTTATCGTACATAAGATTAACGAGCGGCCCCGTCTCAGCTTTGAGAGAGTCATAGCGTGCAAGGAAGGAAAAAGGGCAGGGAAAGAGGTGCGAGGCCCTCTCGCTACGGTTTATGACGTAATTGAATTTGTTAAGGGAAGGAAACTGCCGTGGGATAGATCGCAATGAAATCTGACCTTCATGGCAAGAAAATATATCCCATAACTAACAGATGGGAAACTCTAAAGGATAAAACATGGAAAACTTCCAAAAGATTTTTGAGAAAAATCGGAGGGAGAAAGGGCAGAGCCATGGGATAATCTTTAGGCACAGCGCTCTACCGCGAAGAGATAACTTCAACTATGGTTGCGAGTGAACTCGAAGGGAAAGTCACCATTTGCAGCGAGTAATGCACCTCGACTTCGTTTACGACATCCATCAGATTCTTTTCCAAAAGAGGAGTTAATGGGAAAAAATGTTATTTACGCATTCCGGTGTTTTCTCATCCTTCCTCAAAAAACAGAATCATCCCATCTTGTTTTTATTTGGATCGAAAAATAACGCTGACGGAGGAGAGCAACGACCAGGAGTGAAATGTTATTCCGCCGCGCTTTGCCATTCGGCGCTGCCGTGTATTCCTCGCTGCGCATATAATGCCGCTAACTTTCCATTTCCCAATTGTTGTGCGTTATCCTTTTCCCGTAATCTCTCTCTCGCTGACTCTCTCTTTCTCTCTCATCCGGACAAGGATCAAGGCGCGGCCATATTAAAAAGGACACCCGGTGATTAAAGCGGACAGTTGAATTATTAAAACGCGTTCATGGTGATGGAGCTTATTGGCGTGGAGGGCAGTTTGAGCAGAGGGAAGAGCGATAGAAGTAGACGGAGGGGTGGCTGAGGAGTGTGGTGGGGGGAATAAGGGGTAAAAGCGGTGGGAGGAGTTCGGTGGGAGGGGGGGGAGGGAGGAAGGGGTACGAAAGAGAGTGGCGGGAGGCGGCGGTGTGTTGCCGAGGGAACGGGGGTAGAAGAGAGGACTCGATGTGTGGCGGGGGGCGTGGTAGTTAGTTCTCGCGAGCGACTCAAGGGGGAGTGATGAGAGAGGGGGAGGGTTGGAGTGGAGGGAGAGGAGTGGAAAAGGAAGAAGGTGCTTGATGGCGAGCAGAGAGTTTCGCCGTAACTCGATTAGGGCAACGTCGAATAGGCCGGGTTGCGAGAGTGTTCGGGGGAGGGTGTATGGGGGGGAAGGGGGGGGAGGGTGTTTGGGAGGGAGGGGGGAGGGGGGGGGGGGACGCGAAGTGGCCCATGTTAAAGCCAGAGCTGATTACCTCGCTGTACTCAATTTTCATCAATGTCATTGTTCTACCAAGGAGGAATTTGAGCGGGGGAGTGGGAAGGGTGACGTGAGGTTTTTTTTGGCTATGTTGAAGGGAGTGTGAAAGAGGAAGGGAGAGAGAGAGAGAGAGCGAAAAACCGATATCGCGCGGCGGGATCGGCGCCGAAAAAGGGCTTTAGCGATCGAGGGAGGCAAGGGGGGTGAGGAATGGGGTGGATGGGGGTTGCGATGGCGTGAGAACTAGAAGTGGTGGGGTGCATGGAGGGTAAGGCCGTGGGAAGGGCTTTTTATGAGGAGGTGGAAAAAAAAAGAGAGCTTAGATGCGTGCGCTGTCTGGCTGCATGTTTAATACGTCGTTCTCGTTAAGTGTAGCGATGGAGCGCCGTCCTTAAAGGAGCTATAATCGGTTTATTTATAGGTAGTTCAGCTGAGAATCCGACAGTAAGTATTTACGCACATATTCCGATATGGGGTTTTAGTACGATGCAAATCGAATTCGCACGTCATCCAGTATCCAGCCTTTGAAAAATGTTCTACTAGCACATGGGCGCCCTACTTCCGCTACTCACTCCAGTGTTACTTTGATTAATGTCGCAACGTGATCACGTCACGCCGTCCTTGTTGCTGGCGGCTTATCTTCTCTTTTTAAACTTGTCATAGGTTTCCTCCTATCGTTTTAGCGGGCAGGCGATCCTGTTTTATGTCACGCTATGCCGGCGACTTTTTTATTGCATCCTTCTTCAGCAAGAGGTGTCGTGAAATACTAGCCCCAACTTGTAATTTTTATCACATAAATGCTTTGCAGCGAAACACAAACAGCGGGATAAAGATCAATCCAGGCGATAGCCTCCGCTAATATATGACCTTGTTATATGCTGTAATCTTAAAATGAGAAATAAAGCAGAACCGAATTTCAGCAACAAAGAAAGGGGTGGTAAATTACCGACATCCTGCGATAACATCATTCATTTTATTATTTTTATAATAATTTCATTCGATTGTAACATTCTATGCATAGAGAATTATTCCTCCGGACTGCTCACAATTCCTATTCCACTTAAGAACCCCAAAATGCTCTCTCCTCTTTTTTCCGCTTCCTCTCTCCTTGCTATATCCACCCTCCTCCGGTTCCTTCCACCCTCCCTCAAATCCACTCCTTTCTCTTCCCCTCCCTCCGCATCCCATATCCTCCCAAGTCACTCATATTTCCTCCTCTCCTCGATACCCTTCTCTGCCACCCTCCCACTCCCATCCCTCTCCTCCATTCCATCCCCACCTATACTCAACACCCTCTCCCTCACACACCCCTTTAACCAGCAGCGGCCTACTCTTCCTTCGCATTCTTCATCCTATTCATGCCCCTCATCCCGCTTTCAAATCCTCCTCTCCTTCCTGTCTTCCCCTTCGTTTGAAAGACCTCCATATTTTATTCAGGATTTCGGCCGACACGCCGCGAATTAGGATCAGTCGATATGAGAGAGGCCTTAACACAAGCCTCAGCCGTTCAAATGCCGTGAATTTCCACAGCTCTGCCCAACAGTGACAGAGAATTCCATTAAAGCTATTCCCGACGTTATTTCGAAAAAGTATTTAAACTGATGGATTATTGTCTAATTCGAATTGGATCCGTAATATTTACTCGGTGTCTCTCTATTGTCGGTGAAAACCTTTTGCGGGGAAGTCGGCGAGAAATTTCACAATTTGAAGGAGAAGATACAGTTAAATGCGTTTTGATTTTAATGCTCTCAGGAAAGAACAGAGTTAAACTAAAGCAAATAATCGTCTTTTTTATTTTAATATTGATATGGCCATTAATCTTATAATTAAAGGTAAAAGCATATTACTAAAGTTACATCCAGCGTTTTCCCTTCCGAAAATCGATTCCTTCCTGGAATCTAACGTCGATAATTTCAGTATTCATAAGTTCGAATCCCTTCTTCGATGGAAAGTAATTTTGGTATATAAGATTTCCGTAAAATTAAATTATCAATTTTTAATTTTATTTAGGCTTTGCAATGTATTAAACTCAGAAATAAATTATTTTTATTAAAAATATTTCATTAAAGCAATCCAATGGACTGGTTAATGAAGCCGTCATTATCGAATGATGTTCTATATTCTTCTACGAATCCTATATTGACACTAAAGACCATCATCTATTTGATAAAATGTGCTGTAATATCTCCGGTTGTGGTCGGGCTCTTCATTTCCTATGGCTGAACATTCCAGTATCTCCTTTGTTTCATTCTCTCATCCTGCGTCACTCTATCTTGGATATTAGTTGTGCGGCATTATTGTCTGAGTGCCGCTTTATATGGTTCAATAAAATCGATATTTTACGAGAGTAATCTCTCAATAAAGCCATCACAGCATCGTCGTTTCACCTGCTACCAATATTTTCTTCTCAATCAGATTATCTATGAAGACTACCCATTTCCCTTTTTTGTCAAATGATGTGGCAAAACAGACAATCAGCTCGAATCTGGTAATTGAAACCTCTTTCGTGTTATCTCCAAGATCTTTTATCCCATACTTTCAGTACATTTTGAGGGACATTTATATGTGATTAGTAGAATGTTTGAAGCTTTCGAAAGTTTATTTTATACGGAATTTCACAAATTTTTCTCTCCAGAGGATTTTGTCTCTTTCTATTCCCTGTAGCAAAATGAAGTTTATATAGAAATACTTTTCGTCATACTTCTTTCGTTTAAAGAGGTCGAATATTAATTTATTGGCAGATTTTTTTTAAATTCGTCTCTATTCTAAGTCCTATTGTTAAACTCCATGATAGCATCGTACTTTATCGATGCAAGAACGTATAAAAATCTCATGGTACTTACCTCTGCATTCGCTCACATTATCCTCTTACCTCTGTTAATACCCTCCTTTTCCCATCAACGGAGCACATATATCCTTTTCCATCTTCTCCCTTCCCACTTAATTTTTCTCCCTTTCTTTCTGTCTCTCCCTCACTTCTCTTCTTCCTCCCTCCCTCACAATGCCTCCGACGCTTCCTCACTCCTCTCGCCCAATCTCTCTCCGCTTTTCTCATTCCCTCTATATCTGAACGAACCTGACGCCTGCGCCGAATAAATTTTCTCTTTAATAACGACAGTCTCATCACTTTCAAAACAGGCTATAAATCATTTCAAAATTTAATTTATTTACTCTAATTCTGTAATTAAATCGACGCCGTTTTATCATAGGAAGGATATAATTGAGGCTTAAAATTCAAACATACATATAAAAATGACAACATGAAACATTGAAACAAACGAGATACTCCATCAGATCTTTCCTCTGAAACTGTGTAGGATTTTGCTCTGTATAGCGGTCTTAATGACCTGTCAGTAACTTGAATAACCTTTTCTGTTGCGAAGGAGGGACCTAATTTTGTGTATAAGTATTTGTTGCATTAAGACCATGAATATTTTTTCTTGAGAATGAAAAAAATAAGAACAAATTTAAAATTAATTTTTTTCATTAAACATTTCATTGTTTCGCTAAGTGCTTCATCACTACGCGCTTTACACACCAACCAAATACAGCGCTAAGCGTGTTGTCCGTATTACGGACTTTACGGTTGAGTGCATGTTAAAAGATATGGACTTAACGGTTGTTTAAAGATTGATTTAGTTCAGACCGACCACCCATTACTTCTTTATATTGTTGTTCGCATTAATAATGGCTCAAGTTCATCTCTTTCTCCTAAGAATTTGTCGCACGTCCACCAGTTTATTATCGAAAAAGTTGGTGAGCTCATACTAGGCAATAATGAGTAGTAGTCGCTATTAAACGTTTGTGCTAAAATATTTACCTTCGTATAATTAGGTGACATTTGGCTTTATTTCCGTGTCAATAAAAACTTCTTGTTCTTAGCGCTATTTATTTTTCTGATATGACAATTTTGATAAATCACATTTTAGTTACATTTCACCAATTAATAAAAAAAGGAAACGCTCCATAAATTTGACATATCCTCTTATATTTGATAATCATCCGAATGAAACATGTTAGTAGTCAAGTAAGGTAAATAATATCCCTGATTTACGATATATAAAATATTCTCCAAGAGTCGTACAGGTGTTACCGCATTCACTATTTGACACACACAATAAGTAACAAATATTTGTTTTCCATTTTCTGGTTTTATGCTCGATTTTCCCGGTTCAGTTGCTCACTTTTTATTTTCTATGCATGTGATTCTAGGATCTGTTCAATTTGTACGTTAACACACTTTTCATTTTGTTATCCCCCCCCCTAGAGTTTTGGTTCTTCTTGTATTTATTAACCGATTTTCTTAGCGATAGGAAAAATGCGAATTTAGGTCACTTTCGAGTAATAAAATATGGGCATACACATCTTACAAATTATCTGAGTAACTCTGTAGACGTAAATTGGTTTAAATTATCCGGAAGTGCAAATCTGTCATCAGTGGTTCATCAGTAGGTACCTGATTTTATCCTAATAGAATAGAATGTGTATGATATCATTTCGACCAGCGGTATACAGCCTGGGGTCTCGTACCCTTTGGGGTACGCCGAGGTCTTTCCAAGGGCTACGCAAATTGTATATATTATAGCATAAGGATCATGTCTTGATTCTTGACATCGGGAATCACTCTCTTTCACCTACTCCTCATCTGTCTAGAAGTTGTCTTATTCTCGTTAAATAAACCAACACGAAGAAATTTTAGTGAAAATTCCACCTTATTCGTGATAAATTCAGCGTATGGTATTTAAATGCTTAGCACAGAGCAGGAAAACAGACAATCGACGGGTGGTTACGGTTAGGAAAATACGATGTGGGGGGAGGGTAGAAAGAAACAAGTGGGGAGTTCTGTAGCAATTAACGCAATTATGACGGAGTTATAACGAAGTCTGAATAATGGTGGTAAAGTGTAACTCATTATATACCATGTGGTACAAATTCCTTCAAAAATATTTCGTGGGGAATGAAAACAAAACAGATTGAATATCACTGGCTTAAACTAACTGTAGAGTAGAGATTTATCATTAAATTAGTCAATATATTTGCAGATTTTCGGTAATGTGGCAATAAAGGAAATTCATCAATACGTAGTGATATTATAAGTGGTTATATAGATGATTAGCTACGTAGCCTTCAATATAACATTTTCCAAACTAATGTAATCCATTAACCTTTAAAATCAAAATGTCCGCGTTTTAAATGGCGTCGTGATCAACGGCCGTGGTAAAATGGTTGCTGGCAGGGAAAAAATGTATTTGTGGCTATAGGGGGAAGGATATTTGATGGGTTCAAGGGTTCAAGGAAAAATGCTGTGGAAACCTTGGAAAGTATAAGTAGAACGAAACGGGGAGGAAAAGGCAGGAGTTGTGAGGGAGATGGGGGAGAAAGAATAGGAGATAAGAGAGAGAGAGGGGGGGGTGGAAGTAGACATAGGGAAAGGGATGCAAGGGGAGAGAAGTGGGCATAAAAATAAAGAGGGAGATGATGGAAGAGAGGAAGGTAGAGACGGGGAACATAAAATATAGAGGGCGGGGAGTGGGTGTACTATATTTATGTGCTAGTGGCTGTTATGATGTGTTGGTGAGGGGAATAGAGGCTGTTTATATATATATATATGCATGTGTGTGTGTACTTGTGGAAGGGTAAAGGTAAATAAAGATATTTAGGGCAACTAGGTGTTGAAGGAAACCCAGTGAGCACTTACCAGAAGGAGAGCCGCCGGGGTGTCAGAGAGACACATTTGTAGACGTTGGTGGAGCTTACGGGATGATACCGTCGTCAGCACATGAAAGACACAACAGAACCACAAATGTATCTCTCCAACACTTCAGCGGCTCTCCTTCTGGTAAGTGCTTACTGGGTTTCCTTCAACACTAGATGTTGAGAGAAGGAAAGTTGTGTCTCTGTTTTGCTGACGAAGGGATCATCCCGAAAGCTCCTATTGACTTATGTAAATGTCTCTCCGACACCCCAGTGGCTCTCCTTTTGGTAAGTGTTCACTGGATTTCATTTACTCATTACCTAGTTACCCTCGATATCCACATTTACGTTACTATTTGCAGAGAGATTATGGTGAGACTCGGATGCAGAATAACAAAATGAAAGGAATGTCTATAAAGTGGAGTGCAAGAGTGAATATAGATATAGGTAGCATTGTGGTAATATAAATAGACATCGTGATGGAGCAGTGAGAATATCTGAAGATGTATTAAGACATTTCCGTATACACATAAGGAGTTAAGAGGAGTTCATATCAACAAAGAAACAAAATTCATGTTAAATAATGACAAAAAGTCAACATATTGGTTTCGTTTCTTCCGTTTGCTCTGCGCTACCAAAAGCAGTGTAATACTCAACTGCGATATAAATTTTATGTTCGTATATTTATGTATAATATTTTTTAAAGAAAAAAGTGTACAATTTTTTATTTCCAGCGAAAAGGCTGTTACTTGCTTGCAAAAGTTTTATATGTATCCATTTTGTACATTAGGAATTTTTTTGTGATATTGTAGTAATGATGGAAATTTTTGGAATAATAATATGGGTTACCAGAGGAAGACTTTGGTAAATTCACTCGTCTTGATATATCTGTATCAAATTAAGATGACTCACAATCAGATATAATTTCCCTCGCTTTTAGGCCATAGGAAAATTTTATGCAGCTATTGTGTGGTCTTAAAATCTTATAGCTCGTTGCTTTGATTTTGATTGGCTATGACTTAGCCGTCAGAGAGAAAAATAAAGAAGTGTTGAGATAGGTTCTTTTATTAAGCAGTGTGGAATATATTCTTGGACCTTTAATCAATTATCGCTTTAGCAAGCTCTCACTCACATTTCATCTCCATTGTCTGCCCATGGGCATGTTTCATTCTTATATCTAGAATATTGTAATCGGTTACCTTTTAGACAGTTTAATAAATATCTATCCGATACTTATTTTTAAATAATTAGTGTTCTGATGATAACACCGGTACTTCAATTTTAAACATTTTAAAATTGTTTTTATTTAAAGAAAAAATATTTTTGAATGGTGTACTGACGATGTAATCGTTGATTCCGAAATACGTATATAAGCATTTTTAGAAAGGAAGTACTCGTGTGTGGTTTTTGGCTGGTGTGTATTTATGCGTGCGTGAGCGAAAAGTGGTCCCTGGTCTAAACCTTTAAGAACGCACAAACTATTTTTGCATAAGTAACAACACTAATACTAGTAATATTTAAAACATCTAATTAAATTTTAGGTTTATAAATATCTGGTTGAGGTAGCCTATGAAATCATTTGTTATTAGATTTTTATTATGCTTCTTTCTGCTAATTTGTCAAAAAAATTATTTATATAAACAGTAAGGTTATGAATAAAAATTAATTTATTTTAAAAGAATGTTTGTGTGAGAGGTGGCGGACGCGTAGAGTTTCTACTAAGGTAATTATATGAATTACTTTTTGGTAACAGTAATATGGTTGGCAAAAAATGCTGATTTATCATGGAAAGAGTCAGAGGAAGCAATGGCCATAGAGAATAAATGTTAAAGGGAGAAAATTAGTGAAAATGAATGTTACAGGTGGGACAAGGACGAATTTTGAAAAGCTAAGTGAGATATTTGAGAGAATTGTGTCGGGAAGAATGTTAATATATGGGATAAGAGACTAGTGTGGGGCGAAGACGGATGATGCAAAAATGTAAAGAGAATAGAGATAAGAAGATAAAAGGGATGTGATGAAAACAAAAGGAGGTAAATGCGAGAATAAAATGAAAAGGGGAAGATAGAGAAGAGGTACGTAAAGGTAGATAAGAGGAGCTTGAGGATGAGAGTGTATGAGTGGAAAGAGAGAAGCGAGGTGGGATTCCCATACTCGCGCAGAGCGGGGGACCATTTCTCAACGTCAAGCAAGCACTCGACGTCCCATGCAAAGGCGAGCGAACGGAGGTTGAGGCGTTAAGACATTCCTACCAAAACTTGAAACGGGAGATGAACCAGCGTGTCGGTTTGCGGAGGATATGAGAGCGGTGTTTCGTTTGGGAAGTTGTCTGCGTATGAGTGGATGATATATTCAAAACGAAGACGTTTCTACTTATACCTGTTGTTTGGGGAAGAAGGGAGTTGAAGGTAGCATTCTCATTAAGAGAAGTTATGAAGTAATGTCTGAGCTTTCCAGAATTTTCATACTTCGATCTGTTTTATCTCCAATTACTTAATGGCCGCGAGAGAAAATTCTCATTTTCTGAATTCAAAGGTTCGTTTTTCAATGCATGAATTATATAGAGCTGTTAATTCAAAGCATTATTTTAATATTACACCTAACAGCTTGTCGCATGTTTCATACTTTCCTTTTTATATTCAGGTAATGATTCGTCAGCATTATTCCCTACCATATTTTTTATTATGTATCTAAAATATCAACAATTATTCAGAAAGTCTCACCCCACTTAAGTTTTTGGTTAACAGTAGTATGGTATAGACGAGGTATAGCAAAGTTGCGCAACATACGGCCCGCGGGCCAAATATGGCCCGCCGACACCTTTTGTTTGGCCCGATCGAAGCAGGGAGTATCACAGCTGGTTAATTCCTTTTATATCAAAAATACAATTAAAATTTGTAAGTAAATTATATTTGTTTGCCACTTCTTTTTTGTCACATAAGAATTGCATGTAAAATTTGTTATGATAATTAATAAATCGACAATAGTGTACTTAAGTTTGTATTATGGACATAATTTTCAGTTTGGCCCGCTTAGGCCCAATGAAAGTCGATTTTGGCCCGCGTCAACATTTGAGTTCTGCATCTCTGGTATAAGCACAACGCCAGTGTACATTCATGGTAGGATCAAGCGTTTCCGGATGTCTCCCCTTCTCTATGCTCTTTTTCGTAACAAGTAGAAATTATTATAATTACATCATCATCATATGTTGATTGGATCTATTCCGTTAAAAATTTATTGTAACAGTTCAATGACAGTAATGCCGCACCAGAAAAATCTCCGATTGAAGCAATTAATTTATTCAGTCACCGATCTCCAGACCTTCGGGAGAATAATTTTTACCAAACTGCTGCAAATATGACGAACGAATAAAAGTTTTGCTCGCTACCATGCTGTACAACCCTTCAAAATTGTTATTTAATGCCACAGACTCTTTTAATCAAGTAAAAAGTCATAACGCCGATTTTTCTCGATTTTACAACTGTTTACTTTCTTAACCTAACCTCTTCGTTATTATCCATATATCATTGCTTCCGAATTCTAGTTTCGTTCATCATTGTACCTCTTCCATCGCCCCCACATTCGTCATTTTTCCATTTTCTCTTTCCGAAAGCAGGCAGTTTCCCTTTTCCTGTCGACGCGCCGCAGAATACGGTTTTCGCGGCGTCGCGACCTCTCTTGACAGAGACGAGTGAATTACATCGCAATGGGGCGGCGCCGCGCGGGCGAAAGGTGTTGCGGGGCGCGTTTGCTCGCGGTAGGCGGAGGTTATGCGGGGGCGAGGACGGACGGGTGGAGGAGGAGGGAAGGAAGAGGCGAGAGAAGGCGGAGCGAGGAGGCGCGTTTAATTGGAGGGCATAGGGGAAGTCGGATAATGGAAGCAGGGAGGGTTGCGACGGCGAGGAAAAAAACAAGAGGGTTCGAATCGGAATTGGGAAGATGTCGAGAAAAAGAAACGCAAACCCGTAGCCCTAGGGGACTCGCTCCGCTTCTTTAAAATCTGCTGCCTAAGCGGAATCGGATGGAGAGATCGATAGGTGCTGGCCTCGCGCGAAACGAAAGGGAACTTTTTTTTCGACTTTCGATCGAAGTCGTTCGGATTTTCATTTCGCTTTTGACAGAGATACCCATTAACACTCGCGTTGTAGTGGAAAAAAAAGAGCGCTCTTTACGATGTGGGTTACTCCTCGGGCCGTAAATGGATAGATGGGGAGCGGAGGAGGGAAAAATTGCAGCGGGGAGAGAGAGAAAGATTCTGAGCACGGAAAGACCAATCGGTGGAAAGCAGTTTTAAAGGCAGCGAGAAGAAGTGGTTATTGAATAAAATTCTCCTCCGACCAAAAAAAGAGAGGGAAGGAGAAGCGCCGCGTCGGACTAGGTATAAAAAAATTACGGTGTGCAAACGACAGTGATAATATAACTGCCGGAGTTTTATTGCGCTGGAGAAATGGGTTAGTTGGAGGAAGGGGGGCGGGGGGTGCTGGGGAGAGGCGTTGGGGGAAAGAATAGGCGGTGTTGGGCGGAGACAAACCCAAATGTATTGCTTTATTTCGCCCACGATTTTTCCTTACGTCTTTAATTCGTAATTGCACTTCAGTTTTTCACGTTTTTGGTCATTATTTTCAATGCAAATCACCTTTAAGGATTAATCTTCACATGCATAGCATGCGCAATATTATGACTTATTAAGGTAAATTAAAACATGAAATCACCTTAAGTCTTACCAATGAGTGGATACATTTTTATCGGTCTTTTTCTTTGATTTCCTTTTCTAAGCTTTTCATTAATTCTTGCATATATATCTCTTGGAGTCATCTTACCTCCCCTTCTAGAACCTACCTCCTTATCCGTTCTTACTGCTCTGTAATATCAGCCTGTTTATTTCTGTATTAATTCTCCTTCCCTCTCAAATTCTCTTATTCCTCTTCTCCGCCTTGATTTCTTTGCCTTTCTCTATCTCTATCCCTCCATCTCTCCCTTTCTTTCTCTTTCTCATTACGATTTCTTTCCTCTTCCCCTCTTCCCAAGGAGGTCTACACCGCTGCTCTTCGCTTGGTCGCGTCTCTGCTCCCCTTCGTTAAGCGGAGTACAGCGAGACCTCGCTATCCCTCTCCATTTTCCCTTCTTCCCATCTCCCTCTATCCCCCTCTTCCCCCTCCCCCCTCCCCCTCTTCCTCCCCCTCTTCCTCCCCCTCTTCCCCCCCTCCCCCTCACACTCACCTCACTGCCACCACCTGCCACTCCATTATCTATCCTAGCGTCCAAAAACGTTAAACGGCCCCTGTTTCATCTCAGAATTTCCCCCCCACCCGAAATCTTCCTCTGGAATCCTATTTTTTCCCCGACACCCCTTCTGTTCCCCGGCAACCCCTTGGTCTATCCTTTTGTCCAATCTTCCGCCCCTTCCGCATTATTAAGTTAGCGAGAGCGGCAATAAAATTCAAAATCGAATTAGTTTCTTTCGAACCAGTGGCGAAGAAGCGAAAAAAAAATGAGTAGGCAGTGGATACGGAAATTGGAGATAAAACTGCCATGAGAAATCATAACAAAAATGGGTGTGGGGCGATGTGAGAAGAATGTTAATGGGTAGGGCGAGGGGGCAGAAGACTACTGGGGTGAAGAGAAGAGAGAAACAGTGAGAGGGAAGGGTTTTCAAAAGGGGTAGAAGCAAGAGCTGGTCGAAGGTTTTAGAGGTGAGAGAGTATGGGCGATGTTACGAAAAAGGGAAAGCTTACACTAATGTAGATAGGAAAATACTAGAGGAAGTTTGGATATGTAAACCTTCTCTTTTGATGCTGGTTTTATTACTCTGCTCGATGTGCGGTCACAAACTTTTACCATCAATGGGTGCCATTAGAAATTTCTCCTAGTCTTCGGACCGCATTATGAAAATAAAATATATCTGCATATAAATTAAAAGTTTTTTATTAAATATCTTTTAATCTAAGAAATATTTCAATAATTCTTCTAACTAGAATTGAAGATGCGTAAATACAGGATTTTATGTAAATAAATAGTTTTCAATTGTATCCCAATAAAAATGGAAAATTTTATTTGTACAACTTAAACACGCCTAAATTTGACCTCTGAAATACTAAGTGTTACAAATCAAGTTTAAGGCATGTTGCCGCATGTTTGAAGTCAGATTTAAACTTATCAGCTGGTTATAATCTGTTGATTTGTTCAGTTTCATCAACAAGACAACCTGTTCATGAATATAAGTGCTTCTGAGCAAACTTGAAAAACAGCTGCCCCTTGGCGTATATTTGGACATTAGTCCTTCAGAAGGCACTTATAAAAGTTCAGTAAATGTCCCTCCTTGAATGCTGAAATCAGTACCTTATTCTGAAGTTGTAGTTGCAAACCGAAGTCGGTGTCTTTTTGCAAGGCTTAAAAATTAACATATGTTCTGAACAGCGTATTTTACCTCTAACAGAGTCCGTATATCTCTCTTTAAATGAGTGCTGGATAAGTTTGATGTAATTGGCACACTATTCATCTTATTCATCTTCAGATGTCCATTTTCTATTATAGAAATTTTATCTATTCGGACGTTATTATGCCTTGCTTCTATTAAGCCAGTGGAATTAAGAGTAATACGCAAGGTTATCATAACTGTCTGCAGTTTAGCCCACATAAATCTAATTAAATTGACCACGCTTCAGCTTTTATGAGCTTATTAAATCCCAGATCATTGCCTATAGATTTTCTTAGTGGAAAGTATAGTAAAATTGTATTATTTCAATTATCAGTTCCAATACATTCACAAATATTTGTGGAAAGACGAGATACCATTCCATTTTGAGAACCAGTCATAGAAACTGCATCATCGGTGACTATCCCCACAGATTTGAATTTTTTAGAACATCCAAAACTGTAAAGAGACTTCAAATCATTCTTTCACTTGCCACAGTATTCGTAAGAAAAACAAAAATTGAAACTGAAGAAGAACGTTTAATTCATGTTGGCCCATAAACCAAAATGCCAAAAGCCACCAGAACCACGAAAATTTTTGCAGGGGTATCTTTTTCAATCTTTTCTGGTCATTCCAATCTTTTGTAGGTTAGGTACTAGATATAGTTGCGCGCACGTTTAGCCATCTTACCATAACTTTCCCTGTATACTTTTCTGTGTCAAAGAGCAGTCAGCTTGAATTATTTGACATTTTGTCAGATATAGGAAAACAACTGATGACAAGAATGAGGAAAGAAATTTTATTACCTAAGTACATTACGTTCTTTATTATCTAAATTATTAAAAAATAATGTAAAAAATATTTTATATTTATCATCAGTCGGGGTAGGGGTTTTATTTTTAATTACCGATATTTTATTTATAATTACCAATATTGTATATAAAATTACCGATATAATGTTTATAATTTTCCTATAATTATCTTTGGTTTTAGGAAAAGAGAGTTTATAAAAATTGTTTTTCGTGCCGATTAAACTATATAAAAACGATTTCAAATAATTATTTTAAAAGGTGCTCTTAAGTTCTACGTCACGATACAATTCAAATCTAGGGAGATTATTTATTTAATCAAAGTAAAATTGCTCTGCAATATGAATCTAAAAATGAATTTTTATATAGGTTTGAAGTAGCAGTTTATCTACCTAAACTAACAAGAAAAAAGCCCTCCCCCTTTGTTTACCACAATGGCTGACATTATGCGAAGAACTCAAGATGGAAGAGACATTTAAAGATCCAGCAGGTGGACACCAGTCTCAGTTCTCCTCCTGTTACCACACTTACGCATATAATTTACTCCCGCCGCTAATGAGAGAAGATGAAAGAGGAAGAGTCTCATATGCGTGATTTGAGTAAAATGCAGCAGCGAGGACTTAAGTAAAGGGAAGGATATGGCAGGGAAGGAGATAAGAGGACCGGAGACAGATCACCTCTTGAACACTCAAACGGCTGTTTTTCGAAGTCTCCTTCTTCGACAATTCGTCGAGTTGCCACCGAGATTTAAACTTACAGCGAGTCATCATTTCGGGTGTACTCAGTTTCTACAATAGTAATTTTTCCGAAAACCCTCGCACAAATGACTTCTACGTCTCGACAATTATCTTGATGATGTTGCCATACTAATGTTTCACGAAATAAAGAAGTCTTAAATAAAAGATTATAAGGCTACCGACGTAATATCGGTGCTGAATGAATATGAGCTTTTTTCAAAATAGACCACTGAGTGACAAAGAAACGGAATCAACAATTTTCAAATGTATAAAAGGAATTAAACATAAAGAGGGGAAAAGACAAAATTAAATTTTAGAATCATAACAGAGAGACGTCGAGATATCATATGAAACCCGCATTGAATAAATATGAAAAATCGGCCAGGAGAACTCGTGTAGATGAAGAAAACGACGAAATGTATAAGAAGAAATTTAGAATTGGAAGGAGAAGTGAGAATAATGAGCAGTTGCTCGGGACAGATATAGGATGGGGAAAAAATTCCAACGTTTTATTATCTGGCACGAATGGGGTCAAGAATACCTTTGTACAGTGGTTTTTTGTAAAATAAAATAGGTTCCGGTACTCTGCCCCCTCCCTCCACCTCTTCCTGCACCCTCTCCCCCTTCTCTATTGAATTTGTGATGAAATTTTAATAACAATGTTGATAATCAAAATCAAAATGTTTAACATTTATAGAAGCCGTTTATTACTTTAAGTTTTAAAGAATTCAAAAAATGAAAATGTACCGAAATTAGTCGTGGGTCCACATCGCTCTGAAAAAAGGTGCCGGTACGCTATACCGGTGCGTACCGTCACAAAAAAAGCACTGCCTTTGTATAAGGTGCTCTGTCATTGTCTCTCTCCAGAATAATTATGCACCTTCTATAATACATTAACTACTAATATACAACTATATCCTGTTTGCCGAAGTTTTTGGTTTTGCGTTCTTATAATGCTTTATTGTGACTTTTTCAGTTTTTGTTAACATGTTTTGGAACACAAATTTTGCCATAATATTAAATTCAGCAATTCTGGAAAATAAATAACTTCTCATAAATCTTTGAAACTGTAGCTCCGTAGAAATTCTCAATGTAAACTCTCGTAATGATTGGCACATAGAGTAAGTCGTGATATGTAATTTAAGAATTTTTTACGTAGTTTTTATACAAAATATAAAAAATTCGTTGGTATTCGAACCCTCTGAAATATTCGTATTCTGTCTTATACTGAACATCTAGAATTAAATTTTGACTTCATCCGCACGTTTATTCAGATTTATTTTTTTTGTCCAACATTTAGAGCTTTGTATTTGCCTTGAAGAATTACATTTTCTTCTTCGCATATTGTCATACTACCTCAGACAGTTGCCTTTATTTTCCTTGTGAATGTTACAACTTTCATCTTTCCCCTAACTTGTTCATTCTTATATCGGTATTTTTCGCAATCCAGCTATTTATTCAAAGAATTATCGTTCTGTTAGAATAAGTTTATTTCCAGGAACTTATACCAATATGTTGTAACATATTTGTGGCACACACTATTACTGTTATTCTCATTGCGGTCAAAACTTTAATTAGGACTAAATTTGTCTCTTTAGAATGGGAAATTTAGCTTCAACATCTGTTTCAGTCTCAAATAACAATTTCACTACCATATTGTACCATATTGAAGCATGATTTTTTTTCATAACATCCTTAATTATATTTCGACTAAAAGGATGGGTAAATTTTGAGATTGGTATTGTCTTCCTCTTCACTATAGAACCAACTAACATATGATCATCAGCCTCAAGATCACTGCCCATGCTTTAACACTGTAATGTCCTTCGCAATTTTCTCTCTAAACGATTTTTTAGTACTATTTTCCTTTAGTTTACATACTTCATTTTAAAATTAAACTTGTAGAATATTTCCTTATTTAATATATAATCTAATTAAGTTGCCTCATTTGAACCTAGTCTTCGAAATGCAGCTTGCTTTGGATAGCCTTTCTTTGTCCTCTTATGTAATTGAGACTGGAGGTAAAATTAAGGGAAAGGTAAATCATGAGAATAATGAGAATATCCAAGCGTATCCTGAGTTTTAGACGAAACTCTCTTCCTCCGAACTCGAAATGGAATAGATTCGAATCTTTATTCCGTTGTTAAGCCTTGTAACCCGAGTTGTTCGTGACGGTTGTGATAGTAAAGTCTAGAACAAGCTCCTTTGTTTACTTTCCTGTCATTTTGCTTAATAACCCCTTTGCATTTCAACAGAATGAAAAGCGATACTTACCTTGGGATTTTCTATATATATATATAATGTAAGGTAAATCCCTAACTTTTTACTAACATACGAAGTATTTTGCACTCCTTCAAGTTGAACGCGAAATCCTTCTCGTAGCTTCAATTACTGCAAATTCTATTTGATGTTCGAAAACTAAACTGAATAAAAATATTAAAATAAACTTATTATCAAGAGAATAAATCTCTGCATTTGTTATAGATGAGCATAATAATAGTTCGGAAAACAAAAAAAATTGAACTGTCATTGAAACTATAATGTACTCTCGGGATAATTTTTAAGGGAGCTAAACTATTTTTGGAATAAGAAAAAATGCGTACATTAAGGGCTTATCCATTCTGGTCTCATCTTTCTGCTGGTCTGTTTTTTCCTTATAACTTCTTAATTATTAACTCCACGTTGTATTCACTCATTTGTAGGCTTATACGAAATATTTTATACTAAATACCTTTTTTTTTGCGGAAAACATATCTTGTCAGGTTAGCAATAGAAATTATCACTATTGCATTACTAACTGAATAGCAGAATATGCGTCTTGTGTTTCGGTTAAACTAAAAACAAATTTCGAATTTGACAGAAAATGTTGCCGTGAAGTTATTTGTATCTTTTCAGATTTTAGCAACAGAATAATTGCGACAAATGTGTTAATGGATTTAATTGCATACTTCTCTAGTATATCTTTAAAGAATAATTATAATAATTCATAACGAGAAATAAATGAAAAATCTACTGTAATAAAGGTCCGTCACTGTAGAACTAATTATGTTCCATGTCACTTGCCTTTATGCTAGAAAAATTTCACCACGGATAACAGGGGAACTTGTGTTCTGACAGGAGATATTCAATTTGTAAAGGAGTTTTACTTGTTTAAAAACAAGTGTATAATATCATGATGATGACGATGGAAGTGCTATAGATCACTCTGGCTCCTTTACATCAGCTATCCAACATAGTTTTAAAATATTAAACAATTATTGTTGTTGCATTTTATTGATTGAAACTTCGTTTGTATTGTTTATATCCGTAATTTGAAGAAAATTATTATTCATTTTAAGATAGTGGAGTCATAAATATAAGATGAATAACATTTATATTAATATTAAATATTTTTTCTTTTTTTTTCAGGTAAGTTCAGAATTTTCCAGTTTTTCTACCGAAAAGAGGCTGCTATTTAAATACAATTATGTAAGTAAAATATTACACACTTTCCATATAGACAGATAAGAATGCGTTTCTAATTTTATTCTGAAGGAACTAAAACTTAGCATAAATGCCTGTGTACAAAAGAAATATCGAGAAATTACTCTACCGGAAGTACTACCATCACCAGGCGATGGCGCTACGTGTTACTGCCGACAGAATTTATGGTAATTCATCCAAAACCTCAGCTTCGGCATGATCTATTTTAAGAGCGCTGACTACTTAGCCACGAACTCTCGCCTCACTTCTCCGACTAAGTAATTGTCTCTTCCGCTTCCACTGCCGCCGCCGAGAGTCCTTTGCTCATTCTCTTCTCACCTCCGGTTTCCTATATTTTCCCACCCTCCTTTCTTTTCTCCTTACCCTTCATCCTCTCCCGCTTCCCCTGCTCACTTGTCTGATATCTCCTCCCTTCTCCACTGTCCTTTTCTTCTTTACCGCCCACATCCTTGTTCCCTTCCACTCACTACCACCCTTTTATATTATCACCCTCTCTTCCTTTTTTCCCCACTCTACCCGCTTCCAAACTCCGTCTCCATGACAAATGTCCTCGCGTCCTCCTCGTTATTGCGTCCTCCCTAACGACGAGGAGGAAAGAAGCGAGCGTCCCAAAGAGGTCGGAAAGAGAGAGAGGAATAGCGCTTTTATGAATTAGCAATGAGAAGGCCTACCTCCTCCTATTTTCCTCTTCCCTTCCACCCTCAAACCTCCCCTTCCCCTCCCTTCCACCCTCCTTTTCTTCGATGGCCGTCTCTCAGCCCATCCGACATATATGAATCCCATCTCAGTAAAATTTCATGTCGCTACAGACAAATCTCTTCTACGACGAACGGCTAATAACGATCAATTAGAAAATGTTACTCCAAAAATATTAGCCATTTGCGTCTTCGTTTTTACGCGGTTTCGTTCTGGCGTCAGAGATCGTAAAAACTTATGCTTCCGAAGTTAATCCCAGGAGTCCGATGCAATGCACATCGTCGCGATTCATCTCCCCGCTCCCCATCAACTTCTTCCCTCGTTCTCCTACGCCTTTCTTTTATCTTTCCCGACCTGCTCCCCTCCTCTCACTCGTCCCTTCCTCCCTCCTCCTCCACCGCTCTTCGGCCCTCGATTCCAACCTTTCCCTCCCACTCGTTTCTCCCATTCCCTTTAATACGCCTCCAGTTCCACTCGTTAACTATAACGAAGGGGAAAGGTTGCCCTTGGCGTCATATCTCCCAGGAGAGACCCTAGCTGTTTTGGGGGTGGGTGCGGAAAAATAAATAAAAATAGCGGGAATTCCGAACACACCGCTGCGACCCTTTCTACGCCTCCTCCGCCCACACCTCCCACCAACACTCCCCCTACACTCACCCCCCCCCAGAACACTTCTTCTTCCTTTTCCCTGCTTATGTTATCGTTGGGGGAGGGAGTGAGGGGATCACAGAGAGAAAGAGTTTGGAAAGGGTAAACGAAGATGGGACAGGGAAAATCGGGTGGAGGAAGGAAGCGGGGTAGTGCAGTAGCGACTAAAGAAAGCCTCGCTCTTTAAACCGCATCCTTAGAGTCACTCATTATTCTTTATTCCCTGACGTTCCAATCTCGTCCTTTTTTAATGTTCCTCGGTCTATTTTGCATTATTATTCTTATGTTCGTAGTCTTATTCATCGCAGAATATAGACAGACGTTAACAAGTAATTAGTAACCTAATAAAAAGTTGAATAATATGGTGACTAGTTTTTTCAGCAGCGATTGTTAATCCTGGTACCGTTTAACTTTGTTTTTGTGGTGCCTAAAATTGCTTGGTTTCTCCGCTGTATTATAAACTTGTGACTTACACGCTCGATGTATAGGCAAAAGAATCATTGTATTAGTTAATTTAGTTTATCACCTAACTTGTGAATGTAGTCATATTTTCATTGTTAACCATTATGCACCAAAAATAAAATTGAATTATTATTATGTCTCTTCGTTAAAAATGCATATTACGAAGCTTACGAAAAATATCGGATAAATATTGATGAAAAGCATTTAATAGCACAGTTTTAATAGTTTTGGAAATACAATTCATATAGACATAACATCCACGGCAAAGTGTACTTTATTGCAATACTCTGCAATCGGTTTCTCGCAAAAAGTACTTGATGTGCCATGAAACATTTGGAATAATAGTGAAGGGAAGAATCATTTAATGACAGTCAGTCGAATTTGTAATAGTTTTAGTTCATTGAAATTGTAACAGTTATTTCTAAGTTAGAATACCAGTGATTTTGGTAGATTGGTTAAATCATTGATTGAATCATGGATTGATCGGAATATTTTTGTGGGAAGAAATATTTTATCACAAATTTTACAAAATGTTGCAATTTTTCTCAGTGTATTTTATTTCTGATGGTAAATCTCCTTTTAAATATAAGAAACACGTGCACTTAGACCAACAGCTTCAATTTCATACCGGACGCATTTGGATAATTTAATCTTCGCAGTTTTTGAGTAATTATTAGTGATTTTAATACATTGAAACAGTAAACCGTTTCTAGAGTTTAGATATCCTTATAGTTTACGTAAATTACAATGAGTTTTTGTACAACCTTAGCCTTATGCTGTAAGTATTCATCCCAATGATTAAAACAGCAGGTTAGTTTCATAATGTAAAATGCATTTCAATTATTTTCTTATTAGGTAATATTTTCGCCTCTGAGATCCTTATTAGAAAAATAAAAAATAAAAATTTCTATCTTCATCAAAGGAATATTTTGCGAATCAGTGAGAGTTCCTGTGATTCTTTTCAGCGATTCGTTTAGTGTAAACGTTTGAGAACTACCAAACAACATGGTAAGAAAAAATTATTGCTCTATTATGCTGATTTATATACATTGATTATAATGCTCAAAATATTTTTGTTAGTTTTGTAGCTAAGGATTGAGTGTGATATGGACAACTCATTTATTTGAAAAAACTCGTCCGCAACTAAATCTGAGCGTCAGAAAATTGAAAGAGATGGGCTTAAAAGTTAAAAGACAAAGGTATTGGTTAGCACTAGGAGTACCGGGCGCCGTCAATTGACGGTTTTCGGTTTTCGCAGCGCTGCAACTCTTGTACGATTGATCGTAGATTTCTTAAATTTTCTAACTTTTAATATTTTAGACTTTCTGCGCTGTGTTGTAATTTTTTCTCCGCTTTAGATTCTTCATAATAGGATCTTTTACCTACTAGTACCACGACACGTCAATTGACGGATAGGCTATTTTTCTACCCTTTTTGCCTTTTTATGAAGGAATTTGGACACTTGAACATTGTTCACCGCCTGACAATGTTCCATAACGTATTTTGGTGTGCAAAAAAATCGTATTTGACTCTAAAAATGACGTATCTCGCTTTATAATGGGTAATAAAGGTGTCTTTTCAAAGGTTTTATTTCATATATGCGATACGAAACCTCAGTTGGAATAGTGTTCATGTGAACGGGTAGTGCGTAATTCGGCTTTTTTATGCAAGCTAGAGCAAGGAAGTATCGAGGGGAACTCTTCTGGGCGGAAGGGTGAGAGCGTGAGAGCTCCCGCAAGCAATGCCAGATTGGGCTCTGCAACAAAAACAGAACAAAAGATTTGTGTGAAAAGTGCAAAAAATTAGTGTGCGGACAATGCCGCAGTAAGGTTTGCAAGAAATACGTAAACTTACCTGCCTAGAGTCCGTCCTCTACTTACCTGTAAAGAAAGGACAAAAGCTGCAATATCTTCTTCTGTGACATCACAAATTCTTCTTTTGATCACTAGTCATATCGAAAGTGTTTTATGCACCTCTTTTTGTGAAAAAGTGATTCCTAAACTTTACGTGTAACCACAAATTCAAAAAAAACAAATTTTTTTTGTTTTATTTGCGTATTTGGATGTTATCTAAGCAAATAATATTTCAGAACATATGATAAAATCAAGAACATTGTAATTTTATCATTCTGAATGGGTGTCATGTGTTCTTTGCCACGAGAAAAATAAATTTGTTTCTTTTACTGAAAACTCTCCGTTTTTCTTGCATTGTATCTTCTCTGCCCAAAAAATAGGCTCTAATGCAGTAAGACGACTCAAATGGATGAAACTCATAAAAATACATCTTTATTTATTGAAAACCAACACATTTCTATTAAAAATAGGCGTCAAAAGCGAGAAATTCCTCCACCCGTCAATTGACGGTACCCGGTACTTGCAGGCAGGCTGACCCCTAGTGTTAGGCAATGTAAAGAAAGGTTTTTGGCCAAAGGATTTTCGTCATTTGGAGAGGTACCATTATGAAAACCTGAGTGCCTCGTTTGTAGAGAAATACTATCAAATAAAGTTACAGCATCACCTTTCTAATAAACACCCCTCATATCTCGGTAGGAAAATCGGTTATTCCGGATAATTATAGGAGCAGAACTTTAAGCAAATAACCTTAATTAAATCGTGTTTAAAAGCTATAGACAAAGCACGATATTGCTAAGTTAATCGTCGAAGCAAAAAATGAACACGCCATTGGAGAAACACGTATTTTACTAGCGTGCCAAGATAGGAGCGGAGGCAGTGAATGAGTTAACCTGTGACAGGCGACACCATCGGGAGACGCATTGATGATATTTCGGGTGACATATACTTTGGGAGCAAAATTACGAGTAACTGGGAAATTATCCCTCCAAATCAATTACCCATCAAACCTAGGAAATTGCGCTCAAGGCATCGCCATTGTGCGCTATGTTGGTGAGGAGTGCATCTAAGATAATTATCTTTTCTGCAAAAAAACTTCCTCAACCTGTAAAGGACGATGAAATATTCCGAATTACAGATGAACATCAAAAAAGAAAAGGGAAACCTGATCTAGTGTTTACATAGATTGAGAATCTGCAATGGCTGGAAAATTCAAAGTGTTTGTTTATAATTTAAAAAATCAAAACTCATGTGCTCAAACAACACAATGTTACTTTAATCGGGAATTTCACATGGAAAACAGACTGCCGGATGAATTACAGTCAGTTTTGGCTGAATATGTCAAAATCTTCAACTTTATTACACCGAGTCCTCTCAATTCTCGCTTTTATTCAGTTCTTTGTGAGGATAGGGGGCAAATCATTTATCCCAATGTCCTCACTCTGAGATTCACTGACTTTCGCGATGAAAGGCTTTGACAAGAATTTTTGCTTTGAGGAACGATGTACATTCATGTCTTATATCACACAAGAATCGAACTATGTTAGATTGTTACAAGACAAATCCTGGCTAGAAAAACCTGCAAATATTCTTTATGTCTTCGAACATCTTAACGAATTAATTAGAAAAAAAATGAAAGGAGGTGGGGGCAATATTCTTATATGTATGGACAAGTTAAATGAGTTCAAACCAAATCTTCAACTTTAGAAAAAGAAATTGAACATGGATCATTGTCCGTGTTCAAAAAGCTTCAGCAGACTAAATGCTTGCTGACCGTGATTGTTTAACATTTGGAAGCTCTTCATAATAACTTTAAAAACTACTTCAAATTAACTGGCATAGTACTATATCAGTTTTCCTGGTTTCATGATTATTTTACTTCATCTGTGTAAATATCAATTAAGAAGTTTTATCAAAAGATACGAAAGGAATTATCAGAATTCAGGAGTAACCGCACTCTCAAACTGAAGTTACATGAGATAAGAATTTTTGTTGGATGTGAAGAATTTCTAGTCATACCATTGATACGTTGTTGGCGTTTGCAACGACATGTCAAAATGAATTCAGTTTTTGAGCATCGATTCGTTTTAGGAGCATGAACGTAGAGTAGCTCTTTCCAGCATAGAGCCAAACATCAAACGCCACTTTTCTTCAAGACAAACATCCCACTAAGATTAAATTATCATTTGTTACTTGAACTATATGATAAAAAAGGATTTCAAACTTTCCCGGCGAATATTAGTAGTGAAGTGTTCTCGGGTTTCACCCCGGGTGATGTCTTGTATAAAAGACTTTTATACAAGTCATCACCCGGTGTGAAACCCGAGAACACTTCACTACTGAACTATATGATATTCACAATAATGTACAATAAATCTCTATATTTGAATTATTTCGCAAGCCTACAGACATTTAAATGACTTCAACTGAATTATTTTAGCCATAATCCGTTCCATCTGTTTAGAAAAAGGTGAATATTTTCTCTTACTGTTGGTGATTAGTAGAGATTAAAATGTTCTACACAATGTCGCCGTGAAAATTATTTTCGCATTCCGCGATGACTGAATAAACTCGTGTAAGTGCGCCGTGAAATAAAAAAGATTGCTCTGTAGAATAATTTTCGCGTCAGCAATTTTTTCAGTTGGATGCATATTTCAATATGGCTACACGAGTATCGCAGCAATTTGGCTAATAGCTGAGCCTCTATAACAAGAAAGCTTCCATCAACACATATTCTACTTTATTTAATTGCTTCACTTTAACATGAAGTAAATCGACCTCTTTCCCGATTATGCAAGAGGAAACGATGAGCAATGGCAATTATAACTTTCTAAGATGGAAAGGATCCCTGAAATTTTGAACCTGCCCTACGCTCTGGTGATATATTTGTCGAAGCGAATGTAAATTTACTTGGTGTCATTTAAACGTTTTTGTATCTTTCTCTTACATTCAAACGATTGTTATTTTCGATTTTCTTAATAGTAATTGAGATTGTTTAGTAAGTGATATTTTTAAATATCCTATTTAAATATATATATATATATATATATATACAACAAAGTGAAAATTATTAGTAAGTAACCAACAGAATGTTTAGAGCAGTGTTTCTCAGCCGGTGGGACGCGTCCCACTGGTGGAACTTGAAAGCCGTCTAAGTGGGACCAGAGCTGGCTGAAGACATTTTGGCACCCCAATCGGTTAGACTTTCTGACACCTTCTCTCTTATACAGCTAACAGTCTCAGGCGTTGCTTGATGGAATTTCTTCATATTGTCGAAATAAAAAAGGTTTACTTGGTAATTTCACAAAAATTAATTGTAAAAATAAATAAATAATTTTTTCTGGAATTACCAAGTAAATCATTTTTATTTCGACCTCCTTTGTGTCTACCAATTATTAATTTACTACTTATATGCTTATAAACGTAGAAATACATTTATTAGAAAAAGTGAGGTTTTTCATTATATAACGGTGGGACCAGGGTTTCTTGAAAAGGCGGTAAGTGGGACGCAAGAGGCAAAAGGTTGAGAACCACTGGTTTAGAGAACCATGCCATGTTAATATCAAGAGAAGGCGGTAACATTCTTCAATTTTTATAGGTTTTTATTACTGAAAACGAAGCGAAGTTTTTGAAAAAGGATCTAATAAAGGATGTGCTTAATGAATTATGTCTTGGATGTGCTTAAGTGTCGGTGTGGTATCGAGTACATAAAGAAAAATTAGTCGTGATAGACGGGATTTTCATTGGTTATGGGTATGGGTTTACATATAAGGTATAAGTGAAGAGATTTTGCAAAGAAAAATAATATTGGTGAACTATCATTTAATAGGAAAAGTACGAACAAATCCGATTGTAGACTTAGAAAATAACCATAATCAAAATTACGTCGATTAACTTAAACATACATCTAAGAGAAAATGTAACACAATATCTCTTAATTTCGTATTGTTTCACTATAGATTTATCAAACTCGTCTTCTGACTGATAATAAATTCCAGAATAAGTACTTAAGTATAAAAAATTGAAATATTAAGTACATCTATTCGGTATCTCCTATATCTTTAGAATCTATTTTCATCTATTTTCGGTGAATCACCACTGAATAAGGCTGTTTTGTAACCGAATTGTCCGTCTGGCTTTTATTGCCTAACCTTCTTATGGCTATTGGGGATACCCATGACAAATACTTCATTTGAAATGTTTTATGCATAAGTACTCATTCTGAAATTTAGCATTATGTTCGGTAAAATGTGAATTTTAATATAGGAAGAGAAGAATAGGTAAACAAGTTATATTTTTTATATGAATTTTCATTACGATATGATTTTTGATAGGAAAATGCAGCTTTATTGATTCACAACAAGCAAGAAGGGAACAAAGATTGGTATTCAATTGTCTGATTTAGTTGCTGTAAAAGATACTTATTTAAAACTTAACTAAGGTAAAAAATATTTATATCTGGAATTAGTGTGTGTCAATTTTGATGGGTAAAAGGTCACTGTCACTTTCAGAAGACATATAAGATTGCGTGAAAAGCAGGATTCGGCATTAAATTTCGTCCCTTCAACTCGAAGTGTAGTAGATACACATCAAGGTGTGACAAAAAATCTTAATCCCTTGCAAGACCTTAGCGTGGATTAAACATTAAACTGCATTAGTGGATTTTTTCCAAACAAAAATAAAATTTAGATGAAACAAAATTGTCGAGATTTTATCAAGGTTTTGAATTATCTATATCCTCTTCATTAACAAATTTCAACTTGCCTGAACGGAACTAGCCTGATAGTTTACATTTACATTTACATTAATACCCTGCAAGCCGCCAGAAGCGTTTGGCAAGGGGTGTCACAGCACCAATGAACTCTAACTAATTCCTCTGTTGGACTGTCTTATCGCGTCTGGAAAAAAATATCTGTAGTATTTCTCTGTTCTAGCGATTGTTCCGACATATTTTTTCGTACACTTTGATCTAACATTACGTCCACCATCACCGATGGGTACAACTATGCCGCGTACGTCTTCAACGAATTCGGAGCTTTTAAACTTTTCAGATAGTTTCCTTTTGTACTCAATTCTTCTACTCTTCAACGTCTGCCATTTCAGCTCCCTCAAGATCTCTGATACACTGGCATCATACCGGTATTCTCCCTTAACAAATCTAGCCGCTCTACGCTGAACCATTTCGAGCTTCCTAGTTAGGCCCTCCTCGAAAGAGTCCCAGACGGCGCAACAGTATTCCACGACGGGTCGTATTAGGGAAAAGTACCTATGCGATTTCCTTCACATTCGAGGGGCATGCCCGCGGGACTCTTAGAGGAAAGCCCTTGAACCCTGTTTGCCGATGCTATGACGGTTTTGATATGCTCCCTACTAGACAAGACTCTACTGAGCGTGACTTCTAGATATTTGTAGCTATTGTCGTATTTTAGCTTTAATCCAGATATTTCGTACGGGTAACGGATGAAATTCATCGAACGCGTGAAATTCATTGCGGCGCATTTCTCTATATTCAGGTCGAGTTGCCAATCTTTACACCACTTCGTAATAACCTGCACGTCCCTTTGCAAAGTCTCCTGGTCGTATATTGTTTTGATTTCACCATACCCAAGCGTGTCATCCGCAAAGAGTCGTGACTTTACTCTTTATATTATCCGCTAAATCATTTACATATATCAAGAATAACAGAGGTTCGATTACACTTCCCAGAGGCACGCCGGAAGTCACTTTGACGACGTCTGATGCAACTCCATCGAGAGCTACTCTCTGGGTTCTATCCGAAAGAAACTAGGTGATCCATTTTACAATTTTCTCCTTAATTGAATAAGCCCTTAATTTCTGCACTATTTTCGTGTGGGAAACGGTATCGAAGGTTTCCTAAAATCTAAAAATACTGCATCTACTCCTATTCCTTTGTCCGCTGCTTTCAAAATATCATGTGTGAATCGTATTATTGAGCTGCCGAATATGTGCTCAAAAACCTTACGGAAGATTGATATCAATGATATAGGGCGGTAGTTCTCCACTTTAAGTTTACTTCCCGTTTTGTCTGCCGTTTTCCATGTCAAAGGAACTACTCCCTCGTCTAAAGATTTTGTGAATACGATATTAAGGTACGGAGCTAATTCGTTCGCTAGCGAGTTTATGATGAACGCAGGTATGACTTCCGGCCCTGGCGATTTTCTTTTATGGACCTGATTTAGGAATTTAGCGATACCGCTTTTGGATATTTCTATGTCGCTCATATTTGAATCTATACGAGTAGGAAAATCAATGAAATGACCACTGTCGATTGTGAAGCAATTTTCGTAGAAGCGATTTAACATACTGCCCTTAATAAAAGAATCGTGCACACTTTCACCGTTGTCTGTAAGTAGAGTAGTAGAATAGTTCGTAGTGGTAGTAATGAATCGCTTAAAGTTTTAAAACGTTCTTGGTTTATATGCATTCAATTGATTACGCAACATTTAATTGCATTTAAATTTAAGTGCTGCACATAGCTAAGCGAATCCGTTGCATTTGTATATAAATTAATCTTGTTACATGATTCAAGTCGGACTTTTACACCTTTTGGAACGAAATTAATTGCAGCGCAAATATCACCCAACCTTTAGCATTCACTTTCTACTTAACTTCTGGAAAACTCTTTCCATCGAATAAGCTTTCTTATCTTTCACTTCTATCCCCTTAACACACTCAAATACCATTACGTTTGTTCTCCCATCCTCAGTTGCCTCCATTTTCTCTCTCTCTCCCTCTTCTCTTTCTGCATCTCCCCTTACCTTTTCCTCCCATCTCTTTACTGGTTCCATACTTTTATTTTTGGCTACGCTTTTTTGGAGCAGTTCTTTTACACTTGACTCAGCCGCAGCGCGTCGATTCTCGAAGAAAAAACACCCGCTCGGATGAAATGAATAAGTGCGTTAGCGTGTCGACGAAGAGACTAATTAAAATCCATTAAAAGCGTTTCCTCCCCGTCCTTCTCCTTTTGTATTCTTGCTGCAAAGGCCTCGCTTGCTCCATCTCCCACCTCTTGTGTACATTTTCAGCCAGTGTAATCCGAAACATCTTCATTTTCCTTTTTTATATCTTTTTATGTCCCTCTCCCCCATCCCTGCGACTATATCCTCCCACCGATCGCAACATCCACTTATTCGCCTCTCTCGCGATTGCACAAAGAGTTCAAAACCCTTACAACTTTAATTCTTTCGCATATTCTCTTAATTTTCTACTTTTCACTCGTTTATTAGAATTTATAAATGCGCGTATTTATACTAAACTCCGAAATACTCGGCTTTTAAATCTTTGCCATTTTAGTTTTAAAAGGTCTAATTATGCTTTCAATTAATTGTAATGAAGTTTTCTCGCGGAAATAAATTTTACAAATTGAAGCATACCATATAATGAGATGGATATAGCCAATTTATAATCCCATTATCTTTAATTTCCACCGAAAATGCCCTTTTAAAAGACTTGTAAACTGAAAATTAAATATACAAAAAATCAAAGGAATTGTTTCATTAATTAAATGCCGCCCATCAATAATAATTAGGTATAAATATTTATTAGATAAAATCAGGAAATTTACTCCCATGGTTTACAACTATAACCATTGTATAAATGCCGAAGTAATAATAAAAGCCAGGGAAATATAAAAACAATTGTAGCGTCTTTTGCGTCCCTGGAGAACCTGTTTCTTAATTTCCTCATTCCCGACCATCCTCTTTATCTACATCATAGACCTTTACAAACACTTAACTTCCTACGCCACGATAAGCGAAGTGGACTAATTGCAATTCGTTCCGTCGAGTCAAATTCAATTGGATAGTTAATTTTTTTCTATAAAGAACGTGGCGCTTAGATGGCGTATAGCGTGGGTCGGTAGACGACGAATGGTCGCGAGGCAAAAAATAATGACCCGCTCCGGAAGGAAATGGGGTGGAAGGAGAGAGATAGATAGAGAGAGAGACATAGAGGGCAAGAAAAGATGATTAAGTTAGGGTGGAATGGGGCAAAGAATGCGGAAGAAAATGGAGATAAAGTGGGCCCGGACGAAGAAGCACGAGGAAGTTAAATTCGACAAAAAAAGAGGAAAGGCGATGGGAGCGTGCGACGGAGGCACGGCGTACCTGCCTCGGGGGCAAGAAGAAGGTTAAGAAAGCGGGACACAGTGAGGGAGAGATGCACCGGTGTAGTAGAGAGGTAGATCGGAGGAGGAAGCGGGAGGAGAGGGGATGGGAAATGGAGGCCAGAGGCGATGGCTTGAAAGGGTTGCTCAAGCGGGTTGCCAGCAGTCGATGGAGCAATCATTCTTTTGTCTTCTCATTGGGCATTGTTCTTTCGGCGTTCGTTACCTTTTGCTCCGGGGAGAAACCTCCCCATCTGGTTCGCCGTCTTGGGGGCCGGCTTTTGAGACGAGTAGAGAACTGGAGGGGACTGGTATACGATTTCTAGAGTGTAAATAAGAAGAGAACTGATCGGTAGGGCGCTAAAATGTAAGATCCGGAAGACGCCGTCTTAATTTAATTCTAAAAGGCATTCTGTGTATCTTAGCTTGCACTACGAGTTCTTTATGTACCTTACTCTACTCTTACTTCATTATCGTAAAAAGATGATCCATAAATATAATGTTAAAATAAATGCGAAGATACCTCTGTTTTACAAATTCATGGGTTGTAATCTTTGGTCAGATTTTAACCTTGACCAATTAAGAAAAGGAAATTATTGCCTGTTTTAATATATCAATATAAAAGTAATTTACTAGTGAATTGGATATTCGACGTTTTCTTGAATGCAAAGCCAAGGTGGGAAAGTTTTGGTTCCGGAACAAGAAACGGTTCCAAAATGGTTCCGGGTCCTGGAGCCGGAACCGAAACAAAAAATTTATATCGGAACTGGAACAGTTTGTCAAAAAGTTGATTCCGGAGCGGTTCCGGAACGGTTCCCTTAAAAATGAATGCATTGTTATTAATGGTTTTACATTTTTTAAATTTAAAACATAGACTTTTTAATTTCTACTAATATATTTTGATATGAAATTGAAAACGTGTACTTTCTTTAATTGTTCTTCTTCCTTATTAAGTTGGATCTAGTGTTTGGAGCTTGGTATCTAATCCACCTACATTTGGTTTCCATATTTTGTATAATAGATTCTAGTGAAAATCTGTTAAAAGATTACGTATCGCAGGAAATAACAAGTAACATTCAAGTATATACTCGAATACATTGTTAAAGCTCACTTTCCAAATAGTTTGATCACTTTCTTTGCACAATCATAAAAAAATATTTTCTACAGTGGCAGGATACAATGATATTGTGGACTTGGAAGATTAGTCCTTTCTTGATGTTTTTTATCATCCGTATTCGAAAGAAAGAAACTTATTTGAAGAATAATATCCAGAAGTTCAATTTGTTGTGTATTGATCAAAAATATTTTAAAATCGATGATTCAAGCAAAGCTTTCTACATTTGAAGATGAAAATATAAATACAACGTCTTGATACTATCGACAAGATAAAACTAATCATTCGCTAAATAAAAATTTCTCAAAAATATTTGTATTTATGGCGTAAATTAAAAAGACCCAAAAATGTCACACAAATAGTAAACAATATGTTGATATTTTATTTATACCTGCAATATGGTATTATCTTTTAGTAGGGTTACGAAATTTTCACTTCATGAAATGTCAGTTTTGAACGTGGTCCTAGCTATGCACCATGAGCCAGAATAATTTTTAAACAATTTCAATAATCATTTCATTTAAAAAAAAAATAAGTAAAGAAAATTGTTAGCTATTGTTATGATTACCAAAATATTGGTGTTCAATTAAATTACTTGGCAGCATACTCGTCGCTATAAACATTCACAACATTTTTCCTAAATATATAACTGAATCTAAAATGGGAATCCTTACTCTGTCGAGCGAATAATTAACATGAAGCGAACTGTTTATGGTTCTTCAGAAATTGACGACGCAACTATTCTTTTGGTTGATTTCTAGCTGCCATTCTTTGCACCAAAAATGTAGCTTTTTAATTCATTTTGGTGATACTGGTGGTCTTCTAGGTAAGGGGTGTCAAACTCAATTTGGCATCCGGGCCAAATTCTTACCATTGCAACCATGGCAGGCCGGATTATGTATGATGAAAAAATCTGATATGGCCAACACATGACTTTCTCCATATTTGGGATATAGATATTTAAATTATTATGAATAGCATTATAAGGCAAAATTATTATTTCGTATCGTAAAAGAATACAGTCGTCCTTATTGCCGTAAATTATATTTTGAATATGTTTACAGAATACACCGCTACATGGTCGTGGCGCTGTATACTGGAAATTAAGAATAAGTTAAATATCTCCGAAATGAATAGTTCTACGAAAATTTGTTTCAAACAAAACTTGGAAAAAATATTATTCTCTACAACTTTGGTCCCCACAAAGATTACTAATAACGACGTATTTAAGGAGATATTTGACGGAAACCAATAAAACCGATTATTTAAAAATAATTCCTAAACAATAACTGCTATGGAAAATTTCGTCAAATGACAGTTGTAGGAAATTACATTCTCTATAATATTTGTATTGAGTTGTATATACAATAAAATCTGATGTGGCCAACACATGACTTTCTCCATATTTGGGGTATAGATATTTAAATTATTATTAATAGCATTATGAGGCAAATTTATTATATCGTATCGTAAAAGAATACAGTCGTCCTTATTGCCGTAAAATATATTTTGAATATATTTACAGAATTCACCGCTACATGGTGGTGGCGCTGTATACTGAAAATTACGAAAAAAGTTGAATATCTCCGAAATGGATGGTTCTACGAAAATTTGTTTCATACAAAACCTGGAAGAAATATTATTCTCTACAACTTTGGTCCTCACGAAGATCACTAATAACGATGTTTTTAAGGAGATATTTGACGGAAACCGAAAAAATCTATTATTTATAAATAATTTCTAAACAATAACTGCTATGGAAAATTGTTTCAAATGAAAGTTGTAGGAAATTACATTATCTATAACATTTGTATAGAATTGTATATACAGTAATGATGTTTTAACGGAGAAATATCGCAATAACCGAATCGGGTTTCGAATAAACCTCAACTTTCGGTTAACCGTTATTGTCCAAAAACTAATCGGTTCTTTATGCTCATGCTAAAGTGTTATATGTGAATTTTGATAACGATATGGAAAATACTTCTTGAGTTAGAGCGCCCAATCACATACACAGACATCATTCCGAAAATAGTCTAAACGTGTACTAGGGAACTCAAAACGTGTATTTCCGTTGAAATCTCCAAGTCGATTTTTTTCATGATCACAATACTTTCCCATTACTACGGATGGGGAAAGTAAAAATCGTTTTAAAACCATACCGCGACTTAACCATCTCACTTCAATGTAGTAAGATAGTCCTTGATGATAATCGCATTCTTGAAATAATTGTTGGAATTGACGATGGTTGAGAGCTAGAATTCGTATAAAATTTACTGTTTAAAAGACAACACTCATTACATGTTCCATATCAATAGTTTTTGTATAAAGAGTTTCCTGGTGCAAAATACAATGAAATGCAATAAACTCACGATTTGGATTCACATTCTGGATTTTATTTTTTTTAATTTAGAAGCTGCTCCTAACTTAAAGCCTACCATTGACCGTACTCCGTCTGTTGCCATGCTCACTGCATTTGACCAGTCCACACCAAATTTATCCAAAGAAGTTCTGACACCATTGAATATATCATCTCCTGTAGTGGTATCATTCATAGGTACTAACTCCACGAATTCTTCAGTGACATTCATTTCTGTGTCAACGCCACGTATGAACACTGCTAAATGTACAATATCAGAAATGTCAGTACTTCCGTCAATCGCTATTGAAAACGAAATAAACGTCTTCATTTTTTCTTTGAGCTGATTTACTAAATCGTCTGATAATTCGGATATCCGGCCGGTGACTGTATTACGCGAAAGACTTATATTTGCAAAACATTGTTGTTTTTCTGAACATAGAATATTTGCAGCTTTCATCATGCATCTTTTGAGAAATTTGCCTTAAGAAAACGGTTTCGAAGAAGTTGCAATCTCTTGAGAAATAACTAAACTTGCTCTCACTGCTGCATCACTACTATTGTGCACATTTGTAACAATCGGTTGTTGTGATTTCAAAGCCTTTTCTAATTCCGCAAACTTCTCTTCATGCAGTTTTCCCGCATATTTTGAATACTGAGATATATGACACGAGTCGTAATGCCTTGTAATGCTGAATTCTTTCATAACTGCAACAGTTTGACGAGAAATTAAGCATAATGGCTTTCTGTTCGATTCGATGAAAAAATACGATAGTTTCCATTTATCGGAGAACGCCCGGCATTCAACATCTACTTTTCTTTTAAGCGACATGGGTAATATGTAATTATAACATTTATCATGAAATAAAATTTTATTTTAGTGATATTGTTTAGTTCAGCAGTACTGAAAGAAGTAAAAAGAAGTACCGAAATCAGTTGATGAACATGAACAAAGCGGTTTAACTCGGAAAGGTCCGTATAAGTTTGAAACAAATGACGGTCGTCTGCTGTAGTCGGCTAACTGCCGACACTGCCGTTTGCCGCACTGACAAGCGACTATCTACAATGTAAAAATATGACAATATTAATTTCTTGCAAAATTTAATATATACTTTACTATACTTTTAATTTTAAAAGTATTTTCAGAATCTTATGTGTGCCGGATTGATTTAATAAGCGGGCCGGATGCGGCCCGCGGGCCGTATGTTTGACACCCCTGTTCTAGGTTGTTTTTTTCTCTAAGACGGTGTCCACCGCAAAAAGCCTAATTTTACTTCAAACTACCGAGCAGATATCGTTTATATAAATTATAAATATTCACTTAGCAAAATACTTAACATAAATTCAGGCGAAAAATCAAAATAGCTCTTAAACAATCGGTATTATGAAAAATGTTTCAAAATAAACTTATAGGAAATTGCATTGTCTACAACTGTAATAGTAACAAATATTTTCATAAATAAAGTTCTAAAGGATGTATTTGGAAAATACTGAAAATTGACGTTAGAACGCCCATAAAAATTCTGTCACACAGAGGCATCATCGGGAAAATAGCCAAAACGAACTAAGGGGACCTCAAAATGTGTATTTCCGTTGAAATCTCGAATTCGATTTTTTTCACGGATACAATATTTTCTCCTACACTAGGTATGGAAAAAGTAAAAAGGAAATTTTCTTTTAAACGATGACGTTTGGTCACACTGCCTTTAAGAAACTTTCATAGTTTTTTATGTAATTGAAAAAATTTGTAATTCATGTAAAATTTTATCAATAAAAAATACATTTCTTTTAAAATTAGGAACGGTTGCGGAACCGATCCGTTCCTTCTTTTGATCACTCGAAACCGAACCTGGGACGGAACGAGTTGGAAAATTTAAGGGCGGAACCGGATCGCTCGGAACCGATCCGGAGCTACACGGCTCTGATGCAAAGTATGGAGATTCCGTGAATTTGCCGACATTTTTTCCGGAATGTGGACTTTCATTCCCCTCCTTCCCCGAAGAAGCAATACTCCGTCTCTGCTTCACAGACACTCATGTTCCTCAACACCTGCCACTTGATAGCTCCCTTCTCATTTCAAAGACCTCTGTTCCGCTTATTAATTATATAAAATCTGGGTTATTTTATTGTTCGCCCCAGACGTAAATATCATTCCAAACCACACCAAGGATTAAAAATGTTCATTTCACTATCTTTGGAGAAATCCCCGAAGTAACTAAATTTTTATGTTTTACAGAGTCCTAAAACCGGCAGCTTAGATACTTAGGGGAAGCGGTTTCTTTATTATTCATAAAATGATACGAATTACACTGGCTTTCTTACATATTAAATGCCCGTACATAAACAAAATTGCAAAAATTTCCACAATAAACCCTGTAAAGCTAATCACTCCAGAACATAGCCAAATCACAATGAAAACTGAGCAGAGAGGCTTGGAAACAGAGTGTTTAATCAGAGAACATGTTTAGTGTCGAATTCTGGTGATTCTCTTGCCACGATTCGCACGGGTCTTTGTAATGCGCCATTTCTTTAAATGCTTGGTATTCGGGTAGTTCCCAGCGTATGGCGTTTTATACAGAAGCCGGAGTAGGCTTCAATTTAATCTTCTTAACTGAAGAATTTGTACGGTTGTGAGCTATTCTTTTCTAGTTAAACCGGAAAGATACGTCGCTCTGTACGATAGTTGTCGAGATTGGATAGTGGAAAGGTTTTGATCCACGAAAGGCTTTGTGAACAAAGTTATTAAAGGAGTAAGCAGGAGGGAGAGGGATGAAGGAGAGGAAATAGAGGTAGGGAGAGAGGTGGGATGAGAATTTCTCTCTCAGTCGATGCAATCTCACCACGGTAAGGCAATATCTCCCTCGCTTTCACCCTCTGCGTGTTAGTATCCCTCTATTTCCGACTCACTTAAGAAGACGAAGTCCTTGAGAAAAGAGGTCGTCCGGGTCTCAAGTTCGGAGGCGCTCCTGTTTACGAAGAGGAACTGGTATTCAGAAAGGAGCCTATGGCCGGAATGGGAGAAAGCTTCGGACCGGGCGGGAATTTCGGCTGCTCCTCCCTCCCGAACAGAGACCGCAAAGGACTTAGAGTAGGAGAGAGAGAAAGGGAGGAGGAGGGAGGGGCAAGGAAGGCGGGAGGAAGACGTGAAGGATTGGGGGCAGCAGTCGGTGTCTTATGTGGTCGTGCAAGTTCAGAAAGTTTCTAGAATGGGATGTGTGTGCGTGTGTATGTGCGCGCCTTTGGGATCGTGGTCACACGTGGACCTTCCAGACCTCTGAATGGGACAGGAGGAGGGAATGGCGCCTCTAAGGAGGAAGGGGGAGGACGCGGTTGAATAAGACGTCGAAGAACATCGACTGGGGCTTCGAGGGTAAAAGGAGATTGAGAGGGATGGGGTCGAGGAAGAATAGGAGGAAGCAGAAGGGAAGAAGAGCGGCTGATGAATAGGGGGAGGGGAGTGGACAAGAGAAGAAGAGGGAGAATGAGGGAAAGTGAGGAGCGAAGACCGGATGGAAAATTGGGAGAAGAGGAAGATGAAGTGAAGGAGGAGGAATTGGTGTTGGAATGGCTTAGGTACTTGTCACTGAAAATTCAAATCCTGAAAATGTTGACAAGGGAAGAGTTATCTCTCTCTTTCTCTCTGCTTCCCCAGTACTTGATTGCCATGTACCGCACCGTCAGACGTCAAATCGAAGTAACACTTAAAATGTTAATTTATACACACACACACACACACAGACACACATAGTAAAACTCGTTTATTACGTATTTGAGGGGACCGACTCATTACTTCGATATAAGCGTGACTTCGTTATATAAGAGAAACATGGTTTATGGCCTATACATCCCATATAACACGTAGACATATACAGTAAAAGCTGTGCTATCCGGCTATTTAGAACCGGCCACCCTTAGATACCGGCAATTACACAAATACAATTCATTTTTTAATTCCTTTTTCTTTTTTTATGAATTTTTGTGTGAATTGTATTTGTGTAATACAACAACTTCCACTTTAAAATTTCTTAAAATATAAGATGTATATATATTAGTACGTATTTACTCCGTATGCTTCTGGGACCCAAAGTAAGCATGGCGTTTTTGTTTACGTAAGCCATTTGCATTGTCTAGATGTTTTGGTGTACTTCTACAATTTCCAGTTTTATCGCTTTTTATTATTTAAAAAATTACCTATCCATTGAATATGGCATCAAAATAAATACCTAAAAGCAAGGAACAGGAGAGAAAAAGTTGTTTTAACGCTAACACAAAAGCTGGAGCTGATCGAACGAATGGAAAAAGGAGAAAACAGAGTAGCCATTGCAAAAGAATTCAACATCGGATCTTCCACGCTCTACAATATCAAAGGCTCGTAAGGCTAAATTAATGAAATTTTTGTCATCTTCTGAGACTAGTAACTCAATTAATAAACGTCATACGCTTCATACGCCAAAACTTGAGGAATTGGATAAAATATTACATGACTGGTTTTCACGGAAATATTCAGAAGAATTGACTAATTTCGTCTTTTTCTAATAGAGTAAATAACGATAAATAAGAAAGATATAATCCAATAAATTCAATTTTTGGAACAGGTTCACTGTCGTACTCCCCATACTTCACGGACGCCCTACACTTTTCAATAGTCTTTTGTTTTTCATGTAAGCGTAGCAAGTATGAAATAAGAATGGGTAAATAGTATCTAGATCTGACTACGTGTGGGGAGCCCAACTTTGTTTGGTTATTGCTAAATTTGCGATGTCAAAATCTAAAAACGCTCACCTAACCTGCTATTTCTCCTAATCGGCAATCCACAATCCCCAAGATAGCCGGATAACACAGATTTTTACTGTATTTGCAGTGAGTAGACAGCAATGCCGTACTTACATATGCAAAGAGATGCTTATCAACTTCGCGGTATGTAAAATGTTCGATTGCTATTACATACGATTTTTTAAATGGCCAATTAATATTATTATTATGGTCATTCATTTACATAAAAATTTTACATTTTTAATATCAATTTCAAAACAAAGGGAGCGTGGAAATTCGTATGGAAGGGGTAGAGGGAGGAAGGGGACCTCTACCAACAAGTGCGAGGTAAACGGGCGGACACTATTCATTACTTATCGCTCCGCTCGCAAAAATTATATATGGGGCATTTTTTGCCACGGGACCAAACATTTGTTCGTTACATCCGAGAAATTTAACCAATGCCCTTAAGGAGAAGATCAGGGAACCGAGACATTTCTTCTTTATAGCCGAGATTTCGTTTTAGGCGTGATGGTTATAAACGAGTTTTACTGTGTGTGTGTGTGTGTGTGTGTGTGTGTGTGTGTGTGTGTGTGTGTGTGTGTGTGTGTGTGTGTATAAAACACACAGTTGAACTCGGTTATAATGGCCTCGGTTAATACGACGACTTGGATATAACGACATATTCTTCAGGTCCCATCCCCGTTTCTACAATATTACAATATATTCACCTCGGTTATAACGTATTAACGCACTCGGTTATAGCGGTAATGGAAGTTAGTAAGTAACAAATATTTGTATGCGTATGCACAGGGCCGGCGCAACACATTTTTGTGTGTGGGTGAGAAGAAGAGATCTAATATAATATAGAGGTCCTTAACCTTTTTTGGCTGCGACCCAAATTCTGGTGGCGGCGACACATTTCCTCCAATATCTCACTTGTAATAAGTAATAAAATTAATAGGAATTTATTAAATAAATGAAAATAAGCTCTCAGGTCATTAGCGTTCAACGGGTTGTTAGGAAGAATGATATATATGGATATAGAAAGCAATGGAAAATCTTTGACGGTCCACTCAGATTGGTTTGGCGACCCAATTTTGGGTCGCGATGCAAGGGTTAAGAAACACTGCGTTAAAGGATTCAGGTTTTAATATTAATTTTTGCTGATCGCCAATACACTGAAGGACCAAATACTGCCTCTTGACAGCCCGGGTGAGGTGGGATCCAACAGAGGAAACTCTTTACTCAGTGTGGTTCGCACGAGCCGTTTACTAAATCCAAGTCAGTAGACGTCAATTACACTACACTAACAGAATGGTTAGCCGAGATGAACGTAGAATGATTTGAAAGTTATGAAGATATCAATTCATATGCAGAAATCAACCATGATGTTATAACAACAGAAGCTCAAACGGACCTAGACATCGTGAAGAAGGTCATGGAAGGACAGCATGGAAAGTATAGCAAAGAAGAAGATGAAGAAATGGTAGAGGATTAAGACGAACCAGTTCCCACAGTTAATGAAGCTATGCAAGTTATATCACGGTTTTATGAATCGAAGGAGACTTATTAAAAGACATTTAGTATTATTCAGTGCATTGAGGAGGACCTCCAAAAACATTTCAACTTGGCACATACGACAGAAAAAATACCGGATTATTTTAATAATCATTAAAAATATTTTTGTTGTTTAATGCACTTATTATATCACTATGTATTGTGTCATAATATAATATAATGTTTAAGGTACTTATTAGATCATAATACATAATTTAGAATTTGGAAACTATTTCAATGTTCCCATGTACCTCGGTTATAACGACACTCGGTTATAACGACAATAAATTTCCAGTCCCTTGAATGCCGTTATAACCGAGTTCTACTGTATATGTTCTCCTGCTCTTTGATAAAGCTATTTAATTACGTCACGGTAATATTAACAAAAATAAACTTTATTGCATATAGAGAGGACTATATACGATATGTTGAAGGCGGCGCTATGTTATAAATTAAAATAAATTAATCCTTGTTGATTTTAATGCTAGCGGTATTAATTTTCTCGTGCCTGGGAATTATATCACTTCATCACATACACCTCACGTGCATTTCTAAGGCGTAACTTTCCGCTTTGGTGTGGTACTATTATTACATGGACCATCATAGGTTACTTATATTTAGACCTGATATAATTTTCATAAATTATTTTTAACAAGTAGCATAATATTCAACAAACTTAAAATATATATTACACGGCCAATATCGATTCCGTTCTTCTGCTGCTTCATTTCGAGTTTAAAATACTATTGTGAATTATATAACGCAGTATCCCTCAAGCAAAAACAACTGCCAATGATATTACTTTCTCAGTTGTTATAATTTCATGAATACTTTTTCTTTGCACTGGTACGTCCGTCTCTTTTGAAAAGTTGACACAAATGTATTTTGTTAAATACATCAATACATTTCCGAAAATAATTTGAAATAAAGCTAAAGAACGTTTTTTGCTATTAAGAAATACTTCCGTTTGCCTTCTTCGTCGAATGTCTTAATTTTATTCACTGACTAAAGAATCATTTTCCGATAAAATCATGTTATTGATGATGATTGATTCGCTCTTAATGAATCTATATGCTAGTTTTTTTCTTGAAAATGGACGTTTGGCATCATTTCTTTGGAGAAAATCCTCGGTGTAGCCATAACATTCCAATAGGAATCTTCCGTTCGTGTTTGAGCGAAAGATAATTGATGGATGATTTTTACAAGCTTACATTCGAAGAAGTTCCCGCTACATACGAATGAAGGAAACCACGACTCGATGTCTCCTAGGGACTTACGAACGTAAGACTCTCTCTCTCCCTCTCTCTCTCCCCCTCTCTCTCTCTCTCTCTCTCTCTCTCTCTCTCTCTCTCTCTCTCTCTCTCTCTCTCTCTCTCTCTCTCTCTCTCTCTCTCTCTCTCTCTCTCTCTCCGGGCGAGTGGGGAAGAGGGAGATGGATAGGAAGGGAAAAGGATAGGGAGGAGAGGTCGGAGAGAGAGAGAGAGAGAGTTACAAGCGAATGCAGGAGAGGGAGAAAGGAGTTGGGAGATCGTTATGTATGGATGAATGGAGATGAGAGCACGGGGAATGGAGAAAGAGGGAATGGAGAGAGAGAGAGGACCGGGAGAAATGAAAGAGGGGAGAGGAGGGGATAAAGGGTGAGAGGAGATTGGAAGAGATGGAGTGTGTGTGTGTGCGTGAATGCGTGTGTATGAGGTGCGAGGAGGGACTCTGTGAAAATACGTTCGAAAGAAGGGACCTGAGTGAGAAGTTGGCGAAAGGTTTCAAAGAAAGAGAGAGAGAGTTATTTGGTGGATGGTTTCATGGAAGCGAGATGAATGAAGAGGGAGAGAGGAGACAACGATGAATGGTCGAGACTACGAATGAATTAGAAGAAGAAAAGTATGCACGGAGGAGTTGTAAGGGTCTCCCCAGCGCCTACAGAAATTGTTTTGTTATGTGTATGTATATATGTATGTACATATAAAGTAAGAAATATCGAGAAGTTAGAATTGGTTAAGAGACTTAGAATATCCTCCTCAATTTATTCACTTCATTATGATTCCCAACAAAAAGAAACAGTTCTCAAAGTTCATTCCGTAGAGTTTGGAATAGTTAAGCAAAAGTTATTCTTGAATCCGCATAAGATCTCTACAAACTTGTGATAGATTCATAAAACTATGTGAGGTAAAATTGAGGAAAACAGTATGATGATGCCTTAGAGCCATAAAATAAATATTTTTGTATGCTGGGGCAACAGATGTGAGGTATATTTGTGTTAATTTGATATGCAGTTTCAAATATTACAGGTTGTTAGTTTTTCGTTCAGTTTTGGAATAAGTCGCACGCTGTTTAGGTAACATTTTAGGTTTTATAATTCATTTAAATATTTATTTAAAAAAAATAAATATGTACTATATGAGGAAAAGTAAACTTAAAATTCAGTTTTAGGAAATATTTGGAATAAAACCTAATAAATGATTACATTTGATTTTTAAAATGTTAATTTACGTTTTCATTAACAGTGGACAATTTTAAGAATTTATTAGGAATTATATTAGTGGTAATTGGGATTTCAACAAATCTTTTATAATAATTAGTATATTAAACGTCTTCCCCTTTCTATGTGAGATAGCTGGTCACTAAATATTCAATAGTGTATTGATTAAACCGCTCGTTTCACCTAAAGTAATAATCTAATAAAATACATCTACTATGTTCTTCGCTATTCTGTCAGCCAGGTTCTAAAATTGTGATTTTAATTGCTATCTTCAGTGGTACATCTTCTAAGTCTTTTGCTACAAAATTGTATTGAAACACTTTCTTGCCAGCTCAAGTTTCGTATTCTCCGATTCCAGTTGCGTTGGCCTTCACGTTCGCACTTGGAGGAGGGCCAAAACTTAAATCTTCGGTGCTTGGAAAAATCCCTTTCTTGCTATAGAGCCGTCATTATAAAAATATCTATGGGAATTTATGAGAATTGCTATGCAAATTGTTCCTCCAAACCCATTCATAGCAAATCCGATTTCCGAAACTATAATCCTCTGTTCTATATTTCATCTACTCTCCGTATTTCACCTTCTCTCCTATTCTGCCACTAACCTTATTTCTCTCCTTCCCCTATTATTCTCAAATCTCACCTCTCACTCCGATCCCATGATTACCCTTTCTTCTCCACCTCCTCAAGTTTAGCTCTTTCTCTGCACTCTCTCTCTCTTCCTCTCTGACTGCACACTAGACTCTCGCGTATCACCTAAAGCTCTTTTCCTCCCATAAACTCTTCCGCCTCTCTCGTCTCCTCCTCGCTCTTATCTGTCGCGAATTCCATCGAAGCTGCTTCCCCTCGGCAGTAGCTGCTGCGGACCCAAGCCTGATAAAGATGGGATAAGATTGACAGCGGGAGAATTGTAACATCATTTAACGGGGCGCCGAGAGGATATGAGTTTAAGGCCGGGAGAATTTTGTATATGTAGGTACGTGTCACTCGCGCAGTTAAGTTAGAGACACCAAAATTCCTAAAAAGACGATTGGAAGTCTCTTTATTATTTTTATGGATGTCGATTACCGTGTAAGAGTGCGGGCCGAAACACCATTCTGAAAAATTCCCAGGTAATGACAGCATTAATGATGTATTAAAACTGATTTTCTTATTAATTGCTCAACTGCATTATTGGAGTGTCAACTCCAATAGTTTAAAAGAATCATTGATGTAAAATTGAGAGCATCTCAATGTCTTTTTGACGAAACAAAGCAACACTGATCCATTTAAAATTATTAAGCGCTACGTCTTTCTACCCTAGGTAATAAATCGGCGAACAATTCATAAACTACAAGGAGGTAAAAGAAATAAACCTACATTTTGGTATGTAGCTATAGAAATGTTCATAAAAAGTTTCGGAATTCCAATATTGGATACGTGCGTAGAACTACTCCAGCTAAACGAAGAAGTCTAGGCAGTCGCTCTATGGCCATAAGTTTAGTTTAATTAGGAACGTCGTGTTTTCTTAAAGTAGTAGGACTGCAGTAATTAAAATTCCAACAGTATGAATTAACTTTTAAACAACATTTTTTGAAGTTTTTTGAATTTTATGAATGGCTAAAATCTAACTTCAAAAAATTAAAGGAAAGATTCTACTTATACGAAAAAGATAAATTCTAAGAAAATAAATTTTAAAGGAACCTGTTTACCAATAAAGGAATGTTTTAGCCCTGTGGTTCTCAGCAAGAGGTCCGCAAGGAAATCGTTAGGGGTTCGATACACTACAAAAATAGCCAATAGGAAATATTCGAAAAGGAAGAGGGTTCCGTGACCGAGAAGAGTTTGGAGAAAATGTTTTAGAACGATACGTACGCCCATTTCTCATTATTTAATCATAAAATGTTATTACGTTTAAAGAAATAATGTATAAGTTTTAAACCCTGTAGAGAAATTTAAAGAAATAGTTGCTAAGAATCATCCAAAGGAAAAAATGGAGAAACTAAAATCTGTTTTTTCCTAGGCCCAGCAGTTTATTATCCAATAAACACTAATTGGATGAGAGAAAATGGGTAAATTCGGAGTTGTTAGTTGGAAACCTGTTATTTTTTACTCTCTGCATTCATATACGGAACATAGCGAAGCCGAGCACCAAATGAATACATCAAGCAGTGCGCCAGCATCATAAATAACTTTTGATATAGGAGACAGGCTAGATTCAAAATGAGAGGAGTAAAAGAAGAGAAAGGATCGAAGGTATAAAGGAGAAAGGAAAGTGAGAAGGGGCCAGAAGGACGGGCAGCGGCATCTACCCGGCCTGGGGACCATGGCGCAGCCCGCCCCCGTCGTTCCAATGGCTGCCGCTCAGCTTGCAACATCGCCTCCCACATCCCCCCCTCTCTCTCTCGACGACGCCGCCTTTTCCTTTCGCCGGATCGTCGCCGCCCCTCCCCACCTCCCCCCTTTGCCGCCTCCGCCCGACCAAGAGGGAGAGGGAAAGCGCGAAATTGGACCCAACCCACCGGAGTCCGCGGTCATTAAAATTCGATTCGTTTTCCGGAACTTTGAATCGGCCACGAACGAGGAATCGAAGACTGAAACCCGGGATGAGCTTGCCACTCCCCCGGAACACCTTTGTCTTGTCGCAGTGATTCGCCCCATTCCTCCTCGCTCCCTCTCTCCGTTTCGAACACCAAATCCTCCTCATCTTCTTATTCTTTAGCTCACTCCTCCCTTCTAGTCCTATTGCTCTCCCTATCTGTCGATTTTCTCTCCGAACCAATTATTTTGTGCGAGAATCACCGAATAGAGTTTGACCTAATCTTGAGAATCCAACTACTCCGCTGTCCATTCTTTCGTGCGGCTCGAGCGCGTCAAAGTATTCGTTATAAACAATTTATTATAATCCTCGCCATATTTCATTTGGTGCGATCAACAACGAATGTCTCATTTCCGCTGCAAACATATAGGTAATGAAGTATTCTATTAATATTATAAACTTCACTCTTGATTACTTAGTGAATAAGTTTTATTGAAATTTTTAAATATCTTTTAAAGTTTTTGATCTTCTTGTATAAAGCATTTCATTTATTGTTATAATGTGTTTGATTTTTTAGCGAGTTTTATATTAACGAATTAGTTAAATCACTTATACTTAACCATTATTAAGTGGCGTAACTTTTAAGTTCCTTTTTCAATCCAAACGTGAATATTACTTCGTCAAGTAGCAGCGTTTCGATTCAATTGGAAGTGTGCAAGTCAATATGAGTGATTACGGTCGATACCTTAAATTTATTTTATCTGATAAATATTCGATTTTGTGATTGTAAAACAGAGACATCGTTTCTTTGTGGCCCAACTAAAATAATACCTTTCACAAATGTTTGTCATTCAACTTTGTTTAAATTTGTTATTTTTCTATTTTTTTATATGCAGAATGTGTGCAATCAAATTATATTATTGAATTTTTATTATCTGTAATGTACTACTAACGTGTGAGTTCACTTCTAAAATTGCTCGGTATATCGTAGTACGACATGTATAACATTACGCAAGTTTATACATACTAAGTGCTAATTACTTTCGCATTCCCATTTTAATCAACCTTTCCAGGACATGCCATCAAATTACCGTACACTTCGTACAATCCCGTCACTGCTTTCCTTTTTCTAATAAAAATCCTCTTCGGATAAAGAGCACTCACTCTGACGACGCTCTCGAAAAGTACTTTCCCCATCCAGCGCTGTCGCGCTTTCATTGCTTTCCGCAGTTGTTTCTTGATATCTTAATCTTTCTCGCGTACGCATGACCATCTCCTCTCGACACATCCAGCCTATTTCTCTCTCTCTCCTACCTCGCCCATTTTCCCTCGGTCCAAAAACATCCAGACACCTACCCTAACTCACCTGGGACCCTCTCTTCGCTTCCCTCTCTTTCTCTCTCATTCTCCGTCTTCTTCCGCTCTCCTCCTCCTCTTCCACCCCAGAAAACCCTCCCTCAGTTGCCGCTTCGCCCCGCCCTTTCTCTCCCTCTTGACTCCTCCCTCGAGCCATACCTTCCACCTTCGCTGCCCTCGTTTTTTCCTCGCTCCTTCCCTCTTCCTCCTCCCTTCTTCCTCCTCCCTTCTTCCTCCTCCTCCCCTCTTCTCTCTCTCTCGCTCTCTAGCACTCCCGCCCTCTTCTTGCCCTCCATCCCCTTTAGCGGGGGGACAAGTAATGGGCTACGTGTTGTCGTCATGGCAACGGGGCCAATCCTCCCGTTGCAGCTTCGAGGGGAGGTTATGTGGGTGGCCGGGTGGGAGGTCTCCTTTCCTCCACTACTATTCCATCCAACCCCCTTTCCGGGCGTTCCCTTCTCCTCCCGACCACCTTCTCTCCCATCCACGACTCCATACCGGTGCCCTCGACCCGATCCCGGCTTCTTCCTAGGTTCTCCTACTTTTCCCTACCTACCAACCTCCTGTTTACCTTCTTTTCCCTCTTCCATCCTTCGTGTTCGCTTCCTCTTCTCCCATTTCTCTACTCGCCCATTTTCCTCTCCCCCTCACTGTCCTCCCTGTGTTTGCCGACTCCGACCTGTCTCCTTCCAGTTCCTCCGTCCATTCTCTTCCTTCTTCCACTGCCACCACCATCGCCTCCAATTTTCCCATCCACTTTCCACATGCATCCACTGTCGCTCCTTACTCCGCCTACTAAGTTTACTTCGCCTTTTTTATTCTCTTCCTCTTCGTCCAATTTTCTCCCAATGCACCTTCCACGCTTCTCCCCTCTTCTATTCTTACTCCATTCCTCTTCCCTTCATCTATTTTCTTCTCCTCCTCTTCACATTCCCGACCTCCTCCGATTCCTCGCCACTGCCCATTCTTCCATTCGATCCAATTCTTCCTACTCTTCCTCTCGTCTACACCCACCCACGTCCTCCCGTGCTCTATTCTCCCTATTCTACTCTCATCTTCCCGAAACTCCTCTCTTCCCATCTACCTCCTCCTCTTTGCATTTACCTTATCCCTCCTTGCTCTCCCCTCTTCACTCTCTCTCTCTCTCTCTTTTCCCATCTTCCCACGCCGTCGGAAACAGTGTCTCGCGTGTGAGGAACGCACTCTCTCGCTGGCACGGGAACACTAATTTAGTTAGAATGCGGCGAAAGGGAGTTAAATGAGGTGGGCTAGGAAGGCGGCGGCGAAGGCGTGTGAGACTCGGAGAATGCTTACGTGTCTCCCTATGGAGGGAGTCCTTAAAGATGGCGCTGTTAGAATGAGGAGGTGCCTCGCTCTCACCCCTCTCTCTCTCTGTCTCAGTTTCCATCCAAACTGATGTTAACAACCGTGCGTAAAGCTTCAACTTGAACTATTCCATTTTCGACTCCTTCATTAAAGAGTTTTCGCCTCGCGCTGAGTGTTTAAATATCCTTACTTATGCAAATGCAGCGATGAATAATTCAAAGGCAAACTTTGATTAAGTTACATATTTTTGGAAAATATTAATTCTGAAGACTTATACATGTATGGCTGCTGAAAAAGTTGGGAAGTTGCAGGGTATTGTTCGATCAAGATACCCATCGATAGTTGTAGGTCGTATCTAATTGTGCTATTTTGTTGAATCACAAAAAGTCGACATTTTATATCTCATTTTGCTTAGAATAATTTCAATCTTGAAAACTACGATCGAAATATTCCGAATGAATGGTTAACTATAGCTAAATTTATAGGTTATAAGTTTTCTTCTGACTGATGCATTTTTTCTTTCGTCTTACAAATATCAATCCAAATAAAATAAATAATATGAAGTTACTGTTTTCTACAAATAATGTTTGTTTCAAAGAGATGCAATATTTTCGCGTTATTCATTCGTTTCCTAGTTTTAAAAGTCCTGAACAAAATAGGTATTCGCTGAAAATCTCGCTTTATGGTGATTTTAGCCGAAAAGCGTCAGAAAATGCAATTCAGTTCAACTGACATATTTGTGTGTGACTCGAATGATTTATTTTGTCAGTCAGTAAATCCACCTTATCACATAATACTAGAGTAATTTCGACGTTTATCATTCTCTTTCTTCCATTTTTGCTGGTGATTAGAATGAAAACTGTCATAGCATCAGCTTTATTGCGTAAAATATCCATTCAAAAAAGCACTTTCTGTCACCTCAAAGAATTTAATACTTTGAGGCAACAGATAAAAAAGCATTGAGATTTTGTTCATAAATTGTCATTTATACTTAAACTGGGTTTTAGGCATGTGTCCACATTATAGATTCGATCGAAAAACACTCTCATTCACATTTATAATTTCTTCACTAGTAGTTCGTGTATCTTGTCATCAGAGAACACTAATCAAGTATTGTTAATCCATTCGTAACAGTAATCATGAAAAATAAAATTTTGCATCGTATCATGATCAATTTTTCGAGCCACGTGCACAAAATAATGGCTCATGACCAAACAACTGGAAACAAAGTTAATTTAAACCGACCCTTTATAAATTCATGGAGGTAAATATGAACTCCTTTGATGTTCCTTTACAATTAATGTCAACAACTGTAAATATGATGTGATGGACGTGATGCTGGGTGCAGCCTTTGTTTTCCCTTTTCGGAATTTCAGAGACTTGAGAGATGAATATAAAAAATACTACTTATCGCTTGACACATTCCGGGAAAAAATAATTGCAATCATTCATTTGAAAAACTGACCGAGAATGATAACCTAAACGGTAGATGATGTATTGCGCAAGATAGATAAAAGTCAAGGTTATGTATTGTATCGTTGATGAAAGTATGCAACATTCGGTATAATTTATTTATCTAAAGGTTTTCATGATTAACATCCCAATAAATTCAAAACCATTCAATAATTCATGGTGTTTTCAGCGTGCTCGTTCATTGAAGCGTGCGTGTGTTCTCGGATTCGTTTTGGTGTGTGTGTACGTGTGTGTGTCTGTGTGTGAAAACTACTCATGATTTAAAAGCACAGTCGTGATCTTTCTTCCTTGCTATTTAAACAGTGCTCCTTTACCCGTAAGCGTTTTTGCAGCCAACATGAACTGTCAAAAATTACGTCTTTCATGTCACATTTTTTTGTAGAGTCGACTTTTTTAAAACATCTCTCCGCTCTAAAGGTTCTATCGCAGCCGAGAGCAACGAAAGGTTTAACGGCGTGCGTGCCTCAAAGCATCACTGTCACTCCCACTCTCGAGTGCTACCGCTCTCTCTCTTCCCCTCGAGGCCCTCCTACCCTTTCCCTGCCCTCCTTTTCACCCTCTCTTCCTCCAAGGCCCCCTTTAACCTCTTCCACACTTCTGATCTCTCCCCTCTTTCATCCTCCACCCTCCCGCGCTCATATCCTCTTCCATCCAACCCCCATCCACAAATCTCATCATATCTTCGCCTCCACGCTAACCAACATCGCTTAACCTACTCCCTTATGCACCCACCCTCCGCATCCACCCTTATCTGTACCCCCTATTCAGACTTTTCTCTCTCTCTCCCTTATTTCAATCCCTCACTCCCTCATTCCTCCGCCATATCACCGTCACCATTCCTCAACCCTCCCAACCTTCCACCACTATTCTCTCTCTCTCTATCTCTCCGGAGAGAGCGTGGCGCGGAGGCGGGGCTTCGAACCCCGACGTACACACCCCTTTGACGTCATCGAGCTTTGGCAGTAGGAGAGGGAGTTGAGAGAGTCTGCTATTGGGGGACAGTGAGAGCGAGAGGCGGCTAAGGGGGAGATGTGGAAGAAAGAGTCGAGGGGATGGAGCCCGGTTTGGAGGGAGGAAAGAGGAAGGGGAGAAAGCGGGGGGGTTTGGAAGTAGTAATAGTGAGGTGCCGAAAAATGAAGTAACTCTAAGTGACGGGAATAGAAGGAGAGAGTGCAGAGTTGATAGGTCCAGAGGGAGGAAGCTTAAACTGGCGAGAATGGGTTATATAAAGCAAGGAGTTAAGTTTAGCATAAGGAAGAGCGATAGACTAAGATGCAGCACGTTCGGAAGTGAAAGTACCCTCCTTTATGAATGACAGCCAGACTTTCCCCACGTTTTACAGCTTCTCTGATATTTTTAACACCCCATCACCTGAGCCATTTTCGCAGCTGATTTTCTCGGGTGATAAGCCATTCTCCTTTGAGATATAAAAAAGCCATAAGTATGTAGATCGATGCAGTTTATGAATTTAAACCTGTTAATGATATTATATTAAATGCAAAATTTACTTGCTGAATTTTACCGTCGTGTATGTATTTCAATTATTTTATTATATTATAATGTCACTATCTTTATACGGAATTTTGATAAAATCCACAATTTAATTTGGGTAGTCATCGAAATGTCAATTAATAAATATTTACGGAATAATTTTTACTTGTGTCCATGTAAATTTATTAATACCGAAAACTGTTAAAATTTCATCATAGTTATATATATATATATATATATATATATATATATGTGTGTGTGTGTTAAGTCCTGTCTTTCGCCTTTCTTAGCTGGGGCAAGGGCAAAGGAAATCTCAGTATTCGATTAAAGTGAACAGCAAAAAGGAGGAATGAGGAAGACGGAAGAGGAAACGTGTATTGAATAAAAAATGTTCTGCAATTCAGTTGTTAAATACGTATAAAATGTTAAACAAAATATTGAATGAATATGTGAAATTTGGATTTGTAATAATAACAATTCGAAATAATCTAAAGTGGAAATTCTAAGAACAAACGTTTCCTAAATATCCATTTTGACGTTTCATTCAGAATCTCATTCTGAATTAGCAAATATCATACGTATAACAAATAAGCATGCACTGAAGAAAATAAAATAGTGACAATATTAAATACTTTAAATTCACTTTAATATGACATAAGTTTCATTACGTGGCGCCTAGTTCATATTGAAGTGATTTTGAAAAGTGATATTGTTATAAAATATTGCATTTTCTTTTGTCCTAATCAGAAAAGGAAAAATTTTACAAAGCTGAGCCGAACGTTATTAGTTTCATTTATTTTGCGGGAACTTGATGGTGTTTGGATCAACATACTCGGATGTTGATAAGAAAAGCTAATGCAAACTTAACGAGCTGTGTATGTATGTCGGTACGAATTTAAGTATACAAGTATGTATTTGTGCAGTATATTTGAAACAACGTGTCTCATAATATTTCAGGATTCGGTTGGCATTTATTTTTTTCGTCGTTAAAAAGGATATTTTCGTCATAGCGACATATCAATTTTTGCGTTAGTTGCCACGCCCGATGCCATTCGCATCCGTTCCCCCGATTCGTTGTATTATTCTCCCTCCCCACCCCTCTCGCGGCCCCTTTTTAGGGCCGAAACACACCGCTCGCGTGTGAGATGGACTCTAACTTGGCCGTACCCAAAGGGTTTTCCCATCCCCTATCCTCCAACTTCCATCTCGCTCTCCATTCTGTTCGCATCGGTTTCGCAGCCGCACTGGACGTCGGGTTAATTAGCGGTCGGCCGTAATGGATCGCCCACCCGAAAATGGAACCGCTACCCGTACCCAAAACTCCCACCCCAAGTACCCGCCCACCAATCCCGCAGAGTTGGATCGGGGGGGCCTCAGCAAAGGGACCACCGATTGACTCCCCGATATGAACGCCCGACCATATCTCTCTCTCTCTCTATTTCGCTGCTTCCACCCACCTTCCGCTCTTCCGCCTGTTTTTCCCCTCTTGCCCCTCATTCCCCGATCTCCCTTCCGAATCCTTTTTCCCTCGCTTCCGCCTTTCTCTCCACCACCCCCTCAAACCTGCGCCGTGGACTCGTGGCGTGCCATTTTCGCCCGCTGCAAAACAATGCCGTCGCTTGCATCCCCGCGCGGCGGCCATTGTGGTAGGGCAGCGTTGAATCCATTTTGGGGTGAGAGAGCACGTCTAATTGGATGCACTTGCTCCCGCTTATCCGTCATTAGCGCGCCGCGGTATATATTAAATGAAACTAGATTCTATGCGTGACGTTGTTAGCTTTACCTAGTTTGCACTATGTCGGATCATATAGACGCTGGATTTTCCAGCTATAATCACCGGGATGAGTCGAATTTTCAAATATCATACCAGCTTTATTTAACGCCACATTTTACCAAGGAAAATGGTACATTGGTTTTTTGTCAGTGAAATATTTGAACAGTTACTTTAAATACATGCAAATTAACTGATTCGCATATAAAACCATTCTGGTTAATCTTTAAATAAAGCAAATAAAGTTTCTGGTAACCGCTTCGTTATGTGGAAAAAGTTTTTGAGGGGTGCACTTTCGTCACTGATGTCTCATTTATATTAAACAGTTACTCTTCCGTTATGATTGTCCCTGGCGAAACAAATGATGAATAATGAAATTCACCTGTCACAAATCCACCATTCGTTAAAACTAATCCAGGAAATGATAAAATAAGAATAAATGCTGTAATAGGAAATGATGAACGAGCCGATAAAAAGGGAGAGTTAGGGTGGAAGGGGAGAAGCGTTAATTTTTAGAGGGATAATGCAGTAGTGTGGTATGAATGGAAGTAGAAAGAGAAGACAAAAGACGTAGATAAGAGATGAAAGGATACAAAAGTGTGAGAATGGAGCGAGGAAGAGAGAGAGAAGAAAAGGAGGGGGTGGAAATGGGGTGAGGTTGCGGCGTAAGGAACAAGGGCGTGGGGTAGGGACGGGGACAAATGCCTTCATTTCGGAGTAGTGGGTGAGATTAAAAGGGTGGTAGCGTAAAGGTTGATGGGTGGGGGAGGGTTCTTTTGGAGAACGAGAGTGCGCTTGGCGGAGATGGAGTGGAAGAAGAAGAATGGAGGAAGAATGAGGAGGAGGCGGGGAAAGAGAGATCGAGGGAGGAAAAGTGGAGGGGGAGGAAGACAGAGCGTTTTGCAGTTAAAGGATGGCTGGAGGTAGAGAGAAGCAAACGGAATGGAAGGATCTCCATAGGTATCAATTTATTGTCCTCATCAATGAGGAAGGCGGAGCCCCTAGGCGTATACTTACTTGATTAAAGGAAAATAATTTTTCTCTCAAATACTTCGGTTTAATTTTTTATTTAATCGTCAATGCAACCTACGTTATGTATTGTACATTTTTATAGTTGCATATATCTAAATATAATTACGTTGATATTTTACTGGTTTTTACTTCCTCCATACATAGTATATATGAGGAAAGTATTGTGATCACGAAAAAAATCGACTTCGAGATTTCAACGGAAATACACGTTTTGAGGTCCCTAGAACACGTTTAGACTATTTACGGTATGATGTCTGTGTGTGTGTGGATGGAAGGATGGATGTATGTGATTGTGGGCGCTCTAACTCAAAAAGTAATTGTCATATTAATATCAAATTTCATATAGTATAACAGTTTAGAATGAGCACAAAGAAGTGATTAGTTTTTGGACAACACCGGTTAACCGGAAGTCGAGGTTTATTCGAAACCCGACTCGGTTTTTGCGATATTTCTCCAATAAAACTTCATTATTGTATACATTGACCATTACAAAAAACGTAGAAAATATAATTTCCTACATCTTTTATTTCAAACAATTTTCCATAGCAGTTATTGTTTAGGAATTATTTATAAATAATCGTTGTTTTCGGTTCCCGTCAAATATCTCCTTAAAAACGTCCTTATTGGTAATCTTCGTTGACCAAAGTTGTAGAGAATAATATTTCTTCCAAGTTTTGTTTGAAACAAATTTTCGTAGATCCATCCATTTCGGAGATATTTTGCTTATTCTTAAATTTCCAGTATACAGCACCACCACCATGTAGCGGTGAATTCTGTAAACATATTCAAAATATAATTTACGGCAATAAGGACAACTGTATTCTTTTACGATACGAAATAATAATTTTGCCTCATAATGCTATTCATAATAATTTAAATATCTATACTCCAAATATGGAGAAAGTCATGTGTTGGCCACATCAGATTTTTTATTGATGACACGTTGAAATTTTATGAATATTTCAAGGACAGTATTTAGTTAGACATGAATGGTTTTGAATTAACATATGTAAAAATCATGACGTACTATGAACGGTTACATGGAATTAAGTATTAATAGCTTATTTTGCAACTTAAATCTTTTAAAGGTGGAAATAATTTATAATGTGCGCTGCAGAAGCAGCTATCCATCCTAAAAGGGTTTAATGCGGCGGTTTTTAAGTGAAACAGTTTCTCTGCGCCATTATCATTATTACACAGATTATCATTCTCGCTGATGCTGCAGAGATGTGTGAGGAAATGGAATGAACAGATGAAGGTTTTAGTGGAAGGAGATTAAGGTGAAGAATTGAGACGGAATCCTGAGGTGCGGAGGGAGTTGAGTGGGGGGGGGGTTTCTGGGAGTTAAGGGAAGTGAGGTAGGGAGAAAGTGGAAGGAAGGAGTGAGATAGAGATGGAAAAGGAGGGGCAGGCAGGGAGAAAGTAGTAGATACGGCCTACGTGTCGGTGCTTCGTGGCCGACTCCCCTTCTCAGTATCTCCCTCATTAGTATGCTCAGGTGCTTCGTCCGGGGGTTAAGAAGGCAGGAGACAAAGAACGGGGAAGATGGGAAGGGGTTCGGAGGCTGACTGAACACCAAACTCGGCGTTGCGCCCTGGGTTGAAATAGCCACTTTTGAGTAATGCAACGTGGCGCCGCGTATTGTTGGTATTTATCTTTGGCTCTACTTACGCTATGTAAGTCCGTTACGAAGCCGCATCTGTGAATTAAATTTTCCAAGACTATGGTCCATTCCTCACCTCTTCGCTCATCCGTCTGACCATAGAACAGGAGAAAGGAAATAAGAGAGAAAGGAAGAGCGAGTGGAGGCAGAGCGGAGAGGAGTTCAATCACGGGATAGAGAAGGCGGAAGTGAGAGGAAGAAAAGGAGCATGGCCAATGTTGGCGGAGGTGTGAGGAGTTAAATGGGGAAATGATGGATGGGAACGGAAAACGTTTGGTAAGTAAAGGGGTTTATGGGATACAAGATGGGTGGGAGGTGGGGAGATAGAGGTTAAGGGGAGAGAGGGCGTGCATATGTGGCGTGAAAGGGGTGCGTCATAAGGGGGCGTTGGTAAATTGGACGGGAGCGAGGGCAAAGGGGATGCGGGAGGAGGAGGAGGAGGAGAGGGAGCGAGGAGAAGGGGGTTTTGAAGGAGAGGAGGGTAAGGGCGAGTGGGTGGGTGGCAGAATCGCAGGTGGGAATTACGTATGTTGGGTCCTTCCGGCCGTGGACGTAGGGTGTGATTCTCCCTTGGCATTGGAGGAATGAAAATGGCGTGGAAGGAGGGAGAGGGCGAAGGGAAGAGGAAAATGGGGGAGGAGGAAAGGGAGACGTGAGTTGTTGGACAATGGTTGCGCGCGTGATCCAATTGTGGATTCGGAGACTGCAGTCGGAGCGGGGGTCTCCATTTAAAAAGGACACCTCCATAATCACGAGCAGCTACTTTCGAAAATACTTCGCGCTGTTACTTGGCGACCGAGTTCTCACCATACTCGTGATATATGCGTATGTGATTTAATCTTATAAATATTTTAGAGAGTGTGTGTGTGTGCGTGCGTGCGTGCGTGCGTGCGTGCGTGTGTGTGTTCTTTATACGTTTTTACACCGTTGAAGCTATCGAATTCAAAATTTTCATGTGCCATCCTATGGACCAAAGGAAGAACTTGGTCTAGGTTTGCAGACCGTGGGGTCTCTTATACCCCATGGAGTCAACGAAATACTATTTCCATAAGAATTCATGGGAAATGGTGTGGAGAAACCTCAAAATGCCATTCAGCCCTTCACTGATGTGGATATAAATATACCTAAATATTAACTTACGATCACGGGAAATGGATTATTTTACGCACGAAAGACTAAATATTTTAATTCTGTTCATGTAGTATTACATGCTAAATCGCTCGAAATTTTCCTTTAAGGGCAAAATTATCGGTTTAGATGTACATTTTCCAGGCGGTAACAAAGCTAAATTTCATAAATGTTGTCCTCTTCAAAGGGAGATATACACGTAAAGATTAATGCAAGGAAAATCCACGCCGTAGAGGAAGAATAGCTAACGCCAAGATATGCCTAAATATAGTCTATGAATACTTGTAAAGTGAGTCAAATGATTTTTAAGGAATATTAGAACATTGTTATCTTTTACCATTAACATTGAAAGATTTATCGCAACATAAATCGATATATCTACTTACATTTGTTCGGTAACCAAGATGTTGTTTATTGTTTACGTTTCGGCTAATAGTATTCACATAATCCACATAAATTTATTGCCGCTGTAAAGGCTTCGGTGCATCTCTCCATGTGAATATTAAGTAAGACGTTAATGCGTACAATACAATACATAAAGTATTAAATGTTAATGTAAGCATCGCTTGCGTAATTAAGGAATGGGGAACGTTTGCCCCGAGCAATAAAAATCGTTTGCCACTCTTTCCCGAGCGAAGCTGGGCGTTTTAGCTAGTACTTACTATTTGAAATCGGAGTTTAAAATCATAAAATACTCCAATTTTCCATTTTGAAGGCTGATGTAATTGTGAATATCTGCATATAAGAAACTCAGTATATTTCACAAGGTGATTGGTATTTCAACGGATTTAGGTCAATTTTATGAATTAAAGCTGTGTTTTGAATAATTTATGCTATTTAATAATAGAATTAGTATATAGTATGTATAGTTACTGGTTCATACTGGGGTAAATTAATATTTTTAAAAAAATTCGTAATTAAAAATGTCATCAAGAAGGTAAATTACGTATTATCCAATTTTCAGTTTAGCTTATGACCTCCAAACAAAGGAAGTGTAAACACAAAAATAAAAAATCTGATGTAGCCAACACATGACTTTCTCCATATTTGGGGTATAGATATTTAAATTATTATGAATAGCATTATGAGGCAAAATTATTATTTCGTATCGTAAAAGAATACAGTCGTCCTTATTGCCGTAAAATATATTTTGAATATATTTACAGAATTCACCGCTACATGTGGTGTTGTTCACATAACTATTCCTTTACAGAACTAAGGGAACTCGAGTGCTATCTTTGAGGAATACGTCATTCAACTAGTTTGTTTAAAATATCTTTCTGCTGTTATTGCACCACGATATAATTGCTCGGTGCAACTGCACTCTAACATCTTCTCCCTTACTTCCTCATTGTCTTTCCTTATTCCCTCTCTCACCCATTCGTTGGCCCCCCTCTTCCGACTTTCCTCGCTCCTCCAATTCCTCTCCTGTCTCATTCCTGCTTTCCTTTCCCCTCCTTCCTGCTCCACTCATTCGTACTCCCTTCCTCTTAAGCCCTCGCTTCCCTCATTCCTTCGGTTTGCCTCATTCTCATTCCTCTCATTCCAGCTCTCATACATTTCCATACTCCCTTTTCCCAGCCGCTCCCTCTTGCTTGGGAATGTGCGCATCATGAGTGCCACCGGCGAGGAATTATGGCCGACGGCCTGGTTGATTATACCGGTGTTATTATTATACGGATGGTCCGCGGAGCATAAAATGCTGCCTCAGTCTCATTTGCATAATATTGAAAGAAGAGCGGAGCGGAATAGTGCGGGGAGATAGTGTGTGTGCAGTGAGGAGTGCGTGTGAAGGAAGATGGGGTAGGGGAGCGGAGGCTAGATTTAGGAATAAGGGGAGTGAGCGGTAAAAGAGGGAGGAAGAAGCGGAGAGAAAGACGAGCAGAAGGGAGCGTAATTAAGAAAGGTGCACAGTGATTGTAACACGCCATTGTGGTGAAACGACTTTACATGAAGCAGTTAAAACAAAAGAGTATGGGAGGATTATGAGAATATTTAAATTTCTCGTAATTTCCCTACAGTGGATCATAACCTTGTAACACTAATGTTTTCATTAGAGTAGTCCAATAATATGTGTGTACTTGTGGAAGTGGAAAGGTAAATACGGATATCGAGGGTAACTAGATGTTGAAGGAAAGGACACATTTGTAGACGTAGATGAGAACAAGAGACACAACTCCTTCAACACCTAGTTGCTCTCGATATATATATATGTGTGTGTGTGTGTGTGTGTGTATGCACATATACACATATTCATTCCGGTACACCTTCAATATTCTATGTCACAACTGTATTTCACCAAATTTTTATCTTGGACCACCATGCACACGAGCACTCCTTCCACGCTCTTCGCCCCGTAACTGCAGCTATTGCTCCACACACATCCCTTTTTGTTCTCGTTCAGTCTGTCAACTCCTCCACACTCACTATGCATAGCATTTTTATCCGTCAACCCTACCTCAGTATCCGAAGAGATCTCCCTACCTTTACCTTTCAGCAATCTCTAGAATCTCTTCGCTTCAGCGCCTTTCTTCATTCCTCATATCAATCCAAGTCAAGCCAACCATATTTTCTCTCCTCTTGTCTTTTGCTTTCCCTATCTCTTCATCTCTGCATGTCTTCAAACCTCACCTCTTCTCTATTTCTCTGTCTTTACATCTTCCTACTTCTCCTTCGCTCTCCCACCTATTGATCTTCAATCTTCACAAGAGTGATTAAAATAAATTTTTCAAGTACGACTTTCAAAAATACTATTCTCTGAATCTAATCAATGTACGCTTGTGATTAAGTATGGCTACAGTTAATATTCTCACGCATTTTAATATCATTTTCCATTGCAAAATAAAATACGAACCGTTGTAGTTTCGATTCTCTTATATCCAGAAATCTCTTTTTATTTATGTAATTTATGCTTATTTCGCACCCAATCACGAATAAACTTTTCGTTACAACGACAACAGAAAGACTTAGTTGCGAGTGTCACGAAGTAATGGGCGAACTTTATGTAAGTGGCAATAATGTGGCTGTGTCTTGCTTCGATCAACTTGAATAATGGTTTCGTCTGGGCTGATTTTAAGGAAATGGCGTACTTATCAGATGTTTAAAAAAATGAATGAAACCACAAAGCGATGTTAGAGGTGAGAATGAGAGAGAGAGAGAGAGCAGTGGAGTTGGCGTGAGCCGTTCGGTCTTGGAAGGAAGAAGACGAGGAAGATGCAAGATACAGTTTGAGAGGGATTGTAAGGGCCCGGAAATGCGAATCCGATATTGGATGTTACGGTTATTTCCCTGCCAGCGGTACGCTTCCCTCCTCCCTCTATAGCTGCCTTTTTTCTTTAAAATTCCTTCACAAAAACACGCTTCTCCATAACGACTCCTTCCATCTCTGTCTTTGCACATTCTTTCTTATGAAAACCTTATTCTTATATAACACATTTCAATATATTTCAATATGTTTCTCCCGTTAGAAGGTTGAAGGAAGTTTGTGGGTAAGGGGGATATCTAAGATCATGAGGTGTAGGAACCTGTTATATCATGCTCCGTATCTTACATGACGCCTTATTCATCGGTCTTATCCTGCTGGTGCTCCCTATTATCTCAAACTACACGCTTTTGTGACCTTTCCGTTATCATACCTTCTTCACTCTCCTCCTTACTTCCAATTTCTCTCTCGCCCTATCGCTTTCTCTATTTCTCTATACAAAGATTTTCATCCCTCTCAGCCTCGTTTCTATCGTTTTTCGTTTCTCTACACGTCTTCGTTTTCTTTTCTATTCTATTTATACAGGATAACCTATTCACTCCCTTTATTCCCGTCCTTCTCTCCCTCACTCACTTGAATTCTCACCCTCCTTCTTCATTCTAGCACCCCAATCCCACTCCATTACTCTTCAATCTACAGCGATCTAAATCGCACGCCATCGAAGCCAAAAGTCTTGCGCATTCATTCCTCAAAACACTCCGAAGCCCATAAAAAAACATTTCTCTCGCTCGGCCGAAGAAATTTATTCCTCGTCCCAAAAATAGTGCGTGTGTGTTGGTTAGGATTCGGATGATTGGATGCGCTGAACAAACAACAGCACTCTTGCTGATGAAAATATTGGTCCACGTTTGAGAGACGTCCATTTTTTTCAAATTTTCTAGAACATCGCAAAGGGAACAAAGCCCGAAAGGGTTAACCAGTTAATAACGTAACTCTTTTGCCGTTTTTCCTGTTATTTTTATAAGCTGAAATGGACGCTGGTCTTTTAAAACTTCAATATCTTCTATTTGTTCGAGCGAAAAATGATAAACATGTGATGTGGAGAGGCTATTTTCGTACACGCTAATTGTTTACTTGAAATAATGTTCCGTTCGCTATCTTAAGGAACGAATTTAAAAATTAGAAATAATTTGTGTAAAATGCAGAGATATGTTAGAATGGTATGAAAACGATTCATATTACAGCATGAAATGTATTCTCGTAGGATTTATTAGTTTCGCCCGTGAAAATTATATATACCACTCTGAACTAACCAATATAATATTTATTGCATCATTAATCTTCCTTATAAATGAATAGTTTATTTTATGATGTTTTGATTTTGACATGTTACATGACAATGTTTTATATATGAGCTACAATTATGATTCACAATCCCATTAAGTCCTATGATAGTTAGAAAAACATTTAAGGCCCGAATAAACATTAAATATTAAATAAATGAAAGAACCGATTTTAACGTGCAAATTCTTGTACGGGATTAATTAAAAACTAACACAAAAATGATAGATCAAATAAATCGAAGGCATTATTTGCCCTGTAATTCATTTTAACTATGAACAAATCGATAGCTCAAAGCATAAAACCCTATCCGATTCCTTATTCTATTTCTAAATTCTCCTCCGGTTTCAGTGGCACGTTATGGCTCTCAGGGGCCATAGGCAAAATAAATCTGGGGCCCTACTTTTTGTCCTCCGCCTCACGAAGTTTTTTTTATTTCTTTTCTGAGCACCAGACTCGTACGTACTCTTCATAATATAAATCTAAACAAATACAAGGTATACTGGAGATAATCAGATATTCATATAAATTATGAAATACGTAAATAAAAACAAAATTTATTTATTTAAATAATTAGGGAAAGTTAATTTTATTGATTAATGACAAAAACAGATTGAAATACGTCTAGTTTTCTTAATATCTTTGACATTAACATTCTAAAAAGTATGATTTTAATAATTTTCATACTCATTAATGGAAAAATTATATTAATAAATATAAATAATTAATATGTTTAACTGAAGGTAACAATGATTATTTACAGATTAAGATTCCTAAAAAATCTGAATGATAATTTTGTCAAGTGTTTTAAAACGTTATTTTAACTATGACTGACAATGAGAGTTGTTATAAAAAGGAATATCAACAATATTACCAGACTGGGTAATGGGAAGAAAACAGAAACTTCAAACCTCTAGAGGGAACAACTCTGAAGAACAGGAATTAAATAAATATAATTTATTAAACGAATCTTATAAACTTGAAAACCAAGGTGACAAATATAATACTTACTTAATAAACAGATGTAGGATTTTTTTCACAAAATAAATAAAACTTTAGTAGTACTAGTAATATAGTACTAACGCGATTTATTCAATTTTATATTAACTTTGAATACGTTTCTAAGAGTTCACTAACAGACGCTTCGCTTTATATATCGTAACTATCTGTGAGGTTCAAGCAACATAACATCCCTGGTTATCCCAAACTTACCAGTTGGGAGGAAAGGTCTTTCAAACAAAAGAAGCGTTGGACCGCATGTGGTTTGTGATTGGTGAACAACTCGAAACCTGAATCAAACGACCTGAAAACATTTCCTTGAGAAATTTTCTTTCCTCCTTTCACAGATTTAAATTCCACTTCTTGATAAAAGAAGTACAAGACATAAGTTTTCCGTCCGCGTCTCACGGGTTTCGTCTTACGGAGAAACTTTCTTCAGAAAAACGTTATCATTATGCAGTACGACTTCGATATTTCCGGCTTTGACAGGTTTCCGCCTTATACAGATTCCGCCTATCACAGATTTTACTGTTTTAATAATTATATTCTATTCCCTTTAAAAACCGAAGAAAAAAATTAATTTGGAATTAATTTGGGGCCCCTTGGAATCGGGGGCCCTAGGCAAATGTCTTTTTTGCCTACGGTATAACGCGCCACTGTCCGGTTTGCTTCTTCCTCTCCAATCCATTCCATTTGCTTTCCATTGCGGAATCCTCTTCCCTTCTCTTTCTTTTTCCTTCCCTCTTCCTCCTAAACCGTAGACTCAATCCCTCTCGCAAGCGCCCTCTACTTCCCTTCGAATACCGTTCCTTCGATCCATTTCACTTTCTCGCTCTTTTCTTCCTCTTTCTCATTCCGCCATAGGCCATCTCCTTCCCATTTCAGCAGCACTCGCTCCTTATATTCCTATTCCGCTCTTTCTACATCCTTTCCCTTTTCGCTCTCGCCGTTCCCAGCCCTTCTTCACCCACATCTCTTTCCCCATTCTTCTTCTCTCCCATCTCCCCTCTTCCCATTCCATCCACTCTCTCTCTCTCTTTCCCTTCAGTCGTCCCGAATCGGTCTGGAGCGCCACCTGCGCGTGATGACTCCATTCCGTACCTTTCCCACGGAGTGTAGCCGACCACTTCCACCTCCCTCCCTCCCACATCCCCCAACTCCCCCTCCCCCCACTCCCCCCTCCCGCAACCTCTTTTTCTTACCTCTCTCCCGCTCCTCCCCCATCTCTTAACGTAAGTTTCTTCCTTCTATTCCTATCTCGCTCCCATCTCCTCTCCTAACCCCTCCACCACTCCTCTTGCCTCGAAAACACTTCAAAACACGGGATATATATATACATTCCCTTCCTCCCGCTTTCGTCCCGTTTTTTTTCAGATTTACACCAAAACCTAAACATTCGCACGTAAATGATTTCCTTCCATATTCGCATACAGAACGTGATGGTCCACACATTACAGAAACTCGAATTTCTGTTCTTGATAAATTGAATCGACCTCCTTTAAATTGAAAACGCCGTCAAAATATGACAGTAAACGTTAAAATAGGAGCATTCGACCGTTCATCTTTTAGAATAACCATCTTGGACTTCCATCGATGGAAGGAAATTAGTCTGATTATTGCCGCCTGTTTCGCGCTGGTAACGTTAATGTATTTTAAAAGTTTTTTTATGGGCACCTTTTATCAACGCCAATGCAAATTTTCTCCGCATTATCTATTCCGTTATCGACTACCCGTAATAACATGCAACTAGATTAAGGAGAGAAAAAACGGATTATTGATGATGGTGCCCACTGATCGTCATTTGTTACGCCCTTTATCACCGGTTATACTCGGTTGCACATCCAGTCCTCCCTCCCGGCCTCGGGGACTCGTCAACCCCACCCGCCGACGCTCATCCCCATCGCCCTCCCATTTGATTCGGCCCACCCGGCCAACCCACCCTTCAACCACTCCTCCTCTCCTCGCTTCTTCCCCCCTTCCCCGCCAACCCTACTCCCTCCCCCTTCGCGACCAAACCCTTTCCTGCCTCCTCCTTTTCAACTCACCTCCTCCTCAACCCTCCCTTTTTAGGGTATCCGCCATCCTTCTCATCCGTCATCCTCCTTTCCCCTTAATCCTTCCCCCTTACCCCCCTTCCTCTGCACATAAGAGGGAATCCGTCCTCTTTTCCTCTAGTCTCGCGCTGCCTTTTGTCTTGCTCTTCTCCCCTTTCTCCTCGCCACTCACTACTATACACTCCTCTGGGGGCGCCCGCTGAATCGCCTTCCATTTATCTCCGCGCACGAAACGGGTCTTGAGGGAGAGTGGGCGTGTGTTCGCTTTGGGGTTGAGGGGGAGAGAAGTGTGGGTTGCAGGGAGGAGAGAGGTTGAGGGGGTGTAAAAGAAAGAGCCGGGCGTGAGAAGGAGTTTCGGAGGGAGAGGGTGGATATGGAGGGAGGACGGCGAGAACTGAAGAGAAACAGGAGATAAGGAGTCTCTTTTCCTCTGTGTGTATGAAATTATGGAGATATCGCAGAGAAACGGTGTAATTAGCATCCAGAAAATCATTATTTTTGGAATAGTTTAACTGTGAATAATTGTATTACAAATATTAAAATACTTAATGCACACAAACATGTATCTATGTATATATGTGTTTGTGTTTGTGTATGTGTGTGTACATACACTTGCGGAAGAGGAAAGGTAAATAGGAATATTTAGGGCAACAAGGTGTTGAAGGAAACCCAGTGAGCACTTACCGGAAGGTGAACCGCTGGGGTGTCGGAGAGACACATTTGTAGACGTTGTTGGAGCTTTCGGGATGATCCCTTCGTCTCTTGTGCTGACCTATATATACACACACACGTGCACACACACGAGTATATATGGGTTCTACATTCATAAGAAGTTCCTTCGAAGGGAATATGCGACTTAATATACTAATATTCACTATAGTTTAAAAGTTTTAATATAAAGAATAGCCATATTTAGTGAATTCGTACGAATAGGAAGTTGAGAATTTTCGCAGATATATGCAAAAAGTTTCAGAGAACATTCTGGAGTGAATGTTAGGAGATCGATATTTCTCAAGTGAGATTATTAAGGTTACAAATGATAGGCGCTTTGGTCTGGAGTTAAAGGGAGAGAAGTTGAGGAAGGTACGTTCCGAGTTTATTTAAGGTTATTTTTGGGATATAAGGCGAATTGACTGTGTATTTTAGGAGCTTCTTCTTAAAATGATATACGTTAAATCCCGAAGTGGTTTTACAATGGAACCTGTAACATCAACCCTTGGAGAATTAAGGCACATGAGGAATTATATTCGTGATCCACGTGGCGGACCTGTATAGTAAATCGATTTTCATTATTTTTCAGTTAATAAGGCTCTCAATTTTCAGCCAAAATACTGTCTTTTATTGGCGAAATGGTCCCATTTATGCTGAAGCTTTCGTCTGAAAGTTTTATGCTCATTTTTGCGGTTTAGTACTTTTCCGATGGATCACGGATGTTAATGTGTTGTCCTTCCAGAGTGCTACCAACGAATGACGGTGAGTTAAATCTGTTTATATCATTAAATGTATTACTTTATAAACATTAAACAAGAAGCATATCAATTTCTTTTGAGTTAACTGTCATAATTACTTAAAATTTTACTTTTTTGACTTTTTTATTGATAATATTTCCCCTACAACTTTATTCCAGTGAGGAAGCCAACAGAAATGTTTTCGCTTCTAATTCTGATTGCCTTTAAGAAAAATCGCTGATATGTCTGCTGATATTCATTTTTAGTTAGGCTTCACATAAAATAGACACGAATGGAGAAGAGAAAATGAGTCTGGAAAAGAAATGTCTATATTTACGAAGGACAAATGAATTCTACGTGGTCTTCTGCCTAAAAAAAATGACCGATTCAATTAAGTCGTTCAAATTGAATTTTCGTTAATCTTATATGCTACCGAGACAATGTTTTGAAAATAAACTTAATAAAATAGAAAAAAACAAAGCATAAAACGAATCAACCTGATACAGTCACAAAGTGTCATTACAATGAAATTCTGAAATAAAATTTCGAATGTGTGGAAGAAAAACGAAAGTAATCACTCAAAAATATGATGATTATTGCCCTGTATATGTAAGAGTTTGGGTGTAAGAATGAATTTGTTTAAAATAGAAGAAAATGAAAGATGATATTTCCATAAAGATATTCCTAGCTTGTTGATTTTCTCCAACGCCGAAAATAATAAAATACAATTAGTCAAAGTAAAACCCATTCTTGTATTTGCGTACATGATTATTGTGAAGTAAAATGATTAATACATTGGCGTATAACTGGTTATTATAATTCTTCATATTTCTTAGCTTAGCTTTTAAAACAAAAAACAAAAATTTCTTGCATCGTGCAACGTCGTACCTTCAATGAAATGGTGTCATGAGATTTAGAGGAAAATTTACCCAGAATTCAGTGCTTGGAATTTCTTGTCAACGTCATCCAAACCTTCCATCACAACACAAGGCGGAACAGAAGTTTAGTCAATTAGCTCGACGTCGGCGGCGGTTTTGAGTGAGAGGAGAAAGAGAGAGAGGGCGAAGGGTAGAGAGAGAGAGTGGATAAAGGCGAGAGAATGTGATGAGGAACGGTCGTGTTAGCCTAGAGGACAAGAGAAAGGAGAAAGAGAGGGAGAAGGAAGATTAAGGGGAGTAGTCGTGAAAAAGAAGAATATACCGTAGTAGAAAGGAAAAGATGGAGGAAGAAGGAGGGGTCGAGTAGGATGGCGATTGAGACGAAAGAGAGAGAGAGGGCAGAGGGAGAGCAGACGTTTGGAGCAGGTGCAGCTCACTTCGTTGCCATCGCTCTCCGTCTCCTCCTCGCCCCTCCTCCTTCGTCTGCTTCCGCCTCTCTCCCCCCCCTATCCCTAAAGTCATTCACTCCCTCCTCCCCCCTCCCCCCCTTCCCCCCGCTCTCCCCGAAGTCTTTCATTGCATCCCCTTGGCTCCCATTTCTTCCACTCATACCCTCTCCGTCTTCAGAATCACCTTCTCGCACCTCCTTCCTTTCGAAAATGTCCGCTTCACCTCCAGAACTCCTTACCGCCAGATGCAACCGCTTTTTCCCTGCCTTATTCTTCTCCTCCCATCTTCTCGATCGCTCCCTTCTCCCTCTTTTCTACACATTTTCTTCATTTCTCTCTTTCTGCCCCTATCTTTCCCTGACTTATTCGCTTCGTTTCATCACTTTTCCTCGACTGAACTGCCATTTCGCCCTCGCAATCTTCTCATCTAGCTCGCTATGACCTTACTTCAGGTTTTTCTCACCTCGTAGTTCTTCCCGTGGGAACCCATTTACTAATAATGCCCATTCCTCCTTAACGTCAACACTCCTTTTCCTCTTTTCCCTTTTTCCGTCTCGTGTGTTTTACTCACGGCCGGAAGACTGCCCCTCCATCTCCGTAATTCTCCTTTCCTGCCGCCTCTCCAGTTTCACTCCCTTATCATTTTGGTTTCGTTCTTCGGATGTATTTTTCCTACCTTATCGCTCTGTTCCATATATCTTTGTGCTTTCATCATCCTTCGTAAGTTTAAAGACAAACGTAAAGCCACTTTTTAGCGTTCCTGACCTCCTTAACACGGATATTTGAGAAATGGAGATGATGATAAGAAGGGAGGTAAAGGATGTTTTATATCGTTCATGTGTGGAAATTATTTGGGATTAACCGTATACCAGAGAATGAGGAAATAAAAGGATTAGTAGCCTGGAAAAAGGGTGATGGGCAGTGGACGACGAGGAAAAATTATGCTTCAAACGAGGTATATGAAGAGTTAAGGAGGTAGGGTTGCGAGAAAGACAGAGAGAGAGAGAGAGGAGGTGGGAGATGAAGAATTTAGGCAATATAAGGTTATGAATGAGAATATAGTTGATATAGAAGTTAAATAAAAGGGTTTAAGCTAATCGGTGAATCGAGGTTGTTTGGAAAACTAAAGGAGACGTCAACAAAATACACTAGTTGTGTGAAAATACATTGTTTTATTTGATAAAATTGTCATTTTATATTGTTTTTATCGATGCAAAAACTCCGATCCTAATATTATGTATCAACCATCCAGTCTCTATCATATAATCAGTTCAGTTGTTGTTTCTCATATATTTTCTTCATACGTAATTTTAAGAATTTCTCTGATGATATTTGTCATTTATCTCTCGTATTTCGTGACTACCAGTTCTGCAGTATTTAACCATGACCATATTTCCGAATTTTTTAGTCTTATGAACACTTTTCCTCCTTTCATCCTATCCCTTTATACATCCCCTACCTCACACACATCCCATTACCTCTTTTTAGGTCCCCCTCCTTTTTTCCTCTCCCTGTTCCCATTATCTATTCCTCTTCTCTCTTTCCTTCTTGCCACCAGACACCTCCATCCAATCTCTTCTCTCTCTCTCTCTCTTTCATTCCCTGATACTGTGTCACTCATTCAATCTCATTCCGCAGCACGCCATTCCCAGGCCCTGTCTCCCAACACACACTGTCCCCCTCCCATGACCCAAACACCCCACATCCGTCTTCTTCCTCCCACTACCACCAACCACAACCATCCTCTCTCTTTCCCTGGAGTCGAGTGATTCTGCCCCACTCCCTACGTGATCCCAGGCGCCATCTGTGGCCGGGGCAGTTCTCTGCCTCTCCCCCCTCCTTCACACCCCTCCCCCGCCATCCCTTGCCGCACAAAGGTCAAGACAAATGGACCAGTAGGTACATAGAAGTTTTCAAAATGTTTCTAAAGAAAAAATACATAATAATTCGAATATAACGATAGAAGCTGAGAATATATTATCCAGTTGAGATGGAAAGAGACTTTTTCATTTATGAATCAATATAACATACAAGAAAAAATAACCGTCAGGTATGTGATGTAGGTAGGGAAGCCTGTTTTTTAGCCGTGACTAAGAATTGCCAGTTGTGATTCCTTAGTTTACGTTAGTTCAGAATTGTTTTGTTCACACTTACTTTGAGCGACTTAAATTTTCATGATAGGTATTAATGAAGTCTGTTGTAATAACCATAAAGCAAATAAAATCTCAAAGTTAATTTACCTTTCGGTGAGGTATGCTTAAATTTACAACCCTTGTCTGAAACTTATGGCAATAGTACTTCATTATTTAAATTCCCCACACATTAATTATGACAAAGTCAGATACCTTCTTTTGCTTGGCAAACTGAAGTTCGCTTCCTGTAAACTATTTTTTTAAAGTTTCTATTTATGTGTATAATGAAATTGCTCATACGTTTATATGCCCTCTAAATTACAAATAATAGGAATATATTAAAAGATTAAGATAGTAAACAAAACGTAGCTCAGTGGTTCTCAAACTGTGATGGGAGACGCAAGCCTAATGATGGGGAGGTGTGATAAATTTGTAAATTTCATCCTAAAAATTATTTAATCCAGTTTTTAGGCGCGTTTCACTACAAGGATAAGCGACTATTAGCGTCAATCTGTCCGTCCGTATGTTTGTTTTTGGCTTCTACCTAACGGATTTTCACGAAATTTGATATTGAAGACTTACAATCAAAGATAATAAGAAAATCAAGTAAATGATTAACGGAAGCCAATCAGGGGTACCACTTTACTGGTGACAAAAAATGAACTTCCCGTCATATCTCGTATTAGTCATATAAAAATCGTTTTCAAATAAAACTTGTAGAACTATTTATCGCAGGATTAGCCGTTATCAAGAAAATCAAACAAGAATATTTTAATTCGAGTTGAAAACTTCTTGTATGGTTACTTCATCCTTGTTGCTAACATAATCAGTCTCACAAAAATGCGTTTAATTTCCTTACGTGTGCATGGAATATTTTTAAATAGGAAGTAAATGCATTATTTATGTCGAAGAACTTCAAAACGCTATTTCCCTTGTGTATCCGTAGATCATCTCCTTCAAATATCTACTCCATTTCACGAAACGCGCCCATTTGTGATACGCTGTACACTTTCGTAACTTGTTTAAAAAATGTTGGTGAATGGCTGATACACTTTCACGCAGTCAATAGAGATATATATGTACCTATGAAATTGGATTACATATATATTTCTAATAAGGTAAGTTTTCTGCAACCTATCAAAACGAAATATATGTCGATGGTAAGTATCGAACGAGAGATGAGAGTCAGTGTCTAAATTCGTGCCGCGTTTTGGTAAAATGTTCAGTGCTAAACAGCTTCATCTTTTACGTACCTGTAAAATTTACAGTAAAAATTTCCATTTAATCATTACCAGATGTTCACAATAGAAATGCTTTCTTTGATTAAAATTACTATTTGCTATTATTTCGTAAATGAAGAGAGGCACAAAAAAATTAACATCTTCCAGGGAGGCGTTCTAAAAAGTCTCGGAATCACTGACGTAACTGAAAGGATAATAGCAGTCCCCCTTATCTTATGTTACCTGTCCAAACAACTCAATTTGCGGGTTACGTCTTATAGGATGGAATATTTTGTCAGGTTTGGCTTTGAGTTTTAGCCCTCCAATCAAAATTTTCTCTCTCTACCATTTTCTACATCTCTCACTCGAGCAGCTTACCTACACCATTTTATTATCTCGCTTCTTTTTCTGTCTTTCATTCATCGCTCTAGTTTAATCGCCAAAGTTCTTAAGATCTGCCCTTCTCTCCTACTATATTCCACAATCCCTCAATATGTACAGTCATTTCGAAAAGTCTAGCGACGCGGCTCGGCCACGCCACACATGGTCCGGAGCTGAAAGTTCCGAGTATGTTGGTATCCATTGCTTGAGGGGGTGCAGGAGGGAGGAATGATAGGGAGGGGCGGAAGAGTGAGGAGGTGGGTTTCGAAGCCTGGGTAGGCTTGCAGGGAGAAACGAACGGAATCAGAGCCTATGAGACAAATTCCATTCAACAGTGCGAGGGCATCCATTCCAACTCGGAAAAAAGGACTCTCTCAGAGGTTGCCTTCGCATGCCAAGGGTAACAAGAGAGAGAAGGAGGCGTGTAAACGGCTCAAAGTCCTCAGTGATGTCTTACAATGGGATAGGGAAACATAAATGAATATGCCGCGTCTAGAAAGCACTTGTGGAAATGGTGCAATATTTTCACCTTTGTGGGCATTATTAATGCGAAATGTTATGCTGCACTTCACTTCGGAAAGCGTAAAAAATCATCGATTGGTCAAGGGCAAAAATTATATAATACTCCATACATTACGATAACAAAAATGAGAGCTGTTGATTTAGTGGAGGTTCCGAATGAGCATCTTCTGCCTTATGTATGTCAGACAGATAGTGCCAGACAGCGAAGACGTGGTAGAAATACAAGATAATTCACCGTTAGATACGACCGGTTTAACTCGAAAATTTTTTTGACCAGAACTGGAATATCAATGTTCTGCCCTGGCCAGCTCGCTCGCCGGATCTGAATCCCATTGAGAACTTATGGGGTATAATGGTGAATGAGTGGACGGGAGGAAAGTTGAGGACGGCAGCCGCTCTTGAAGAGAATGTTATGGAACTCTGGGGCTCAATCGGACGACGGCCACAAATATGTGAAAATTTAGTACGGTTGATTAACCGTAGAATGCAAGGAGTGATCGACTCAGGCTGAGACTTCACTAAATACTAAAATAAAACAATAAATAATCTTTCATTGTTTTCATTGCCTATTAAATGCTGCTAGAATAAAATTTTAATTCGAAAATTTAAATAAAGTAAATATAAAATTTATACACTACCTGTGAGAAAAGTGCTACGTGATAAATTGCCATTTATTAGAGTTTTGGTAAAACTGATTGGATAAAGGATGTAAATATTTCCTAATGTTCTCCCGAAAAATCAATTTTCCTGCTGAAAATTTCTTGACGCTTGAGTGATACAGTACACGGAATAAAAATTATATTCCGGCGAGCGAGCTGGCCAGGGCAGAACAATGATATTCCAGTTCTGGTCAAAAAAAATGTCGAGTTAAACCGGTCGTATCTAACGATGAATTATCTTGTATTACTACCACGTCTTCGCCGTCTAGCACTATCTGTCTGACATAGGCAGAAGATGCTCATTCGGAACCTCCACTAAATCAACAGCTCTCATTTTTGTTATCGTAATGTATGGAGTATTATATAATTTTTGCCCTTGACCAATCGATGATTTTTTACGCTTTCCGAAGTGAAGTGCAGCATAACATTTCGCATTAATAATGCCCACAAAGGTGAAAATATTGCACCATTTCCACAAGTGCTTTCTAGACGCGGCATATTCATTTATGTTTCCCTATCCCATTGTAAGACATCACTGAGGACTTTGAGCCGTTTACACGCCTCCTTCTCTCTCTTGTTACCCTTGGCATGCGAAGGCAACCTCTGAGAGAGTCCTTTTTTCCGAGTTGGAATGGATGCCCTCGCACTGTTGAATGGAATTTGTCTCATAGGCTCTGATTCCGTTCGTTTCTCCCTGCAAGCCTACCCAGGCTTCGAAACCCACCTCCTCACTCTTCCGCCCCTCCCTATCATTCCTCCCTCCTGTATCCCCTCAAGCAATGGATGCCAACATACTCGGAACTTTCAGCTCCGGACCATGTGTGGCGTGGCCGAGCCGCGTCGCTAGACTTTTCGAAATGACTGTACATATTGCCCTTTTCTTCTTCACCTTGCTTGTGGTATCTGAACTCATATTGTCGATTCACGCTCTTCAAAATTGCAGACAGTTGTGCTTTCTAAATCGTTTGTCAATCATTATGTCTTATTTTATGGTTAAAATGCCATCGGAGAGATACTTCTTCAACATGAATTTTATTAAAACTACAAAAATTATTTTGTTAAATACCGTATTTTTTATTCTCTTATATCAAAATATCTAAAAGAGAATGATAAAATGAATTTGAGAGAGTTCGTGTCGTTGTTTACATTGAATAACATTATTACAATTAAATCTCCATTTACAATGTTTTGTAATTTAATCACGTTTTGTTTTTTATATCAAACAGCGATAAACATGAAAGCAATTCGATTTAACGTCTCAGAATAAAATCGCTTTTGTTGATAATAACTAGGAATAATTTTTACATCTCTTGCAATTATGAGCGCGTTTTTTTTAAAGCATTCATTATAAACCATAGAGTTCTTAAATAAAAAGGATAATCTGAAGCAATGTCACTGTAGTTATTGAACTAACAAATACAATAATTTGGAATAAAATAAAAGGAGATGACATTCAGCTAAGAGTAGAATTTTGCTTGCTGAATTCGAAAGGACGAAGGAGAAGAAGAGCAAAAGAAAGTTTATCGTGAATAAATCGTGTTTACTGTAGAGATGAGAGTAGGAAATGGAGGGTAAGTGAGTATACTATATGGTCAGAGAGATTGAATTAAATGTAAGATTTTAATGATATTATATATGTGTGTATAACCCTGCAGGGTCCCACCCCTGCCGCAGACCCCGATGCCTAACATGCCCTATAAACCCACCCTCCAATTCATTCTCAAACCCCACCACTAACATCAACTACCCCATAACTTCCCCTACCAACTGTACCACCTGAAACGTCATCTACCTACTAACCTGCACCCAATGCCCCGCTTTTTACGTCGACCTCACCAGCAATTCCCTCAACATTCGCATAAACGGCCATCGCAACAGCGTTATTCGTAAACTATAGCTACCCGTGGCCGTTCATGCAAATAATCACAGTCTTAGTTTCAATGTTTGTTTCACGGTGAGGGCCATTCGCGCCATCCCGGACGACGCTTCCGCCCCCAACTCCGTCAATGGGAACTGGCCCACATCCAAATCTTAAACTCTTTCTCTCCTCCCGACCTCAATCTCCGTTAATATTTCCTTCTTTCCACCCTCTCTTTCCCCTTCCTCCCCCCCCCCCTCTGCTTCCTGCAATCCCCGACCTTTCCACGCTCCCGTCCCTTCCACCCCCACACCTTAACCCCAGTGTCACTGCAAAATCAGTTGTGTCTCTCTGGTGCTGACGATGGGATCATCCCGAAAGCTCCAATAACTTCTACAAATGTGTCTCTCCAACACCCCAGCGGCTCTCCTTCCGGTAAGTGCTCACTGGGTTTCCTTCAACACCTAGTTGCCCTAAATATGCTCATTTACCTTTCCTCTTCCGTAAGTATATATATATATATATATATATATATATACCGCGGCGAAATATAAAGTGCATTTTGTACAAAGTCAGTGATTGACCGTCGGCATTATTGTTATCTATCCCACGTAGAGGAAGTTATACCAGTGTAAATATATTACAAGAACAATTACAAACCAAATTTCACTGAAAATGTTCCTCCCAATAAAAAAAACTACACAGGGAAACAATTTCGAGATAAGATTGAAAATCCAGCGCAGATGCGGAAAGGATTATAGGAGTGATTGAAGAGTGTGAATTGAATGGAGAGGGAGGAGAAACCGGAAGTAGATAATGCGTGTGGTAAGGGGAGGAAGAAGATTTATGCGGTTTCGTGAAGGAGTTGTGGGAAGGGGACGAAGGAAATAGGAAAAGGTTGCTGCGACTGAGAGAAAAGGTGGTAACGAAGGGAGCCAATTAAAGAGAAATTCTTCTTCTTCTTCTCCTCATTCCCCTACTGATACTGCTCCATCTCCCCCTCCTCCTATCAAATAATCCCTTAGAACAACTCGGCAGGGAATTCAATTTCCTCACCTAGCGCCCATGGCTCTCCCTTTACCCCTTCGATTACTTTTTGCCGTCACGTTCCACTCTCCCTTTCTACTCCCTCCTTATTGCTCTCTATCCGACGCGACCTTTCTTAACCTTTAATCCACCGACCGTAATATATCCACGTGCAAGTCATATTAAATTCACTTATCCATCCAAGTGACTGTAATCGAGAGAATTCTCATTTCCGAATAACGATTCGAACTGTATCGATATTTGAAATGTTTTGAAAATCATATAGATGTATAGCACGAAGACTTTCAAGTCAATTGATTTTGTAAATTTATTACCCATAGGAACGCCATTAGAGGAAATCTTAACAGAAAACTAAACCGATTTATCAAACTGAAAAATCTTCCATGACATCTAAAGCCTGAGGAATTGGCTATGCAACTTTTTCTGAATAGCTCAGTATTCGTTTATAATATTCTGTTTTCTTATTAAAGCGTTGATTCACTCTTTATGAATTGCTTTTATTCTGAATAGATGCCCACTAGAATTCTAATGAATAAATTACTATAAAAAAGGTTTCTGTTCGCCCTAGTGTTATATATAAGTGGAATAATTTTATATGTACAATTTTCTCTCATACTTCGTTATATTCGAAACATGGCAGAAAGTAAAACGTACATTATTTGGAAAGAGTTCAGTGATTGGTCTCTGTATGCACTCTTTTTAGTATAGGCTTCTACATGTTGTACATAATACCCTGCAAATCACCATATTGTTGGGTGGCAGGGGGTGCAGCGCATTGCTCGGTCCTACAGTCGATATCTCGTATTTTATCCTTGTGATCGTGCCTACCCATGTAAGTAGGTGCCTCTAATATTCCTGTGTGAGACCTCCTCTAATAGCACTTCCGACCTAAATTTCTCCAGAAGCCTTAATCTAGCGCTAATTCTGCGGTTCTCTAGCTATATCCAATTCAACATCCTTCAAGAGTGATGTGTCGCTTAAGTTTTGGTCATATTTTTGCTTTGCGAATCTGGCTGCTCTGCGTTGGATTCTTTCTAACACAAGCATCTGTCCCTTTTCGTACGGATCCCATATTCTGGAAGCGTATTCGACCTGAGATCTGACCACTGATAAATAACACGTTTCTCGTACCTGTTCTGTGCTACTTCTTACTATTCTGCCTACGAAGCTCAATTTCTTATTGGCTACGCCTACGACCCTTCGAATATGCTCATTCCGCGATTGATCACGACAAATGGTGACTCCTAAATATTTAACGTATTCGGAAAGTTGGATATTCAATCTATTAATTCTGTACTCCGAGTCTAATTCATTGTTCTTGCCCTTCCAGAAACTCAAAAGGGAACATTTGCCGTGATTAATTTCGATTTTCCAATCTTAACACCATGCTGAAAGGGCGTTTAAATCTTCCTGGAGCGATTTTTGGTCACCCTGGCTCTTTATCTCTTTATATAATACGGTGTCATCTGCGAAAAGTCTGGTTTTGCAGCGAACTACCGAGCAGATATCGTTTATATACGAGGGCGAATCAAAAAGTATCCGCAATATATTTATTAAATTCACATAACAACAATACAGAATTCACAAGTGGATCATTTTCCAATATAATCACCCTGCTTTTCAACAAACTTGGATCAGCGTTGCACAAGGTTTTGTATGCCTTCAGAAAAAAATGTTTTCGGCCGAGCGGCAAACGACCTATGCACCACCTCCATCAGCTCATTTTCGTTGGCGAAACGACGGCCTCTTAAAGCAACTTTGAGGAGTCCAAACAGATGATAGTCTGACGGGGCAAGGTCTAGGTTGTATGGTGAATGTTCTAGGACCTCAAAGTATAGCTGCTTGAGTGTTTCAACATTGTGGACAGCATTATGGGGACGAGCATTGTTATGCAACTACACCTTGGGGCAGTTATCCTCGACATTTACTCCAAATCGCTGGTTTCAGCTCATCACGCAGCATCTCACTGTAGCTTACACTGTTTATCATCATACCTCTTTCCAGGTGATGTTTAAATATTGGTCCTTGTTAATCTCAGAAAAGTGTGAGCATCACTTTTCGCAATCGGCTGAGATTTGAACTTCTTTCTACTCCATTCTCCAATGTTTGTTCTCCGGCTCATAATGGTGGACCCACGTTTCGTCACCAGTGAGAATGAGACATCCTCTTGATACCGGTACAAAAGTCGGTTACAAATATCCAAACGGATACGACTGTGCTGTTCAGTGAGTTGTTTGGAAACCCATCTTGCACAAAATTTATGGAAGAGAAGTCTGTTATGGATAAATTCCTAGGCCGAACGATGACTAGTCTGCAGTTGGTTTGCCACTTAATCGATAGTTACCTTTTTGTTGGAAAGAATCAGTGCGTGGACTTCTTCAATGTTGTCATCAGTCGTCGATGTGAACGGGCGCTGTGATCGTTGTTCGCCTGTGACACTTGCACGGGCATTTTTTGAACATTTCTATCAACTCGTACACGCTTCGCTATGGAAAAGCGCTGCTGCCATACTTCGCTGATAGTCTTCAACGAATTTCAGCACCTGTTACACCTTCATCCCACAAAATCGAATGGCTGCATGCTACTCTTCTTTGGTGCATGTGATAAGCGGAGCGGCCATGTTTACACTGCTATTGTTGAAAGTCAACTGCATGGCCAAGGTCAAATATGCCACTACAACAACAGAGAGGCTTCGTGCTTAATATTGCACACGCATTCAGCAGTGGTTCCAATCTCAACAAAAAAATATGAGCACTTTGCGGATACTTATTGACTCGCCCTCGTATATTAGGAATAGTAGTGGGCCTATAACACTTCCTTGTGGAACACCTGATGCGACTTCAACTGAGTAGGAATATTTCCTATCAATGACAACTAACTGTTCTCACGATATTCGGGTTTATGCCGTACTTTCCTAGATTTCCTATTAATTTCTTATGGGTACTTTATCGAACGCCTTTTTAAAGTCAATGAAAACGGCGTCAACCTGAGTGTTTTTCTCTCCGCATTGCAACAAATCATTTACGAACAGGGCGAGCTGCGTTTCACCTGACCTACCTTTCCGAAATCCGTGTTGGCTTTTATATAGCGAAGAACGACGATCAAAATACCGTAGAACAGAGCTAACGATTATATGCTGTAGAATCTTACACGATAATGACGTCCAGGAAATCGGCTTTGGCGATCATCTAAATTTACGCACGAAATCCAGGTGGAACTATGTATTTAGGCGAGTAAATCATTCGAATTAATTCAACAAGGGGAGATTCACGACATTCCGAAATTTTGCAGAAACTTTTGTAAAGCGGTGGATATTCACTCGAATTCCCTCCGTGCGATGGTCGCATGGACCTTAATATCTCCGCAGCAGCGACACAGCCTCGATCGCAACATCTGCGTCGCCAGTAATCGCTCGCCCGTTTCATCTTCATCGGAAGAGAGGAGAGGGTGGGACGCGACGTGGAAGGGGTTCGGAGGCGGAGGGGGGAGAGGAAATGGCAGGCCCTCTCAAGGTGAGGGAGGAAGGAAGGAGGGGAGGGGAAGGGTCGTCGTCGGCCTAAGGCGATTGCGTAGGGTTGAGGGGCGACAGTCGTTATCCCTGCGCCTGATTGACCAGATGGTCGCTGGAATGCTTTGGCTACAAGTGTGGTCTGTTGTATAGAATCGTGATTGGGCAGCTGAGACTATGGCACCGAAGGGTAATATAGTATTTGCCCGTCGAAAGCTGTGTAAACTCACCGTCGATAGAGAGAGCTCTAAATTACAGCTAAACTTTCAAAAAATCAGTAAAGAAGATAATAGTAAGATCTTTATGATCTATACTGCAACTTCAACAATGCGCTCAAAATTGTATTTGCTTTCTTCTGTATTTGGTTAAAACGGTATAACGTAATACTGAAGTGTAAAATAATAAGAAAGATTAGTAAAGAAAAGATAGCCGTTAGAAATAATAAAAAATTATCAGAGGCCAGTGAATATGGGTGTCTATCAATGTGGAATCACTGTGAAAAATATATTTTCTATGGGAAGGAGAGAGAATAGAGGACAGGTTGAGGAAATGTGATATAAGGGGAAAATGATAGAAGCGTGGAGGGCTTGAAATATGCACAGAAGGTAGATTTATTTGTTTACATTGAGTTATTTATCGGTGAGCCTGTTTGAGTAATTACATAAAAATATTCAAATCTCATTATTTATCAGAAATAAGCTGACGTGGTCATTTCATTTGCTACCCTCAATCTCATAAATCTTTTTATCTTCCAACCAGGCATAACCACTAAATTCGATACTGCAAAAATTATTTATATTCATCTCTAATATTTAAAACCTATTTTTCTGGACTTTGAATTATTTACATATTTATCTTTCATTTGATATCTGAAAATGAATCTTTTGTCCCCTAAAATTCCCGTCTCATGGATATAAAGAAAACGATAATCTTCATTTATTTCTCACATTTCCAATAAGAAATATCTGTATCGCATGTATTTTGATGTTTTTTATAACAGTTCGAGAGTACATTCTGACTTATCAATAATAAACGCCTCAGTTTCTCCAGAAGTTTCTGATTGTATTGATTCGTCCCTATATACCTTCCGCAACAACTAGCCAAATAAACATCCATTTCCTATTATTCATCTTCGGAGTACAAGATACAATGGATAGTTCATACTTTTTTTAGGCTTCGCCCTTAATACCTCAGAGCGGAACTGGCTTCATAAGCTCTAAATTGATTTTCCTCAGAAATACATCCGACTGTCTATCAAAAGACAGAAAATCGACGATAGAGTGGTTGTTAGGTTTCCGTTTGTTGTCGGATTTCAACGAAATTAAATCCTGTGCAGAGTAATTTTTCCACAGTTTGTGAGTTAATCTTGGAGCTATTTCCTGTTATATCGCTTTACCTTTTGGCGAGGTATCCATTTGCTTGTATGAGAGCCGCTCGAAAAAATATCCTATCGCCACAGACCTCCTCGAATTCCTTAACTTGGCAGTTGTCATTCGCTGCCCACAACTCACGATTATAATCGAACAAAATTTTCAACTTCCCTGAATAACCCCTCGATGACCACTTCCTCGCTTTAAAACAAAAGCAACGCAACCTAATTGTGAGTAATCGCCTCATAAATCGATTACGCAGTCATATGTATAAACAACGTATCGATCCAAATCGACTTTTTATGAGACACGGTTTTATTTATTCACTGATACGTTGCAAAAGAGAAAGGAATATTTCTATCGCAGTGGTTAATTCAACGATTTCACTCGAAACATTTTACCGCAAACTACATATCAGTTAATTTGAGAGAAATTTTAAATTTAGAAACATATAGAGACATTGTCATACTTTGAGAAAGATAGTTTTGTTTTTTCTTTTCATCTCTAATTACTGTAAAATATTTTCTATCACAGTAAATGAGAAGTTTAAATGTAATTAAAAACTTTATTAAAAGAAACATTTACTTTATTTATCAGGATAGATAAAATTAATTTTCCATTTTGAAGCAGCGACTTTTTCGTCTGCTATAGGAAGTACTTCGATCAAGTTAACTAGAAAAAAAAACAAGCAACACACTCCGAAATCAAAGCCAGAAAAAAATTAACTTTTATTTTTGCCCATTGAAAGACTTTTATAGAGGCAAAGTTTTTAACATTTTAATGCGTTAATTTATAACGACGCCAGCACATGCCGATTTTGCCTCGCTGAATAAACGAAAGACATTTACGGAAATAAAAGTGGACATTAGAGTGTTTGTGTGAGTCTGTGTGTGTGTGTAAGTGCGGAACATTTGCTTTGACTGCCTCCTTGTTCCTCGGCAACATTGGCTCCCAAATGGGACACGGGCGCCGGCCATTTTCTCCTCCTCCTCGCCAACTCAGCCGCCCGCCTTGTTTACCGAATAGCTGTTCCTGACGTGGCCGCGCCATAAACGCGAAGGCAGTAGTGGATAGTTGGACAAAAAAGGGTTTTGCTGGGCGGGGAGGTGGAGGGGGAGCTTTTCTCTCACAGACGCGCAACCGGGCCCGCAGTTAAAAGAAAGAATTTGAATGACTGCGACCATTCCTGAGGCGACGGCCCCCTTTTTAGGGAGCCACCTCTCCCTCCTCCTCCCCTCCCCTCCCTCCCCGCTTCCCGCTCCGACCAGACTTCCACCCCCACGCTGTCAAGCGCCTCCTTCGCTAACACATGCACTTCTTTATTTCCTGCGCCTGAAACGCCCTTCTCCGACCCCTCAACGCCTCGCCGAATACGCGGATCCGAAATTATCCCGCAAGCGTCTTTACTCCTAACCAGCGACATAGGCGCCTGCACGAAAAAAAATGGTCTGGTGTGAAGTTATTTTTACCTATCTGTCGTTATTGTTTCGGACGAGGTTTTAATTCCCTCCCCGCGACCTTTCGGCTTTTTCGTCCAACTCGCATAAATCACGGTCCGAGCAATGGCGAAATGGCTCGGCCGCCCGACGCAATCGCCCAACGCCCCTCTTCATTCATCTTTTTCTCCGCCGCGTCTCTTTCGCTCATCTCTCTCTCTCGCTCATCTCTCTCTCTCCCCCCCTCTCTCCCCACCCTCTCTCCCCACCCTCTCCCCCCCTCCCCTCTCCCCCTCCCCTCTCCCCCCCTCTATCCCCCCTCACTCTCTCGTACCCTTCGCTCGAACTATCTCTCGTCGCAATACTTCTCTCTTCTCATGCTACACTTCCCAACTCATCTTCCGCCTTCATTCTTTACTATTCGGACAACACGCGAGGCAGTTTATATCCGTAAGTTCCATTAATTTCATTTGAGCTCGGCGCCCTCTCCGCGAACAATGGCGAAAGGTGGAAACGCTGCCAGACCGTCTTTTATTCGTCCGTTGATCCGTTTTTTCCAGTTTTTCCGGATTAAACTTTGCACTGTTTTCTTTCCGCCTTTTTCCGCAGTTATCCTTCGCGTTCGGTCCATTGTGGTCCATTGCGCCAGCGTGTGTCCCATTCCGACTCGTTCCCTTTTTCTATCTCTCTCTCCTTCCGCTTCCCGCCGTCCGTTCCCACCCACCCCGTTCCGGCCAATCTCTGTCCTCTCCTGCCCCCCCTTCCCCGCCCCCTCGCCTCCTACCCCATGCAATTAACGGAAATCCCTCCGCCCCCGACCCCATTTCCTTCCCTCCCCTTCTGCTCGTTTTTGCCTCACACTCTCTCCCTCGCGACTCTCCCGCTCCATCGCACACACACATATACACATGCCGCCACACACTTCGCCATCGCTATTATTTCCGTTCCTTTTCCCGCCTATCGTTTGTCTTCTTTTTCCCTCTTCTTACCGTGTTTTTGTTTCCCTTGTCGCGCACCGAAGCCTGCAACCGAGCTCGGCACCGTTATTAAATTTCCCATTAATTTTTTTCGAAGCGTTATGCGTTGGCAATGATGATTCCGACCGTAGACTGCTTTTATTTTTAATTGCGACTGAGTTGGCGTGTGTTGTTTCGGTCGATACTTATTCCCTCTTCCCTTCTCCCGTCCCGTCCACCTATGGTTACTTTTCCGACTTCGCTACGAGAGGTCAATTAATGGGGGAAAAGTAATAACTCGCCTTCCATGAAAAATAAAGGGGGCTTTTTGTTTAAAGTTCCGTTTATTGCTATATTACGACGAAATTCCAATATACTTTTAGTAATAATCCCGGACGAAGTCGCACAACGTTTAATTAGTTTAAGATGGGATTTCTTATTTCGTGCCTTCATCATAAATGCGTTTTATTTTTAAAACATATCGAAATTGTTACATTCCTTCCTCTTTTGTTGCGTCCGGTATCACCCGCAATTCATTGATCGAATTTGCAATGGTCTTGATCCCTAACAGCAGGCTGAATCTTGGCTTTATTAATCCCTGGAAAAGTTCCTTCAGGAACTGTTTTACGTACAATTATTATCAATACGGATAATTTTCCACGAAGAGCTAACGCCATTAAAATGTCGCTTACTGTGAATTCGACGCTTCCACCGAGCTTTCAAAATAATTCCCAACTGATTACTCATAAACCCGTTTTCAATAAGCGGAATATTCTCCAGCAATTTATCAAATTTCGAAAGGTCTTTATCGCTTGAGTGAAATCCAACGTGATCGACGGCACAAGGCGGTCGGATTATTTCGGTAAAGCTCACCTGGAAGATCATGGATCGACGACGGTGTGTTGCCATCATGAGTTCCATATATCTAATTCATCCAGCCGCTGTGCGCTCGGCACGAATCTCTCGCTCCCTTCCCCCACTCAACCCAACCCACCCCTCAAAACATGCACGCAACCACTCATCCAGCACGCATCTAACGTGAGCCATCGCATCCATCCCCATCACCCTTTCCCCTCTCCCTCTATAGGTACGCATTTATCTCCCTCTTTCTCCCTTTCACTCTTTCCCCCATACTCTCTCTCCCTGCCGTTTTCACTCTCCCTTTGGCATTCTCTTTCCGTGCCTTACATTATCCAATTTCTCCCCTACCTTTTTCCTTCCTCTCCACCTCATCTACTCCCTATCATTTCGTCTCCCCTCCTTTCCCTCTTTTCCTCTCCCCCTATTCCTCCCTTCCCCTACTCCTCCATTCCCCTACTCCTCCATTCCCCTATTCCTCCCTTCCCCTATTCCTTCCCCTTTTCTCCTTTCCCTCGCCACTCGACCGACGCCATCCCAGCACCCTCACGGCGCGACGGTGCGAGATGCCAGGCTCTGTTGTTTGCACGCCCCGCTGCGGTGCACGCATTTGCGTATGTCGCCCTTTCCCTCCCTGTCGCCTCCCAGCCTCTCCTCTCACGCCCCCACCATCCTTTAATTCCCCTTACCGCCGGCCTGCATCCCGCTGCAAAGGCTTACCTCAATCCTATTCCCATAGGCTACCGGACTACCTAACTCCGCTTACGGCTCCAGCCATAGTGACGCCTCATATACAACCACTGGCTTCGAGCTGTCACACAAATACACAGCACGATGCTCTCCGGCTCAGGTTTCAATTACTGCGATTGTTTCCCGCCAATCCCGATAGGCGCATGCGTGCTTGAAATTATATTGTCGCCTTCGTTCCCCTCCAATTTCAATTTTGACTTCGCCTCCTTCTTTTGCCTTTCCCTGTATATCATTTTATCACATGGTGGAAAATTTCAATTTTAGAGTATATTTTATTGACAATAATATATTTAATAAATAATCGTAATGTTCCAAAATTCTCACTTATAATGCTATCTTTATATTTTCTCTTCGTTTTCTAAGTTTAAATATTTTTTATTTTTTTATTCATGCTGAAAATCAGTGTACAATACAAACGGTTTTTTTAATGTCATATTTATTTACATAATCTTTTTTATAGAAATTAGACCAAAATTTAATTGCATTATTAAAATAAATAAAAATCCGAAATTGCTGATATATCGTCATATATTTACATTCAACTAAACATTGTGTTGTTAAAATCATTCAAACCTTAAAAATTTTACCACACATAATACAGTCTCAAAAAGTCAAGTGTTGTGATTCCCTTTTAATTTTATACAGTTTTTAAAAATATTAAAATTTACGTTCGAGGAAGTGAGGAGAGTAATATTTGATATTCAGCATATCCTTTATGGCTGAGATGTTTTATTTAAAATTCGAAACGAGAATTACATTTCTCTCTCGCCATTATTTCCTCTTTCTCCGCCCTCCCCCTCTTTCTCTCTCACCATCTCCCTCTCTCCCTCTCTTTCCTCCCTCTCTCCCTCTCTTTCCTCCCCATCGCACTTTCCTATTGTCCCTGCTGCCCACCCATCAACTGAGTGAGGCTAATGAAGTCCACCTTTGACATTCCTGCCACCCATCAATTTTCCCCCATCCCTCTTTATCCGCGCTGCCTCCGCCCCCAACCCCGCCGCCCTTTCCCACACCCGTTAACCGCCCCTGCGTTCCGTCCCATCCTCCGCTTCAACCTTCCCCGCCCTTCTCTCGCCAAAACCCGTTCCCTTCATTTTAGTTTTCGACAATCCCTTTCTGTCACCTTTCTCCAAATAGATTCACCCCGAAAACACATCCAGTTACGCATTAAAAATAGGAAACCATCTATGTTCGTTCGTTCGTTCTTTACGCCTTTCCTCGTCGCATCGCGGCAACTTCCTGGTCTTTATTTAAAAAAAATGAAACGTTTCATAAATCTCAGCTGTTTTCCTCTGAAACATTTTCCCCAAAGACTAGTGTAGCTTGAATGTCCATTTCTCCTCCCACACCATTTTACCTTCCGCGTACATTTCTCCTCTCTCTCCTTATCCCAATATCCCTCGCTCTCTGAAAATTTTTGGGACAAAATTTTCTTTCGCATTTATGGCCAACCCTCCCGAGTCGATGTATATATATATTTCGCTATTCCCCGCAACTTTGTTTTTTTTTCCTTCAACCCTCTCACTCTCTCTCACACGCTCGTTTTGTCTTTTTCTCTCTCTTTCACTCCCCCTCCGTTTTCAGCCATTCTCATCCTTTTTCTCCCTTACATCCTGTTGCGTTCGGGCATCGACTAGAGCGACAACACGATTTGTGCGCCTGGAATCTGAAACAGAGACAGCGGAATGCCATTGGAGCGTGGTTGCGCATCCACGCATCGAAAAAAAGAATGTGCGTGCAAACAAGGGAGGCTTCGGGGATCGGGAGGAAGGAACGGAATAGAAAGAAGGGAAAACGGGAGGAAATGGAGGGATAGGAAGGGTGAATAGGGAAAGAGGAAGGTGGAGGCGAAAGGGAGGATATAGACAGGGAGCAGGAAAGTGGGTAGCATGCGAGAGTTGGCGAGGGGTAATGGCCATAAATGATTTTCGGTGGAGCGGGAAGCTTAGACGGATAAGAGAGAAACATGGGTGCACGGGCAGGAATTATCTTGGTTAATCTAACAATGTTGATGAAAACTGAAAAAAAACTGTACCAAATGTGGTTACAAGGAAACAGAATTGTGGAAAACGAAAAATCTGATGTTATTTCTATTTTTAAATTCTTTCAAAGATAAGTAAGGTTTTTGCCCCTAATATTAGGAATTATCAATGATAATTTAAAATAATTATGAAGGGCTTGTTTTATTCGATCTACCAGTATAGATGATCGTGAACAATTTAATTTGATCCTTTTACGAATTGTTTTTGATAACTCTGGAATAAACACAGTTTTTATTCTGAATTTAGTCTATTAAAATTAGAGCTTCTGTGAAAACAGATTAATGGGCAGTTTGCTACCTCGATATCCTGTTTTAGTTTCTTGGTGTCTAGCTTAAAATTTAATAATCTAATATAAATACACGTCAATCCATTTCGGCACAATTAAACCCAATTTGTTTTCTACTATACTGTAAGCCATAATTAATACGGACGTTGAATTAAACATTCATATCGAAACACGCATCTTAGTGTCTAACCGCTTTTATTATTAAATAACTTCTCTATTATAATAGGATACGTTATGTTACCTATAATTGCACATGAATTTTATACAATGATTAAGTTATGGTAATCAAATGCTGCACCAAACTTCACTTAGTGGATATGGTCATTAAATTCTCATCGAGAGTTTGTTTCCCACTTAACTGTAATTGTTCATTTGGGATTGGCTTCATTTCTTTCCTACTTTCCCTCCAACCTCGTTATCTCTCTTACTTTTGCTCCATCCTCTTTGTCTCCTTCTCATTTTCTCTAAGCTAAAAAATCTCTAAAATTTCCTCCCCGTATTTCTAACTCCACTCTCTTCCTTATTCACGTCGTAAAATCGTCTCTAGCTTCTCCATTCCCCTCATTCTCATCCAATATCTATCTGCCAATTCTCCTAGCTTCCTCTTTCTTCTCTCTCTCTTTCATCACTCTCTGTTTCTCTCCCTCTCCCTTTTATCCCTTTGCTATTTGCCCTCGCTTCCTCCCCTTGTATCCTTTGCTAACATCTCTGGTCTTTATTTATTGGCTCCGACGTTTTATTTTTTTGACTCGTCAGTGTTTTTTTGCCCTCATATGTATATGTTGCTTCCCATTAATCTCGCGCGTTAATTTACTCCCATCAGAGCTCCAAATCCGCACCACGCCACATCATTGCAGTGTGAAAAATGAGGAAAAGAGTAGCTCGGCGAGAGAGATTGGAGGGGATAGATACGGATAAGGGGAGCGAGCCGGAAATAGCAGTGGGAGTGCGTAAGGAGGAGAGGGGGAGCACCTGATGGAGTATGGATAGATGATTGCAATGAAAGAGAAACAAGTAAAGATGTAACCGGAATTAATAATCAATGAAGCGCAAACGACGGCGTTACATTATCAGACTTTAAAGTAAGGCGGCAATGGAATAGTACGATTTCTGTAAAAAAAAACGAGTTGAAGTGATTAAAAACTTATATTTTAGAGTATACGTATAAAGAATTTTAAATTACACTGAGTTATGGGTTCACGCTGATTTTGACTTTCAAGAATTTTAATTTTCGAAACTGATTATGGTTATATTTATCCTTCCCATGTGAATTTAAGACTAGGCATATTCCATCTCAAGAGAAAGGAAAAAAATCTTCTCCAGGGTTCGGTACAAGGCGGATTTTGGGAAATCTTTACGACTTCCTTTTGATGCGGTTTGCATGAATAAATGTGTTGGACCGCCAGTGTGACACCTATGAAATAGGAGGAGAAAGTGGTGGTAGAAAGGGAGAGGCAGTTGGGGGTGTAAGGTGGGGAAAGGGAGACGGAGTGGAGATGAGAGAAAAAGAGGAAGTGAGGGAAGAGAGATGGAGAGCAGGAGAGCCCTTCATAATTGATCATATGCATACACATGACGACCTACAGAAAAGTCCGCTGTGTTTACAAGGGGAGTGTTGGGTTGTGGGTGGGGTTAGTCGGCGGCAGAGGAGAAGATTGTCGCTGTGGGGAAAAAGGGAGGAGACAGAAAGGATGGGCGAAATGGAGTGGGTGGACGTATGTCCAGGAAACCAAAATCCCCGCACTCCATCCAGGTACGTCTCTCGCTGTCTGTCACACATCCACCTCACTCCACCATTCACTGATATGGGAGAAAAGGAACATTTGATAGAAAATTCGAAATCGCGTTTGTATTTATCTGATTCTGTGGCGAGCAGCGGCGGTTATTTCGTGAAGTAAATTAAAATGTATTACATAACCGAGATGAAGCGATTTTTGGGGAAAACAGCTGGAAAAGGGGAAAGGCAAAACTGAGTTTATCGGAAAATAAATAAATAACGAACGCGGGACGAGTCAGCGTCAGCCATGACGATTTAATCGCTTTTACGAAAGACCAACGTTATAAAACACGAGCCGTTCCATAAATTATTTTGTCATGCCTAATTTTGGGCCACAGGGATGAAATATAATACTAGAATTTCAACATATATCATTTTTTGGCTTTTATCAGCGATCGCTTTTCTATAATGATTTCTTTCGTTTCGATTGGTAAAAATACGATAAAGTGTTTCAGAGAAAAAGCTTTATTTAATCCGCTGAATGTAATAATTTCATCGGAAATTTATTCACTATAAAATATCCGAGTATTATTCATATCATTAGTTTTAATTACATAAATAAGTATTCAATAATGTTGTGTGGTTAATGATTAACAAATCTTTTCCTACGATTGCTTTAGGCATACTCAAGCATTTATCCACCGGAGCAGTGCAGCTGTGTCTTAAAGACCACTTTTCTATCGTGAAAAACTAACAGAAAAATGGATATTACTTATTAATATATTTCAAGTCAATACGAAAAGAGAAATTTCATTGCGATAAATAGATATTTATGTGAACAATAAAATCACTTATATTTTCCTACCTCCAAAAAAATTATCTAACGTTCCTTGGATTTTATATATTTCACAATATCTGTACTGTGATAGAATTTTATGTAACACTAATTGAATGAAATTGAATTACTTAACAGAATTTAAAGAAATGTATGCTTTTCATTATCACGCAAATAAAAAAACAGCATTTACTCGGGATGCCAGTATATGGCAACAATGCATGCGAGTCTCACAGTAGTACCTGAAGATTTTTTGTATGCCATTATAATGAGCGCAATCCAGGAGAGAATACATGCTTATTCTTTCATATTGTTTCATTATCAGATTATTTCAAAAGTATTATGACCACAAAGATCTCCACCTGATTTATTTTTATTGAATCTTTTTAGGCTTTTTCATTGAAATAGCTCACATAGTCTGGAATATCTACAAATCAACATTCAGAGCACAATAGACGGGATACAAAAAGGTACTGTTTGATAACACGAGTCGTAGTGTATACTTATGTGCAAATTATAATGACTAATACATGCAACACAATTTTTATTTATAAATAATCATGCACACTCCAATGGATTGCGTTTCTTTTTTAACAACCTTTATTAACAGCATGTGTCAGTTAACTATAAGGCTGACATTTCCAATGGGATGTCCTTCGCGGAAGAAATTTTCCCGAAAAATACATAAACAGTAGGGGAAGGAGAAGAATATCTGAAATAGGCTTTCATAATTGCTGTGGAATTGGTATCACCGCTGACCGTTGGCCGCACTGTAAACATCGCCTATATTTTGATGTTTCGTTGGATTTGACCTTGAGACTCGGTTGTTCAGTCGTAATCGCGTTGTAACCATAGCTGAATTTTATGTACTACATGTGTATAATATTCGTCTACAAATGTTATCATTTACTGCCTGATATACTTTGTCTTCGTGTAAAATGTGGAATGTCTAATTTCTAATGCTATCTATTTATTTGGGATTCTTTTGTTTGAATCTGTATTCCAATGAATTTTCAAGTTTTATTGCCCTAACGCAATTCTCTTCAATTCATTGTCCTCGTGTACTCGATATTTATTACTTTTAACTGTTTGAATTTTTGAACAATTTTCGCGCGGAATGTTACTCTATTTGCTAATGTGTGAATTAATTTACAATTCCTGTGTACTTCTTTTCAAATTGACTCTGTGGAGTTATTGAGCACATCCAGATTTTACTGCAACGTTCAACTCTTCAAAGATATCTTAGAGCCGATTATCGCTTTGTGCAAAAATAACTTTATTGTTAATAATGACTGGAATTATCACCGTTCAATTGATATCACTTTTTCATCTAGTGCTTCTTCCATACCAGCATTTAGTTCTTTGATTGTATGTCCTTCATAAATTTATTTGCCAGTCTCCGATGATTATGTTAGGTTGGATCTGGATTCAAATCCTGCTCTATCTTGTGGTTTTATAATACCTACTAAATTTTCTTGAATTCATTCTGAATTTCCGTGAATACCGTCATAGTAATGGGCACCGCAAAAATAGGTCCGCAGTTCCTTACACCTTCCCCTCCGTCGTCGGTTGGGTAATGCAACAATTATTGCTCGTTTATGATTGTTCTTTCTTAATGTCGCACCATCATCCGCGGCTTCCACAATATTATGATGCCACCCCTGGGTCGCTCGCTCATTTTCTCCGCCTCCCTCCATACGTCCTTAGCCTCTTGCCCTTAGCGGGAATTGCCCTCGGCACCCGCCATTAATGCCGAGTGCCCGCATCCTTCGCGACACGCACCGAACGCCGCACCCGCCCCTCTCCAGCCCTCTTCCCTCCGACCTTAATCTCTGCCGCAGCTGCACGTCATCCACCCTTCCTCGACTGTTCCTGGCATCTACCGCTTTAACTGCACCCTCGTCGTGCCTCGTCCCTTGTAATCTTCTCCCATGAAAACAAATTCAGGTTTAGCCAACCCTATAGCTCACACGCCTTCTCCTCCACCCCCACTTAACATCCTCACCATCCCACTTCCCTTTGCTTCTTGAGCCAACCTGCACGTACCTACGTTGCTCTGCGCGATGCCTCATCTCGATCCCGTATGGTTAGGAGCATCTAGCTCGGTCGACTCCTTGCTTGATGTTCTACGTCTGAATAACGTGATTGCGCTGAAAGCTGCTGTTTTTATTTGCACATGCAGTGGAACAAGAATACTACACGTATACTGGCCGTCGTACGATTCTTTTTCATTAAAAAACAATCAAGATTTTTGGCGCTGCTTTTACCCTTGCTGAATTAAATGCGTCTTTAAATTAATTTAAATTAATTTAAATTTTCTTTACAATTTCATTTCTTTGGGCATTTACTAAATCGAGTGTTTCTTTATTAATTTATGATCTGCCTCATTTTTTTACGTTTAACTGGTGAAACCTGGAATTTCAAATAATTTTCGCACGCATTAAATAATTATTTCCAAAATCATTCTTTTACTTAATAGATAGCTAATTTTCTCTTAGACAGAATTAATAACGGCTAAATTAAAAGGTGGCATAAGTTTTCCCACAGCCACGTTTTGACTGTTAAGATAGTTTGGAAAGTGAATTCTGTAGTCAATTCTGACAGCATAAATCAGGATGATGATTATAGAATTTCTAATAGTAACAAAAATTATTTAAATTGACATATCGTAATAATATATAGGTATTTAAGTTATTTGAGGTATTACGAAATACACACACTAATACATGCATTCACTGTAAAAACATTTTTACTGGTCACAGGCCTAGTGATTGTTTTCGGAGACGGTCAATATTCAGTTTCTTTCTCATCCTTGTCTTTCGTGGATATGGTTTATGTTTGTCTGTTATCCATTTCTTCGCGTCCTTTTTCGAAATGCAGGGGATAATGAGTACATTAATGCTCTGTTTCTTGCATTCCCTTTATATATATACAATTCAGTTCAATATTTATAGCCTTCGTTTGCACCTCGGTTACCATCCACATAAACCGTGAAAGGTCATAACTTGTTTTTTTATAATAAATCACATTTCACGCGCTGTTTATTCCTACTTCCACAACTCTCAATTGATCCATTTAGGTCAAAAGTGGCTGAACCAGTACATTATCTTGTTCTGGTTTTGCCTTCTAATGTATTGGCTTTGGGGATATGATTTAAGGTGGCAGTAGCAACTTTGTAAAATTTGGGAAAGAAGAGAGTTCGTAAGAGAGGAAGAGGGAGCGTGTGAAGTGTGAGGTATACCCGGTAGAAATATTTTCGAAAGAAGAAGGGGAGAAAACTCCCGAGTCAGAACTTGGCCGAGGGTTTCTAAGAAAGAGAGAATTATTATGGGAGGAGAGAATGGAAAAGCGAGAGAGTAGACGAGGACGAATGACCGGGTCTACGAAAGAACTGGAGAAAGAAAAAGTACGTGCGTATGGGATGGGCTCCATATAATACATAAATTACGTTGCTACACGCATGAATGTGTTTGCGCGTGTCTGAGTAAGTTTAAGGAAAAAGTTTGGAATGAATTTATAGATGTCTATTTTGCTTGTGCATTAGGCACCTCGCCCAAGCCGTCGAATCGGTTCCTTCCCTTTCGAGCAAAATAATGCGCACAATGTCATCTGTTTCACCATTGCGTAATTCATTTTCTTCCATTACGTTCCATAAAAAGTAGGGTGAACCGCTCTTATTCCAAGTTATCTATTATTAAACTTTTGAATTTTGTTTCTAATAGTTTTTTTGCCATGTGGTACTTAGCCTAAGTTTGACTTTTGCAGAGGAAAGTTACTCAGTATAAAAATTTCAAATTTAAAAAATGCTAAAAGAAACCATGCGTTGCCTTCAAGGACAGTTCCACTCTCGTAATGTGATCCAGGCATTCCATGAGAATCGTTGGATTTATTACCGTTTTTCCATTCGACTCGAAATATATTAAATATGATTACCTCCACGGTGAAGCAGGCTTTAATGTACTCATCATTAGTTGTGGCGCTGTGAATAATTAAAGCAAGAGAGGACGCAGTCTGAGCGTAGAAGAGTTCACACTTTGGACGCTCATTTCGCTCGCATTTCATCTCGGGCGTCTCATATGTCTCTCCACTGCACACTCATCCGCACACGCGCTGCCTCTCGAAACAAACTCATCGGACATCATATTTCCACTTGGTCTCCCTAAAACCCCAGAAGCCCCTCTCCTTTCCTCTCTCCACCCTCCTTCACGCCTTCCACTCTTCTACCTTCACATATTTCCCTTCTCAGCTTATCCGTCTCTCTTTTCTCCCTCTTCTCTAACCTTTCTCATCTCATTTTCTTTCGCCCTAACCTCTTAATCTATCTTTTCATCATTCTCACTCCGTCTTATATTCCTTCCATTTATTATCTATTCTCTTTCCTCATTTATTTTATGCTACTCTTCACTTATATCCACTTCCTACTTCCACCTATCTTCTCCCCCACTCTCTCTCTTTACTTCTACTTCAACCCTTTGTCTCCGCCTTTCCTTGTCTCCTCTTCCTCGCTCTTCCTTTCCTGTTCCTCTTTATTCACTCTCTTCTCTTTTTCCCCGTGTTCCCTTTGTCCTTTCTTCCTTCCCTTGCCTCAAAATAGCCGACCTCGCAATTCACTTCAAAATTCACTTCCTTGGACACACACCTCTCCCTCAGAGTAAATAATAGTTTCTGTCGTTTACCATTATCGTCCCAGTCTTTCCCGCTTCTCCGGCTCTACAAAATTACATCTCCTTCTTTATTTGTATTCCTATCTCTCCCCTTTGATATGCTCTCAAGCCCTCCTCTCTTCCTGTCTCTAAAAAATATGCGAATTACTAACAAATGCCGCTGAGTAACTCATAGTGAAGTTGAAATACACGAGTACCTCTGGAGCCTTTTATCTCTCCCTCTCTATGGAAATTTCTTCGTTTTTTATCCTTCCAATTGAGATTTAGTTTTTATGTGGAATTTTATTGGTTTGGTCTTCGCATCCCTCCACTACGCCCCATTCTTTCTTATACGACTACCTGTCTCCATCGTTATCCTTTATCTAGAGCGCTATCAAACATCCCTGCTTCCTACTCCTCTAAAAACTAACTCACCTCTGACTGCTTCCCCTTCTACTGTCCTCCTTCCCTCATATTTCCCAGTCTCACTTCTCGTCTCCGTTAGGCTTTCTATTTGCCGATCTTTATTCCTGTCTTAATTTACGTTCGCAGAAAGACACTATTTATTTAGTTGGCAACATTTGGACAAATGTGGTCCTACATTGCTTCTAACGCTTCTCCTATCCTGAACGAGGTATTTATTCGTCGCATTAAAAGTTTTAAATGTATTACAAATGTATGTGCAGTTTTCCATTTAGAGAAATAAGCCGAAATAAACAATTTCTCAATAATATATTAATTATATTATTATTATTATTATAATTAATCAGACACAAATGAATTATGATTAGAATTTCGAAATGTAATGATTATAATTCGTGTATGGAATCGCTTTTCCATTCTATTCGTCTTTCTCTGTGCCCCGCATTGTGTCTCTTCCCTTCATCCCCTCCCTCTGCTTCCTCCTCATCATCCTCTCGCTCCTCTTCTTCTCTTACAGTCCTTCCTCCCTCTTTCATCCTCTCCTCTACCTGCTACTACCCCCTCCCTCCTCCTACTCCTCCTCCTCCCACTGCCATCATCGTAACAAGGTTTAGAGCAAACAGGAAGCCGTTGGGGCAATGGAGTTTCCATGGGGAGCGGATCCAAAGGAGAAGGATGGAGTTGGGATGGAGTTAGTGGGGTGTAGGGATGGAGTTGGAAGAGAGTTGGCAGGGAGTTGGGAGTGAGTCCGAGAGGGTGCTTGGAATGGAAGCAAGGGAAAAGGAGGTAGGGACGCAAGAGGTCAGTTCTCCCAAGGAGGGAGAGAGAGAGAGAGATATATATATATATAGCGGCTGGCCTCGAAGCGGTGCCTTTCGTAAAGACGGAACTATACAAAAGCAGCCAAGGGCACACTTGGTGAAGACGAACAATGGACAAGCAAGCCGTGGAATACAATAGTGAGCAGAATTTATATGGTTTTATGGAAGTCGTCAGGTTCCGAGATGGACAACTATGCAATTTAATGTTATATTATTATTATTTATTATTAATATTTAAAGACAAATTGAATGGTTTATTTTTTTACTATGCTCTAGCAATTCAAATAAACTAATTCAAAGAAAAGACACTGAAGAAGAATTGCCCTTAATTGGTTATTTGTTATTAATTTGTTTGATGAATCAGTATATCACTAATGAATTTTCTTTTGCTACTTATGTGTTAAAAGAGCGCTAGCTAACAGTAGTACAAAATATTATATTGAATTACTTGTGGTTAATAACTAAAAATGTCATGATAACTTCAATTGATTTCCTTTTGCGATAACTTACATGGTTTATGTGGTACATGCAGTTCGCATACAACGCTTTTCCACTTTTTAATCGTGCCTCAACATTCTACTCTTTCAGTCTTCTCTATTCCATCGAATAATTCAGAATGATTTTGGGATAAATATAGTCTTATTCACGGCGTCTAATCTACTCGGAAGTTCAAATTCATTTTCATTAATTCGAGCATTCTATTTCAAACCAATTAAATTTTACCATTAATTAAATATTTTCAAATTCGCTCACTTTATTACTTTGTTGGTTCTGATTACCTGGAATTTTGATTGCCTAAATTTACCTTCGGAAAGTTCCGAATGATAATTTTTTTCAATTAAGCGCATTAATCCATAAATGATTTTAACTTTGACTTTTCTTCATAGATTTCAATTAAATTACTAATTGTAGACTAAATACTTGAAATCCCTATTTTAGATATTTCCATTCGATATGCCTTAAATTTGTGAACTTGTTCCTTGTCATTAATCCCTTTTCCTCGATTTTTACTTTATCCATACGTAGTAATGGGAAAGTATTGTGTTCATGAAAAAAATCGACTTCGAGATTTCAACGGAAATACACGTTTTGAGGTCCCTAGAACACGTTTAGAAAATTTTCTGAATGATGTCTCTGTGTGCGTGTGTTTATGTGATTGTGGGCTCTCTAACTCAAAACATACTTGCCATATCGCTACCAAACTTCATATATAACACTTTAGCATGAGTACAAAGTACTGATTAGTTTTTAGACAATACCGGTTAACCGAAAGTCGAGGTTTATTCGAAACCCGATTCGGTTTTTGTGATATTTCTTCGTTAAAACATCATTATTTTATATACAGTTCTATACAAAGGTTATAGAGAATGTAATTTCGTACAGTTTTCGTTTGAAATAAATTTCTATGGGAGTTATTGTTTAGGAGTTATTTAGAAATAACCGGTTTTTCGGTTTCCGTCAAATATCTCCTTAAAAACTTCGTTATTGGTAATCTTCATAAGGACCAAAGTTGTAGAAAATAATATTTCTTCCGAGCTTTGTTTGAAAGAAATTTTCGTAGAACCATCCATTTCGGAGATATTTTGCTTTTTATTAATACCAGTATACAGTGCCAGCACCATGTAGCGGTGAATTCTGTAAACATATTCAAAATATACGTAATTTACGGCAATAAGGACGACTGTATTCTTTTACGATACGAAATAATAATTTTGCCTCATAATGCTATTCATAATAATTTAAATATCTATACCCCAAATATGGAGAAAGTCATGTGTTGGCCACATCAGATTTTTCTTCCTAAATCTCCCTCTAGTGATTCTTTTTTGCTTGAGCACTTTTACTGTATTCTCTTTTCCATAAAACGATTGCATAAACAAGATACGCCTTTTTTGCTACAAAGTAGCTGCATTCAGTGGTAATATAGGTACCACCCATAGATTCTTTTTAGAACTCATCCACAGTAGGCTATTTTTAACACTATCGATCGGTGAATTTCCGTCGAGGATGGCAGTTTTGTTGCTACAATGCACAACTTGGTTATGCAAACGCTTTATGGCAAGATCTGTTCCCTTTAAGTTATAAGATGAACTTGATTGTTAATTTTTTGATTATTCACCATTTAATATATACTTTTATCGTATCCGCCTATATTCCTTTGCCCTCTTTCTCCGTGAATTTCTATCTCCTCTCAATTACCCTCTCTCCTTCTTGTTTCTCATTGTTCCCTTCTTCCCTAATAATCCTTTTCTTCTCTTTTTCGCACAATCTCACAACATATTCTCACCTACGCTTTTCGCACTTTTATCCTTCTCTTTTTTCCTCAGTGGCAGCTCGCAGCTTTATTCCATTTTCCCCTCTCAAATCCTCCTATCCCCTGCCTTCCTTAAACCGAACCCCGTTTAATCCTTAGCTCTCATTCGCCCCTGTCTCTTCTCATTTCTCCCCCTCTTCAAGATGCCCTTAAACCACCATCCCACCCTTTCTTCCTCCCTTCTCTTCTCTTACCCAAATCCCTCCTTTTCTCTCCCACCCATCCCCCCCCCCCCCCTTCGCTCCCTCATTCCCTATCCGATTCATTCCTCGTGGCGCCCCTTCCCCTATGTCGATACTCCCATCAATACTTGATGACGTGAGAATTGGGACGCAGTTGGGGGAACGAGGGGAGTGGAGGGGGTAGTGCCGCCTCCACCTCTTTCGGACCTGGCCCCCGGGTGTAGCAGGGGAATATCCAGAGAAAAAGGGTTTTTGAGGGGCCACCGCCTCCCCTCCTTCAAGTCCCACGGGGTCTCTTTACCATTGCTAACCCAATGTGGATGGCTCTTTGCGATCGCCCCAGAATGCGAAGCGATTGGGAAGTGATAATGCTCATCCTCACCGAGTCTCTAGGGAAAAGTATCAACAGGAAAGGACTGCACACGTCCACGGAGATCAAATGATTTTGTTTTAACCTTGTCTCTTTACTCCATTTATAAGATCAATGTCCATACACACCCACCCGATCACAGCACGCAGATACTGTTACGTTTTTCGTCATTATATTGTTTATAAATCGCGACGGTGTTCAGTATAAATGAAGAATAATGAAAAATTCGCATTTTTAATATAATTATTTTGTTCGAATGAAAATTTCATGAAATGATCTTAATTTTGTTTTGTTCGCTTTGTAAGTATGTGTTTTCAATTTTTCAAATTTTCCATACTTTTTGTATGGGAAAAGAGTCGATTTTGGGTTGATTTTTATTTTTTTCTTCTTCGTAAGCTTACCTTTAACACATGTCACCTTTTTCTTTTTCGATAGCAAAATCATTTCTGAAATTGAGATTAGCTCGTGAACTGTTACATATGTCACGAAATTTGAGAGGCTAAACGATTTTGTTGGTCGAACAGTTTTCCCTATAAAGGAAAAGAGGGTGATAAGGGGGCAAAAAGGGCAATCAAGAGAAAATGTCAAAGGTCAATGAAAGATAAGTGCCACTAAGCCAAAGATGGTTAAAAATATCAGGATAAAAGGGCTACCGGAATGGAGAAAAATGGAAAAATGCGCGAAAGAAGCAAACCCCGAAAACAGATGAAGTTAAAAAAGGAGACAACTTCATCATCATAGGCCTTGGATACGTGATTATTATTGGAACTGTCTCTTCTTCTTTTTCCTGCAATCTTCTTCATTTTTTGATAGTTCTGTTTATTCTGTAAGTCATCTAGTATGTGAAACCAATTTCTTCTTTCTTCCTTCCAGTTTTACTTCTAACACTTTTTTAATCATGCCTTCTCTATTCAGGTAATTCCCGATCTAGTTCGCTTTCCTCTTCCTTATTATATGTACTGTCATTTGTTTTTCTCCTATCCATCCTAGTCCTTCCTTATTTTTAATCTTATCTGTTCGTTTTATTGCCAGCATTCTTCTCCATGCCCAGATTTTGAATTTTTCCAAATATATTATGCCATTTTTACTTTCTCCATACGAAGTAATGGGAAAGTATTGTTTAGGAATTAATTATAAATAATCGGTTTTTTCGGTTTCCGTCAAATATCTCCTTAAAAACTTCGTTATTGGTAATGATCGTAAGGACCAAAGTTGTAGAGAATAATATTTCTTCCAAGTTTTGTTTGAAACAAATTTTCGTAGAACCATCCATTTCGGAGATATTTCGCTTTATCTTAATACCAGTATACAGCGCCAGCACCGTGTAGCGGTGAATTCTGTGAACATATTCAAAATATACGTAATTTACGGCAATAAGGACGACTGTATTCTTTTACGTTACGAAATAATAATTTTGCCTTATAATGCTATTCATAATAATTTAAATATCTATACCCCAAATATGGAGAAAGTCGTGTTGGCCACATCAGTTTTTTATATCTTGTTATGACGCTTTCGAAGTATTTATAGCCTGAAACTTTTCATAGTCGCTAGCTAATTATCGTTATGTTTACATTTGAGTAATGATTTGGAAATTTAAGTCTTCTAAATTGATTTACCAAAGTAGTCTTATGAATTGATGTAATCAAATAATGTCTGTTTTTCAAAACTAGTACTGAAAGGATCCATTTTCATTTGGAGAAAGAGACGTTAATTACGAAACTAACCCGATGATATCGACGCAGAGAAGAAATAGTGATGCTGATCGTAGATAAATAAAAGAAAAATAATTGTATTCCTCCATTTGGTGCCACTGTCAAATGCGCTCATGTCTGCGTACATATAAGGACTTCTTATAAAGTAATATAAAAGGAAATTGCTTTATACTCGTCATCCAGTTGTTCTATATGCATAGGTCGTATGATGTATTAATACAATACACATTTTATTTTACAATGAAGGATACTCGAAGAGCGATTTGTAATTGCAACAACTTGCAACGAAACTTTTTCACTTGCCACCAATTCCTGTTGATGGCCGTTTAACTGCCATTTTTTCCTTAAACTGTCTATTTTTTCCATAAATATCATTTTCAAGCTAAAATTTTCCTTAAGCGCACTTTAATGGATATTTTAATAAAAAGAAATACGTTGGCTCCTTAGACTGTACATCATATCATAAAAGTACTCACTCATAGTAATACAATTATTTCCCCGTAAGTCTTAAAAATCTAAACCTATAAAGCCTCTTTTTAATTACCCTCACTACTGCGAACTGTATCTCCTCTCTCTCTCTCTCTATCCATTTGTTTCTAACAATTTTAGCGGTTAGCTTTTAAACCCACGCTCTTCCTTTTCAATCCATTCACCGATATTTTTTCCCTCGCACTTTTATCCATCGTTCTCGTCACACGCGTACCCGGATGCTCCCCTTTCCACTCTCCCCCTTGCACTCACGCCCTCCTCCTCCTCTTCTTTTTATTCCACCCGCGGTTGCGATGAAACGGCGAAAGGCACGCTTCCCTCTTCGTGCTCCCCGTTTTATTCCGAAACAATATCGCACAACGAACCCATTGTCTTCTTCTCTCATATCCTCGTATTTTTTTAGAATTTTTTCCCTCCCTTTCCATTGCTCCATATCTCGTCTTTTATAGTTTTGATGAAGCGATTTTCCTTTATAACAATACGAATTTTATATAAAACTTTTCGTGACATTGAATGGGCAGTGGATTGATATTTATATGGCATTTCTGAATGGGCTTTAATACATACAGAACCGTTTTTTTAAGCAAATGTATATAAATACTACGTGATATTACATTCTCGATGGTAGGGAAAGTTCATCGTTGAAGTTATATTAATTAGGTCAATACTCTGCACATTTTTGTAATAATATTAGTCCCTTCTATTTACAAATCCAGATTTATTTCTCAAATGTACACATTGACAAATAAATATATTCTTCGTTAAAGGAATGATACCCGTGATGATTTCACTTTCACACTGCAAAACAATACTACTACCTTGTAAAAGGTTAAAATTTTTGCATATCGACATGTGATGACTTTAAATTAAACTTAATAAGGTTATGAAAAGTGCTCGTTTCTTTTTTCAGATAACAATAATTAAGAAAATATCTGTTCCTACACAAAAACACGTTATCTATTGCCATATACATTTCTAAGAAGTTTGAAGTAAAAGCTGCCATGCATAAAAATTCCTGTTAAAATAAATGTTTGAATGGAAAAAGAATGACCATCAGGAAGAACTCGGATGATATACATCTAGAATAAAAACCACTTAAAATGGAAAACTCGGTCTCTTTCATCTCTCACCATGGTCATAACACGTGCGAGACTCCTTCATCCTCCTTCTTCTCGAGCCATATTTCTTCTACCTCTTCCTCTCACCCTCTTCTCCCTATTTCTCTCCCTACCGGTTCCCTACCTCGTATCTTCTTCCCCTGAGCAACGGTTAACCCATTAAACGAAGGCGAAAACTGCACGAGGGAGTATGCGACACTGGGGACTGGGCAAGGAGAAGATAATACCGGAGGATGGCAGAGGAGAGGAATGCTATTATAAAGCGGAACGTACAAAAAGAAGAAGAGAATGGATGGTTATGAAGGAGGATGTGAAAATACTCGTAGAACTAAAAGCGATAACTGAGGCGAAAGGAGTTGAAAATAAGACCGAGAGGGGTGTTTAGGGCGGAAGGAAAATAGAGGCAGGATAAGTGAAAAGTAGCGATATGAGGGAGAAGGTAAAATCTAGGGATAGTCAGGAAGAATTGGGATGGTAAGTGCAAGCTGAGAGAGAGGGACGTAAATAAACTTTCTAAGAAATCCTGGGGAAAATAATTAAGGAGGAGGAAAATATGAGGCAATATTTTGATGGCCATTTTGGCTCAAAAAATATAAGGGGAGTGTTTTAGTTAGGCCAGATACCTGCAGGAAGATGCGAAGGAGAGAAAAATGGAGCGCAGAGGAAGTAGATAATGAACGAAATACGGGTAAGGATTTTAATAAGAGGATAAGAAGAGAGATGAAAGGGATGTGGATAGTGAAGTAAAAGGAAGAGAGTTTGAATTGTAAGGATATATGACAAAAGGAAAAATGAGGGAAGAGATAAGAAAAAGGAGAAATTGAGTGGGAGTTGAAAGACAGAAGTGAAGAGAAAGTTGGAATGGGAGGAGATAAAATAGGTAGAAAGATGTAAGAAGAGAAAAGGGGTAGCGCGGTGGCGAGTTAGAAAAGAGAAGGAAGGGAAATGGGAAGAGGGGTTGAGAAGTCGTAAAACTAACAAGACGAGTGTACTGCCCCTAATCCAGCCTCGGCAACCCCTTTCCTCATATCCCCCTTCTCAACACCATCCAGTTCCTTCTCAGTACTCCTTCCCCGCCTCCTCCAAGCTCTTTCTCTCTCTCTCTCTCTCTTCATCTCCTTCCTACTGCTCTCCGCACGCAGCCATCCCCATCCCGCCAACAATAAAACCGGTTTATCCGACGTGATCCCAGGACGCCCGAAAGGGGTTTGGGAATTCAAGCCCAGGTCGCCCATAATCCTTTGGATCAGCGTCAGTCTGTCTCCAGCGATATTGTTCTAGCATTCTTCATGCAGCTGACTGCGAAGCACACCAAGAGCGCGCTTGCGATTTTTTTTTGATGAAGGGAATTGAGTGAGAATTACCTCCTCTCCGCGCTCTTAGATTTTTTGGCGGAATGTGTCTCTTTTCTCCTCGAATCACCATTTAGTTAATTTTTTTAGCTGTACGACGATACCATATTAACTTACTAGATATATTTTTCTTTATGCGCAACATGGGGCAAGGCAACCTTCAATGCCACGTTGCGGCTCAGCGGGGATTCTTCAGAGATTGCGCTTTTTTTTGAGAAACGTAAGGTTTTCGGCTTCCCCCTCCCGTCCTCCCCCCCCCCCTCCCCCCACCATGATGACTTGCTTCCTCCTATTCCGACGCCGTGATCGTAAAACTCGAAATTACCTCTCCGACTGGAAGTTTCCGAATCAGACGTTTTGAAAATGGTATATCGCGGACGCATCGTTCTAACAAGACAGTTTGACCACACACCGTTTTTTTCATTTGGCTGCTCATTTTGCGGTGACAAATTTCACTAAAACGGGTAAAAGATGTATTACTAACACATACGATATTCAGAGACTCTTAGTTTTGTTGCGGTTGTAATCAAATGTCTTGAAATGAATTCCATTCTTGGCATCTTCTCACATACTTTGAACAAGCATTATTGTGTGTAATATTCAGCTATTCACGAGGGGTTTTATAACGTTTGAATCATTGACGAAAAACGTCTTAAGAATAATCCCATGTTCACCACTTTAAATCGGGATTTTGTAAACACATTTTCGATTGCGAATATAGCAGTCCAAATTCCTTCCTGAAGAATATTTATATATTATATACATATGAAATCGCATTGCATTGTTTTTATGGCGTGACTAACTCTGCTAATTCGTTACTTCTCACAACATATTAATAGTTAAATCATTTTTTTAGTTTTAATATCTGCCTCTAGTCGTTGCAGTTAGTAGCTTTAATAAATCTTATGGAAATTAATAATATACTAATTCAGAAATATATGCCATAACATGTGCATGGTATTATATTACTCATAAAAATATGCCTTTGAATAAATTACGTGGCAACAGAAATTGATATAATACGAGAAAGTTTACAATTTTCAATACAGAGGGTAATTACGCTACGCCAAGGAAATTATTCCAAAATAAGAGGGAGTGATAAAGTGTGGTGGAAGATAGGTGGAACCCTAGTAAAGGGAGTCAAAACCTCAGACATGGAATCCGTACATCCTACATGAAAAGAGCTGACACAAACGGAAGATGGGAAGGGAGATGGAGAGAAGGAGAAGGGCGAGGAGAGAAGGGAAGCGGAAGGAGAGATGAGGAGGGAGACAAGTGCCCGGATGTTCAGCGGATGACCCCTTCCTTGGCACAGGCAAGGAAGGGGAAAGGGTGGGGGAGGGGGGACGTATGGTTTACAAGGGAAGAGTGGAAGGGAGAGCGGCTGAAATGGACGAATGGAAAGAGAGGACGAGAGAGAGAGGTTTAGGGAATCGCAGGCCCTCCCGACCGGCCCCACGACCTCGTTGCCATGGCAACTATTGCCTGATATCCGGCATGCGAGCTCTTTTGCCTGCGATCTCTAACCCCACCCACCACCCAACCCAACCCCCTCTCTTGCCTCCCACTTCCTCTACGGTCCAGCGGGAGGCCAAAAGAGGGAGAGGGTGCGAGGAGTGACTCTCTCTCTCTCTCCCTTTCCCCCTCCCCCCTTCCCGACCGCATAAGAGAGAGAGAGAGAGAGAGAGGGCAGCCACTGCTATTCACATCCTCCTCCTGCCCCCATACGCCTCTCCCCTAGTTCTCTTTTATGTTACCTCTCCCCCACCCACCCACACCCTCTTTGCACCAACACCACCCCTCGCACAGCTCCCCTTCCCCACTCCTCGCCGACACTCGAATATTGCTTCCCTCCCGGGCCCTTATCTCATCGCCTCTCCCTGGGACAAACGCCCGCGACATATTTTCCTATAATTTCTGCCTTTTTAATTTTTGCTCTCCTTTGCCTCTCTCTCTCCTCTTTATCTCTCTCAAACTTCTCTCACTCCATGCCCTCCCGCAGAGCCACGTCGCTCGCATCACGCTCTACCGAACTCCCCGGGGTATCTCTCTTTCTCTCTCTCTCTCTCTCCCTCTTTTTCTCTATCATTATCGCCCACTACTTCTGTGTCCCTTACTTTCCCCTGCTATTTCTTCCTTTCTCTCTTTCTTTGCTTTACCGTATTTTTCGCAATCTCAGCTCTCTTATCCGAACATCTTCTATACTTACACTTCCTTAACTTTTTCCCGACCATCTCTTTCTCTTGAGTTTCTTTTGAAAAGTTTTTTTTTTTAAGTTCGACTTAATCCAGCTTTACAAAACGGCGATTTCATTCGCGAATACATGGTTGTGTCCTTATTTTCAGTGAAAGAAATTAAAAAAGTGGAAAATAATAACTTAATTGGCGACTTAATTAAAAATTTTCCCGGGTAGCGGCGTTTCCGGGAACAGTTGAGGCTGTGATTTGAATTTCAGATTGGTTGGATGGGAAAGACAGTTGTGAGGGAGCTTCGGTAATTCGCAGAAATTGGTTAAATTTTTCGCCGAGTAAAGAGTTTTTTCTCCAAAAATCACATGAGAATTGCATTTGTTATTGCTCCGTTTTACTTCCTAAGCGATACCCCGCTGGATGTACATAAAATCGAATCCTGAAAAGACGAGCAAATATTAATAATCGTTTTTATATCGTGGCTTCTTGTGGAATTATTTTGAAGCAGAATATCCCTAATGCGGCACTGAAGACTATGTCGCGTAGTTTTCACTATTTTTCCCTAAATGGTAAACAGACGACTCACATCAATTGGTTCCTAACTGACATCTCCCGGTATCTGGATGGCAGACCGGCAGGCCACAGTGCAGGATGCTTCGAAATGCACGGTTCGCTACACGAAACATGCATCACTCCAGAAACTGTAAGGTGGGATATTCAACACATGCATGCCTGATGATCCTCATGCACCCTTTATCTTACTGTCATAGAAAGCAAAATGAGGAGAGGCGCTTACTAAGGTGTAAGAAATCCGAGTTTTACTTTTCCAAGGAGAGCGATGTGATATTAAATCTTTAAAATACTTCTAGAATTTTTGCTGGTAAAAATTCTGCCAGTTAGATATCTTTTATTAATTTCGTTTACTTGTTCATCCACACAAAAATGCATCCAATTTCAAATTCTATAGTGCAAAATATTGTATTTTTTTCAATTAAACGTGTAATGGATTTTAAAAATGTATTTTATTGCTACGTGGGCTACATCTACTTTCAAGTAAAATACTTTTCATATATTTTTCGAAGAAAAGTTTTTATATCGATTCCAATTCAAGCTCCATCTATATAAATAGGACACTGTTCGTCTTATAGTACAAAACCACCGAAGTAATCTGATCCGAAAAAGGCGGACCCTTTGATTTTTGCATCCGCACGCAATTTCGTCCTTCGCCGGTGGGGCCTCGCTGACTACCTGAATAACTCGCAGTTTCTTTGCCCGCATGGATCCTTTTGCCTCAGCCCCGTCCCGCTCCATCCAACCATTCTTCCTCCAACCCCGTGGCATCCACTCCTGTCTCATCAAACCTTGTCTCATCCATCCTCTCCCTCAGACGGAATCACACGGCCGCACGCATCGTCGCATACACCGTGAACACGAGTGCTTCCGCTCCACCTACGACCTCCCTCCCTTCTCTCTCTAACCTCACCCACGCTCTGCTCCTCCCACTTCAACCCTTATCTTCCCATCCACCATCTCCTCTCTCCCCTCTGTTCTTCCTCCGCCCTATCAATCCTCTCCTCCGCCCACTTCCGTCCCTCCCACGTCCTTCCTCCTATCATCTCTCAAACATCATCTCCTTCCTTTCACCTACTCCGATTCTCCTCCTGCGTCTTCCTTCTCCTCTGAAGCGCTTTCGCTCGACTTTTCCTCCCTCTTCTCACATTTCCCCTCTCATCTCAGCCTGCTACCACCTTTACCTATCTCCTGTTTTCTCTCGTACTCCTCTCTCGCCCTATCTCTCTCTCTTCTTCCTCCATTTATTTTACTTCTCTTCCGCCATCTTCCTATTTTCTCATTTCCTCGTCTTTCTTCACATTTTCTCCCATGTCCTCTTTTTGCCATTCGCCTTCCTTATCTCCTTTGTCTCATCCTTCCCCACTCTTGTTCTTTCTTTCTGTTTTCTCTCTCCCTCTCTCTGTCTCCTCTTCTGACTCCGCCACCGATCTTTCCGCTCCTGATGTGCGTAGCCATCACGGCCAGAGACCTGGGTCCGCCATATATGTAGTATACGCCCTGCTTGCTGCTTCCCCCTGGCCACTGGGAATGGGAAACATGTCCGTTTGCTAAGCATCGCGCCCCACTTGGTTCGTTTGTTCATCATATTCTGTCGATTTTCTCTCTTGTACCGCAAGGAACTTTATTCGATGATAGTTCGGATTTTTTTTCGATTAGTACCGCAGTACGCAATATATTCATCATTTTCTATTGCACCCAATATAATCGTTTTTAGGACTTGAAGTTTATACGTATAACAGCTTTTGTCATCTTTTATTAACTTTTACAAATAAATTTCACCACAGCGCACGACTTTTTTTAGTTGATTAGTTTTTATTTTTTTCTTAGAACAATGCAAACATTACCCGTCTTTCCAAAATAATTAAATCTGCGTTACTGATATTGCCATTAGTTTATCGTTAACTCTATGGAAATGATAACGTTTCAAAGAGCGAAGCGCATTGTTTAACGACCATGATTTAATCAACGCTAACATTTTATAGCTGCTCAAACAGAATTTTCAGCTTCAGTGGATAGCACACATCATTAGTCTCTCTCGGTCCATGACCGGATCAATGCCTAGCCTTCTCGTTCACTGTTCATTTTTCCATTCTGCGTTCTTTGCATTACCCTTTCAGCCTATAAATTGGGTTCATAATAAATTTTACTTTACAGATTAAAAATATCTATTTTAACATCTTGAAAGACGCTTATACGCATGTGTGTATGTAGTTGCGCGTGTGTATTTAATATCTCAGTTCATTTCCTTAAAATTAAAACAGTTTTGTATCCAGAATTATCATAATCATTTCTAAATAAAAATAAAGCAATATTTTAAAATCGATTCTACCTTTCAATACAACTAGCTTATGCCCAGGGCCGGATTGAGCGGTTCATGGGCCCAACGCAAAGCACACGTTCTGGGCCCCGGTCTAAAATTGGGCCGGGTTAATTTAGAGACCCATTCATTCACAGCACGTGTGTTTTTTATCCGTCATTTTTTATTTCCCCCTCCCCCTCTACCTTTCTCTCTCGCAGTTCCTTCCTCCACCTTAATCTTTCCACGAAATCGTAGACAGTAAGAAATGAACTAAATTCCCGTATTATAATATCCAATGCAATGTCTGCAATTTCGCTTAACAGCAACATACACATAAACATTTCCGTATAATCCAATGCAATGCACGTAATTCCGCTTAACAGCAAATTAATGATTGCCATTGACGACGGAAGGATTCCAGCTCAACAAACGTTAAATTTTCGCGCCAAAAACCAAATTGTAGACGGATTCGATCCATATTCGAAAATTGACGATAAAAAGTTTATTCATTTTCCAATAAAACAGTTCATATTCGAAGATTCTAGGTGATTTTTTTTTCCAATATCAATTTGCAAAAGAACATAAACTTGCACGTCGAAAAACCTATTTTTACGTCTTATGTTATGGGAAATATAAATTATCCTCTGGAATCGAACCCTGAACGTTACTTTATAGGTTAACTCTCCAAAATTGCACCAATGCGTCACGATTACGAAACACTGAAAGTTTTTACGAGTCATTATTGCATCCCGATTAGAATAAAATGATGTCTAGTCTTTAATAAGTCATATTATGTTTATCTTTGCCTAAGTGCAATATTATGGGTCATTTTATAGAGGTATATATATTATCAGGCCGTTGGAACAGGAACGTAACCCAAATTTTTAACATTGCTATTGTGGGAAAATGTGCTTCAGGAACCAATTATGTCGTAAGTGCGAGGACTGCCTGTACTTGGAATTATTGATAAAGTAAGAAAGCGTTTTGCTAAGAAAATCGTAGCATTTGATACAAAAGAATAAAGGGAAACAAGTAACAGATTTCTATCCACTGTGGGCCTCCTTGTCATCTGGGCCCAGGGATGCCAGACGTCCCGAAATGCGCGGGACAGTCCCGCACAACGAAGAGTTGTCCCGCGTCCCGCACGACTTACAAATGTCCCGCTAAACCATTTCGAAAGTAAAGATTTGAATGCGCCCACTATAAATAGAAAGCGTTAGTGTATAATCATATTGAAAGCTTTTGGCACATAGTTGCGCGAAAAGTCACGTGATTTAGGAAAGGCCGTTATGGATAGGGATGCTTAATGGGAAATGAAACTTTGGCTCAATAGAGAATGACTGATTTACTCACCTCCGCGCAGTTCTCCTTTCGAGAAAGGATTGGACACTAAACGGTTGCATTTCTGTTTTATATGTGCTTTTGGCGTTATATTTTCATATTTTGCGATTTTTCCAAAAGTTTATCATTGCCAAGCTTGTGGCTGTACTACGTAATACTGATTGTAAATAAATAAATGTTTTCATTTTCAAAAGTTAGGTTATATTGGTATTATTTCAACATAATTCTGTTTCGAGAATATTTTATTTCTTATTATTGCCGAGCGTAAAATATGTCCCGCGCAGTAACTTCGGTATTATTGGCGACACAAAAAATGTCCCGCAGTTTCGGAAATCTGGTAACCCTGTCTGGGCCCCACGCACTTGCGCGTTTTGCGTACCGCTTAATCCGACCCTGCGTTATGCTACACTTTCACTTCGATTCTGTTTATTGAAACTCCCCCTCTAAGTTGGCTAAAACACAGGGCCGGCAGAACGGGGTAGCAAAACAGGCAACTGCCTAGGGCGCCAGAATGTGGATGGCGCCATCTAAAGCAAAAGTTTTGATGCCATACTACTTTTATATATGTATGTATAAGAAAGAGAGAGAGAGTAAATGCTATATCTTTCCTTCGCGATATCTTTAAATCTATTTTCAGTGAGAAACTTCGTCAGGTAGCGAGCGTAAACACCGATATTCCTCCCTCTCGTTCCCGCACATTGTAGTGAGAATAAAAAAAGGTTGGAAGCGAAATAATGTAAGGGGGTAATTCACTGTCGTTATAGCCGTGACAAAGAAGAAGCAGGTAAACAATTAAGTGCTAGCGTTAAGCTTTTACTTACTGTATTACAACGTACGAGTATTTGATCAGTCTGCTCTTCTCCTACCGTTTTCCTCTACATTCATTAGTGATTGTTATTAATATCGTTTGTTCCTCATTTTGTTCTCTTTGTAAATATACGATTTTGGCTTAGTCTTTTATTTAATTTGAATCAAAAGAGCCACTTTATATGGGCGAAAAGGAAGAATGCAAGATACAAAACATTTTTAAAAGAAAGGATTGTAACTCGCGATGCACTCTTTGCCCAGGTTCGAGTAAGCGGATAAGGGCTTAAACCTTGACGGAGCCTCCTCGATTTTTCGGCAAGTTCTCCTAAACTTAAAAAAGAACAATTTTTACAAGAGCGTCTAGCCCAGTGGGAAATTATAATTAATTCACCCTCAAAGTTTTTAGGTTCGATCCCCGGATCTTTACCAGTGTAGAGGTTTTGGATTTTATTGATATTCTAGATCAAGAAAGTAAGAAGTAATTCTTTTCATAACAAAGGTAAGGTTTTATGCAAGTATTTTTAAATAGTTAAACACAATCAGTTAAATATTTAAATAATTTTTCTTCAGTTTCACTATTCTTTATATAGTTCATCTATTTAATTCTAAGTAGTGTACTTAATTACAATTTTAAATTTCGAAATATTAGTGGCTGCTTAAATTCGCAAGCTTAAGAAATTTTCTTATACTATTTGTTATTTTGCGACAAAGAAGGCAAGAAAAAAATTCTAATTTCATTTTTATTATTGTTATTTTTTAAATTTTCATGTCTGTATTAATAATAATTTGTATATATATATATATATATACAGGGTGTCCCATAAGTCTGGAATCATAGGGAAAAATAATTAATTCATAATTGTCTTATTTTTGCAGTCCAAAGATGTTTCTGACTAAGGAAGAACGAGTCCTATGATTCCAGACTTATGGGACACCCTGTACATACTATATATGTAATACTAGCAGAATTTCCCGTTGAATTTCAACGGATTTAGTGAAGTTACTACAATACTACATACAAACTCTTTCAAATATATTGTAGATACTTTTTAAATTACAATTAGCCTATCTTAACAATTAATCATAATTGCTTCTAACAATCCGTTTCCGAACGCATTGCATTCAAATATAACGACAATAGTATTTCCTATCATATATATCACTTTCGTCAAATCCAGCTTCATTTCTTGTGTAACTATGCCTATGAAATGTTTACATTTATGTCTTGTAAGCAAGAAACCCATGGAAAAGCAACGTACAGTTGTCCATGATTGAACATTGACTGGTAAATGTACACCAGATACGTGAGCCTATTTACGTTAATAAACATTATAATGTAGAATATAATTATTTTACTTACAAAAAATGTAAGATTCCCGTATTCAATAGACAAAAGAAGGTTCAATTACTTTCATCAATAAACGCTTCCTGAATAATAATCAGTATCTATTTACGTTACTATCCATAAACATTAATTGTTTCGTTGCTTAAACAAAAGTGCGAATCGAATAACGCTAAACTGTCGCCTATTTATAAGCTTCATTGAAGCTAATTGAATCGAAGGTAACAATGACAGCCGCCTTGGCAACGCCCGGAAAGAGTACGAAAAATCCAGAAAATTTTTAAACAAATAGCGTATTTCTGAAATTTCTACCGTGTTACTTGTATACTTCACAGGAATAAGATAGCGTAGAGTTTTGTTCATCGAATAAAGCAAAAACGAAAAACATCTGTCCATATTTACGCATTTTAATGCTTGAAGAACGAATACCTTGCAAGTCAAGAAATGGATTCATACGTGTTATCTTATGGAAAAATGTTAATCCCCTATATTGGCAGCATTGATTAATCCCGGTTGACCAAACTTTGACAATTCACTAAGTTAGTATGTAAGGAAGAATCGTACCAAATTTGGTTATTCTAGCTTTTATCGTTTAGGAGGAGTTCCATGAACAAACACACAAACCAACAAGCACACAAACACACGCTTCAAAATATATTATACCATATATATATATATATATATATATATATATATATATATATATATATATACACACACATATACTATATACACATATACATACATACATACACACACACGCATAAATACATACACACACACATACATACATGTTTGTATTATTAAAAAAATAATTTGTACTTATCTTCAGTGCTGATTCTGTATAAAGAGAGGTGTCGGTACTCCCACCCACCCACCCCTCCACCTCTTCCTGCACCCTGTTCCCCCTTCTCTGTTGAATTTTTTATTAACTTTTAATAACAAAGTTGATAATTACAATCAAAATGTTTAACATTTATAGAACCCGTTTATTACTTAGGTTTTAACGAATTAAAAAAATGAAAATGCACCGAAATTAGACGGGTGTGAACATCGCTCTGAAAAAAAGTGACTGTACGCCGTACCGGCGCGTACCGTCACAAAAGAGCACTGCTTGTCTTTAACCTTTTATTATTTCATGTACATTTCACGAACATTTGTGTTGTATGAAACTTTGCGTACAAGAAATAAATACCTTTATATTGAAAATTATTTCAATTCATCTTCAGTAACGTGCACTACACCTAGTTTAAACTAGCGGTCTGAGGAAGATTTCGAATGGAGTATGTATAATTCTTGTGGAAGAAGTTGAGGTACCAACCAACTTACAAGTCTTAACGTTACGATTTGCGTAATCTCTTACCAAAAAAATATTCCTCTAATGGCCATTTTTACCGCTATTACTTACACTAAAGCTTTTTTAATGATGAAAAAACATCGTTTTTAGCAATGATGATAAATATCGGTTATTAATAAAAACAATTTTTATTAATGTTATATAACACACCGGTGCTACTGGGCTGGACTTACGGTGCTATATGTAATTACTAATAAACAAATTTTACTCTATTAGAGTTTTAGTGTAATTTAGATTGGAGTAAGGGCGCCAAAATAAAAGTCTGCCTAGGGCGCCAGAATGTCTTTCGCCGGCCCTGATAAAATATCTCCATTCCGTCGCTCATTAACACCGAACTACCATTGTTTGACGCATCTTGCACAATTTTAAGGGTTTGTCTCATTGGCTATACCTGTAACTTGTCGAACGTTTCTGTTTGAAATCACTCTGTCGTGAAATACAATTCCACTCTTCATTAAAATGTTATAATGTGAATATTTTATGCTATGCATTGAGATGATTCTCCATACTTTTAGCATTTCCTCTTATTCGCATTTTTCCTGGAAACTGTTGCCACTTAAATTCTTGGACTCAATTTTTTTACGATATCATGGTTATTTCATTCGTTCGCATTACATCGCTTTTTGATGTTAGCATTTCATAGTCTTCTCTTGTGCTGGTTACGACTTTTCTTTCTCTAAAGTTGGAACACCCGTCACTCTCCTGACTTTGGAAGTCTCTTAAAATAATCCTTCTATTCATTAGACTTTTCTTCCTGAGATTTCGTTGTCCGCCTCTTTTACCTCTCGTTGCTATGGGCGCTTTTCGGAGACGAACCAAGTTCGCCGGGTTAGGAAATGAACGGCCTCTCGTTTCCTTTGATGTCATATGCGCAGGCTCGTGGCTGATCCGGTTTACTAACCTCCTGTTTCGTTCTTTAACACTCGTGTGATTCTCTCATCCGTTTGTTCTTTCTCTACCATTCTCCGTATGAAAATTCCTTTTTCGTCGAAAATGGCCTCAAGTTCATCCAACGTCGTCAATATGATTAGGAATGCCATTTGGTTATACCATATTTATTGCGCGATCGTATTATCTGCGTGATCTCATTTTTCTCAAACTAATTTTTTTATCGATTCTCTCAAATCGATTTTCGTTATCATTAATTATACTTTTATCGCGCGAATATTTTCATTGACTTCGAATCTTCTGTTCGAATGTTTTATCTTTCACCCCGTATTATGCTTCATAATGTTACCTTTAGTGCATCCTTTTGAAGAAAAGCGGCGAATTCGTTACTAGCTTTACGGTTGCGCGACATGAATCTCTCAAGTTTGCATTTGCCTAAACTTAGGTATCCACTCTTTCTTTATTGTTTGTATGTGCATTCTTTGCCGTCGTATTTTGGTGTAGTCGCCGATTATTGTCTCCGTAATAGATTGTTTTAATTTAATTATACACTTTCCTTACGTTGTCGCAATTCTCACAAACTAATACAACTGCATTTTGAGAGCGTAAAAATGACACAATTTCTGCGCCTGCGACTTTTTTTAGCCGCCGTATATTAATAACACCATTGCATCTGCGTCATATAAAACAGCGCTTAGTTCTTCAATACAGCTACAGTCTCACATTGAGAGGTAGTGACTTTTGCAATTTTCCTCAATGGCGTTGTTTTTCGAAGTGAAAATGTCTACTCAGCATAACTTATGCTAAAATATTTTTACTTTACAACGTACGACCTGTGATACGTTACATTCTTGGATAAATTACATTTATCAGACAGAGTAACTAATAAAAACCTAACTTAGAGGTTAATGGTATTTTCTTTAAGTTTCGAAAATGTAGAGTAGCAGAATGTTACACACGTATTTAATGCGCAGGTAGCTTTGAAATAAATACATTATCGTATTAAGGTCGGTTCAGAGAAGCTTATTTCTTTTTTAATCCAGATATTTTGCTACAAAAATATTTTACCACGCATCGTGCTTTTCTCCACATTTACGCTCTTCGGTGCATATTTAATCCAGTATCCTTAATCATAGGAATAATGTATTTAAAAACTAGGTTTGTGTTTTTAACGACGTGTTTCTAAGTGGGCACGCATATAGTTGCTCCGGAAACCTTTGGTCGAAAAAGACCCGCCGGGATTTAACCTAATTCCTAGGACCTCTTTTCCTTAAAGCCTTTTCCTCTTCCATCGCTCCCCTATCGCCCCGTTGCCCTGGCCTTTTCATTACGGGCCTCCCAAAGTGTGTGTTTATTTCCTCCCCAACCCCTAAAGCACCCTTTCTCCCACTTCTCCACCCCCGCAGCTCGACCGCTCCCTCTTCAGCCTCAAATCCACCTCTTCCCCCATCCCCCCTCCCGCACTCTCACGCGCTCTTTACGGCCCCATCCCCCAATCTCTCCCGGTCCCATCCCTTTCTTCACTCTCTCTCACTCTCTCTCTCTCCAGTGCACTACGACCCCTCACTCTATCCCTTTGCCGCTTTCTCTCCTCCCACTCACGCCCCTTTCTCTTTCTTCGCTTCACCTCTCCTCCCTTTCCATCCGCCTCCACCTTTTTCATGCCCCTTCTACTCGCCCTCTGCTCCACTTCCACTTTCTCAACCCACCCTCTCCTACCCCGTAACTCTCTCTCTCCCATCCCTTTTCTCTATTCTATATCACTTTTCCTTCCTTTATTTTGTATTTTCACTATCCTCTCTTCCCTGCTCTCTCATACTTTTCAACCCTATTTTTATCTCTTTTTTTTCTTTCCACCCGACTTTCCCGCTCCTTTCCTCCTTTCCCTTTTTCTCCTCCCCCTTTCTCTCTCCCTGTCCTACCCTGGGAATCCCTCGGAGCGTTTTGGGTGGAATTACCACTTGCTTGTTCAGCCCAGTCCACTTTTTCAATTTATTCAACCCCCTCAGGGCCCCTCTATACAAACAATTCTCACGCTGTATGTGCAATGTGTTTTGCCTTCTTGATTTCTCATATGTAAGATCGCTGATCTTGAGCTTAAATGATTCAAGTGGCTTCTTAACACATGCTTTCGTGGAACACGGTTATTTTGTTATTACTTGTTTAGCATACCGCATTTCGCACCACGCTCTTTTGGACACGTTTCATTTTTCTCCATATGTATTGTATCAGTACGTGAAAATTCCAGTTCTTTTACATTGCATTGCCTTCACTATTTCCATACGTATACCACCGCATCGCCTAAAATCTTCCAGTCTCACTCCCTCTCCTCATCGCTCCTTCCTTTGAGGCCCTCATACCTACCCCAAACCACCATGTCTTTCTATCGATCCTTTTCCTAGCACTGCCTTCTTTCAAACATCTGCGCATTCTATTCGACCTTTTGCTTTGCAAACCTAAACCAAATATTTACTTTTGTCAAGAAAATTAGTCCAAAGTGAAACATCTTATCAATTAAGTCATTGAGTATATATGTATTCTGAAGCATTTAAGATAAAATTTCTGAGGACAAACGAAAACTCATAGCTTTCAAATATTTATTAGTCTCATACTTGTCCCGCCTGACGAGCTTCTTAACTTAGCATACATCGATCACCCGTCACACTCCTCAACTATACCTCTCCTCCTGGTCTCTTGCGTCACTTTGCCTTGTTCCTCCCTTCCTATTCTTCCCTTTCATCTCTTTCCTTCACTGCAATATTCTTGCCTCTTGCATACTCCCACTTAACCTATTTCTGCGCCTCTTTCTCTCCCCTATATACCTTCTCTCTCCCTCTGCCCTTTACGCTTTCTCCGTCACCCTTGCTCTGCCCCCACGAACAATCACCACCACATCGCCTATCCCTGCCGCTCTCCTATGCAGTCCTCCTGACGCAGCCCTCACTTCACCGCCCCCGACCCCTATTCCTCCACCTCCCTCTATCTCTTCGACCCTAATCTCCTCCTCTCTCTCTCTCTCCTCCAACTCTCAACCGTCTCTCTCTTCTCTCTCTCCGTCTCCACGAAGTCCCTTTATGCCCTACTCCGCTTCCCTTAGCATTAATCTCGCCCCCTCTTCCTCCCACTCCCACTTCTCCTCCGGGTCACATCTCCTCATTACTCAGTAACTCCTCTCGCTCCTCAATCTTCCTCTCCATCGCCCTCACACCCAGCCTACTCTCTCTCTTTCTCTCTCTCTTCCTCTCTCTCTCTCCTCCTCTACCTCCTTCCTCTCTCTTTCTCTCGTGTGCCTCTTTTGCCCTTCTCCTCACGGGACTCCTAATTAAATGGCGGAAAACGGTCGACAAGGGACGGGACCAAGGCTGCGACGCGCGGTGCGGAAGGGGCGAAAAGCCGAAACGAATATGGAGAGGAATGGTGTGGGAGAATGTGAGAGGGAGGAGATTAGGGGAGCTAGGCGCGGGAGGGAGAGCAATGCGAGGATAGGCGGTGGGAGAGAGGGAAGAGATAAAAGGAAACCCGGAGAAGTGTAAGTCGGCGACGGAAGATGAATTGAGTGGGAAGAGAGATAGAGAGGGAGGAGAAAGTGCAGAGGTGGGGAGTAGCGGGAGGAGCGAGTAGAGCGGTAGATCGGGGGGAGGGGGGGAGGGGAGGGGTGAAAGTGGAAATAATGAACTTGAGAGAGAAGAGCAAATGGGAGTTGGAGGATGTGGATAGCAGTGTAGGAAATGAATGCGAGGAAGAGATGCAGATGGAAGTTGGAAGTATTGGATGGAAGAGAAAGAAATGAATCAGGTTTGTAGAAGTAAATGGGGAAGAGAGTTAGAGAAATAGCAGTAAAAGTTAGTGGATAGAAGAAAAATATTGATGGAAGTGTATGGGAGATGAATCGTTGAGGAAGGATTAAATGGGAGTGGAGAGATAGCAGTGAATGGAAAGAAGCAAAGTCCCTGAGGAGACTGAAGTCAAGTACGGTGAACAAAAGACAAACTAAGAATGAATAGAAATGTGAGGAGTTATTTTTAGAGGGATAAAGTGATTTTTTTTTAGCGATTACACAGGTAGAAGAAGTGAATGGGGCGAAACACAAGCGATAACCCGCTAATGCCGTGAGGCGCGTCAAACTGGTGACCATTCGATAGTCTCCATTCATCCGGCGCTTTAGTTATTTTACGAAAATACATTTAACGTCATTTTTGTGCCTGTAGTTGTAAAATTAAAGAATACTTCGGAAATTAATGAAAAGGAGGACAAATAAATAAACGTTTTGAGTGTAGTTGAACGCTGTGAGTGTAATTAAGTGGCGACAAACCAAAGATAGAACAGAGTGGGCAAAACTATGAATTTGAAGAAAAAGTACGAAGAAATTGGAATTCGAGTAAAAGAGAAGTGGGAGTGAAATATAGAGAAGCTAAGCGGAAGAGGAAAAACGGAACTGTTGCGAAGGGACTAGAGTGTGTAGAGTGAGGAATGCATGTGAAAGGATAAATGGGAGAAGGAATGCGTAAAAGGGGGAAAAGGGAGATAAAAGAGAGTTGAAGAATTATTCCAAAAATAAAGGCGCAGGGAAGAATGAAAAAAGTTATAAAAGGAGAGGGAACGGTGAATAGGATCAGCAGGAATTAAAAAGGCAAAGAAAGGTATAATAGGGATGGGAAGAACAATAGAGGAAGGAGATTAAAATGAACGGGAAAAAGGAATGGAAGGAGATGGATGAAAAGGAGGGAAAGGCAAGGATAGTGAATGGAATAAGCGAGTATATAATTTAATTATATATATATATATATATATATATATAGTGTATCACGATAGAATAAATATAAGAAAGTGTGTGACGGTAGAAGAGTTGGAGTACACAGGTGGTAAAGTGAGTGAGTTGAATGGAACTCCCACCATTGGACTGTAAAGGTGGTGCGTAGTAGAGGAGGGTGCAATAGAGTGAGTGAAGGAGCAACGGGAGCGGAAAGGATTGAGAGGAGTTGTTGGACTAGATAACTCGCGTAAAAGAGACGATTGCGACGAGAGATAAGACAAAGAGAAGGAGGGGAGAGAGGGGGGTGGAAGTCAAACTGGATTGGAAAAGGGTTTTGGAGGAGGGGATAAAAAGGAGAGAGAGAGTTGGAGTGATGGGAGTGTTTCATCAGATGGAGTTAGAGTGGGACTGACGAACGTAAAGGGGAGGGAGAGAGAGAAAGGAGATAAAAAGGGTGAGTGGGTGGAGTGAATGAGGGAGGTGGGAGATAAAAGGAACGATAGGAGTTAACGGGAGTCGGAGGGAGTAGAGAGGGAAAGGAGGGAGAGAGGGCGATAAAGGGATTTGGAGGAGTTAATGTGGGAGGGAGGAGTGAATTTGAGTGGGAATGGAAGCTCAAATGAACGCATGGAGATTAGGGAGAATGGGGCGAACGAACGAGCGTAGGTAGGGAATGAACAGGATTTGGAAGAGGATGCGGATTGGTGGGTTGAAAGCATATTTTTTGACGGTTGCCTAGGTTCATTCTTCATAATTTCACGCGTAAATGCGTTTTGCAAGAATTTTGCCATACTTCCCGCTGGTTTCTTCTGGCTGCAATCTTCCTTTCATAATGGTGTTGGGTGGTTGTGCTAGCTAGTGCTGCTTAATATCAGATCCCCATTCTTATATACGAGGGTCAAATTTTGTTTATATTACTTATAAATATTCCATGCTTGTGGTTTTCCTACTTAATGCTGTTTGTTTCCTGGCTCTTACGTAATATTTTTCTTTCGTTTATCGATAATAGATAGAACTTTGAGTTCTTCCTCGTAGAAACGTGAATCTTTATATTACTTTCACGATATTAATGTTAAAAACGTAGTATCATTTATGAACTATTGTATGTATACGTAGAGTTCATACAGAATTTTATTCAACACCAATCAAATTTCCAGCATCATTTATTTTCAAATAAGACCTTTAGATGTCACATTAAACGGAGAATTTCATCGCTAATGGATCCATTCGTCCAGAGAGTATATTTTTGCCGATAAAGAAAAGGTTTAATGATATGTTAAACGGTAGAACCATCTGGAATTCCAGCACTGAATTTAAAAATATTCGATTACACCGATAAATGTATTGAATATGCCAAATATGCAATAAATATGTCGCCTTATCAATCGTTAAGAAAATTTTCCTGAAATACAAGTAGCTAGTGATTGTTAAACACCGAACAATAATACGCACAAGTATCTGTTCAAAATAAATATCTTGCGGAAAAGTGTTAATACAATGATTAATTGAACGAAGGAACACAAAAATCGAAAAATTCGATATATAGAAGGGACGGAATGCTTAAATTATTGGAATAGCTTCGTCTTCTGTGACATATACGGCGATTCTCTGGGCGCTTGTTGCATTAATCGGGCGACGTAGTAATTGGAGATCAGCTTATAGCCAGTCTAAGTGGGATTGGGGTGATTTCTTAATTCTTCGGCGCCGAGCTTAAAGCTTCACGTGCCTTATCTCTCGTTAAATGAACGTGTTCGGTCCAAGTTTGTCCGAACAATTAGAGACTGGATTACGGTCCTCCTCAGGGGTATTGCCGATATATTTCTTAATTCCAGAATTCGAGATTAACGCTTTGCGTCCCGTATCGCGAGTTTAACCAATCTGCTAGCTCCAATTAAATCCGGCTGCGGAACTTTAAATTTCTCACTATCTTTAAATTAGAGAAGTTTGCAGTTTCCAAATAGCAGGAATGAGTTCGGAGTGTACTAATCAGTTATTTCTAAATCGTCGGTGAAGGAGAACTGTGCTATTACCAGGATTAAGTAGTTTAATATTTGGTGCTATTCATAATTAAGAGATAAATCGCTAGGTTTGATTGAGTACCAAGTTCCTTAAAGCAAGGGAAGGAGTTATAGTGCAAGAAATCCTACATGGGATTCCCTGTTATATCAAATAAGAGTAGAAAAGCAGTTATTTCGGGAAAATAGTGTCAATAGACAAGGAATATAAGTATAATATACCATACTTTACGTTATAAAATAGAAGATGCTATTGTTCTGAATGAAGAGAAGGTGAAAATTATTCACAAACGGTGTCATGTTTCGCATTTACTTCCCTTCTTTCATGAACAATTTATATTAATGACAATAACTTTTCACATTATTCCCATAAGAAGACATAATACAAAGCATATATGAGGAAAGAATAAATTGAAAAGATGTTGGTCCAGACAGTAGAGTGGAATAAGTACAAATCATTAAGGAGAAATACTTGAAACGATTATGCCAGATTTGTTTTCTGCGTATCAACAATATATTTATGATTAAATACTTTATTTCCCTGGTGATGTGATATTTAATTATTTTTTCGGATATATTGCATAAAATCGGAACTGCATTTGGAAAACAATGATTGTTATAAAGGCTGCATTTTTTATTTTTCCATCAGTTTCCTTAAATATCTGTAATGCTAATACAACCATTCTAAAACAACTAAAACACACTACAGGGAATGACATACTTGATATAACAAAATCAAATAAATACAGTGAACTTCTTCCAAAATCGAGCATTACAAACGAAAGAATTTATTGCATCTCCACTTCATTCAATAGGCTAACGTGACAGAAACCTATGGTCGAATTTACAAGCTCAGAACGTTAAACTAAAAATTATCTCGTAGATATTATTGTAAAAAGAACATTTTAGAGAAGACTGATTCTTTTGTTGCATATTGGCCTTTTAAAGCAATTTTTTCCGCATGACCTGTTGCTCTTAAGGAAATCGAGAAATGATATTTGAAAAAAAATCCGTATGGCTACAGAAACATGAAGTATTTCGTTATGCGTTACATTCAATCTGGACCGGTCTCGCATTCACACGCGACGAACCCACTCAAATGACGAGCATCCGAGTGAGTGCGTGATGCGAGGTAACTTCCCGAGTCGTCACGCTCCCGCGAGGGAATGGCCACCCTCAAAAGTTATCCTAATGCCGCTCGTCGCCCTCCCCCCGATTCCCTCGCTCAACTCCTCTCCCTTCTACGCCTTCCTCGCCCACCCAACCCCACTCGCCACGGCCTCCTGACCGCGAATGCGTACTTGGCCAATGGCATGCACGCCTAGCACCACGCCCCTTCCCTAGCAGTCTCCCCTGGCGCACCCCACCCTTTTCGCCCCTTCGCCCTCGCTTCCTCCTGCTCTTTCCGCCTCCACACCCGGGTGAGACCGGATCCCTCCACCCGTAAATTCCCTCTCCCGTTCCCCTTCCTCTCTCTCTCCCTTTCTCCTTCCCCCTCCACCACCTTGCTTTCATTGTCCCCAGCGACCTCTGTCCCTAATGAAGAGTTGTTTTTATGGAGCCGCTATCTTTTCTCTCCGCCGAAATTGAGAAAGTAATTAAAATCCGGGCGCTTTGATCGCTCAATTCCATTTAAAAAAAACTACTCTGAACTAATTTTTGTAATTGCTTTCCTATCCGTCCAGATTATGCTTTCGTTACCTTTGGCTCGAAAATGGGGTGATTTGAAGACAAATTCCTAAATCCAATATTCTATGTCGCCTTATCTGCCTCCTGATTTTTAGCTTCTTAGGGAAAACTGTTCATCTATTTAAGAATCGAAAATTCATGAAGTCGCCGGGGGTTACTGTGTACATTTTTATCTTGAATGTCTAATAATTTCAAATTTTGTTTAATCATTTCATATTATTATTAGTCATAGTTGTGCATGAAATGATTTTATTACTAAAGCTCCTGAAAAATCACCCAAAAAACATTTCTCATGTTGGTGTTTCAATGCATTCCGTAAATTTTGGGTGGATGCGCTACATTTTACGTATACTATAGCAGAGAGTGTTGTAACGTGGATACCTTTGCCTATTTTGGACCCTGAATACAAAGATGAAACAAAGTGAAATTAGAATCTTTTTAAAACTTGACGACACATTTGCATTCTTACAAACAGCACAACTTAATTCTTGCTTCATCTATTGCATTTTTATATCCAACTAACTTCTTAAATTATTTTATTTTCAATTTAGTGTCATATTTTCCTTGTGAATATAACTTATTATGCAAAAATGATTTTACTATAAATAGCTTTATTTCGCATTCTGCACTTTTCATAATTTTTTATCTTGCGGCGCTTTCATCACAAACAAAAGTACACTCGATGGTGTATCCTGTAATACGAGAATTGTTCGTTGTGCCTTCTTTGCTTCTGAATGCAACTTCTGCTTTACATTAGCATAAGAGAATTTTTTATCACCTAATTGAAAGCCTCGCCATTTTCCAGTGTTTTATATATTAATTTTCTTCTTGACTCCAATACAATCTAAAATTCTCCTTTTTTTTTCTTTCCCCTATTTTAAGCAATACAATGATTTAAGTCTTACCATTCGCAAATTATTTGCCGAATTTCTTGTCGGAGCATGAGATATTCAAATTACGCATTTTTACTCCACTTTACGTCTTTTATGTCGATACTCAATTCAGCATTTGTATTTGCGTTTGAGAATTTATGCATATATTGATTACGGTGCCATTTAATCGATGTTGCATATAATTCTTTTGTTTATAATTTTACTGTAAGGTGTTTTTAACAATTCCTAATGCTCCCTAATTCGATGGGCTATTAGAGTTTTTTAACCTTACATTAAATTTTTTATTAAATATTAATGAGAAATTTTATATAAGATCTTCGTTGTATCCATGTAACTTATCAGGCGCATACCTGGGTAAATAGGGACATTTTTAACTAACCCACTTGGAAATGATGATTGTGACAGCAGTTTTGTTTTCACCTCTCAGAAGAGAATAATCGCCATTTGCTGTACACACGAGTTTCTCCCCGTCGCATGCGAGCCGATATTCCTTCGCTCGCCCCGGGCGGCTCTCTCACCCCACTTTTCCCCGCGCCGCATACACGCACTCGCGTGACCTTTTACCCTCACCCCATCCTGCAATGCCATTCCCCTTGTGACACGAGAAATTTTTATCAATAACCGATGATGTTATCAGGCAGAGATGAAACGCAGAAATGACGTGCGGCGCATTCGTGGGAAAACACATTTATATGACATGATCTCGATCAGAATTTAGTTTGCAGAAATTTGCGGATTGAACGTTGAGCGTGATAAAGAATACATTGACGTGAATGTGCCAGCGAATATAAATGATTTATAAACGAAATTTACGCCCGTGAATAATACGTTTCAGAATTTTTGGAATCAAATATATGGCACTCGGTTACACGCAGAACTGCCTGTAAAAATACTAGTGTCCTTTATTTTTTTTCGGGAACAAAGCGTTTCCACGGAATTTTTCCCCCAAAACAACATAAATATAATGTCAAATACGCGATGCTTGCAAATTTTTTCGCCGTGTTCCCAAGTAGGTCCTAGTGACACGACAAACATTAGAGCAGGCCATAGAAATAGGCACTCAAGGGATTATGGCCTTTAAGAGAAAATGTGCTCGCTTGTTTTGGTAATAGCCATTTACTATAGCACCGCTTGTGCCGATGAAATCGATGCGAATAAGAAAGAAAGAAAGGCCTAAAAAGGATTTAAGAGTGGAATGGAAATAACAGGGAAGAGATAAGGAGGAAATGAGAGGAAAAAGAATAGAATGAAAAGAAGTCATGCGCGCACACACACACATGTGTACGTGTTTGAGAAAACAAGTGAAGATGAGATGAGGTGGTGGGCGAGATAAGTAAATGGTAATGGAGATGGAGATGGAAGCTAATGCACGTGTGTCCTCTGGAGTATGCGGTATAATTTGAATTAATAAAGAAGATAGAGACGGCGTCTTGCCTAGAAATTTTAAGTTTTAAAAGAAAAAAAACTAGAATTTTATACGAAATTGCGAGTTAGGCGAGTTAATGTATTCTATTTTCAAAATGAAGCGGATCTTATGGGAGATGTGTCTTTTTTCCACCACCTCATTACATGCTATGAAAAAGTTTATTTTTAGTATGTTAAGATAAACTCCGATTCTCTAGTTGTTACTATAGCATTTTACTGTATATTTATAACTAAACAGAACATTCTATTTTTTTCAGGTACGTACCATTTTTTTGTCGTTTGTTTCGACTGGTGTGGCCCATTTTAAAGTAAGAAAATTTTTAATACATATATCCATTAAAATAAATATATATGTCAAATAGTAGCATTATTTACAATAGTTAAATTTATCACTATTCCATGTTTTATCCAGTACTATTTGTAAAAACATTTATGCATTAGAACATTCCATTAACATGTGCATCTACTTAGTATGCTATTATGCATTGTTTTGAGGCATTCGTTGCTGTCGAAACCGATGCAAATGCATTTATTCGATTAGAATATTTCTGCAGATGCGGTTTATTTGAAAGCAATTAGAACGCTTATTTACATTATATGAATTTCATATTTGTATTGCTTTATGTTGCCATTTATTTCTATAATAATGAATAACTATATATATATATAAGCGCATATTTTCAAAGCAGGAGCAATTTAAGCATTTTGATTTGTAATTTTTTACGGTAAAATGATTTTTCCTCCTTTTCTTATGCAAAAAATATTTATGTTATTTGTGACAACCTGGGCAACACGTACAGGGAAAGAAGTATCCAAAATCTTTGCGACATTTTTCCTTACATATTAACATGTATGTAGACAAAGTATACGTCTATCTCCTGAAATATTTATGCACGTAAAAGTTCTCCCTCGTTTATCCGTGGCCATCTTACAGACGTATTTACATAGACGTGCACCGCTCCAAAGTCTTTCTTCCCCTTGTCTGCCCCAACTTCATCCCTCCCCTTTCCCGCCCCCTTAGTTCGCTTCCCCCGACTCTCCTCTTCAATCGTTCTTCTCACATCACACGCCGTCCCTTCCCTCGCGTGAAATCATGCATTCTAATTCATCTATTTCCACCTCGTTCTGTTTTCCATTACTTCTCTCACTCCCATATCTCATTTCCGCGTCTCTCCGTTATCTCGGCTCCCCTCCCTCCCTCCCTCCAGCCTCCCTCCCGCCTCTTCTCGCACCCTCTCTCCGACGCATATCTTCTCTCGAATCGTAGTCATTGGTGCAAGGAGCGGGACCCATTACGCCCGAGTGGCCCTGTTGGCGGCACGTGAAGTGGTGGAAGAGGCGATAAGGTGTGGGAACGAGCCATTTGGTGGTGGGTCGAGCGAGTGTGGTGGGCCGAGGTAGGGGGAGGGAGGGGGGGGGGGGGGAGGGTTAGAGGAAAGCAGGAGGGAGGCTCTTCTGGAAATTCCTCAGAGATCCGACCCGCAACATCGTTGAACTTGTATTTTTTTTTTAGAGCCGGTGCGACAAAAACGACCTTAAGGACAAATGACACACGATTCAAGTCTCGAGGTGTTAATGTAGTTTTTGGCGAATTATACAGCGGCGAGCGGATGAATGACAAATCGAGGTAGAGGAAGAGATAGAGGGCAGAGGGGAGGAGAAGAGAGAGAAAGGAAGCTTGCACTTCCTTCGGAGCAATCCCCGTATCTCGTTCTGCTCGGCTTGTGGTGGTGGGAATTCCGGGTGGATTGTCTGCGGCGATGGCACAGTTTACGCCTCATTTCATTCACATCCCTGACGGAGAGAGAGATGCGTCGTCATGTGTGAGAAACGCTTTGGCGATTGAACCCGGGATGCTGCTGAGAGCATCTTAACCGAATTCTCGGATGGGTGCGTGCATTGCGTGCAAAACTGGCGAACCGGATTATGCTACAACAGTGGACGCTTCCATAAACCTCGATGACGCATCGTCGTAGTTTGTTATTGTGATGTTCTCTGAAGTGAATTTGAAAAACAATAGTTAAAGGAATTCATAAACATTTGGTCACTTGGTAAGTCTAATCTGATATGCTATTTTATTTTTCCGCTGTGAATTGTAACCATGGGTTAATATAATCCATCACCGCAAATATTGATAGGGCTCAAGATATCATATATACAGTGCAACAAGGGACCCTTTTCATATTCAAGCCTAAATACCATTCAGATTAATATCACTTCAGATATATAACTTTATATTTAACCAAACCACTCGTAAATGTATTTGTGAATTAGATAACCTACTACGTCACACTTGTAATATGAGTTATAGTAAAATGAGGAGTAAGAAATTTTAGCATGTTCGGAACGTTAGCGGAATATTACGTCACGTAAATGGCCTACGAGATTTTGAGCCCGCCAAGCGCCTTCTTATTGAGAAAATACGATTTGGCGAGTTCCATTTAAAAAATACAGAGACTATCGTCTGGACTGCCTCTGATTGTCTTGCATAATTCAAGGAACAGAGATAAAAGAAACCGAGCGTTATAAGTAGCAAAAGGGCGTTTCCATGAGACTGCAGAGGTTGTGTTACGCAATTTTGAAGGAGAGGGTAAAACAATCAAATCAGAGACATATGGGAAGGAATCGGATTTTGGAACGAGTTAAACTGAAGCGAAGAGTTAGAAAGGGATAGGAGGGAGAGGAGAAAAACGTTGCGTTAGGAAAGGCTAGAGTAAACGTAAGCCGGAGGTTGGATTGTGGAGAGGGAAGCGAGATGGATGTGGAGAATGTGTGAGTAGGGGTGGGGAAATTAATGGCGCGAATGGTTGAAGGATGCGGGCGGGCGGCAGCTTAGGAGGGGAAGGAGAGGATGGTGGTGGTGGTGGTGGGAAGAGTGAGTGGTTTGGGAGAGGATTGGAAAGAGAGAGGCGTAGGAGAGAAGTATATGCAGGAAGAGAGAGAGAGATGGAATGGGACGTAAAGGGAGCTTCTGGAAACGGTTTTCTAGAACGGCGTGTGGTGTGAGAGAATCCTTGAAAATTTTGGCCCGTGAAAGATTCCGCTGTACAAACTGCGCCATGCGGTAACTCGGGAAATAAACAAATGGATTGATGCTAGCGGCGCTTTGCCTCACCTACGGCTTTGCGGGATGGAAGCCGTGTTTGTCCATAAATTTTTATTAGAGCGTTCGACACCCTTTGCCGAGTCGAGGGAGAGAAATGTGATTTCGGTTGCGTGCCAGAGTTTGTGTCGCCTTCGAATGCTAAAAAGACTCAAATATTGGGTGAGATTGGTTCGATGAGTACCGAAACTTTCAACTTAGCATAAATGACAAATTCAAGAAACCTTAAAGAAATTCATGAGGTGAAAATAATATATAGATGAGATGAGTATTATAAGTTTATGACTTTCCTTAATTTCCAGCGCTGTCTATGTATCTATCATTATCTAGTAATATTTTGGCATGAATAAAGAAAATGGATTGAACGGTAAAGACTACATAGTGACAAGCAGATTGGGAGAAGAAAGAATAGTAATAGACCCGATACAAAAGGCTACTCGAGTAAAATGTTTAAAGTTCTATTTATTTATTCTTAATTAGTTCAAAGATGGAATTTACTGCCTTCTGCAATGAGCGAAAGAAGATAAAATAGAACAACACACGACAATTCTCTCGGCAGGATCGGAACTATAATAGATACGATAACCAACCTTTTAAAAATAAAATTTGAAGGCAAAGCAGACAAATAATTGATGAATGTTATGAACAATAGGATGATGTGGAAATCGTTATTAGCTCAGATCCGTCTTTTTTACATATATGTATGGTAATTGTGGTGCTGACATTATATGATATATCTCAAGACAGTTAGTATCTTAAAGCTTAAGATTTTTTGTTTTGTAGAAGTGTGTAGAAAAATTTACCCTGCGATAGGAACTGTCCAGCAGAATCCATAATGCAATTTGATCGATCGCCTCACAAAAAGTGTTCAATTACAAATTCCGCAAAAATCGATTCGTCCAGCACTGTTCATTCGGACAGGCAAACTGATAAGGCAATAGATATTGATGCATAGTTGCGAAACTTAAAGCCGACATTTGTGTCATTTCAACTTTTCGATTATCTGCTGGCATCATATTAATCTTATGCCTCGATATAAAGTGAAAATTTCCTCATAATTAAAATGATATTGATCGAATATGTGCTTAAGTTAAAAAATATACATTACAGAATAAATATAATTTGGTTCAATTATACTCTAAACATTAATTGTATTTTATAACAAATATGGATGTGAGTAATGCATATTCATAAGAAACTACGTTAATATGGATTCCGTTCCATAAAAGTATTGTTTAGTATATCATTTTATTATATTGTAGAAACTGTATTTAAAACTAAATAGGATAATTCCTATGCAAATTAATATTTACAGTCATAAATTTATGGGCACAAAAATAAACTTTTTATAACCTAAAATCTTTTACAATTTCCTCACTAGTATGTAAAAGATATTTGGTTATTAAAATTTGTATTTATATGCAAATAAATTTATAATGGATATCCACCAAGTACTGCCTTTCAAAATCTATTATAATATTTTCAGATCCAAGGGCATTGAAATATTCCAGTTCTCGCTTTTCCTTCGAATTTGACGCTCTTCAGGCAAATTAAAGAGAGAAGAAAAAAGGAAATTATTTCATCAGCTCTAAGTCAACCCTTAAAGCAGGAGAGTAATTTCGTGGAATTACTCATTTTGAATAAAATTAAAGATGATTAACGGATTTCTTGGGAATCTCATTTCCTTATTTCAAATACGTCAGTTTCAGATGCGGGGTTATTCACTGTAGGGGATTTGCGGAGCGGGACCGAGTGATTTCGAGGTGCGACTGTTTAAAGGAGCCGAGTGGTGGCGAGGGGGATAAGGCGGAGGTCGGAGGAGGAGGGGGCGAAATGAAAGAAGGGGAGAAGGACGCATAGAGCTCCTTAGTAGAACCGACATCCATTCGGGACTTCCAATCCATTCCGTGGCGGCGGCGATGGAAAATTAACGCCCGGCATTTGTCGCGCCTCACGAGGCGACACGCGTTAAGATTGACTCGACCCCCATTCCCCTTGCCTCCCTCTCACTTCCTTTCCCCGGGAAACTTCCCCCGACCTCTCCCCGCTTCCCCTCTCTCATTTCTTTCCCTTGGACAGTTTTAATCTCAACCGTCTCTTACACACCTTTTCCAATCTTCCGACTCGCCCCACCTCTTTCCTTCCGCCTGCTAACTATCCTCTTTTCTCCTTTCCATTTCCTCTCCCCGACCTTCTCTTTCCTATCGCACCACTCCTTTTACTGGTTTTTCATCGTTTACATGCTTTGCGCAAAATTATTCCTCCAATCAAAAGATAAAGCCTTTTCGGGTAGTGTAAAACTTCAAATGGTTATTTTTTTTAAGTTAGGCACATCGGGTAGACTCATGAAAGCTATATAAAATAATTAAAAGATGGATACTTTAAAGTGAAAATTCGATAGAACTTGGGAAGTAGCATATGATCTAAATTACTCTTTATGGCCATAAAACGGATGACTAAATGAGAGGCGAATTATAACTACAGAGTAAATCACCGACCTTTAATTCGTAAATTATAGAAAAACAACCATCCTATGGTTAAAGGAGCTTATTGATCGGCAGTTGTTTATAGCTACAATTAATCATAAAAAGGATCCAGCATTATTTTTTTAGTATTTTCTCCTGCAAAGGGAAATTAATTAGTTTCCTTTAATGGCGTATATGTTCTACTATTTTATTCCATTTGAATTTATCATTAAAAATCCCTTTATGAGGTTCAAAGTTGTCTTTCTTGAGATAAACTTCATCTAACTTTCCTGACAATTTTTGTACATTATTCCGCCTTTTATGATATTTTACTATAATTCATGTGTCATTCCTTTTATCTGGCTCAATTACAGCTTTTCAAAAGCCGTTGAAGGACTAAATTATCTTATTGTCGCGTGCACCGTTTGCCGTCCGTCACATCTGTGCGTCTGTCTCCTTTTTCTGACTCTTCCCTTCATATTCCCTTTCCTCTGTTCTCCTCTCTTCTCCCCTCTATCCCTCAACCTTTTCACTCCTCTGTCACTCCATCGCTTTCTGCTTTGCGGAATGATTGCTGCTGTCAGGCGATTTCTAGGGATGTGGAGCGGTAAACTCCGTTGGCTTTTGACAAAGCTCAGCAAAATGGACGCAGGCACTCCCTTGGAGTGGGTTTCGAGTTTTGTGTGGCATTTCGAGGATATTCGGTATACAGTCCTGAGTAGTATTTTGAGGAGCTGCCAGGAAAGGGTGTGTGTACAGGAGGGAGAGTGTCGGTGGTTAATACCAAGAGAGGAGATATAAAATTCTATGAATGGATAAGAGCAGTTGGGAAATGCTATTCCAAACGAAGAAATAGGTAAAAGTGTTATGATAGATGTCTATATTTCATTACACTGTTGGTTGAATATTTGTATTGTCGTTTTGAATAAAATCTTGAGTTGCTTTTCGATTTCTAGAGTTTGCTTTCTCAATTTTAATAACGTGAATGAGTGCAGCGTGTTTAATTTTCATTTTAAAATTGCTTATAAATCGGAATATAAACAAAAAATGGCTAAAAGGATGAAAAACGTTTTCATGTACACACTGATTCGGTCAACAAATTGAACGTGAAAATGTTTCATTTTTGAAATCAACGTCGAGAAATAAAGGGAGGGAGAAAGTAAGGAATACGATCGAGAATGGGAGGGAGAGAGAGTGTGTGGAGGAAAGAGGTAGCGAGGAGAAGAGAGAGTGATGGGCAGAGGGAATGAAAGGGTGAGAGGCAGAGGTAGGGAGGGAGAGAGGAATAGAGGGAGGGGGAGAAAATTTTTACACTGTCAGCATTTGTAAAATGATTAAACCATTTTCATTTTATTAAAAGTTTTCATTTTGATAAGAATTTTTGCTGTTCTATTTAAAAACGGAGCAGCAAATAGATAATTACATTTAACGATCTAATGAAAAGGAACAATGTTTCGACGCATGTGGTATGTTAAAAGCTCCTTTCCTTTTCATTGGTATGTTATCTTGGAATTCCACGAAGTTAAGGCTAAGAATGTAAATGCTAAATATATTTTATTTAATTTTCCGTCGCTGTCGGCTGGAATTTACCATAATATACTTTTAATAATAAAAAAGCCCTATGAAAACTTTTGCCAAAATCAGAGATTTTTCATTTAAAATGAAATATTAGGCTTAAAGAACGATGTTAATTGCTAAAATTGAATATGCGTTTTTCTATATTATTCCAAAATGATGGAAAACATATAGCAAATAATATAAAAAATCTTGAAAATCAATAAAATGTATCCCTAATACATGTTACTGAAAGAGATATATTCATTGCTCTATTATGTTCGTACAAAATCATTAAACAACACAATTAATTAGAATAGAATATAACGTATTAGAATATAATGTTCAACGTAAACCAAAAATTAATATTATCCAACTCAAAAAATAATTAAATTCATTGCATAATATTCATAACATATTTTATTTTTATTTCGTGTTTTCGGCATATATATTTGCGTGTGTTACATTCGTTTAGGTAAATGTTGCACACAAATAGCTGTATGATAATCTTTTATGATAAGAAGGAAGAAAACGTTATATTTGATACTGAGATCATTAGTCAAACTACTATAGTTCGTAAAGACTAGAGCGGAGCAAAAAATCTACAGCTATATTCCGTTAATGGTCCGCATGTTACTTCATTTATGAAACTACACGCTTTGATATTAAACGGAATTTCTAAACAACATTTAAATAAAAGATAATTTAAAAAAATAATTTGGCAGGAAGTGAAGCTTTGTTTAAACCACACACTTCGTAAGAAATCGCAAATGCAAATAAAGCACATCAAATTCTTTTGTATACCTCTCCTTAAAAAAGGTAATATCCTCATTTACGTTTTATGTTTCCAGAAACATATTAAATCTCTGAAACGGAGGGAGGTGGAGATGAAGAGACCTCGCGTGCCGTGTTGCCTCCGAATGCACTCGGGTAGTATAGAGTGCCCGCGACTCCTCGCGTGCTCCGACACACCTGTTGAGTGATGCCGAAGGCAGTCCTTTGGCCCAGTTGTGGAGGAGCAACAGTTCCTAAAGGGGAAGAGAGAAATACTCGTAGAGAGAGAGAGAGGAAAAAGAGAAAAAGTGATTTAGAAAGTAAGGATAAAGGGAGAAAGTTATTGAGAGGTGGATATTGATGAAGAACTGCATGAAAATAGGATTTATAATCAGGCAAGAGCGAGACGAGACGTTAATAAGACCTTAATATTTAGAAAGATGGCTACGTTTCAGAGGGTGCTTATAGATAAAGGTACGCGAGAAGAGACAAGAGGTGGCGAAAAGCGATGAAAAAGTCAGAATAAAGCGTGTAGAGCAATGGCCCCCAACCTACGACCCACGAAGAGTTTTTGTACGGCTCGCGAAGCCATGATGATAAAGCAAACCGAAAATTTCGTACATTTTTTTTAAATAATAAAAATCTAAGTAGTGGAATTTTTACCATAAAAACCCCATTTAGAGTTGATTTTCACTTAAATGGCACCACAGAATATAGAGAAAACTTCCTATTTAAACTCTAATCCGGCCCGCAGAAGAAATGACAGGTTCCGATGTAGCCTTCCGAAGGATTCGCAACCACCGATTCGGCCCTCCATGTAGAAATGTTGAGCACCATTGGCGTAGAGGAAGAAAAACCATGGACGTGAGGAAAGATTTATGGAGGATATGGAGAGAGTAATTGTGGAAAGTCGGAGCAGTGGATTAATAGTGAAGAAAAAACGGTGGATCTAGAGAAGTGATGGCGAACCTATGGCACGCGTGCCATAAGTAGCACGCAAGAAGATTTTGGTTGGCATGCCAACGAAAGGCGAAAACCATACAAAGCATTTATCGTACTGATTTAACGCCGCAAAAACATTGGTTTTATTTAGTTAACTATTGTAAACGTTAGTTTTACGGTTACAATCTTATTTATTGAACTCGAATTTAATTTAGTTGGCACCCAAAAAAATCAAGGACTTTTTGTGGCACGCGAGGCGGAAAAAATTCGACAATTTCGGTAATGTTGGCACGCGGACTATAGAAGGTTCGCCATCACTGATGTAGAGGGTTAAGAGAGGTGGATATATATATATGTATGTATGTATATATACTCGTATTTCATTCTCGTTCTTTTTCGAATAAATATATTGTGACTATTCACCAGTCAGCGAGGCTCTGTTAATGTAGAGCTTGACGAAATCTCAATAAATGTAAAAAAAATGAATTTATATTTCAATGAATGATTTTTATTTACTCAGTTGGATATAATCAAAAGTGAATACTCAAGCTCGCCTTCTGGCTGAAAAAATGTAGAACAAGCAAATAAAAATCAGATGATTAAATAAGTTCACCTCTAGCATCTGAAATAGCCGTATTAAGGTTATGAAAAACCAGAAGCAAATTTCGGCGACCCAGTAGCCGTCTTTAATGGTAATTCAGCGAAAGTAGATGATAGTTCTTTTAGAATCTACTTTCGGTGAATTGACTCCGAAGATGGCTGCTTTGCAGCCGAAATGCACCTCTGGTTCTTCATAATATTGTCATGGCTGTTGGAGATATCTCAGATAAGTACTTTTTAAATCTTTTGATTTTTAAGTGCTTGTTCTTGAAGTTGAATATATGCTTCAAAACTCCATAAAAGGTATGAATCCCGTGCTTTTAAATGTCGTTTTTACCTTTCATAATTCAGTTTGGTTTCAGTTGGACTGCGGTTTTACCGCAGCGTTACCTTAAAATAGCAGGAATACAACCGCGAAACAGAATGTTTCGGCGATAAATTTGTCACGCTAGATAGGAAAGGAAGCGATGAGGAAGGAAAGGAGAACGGAAGGTATTCACGCATTAAAATTGGGATTGAAATTTGCAAGAAGAGAGTACAAGAGAGGAAAAGGAGGTGAGGAGTGAGAGAGAGAGCTGATTCGTAAAGAATTCCGAGTGGGAGCTAAAATATTCCGACACCCGCCAGTCACACTTCCTCTCGGAAAGATTTTCTCGCGATCCGAAACTTCAAATCCCATGACAGATGTAACAAGTGTGTCCGTGACTGAGGCGGCGTGATAATTTTATCTCCCACATCTAAAACGGTCTCCAGCGCTTGTATGTTCAACACGAACACATTCTTTCGTGACTGTGTCAGTGATTTTAACAAAAAATATTTCCGGAATATTTTATCATTCGTAAAGGAACAGGTTTCGTGCAAGCGCTTGGAATTCGAACACGCAACTCGGAATTTGGCTCCGTTTCCAAAAAAGATAACATTTTAAAATTGCACTGTTGGTTTAGAATAATCTAAGCCCGTTAATTTCCACCGCCTCTTACTTCCTTTTCATTTTTCAAAACCATACGAAAGGTGCGTGCTCAATATCGTTTTACAGTTTTCGCAAAATGAAATATATAGTTTTATACGAATCCAGAATCAACCGTCTCATAAAACTGTCTTTTGTTCTCCACCCAAAGGAGAAAGATATGACGGAATAAAACATTTCATTAAGATAACTCCTTTGCATTCCTAGTTACTATATTACAGCAATCTTAATCTCTCCCATAAAGACGGCCATTATGCCGACTGTGCCTTCATACACTCGGTGCCACGAAAATAATGGCTTTCTAGGGGAAGTGATCCATACAGGGGACCCTCTACGCACCCATCTCATTAGGTGCAGTCGCTTAGATCGAGGAGGGGCGGAAATAGAAGAGAGAAATGGTCGGGGAGACGGAGGAAGGGTGAACGGTCGAGGAGGAGATAGTCTACTATAGTACAGGGGTCGGCAACATTTTCTACATGGCGGGCCACATTCGTTGTTGTGAATGCTTTGGAGGGCCGCATTAGAAATCATGAGTGCTTCGGCGGGCGTTTAAATCAGAAGTTACATAGAGATTTTGTGGTTTCATATTATTAAAAATTAAATCTAATTCGTTTGCTAGCGTTAAAACTACACCAGAAAAGGTCTTTAACCCTTAATTTTATTGAAAAATATGAAATTGACTGTGTTAAACTATTCCGATCACTTTTTCGTCATGGCTTCGCGGGCCGCATTAAACTCACTCGGGGACCGCATGAGGCCCGCGGGCCGTAGGTTGCAGACCGCTGGTCTAGTAGGATTTGAGCGAGCGGAGTGTTAAAAAGAGAAACAAACGAATCGAAAGAAATAAAGTTCGAAGGAATAGAATATGAGTTAAGTAAAGATAGTGAAGCGTTCGATGGAATAGACTTGGAGTAGTGCGTATTGCTGGAGGTTTGGAGGACTAGAGTTGGAGAAAGTAATGTACAAATGGAATACAGTCTGAAAGAGAAGATTTTTTGAAAGGAATAGAATTCGAAGGTGTGCGGATGAATAAAGTTTTGGACGAGCAGAATAGGAAAGGAGCAGAGTTGGACAGGTTGGGAAAGGAAAAGTAAGGGAGGAGGATGCGAAAAAGGGACGCGAAAGGGAAAAGCGGCGGAGTAGGAGGTGGAATGGAGAAAAAATGGTTGAGAGATTGAGGGAAGATGACGAGGGAACGCAGAGGCTGTGAGAGGTCGGGAAAGGTTTGAAGGAAGCCTTACGTGGAGTTACGGTCGTGTGGGAGGGCCGGAGGAAAATGAAGATAGAAGGGGAAATGCGGAGGGAATGGCTTTCGGGGTTGAGGAAGGTACGGTGAAGGGTATGCGGCGGGCGGCGCTGTTTTGGTCAGGAAAGTGAAAAGGTAGAAGATGAGGTTGGCAAAGGCGGAAAGGATGCGAGACCCGGAGAGGAGAGAGGTAAGGGAGGGAAGAGACGGAGAAGTAAGGGAGGGAGGATGGAAAACTAGGAAGGAAATGTCATGAGTCGAGATTGTGTGATCGCTGGATTTCAGGTTACCTCGAATTATAAAAGCGGAAGCTGGATAAGCGATTTCGTCTCTTCATTTTACTGTATAAGGATAGTTCGATGTTGAGAAAAGAAAAATGCATTATATTCCACCTTACTTCCGAAAAAAATGGATTTAAAAAATCATACCAAAGTTTTTATATATGTACTTAGCATAAAATGTATTAAATAAAATTTTTCGTAGGTTTTGTAATTTATCCTCTGTCATGAGATATTTTGTTTTTTCTCCCCAATTACGCGCGATTTATCGTGCCGCCAACGTATCATTATTCCGATACACACTCCCAATAAAAAATTGAAAAATCAATATTATTTAAGCTTTCCGACTGATAACCGAAGCGTTGCGAATTTGACGATATTTATATTCTGCATGGAATGACGTACTCGTGGAAAATTAAATGCGAGATAGAAAAAAAGGGTTGGTCGGAGGGGAAATTTTTAGGAGAATACGCGGAGAGGCGAGTCAATGCGCGAGGCACAAGCCAGAGATGAAGAGAAATTGAAACGAAATCCATTTTGGGGGCGCAAAAGACCCTGCCGCAGCCAAAATGAAAAAAAAACGGAAAATGTTGGTCGGGAGTGTGATATGGAGATAAATGAGAGTAGGGAATTGTTTGATTGATGAGGATGAATAGATGAGGGAGGATGGGCGAAAGGAGAGCGGGAGAGAGAGAGAGAGGGGGGGACATCAAATTGATCGAGCGACGGACACACGATTTCTCTTCAGAATTACACATCCAAATTTACTTTGCGACTTTGCGACTGGTACTGATAGTTTTAGAGCCGAAGCTCATTAATTTGGAATAAGTTTTATATGATGAGGTCGTCAAATTTGTCGATTTCAGATTTCGGCATTTCATTTTTTTAAGCCAGCCTATAATTGATGCGTGTGTATTTTTAGAAAATTCCCTCCGTCAGTCTCCTTTTTTTGCAGTCTCTTCCATACTTCCTCCAATATGCACTGAAGTTTTTTTAAGCCTTTTATTTTCTCCGTGATGGCGCATGAAGTTTGAAAAAGTAAATATTTCACGTTATTCCCGTTGGTTTGCTTTCTTTAATTTCCCTCTCTGGAAGATTATTTTGAATGGCAGGAGTTCTTTCCTCGCCGTTTTTCTCATTGTCCTCGCGAAATTGAGGTCGACTCATTTTTTTCAACGAAGTATTACTCCGACCAAAATAAGAAAGGGGTTTGTTTCCACGATCTTAAGTAAATGGCTTCTGACAAAACCAAATCGCACCGTAAACTCATTCCAAAAATACCGCTTCGTGCATCACAAAGATATTTGCCGTGACGTTGAACGCAAACTGGAGGCGGATAATCAACCTCTCTCGGGCGGGAATAAAAAAATCCTTTTTGCACGCGTTTCAAGCTCACTCACCTCCCTCCATCCCCCTCTCCGCACCCACCCTCCCTCCACCTCCTCTCTCAATACTGCCATCGCCCTCCCTCTCATCCTCCCTCCTTTCCTCCCTATCACGCTGCCTCCTTCCATCCCTCCCACGATGCTTCCCTTTAGAACCTCACGGCCGCTTCGCTTCTGCTCGCGTAATTTCCGACCCCGACACGCGGTCCTTGGTGGCGCTCGCGTCTCCTCAGTGAGTTCTCTCCCTCTTTTCATACGTCCCCTCCTCCGATCTCCATCTCCCCCTCTCTCCCTCCATAGCCCTTATCCCCACCCCTCCTACCCCTCCTCCTTCAGGTACGCGCTGCTCCTCTCCGCTCCTCCATCTCTCTTTCTCTCTCGCCGCTCCTCCATCTCTCTCTCTCTGTCTCTCTCCTTCGCCCTTTGCCTAATCCTGGCAGCCTGTTGGAGGCGGGGCTGGGACCAGGGAGAGCGAGGGGGAGGGGGCACAGGAAGGGACGCCCGGAAACTAAGATGCTTGAAAGGGAGGAAGAGAGAGAGAGAGAGAGATGGAGGGAGAAAGGGAGAGAGGGTGGGTGGTGCCGGGGAAAATCGGAGGAAACGCTTCATAGGAAGGTAGTGAGGTAGGAGAGGGGGGAGAGGTGAGGAGTGGGAGGGGATAGATAGGAAGGGAGGGAGACCTTAAGGAGAGAAGGGGCATTCGAAGGCCTTGGAGAGCGACGGCCTCCTTTCGCTTCGAGAAAATTGGATCCCGTGCCGATCTGCGGTCGCCTGCGTCGACTGCGACCTCGTGCAAAAGGGATTGGTTAGGGGAGGGGCTGGATGGGGTTGGGGAACTAGGACGGGATTGGAGGCGGAGTGGGAGGGAGCTGTGTTAAGGGTTGGGTTTGGAACGGGTTGGGAGGGGAGTGGGGAGCTCTCCAGTTCCAAAAGCCCCTTTGACAACTCCCTACGTTAGGCTTAGAAAGCGTTTTGCATAAAGATGCCTTGTTGATAATATTTTTGGAATCGGAGTTGATCTCCTTCGTAGCATGGAAATCATAATTTTTGCTAAAATAATTTGTATAAATCTTTATTTAGAAGCATCTCTGCTGAAAACAGAGATAATGCTTTTCATTTATTAAAATAACGATGCCAACTGAAACCGTAACTAAGCATATCCCTTTTCTTTTAGTTCTATTTGTACGACATTTTTAAAAACGACAACATTCACGATCACTCTGTAGCTATTATTGGCTCGTAACAGTTTTAGAGCAGAAATTATAAGTTTTGATAATAGGAATTTTACTAAATAACAATTGAATATTTTGGTAGTGTTATTTAATGAAACACCATTTTCTCTTTGACACATGGCCTATACATCTCAGTAAACGCAAATTATTTCGTCTACATTTCATTACGCTATGTTGAATTGCATCTAATTAGCTTCATTTTCAACTGATGAAATCATCAGTCGTTATAAGGTCACAATAAGGAGAATCACTGCAGAGAAATTCTGATTGTTTGAATCAATACCGTCAATAGGTGTAATCGCCAATTTAAGCCAATTCAAATCGTTCCTGTGAACGTAACCCTTTAACCATTACTACAATTGATAGAACTGGATTCGCTATACAAATTCATCTGCCTAAAACTCGGTTAGCCGCCTAAACAAATGCTTAGTCAGAGTGTTGAACGAACCATAGGACTCTGCGTAAACACCTTTGAGGAGTGCAATAGTTGGGAACCCTCATGTTGTTGAGTACGAAGTTGGTGTACCTGTGGATGTTCGGGGCAGAGGGAACGGGAGGGAGGGAGTGAGCGGAGGGGGATATGGGAGGAGAGAGAGCAAAGGGAGTAAAGGAGGGAGGAGGCATAGGAGAAGTAGGAAAGGAGAGTAGTGGAAGGGGAGAGAGAGGATTTTCACGGCGCCCCAGGGAAGCAGCTCCTCCCTCTTAAGCCACGAATCTTGTTCATCAAGGCTCTCCTTTTTCCCATCCACTCCACCTCTCCCTCCCAACCTCCCTCTCTCCCTATCAACCCCTCCTTTCCTGCCCTTTCTACAACCTCCCATCCTTTCCCCCCTCTCCTGCCGACTTCCTCCATCCCATCTCCCTCCATCTCTCACACACACGCCCCTCCCCCCGCCGACCTCCCCTCTCAGAAAGAGGGCCTCGCGGCGTGGGTGGAGGCCCTGCGTCTTTACGCCTGCTCGCGCCCCATTCCCCCTCGACTGTTTATTTGCCGTCCGAAAATCGATAGGTCGCAGCCACGTGTAACTGACTATCGACTAGACGTGTAGTCTGGAAAGCGCATCCTCCCTTCGGTGGAGGCTTCCTTTGCCGCTGTCCTCCTCCTCCTCTTCCACGCTCCTTGCGATGCTCCCCTCTCGATAAACCTTCGCTACGCGACCCTCCTCCTCCCCCCTTGCCCCTCTTCGGAAACGAAGCCGGCCCTATCCCGGAAAGAAGACTAACGGGACGACGCAGCCGCGTCCTCTTTCCATTCCCTCCCCCATTCTACTCGCTCAGGAATTCGATCCACGCACCTACGAATGCCGCCTAACACTTAATCCTTTTGAATAAACGACCTCGCAGCGAAAGCACCATCGCAAATTCTTCCGCTATCCCCCTCTTGCTTTGCAATAAAGGCCTCCGTTTCGCGGCGAACCAATCTTACGAGCTACATTTGAAAGTCTCTCACCCGTAAAGTCTCAGAATGTTATTCTGGTGAAATTATTTTTAAACTCATCTCATTTTGAATGATCAAATGTTTATATGATTATTTAATAAGTTTCATTATTCGAAAAATCTTTGCCAAGATCTACATAGATTAAAAAGTATGCCAAATCTAACCTAAATGTTACAACATTAGGTGGATATATGTTTTTAAAGAAATTAAGACAATTTCTAAAACATATTTTAAATTTAATATTTATTTCATGCGATACACACAGACTCATTAGTTTAAAGATATTTAGCTGGCATTGCTTTTAAATTATTTTTCATTTGTACTATACCTACTGCTACTGTATTAAACGTATGTAATTCATCAAACGCGCAAATTACCTTAACTGTTTGATAAAATTTCTCACTCATTGTACTTCAACACTTTTATCTTTACCTTCAGCGTATTTCATATGATAACTAAATTATAATTAAAATTTATTTGCGTCATTAATTTAAAATTGCCTCCACAAAGTGAATGTTATCTCTTGAAATGTGAATAAAACAATGGATCTGAGCAACTATTAACCCAAATTTATTTTTATGCATTTTTTGATAATCTGGAAGTAAATAATGAGGAACTATCGTTAATTGTATATAATGACCTTTAAACTTTATTTTTCTATGTGAAAACTGTAAAACTCCAACTAAATTGCTGAATGATTCTATTTTCATTTAAAGAAAGTATATTCTATGAGAAAGTTCAGAGGTGAATATTTGTACACTCATGTGTATTTTATATTATATAAAAACGCTGGATGCGTATGTTTTTAACTTTACGTAATAACTTCGAAGTTTTCGGCCTTTGCAGCATTTGTCCAATGTAGAGCTATACGTTATATTTTATTATCTAATTTTTCGTTAATTTTGTGTTCAGACATTTATGAGAGGTGAATAAGTAGTAAGAGCCATAAAAATTATATCTTAAATAATCCGTATGAAAATTTGTTTTTCTATTCTTAAGAAATTAATGCTTCTGATAAAATTGTTAACTGTAATGTCGTTGCTTCCTTAGCCTCTCAAACGACTGCCAATTCTTTGATTAAATAGATAGAAACATATCATAAGGTGCAACTAATTTCGGGAAAATCGGTGAAAGCACGCTTAAAAGAATAACAATTTGACTAGTCCTTCATGATCGGCGCAGATAGAGTTTAGCGGATGCAAAATAATTTTTTTTTAAATATAAATTTATGCTTATATTTCATATTTAGGTTTCTTAGTTTATGGAACCGCGAGTCTGCTAAAAAATCAATTTTGGAAAGGAATTTTTTCAGAACTAAAATGAGCGCACATATATTGGCCGTAACCTACCTCTCATATTTGGGCTGCGAACTGTGTGCTCCTTAAACATATATCCACTTGTTTATTCTGCTACTTTGTTTTCCTTTCCCTTTCATTTTCGGTCGCTATTATTCACCAATTTCAAGGCTCCAAATTTTCGGGAAACGTCCTATTGCTATAAAGTATTCCCGCGTGAACCAATGGCGAACGGCGTTTTCCTCTCTCTCTCTCAATCGATGTTGAAGAGAGGTGGGGTGTGCGGTTGTCGATCGTAAATTTGAGAGAGAGAGAGAGAGAGTGAGAGAGAGAGAGAGAGAGAAATCAGGAACGAAGGGAGAAACCGGAATGGAGAGAGAGAGAATGAAATACAGAATGGATGAGAGGAAGCGAGGAAGAGGCGTTTATATCTCCGCTTTCATCTCTTTACGATTAGCCGACAATATTACTTTCCCCGAAAGCACTAAAGAATCATAACCCATGTATACGGAGATGGAATCTTCTGTCGTTAGGCTCAGAATGGCTGATCGATAAGGTAGTTAGGTACGTTTTAATTCCGCACATTTCTGCTCTATACATTAGAAGTAAAGGCCAGTAAATTTTTACTAGTGCATATTCCATTGTTTTATTCTTTAGTCTTTACTCAGATGAATCTTACGCCAATTGAATTGTCGTGTGGGTTTTTCTTTGGCCATCGTTTTTTATTTGCTTTTCTCCGTTTTCTCTTCTCGCCGATTGCAGTTTAATTGCTCTGGAGATCTTTCTCCTCCTGCCCAATCAGGCATATATTTTATTTTCTAATGGCATCAACTGTATCCTTGCGCGTTACTTGAATTTAAGGATTTTCTGATTTTCTCTTGCATCAATGAGATCATTAAGAAAATATTTTTGAATATACGACTTATTTAATAGATTCTGGACGTGTACTCAAATTCTGTTCCTTCTTATTCTAAATGTCGATTCATAGACATGTTGAATGACAATGATGATTCTAGGTGTTTTATAAGCACGGAAAATTTGCTGGAAAACCTCTACTGCTATATTAGGCTGTTGTCGAATTTTGTAATGCATTTCATTAGTATCCTTTTTAAGTTCAATTTCACATATAATAATATGAATTTCAACGGTAAGGTATTGAGATAAATTTCGTTTTCAATGGTACTGGTGATTTGACAATTGTCTTATGGATAAGGATAAGAAAATAATAACAGAAATAGGCAAGACACAAAAAAATGACAAAATCTATTCTCCTACATACGCATGCATGCACGCGTATGTACCTATTTATATTTGTGCGTATTAATATAAACAGATATGAAGGAGTGAGTGGGCAGTAAGGAGATCTTCTTGGAGTATATTCGACGAGGGAAGTTGGTCTGTTGCTTGGAGAGGTTTCTCAGAAGGAGAGGAAGAGAAAGGGGCTGAGTGAGTGGGGCCGGGCGCTCCCCGGGGGCCACCCAAGAGTTTGGAAGGGGAGAGATTGTGAAGATGCGGAGAGAGGGCATTGTCTGTCTTTTGGTGTGCCGGTGGTAAGGGCGATAAGGGCAGCGAGGGGAGAAGGAGGCAGTGATGCAGGGGGCGGATGGGAGCATCAGGGAGAGCGGGTCTATGGAGAAAGGACAGCAAGGGGGTGTGGAGGAGGGAAAGAGAGAGGATGGGAGAAGGGAGGCTTCTTTCTTTCCTACTGTCGGATCCGGAGCGTGTTTGTCTGACGTCCTTAGAAGCTGTTTACAACTTCGGTGCAGCACTCCAAAGAGACTAAGAGTTCGAAGAAGAGATGGGAGAGGAAGAAAGGCGGAGAGAAAAAGTGTAAAAGGGAGTAAGAAAGAATGAGTGCTGCGGAGAAAGAGGGAGAAGATGTCAGAGAATGAGAGTGGCATTGTGAAACTGAACGAGGGGGAAATTGAGAGGAAATGAGAGAGGAAGCGAGAGAAGGATTTAGAGATTGGGTGGTAGAGAAATTTCGAGCAAGAACGTGAAAATGAGTGAGCAAGAATGAGTCCTATTGGGTATAAGAGGAAATCTAAGACTTGAAGGTATCGTGGGGATTCTGAAATCCTTTCTCAGAGCTCTTGAAGAGGAGAAGCGATAACTTTCGAATTTTGCTATTTCATTCTTCTGCCTATCGTGGCCTTCCACATGCATACTTTTGCGAATCATGATTATTCTCCCGGGTAAATCTGATAGCAACACAGCTTCTTTGCACCAAGGAAGCGTCCCAACATCAAATTAAGGGATGCCTGTTTCATTGTAATGATTGAGTAAATAAATAATGTTGAACTATGCCAAAACATAATGCCTAAATAATGTATGCAATGGTCATTCCGGTTACAGCGATGAATTCCGTTATCTTTTCCGAAAGCCGGTTATGTTACAAAACTTGTCATCTTTGCCTATTCACTTCCTGAATTGATCGACCGTAAATCCAAATACCCAATTTTTTCACGCCATTCCCAGATGTAACTACCTGATTCGAATTTCACCGGTTTACGTCATCGCTTATTATCGATCCTCATATCCACGTCGTTCCACCTCCCTCTTTCGACTTTTCCTTTCCTCCAAACCTTCTATCTCATTCTTCTACCCTCTCACCCATCCCATCTCACTCTCACCTATTCCCCAAACGATCTCCATCTCACCTATTTCCTCATTCCATCCCTTCTCTCTCTCACATATTTCCCATCCCATCTCCCTCTCGCATATCCCCCCATCCTATCTCCCTCTCACATATTCCCCCATCCCGTCTCCCTCTCACATATTCCCTCATTCCATCTCCCTCTCACATATTTCCCATCCCATCCCCCTCTCACCTATTTCCCATCCCATCTCCCTCTCACCTATTCCCCATCCCATCTCCCTCTCCCTATTCCCCATCCCATCTCCCTCTCACATATTCCCCCATCCCGTCTCCCTCTCACATATTCCCTCATTCCATCTCCGTCTCACATATTCCCTCATCCCATCTCTCTCTCACCTATTTCCCATCCCATCTCCCTCTCACATATTCCCCCATCCCGTCTCCCTCTCACATATTCCCTCATTCCATCTCCCTTTCACGTATTTCCCATCCCATCTCCCTCTCACCTATTCCCCATCCTATCTCCCTCTCACATATTCCCCTATCCCGTCTCCCTCTCACCTATTCCTCCATTCCATCTCCCTCTCACATATTTCCCATCCCATCTCACATATTCCCTATCGCATCTCCCTCTCACCTATTTCCCATCCCATCTCCCTCTCGCATATTCCCCCATCCCGTCTCCCTCTCACATATTCCCCCATTCCATCTCCCTCTCACCTATTTCCCATCCCATCTCCCTCTCGCATATTCCCCCATCCTATCTCCTTCTCACATATTCCCCCATCCCGTCTCCCTCTCACATATTCCCTCATTCCATCTCCCTCTCACATATTTCCCATCCCATCTCCCTCTCACCTATTCCCCACCCCATCTCCCTCTCGCATATTCCCCCATCCCATCTCTCTCACATATTTCCCCATCCCATCTCCCTCTCACATATTCCCCCATCCCATCTCCCTCTCCCTATTCCCCATCCCATCTCCCTCTCGCATATTCCCCCATCCCATCTCTCTCACGCACACACACAAACCGATTCCAATCAACGCCCGCAGCGACACTTTTCTCAAAATGTCTCGACGCCATGTCACCTGTCAGATCTTTCTCTCTTCTCCGTCATCATCACATATTTTGATTTTTCATGCGACATACCGAAAGTATTTCTCACCTGTAAGCGTATAACTCTGTAGACACAAAAATACGACATGGACCCAAGCCCAACCTAATCTATCATTTCACGGGAAAAAAATGTCAACCTTTTTAAAAACGGAGAAAATAGTATTACCGTTTCTCAGTAATATCGGCATGTGGAATCATACATTCTTGTTGCTACGCAAGCTTTTTAACAGAAAATGTTGTTTACACAATCTCGCATTTTATTGTTCTTAATTAAAGTAGCAAATGCAGGTTAAAATATAAAACTCGAAACGAGTTTTTGTCGAGGTTTCATAACGGTAAATTTCGCGCCCTCTGTCATTACATCAGTATGTTTAAATATTTTGGAAAATTGTGCGGTTGATTCACATTGAGAAGATGGGCCACGATTGGTTGGTTTTGGAAGGGAAGGGATTATTTGAATGGGTGAAAGATTAAAAGGATTTGTTACGAACAGGGACGGGAGAATGAAGGGATTATGCCAAATGCCTGTGGTAGTGGTCGCGATCAGTTTTTGTTGTCCGCTTTGGAGGGTGGTTTCTTGTGCAGGTGGGTTGTTTATTAATCCTAGCGCGGAGAGGGGATTACAAACGAAGATAGGGGATGTAGTTTCCGCAGGAAGGAATGCAATGCATTGAGCGAATGGCTCACATAAGAATAAAGGAGATAAGAGAAGATGTTTGTACAAACAGAGAATAAAGAATGATACGAAGGAAGAAAAAGTAATCATTGGACAGAGAAAATAATAGGAAATTCCAGATATATGTAAGAGACACCCATCTTTCTTCTAGTAAATTTATCTATCTAAAAATAGATTAAAACCGTTAGAAATGTTTAGGTTTCATTTCTCTTACGAACAATTCACCGTCAGTGATAGACTTCTGTGGAGTTATTTTGTTATAAACAAATGGATGACAAGCTCTACACTCATAGATATTCTCTTGTTTAAACTCCGAGGGTTCTCCCACGCAAAAGCCATTTCCAATCTTACAATTTTACACACAATCTCCGACATCATCTAAGTCATTCAGCCTCCCTTTCATTGTTTCTAAAGTCATCTTCGTTCAGCTGTTCATCTAGCAGTTTAAAAAACCACGTCTCCTTGGTTAAATCCTGTCCCGCTGCTCCTTTCAAATTCTCCTTCTGCCATCCGCCGAATTTACCGTCTCTCTCCTTATATCCCTCCATTTCCACCTTATTTCCTTTATATACCTCTCCTTTCCTCTCCTCCTAATCTCTCTAGTTTTTCACTCAATAACCATATACATCTGCATTTTACACTGCAATTCACCAAATTCATGGATGGAAAGGGATACAATGTACGCAACCCTACCTAAAATTTATCTCTCGCAGGTTTGACACTCTTATCGTGATTTCCTATTGTCCTCGAAAAAAACGAGCCTCGATAACGCTTCGTCCTACAATCTATCTTACGTATTTTATCGTCACGATCCTCTCTACCTATAGACTTTGGTGCTTCAGTTATTCTTAAAACCACCTCTGCTACACATTTTTATCTATGTCTCTCCAGAAGCTTTAACCGTGGGTTCATTCTTCGGTCATCCAGTGATATCTATCTCGTAGTCCAAATCAGATGATGTGACGCTTTCCTTGTATTCGTACTTTTTTTTACAAATCTGTCTCTTCTGCGTTGCATTCTTGCTAACTCAATTATGTGGCCCCTTTCCTACGAATCCCAAAATACTTTAAGCGTATCCCAATTGTTTAACATGTTTTCTTATTTTTCTGAACTATTCCGTATTGTTCTGCATACGAAAGCCAATTTCTTGCTGGCTGTGCATATAACTCGAGAAATGTGCATGTTTTACGAAAGATCACAAGTGGTTACTCGTAATACTAACGTCATTCCATCGATTTTATGCTCAAAATCGACATTTTTGCTCTTGCTTTTCCAGAGCATCACTGCGGCACATTTGCGGTAATTAATTTCAATTTGTCATTCTTTGCACCACATGGAAATTTCTTTTAAAACTTCCTGCAGTTGCTGATGGCCATAAGGTTTTTTTATCTCTTTATATAGAACGGTGTCATCTGCAAAACGTCTAATTTTACAACGAGGCCTCTATAAAATTCCTACTTTATCACTTTCTGTATTTCTTTCTCATCTTCTTCATTTTCTCTACCTCATCATCATTGTCATTCCTCTCTTTCTTCCTTTTTAATAATTGCTTGCTTACTCTTCATTTTACGCCTTTTGTGTTCACTTCGCGCTCTCATTCCTCTCTTTCTATCTCACTTTTCTTCGCTTTGACTATTTTTGTCTTCTATTGAACGTTTGTCCTTAAGTAATTCACCTGAAAATTTGATTTATGTGTGGTTAAACATAAATAGGAAATATCTGTCGGAAATTTTTAAATATATCGCGGAAAATTACTCGTTGAAAAACAATTTTATTGCATTTAGGTTGTTTTTGCGTTTTCAAAAAGTTCAAAAATGTCCTTTAGCATCCACAATCTAACTTATTTGGTCAGGCAATTATTCTTATGGAAAATGAATTGTTCTCGCAGTTAGATGTCATGATTTCACTGTCCCCAGTCCACGAAAAGTTTATTTTTACTTGTAGGCAGCTTAAGTCAATGACAACTAATCCTTCGCCAAGGAAAACCGTCCTGATTCTACCTTTAGTATTGGACTAAAGATATGTCATGGATTGGCGAATCGAATGATTATAGTATGGCGGGCACTATATGTGTGAGCTAAAAGTTTCATTGAGCTATGCAAAGAATATATGAAGAAATTTTAAAGTTGTGACTTAGCGGTCTTAAATTAAAGGCCCAGCGGGAGGGACCTATGAGTGAGCAACACTCATTTAACTCTCTAATCAAAATGCGCACTCACGTGGAAGAAATTATGCAAGCCATTTGAAACTATTCGAGGTTTTCGTATGGTACTGTATTGAAGGCAATTAGAGTCATTAGATTCTCTAGGTCCATTTGAGGGTGTCAGCGGTTTCAGAGCAAACTCCATAGAAACAAACAAGAGTACTTGCGTAGCAAATTCCCGAGGCCCATCGTTTCAGTAATTAATTTTTTAGTGATTCCTAGCAACCGATATTTAGGCATGTAAAAAAATTACTCTTATAATGTCATTATGTCCTATTGATTTTTAATTAGAACTTAAATCGTTTCTTTCGACTTTTTAGAACGGTTTTATTTAATATTATTCTACTAACAATGAATTAATGAGTAAATTTGTCACAATATCATGCTAATAACAAATGTATGATAAATAACGCCGTCTTGGATTGAAAAGCTTTCATGGAACAGCAGAGAATAATTAGATTCTCGATTGACTTTCAGTTGAGTAATCTGAAACTCAGTTTTTTACTAAGAGCGTCCAATGATTGGTTTGACATATAACTTGGTTTGGGATGATCTCTTTAGCAAAAGAGCTCAAATTTCCCTAAAACACGATTATCCTCCGTAAGTCACTGTCTCCCTTGCTCGTCTCTCAATTTCGCCGAATCCCTATACTTTTACATTTTTTCCCAATATTTTCATCATCATCCTCTTTTTTAACACAGACGCCTCTGTCTTTCGGATATCACCTTTCTGCCTTTTCTCCCCTAAATCTACCTTCGATCCGCTCTTTATTCCCCGCTCGCATATATCCCTCTGATTCCACCCCTTTCTCCCCACAGATGCTTGTAATTATCCATCCTCGCGCACCCTCTTTCAATTCTCATTTTCCTGTCCTATGTTGCATTTCGTTTTTGCATTTGCATGTTTTTTAGCAAAAAATAGATTTTCGCGACTTTCAAACCCTACCAAGGAGTGGCATTCCTGACTGTTTGAGTAGAGAACGCTCAGTCCCATTCTGAAACCACATTCGCTCTTCCTTTTTACCCGCAATCCCTCCTCCATTTCCCTCATCCCATCTTCCCCCTTGTCTCTATCTCACTATCTTTATCTCACGTACTAAACTCGTCGCCCTCTCTTTCTCCCTCATTTGAGGGTTTCATAATCTCATCAACTGATTACTCGTCATTCACACGCTATTTGTCAAATTTCAATCCCTCGTATCGTTTTATAGTTTCTTGTTATTTTGCAAAACCGTTTTGCATCTGTTTACTGGGTGACATATTAAATCTTACAGGAGTAATTAACATTTCCTTTCTTTGAACTCATTAAATATATTCACTTATGATTTCGAAAATCGGATATTTATGAAATACGAAGAAATGAATTGTGAACTTTTTCAAGCTTTTGCAAGGAAATAAATGTATTTATTTTAGCTACATCGGCTAATTTCTTGGAATAAAATTTTCCCGAGCTTTGAAAGATTTATAAATTTCACTCGGTCGCAATTTCAGTCTACGTTGAATCTCATTCGATATCCCGCGGAGTCTGTTCGACTGAGGCAAGCTACATTCTGATTTCGGTCTCGTGGGAATTATACCTCTCTGCGGATTCAAACAAAGCAACGGTTCCAGCACCATCAACTCCGCTCTATCTATGCAGAGTGCATTGGATTTCAAGATTGGATCCGAGGGAATCCAAAGGACCAAGTTGTTCCCAAACCTATATCCCTTCATTCCCTTCCCCCTCCCCCACCAAACCCCCCGCAAGCGCAATTTCCTATCGGCCGCGTCTCTCGCTAAGTCTAATGGCCTGAATTTGGGTTAACAAGAGAACCGGATTCCGCATTACAGCTGTCAGGAGAAAGGCGTTGACATAGGACGATCCCAAAGTGCGCTCTGCCGTAGTTGACCTCTTACTCCCGCGGCCGCACCGAACTCTCGCTGACACCTGTTCCACGCACTCGCTTTCCGTGCCAGCTTTTTCCTCGGCGGTAATGAGAAAATTGGTTGCTTTAACATGCACCAGAAACATCTACTCGCCCTATTTTTTACCGCTGTGCTCATATTCTACAGACAACGGCCACCGTGGCCACATGCGGCCACCAGACAATTTCGGTGCGGCCACAAGAAAATTTCAATAATTCGAATTATTTAAAGAAAAACAATTGTTAGTGATAAACCGTTTTCATTAAATAAGAAGGTATATGGATGTTTTTACATGAATATCGTTATATTTTCCGTAATATTTCCTTGATGCGGTCACGAGGATTTGCTTGTGGCGCATCTGCGGTCACAAGAAAATATCTCCTGAGAACCACTGTTCTAGAGCATATAATCATATTGTAGAGATGCACCAAGTGCTAAAAAAATTCTCTTCGGGTGCTGTTATTTTCACCCCCACGTTATTACGCCCTAATTCCTCGTTGTGTAATATCTTCTCATCGTATTTATCCATTCATTATTCGTCTCCGCGTTATCTCTCTCTCTCTCTCTCCTATCACTTCCTTCTTTCTCTCACCCTTTTCTCTTTATCATTCCTATCGCCGCTTCAATCCCATCTCCCTCTGCATCCATCACTTTCTACTCGGCCTACTCCTCTCCCTTATTCCTCCGTGGTCCCTTCCCTCTTTCTTTTCTTCTCTCTCACACTCTCACGGCGCGGCGAAGCTTTCATTGCGGTGCGATGACTAGCAAGGTAAAACGGCAGCCGTGACCGAGGTGCCGGCACAGCGAGCCCGCAGTTCATATGTGTCTTTTTTCGGGACGGGGAAGTTGCCGGAGGAGAAAGAAGAGGCTGCGATAGAAGTTAAGTGGAGGGCTAGAAAGTCAGCAACGAGAGCGGGAGATTTCGAGAAGGGGTAGGGCAGTGGGTGACACGTCGGAAGGGGAATGGGAGGGGATTCGGTGGAGAAGGCATCCGTAGAGAGAGAGGAGGGTGAGGTAGAGGGTGGGAGGCATCCTCTGCCGTAGGGCGGCGAACGTGTGGGTGTGTGATTCCTGGCCGAACGTGCTTCGGGTCTAGAGTGCGTGTATGGGGTGGGAGTCTGAGAATCCTTTCCAGCGCCCTCCACCAGCCCCCTCCCACCCCATTCCTTCATCGCCCACCGCCTCATAGATTCCGTTGGGGAGCTAAACCGCCGCCTCCCCCCTCGTTGTCATCCTATTCCTCCTCCGCGAGCTTCTTCCTCCGGCAAAGAAAAATGAAAGTAGAGATCTAGAGAGAGAGGAGTGGGGTGAGCGGAGGAAGGAAAGGGCAGACTCGGAGAGAGATAGATATAGTATGAGAAGATAAATAAAAGGGAAATGGAATGAGGTTGTGTGGTAGCGGAAGTTGTGAATGCAGAGATAACAAGTCGTCATTGTGCAAACAAGGAAACACCGTTCCTTAATATTCCTGTTATATGACCTTATTTTTGTGATTCGCTCCTATCTTTCTGTCTTCTCATGCCATGTTCTTTTTCGTCTCTTTGTCCTTCTCTTCCACCTCGCTGATCTTTCTCTCCTTATTTCTGTCTGCTTTATTTTTCATTTAGTCTGTCCCCATCTTCCCTCAATCTTTTTTTTCACTTTTTTGGGTCTCTGCATTTTATTAAAGTTCTTCTCTTATTACTTTCTCAGTTCTCGCTACATCAGTTTATTTCCCCTGCCTTATTTATTTCTTTCAACACGACAGGTCACTCATTCATATCAGGAAAACTAAAATTCCACTTAAAAAATCTTGATATTTCAAATATGTCTCTTAGTTATTTCTTCTATAGTTTTATTTACTTCGATACAAACTGCATTTCTAAAAGTTTTTCATCTATAAAAGTGTTATTTGATTCATATTGATTTATTATTTTTAATTGTACATGTTTTGGTAAGGAATCGTTTACATTTCCCATCTTATTTGGGTATTTGTTAATATGGAAATTTCAAGCATATGAAAATTTTTGTATTCTATCCTAGCAGAATAAACATCCCTACAATGACAATTCCATAGCAACACATCATCCTTTCTTTTATATATACTCATTTAAAATGTATTCATATTCTTACTGATGCGAATATACATATCATCGTTCCCTACTGTTTCTTTAAATCTATACTCTTAATCAACCATTGAACTGTCTTTTCGATTTCACTCCTACAAACTTTCGTATTTTCTTTTATCTGTTGTTTGACGCTCCCTGATGTCTTTTTTTTTTACACCTTAGGACAAAATCTAGCATTTTATTTATCAAAAATATATCGCCCAGCCCGTTTTCATTTCAACTCTTCGCTCAGAACTTTTTTATTCTCTGATCGATTACTTCATTTAACTGTCTCTTCTGGTGATTAGCTGTACCTACACGTCTCTCCATACGATTTGGCGTCGTTTCCATCTTTTTGTGTGTTTTTCATCCAGTGTTAAAGATTCGGCAATGACAGAATGTATTTCTCTAAGGTTTTTCTGCTTAGACGTAGAGGCGACCAGTTCTGAAAAAAATTATATTCGTATGTTTTGCTTAGCTCGGTCGTAAACCGTTTCACTTTTTCTGTTATTTTATTGTCCGTTGATACGAGTTGGGCATAAAAAACTCAATTTTCGTCAATTGATCGAACTTTTGTTTTCCATTTCTCTATTTGGTTTAATCACGTTTATGTAGCAGTGGCAATCATTTCCTTGAAAACCTTCTGCGACACGGATGGACTTTTTAAAACCTTGTGATTTCATCGTCGATATGAACAGTAGAATTTTCTAAATTCCTTGTCTCGTATCGTATTATCACCTTTAAATTAGCATTGAATATATTTGGAGACTTTCATTTTTTAAAATTGTATTACCTTGACGTACACCTTTATCGAACTTAGTCTACTCGGTATACTTTCTATTGGTGTCTAATCATACCTGGAATTGTTGCATGTGAGTAAATCTTCAAAGGAATATTTTTCTGTATACTTTTTACAGAAGAAGTGAAGATTGAGTCTGACTCTTTTGCTCATTGACTCGTTATCTAACTTATCAGGGATCTTAGATATGATTTAATATGGAGATCATCTTCTAAACCCTGTTTTTCCTCTTATCGGTCTCAGTCAAGGATAACCTGCAGGATAGCTGCGAGGATATTCGTAAACAACTTGTATATATTTTCTCTCTTGCTTTTTGAAAAAGCATAAATTTGACGTCGTTATAGCCATCTAACTTGTCTCATCTTGAGTCGTCTTTTGAATAGGCATATGAGAATATTTGTATGCCCCTCCATATATAAAAAAAAAAGTCCATATTTCCATTCTTCATACATTGACTGCGGGCGTAATCTTCAAATATCACCTATAGTAGCATATTTATTTTTTTCCCTTGGGTCATTTTCATATTCGTCCCTTTAATATTTTTTATTTGTAATTTCTCCCCTCTACTTTACTGGATTCTTCTTTTTGATTAGTTGTCGATGTATTATTTTATACATCTATTGGCTCCTCTCCATAAATATTTCCCAGACTATCTTTCTTTACTAACTAGTAACTTCTGGTAATTTTCTGAGGGTTCTACTGAGTTTAATGCATTCAATTTCCGATATTTTGCTATGATACTCCTTCATTCGAAAGCCACTTGGTAATATCATCTTGAAACATCTAGTAAACATGCATACAATCAAATATGTAAGTACGTGTGCGCACACACATTCAGAATCACATAGATATTTAATGAACATTTTCGGCCACCCAAACGCATTCATTGATGATGCATTTTCGGGCCGAGATCATTCATTCACATCATTAATTCCCTTCTTATGGCGAACGGATTGCGAGTCCCAGCCTCCGGAGATTGGAGAGTGCGTGAGTTTTGCATCGGAGGAAGGAGAGTGGCGCGGGAAGGTCGGATTATGGTGTGCGATGATGGAGATTGCGAGTATGTTAGGAGGGATGAGGTTTGGTTGGTGGGTAGGAAACGAGTGTGGGTGCGGAATCATGCAGAGATAGGATTATAGGGATCGGAGGGTGTGGGGAGCGGATCCACGTGGGAGTGGGATTATGAAGGTGAGATGGCGAAAGCGCGGGCGGATTGATGTGGTAGAATGGCGGAAGAGCGGCGTAATGGAAGGTGGGATCGCGAGGGGGTGGGATTATAGCGGGCGAGACGGCGAAAGTCGAGGCGGGTGGGTTCTAGGAGAAAGAAATACGCGAGAATGGAATGGTGCGGAATCGAAATAGAGGAGGCGTAAAAGGGGTTGCGCTGCGGTGCGGGATGCAGTCGGGCGAGATAATGGGGGCGGTATTGCGTCCCGTGCGGCACGGGGGCGAGCCGGATGGCGTCACGAGGTGTTTGACGGCACGAAGAGGGACGCTATAGGGTGTGGGACGAGGGGAAGGGGGATGGCCGTGGGATGTGGTGGAATGGAGGGATCGGCAGGAGGACGGACGAGGGCCTCCGAGGTCCCTCCTGGCAAATAATGTTGACTCTACCGCCATCGCCCCGTGTTGACGAAGGATGGGCCGGAGGCGGGGTTAGCTACCGGAGTCCTCGGGGAAGTTCCGGGCGAGTCCATTCCGGTCGATGGAGGTGAGGTCTCGGTGCACGGTAGCGTCGCCTCACCCTTCGGATGCCCCCCTTCCGCCAGCCACTCCCCCCGTCCCCCGCCCCATCATCGGCGGCGGACGCGAGAGGGCGGGGTGGAGTCGGAGAGGGGGCGAGGACGCATGCGGGAAGGGCTAGCAGCACGCGCGGGAGAAAGAGAGAGGTTCTCACGTCCGAAAACAACGGTATATGTGTGGGAGAGCCGTGGCGGGGAGGGTGCAGGGAGGGAGGGAGAGAAGGGGGTGGACACCGGGGAACGGGTGGGCCGTGGACGCCCCTTTTCCTTCTTCTTCTCGCTTCTTCAAACTAATTTTTTGTTTTTCTTCTCCGACCTTTTCGGAAAGTCGCCATTCCAACCAGACATCCGTAAAAAAAGTGAAGTCCACATTAGTATGAATGAATGTATTTACATTTTCCGCACACGTGTCTCGCACTTTTTCTCAAGTCCAAACCTCCATGAACAAATCGCTCTTATGGAACTGTTATTAAAGCGTGTAGGAGATTTATACAAGCGACGTGACATGCCCACACTTATACTTTGGGAGGAATCGTTAATTGACCCGAAAGCGTGCTAAAGTTCTCTTCCCGTCTGCCTCCTGCGTTGATTTGACGAGTATTAGGATGCGTTTGTCTGCTTTCACTATGGTATTCCCTCCATTAAACTAGACCTTCAATATAGTATAGCTAAAATAGTAAAAAAAAGTAACGCTTCCTGAGTATAAATCACATAAAAACGACCAGTAAATGCTCTATATTAAGATAAAATCTTAGTCGGAGCGAAAGTTCTCGTCCTAGCCTAAGAATATTGGTTTGCGTTTTGGTTTGGTATGAAATAAATCCGTGATGAAATATTGGTAGTTCAGTCTCTGTGGCAACAGATGTATCGCTCTGCCCTCCATCTTTCATTACCGAAGAAAGAGAAAGAGGGCGGGAAGAGGAGTGCTTTAAAGATCCATCTGTTATATTCCGGCCAAGATTCGAATGTGAGCACACGATATTAATCAAACTTTAATTCCCATTAGCAATGTCTGTTTGACTTCCCGGCCAAACAGAAGCTTCCGTTAGACTAGCACATATCAATAGCGTATAATTAGCTCTTTATATTTAATATTGGATCTGATCTTTGCAGCATGATAAACATACTATACGGTTAAAAGACAGGGAAGAAATTTGAAATAAAGGGTTTGTTTACGGGAAAGATGAGGGGGAAGGGATGGAAAGGAAAATAGAGGGTGAAATGCAGAGGGTAAAGGGGAAGAAGATGAAATCTGACGGAGAATAGAGAAGGAGAAAGAGAGAGAGAGAGACACCAAAGGGGTATGGATGATGTGGAGAATTGGAAGGAGGGAAAAAGAGAACGAAAAGAGAGATGGAATAAAAGAGAGAGAGAGATAGAAAAGGAAAACTGGGGAGGGATAGAAGGGAGATGGAGGGGAGAAACTATGATGGAGAGAGGAGGAAGGAAGGAGGGAGGGAGGGAAGGAGGGAGGACTAGAGGAGGCACACCGATACGCCATCGATCACGTAAGGGCGTCGCTGTCCATGACAGCGGAAAACTCATACCGTGCGATACTTCTCCCACACCACTCCCACGCCCTTCCCTCTCCTCTCCCCCTTCTCCTTTTCCTCCTCTCCCTCTCTTCCCCGCTCCCTTCTCCCACGAGGGTGCCTTCTCTCTTCCTCTACCAATTTCCTTTCACAATTTTTGAAGCCTCCCGCACCCTCGCTCTCTCTCTCCATCTCCCCTCTCTCTCTCTCTCTGTTTTCCCCGCTCCAATTTCCCAAATTTATCTTGAATTCACCTCTCATTCCGCATACATTCATTTCCTTTTTCTTTGTCTTCATTTTCCCCGGCACACTTTGCCTATATCGCCTACAATCCATTTCCATCCAAATCTAGTTCTCTTCTTCCCTTGTCTTAAGTCGGCATGAATTAATTTTTTTCTTATAATGAATGATCTTCAAAAATTAACTCCATTCCTTTTACTGCTGATTTTAATTGTACACGGGACAGATTTCCGAGCTTCGGCTATAATATTCCATAGAATTGTTTTACTGCTTGAGTGGTCGAATTTCATTTGCAACTCTTTGGAAGAGACGAATCAAAATTCAGTTTATCCCACATTCTGATCCGTTCATTCTGTTATTATAAAGTATACTCTGGAAACGCATTTAAAAATTTTATCAGAGTTATTGAGTTACTGGCAGTGAAAAAAATACGGACTAACTTCCTCTGTAGAACCGAAAAAACTTTTTCCGGCAAATTTCAAGCTCAAATATTTGCATAAACAATGTTTGTCTTATCTAAAGTATAATCTACTCTCGTAAATCACATTAGTTTCGTATTCTCGACTCCTTTTAATGCTGAAACCGATGATAACCTTTTTTACACACGAGTGAATGTTTATAATCGTGCGCAGTGTTTATTATGACGCTCCTATGTGCTCGGGAGTATTCGATTTAAAAATATATATAAAAATAAAACATTCACTCGAATTAGGTTGATGCGAAAGATATTGAAAGTCGGCGGGAAACATATGAAACGCCGAGGATTGAAGAAGTTTCGGTGACATGTTTTGAGTCGAAGGAGATAAGAAAAAGGGGGAATAGAGGCGTGAGGCGGAGAATTTTTCAAAGAGGGCAAGGAAAAAGAGGCGCAGAGTCGCATAACGAAATCGGAAGAATATCCAATTGCGAGGCCCCGAGAGGAAGAGGGGTAAAAAAAGGGATGGATGGATGGAGCGGGTATCCAAGAATCACCGCGCCCTTTTCAACCCTCCGGGCTCCACTCCTGCCTAACCTCCCCTCCCCCAGACCTCCTCCTTCCCCAGACCTCCTCCTTCCCCAGACCTCCTCCTTCCCCCCACCTCCTCCTTCCCCCCACAACGCACCCCTCCGCCACCCCTCGCTCGGGAACCTACACAAAAGCTTCCTTTCGCCAATCGCATTCCCTCCTCAGACATTCCACGCTCCAAACCACTACCATTCTGCCGCCATTGGCACCCCCGCCGCACCTCTGTATTTCTCGATTCTATTTCAAAATTTCCTCTTCTACTCCTTTCCTCCATTCCATGTCATATCATCGTCCCTTCCTTTCTTCCCCTCTGAAATATATTTAGAGCATAAAGAATTAATATTTTCTCGCGTCTTCGCATCTACCTTTTGAAACGTAAAAATTTTAGAAATTTCGTCTTGTGAAATTTTTAATCCGTTTTTAAACATGAATGATTATAACTCCGTGTCGTACCGGTATCATCAAAATAATAAAAAATATTTTATTCATCTGCTTTAATGCAGCTGTATTGGTCTGCCTGTTTCAGTGTCTCATATTTTCTACATATTTTGCTCTTTCACTTCGTAAAAAGATCCAAAACTTCTTGGTAATTTTTTGTCTATTTCACATGAACAAAAGTATTCTAAGAGATTTTAAAATATCCTGTAAAGCGTCATCTTCAACAGACGCGTAATTTATATTATATTTTCAAGTGAAATATCCGCATTTCTCATAATTTTATTTGGAAATTTATATAAATGTTTAATTTTCCAATCTCTTAAACTTATTTTTATGACTTCAGTACTTGTTAGACATTTCTGTTGAAATAAATGATTTAAAATAAAACCCATATATCATTATGCCCTCTCTTCTATCGCACACTTTTCATTCGATTCTATATTCCGACGCACGTAGGATCCAATTTTTTGCTGTTCGCGTCTTCGAATCGGACAACACAAGCACCGCCAAATATTTTCCAACCGAACCATCCCCTAGCATTCCAATTCCACTCATTCTTTCGCTTGCGCTCTGTACGAAGCCTCTTCAGCTATACCTTTCCTCTTCTCCCTTGAGTTGTCACGCCATACCAGATTATCCAACTATATCGGAGCCTCCGATAGAAATTCGATTACTTTTACACCCTTATCAGACGCCAGTTTCGAAACTTCGATTCCAGTTTTTCCCTATCCCTTGCTATTTTAACTTACTCTTTATTAAATAACCAAGACAATAAAAAATCACAATTTAATTTTTACATGTTGAATGTTACCCACTCAATTTTCTCTTTCTTTGTTTTTATTTTTACCGATCCTTAACATATAAGATCGAAAATGACGGAGATCCCTTATCTTCCAGCCAAATATGTCCCACTAGATCGTTTCCACTGTTTTTAATTTCAATTCGACAGCCGATTTCCGTTCTTCGTCACCAACCGATTGTCTTACGACCTTCCAAAACACCTTTCAAGCTATTTTACTCGTCATCGTTCTTCCTTAACCGAAAATTTTCCCACTTCATTTCGACCCGACGCCATCTTAAGAGAGCACACGGGTTCTCTCGTAACCGCTCTCTTCGGCTTTTGTTCTAATCGCTTTTCCAAATCCAGTCCTACCTCCCTACTTTTCCTACCACTCCTCAGAAACCTATTCATTTGACTCTATGTAAATTTCATTTCCACGGTAATCCACTTTGGAGAATTGGAGTTGATTGATTGACGCAAATTGCGGCTGAGGCGCAGCTAGCGAGAGACAGCGGCGACGAAGGGAATATGAGGGAGGATGAGGAAACGGAGGAGGAAGGAGCCGGGGGGCAAAAGAGGTGTCGTTGGGAGAGTGAGAGGGAGGGGTTCGACGCGAAGGAGGGCGAGGCTAAGGAAATGGGGGGCAAAGGAAAGGTGGGGGGACGAAGGAAATGGGGGGCGAAGGAAAGGGGGGGGGACGAAGGAATGGGGAGGAGGTGGAAAAAAGGGTTTAGAGAGGAAGGGGAGAGAGATATCCGTGGAGGGAGGTGCCAAAGGATGACTTAAGCGCCTTCTGCAGACAATGGGAGAGTGAGAAAAGGAGGAGAAGGTATTGACCGTGCATTGAGACGGAGAGATTGGCGCAGGGGAAGATGTGCAGAGAAAGAAAATCCTTTCCACGCTTGGCAGGTAACCGATGTTTTCGTTCCCACTTGAGGTACGGCATATAGAGGAAAAAATCTTTTTGATGGAAAAATGCGGGCGTTGAACTGATGGGAAAGGGATAGAAAAGTGAGAGGGCGGATAATAGGACTTTTGTAAATTGCTCCGCGGTATTTTTATCGCCTATCGTTTCATTAAATTTAACTCTTTTTTTATCTTTAAGATCTTGCCTTCAATAAAAGCGTCCGTGATTTTGGAATTAAAATGTCTTATTTTCTCTTCATTTTTACTTGTCTCGTAAACAACAGGTAAAACATTTTCAGTGCCCCTCCCATATAACGCCATGCGCCCTGAATAACATTGTTGTGATGAAGAAAGCATAAAAGTACGGGGCTAGATGCCGCTTTAGCGCGTCGTTTAGCGAAGGTGTAGCTGTAAATCTATAGCAATAAAGAAACTTTGAAAAAAACCATAGTGGAAAGAGGAAATTGTTCCTGTAGGTTGGAGTTCCATACCAATGAAAGAGTCTCATAAAAGTAATATTTTTCCCCCAGGCGAGCGAGAGAATTGTATATCATGTTCACCTACAGAAGAAAGTATTACCGTATAGATTTAATAGTACTGCTTTGATATGGTGTTGTTTCATTTGAATATAAAATTCCATATTGAAAAATCCAAATTTTCACCATGAAAAACTAATTTTGGGCGAAAGTCGTTATTACTTATCACGCCTTTATAAATAAAAAATCCATAAATAAAGGTTCAACATTTATATTCCGGGAAAATTTTCCTCTCGACATATTTCGTCCACACCTGCGCAACACTTTTCCGTACGCTCTGACAAATAGTCGGAAATAACCAGCCTCAGTTTCTTCGAGTACCTTTCTTTTTGTCCCGATTTCGGTCGATTGAAAGCATCGTGTTCCATTGGTGTCCCCCTCGATAATGGATCCACTTACCTCACGAACGCATTCTTGTTTCTCAACATAGAATCCGTCACTTGCCGGAGTTACGGTCAATTCCAGTCCAAATCCCTTTTATTCTCCGACCCGCCTTCGCCCCATTCGACCTAACCGGCCCTCCACTCAATCACCTCCACCCATCTGAGGCACACACTGAAACCCCTTACTTACACCACCTCAGTTGCCACCCCTTGCCTTCCATCTTCAGCTCTCCAACCCGGACCAGTTACCATAATCGCTCGCAAATATGTTGGCGGGATGAATTGTCCTAAGAAATAATGACTTTAAATCCCTTGTGTTTCTTAATTTTATGTTTATTAAAGTGTTGAAATATCGTATATGAGTGTAAAACCTATTCGTTGAACAACTGACATCATTATCGAGACGTCATTTTTTGTTTGATTTATCTCAATTAAAATAATTTTTATTTATTTCCATTTTATGCCGCCAAGCGTTTCCTTTTCCTATTTATGCCCGTAAAGTTTGTATACTCGTGTAATCTACAAATCAGACAAGTTTTTACCTTCTTGATACAACCTGAATTCCTTTCTCAGGCGGTCTCATTCTCTTTAGTCTACACTACCACCCATTTCATCACTTCAACCTGTCCCTGAATTTCTCCGCTACCTCTCTCCGAGGCAAGTACACAATACTTTCTCTCACTTTTCCACTCCTAACCTCTTCTCTCCCCACTAAACACATTCCCACTTTCAACCTTCTCTTCATTCTCTCCTCACCTCACATCCACTTCTCTCCATCACTACCGCTGTTGTTTCCATGCAACACGACTAGCGTCACTCTGAGCTAAGGACATTTTTCTTTTTTTTAAGATTACAGCGCCCGTTATTATTTGATAAGCATCTTTTTTTCATAGTGGAAATAACGTTCATGTCTGTATTTTATTTGTATATTAATCGATTTATCTCTCAATCAAGAAAAACGAATGGCGTCGGATATGTACAACAATACACATGTATAATTTAAAACTATTTCTTATTATTGAAACAATTTTGAGTATTTTGAGTGACTGAAAAATTGAAAGCACAAATATAAAACTTTTTAAGATTTAACAATTTCTCTCTGAATGCAAAGCCAGCGTGAGAATATGGAAATGTATGCTATTCCTCGTACACATTTACCATTAGTTAAAACACTATTGTTTCATTCAAATCCTACTATTATATCAGCTCCGCGGAATCCTTACAATGATAACTTCGTTTCGCCCTCCATCTCCACTTCTCTCTCCCCCTCGCTCTCTCTCTCTCTCTCTTTCTCTCTTCTACTTCCCTCCGAGCCTTCCTCTTAATATTCCATCTCTATCTCCCCATCGTGCCAAAACCTACTTTAGCCCCTATTCGAACTTCTCACCATCTCTATCTCTCACCCTCCGCTTACCCGCTTCCTAATTCAAGGCGCCCGAGCACCTCCGCCGAATCTTCCTCCATCTCCTTCAACGGCTCTTTTCGCTTCAAAACTAAACCACTCACCTTCTTCCTCCATCCCCCTCCCTCCCCCTGGCCGACACCCTCCGTCATCTCCCCTCCCCTCACACCCCTTATCTCCCCTCGCTCGCGAACGCAGGACCTCATGGGGGGAGGGGAAGAATAACCCCTTTGTTCCGAGACATTCGTATTCCTCGCCGCGTGGATCACTTCTCCTGTTCCCGGAGACTTAGCTATTCCTTCTTTCTCATCCGGTTTCTCTCTCATTCTCTCACTCTTTCTCTCTCTTCTCCCTTTCTATCTTTCTCTCCCTCTATCTCACATCTCTTGTATTCATCGCGACCTTTCAGAGATTCGCTGCCCTGTTCCATTTTGCGTCGCTCCAGAGTTTTATTCGCGTTGACTTGATGTTTCTCTTAATCAAATTAGGCCGTAGTTAGACTCTTTTTTACAAGTTATCCATCGATAAATGATTAATGGATGAACTGCGCCGTAGTCAAAATATTTGTTAAAAATGGTAAACTGGATTCTTATCAAGAGAATTCGTTTATGATTGTTATTGAGCAAGTTGTACTTTAAGGGACGTTTCTGTTGTTTTCTGCGGTGGCATGTACACAAATTATAAAATGTACAGTCATTTCCAAAAGTCAAGCGACACGGCTCGGTCACGCCACACATAGGCCGGAGCTGAAAGTTCCGAGTATGTTGGTATCCATTGCTTGAGGGGAAGCAGGAGAGGGGAATGATAGGGAGGGGTGGAAGAATGAGGAGGTGGGTTTCGAAGCCTGGGTAGGCTTGCAGGGAGAAACGAACGGAATCAGAGCCGGTGAGACAAACGCCATTCAACAGTGCGAGAGCATCCAATCCAACTCGGAAAAAAGGACTCTCTCAGAGGTTGCCTTCGCATGCCAAGGGTAACAAGAAAACCTCCGAGAGAAGGAGGCGTGTAAACGGTTCGAAGAGAGGAGAACATGAATAATATTCCGCGTCTAGAAAGCACTTGCGGAAAAGATGCAATATTTTCATCTTTGTGAGCGTTATTAATGCGAAATGCTAGGCTGCACTTCACTTCGGAAAGCGTAAAAAATCATCAATGGGTCAAGGGCAAAAATTATATAATACTCCATAAATTAGGATTTAAAAAAATGAGAGATGTTGATTTAGTGGAGATCCTGAAAGAGCATCTTCTGCCTATGTCAGACAGATAGTGCCAGATGGGGAAGACGTGGTAGTAATACAAGATAATTAATTCATCGTTAGATACGACCGGTGTAACTCGACAATTTTTTTGACCAGAACTGGATTATCAATGTTCTGCCCTGGCCAGCTCGCTTGCTGGATATGAATCCCATTGAGAACTTATGGGGTATAATGGTGAATGAGTGGACGGAAGGAAAGTTGAGGAGGGCAGCCGCTCTTGAAGAGAATGTTATGGAACTCTGGGGCTCAATCGGACGACGGCCACAAATATGTGAAAATTTAGTACGGTTCATTAACCGTCGAATTCAAGGAGTGATCGACTCAGGCTGAGACTTCACTAAATACTAAAATAAAACACTAAATAATCTTTCGTTTTCATTGCCTATTAAATGCTGCTAGAATAAAATTTTTATTCGAAAATTTAAATAAAGTCAATATAAAATGTATCCACTATCTGTGAGAAAAGTGCTACATGTGATAAATTGCTATTTATTAGAGTTTTGGTAAAACTGATTGGATAAAGGATGTAAATATTTCCTAATGTTCTCCCGAAAAAGCAATTTTCCTGCTGACAATTTCTTGACGCTTGAGTGATACAGTACGGTGGAATAAAAATTTTATTCCGGCAAGCGAGCTGGCCAGGGCAGAACTTTGATATTCCAGTTCTGGTCAAAAAAATTGTCGAGTTACACCGGCCGTAACTAACGACGAATTATCTTGTATTACTACCACGTCTTCACCGTCTGGCACTATCAGTCAGACATAAGGCAGAAGATGCTCATTCAGGATCTCCACTAAATCAACAGCTCTCATTTTTGTTATCCTAATTTATGGAGTATTATTATATAATTTTTGCCCTTGACCCATTGATGATTTTTTACGCTTTCCGAAGTGAAGTGCAGCCTAGCATTTCGCATTAATAACGCTCACAAAGATGAAAATATTGCATCTTTTCCGAAAGTGCTTTCTAGCCGCGATATTTTCATTTATGTTTCCCTATCCCGTTGTAAGACATCATTGCGGACTTCGAACCGTTTACACGCCTCCTTCTCTCTGAGGTTTTCTTGTGACCCTTGGCATGCGAAGGCAACCTCTGAGAGAGTCCTTTTTTCCGAGTTGGATTTGATGCCCTCGCACCGTTGAATGGGCTTTGTCTCATAGGCTCTGATTCCGTTCGTTTCTTCCAGCACGCCAACCCAGGCTTCGAAGCTCACCTCCTCGCTCTTTCCACCCCTCCCTATCATTCCCCTCTCCTGCTACCCCTCAAGCAATGGGTACCAACATACTCGGAACTTTCAGCTCCGGACTATGTGTGGCGTGACCGAGCCATGTCGCTTGACTTTTGGAAATGAGTGTACGTCTTCGTATTTTCAGACTTCAAATTTACTCGATTTTTATTGTCAAAATGAAAAATTAATGCGTAATCCACGACGGAGTCAATGGATCAATTAAAATGAAAATTATGAAATTTTTGAAAAATACCGAAAGGCCAATGGTAAATTTGTTTTTATTTAAATTTCTTTTGCTGTCATTCATCCTCGATCAATCCTTAGGCTCTTTAATAGGATTTCGTGATTCTGATAGACTCATGACGAGTTATTTTGTTTGATCTCTTTCTTGTTCTTTGTTTTGAAACTCATTTTCAATATGCAATTTTTCACTAACCGTTGATGGAAACGCGGGTGCCGATGCTGTGAATGTGCGGTGTGACAATAACGCATAAATTTCCGTTGCTCAGTATGTGTACAGAACTCTCTCTCTCTCTGTAGCAGTAACGTGTCAATCTGGCAGTTAACAGCTCTTTTTCCTGCATCAAAGGTCCTCTGTGTCCTTCATTTGAAATGAAGTCGTCCGTTGGAGATTTGCTGTTTTTTGAAAGAAAATCAGACAACCAAGTTCGTATAAATTTTCTCATACGTTTTTTCAAAGACCTACCTTTCCGTTCAGAGCATGAAAATAGGAAATCTTGGAAAATGGAATTGTTCTTGATCGGGGAAAATTGATCGAACTATACGGAGTTGGAACTGCCTCACACAGCGTTGCACCGAGTATAGCATAATAAACATCGGCCCTACAAAATACAGACCTGTAGACTAATGATATTTGCGGTAGAAATACTTGGTCGCCTGTAAGATGATGACAGTTTCTTACGACGTGATTTGTTTTTTAACTAGTAAACTTTAATATGGGATTCGGATATATTTTAATAAACTTTCTCCTACTCTCTCGAATTAAACGGAACACGTGCGTATGTTTTATATTTTTTATTCGACGTTCAGTGTGTTCAAGGACATTTGGATCACCCTGTACATTAAAAAATGAAGTTTATAAATTGGTTTTTGCGTTATTTCGGATCACCCTGCAATACTATATAAGTACATTCTTTGAAATTTTATAGAAACCCGTGCATAGTGCCACCACGCATTCTAAAAAACGTTAGTAGAGATATTTCAAAATAAATATTTATTAGATTGTAAATGCCTTGTCATTAATAAATAATTTATGAATTATTCACTGTTGTACGGGTTTATTCTGGATTTGTTAATTTGACTTTCAAAGCAAATTAACGATCTGTATTAATATATAGCGTATTTTAGGAGAATGTGGGTAATGAAAAAATACGATAAGAAATGAGAATGTAGATTTTAGAATCCTTTCGTGAAAGAGAATATACTGAGCGGGAAGAGAGAAAGGGATCCAATAAACAAGTCTCCGCAGCGAAGGTCGCATTTTGTACCTTTTTTGCCTAGATAATTTCGAGTATATCCTCGCGTCCTTCACTTTCTCATTCTTACTTTAAATGTATCCCTCTCTACTCCTGTCCCTTTCTTCCTTTTCCCAATTTCCTTATCTATCCCTTTTTGCTCCGTCCTAGCTCATCTCCTTAAAACCAGACACTTTATCCTTCTCTTCCGTTTCAACACTTTTAAAATCTCCTTTTCTATCTTATTACTCTTGTCTTTTAGTACTAACTATTTTTAATCGCCTATTTTTTTATTTCTCGTTATAAGACGACCTAGGTCTTGTTCCATCATACACTAATTTGGAAATCAGATAGAATCTCTGAGATCAAAGCTCATTTTTTTTATTTTCTCTTTTGTAAATATCTACTGTCAACTAAAAGTAAATTTTTTGCCACGTCTAATGCAGAATATCTAAAGAACGATAAAACGTCCTGAGGTTTAGCGCTGAAGATAGGGAAGGGGAAATAAAAATTACGATCGAGGATAAATGATTAAGAATTAAAAAATTTCGCAGGGGGATGGAAAGGATAGGGCACAGCGAACAAAGAGTAAGCTAAGAGGAAAAATGATCACACATTATATATGGGACGATGGTATAGGATGAATATTAAGTTTAATGAAAGTAAGTACCTGTACGGAGCGCAAGAATGGATAAAGCATAGTTCGAAGCGGAGATGAGGGATGGAATGGAGAGAGAGATAAAAGGATGGAGGAGGAGAGGAGGAGTTGGGAGAGCGAGTGGAAAGGAGCTCTTATCCCAAGGGAGTTACGCAGCGAAGGTTAGATTGGAATTCCAGCGAGACTCCTCGCAACACACACACAAACTCTTGTGATTCCTCACTAACTCTCCTCCGCAAATACTCCAACATGCCATCGCGCTGTATTCCCTCCAACGTACATCTGCGAGGCCCCGAGGCAACCGCCTCTATTTATGCACGCAGACTACAAATATTTATTTCTAAATACGTTATTGCTCCTACGCAAAAACTATGCAGGTGGCTAACAAGTAAGTTTAGCTTTGAGAGGAGGTTTTTCAGACCTCGCTTCGAAAATAAGGTTTACGTCTGGAAGCAAACTCGTATAATTTTATACCAAAATCTCCATTGAGGTAAACACTGAATAAAGCTATTCGATTTTCAAATATATATATATATATATATATATATATATATATACATATATCATCATCATCATCATCAGCCTTTTTCAGTCCACTGACGGATGAAGACCTTCCCCAGACTCTTCCAGTTTTCCCTGTCAACTGCCTCCCTCCTCCAAGTTTGCCCCAAGAACTTAACAAGTTCTCTGTCCCACCTGTCTTTCGGTCTTCTTTTCGGTCTCTTGATGTTTCTTGGGATCCATTCGATGACACTGGACGTCCAACGCTGGTCATTTCTTCCAGCCCACTGCCATTTTAGCACCTTCACTCTTCTAATCACGTCACAGACTCCTGTCTTCTTTCTTACCCAGTCGTTCTACTTGCGGTCTCTTCGGATAATCCCTAACATGCATCTCTCCATGCCCCTCTGTGTTGTTTGCAGCCGCTGTATCATTCTGGCATTCATGGTCCATGTTTCACAACCATATGTCAGAACAGGCAGAACACATTGGTCATGCAGTCTCCTTTTTAGGAAGACTGGAATATTTGATTTAAAGATGTTCGCATTCTTGCCAAAAGCACTCCATGCCATCTTCACTCTCCGGTTGATTTCTCCAAGAAGCGAACCATCAGTAGTGATGAGTTGACCTAAGTAAACATAGCTGGTACTTCTCCGAGTTCTGCTCCGTTCATATATATCTTCTCAGAATTTGTGAAGGAGTTGTACAAAACCTTTGTTTTATTAAGATTCGTCTTAAGTCCAGCTTCTCGGCTTGCTTGCTCAAGCTCTTCAGTTCTTCTAAGGAGCTCTTCTGGGCTCCCTGCGAACAGTATGATATCATCTACAAAGCGCAGGTGACTCACATGTTCTCCATTTACCTTTATGCCTTTTTCCTCCCAGTCTAGCGTTTTGAATACTTCCTCCAGAGCTGCTGTAAATAACTTAGGGGACATAGTATCTCCTTGTCTCACTCCCTTTTCGGCCTTAAAGGCACTCGTCTCTTCATGCAGCTGGAGAGATGTTGTCGCATTTTCATAGATATTCTTGATCAAGGTTATGTACGTTTCTTCTACTCCTTGTTCCTTTAGTGCACGTAACACCGACTAAATTCGGACAGAGTCGAATGCTTTCTCGTAGTCGATAAAGCACATACACAGAGGTAATTCCTACTCGTTAGTCCGACTGATTACCTCTCTCACGACTTGGATGTGGTCCATCGTGCTATACCCACTGCGAAATCCAGCTTGCTCTCTGGGCTGGTGAGAATCAAGATGGTTTTGAAGGCGCATAGTGAGTATTTTGGTGAATATTTTGTAGACTGTTGGGAGTAGGCTGATCGGTCTGTAGTTGTTCAAGTCTTCTTTGGAACCTTTCTTGTGCAGAAGGACAATACATGCGTGGTTCCATGTTTCTGATATCTTTTTCTTCCTCAGACAGGAATTAAAAATCTTAGCGAGAATTGTTTCCGTATGATTACCCATTGCTTTGAATACTTCCGCTGTGATACCATCAATTGCAGATGCCTTTCCATTCTTCATACTTCTGATTGCGTGTCTCACCTCTTCCGGAAGGATATCTGGGACCTCTTCGGTGGGCATGTTTCCATCATCATTTACTTCATCATTTCCTAGAGGATCCTCATACAGCTTGGTGTAAAATTCTTGTACCCATTTCAGGATTAGTTTCCTACTATGGGTTATGGAGCCGTCTTCTAGCACCAAGACCACCAGCTGTCTCTTTCCGATCGAGAGATGTTGCTTCATTTTCTTGTAACTTCTATTGTTTTCTACGGTTTTCTCGATTAGCTCATAATTATATTTCTTCACATCTTCCTTGATGCACTTCCTTATAGTTTTGTTTAGTCCTGCAAAATGGGTCATTTCTTTAGGATCATTAGTAATTATCATTTTCCTTCTTTTTTCCATCAGCAATCTTGTTTTTTCGGTCAACTTTTTCTCTGGCTTTGTTTTAACTGTTCCGCCTATTTCTTCAGCGGTTTCCTTGAGTATCTCTATAAATTGGGATTCAACTCCTTGGTATTCCAGTGCATTGAATCGATTTTTCAGTTGGAGCTGAAATTCTTCTTTTCGTTCTTTTAGCACCTGCATGTTGATAATAGTCTTAGGCTTCTTCTTTATAAGCTTCTGTCTTTCTAACTTTGAGTTGAATTTTATTCTGCATCTTACCAAGCGATGGTCGCTTCCAGTTTTAAACTGGTTGAGGACCGAACAGTCTTCAGCCAATTGCTTCTTATTGACTAGTATGTAGTCAATTTCGTTTTTGGTACCATTGGGTCCTTTCCAGGTCCATTTTCTATTGGGACTCTTTTTGAAGAAAGTGTTCATTATATATAGACTAGTACATTCAGCAAAGTCTACAAGTCGGTCCCCTCGTTCATTTCTGTCTCCATAGCCCCAATTTCCAACTGCACTGTCGTCTTCCTTTTGTTCTCCTACCTTGGCATTGAAATCACCCATGACCACTTTTAGATGGCAGTTTCCTGTGTCGTGCAGTTCTCCAAATTCTTGGTAGAAATCTTCCACTTCCTCATCCGAGTATGATGACGTTGGCGCATAAACTTGGACTATTTGAAGTTGATATCTTTTATTTATTTGAAGCACTAGTCTAGCTGCCCGCTCGGATGAACTTTCCATTTCCACGATATTATTCTTCAATTTTTTGTTGATGATGAATCGAACTCCTCCTGTTCTTCCAGTGTCAGTTCCCTTGTAATAAAAAATGTGTCCACTCTTCAACTCCAATAGGCCTTCACCTTTCCTTCTCACCTCACTAAGCCCTAAAATGTTCCACTTGATCTTTTCCAGTTGTTCTTGGAGCTCTTGAACTTTATCTTCACTGGACAAAGTCCGGCAGTTAAAGGTAGTTAGGTTGAGGTTAAAGGAATTGGGTAAGGATGAGAAAGAGTGGCAGTGGGCGTTTAATCTCCGGGGATTCTTAGCACCCTCTGCCTTCATGCCTTGTTCCTGACCACTGCCACGGTCAGAGGCAGTCCAGCCTCCGGAGAATGAGGGCCGTTTTTATGGGTGTACATGTCATGGAGGGATTGTGGGCCTTAAAACAACACGCTGGCCCAGAGCGGGTTGGTGAGTACCTCTTCCACTTTGGCCGGAGATATTGCAGAAAGACCTCACAGCATGGTTGAACCTACCGGTGTCCGAGGACACCACTGTTCTTCGCCCTTTAGCCTCCGTATACACCCTTCCGCCGACTTTGAGGCAGTGAACTGAGGCAGTTGGAAGGGATATATATATATATTACTGTGGATATTCGGAAATTGAAGGAAAAATGTTCTCATCGAAGGAAAACAAAGGGTTATAGACCTGAAGCTAAAAATCGGAGAAAAACAGTTCGATTTTATCACTATATTTACTCGATATCTTTCTCTCCCGTTTAATCGACGTATTTCTCCGCATTTCATCACGGTCTTTCTCTCCTTTGACCGCCATCTCCGCATTCTCCACCCAGTCCCTTCACCTCCCAAATCTATGAACATGTTCTCCCTCTCCTCCAATAGCCTCCTCACCCCACTCGCTGCCCTTTCTCTCGTCCAATCTGCAACAAAAATATTCCTTCTCTCTCTCTCTCTCTCTCTCTCTCACTCACTTCCACCCCTCCTCCTTTACCCGTCAGCTGTCCCCTCAATCCGCCAGACACCGAACCTCCTCATCCCTTCGCGCCCACCCACTCTTCCCGCCTACCATATGACCCATTCCGCACTTTAATCTCCGTTTCCCCTGTAAACTTCCGTCCATTTACTACGTCATATTCCCCAAAAACGACATTTACACCGTTCTTCGATTTTTCTCACCCCCCTCGCCTTCCTGTCCCTCTAAACACCCGTCCTAAAATCGTAACCGCTACATTCCGTTCCACATAAATGCTTGTGCAGCCCTCTGACTCGGACCGTCATCCGGACGCCGAACAGAAGACGATGAGTCAGGGGAGAAGAAGATAAGAGAGAGAGAGAGAGTTATGGTAAGGCCGACCGGGGAGACTACTGCGAGTTGCTGAGTCATATTCCGAGTGAGATGGGAAGTGGAGGTCAGTCGGTATATTGGATGAGAGGGGTGTGTTGCAAAAAGGGAGCAATAGGAGAAGAATGGGTTGCCAAAAGAGCAGGTGGTAAATGTAAGAGTTTGGGAGGGATAGAGCTTTGAGTTCAGATTGGAGGAGAGAGGAAAGGTTGCGTAAAGGAAAAAGTACTTTTTAAATACTTCGACACTGTTAACCAACCTGTTATTTTCTGTAGAGAATATGCGTGTGAAGAATTATTAAATGGTTGAGATTTTTATAGTCAACTATCATATAATTACCTGTGGGAAAAGGCTCTTTTGTAGCTTAAATGTGCACCTAGTTTGCTCATCCGTTTTGAGATTATAAGGATGGCCCTGATCATCAGTTTGAAACATGATAAAGAACTAAAGTGGTAACATTGTTTTAATGTTGGAATTCTGGAAAAGAGCAGCGATTCCTGTGAAATTGTCGATTATTCGTAGGTATATTTGGATTGCTACGCAATTCAGCAAATCTCATTTTTTTAAATACTGAATCTCTGCGATTTTTTGAAACGTCACTCTTACAGATTTATTTGAGATAAGGATTTCCGTAGGCATTGCTGAGATATAGTATGTAAGGTTTATTTAAGAAACGTTTAAAATTTTGCAGTGTAAAGAAAATTTCGATCATTTCTCTTCGATTAGACGTGTTGACCACTGCTGAGATATAAAAATTACCTTTCTAGTGCAGTGGTTTTCAACCTTTCTTTTTCGTCGCGACACACGTGACGGTCGATTCTCACGTGTGCGACACACTGAACATCACAATCCGTCTAACTATATAAAGGAGTAATTATGAAGAGTTCAGGTCTTAGCATTCCCTTTTATTGTTGTTAAAAATGAAGCAAGAGGAAAGACAAAAACTATCCTTAACAACATTTGCTTTATTTTTTGCAATCCGTTATCAAATTTTTCAGCGACACACCTCTCGGTTGTTTGCGTTACACCAGTTGGAAGCCGTACAATCATCAAAGTGCCCATGAGAAGCGTCTATTCCTAATGACACTTTTCAGTGGTATCTATCACTCCAACTTTCTTTAAAATCTGAAGAAGCAACTGCTTTCGCTCGCTTTAAGGATGAGTAAGAAAAAGAAGTTTTGTAAGAGGAAAGCGGAAAGATGGCGATTTGAACAGTTTGCTGAAAATGGTTGAACAAGTAAAAGTGAAAAATATTAGGTGGAGATAATGGTAAATTGGTAAAATATAAAATATGTTACGTACCTTACTCAGTTAATGAAACGAAGGTTATGTGAACTTCTACGCCTGTTTCTTTTAGTAAAAATTTCACGCTGATATATCAACACAAAAAAAGGACGCGAAGGGAAAAGAAAAAATTTATAGGTTAGGGAAAGAGAAATGTGGAGATGAAGGGAAAATAAGGAGAGAAAGAGAAGTAAGAGGGAGGAATGAAGTGGGATCCTGAATGTTAAGTGGGTGCACTTCAGCTGCCGAAACGCCACGAGGGAGCGCTTTACTCGGGTCCTGCGGTCTTGTCACTCGCCTCTCCAACCCCTTTCTTTTTTACCCTTCCTCCTCATCTCTTGCTTTTCCTCTCTCTCTCTCTCTCTCTTCTTCAATCACTCTTTCACCTCATTCACTTTTCATCTCCGCCCTTCAGATTTTCTTCTTTTTTTAATCTCCACTTTAATTACTGTTTTGTCTGCGAATCCTCTAGACTCGTGCACTTCTCCCTTCTCCTCCTTTGAAATCGCCCCACGGACACTGCTGCAGCAGTCTGCATGACAATGGTCAGAGTAAAAAGAGACGTAAAGAATCGTCTCAGATGAAGAGTTAGAAAAACCAGCAAGTAGATGGCGGCGAGGAAGACTACGCGATAAAATGGATATTTTTGGGGATTAGGTCGAGAAACAATTATTTAGAACTAATTGGCAAATTATTCCATCAAGATCGCGAAGGTCTCTTCTTCCCTTAGAAATGAAAAGAAGGCAGGACTTGGAGTTTTAAATTAGATTAATTAGGATGAAGAGTGAGTTAGAGTGGCCATAGAGAAAGAGCCGGTACAAAAGAGGAGTGAGAGATAGAATCGCTTTCTATCGGTAATCGCTTCCGAAGTTGGGCATTTGCATGGGAATAAAGCGCAAAAAAATGGCGCCTCTGAGAGCTTCAAATAGGTTCGAGTGTGCGAAGGGGAAAGGCGAAAATGGAAGAGGAAGAAGGGTGGGAGGGAAGAGGCCGTGAATATTTATTGGCCGCCTGGCGGTGGCAAGTTTAATTAATTGATAGCTTTGAGAAGAGAGCAGCTTTGGAGAAAAGAATCGAACGTGGAGTGGGCGAGAAGGGGTTTTGAGCGAATCGGAGTGATTGCGCGGATGCGGCGACGTTGGAGAGGGGAGAGAGAGAGAGAAAGGGAGGGAGAGAGAAGGACTTTTGCAGGGAGGGAGAGAGATGTATAGCGATTCCATCAGAATCGTTTTAACACGCATTACACTTTCAAACTACGGGCGCGTTCTTTTTTTAACGCAGAAACAGCTTTTTTGTATAAATATATTTTAATCGTTCGATTAAAAAGAAAACAATTGCGTCCAAGAGACTACGCAACCAGGAGTAAAATAGTAAGCTTAATCTTTTTCAAAGTTATCTTAGTTCAGTATTTGGTTATTATAAACAAATGATTATTATTTTAAGTATAAAAAGCTGTCGCTTGCGTAATTGTCTCTATTAAGAGGAAAATGTTGAAAATTGAAAGAGAGAAAGTTGAGAGGAGTAAAGGGGGTAAAAAAGAAAATGACATGAAAAAGAAATATTATTTATGAACACGTCTCGTTAGAGTTAGATTTTTGCCTAGAGTTGTATTTCACAAAACAAAAGTTATTAAAACTAATAAGCGGATGATTAACTCAAGCGAGAAAAAAATGCAAAATTATCTTGAAAGAGTAGAAATTTGTGGAAACTAAATTATAACTTGAGAGGACATGTTGGGTGAAATGCAAACAAAAAACGGCGAGAAGAAGCTTGGCAATTGGGGAGACAGTGAATATGAAAGAGAATTTGAAGTGAAAAAAGAATTGAGGAAAATGAGAGAATGAGAGGGAAAGGGAATGGGAAAGCCATAATCACAAGTGAGTCGTGAGATCAAAGAGAAAACATAAAATATAAGGAGCGAAGCTGGTGGGTGAACAAAGTGAGCTAGATAAAGGCGAGATATGGCGAATGGAAGGCAGCACATGGAGGAAGAAAAATATGAGAGGAGGGAAAAATTATTTGCTGGAACACAGTGCTGGAGAAAGGAAAAAGACTGGCGAGGACGGAAGTGGAAAAGAGACAACGAAGGGCAAAAAGCTAATGGAATAAGTGGATGTGGTCGGAGAAAGGATTCGAGGTATCGAGCGATGAAGATCAGTGAATATGGACGAATATCGAAGGGTTTCATGAATGAGATTTGAACAGCGGACACTGGAGGTGATCGAGAAAGGCCAGGTGGCCAGCCAAGTTCGATTGAATGAAATTTGACGCGTCCATATCCAGTTCTACATCGTAGACCCAATCGTTTCCTCCTCTCTCAGCCTCTACACCTATGATCTTTACCTCTCTTTTGCCACTTACTTCTGGACTATCTCCCATAGCTCTCCAGCCAATATACGTATTACCTCTCCCATTCTTCATCTCGAGTGATCATCCATTACCAACCTTCCATCTCTAATATTTATTAACGCCCAAATATTGTCTTTATCTTTATCTAACAGCGCGGCATTATCAACTCTTTCGTTTCTCAGCTGAAAATAACTATCCTTTTGTAATTCAGCTAACGACGTCAGAGATATGTCAGGAATGATATATATATATATATATATTAGTAATACTCTTGTGCCGAAGAAAGGCGGATGCCCGAAAGCTCCAAAGCCTTCCTCTATCGCCATGGACGTCCACAACACCAAGTAAGTGTCCACTGGCTCCCTCCTATCCCTCTCAACTACTAGTTGCAATCATATATATATATATATATATATATATATATATATATATATATTAGTATTTTCTTGCAAGACGTTTAAAATGGCTGAAGTGGAAACTATTTTGTGAAAGCATCTTCTATAACAGGTCCAAATATTGTGGCATATTAATTCAGAGGGGGCAAAATCCTCATTTAAGTTTGAGTTTTAAATTGAATACATACATGTTTGTTATTACGAAGTGAAATTTTAGATAAATCCTCATTATTTCCATATAACTCACATTACTTTTCTCCTACGCAAAACGTGATTGAATCAAATTCCTGCTAGTTCTGTGTGTGAGAGAACAGAGCGATGTAATTTAAAAAGAGATTAAATTTTATGTCACTTAAAACCTTTTTGAAATTTCGTTGGGAGTATTAGATGAACAAAAGTTGTAATAAATTTCGAAAGTTAATTACAGTTCTTAATTTACCTGTCTAATATAGTTCCTGCAGAGAGGAATAGAAATGTTTCAAAGTAGTTCCAAATCCGTATCATCTGCTTAGGTAATATAAGAGAATAAGATTTGTAGCTGTATTATTTATTCGCTCAGATTTGGAGAAATTTCATAAATCTTGAGATTAGCATAAGTATACATCGCGCTTTAAGTAATCCCCGAGTATCACTAAGGATAGTGTATAATTAATCACATTAAAAATTTCAAGTTTTTTATAGTAATAACTACGTTTACTAAATAAAATCATAAAAAACGATAGGTATATCTATAAAATTTTGTAGGCATTAGTTTATAAATAATCACTGTCTTTTATAATTCGGTTAACCTATTATACCTAGGTAATATGTAATTTATCATAATATATAACCTAACGTATTGAAATATGTAAGTATATATATATAATCCTCCGAATTCGCTTAATTAATAAATGACTGTCGCTTTAGTAAAAATCCTTACTTCTAATTTTTTGGCTCTTTAACTATTACGAAATTGGGGACTTTTCAACTTCCTTTATGACGACATTTCATGAAGATATATCTCTCACGAACGCGCACTCTTCGTTTTTTTTATTACGGGAGCCGTAACATTGTAACATGCGAAGCCATAAAAATGGAGTGACTTTTATTCAGGATGAGTGAGCGGATCGATAGTCTTAAGATGTTGAGTCGGTGTCAAGGTACACGTTTTGCTTGCCACCCACGCAATGGTATACACGCGCTTAATACTGCGCCGCGTGAGAAAATGAGACACCTGCTGCTGTCTCGAAATCCTACCTACGCCCTTGCCGTCATTCGCCCTTTCCCCTTTCTCCGACTCGACCTTCCCAAGTTAACTCAAACATATTCCAATGCTCAATTCCCTACCACTCATCGCGTGTAATTTCTTCGCTCCCACCGCCATCCCCCGACTTTCCTGCCACCCCTATCTCCACCCTTCGCTTTCTCCTTCCCTTCCCTACACCTCCTGCCACCCTCTCTCTCTCTTTCTCCATTCCGTCTCGCAGCCCCCGCGTAACTGTCCGCCCTCCACCCACTTCCCTTCTTCCTTTGGCAGCTCGCCCCTTTTAAGACCATCTGCCCCATACCCAGCCAGCTCCCTTCCTTCCGGGGCACGCAACAGCTGTTTGCACGATTCTTCGGTTTTTGGCGTCGGCGTCGACGGGGTTCCCGCTTCCGGTGAAAATGGAGAAAGAGAGAGAGAGAGATAGTGGAAAAGAGGAGGAAAGAAAGGAAACGCGCTTTTACGACGGAACGGAAGGTCAAAAAAAAGATAATAGAGTCGCGGAATAAAAGCCGTCGCGGGCACTTTTTAATTTATGCGAATGCGCAATACGAGGTGGCAGTATAAGAGGAAATGGCGGCGTGTATACTGTACAAGATAGCGGAGAGATTGATAGGGAGCGAATGGAGGAAATGAGATAAGGGAAACAGTAACAGCGTGGGCGAAGGAGAGTTAGGGTCAGGGGAGGGGCGTCGGAGGCAGGGGAAGTTAAAGAGGAGGAGGAGGAGAAGTGAAAAGGGGAGAGGCGAATGAGGTAAAAGCGAGGAAAAATGGAGACAAAAAGATTGACAAGGGAGTGAAAACGAAGCCGTCGCAAGGAAAATCAAGTGATGCAGGAGGACGTGACAGTTTCTGAGAGAACGAAATTGAAATAGAACAGGATGAGAGGTAAAAGGGGAGATTATATGAGGGGAGGAAGGGGGCGAAAGGCGAAAGAGACGAAGAGATGATATAAAAACTCAAGGCGAGGTGGTGAGAGATAAATAACGGTGAAAAAATCGGAGAGGAGCTAGAGAACGGGAGGGCAGGGAGTAATGAGGGAGAGGGGAATAAATTTATTGAGAAGAGATAAAGAAAAATTGTCTCAATGAATGGATGACAGAACAAGAGGAATGCAAAAATTAAAAGAGAGAGATATGAATCCGAGAAGGAAAAGCTGGGAGAAATATCGGAGGAAGGAAAGCTTACGAAGGAAGAAATAAGGAAGAGAGAGAGAGAGGAACAAAGGATGAGTAATGGACAGACATAAAAGAGGAAGCGTCAGAGAGACATAAAAGTGTGAGATAGGAGGCAAGGATAATGGAAGGGAGATTAAAGAGGGGGGAGAGAGAAGGCTATAGTTGGAGGAGATGGAAAGTATATAAAGACATGTGAGACACAAAGACAGAGGGGAAACGTAAAACTGAGGATGAGAATAAAGAGAAGGAAAAGGAGGAGAGAGTTGGAGGGAAGAGGGTGGATTAGAAGGGTGGTGGAGAGGCTGAGAAATTGGTTAAGGACGAGAAGAGAAATTCTTGAAAGAAAACAAGAGGGAAAGGTGATAGTATAAGAAAAGAAGCAGGAGAAGGGAATATTGGTAACAGGGAGACAAGAAGAGAGAGAAAGAAAAAGGGAGGAGTCCTTTCCGTGACGAGGGGGGTGGTTGGAAGTCAGTGTGTTTGGGAGCTGTTCCGGGAGAGAGCGAAGGACTCGAGTATAAATCAATACGAAGCTTCAGAACGACTGTTCCATCCGTGAGGCTTATTTTAAAATGGTTTTAGGACTCTACAGGTCGTGGGGAGCACGTGACTGAAGTCGTTCTCACGCGAGCCAGGAAAATGATTGCTCGGTAATGTGAGTCGCTTCAAAAGAACCAAGTAGCGAATTTTTAAGCGTATATTTAGATGGCTTATCTTACTTCAGTTACAGATTTCTCTTCAAATCGATTTTAAAATTTGTGAAAAAAATCCTGTTTATGTGATTTCTACCGAACTAAGCCTCCTTATCTCGTAGAGTAAGTATTTTTGTTTGTATTGGATTCAAATTTGTCAGTGTAATTTGAAGAGAGATAATATTTATGACATATTTTCGTAATCACCATTAGATAAAGGATTATTTGATAATATCGCAGTTTTGAGATTCTTTTCGATAGCCATATTCTTTCCGAGATTTAAGAACAAAATAACTGAGGGTAGTATTAATTAAATCCTAAACAGCAAAGGTTTACAGAATGACAGAGAAAATTGTTGTTACAATGGAACACCTGATCATTCATATGACATAAAGTTTATAACTAAACAAGGCAAAAATAGGCAATCCTTTCAACGTAAGGGAAAATGGCACATTTGAACGCTCGCCAAGGAAGGTCAGTCGACGGTGCGATCATGAATCTGGAACTGGGAAGTCGAGTGTTCCCAGAGGCCTGAAGGATACTAAAGCGGAAACAATACACCCGTAACAGCATCTGTTGCTGGGATTCAATAAAGATAATTCAGAGCAGAGTCCCGTGAGTACCTGACCAGCTACCATGATTTTGTGTCGGGCGAGGCGCGCTTGAATTTGAATGGTTCTTGGGACAGAAACATATGAGTTAGCTGTACTACTTTTAGCCCATACGTCACGTTACAGTGAACAAATTGTGGAGTTTAGGGCGTGGATTGGTAGTGGCTTCTCTTTCACCTAAGCGTGTTCCTGGTAGTAAATCGAGTCACCGTCACTATGATTCTTTCCACGCTCTCCAAGCATTACGTGCACTTCAGATCGCAGAGTAAGCCGCGAGCCAAAATACTAGGCGACTACCATTAGCCCTCAAATTGCCAGGTGATTGGAATATATGACTCATTCCTCGCCATTTCGACTATTTTTAAAGACCTTTATGCATCTACATTTACATAATACTCGGTAAATCGCCAGATTGGTGGGTGGCAGAGGATACAACGCAATACCTAATCTTTTCTAACAATACATGTAATTGTTTAGGTTATTGGTAAAAAAAAAGCAGAGGCACATACCGTAAATACGCGAAAACGCATTTAAATTAAACTTACCTATATTTATTTTGTAGGACAGGAAATTTTAAGGATAATTTAGCTATAGATTAAATAATACTTAATATTTTATTAACCAAACTGAGAAAGTAGTATAGCATCAAATCATGGGCATGTATCTTATTAACTCTTTTAAACGATCCCTTGTTCCTCCTACAAATGCTGTGCAAAAGAGCTGTTTTGGTTGCATAAGATTTAGGATACGAAATTCAATTTAGCCTCTATCTTTAGCTTTAAGTTTATATTTTATTGTATAACATACTATTATTTTAAATGACTGTCTCTTTCCTTCATTTGGTATCATTCCGCCTTCATCCATATTATCTTTATGTCCTAGTTTCCTCTATTTGAGAGCTAGGAATTTATACTCTCTCTTGGAAAGATACCTGACCCGCTCTGCTCCAACTCAAATATCGAAAATCTCTTTCTCTGCTTTAAATTGCCTGAATCATTTCTCTGGACATGGCTAGCGCAACCAAAACACGCAGGTATGAACTAATATAAATTAAATCCTATTTTTTTAACTTTTCGAGAGAGATTTCACAACATCCATCTAATTCTTACTAATTAAGCCATTGCTAATTACAAAATAATATGAAGGAGGTCATTTCATTTTTTATTGAAAAAGCAACGCGATCCAATTTAAGATTACCTAACAGGGTATTTATACTAGAATTTTATATAGACCAGAAACTCTAAAACATTAATTTTTACAATTAGCTGCATGAACACCTTGAGCTAAAAGGTGCTTTCTGATCCGTTCCTCACACAAAGTGTTCCTCTGATTACTTAGTTACCCCTCCCCTGTCCTTCATTTGTTTAGGGACTCCCGCAGGAAGTAGTTTTCGTTTCCTAGGGGATCCGATCGGCCATTAACCCTTAAGAGGGTTGCTGCCCACGCTTCTCGTTCCCTCTTCTTCCTCTTTCCCAACCTCCTGCTCCTTTCGCACCCTCTCCCTCCCTAACCTTCTCCTCCTTCATCCGGCATCGCCATTACAATCGACTGACCCTCTTTCTACCCTATAGCTGTACTCTACCTTAATTTCCGCGTGGAAGGGTATAAGCACGAGTGCCTAAGGGATTGGTTGAAGAGGTTCTCTCTACCTCTCGAATCTAAACGACGTCAAATTCTTCGCGTTCTATGTTTTCGATAAATGAAGGATGCGTGGCAAATGGGATGCCGATAAGAGGGACGTCGAGGCAGAATGAGTGCCGTAATGCCGCCCAAGTGCTCCTTTTGCAGCAACACTCGCCTCTCTCTGTGTCTCGAATATGCACATTATGAGGCACATCGTACGTAAAGAGGGGCTATATTGGTAAAGTAGTAATGAAAAGACCTTATGGACGAGAATCCTTTGAGTGAGTGGTGAAAATGGAAATTGAGGAAATTGAAGGACCCATATTAAGATTAAATGAGCTGAAATTATTTGACGACAGAGCTCAAGATGCAGAGTGGCTCGGAATCGAGTTGAAGAGTTACGACCGCTCCATGACACAATAGTATGCGGTTGTATCTTTTGATGGACGTTTTGATTTTCATATCCCTTCTTGATCATACCATATAACTACACCCTCGCTTCTATATGCATACCTCAGCAATTTTAGCTACGAATAAATAAATAAACACACAACACACACGCACACACACACACACATATATATATATATATAGAGAGAGAGAGAGTTCATATTATAAAAATAGTTCTTGGTGAAATTCATGAAAAACAAGCTTTAAATCGTAAGTTATGGAAACAATGAAAATATCACGAAATTTGTACATGAATGCTCCGAATTTGCTTGAACTATGATTTAGGTCAAAGCTGTCTAAATCCTTCCAGTTTTTATTATAATGAAGACATATATTTCAATTAACTAAAATCGTCAATAAATGTCTTATAAAAACATATTATTGCGCAATATAATGTACTTTTAAAAGTTTTCAAGCAAAGTATCATTGCGTTTATATTTTTCAAATACATTGATTCATTTGTCGAATGATAAAACCTTAAACAAACCTATTTGAGTTTCCTTAAGTAAACTATCCGTGTTGGGTGGCGACAGAGGAAATTTTTATTCCCAAGATAATCGGGAGGGATAAAAATGGTGTCTTAGTATAGGCCTTTCGCGCTATTTGCAGGTCGAATTCTCTCCCTCGAGCATAAACCAGTAAGTTTCCCTTAGTTTGTTAGGTCGCCACTGAAAGCGACCTTTCAAGACTCCATCTACGTCACGTGACCCTATTTCAACCGCTCCTTTACCCCCTCAGCTCATTCCCATTCGCTCCCAGGAGCCATTCCCTACGTTTCCCTCACATCCCTTCCAACCCAACCCATGGTTCATACTCCCCCTGCTCTCCCGACACCCTCCCTCCCTATACCCGTTTCATCCCCTCTTTCCAACTCTGCAGTATTTCACACGCCGATGGCTCCACCCCTTTTCCCCTTCCTCCCGTTTTTCCCCCTTTCTCCCCATGTTTCTCCACCCCAGTATCTCCCTTTACCTCTTCCACTACCTTTTCTTCTCCTCCTCCTTCCCTCTTATCCTATTTTTACATTTAATCCGTCCCTGCTTCCCCTTCGTCCTTCTCATTCCCCTCCACTACTCAGTTCCCTCCATATCCTGCATCCATTCTTTCTCCAATTTTGTCTCCACGTTCTCTGCGCTTTCATCTAACTTGGCTTCTTACATTCTCCTCCTTGCCATTTCGTTCTTATTTCCATCCAACTCCATTTCACGTTTCTCTCCTCTCTCATTCCTATTTCTCACTCCTTATTCCATTATCCTTCATCGATAACCCCTCTTCACTCTCCTATATCTCTCTGTTCACTCACCCACTTTATCATCTCTCTCTTTTCCTAATGCACTTCACCGACTGTATTTCCTTCTCAAATCCTCCCATTATCGTATTGCGAGTTTCTTCTCACTATTTCTTTCTACACCACCCCCCTCCCCCCCGATCACTTTCCACCGCCCCACGTTAAACCCTCTCCTTCTCCACCCCTAGCTTACGCTCACCTGAACCATTCTAGTCCCCGCGACGCCCTACTCGAGCGCCAGCGCCAACTTTCTCCAGACGCCGCGTCGCCCGTCGCACTGCTCCGTCGTCAATCGGCCTCTTCTGCGATAAACAACTCCATGAACCACCTCCCTCGTGGAAACGGTCGCATGATTTACTGCTCGTCCTTCAATTTGGGAGAAACGGCTGACGGGATGCGATTTTCAATTGGATTAGGGTGTTCGGCCAAGTTATCAGACGTCAGGAACTCCGCGGTAAAAACAAATTCAAAGCTATACAATTAGCTATAGCCGGTTACGAAAAGACTCCTCCAGGGGGAAATTGATTAAAAGTCGACTAAACGGCACTGTTTACAACGTGATCGTTTCGATATTTTTTCTGAATGAGAATGGCCATGCTCCAGGAATTGCGTAGCACTAGACGTAAAATTTCGCGTAAAATTCAGAGGTAAAATCAAGACCCAAAATAACTTGGCTTCGAATGCGCAAATCTTGACGACCGAGAACTCTTGCATCTTCTTTCGCTCGGTATTAAATAGCAATAAAAATGTTAGAGGAGAAAATGGTGAGAATGACTCCCAACAAGTTTCCGGCACATCAAGATAGGAAGAGAGTAGTTTTGATGTTTATAAGCAAGAACGCAGTGCGAGGGAAAATTTGGCGATTGCCTGCCACGATAAAAAATGAATAAAATGAAAATGTCATCCGTAAAAAATAAATTTATAGCAACCCCCGCCTTTCTGTCGTTGTTTATGGAGCAGAAAAATGGGCGATTGCAAAAGTTGGTCGAATACGAATCGATTCGTTTGAGAGGTGGCGCTGCCGAGGGTGGACGGAAAAGGAACCAATAAAAGGAAAAGTGGGAGAGAAGAATGATCCGCTTTGGCACTGGTAAATAAATATATTTCGGCCACGTAGTTAGGAGACATGGAGATAACCTTTAATAAAAGTTATTTCGGCGAACGATCGAGGGAAAAGGATGGAAAGTATTGGCTGGCGGAGGAAGTATCGAAACGATCGAATCCGAGAGAGTGCTGTCGTTCCAATAGATTCTGAAGAATTGCTTAGGGCAGAACGTGTTGGAAAAGGAAATTTCACCAGTCCACGAAAGCAGAGGGAAAGAAAAGTTTGACAGGAAGAGATGAGCGGGCGACGTAAACAATTAATGTTTTACTCGACCGTTGTGGGTCTCTTTTTCATAAAATAACTTTTACACAGAGTGTCGGTTAGATTTGTTTATTTTTTTAGTCATTAGTTAATTGGAGGAATTTAAATTCCGAATAAGAGCGCTCTCTTGTCATATAGCTAATGTCTCTATTACTATAAGGTATCGTATTTTTCCCCGTATTTTCAGCCTTGTCATTTTCTTGATTTTTACCATGTTTTTATGAAAATTTTTATATTATTGACTATTGCTCTTCCAAGAAAGCTTCTACCGATATCAAAACTAATTTAGATGGAATCTTCCTTATATTTTAGAAAATGCGATTCGTTGTCTTTTTTAACTACCTATATGTATTTACCAAACAATTTAAGATTGGTTTCATTTAATACGTACCTGTCAACATTTAGTTGGCCACTTTATTCTTAATCCATATTCTTTATCCATAATTTAACGTTATTTTTCCCTGCGTGATCGCTTAATAGTGTTACTCATTTTTAGTGCTCCTCCCTTATATAGAGAAAGCTAGATTTGTAATTTTTAATTTTGACACCATTTAAAAGGACTCCTAAAACAATCTGTCATCATTCGTCGCACTGATTGGCATTTATCCCGGAAACAAACAACTTTGAGTTTTTCTATAAATTCACTGAATAAAGAAGGGTTTATTCCCCCGACATGTGCAAATTTACTTCGAATCAAATAAACTAACAAATGTTGAAACATACACCTTTACGTCTAATGCTTTAATGCGGAATCAAAAAAGTGCGTTGAATTTACTGACAATGACGGTAAACCAGGAATAAGACGGAAATAATTAACCAACGACGCTCAGTTTGATTTAAAGCGTATTTTTTTCGCCCACTATCAAGGGAGAGTATTTCAAGAGGGACAATGGAGATGGGCGGAATGGCAGTGGAAGCGAAAAGAACCCCTTCTCTCCCACTATTTCTCTCCGCGATAAATAAAGACGAAATTATTTCAGGTCCTCTTCTCTCTCACATGCATCATCTACCTCGCTCCCCCTCCCTGTTCACTCCGCCCACCCTTCCTCCGTCCCTCTCTCTCCCTCTTTCTCTCTTCTGAACCCTCTCCTTCCTCAGCCCCTCCTCCACTCCATAATCCCTCAGCACACCACCTCATTTCTCTCTCAAAACGCTCCATTTCCAGTTCACATCTTTCCCATAGCAGCTTCCCTTGTCCTTCTTCCGCCATCGTCATCTCGAAACCACTTCCTCATCTTCCCTCTTTTTCTTTCTCTCCTCCGCCTCACTATCCCACTACCCCTCCCTCCCTCCCTCCCTCTCCCTCTTTCTCTCTCCTACTCACTGTCCAAGATTCATATCATCGCCGGTTGACTTTAATGAACTCCCTCCGCTCTTTGGCGTCTCATCCATCTCTCGTATCCCATCTTGCCCTTGCACACGCCCCCTTCTCCTTCCCTCCTTCTACACCCTCCCCACCCCCCTCCTCTCGGTTTATGTCTCCCTCCACGACTCCCTCCCCCGACTCTTCACTCCTTCCACTCGTCCCTCACTCCACTCCCCTCGCTCTCCCTTTCTTTCCTACCGACTCAATCCTTCGGCCTCCATCTCTCATCTCCCCGGCTCCAAAAGCCTTTTCTTCCCGCCTCTTGCTATCTCTGTCTTCGACAGGAAAAGAATGAAAATTTCTTCAAATTCCCATCAGAACTTATTTCTTCCGCGCCGTCTCATCTTAAGAACATTAGGGATTTCGCGTTACTCTCTTTCGAATCTCACTCCTGAAATAACATGATCGGACGTCTTTGCCATTGGGAAAGGGGAGGGGAGGAAGGGGGTGATGTATATGCCTATTCCTTCCCGATCCCGATCGATTTCCGATAAATAAAATACTTTTTGATAAGAGTGGATAAATGGATAAATATTCAAATGTTTATTCAAAAAAAAGACCCGTGCGTAAGGCATAAAATTGAGCGTTTTAAATAGCTACGAGTTTAAACGGCCTTGCCTAGTGATCCTAGGACCTTATATAGTGGCACATCTTTCATTAACCTATACTATTTTTATTTTATTATTTCAATATTTATAAGCTTTTTATTTGGTTCATTGAATCCAAACAATACACACGGAGTAGTTGGTTGAAGCGCTTTTTCCAGAAATACAGCCTGGATTAATGGCCTGGTTCCAGCTAACGCCAAAGGCTAAAATACTAAATAAAAATACTGAAGTGAATAAATGTGATGCAGGGGAGTATATCCTGAGTTTGGAGCTATTTATTGGCAACTATGGTCATTTTTCTCCCTCAAGTCCCTTAACTTTCCCTCTCCATCCGTTCGCTCTCCCCCAAGCCATTCGTTCCTCTCACCGCTTCATCATCAATTCCTCATCCCTAATACACCAAGTTCCACATGTTCCTTGCTTTCCTAATTTATTCTCCAGAATATTTTTTATTCTCGGGGAAAAATAACCCCTCCTTCTTAAAGGAATAACACGTCTCGTCCTCTGCGAATAATGTTGATATTCCATTCAATTTGGTCGTACCACGTGATTATCCGGACGATTTTCTATGCAAATAATCTATTCTTCCTTTTCTCTCCTTCAACGCTTGATTTTATTCCTATTCTCCTCTGGCCTTAGGCGCTCTAATTTCAATTGCTCAAACCATTCCCGGTTTTATACATGCTCGCTATCATTCAATCTCCCTCCTTCGTCCTTCTTTCTTGCACCCCTAAATTTCCCTTCCTCCACTTATTCCTGCGCGCCATACTATTTATTTTTTCCTATTCCAATTACCTCCTTCTTTCCCATTTTCTTCATCCCCTACACAGAGGCTGTCTTCTTCTATTCCCTCTCTTTTTGGGCGCTCCCTCTTCCTCCTTTTCCGACTTTCGTTTTGAGTCTCTCCATAATTCACCGTCCTCTCCCTCTTCTTCTCCCTCTCGCCCCTCCTCTTTCCTTCCTTCTTTCTCCCCTTCTTCCCTTATGACTTCTGAGATGTCATAACCCAACCATTATTGCTGCCATCAAAATTGTATTATTTCACTTTCATATCAGGACTTTTTTGGATTCATATATTCTTTTGCTTTCCTCCGTGGATTCTTCCGTCTAGCGAAAGACGATTGCATCCGTTCCTTTCGCCGTTTTGTTCGGTTTCCCATTTACCAATTCCAGCGCATGGAGAAGATGAGTTTGTGAAGTAATAAAACTCGTTACGTTCCAATGTAAAAAGTTTGCTCGTTTTAATTCGTTAACGTTTCAATCATCCTCGCCTAACTCATTTTTCCCGTAATGTATAGGCCTGAGCCATGTACGCTCGGCACGCGTTCTAGCATCAGTAATTGGATTTCTCATTGTCCGGGGAAAAATGATTGAAAGGGGGATAAGAACTTTGGTTGTGAATGTAAGGAGCGCAATCAGTTTTGTCGTTCTACGTACGTAACGCATTTTTCAATGGTATCGTGTTTTATAACCGAAGTTGCGCCTTTGCCAACCGTCTCATCCAAATAAAAACTTTCTCAAAATGTATGTCATTCAAAATTTGGAAGTATTTTCTCCAAGTTACTTCCTTTCGTTTACTTAGAATAAGTATATATACATATATCTGTGATAAAAAATATACTTAGCGAAAAAGGACCAATACTCGAAATTATACCTTTTTTGAAAAATTCTAAAAATTCCAAAATTTATTCCACACGAACTAAAGGCATACAAAGATCAAAATGAAGATGAAACGTAATAATTTAAGTTAGGATGGATATAAAGAATTGTGGTAATTTGAAATAAATAGATTTCATGAAATAATCACAGATTATTGCTATTTAAAATAATGAAAATTTAATGTTTTTTTAGAAATTCGATATCCGGAAATGGCATTATAAAATGTATTATTGTTATGAAATCAACTTTTTATAATATTTTTTGCATTCTCAAATGTCTTCAAGAACCATAAAATTAATAATATGTTTTCATACAGTTGATTACATCGGACGTAATCCTTTTTGCCACAGCGAAGAAAAATAACCGCAGTATCATATCAAGTCTGATGGCATAAAATAGGTTTTCATTTTAATTTGAAATTGAAATGTGGCCGAGAAGGAAACGCGATAAAAGGATTTTATCAAAATGAGGAGAAAGAGTGACGCAAGAGCGGTGAAGAGGAGGTTTTGGGAGGGAAGGAGAGGGTGAATAGGTGCTGGAAGGAGTGGGATAAAGGCTGAGTGAGGGCCGAAGGCGAAGAGGGAGGGAGATTGAGAGGGTGGTAGGAAGAAATAAAGAAGAGAGGGCGAGAAAAGTGGGAGACGGCGAGGGAAGAGGTGTGTAGTGGGATTTGGGAGAGAGGGAGAGAGGTGAGGAGGAGTGTGACAGAGAGAGAGAGAGGCTAGGGAGTTAAGTCGAGCTTAAGGGGGCAGAGGGGAATAAGGGACGCGCGAAGAGTGGGACGAAAGGAAGGATATGAGGTCAAAGGGTTAAAAAAAAAGGATTTAGTTTGCGGCGCATATCCGAGGGAGGGAGAGAGAGGGATCTCCTCCTCCGTTATTCTCTTGTTTTCCCAAGCATGCCACTTGGGCCCTCCAATCAGGTGGCTGCGCAATCCAATTGCCCATTCCCGTCACCCGGACGTGGCGTCTTTGAATGGACGTCCTATCGGGGGGAGGGACATCACTCCCGCGGGAGAGGAAAGGACGCTCTCTGCCTCTCTTTCTCGTTTCCTTTCTCCCTTGCCTCTTCTTCTCTTTTCCTCTGTTCTTTTCTCAATTTTTCATATATTTCCCTTTTTGCACGTGTCCGTTTTATTCACCCCACTTCATCTCTCACCTGCAAATGGAAGGCATTTTAATTTAAATCTCTCATTTTCATCTGAAAAATAATACACCAGGGAATATAATAGAAACAAGAAATGCAAATCGAATGCGAAATTACATTTTGAATTTGACTAGAAATAGCAAAACAAAAATAGGCCTGAAAATCTGGAATTTTGAAATTTAATGCATAGAAACCATGACGGTTATGCACTTATTTAAAGAAAAATTGGGATAGTCTTTAAAGGAAAATCATATTGCCTCCTTACGTATCGAGTAAATGTGCACGATGACAGTTTTTTTTTCGAATTCGCTCTTCTTAAAAGAGTGCTACGCGCTTCTTAGCGTCACCGCCTTCGCCGTGGCCGCCTCAGTCCATTGCCATTCTTCTGTGCGAGTGTTTTTGTCCCATAAAGCCTTCCCTTTTTTCTCCCTCTCCCCCTCCTCAGCGACCTCCCCTCCTATTCCGCTCCTAAAATCCCTACGCTTGTATATCAGACGGAGGAGATAAGGGTTTCTCCTGCCGGAGTCCCACTCCTTCCCCTTTTCCTAACTCCCCTCCGCTCTTTTCTCTTCTTCCAATTGGTGAGCCAGTTGAAATGTTCTCAGCTTCTCGGTATAAACGTTTCATTGCGACGTTTTCTGGCGTTGAGCTCTGTTATTCGGGCGCTTTCATTTGCTGTGCGGACCTATTGCACGAACCGAGAGGCCCTGGCCACCCGAAATCCTCGAATCCCTTTTGCCTCCTGATACCATAAGCAGCTGCATGGAGAGGATACTCTGTTTATATGAAAGGAAATGATTATGTGGACGCGTTATGTTATATGGAAACCCTACTTCGCGTGATACTCAGCCGGAAAGAACTATTCAAATATTGTTCTCACACTTTGTTTCTTATACTGCTGCAGAGAGGCTGGATTAAAGAATGGATTGGCAGTAAGATACCACTCATTTGGGGTTGACAGCTATTCAATCGGGGATGATGACATTTTGTAGCACAAGGCTAACGCTATTTGGGGACCCTTGACATAATCTAAATTAAGCTACTAAAATTGTGTTTAAAAAAATTCTTCAGAGCCACTAGTTTATTAAACTCCCTACTTCATAACATCATCAACTGACTGGTGAGTTGTGATAATTTAGTTGCCTATTGGCTCCACATTGTTTTTTAACATTTTATTTAAGCAGAAATTACAAGAAGTACGCCTAAAATATTATATCGTACAGGTTAAACATAAGAAGTATATTATATTACTAACTACTGTGTTTTACTTCTATGGTTAGCTAGTCATTTTATTTTTACGATTTTTATTTATTCCTGTGAAACGGGGAGCCCTCGACCCCGAGGGGCCAGGGCTTCAGCCCTCTTTGACCCTTCGTAGAGTCCCTCTCACCGAAATTTCTGCCCTCAGTTTTTCGAGAATAAATATGGCAACGACGAGTGAGACAACAAAACAAAAATTAAAAATGTAGTTTTAATGAGAGTTCTCGAGGGGAGCCGCTATCTATTTTCTCATTTCCGCCAAACGAAAAATTTTACTTCGGATGTGTCTATCTGTGCCTCGAGAGAAATTTGAACGAGAGGCCACCGTACTTATCGATGGAAGCGAAAAAAATCATTTATCCGATTCGAAAAAATCTTGCGGTCCGCGAGTGAGGTCGAAATAGAAATTTTGGCTCAGGGCCAATCGGGAGTTTGGACAGCCCTGGTTGGAGCAAAGATGGGCGTCAGAAAAAGAGGAAGGGAGAGAGGATGATTGCACAGGAAGGGAGGAGGAGGAGGAGGGAAGGTGCGGGGATGGGAAGAGGACGAGGGGATGAAAAGAGGGAGAAAATGAGAAGGGGGAAAGGGTCGGACGAGGTGAGGAGGAGAATGCGGAGGGAAGGAGACCGTTAATGGCGGACCTTAAAGAGGCCCAGCGTAGAGACGGTCACCCAGAAGAGGGCTCTGGAACTGAAAGTTACCGAGAACAGCTCTTGGGGGTACCACACGTTCTCCGACCGCAGCCGCCCTCTCTCCTTCACTCTCCTCTCACTTTCCCCTCCCTCCCCCCCTCCCACTCGCCTCACCCTCCCACTTCTAGTCTCCGAGACCTCAAACCCGCACTAAAAGAATAAAAACTTTAGAGCCGCAGAGTGTCCCCTGGGAGGGGGAGGAGGCGAAGGGGAGGTTAGATAGACGGGAGAGGGTAGAGGAGAGGGACGGATGAAGGAAGGGGAGGGGAAGCGGTGGAAGGATTAAAGCGTATGGGAAGGGGGGAAGCGGTGGGCGAGAGATCGGGAATGGTGAGTCGTGAGGCGGAAAGGGAAGAGTTGGAAAGTAGAGGCGGTGGATCCGAGAGAGAGAGAGAGAGGAGAGAGAGATAGGTTTCGAAAAGAATGACGAATGGAAAAAATGGCGAAGATGGAGATATACGCGACAGACGAACTCTACCGAGGCATTCGTGATTCTGTGGCTACCGTCAAACGAAATACGCTGCGAAGTGAGTTTTGCGCGTGCTGCGAATCACATGATTGTTCGTGTTCGGTATTGCAACGATATATTCCTTACGATATTTTCAAAATAAATATACGCTTATTCATAGACGGTTTGGTTGCTACTCACCGAATCCTAATTTGTGTTTTTATTAGTAAGCTTTGATCGTTTAAAGTTTATTTTATTTGTTGATATTTAAATGGAACAAAACAAGTTTAAGCCACGTGATATCGATTTCGTGAAAAAATCCTTTCTGGTCTTGTTATTCAACCTATAAATATTAAAATTAGATTACGGGTATTCTACGAATCCTATCAGGTCCTATTAATCGAGGCCGACCGTGAATTTTATGTATCGTTGCCGCAATGACACTGGACCAGGAGGTCGATTAGAAAGAAAAAATCAAAATAATTTAATTATTTTGTTTACAAATCACTTTACCCACGGAATAACGCATTTTATCAAACACATTTTTGTGTCTAATTACATCAGAATTAATCCTGTAGGCCACAGTCACTCTTTTTCCCTCGAAACGTAAACCTGAGGAAACATTTCTTCTCCTTCTGCCTACGCATCCGTGCCTTCATGTCCCGCTCCTCTTTCCCCTTCATTCCTCTCTTTCTCTCCACCTCATCTCCACGGTAACATTCCTTTAAACTCCGCAGACAAACCTCATTCAGCCCGAGTCAAATCCCTCCTACAACCAAAGGTCTCTAACCCCATCAAGTTCTCCTATTCCGCTCCCCTCTCATCTTCAACTTCCTTCTCCTATCCTTTTCCTCCATCTCATCCTCTCTTTTTCCCTCCGAACTCTTCCTCTCTTCTCTCTCTCTCTCCTTTTTCCCTCCTCGTATTGCCTCTTAGTGGTTGCTCCCGAAGAGCCATTCCCTCCTAATGACTCCAAGAATGACGTTCCGGGGGCAAGGAGCGAGGGAGAGGAGAGGAGGGGAGGGAGAGGAGGGAACGAGGTGGATGGAGGTGGAGTGAGGGGGGTAACGGAGGGAGAGATCCGGAACAAAGAGGGGCGTATCCGGTTGCAGCAGCGTGGGAGGTAAATGCGAGACCTGTCCTCCTCTTGAGGGGTCGATATAGGTAAAGTTCGCACATGCATTGTCCGCAATGCTCTACGAAGCCTGTGATTTTAACCAATCTCCGCTTCGGGAAGCCTTACGCTTTATAGCTTCCAAAGGCATTTTTTTATCGACTAAGAGAATGATTTCCTTTTATAAAGCCATTCTTTTTTTTTCTTCTTTCAGCTTCGCGTCTAAAAACGCAGGAAAATAACAAATCAATATTACAGGAACGTTATTTGCGGTTGTATTAATTTATACCATATGTGGAATTTGTTTATTTTGAATCGTTTACGATGTAATTATTTAGCTATTTCCTTTTTGATGTATCCCTTTGTATGCGTAATTATGTTCAATTTAATAATATACTTCAGAAAGTGCTGTATGTCGGTTTGTAAATGCTTTTTTAATATTCAGCAAAGCAACAATTTTAGTTGACTCCTGCATGGCCGATAGGCAAATAAAGCATAGAAAAAACTAGGTGATATGACCAAAATAGAGATGTTGGAGGGATATACGTATAATACGCGGGAGGTGTTAGAGAAAAAACCAGGAAAAAACATTAAAACGTTTCTGGGAGGAATTAAAAGGAAGAGAGAAAGAGATTCAGGCAGCATATTGCCTTTCTCATTCCGTCTTTTCTACCCTCTCCCTTCTAATAACTACACTTTTCTAACCACGACCTTCGGAAACAGGTAAACCACCACACACGCACTCTCCCTCTTCCTCCCTCTTGCCTCCTCCGTCTCGCTCTCTTCCCGTATTACGCTCACTTCCCCATCTCGTCATTACGACTCGATCATTTTCGTCGTTTAACTCCCTTTCAAAGAAATGCTTCGTAAAGGATTTTAATCAACTATCATTTTGGGCTCCACGCCCTAGATTCCCGGGGACCTGCTTCCGTATACCGTATACCTGAGCAGTGCGGATGTGTAAACTTTGACAAACGCTGACGAAACTGATGAATATTTGCTGTAGCATCTCTACTAATAGAATGGATATAATGAATATGTTCCAAATATAACAAAACCATCACGTTCACCGCAGTTTTATGCGATTGAATGCAATGAAATATTACACTACTATAACTTGTAAAGTATTGTCCTTACAGCAGTTATCATCTGCTATTTTCGGCTCGAGCTATCAATACAAACTTATTTGGAAAATTGACGAGTTTTACGCGCCCAATTCCAAAGTACGCCTTGACAAAACATTAAATCTTACGATATAACCGATCATTACGTTCTTCGGATAAGCATCGTCGCCCGGGACTCCCAACTTCTTAATCCCTCTCGCCCAAACTCTCCCTCCTTTTCCGCGCCTTCCCATAATTAATTCACCATCCTCCTCTCCATCCTTCCTCCAGTCCCGCTGATCTCCCCTAAGACTTCAACTTATATTCCTCTCTCGCTCGCAAACTTCGTGCAAACCGTAGTTTTAGCTCCATACTCCGAGGTGTCTGGCGAAAAGTAAGCCGAACCTTCGCGGAAAATAAAGGCTAGGCCTTAGCTATCATCCTCACGAGCTGCCTGAAGCGCCACCTTTGCCATCTGACTGGCTCTCATTGCTATCTCTCTTCCCTGCCGTTAACCCAAACTTCGGCACACCTTTCTTTCAAAATACGCCTCGCTGAATAGTTATCTTTAGTCGCACACCAAATCTGTTTCTCTACCTTTTTCAGATGAATCTTCCTTCCAATATCAATCCCCACCTATTATCTCAAATGCCTTCTACACTCCCCTCTTTCCTAAAATGTATTCCCATACTCCCTGCCTCCGTGTCCCTCACATACACATATTTTACTGCTTTAATTTCCGACCCCTCCGCAGTACTTTTATTCAATGCATATTACTCTCGTGAGATCTCTCCTGTCCCTTTCGATCCTATCCTCCATCTTTCCTCGCGATCATTATCGCGGTTTACACATCTCTCCTCCTAATTAAGATTATCTTTTTTAACCCCATAAGTCTTCTCCCGCTTTTCAGCCTTCCCAGCGTCGCATCTCTTCACTTTCATTTACATTTGCCATACTCATAGCGACATCGCAAATCCTTTTTAAGAAGCATTTTTATCAGAAATGGGTATGCATTATAGGTCGGTGGTTGAACGTATTATTCATATGGAAATGCATTATAAGAGATAAGGAATCAAGTTATATTTTTTAAATTACTGCACAGTTGTGCAGGAAATATTAGTTCTATTGTAAAATTATTGAAATATTAAGATGTACCATTGTTTAAATAATGCATTAACAGGCACCGATAGTCTCCACCTAATCACAATATTTTTCTTATGCAATGCGTATAATAAGATTACATGAGAGTACAAGTATGTATTCAGAGGACTTTCGCAGGATATTCATTATGTTGTCTGAACTTAGTTATTTTATTAGAACTTTGTAGTTTTTATTTTTTTATTAGCTAAAGAAACTGATTTTTTATTCTTAATTGGATGCACAAAGTATTTTATTGAGAAATATGGCCCTCTTGACGCTTTAAATGAAGCTTTTTGCTTCCCTTCAGTATTTTCGAATGGCTCACGAGCTGAAAAATTCCGCACTCACTTGGAGAAGCAACTTCTACTTAAACCCGGCTCGAACACGCTTCGAGTTTGAATTCCTACCTGCCGTTTCAATTTCTTTATATTTCCAAATACAACTCTAGTTATATCTCCTTCTTCCAATCTTTATTTCTATTCCTTCCATCTGACCTTATACTTATTTTCACAACTGGTCGTCATTCCAGCAAATCACTCTTCAAGCCGATATCTCAACTTTCCTAATTGAACTAACGCATTCATTCTTCCAAACGTATTATATTTAATGTATTTTCTCCCTATATCTTTCGTTTTCACTCTCGTTCATTCAAGTATTCCCTATGACAACCTCTCTGTCTTATTAATTTTCAAACCTCTTGAATTTCAACCATCTCCACTATTAATTTCCCAAATCTTCTCAGTTTCTACAAGCCGATATTTCTTTCGCAAATCCCCCATTTTTCTCTCTCTATCTCTTCACCTTAATCTCTATTCTTACCTCTCACCTCTTGCCTTCACTCCCTTCTCGTTCTCCTGAAATCGCCATGGCAACTAGCTTTCCCTTCCAACCTTCGTCTTCGGAATTACCACTTTCGTCTTCTCCTCACTCCCAGACTCTAATCTACTAAACTTCTTTAATCCCGAATACACCGTCCTCTTCCCATATCTCAGCCTCGATTCTCGTCCAAATTTCGCCCTTGCGCCAATTTATCTGCCGGCAATAACTCACTTAGCCTCAAGTCTTCCCTCTCTTGTCTCCAGTGTCAATTATATTACACCGATAATTCTTTTTAATTCCTATTACATACAGCATTTTCTTCCAGCCTCTGTCTCTAGTATTCAGTCGTCTCTCTCTTTCTCATATTCCGGCAACGTTACTTAGAACAAATCTCTTCATCCCAATTAAGAAATCTCTATCCCTCCCTTCCTACTCCACTAGTCCTTTCGCTCCTTCCCTCTTTCCCCAAGTTTAATCAATATTACTCTAATATCGAATTCGCCCTTGAACATTTTGTCTTCCTTGAGCTGTTCAATTTCGATTTTTCATTTTTTTCATAATTAAACCATCGCCATGGGAGTTCCTGTAAGAAATTTACTTATCTAATCTGATATTTAATAATGATATGCAATAAAAGTTTATATTAAATTTAAGGAGTAAACTCAGCTTCCAGATCCATCCCTATCTCCTTGTTTTTAATGCATTAGTAACTAGTTATTCAGTATAACTGAGAAATCGTGGTTTTATAATCAGGTGATAAAGTTAAGCAATATAATTTTTGTGAGTCATACTATCATTAAGCAAAGGAAAATTTGATTGCCAAAAAATGTATTAGGTAATTTAAATTACACCCTTCGATTTTTCTATCGATCTTATACTAGTGTGCTTACATAATCCGTTCTGAAGAAATAAATAGCCTACTGATTAGTTTGAGCAATTTACGTTAGTTTTGGTTAGCAAAATAATGAATAATTTAATATTAAAGTTTATAATTCAAAAATAAACTTTAATCACAACAAAAACTTGTTACTCATCGTACTTCGTTAATGTTACTTCGTAAGATACTAAATGTTCATAAGTCTTCAATGGGTTTATTTTCTGCGCTTCATAGTTTAGTATTACCATGTATATTTTTAAAAACCTCGCAATTTATACCGGATAGTGTTTTATCCAAATTATTGTGAAGTTTATATTATTTTTTTAAAACGTTGCATGTATCTCTGCCATTTTTAAATCTACTAATATCTGTATATTATTATTAAACGATTCCTTAAAATTTTGTTTTTTTTGTATTCTTAAATTAATCCTGTTCATTTTTTCTTTGCAGGTAAGTCATCCTCTTCGATTTGTGCCCAGCGATGTTTTTAATGCTGGCGGTAAGATAAACTAATTTTATATTCTATTTTTCTAAAGACAAAAGGCTTAATAAGCGATTGTTTATTATGAAAATTTGTTATTCATTAAACCATCCGATAAACCTAAATATAGCGTTAAAATTGGAATTTTGGTCGCAAGTATTCACTTCTAAAGCAGTTACAAAATGTAAACAAGCAACGGTTTGTATGGGCGTTAAGTTGGGTACTTTGAGATTAATAAGGTTATGTTATGATAAGCAGCTTGGAATTGGGTCAAATACACAAGATAAACGGATTAATCATAAACTCTCTCTGGCTGAAAATTTCCAAAAGTTCCTGTTCTTTTAATATGCTAAATACCAAAGCTTTGTTTCAGTGACCTCGATGTTAATTGACTTTCACAGAAAACATTTTGCAGTTTTCTCAAAGTAACTATCAATATATTTCATCCAGCAATTAAAGGATGCTGCTTACCCATTTTCTAATGTATTTATGCATAAATATGTGAAGGAAACTAACGAATATGCACTCTGTTGCACCATCGTCTCTTAATTAATATCGAACAAAAATAGTACGAAATGAAATTTTAACGTCGGTTTTACTGTCAAAACGATATCAGTCGTGCGATTTGTGGATACAAGTTCACAAAGTACTCATTCGGAGAGATTGGATTTTCATATTCATGGCAACTCCTGCATGTTTATATTTAGAAACTCCCACTCCTCGCTCCCCAGATAAGGTCACAAGGGAGAATGGAAAAAAACTGTTTTGATTCTTAACCCTCTTTTACACAACCACAGCGAGAAAATTTCAAAGCCTTAATTTGCAATAGCCCCCAAGGTACGGGAGCGAAAGGCCTGGATGCTCAATCAGGGCCTCGTATTATCATTTCCCCCGCACACCCTGCGCTCGTCTCCCTCTCCTCCCTTCGCCACCCGGGCCACGGAAGCACTCCTGATTAATTTATCAACCCCCGCGGCCTCCATTTCCCCCACATTACACATTTCTTACTCCGCCCCACCGCCACCTCCGATCCCCTCCCCCCTTACTCACCCCCTCCGCCCCCAGTGGTACACATCCCAGATCAACGACCCATTCGACAGCACCTCCATCTCCAAAGGAGGGAATTACTATCTCTCCGGGGGAGTGAGGTCCATAATCAAGGGATTCGGAATTTTTATTCCGCTGCGAAATGCTTCGAAATATCCTCACAGAGAAAATATCTCCGGGAAGTAATCCATAATCAAGGGATTCGGATTTTTGGGTTTTTTTTTCAAACAAAACATAATGCTTCGCGGTATTTACAGAGAGATAAAAGAAAGGGAGAGAAATCGGGTAAAATGTGAGGGAGTTGGAATAAAGACGAGCTAATTAAAATGAAACGGGGAAATCGAATCGAAGGATCGGCGACAGTTAAGGCAAGGGAGAGGCAGATAACGCAAACAAATAAGGGGTTGAAATTCCGATAAACCTGAGAAGAGAGGGGGATGAGAGAAAGGAACGACAAAATGAGAGACGGAAAACAGAAGAACCGAGGGAAGCGCACCAATTCATGAAAAAAATGGAGGGATGCGAGGTGGAAAATGGAAAAACCGTGGTATGAATCGGTAATAAAAAGGATGAAAAGGGAATGAAGAATTAAAAGTATAGAGAAGGAAAATACCAGTAAAATATATGGAGCGAGATAATAGGGTCTTGGTGGAAAACAAAATATGATCGATAGCCTCTAATTCTTGGCTATGCGAGGAAAATCCGAAGCTGGTTTCCTTTTTGTGAATTGGGAAGCCAATGTTATTTTACTATTTCTGGCCAGTTTACCTCCAATGCTGAACAGCCACCAGATGGAATTAATTTTTGCATTCCTTCGCACTCTTCTTTATGAGAAATCACAAATTCCTACCTTTTCGAAATGCAAATCATATGATTTCCATCATTCTAAACAAAAATATTTTTCTCGTGGTTTTTCGAAGCGAGACTACAAGCGGAAGCTAAAGTTTATTTTCCAGATCCAAGCAAGAAGATTAATATAATAAATAAATACTAAACTAAACATAGTTGGTATTAAATTAATGGCCATAAATTTAAATAACACATAAGTTAGTTAGTCGGATGGTAGCAACATCCTATTTACGAAATTCACCTCTTTCGTCAATTTCGCCCCCTGTAATTTCCACCCCTACTTAGTCCAGAGAAAATAAAACAGAACAAATGCAAAACGTTCATAGGTTGTAGCACGTTTTTCATTAAAGAAACGTTTTCTATTTTGAAAATAAACGCTATGATTTTTTGTCTCTTGAGATGCACTTCCGAATTAAATACATCAGTTTTTTTTAATCTTACCCCTTATTATGACTTTATTTGATAACTCAAGAGAATCTCTAAAAAAAAGTAACGAATCAGATAAGTTTGGGCAATGGTGTGTACTATAGTGTGCGAGTAACAAAAGAGAATCGACTGAGCAGATTGAACGGCTTCTCAGAGACGACCGTTACTTTTCTGTGGGAAGGTAGAGAGATAAAGGAGAGAGTCAAAGCAGGTGGAATGGGATTTGGCGGAAAACGGGAGAAGAGACAGAGAGAGAGAGACGTCGTGGGATGGTAAAACCCAATTGACCGCACCTTTTCTTTCTATATTTCTCTTTTTTCTCCCTCGTCCATTCCCTCTTCTACACCTTCGCTCTCTTCTCTCCTTCTTGGGTTAGTAGCCTTCCTCTCTTTAGTTGACTTTCGTTCGATAAAGAGAGAATACTCGCCACTTGAGTTACGCTTCATGAGAACCTGTTTATACGGAGCGTAGCTTTCCATCCCACTCCGCATCCAGATGTCCCTTTTCATCCCGACCGTTTTTCTATTCGATTCCTCATATCTCCTTATCCCATCCTCTTCGCCATTCCTCTTCTTTTTCCGATCGAACAGTTTTCTATCTCCCTCGCTCTTCATCCTAATCTCTCTCTCTTTTCACGTCCATCTGCTTATCTAACTCCTCTTTTCCACATCGTTTCCCTCACAGCCCTTCCCTTCTTCTTATAAAATCCCACCTCTCATTCAAGCATTTTTTTATGCTCATCCCCTCGCCCCTATTTCTTTCATTCAATGCTGATTCGATTTCCAGTACTTTTCATGCAATTATTCCATATATCCTATCCTCTCATCCGATTCCCTTTCGTATTCAGCCCCTCCTTATTCCCATTTCTTTCCTATATGAATCTTACAACAATATTTCCTCTCTTATTTGGCGCGTTTCGCTTCCAGCATGAGTGCCTATTAGCGTCGGTCCGTCTCGGCTTCTACCGGATGGATTTTCGTGAAATTTGATTTTAAGGACTTGCAGTCAAAGACAATAAGAAAGTCACGTAAATGAATCACGTAAGCCAATCAGGGGTAACACTTTACTGGTGACAAAAAAGAACTTTCCGACATATCTCGTAAAGTATTCGTCATATCAAAATAGTTTTCAAAAAAACTTGTAGAGTATTTCCTTTCCTATACTTTTTTATCGTAGGAGTTACTGTTACCGAGAAAATAAAACAAGAATGTCTTAAATCGAGCTGAAATTAGAATATTTCTTGCATGGTTACTTCATCATTGTTGCTAACATAATCTCACAAAAATTCGTTTAATTTCCTTACGCGTGCATGCAGTATTTTTAAGTAGGAAGAAAATGGATTATTTATGACGAAGAAAAGAACTTCAAAACGCTATTTTCCTTGTGCACACGTAGATCATCTCTTTCAAATACTCCATTGCACGAAACGCGCCCATTTGTGTTATGCTGTACACTTTCCTAACTTGTTCCACTTTTCGTACTGCTATACCGAACTTTATTTGTCGCTATTTATCTAATCCTTGTGTATTATTCAACGATTTTTGTGAGAACAATTTTTAAAGTATTTGCAAAATTTGAGACTAGTTTCTGATTTATAAATAGTTCTATTATATTTTAATATTGGGTATATCTTAATTTTTGGAATACATATACTTTCGCATGAGCGATGTTGTACATTTTTATTTAATTGTTTTATCAGTAGATTCAGACAAATCCTATTTTATTACATTTAAGAACTTTATATTTAATGGATTTAAACGAGATATAATATATGGAATTATCGATTGATAATCTTCCTATTTCTAAGTGATGGTCAGATAATAAGATACCGCTGGTATAAAATCTTGTTGGAATTATCATGGGATCGATTTTCATATACCATTGAGAATCGAAAAGTCGCATTATCTTGTGTAGTTCCCTTCTCAGAAGGGATGACCGAATCAAAACGGATAATAATATTACTCTCGGGCCTTAAGAATAAAACCAGATTCGCAGAAAAAAGATTAATTGAATGCGTAACAACTGCTTATAAAACTCTTAAAAGACTGCTTTATCCTCTAGATCAGTGATTCCCAAACTTTTGAGCTCCGCGGACCACTACAGCAACCCTCCAGGCGCTGCGGACCACCTCATTTCTGACACAAACGGGTTAATTTGACTGCAGAGAGGTGAAATCTTGAAATATGAAGGAGTAGAAAAATCTTTAAGCTAACTAGGTACATTACTAAAGTATTGAATACCTGTGATAGTGTAGGAATTGATTAACTTTTCCCAAAAAAAATTCAACTAAATATGCAGTTCATTCTTCTTCTTCTTCTGTGTTCAATCTAAAGATTGGTTAGAAGCAGTTCTCCACGCTGTCCGGTCCTCGGCCAATCGCTTCATTCTGTCATAAGTTTCACATCCCATATCATCCATTATCTGTTTAATGCACCCCAGCCTTGGTCTGCCCCGGCAGTTTCTTCCCTCCACTCTGCCTTCTAGAATGGTCTTTATCAGCCCTCGCCTCAAAATGTGTCCGATCCATATGTCTCTCCTCTTTTGCAACATTTTCCATAAACCCGGTCTCTCCTCTATCCTCCTCAGCACCTCCTCGTTTGTCACCCTGTCACCCAGGGAATCTTCAACATCCTTCGATAGCACCACATCTCGAATTCCTCTATTCGCTTCTGCTCAGCTACTCCGAGCGTCCAGGTCTCACTGCCGTACAGTAGGACACTCCACACAAAGGTCTTCACTAGGTTCTTCCTTAGCCCCTTGCTGATGCTGTTGGATGTGAAGAGTTTCATGTTTTTATTAAAAGCCGCTTTTGCCTGGTTTATCCTGCTCTTCACTTCTCTTTTACTTCTTCCATCCGATGTTATCTTGCTTCCCAGATAGGTAAACTCTTCAACATTCTCCAGTGGTTCACCCTCCAACATGCTCTGGCTTGTGTCTCGCGTCTACTCACCACGAGGATCTTTGTCTTTCCTCTGTTGATCTTCATGCTGTACCTGGCACTAAGGGTGGCCTCCATCTCAGCCAGTGTAGCCATCAACTCCTGCTCACTCTCGGCCAGCACTGTGATGTCATCCGCAAAGCGGAGCATGTCCACCCTTTCCCCCTGCACCTTCACTCCTCCCATTCCTCCCGTTCTAAAAAATTACATTTTGGAAACCTTTGCGGACCACCAACGAAACCTCCGCGGACCATGGTTTTGGAAGCACTGCTCTAGATGCTTCTAACAGCATCGCATTGCTCGTGGCCTCTTTCCTTTCATCGGAGGATGGTGACAGCTGAAGTGTCTTCATTATTGTTTCGTAGTCGCGCACGCATATACAAATACACACGCACGAGCAAGCGTACGCATAAAAGAACGTGCGCATACATTTGGTTCCTCGTTGCCTGTTCTCACCGCCGTCCCTCGAGTCGCACCACCTTTCACCTCTCTCACTCCCTCCCTCCTCCCCCTCCCTACTTCCATCCGGAATTTCTTCTCCCCTCTCCCTCCTTACTCCCTTTCCTCCACTCTCAACCGGATTATATTCTTCCCGGCTCCTCCATTCAACGTTACTCTCTCCTATTTCCTTTCTCTCCCCTCTTAACTCTCTCCACCTCTCAATCCCACTGCCACTAACGCCGCATCCTAATCCCGCCGTTCTCTTCCACCCTCTTCCTATCGCTCCGTCTCCCCCTCCCCTTCTCCTCCCCCTCCTCCAACCCCTCTACCCCTCATCCCATCCTCATTCTGTTCCATTAATTTTTTCCCCTCTCTTCCCAAACGGACAGCCAATCTCCATGTTAATGTCTCTGGGTTTTTCGAGTAATGAGGCCATGTTTATTCAGGACCGAGGCGGAGGGCCCGCGACGCCGGAATGCCACAGGGGAGGAATGGGCATGCGAATGGAAACGGGTAAGAAAGAAAGAGAGATAGGAAAGGAAAGTAAGAGTGGGAGTAAGTGGAAGGCAGAATGAAGAGAGAGAGAGACAGACAGAAATAAGAAGAAGGAAGAAGGCGAAGGAATGGAGACAAGATCGGAGTGGACGTTTGGAGGATTGGAAAGAGTGGGAGATCATTCTAAGAATTGAGAGAGACGGACTAGAGCATTGGAGAGTGAGAAAGAGAAGGGAAGAGAGAGGGGCTGAAGGATATCGTGTGGAGGATGGGAGGGAGAGAGAAAGATGGAGGGGGTTAGGAGAGTGGATGTTCTGAGAGGAAGGAGAGCATGGTAGATTTTAAAGGGTGGTGGTCATTAATTGACATCTGCATTAGGTTTATTGACCTTCGCGTATTGTTTGCGAAATGACGCATAATAAGGGGCTCTTAAGTTATTGCGAAAAGAAAGGTAAATTTTGACCTGCCATATAAAATATTATTTATGAGATTAAAGCATTCACTAATTGATAGTTATTTACAGTATAAAGGGAAATGGTATAAGATAATGAAAGTATTGTTTGGCCATTTTTTAGTCGCGGCAAATCAGTATTTCCTAACTTGAAATACCGTAATTTTACGATTTCAGTCCCACCTGTTACCATTTAGTTGTTTCTAAAAATACGTTTCAGATTCAGAAAATCCACTCATTGGCCATTTGACTTAAAGCAGAAGAACAAAATGATTTATCATAGCAAACCAATAAATTGAACTGCGAATAATTTCTTTCGATTTAAGATACTGCACACAGCTTAATTATAATATTTGAATTAAAATAGAAATCGCCACTGAAACTTGAAAACGATATGCTGAATAAACATCGAGTGCTAATATTTTCTCTATGAATAGTAAAATGATAACATATACTCAGTTTCCATATGCAGTTGTCATAAGCTTCACCATGTCAGCTTCAAATACCACACCAGGAATTTTTAATCCGGCATTTTCTTTTTTTATTATTTCGGTGTATTTTGTCTGGAGTAAATTAAATTCCGTGCGAGAAGCACTTTAGGGAAATAAGAATTGCATAAAGCGAACGGACAAATCCAGTCGTCCTTCGCTCCATTTGTTTTCTTCCCCTCGCCTCCCATGTCACTTCCTCGCCATCTAACTTCCTCTTCTCCGCTACTGCGTTTCCTCTTCCATTCACCCCTCCGCTTTTCCCTTCCTAAACAATAATAGTAAATGATGGACATATTTAAATATGAATATTCAATCCCTCTCCTCTCCATCCCTTTACCCTCCCCTGTCCCTCGCCTACGCTTGAAATATCACTTTCCGATTCTGCGTTCTCTCCCTCACTGCGTTTTCCCCCTTTTCCTTGTTTTTTCATTTCCCCCATCTCTCTCTCCCTCTTTCCTTCTCCCCTGTCACCTTCTGTTTATCTCTCTCTCTATCCTTCTTCATTCTAGTGGCTTTATTTTTCCGTTGCGCTCCGCATACTGTTTTTGTCGCGGTTCGTTATTTTAGGGATTTGTTTGTTTTTTGCCATGTTTTACTCTGCCCTACACTTCCGCAAATTTCCCGGCAATTTCATGCTCAGTTTTCGCGCTGTTTTTCTGCGCATATTTCGTATTGCATAGAGGAGGCAATTCCCAATCTTGTTTCCCTATGTTATGTAACAACGTGTAAATCCCAAGGCAACATATCTCATCGAAGGCTGTTTTACCTTTGCAGTAACGTATTCCCATATTTGACAAATGTGATTCCCAAACCTAAACCAAAAGGGAAAAAATAAGGAACGAAGGAAATCGATTGATCTTCGTTGATACGAAGAACGCTCGATTCCTGAAAACCACTTATTTGGGAAAAAATAAAATTTTAAGCGTATCTGACAGTAAGTATACAGACTGTCACGCAGCGTAATGAAAAGTTTACTTGCTGAAAGAAATATCTGTTCAGAAAAGAGTAAATTTGTAAATCGGTATGGAAACTTACGCAGATCAATAATATACCCATGGAAATGGGAAAATAGGTCAAATTTTATTAAATTGCTGTTTTATATAAGTTGCGGTTTGGATTCATCTTATTATTAAGCTATAAAAATTTCAGGCTTTTATTACAATAAAAGCAGACAATTCAGTGAAGATACATGCTTATTAAAAACTATTGGTCGACTTCAAAGAATGATCAATGGAAGATATTTTCTAAAAGATTCTGTTGATGAAGCGTAACTAATGCGTATAAAGTAATTACCCATCTAAATTGTTGTCTATCCAGGAACATTTACTGCGATTGGTTCGAGAACCCTTCTAACGTATTAGGAATGGAATTCTCTGGAAAACAGAATAAATTTTGCATAGGATTTTTGTGTGTTAAATTTCTCTCTGAACAATTCCGCATATCTTCTTGCTTTATAAACTAAATGGTAACCAGTGAAAAGTGTCGAATACAGTAAGTAGTAGGATATCAATTTCCTATATTTAAAAAACTCCTCCGAAAACGGTAAATACAGTTACTGGCAACGTAGTTATAAAATATTAATTGGTAACACGCTCAATTCTCTTCTTTTGTAGTAGTACGAACGGTCGGATTTCATTACACATAGAATTTTTGTTTGCTATTATTTTCATCGTCGACGTTAGTTCGGATTTCGATAAAATTCAAACCGAAAGAAATTTGCCTGAAATCTCTTTCTCCTTCGTTTCTTAGCACATTCGATAGATATATGTACTTTAATTTAGTGTAGCTGTAAAATGATCCACAGGATCATATCCTCCGTGGAAGCATACCCTACGTATCCTCCCCATATGCCTCTATTTCGCCATGACTCGATTCCCACCGATCCAGCGAGACCCTCCTACATACACTTCTCTCGCTGGGACTGCGAGTCGCCGATCTCCGCCGCGCCTTCTCCGCCGCATCGCCCGAGGCCCAAAGTAAAACGAGATGACGACTCTGATTTGAGGCACGAAATGGAGCTGAAACATTACCTTGAAAATGAGAATAAACTGAAATGTAATAACCTGGAGTGGCCCGCCGCAGGGAAAGAGAGAAAGACCTGCGGCATCAGTTACTCAAACATCCAGGCCGACAAAGACTACGGCGCGATAATCACGCCCAAAGAGTCTGGCCATTTTACTCTATATCATTATATTTTCCCATCCTTTCTTCAATTCAAACGGAATTCTAAAATTGCACTCAATTGCGCCATTTTCCGGAGCGGAGAATTTGTGAACTTCGAAACGCAGATCAAACAAGGCTTCGGCGGGTGCAAGTATTTAAACAATTTAGACCATTCCGGAGAAAGGAAAATTCTAATATACTAATGATTCACACTCGCCCTTATTGCCAAATTCTTCATTCTCTCAATCCACTTTCATTTATTTAAAATAGATTGAAGTCACTGAAATTCTTGTTGAAGCTATAATTTTGTATTGCAGAAAAAATGGGTATAACCAGCTACAGGAGTTTTAAAATATTGCTCATTGAAATGGTAACGATAGATAATAGAGTGCTATAATAAATTATGAAATTTTATAATATATCGTAAATACCATGATTGTTTTTCAACTGCCATATAGGCTGCCATTTTTCTCATTAATAGGGCAATATCCTACGATCCACTTTCCATTATCTATGTGAATGCGGGAGCAAGACTAAGAATAACTTACAATAAATTATAAACAAGAAATATATATTATATATTTCATGCACGTTGTCCTCGATTCCCTAATTTTTACAGTGAATTTCTTATCGGTTCCTAAAACAAATCAAAAGTACAATATAAACAAATTAGTTTGATTTTAATCTCATAGGTTATGGATGTTAAAATAAAATAGCATAACCAGCTCATATATCTTATGGATATTAGTGAAATAATTAAAGGTTGAGTGGTTTTCTGTTGATAATTGAAAACTCAACTATTTACCAGATAATGAATTGTTGTAATTTAAAAAAGAAATATACATATGTCCTCAGTGTCATAAAAAATGGAAATATATATATTTTTTTAATTTTTGAGGTGATACTCCATTGTTTACCTTCATTAAGATGCTATTTGTAATGGCCTATATGGCATACTCGGGTACTGCGTAACAAAGACCGCTATAAATTGTAAATGTGAGTTCTTTTAAGCACGGTGCCATTTACATGTCGTATCAATGAAATGGAATCATTCTGTTATAGATTTCGCATTGTTTATTCACTTTGTTTGCCCTTAGCAACAGCTTCTAGGCCAATAAAATGTAGACGAATGTCATCGCTCATTTGTGAAGGATTTTTTATCTGCTTTCCCACTTCACTATGCATCGCAGCTCAACAAAAATTTTATATTATTAATAGTTTCAAGATGATGGAGAGAAGTATCGCATTGTGAAAGGATGGAGGGAATTGCATAGTAAAGGTAAGATGCGATCGCGCTTTCCTTAAAGTCAGTTTGTCATGGCGGATCTAGAGTGTATGTTCAATATAGAAAGTTGACATAGGAATGGATTGAGTTTGGAGAGCATAATCTTTTTGGCGATATATATTCTTTCCACTAATAGAGTGCCGAGGATCTATATACTGAAACTATATATTTAATATTAAACATTCTCCCTAGTTATTTAATTTGCCAGCTGTATATTATCAGTTTAAAATGAGCCTGTTTCGTGTCGTTTGATAATTTCGTTGTTTACTTTTAAATAGAGGTCATCTAATTGCTAAAAGTTCCATTCAAGAAACATTGCAGTATAGAGAAAGACCATAATCCAATTCATATAAAACCGAGCATGTCCCATCATTCCGACGGGTTCTGTTCCCGCAACAGTTTTCTGCGGTAAAGATAACGGAGTTTTATAATACTAATTGAATACCTACGGCGCCGTGCCTCGACTCCAGCGTGGTGGATTATTCCGCGTAGGTTGCGGGATTTTGCCAACTTTGCGTGTATAGTAGCTCGAAGGCGAATATGGAAACTTGACTTCTGGAAGTCCGGAGTGGATAGTCTCTTATTTTATAATGCTCCCTTCGGAGGAACTATCACACGCTCCTCTATTACCTCACGCCAAACTCCCTCCATTTTCTCTTCCTCATCAGTATTCTCTTCTTTTAGTGCATTTAAATATGGCCAACTCCACATTTCGTTTTTTCTGCGTAACTTTCTCTTTTTGCAAATTTTTACCAAACAAGTTTCCTTCGAAAGGCAGTTTCATTCTTATACTCGAGTTTTAATTACAATTCGAACGAGTTTACGTAATTCATCATAGACGGGACATTTTCATATGGAAGCCTTCCTCCTCCTCATTTGATTCCTTCCCCAAATGCGAATGTGCAGATGGCGCCTCCGTGGTCGCCTCCTTCTACCCCAGCACCCTGCCTCTTCTTCTCTTAATTTCAATCGCTGCCTTTTTCGATTTCTTCTATCCCCCAGAGATTTCTGTAAGTAATTGTCTTCGCGCTCTCTCCTCGGCCAACATGCCGAAACAGGCTTAATTTAACTTGGAGCTGATTCTAATTCTCCCTCCGTTTCCCACGCCACAGTCACTTCGTCGTACTCTAGCATTTATGTGTGTGTTTGTTGGCGAATCACTATTGTCGGCGTTCATCTGTTATTATTTCTTTCTGCTTTCGTCATCTTCCGCACCACATCATATTTTCGTAGGGGTCATATAATTTTAAACTGTTATTTATTGTAGGCTGACTTTCTATACATTGCTCTATAGTAAGGAAAAAATATAAATAAGAGTCCTATGGTTAAATAACTATAATCAGTGTACAACACTCCTAATAACCGTACAATTATTTAAAAAGGAAAGTACTCGCGTTTAGTCCACGCCAGGGACCAAACACACGCAATCTCATGCGCTCCGGGTTTAGAGGAAATTACTACAACGCCGGGGACCCTTTTTTGCTCACACACGCTCAAATACACAAGCCCAAAAACCACACACGAGTACCTCCTTTCTAAAAAAATGCTTAAATACGCGTATTTCGGAATCAACGATTCCATCGTCAGTAGGCTTACTAACGATGGAATCGTCCCTGGCGTTGGAGTAATTCCCCCTAAACCTGGAGTGCGTGAGATTGCGTGCGTTTGGTCCCTGGCGTGAAGTATATTCCCCTAAAACAGTGTGTATGTGATTAATTTCCTTTTTAAATACTTTTATGGTTATTAGTAGAGTTGTTCATTGATTATTGTTATATTGTATTGTAATGTTCCTTAATAAGAGTGTCAAACCTGAACCTCGCCCAATTGAAAAAATATCATTCATTCACTAGTACTATCCTCTATACGTTCACCGCCATTTTCTCACCGCCACTCACCCCTCACCTCCCCTTTCTCGCTCTCATATTGCCCACCTCTTCATAAATAGCATTGGCTCTCCGTTGCCGCATCTCTACCGCATAGCTTTGAACCACCGCCTGATGACCACCTCCTAAAACCATCTTTGCCTCTCCCACACAACCACTCCCCCAACGCAACATCTTGCCGACCACTCACCCCCTCCCCTTTCCCACCGGCTATCCCTCATCTCTTTTACCGCAATCCTCCCCCGTGCCGCCGCCTCCCTCCTCCTCCTCCGCCTCTCTATCCAGCTTTCTCTATCCGAACACGCCCGCCCGCGCTGCAAGGCACGCGAGGTGGAAGGAGTGAGTTTAGAGGTGGAGGAAAGGGAGTGAGGGGAAGAAGGGAGAAATGAGAGGGGAGGGGGATGTGAGAAGAGGGATAAGGTCTTCCACAGGTTTCTCTCTCTCTCTTTCCTCCTTTCTCCTCGTCCTTCCGCGAGCGTTCCTCTCTCTCTCTCTCTCCTCCCCTCTCCTCTCCCCTCTTCGCATTCCCAACAGGTGGCACGGGTGGCGGAGAGCGTTGGCTGGACTACAAAACGCTTTCTCCCGTGCCAAACAAATCGGTCATCTCTCTCGCTCTCTCTTTCCCTCGCCCCCCTTTCATCCCTCTCTCCTTTATTCCTCTACCTCGTACCTTCCTTCTCTTTCTTATCTCTCCCTCGCTTTCTCTTCTCTCTCCTTCCTCCATTCTCTTATTTACTGTATATTCATCGTCTCCTATCTTTTTTAGCCTTTAAACTTTCCCTTGCGTACTCTCGTTTTCTCTTGTGGAATTCTTGGTTTTTGTTTTCTATTTGTTGAATTGACTAACCGTTTTCTTCGAGTTTGTTTTACAGGTTAAAAAGTACCTACATTTGCCTTTTCTTATGTTTCATTTCACGTTGATTTTAAGATAATGTTACTTATTGCCATATCAAAATTGAGCTTGTACACGCATTTCATCTTCTCTCTTCTCCGAATTATTCTCTAAAGTGACTGGTCTTTAATTATTTCAAAACGATGTTATTCGTGACAGTAAATCCCCGTGACCGCCTGATTTTCATTTTCTGGTTCGACTAAAATCAATTTAATCCGTTTTGTTACTTTAAATGCGCGTGTGTAAGTAGATGTGATAGTAGCGCAGCGCGTTGTAGCACGAAAGTTGGTCCGGGGCTGCTTCAGGGACTTAAGATAACCTCGTGCCGTATATGACTGTGTGTTGTAGTTGTGCTTAGCATCAATTCGTGTAAAGAACACAGTTGTCTGCGTTAAAAATTATTGCATTAAAGAGATGAATCTTTTTTATCAACGCCGAGTAGCGAGAAATCCTCTCACCTTCTTGTTTATGGAACGAAATGCATTGAAGCACCCAAGATTTTTTCCTTTTGGAATAATTTGCGATCGAAAGCTTTTCGGCACTGACAAATACTGACTTTTGTGGATACTCGTAAGTGTCATAGTTTCCTGACAAGCTGATAATTTTCTTGTCAGAATCTAGTAAATGTTCTATTACCTCAGGCTCGTGTATATTGCGTTTATTCCTAATTGTAAGAGCCATATGCGGGTCTCGGTTTCATCGTCACCATTACCATTCTATCCACAGGCAGGTCTGTGATTACATCTGGTTCTCTGTATTCTCCTCTTCTCCGCATCCTTGTTCATTTCGTCGTATTGATTGTATGATTATAGTTTTGAGTATAAGACCCTTAAGGAGAAATGCATTTTTTCATTTCCAAAGTTTCTCAGACTAGCTTATTTTGTAAATCTTAAGGTAAATATCATCAGTAAAGTTGAAAATGATGTCGATGGGCTATAGCTTTCGCCGAAGTAATTTTCCACGCATTTCGTAGAAAGAAGATATCTGCAAGAACGTAAATTTTTCTTCAAATGACTGCATTAAAGGTGATAAAGGCGTTACATGAAATCCTCCTCTGCTTATATATCGCAATATTTATCCGTAGCATATATGTCAATGTAAAATGGCCTAAATATCGATTATTTGAATTGTGTACTTGAAAAATTTCAAATCCTTATCTTTCTTCAAATCTATCAGAACTTTTCAATTTAATCGCGGAAAATCAATTTATGATGAAAAGATACTGTCAGCATCATCATCATTATTGAGCGCCAAAGACTTTCCCAGCTACCTAATACTGCTCCCCAAGCTCAGGTTGGCGTCACTTTGGCCTCCATCGTCTGAGGGAACCAAAGTCGCCATTCATTCGCAAATCTGAGGGTGGCATTTAGTCCTCCCCTGGTGTAAGGTGCCGGGGGAGCTAAATCCCACATTTTCCGAAATAGGGGACGTCATATTATAGACGATCCTCTTCGGGGCACGCATGTGGGGAAAGAGCAAAGCCTTTCGTGAGATGAATATCCGGCAAAGATCTTTTGATCTCGGCTTTTGCTTTAGAAGACGGATTTTTCCCTACTTTATCAAATTTCTCTCGAATATAAAATCAAAAAAGAATCGCTTCAACACTTTCGTGAGCTATGTATCCAGTTCAGTCGTTAAATTTTAGTTATATTTTAAATCGTTAACGATTATATTTCTTCGTATTGAACTGGTAATATTACCTTAAAAAATTACATTAACTAGTCCGTTAAAAGTTTCCCTCAATCCGCAGGATGAGAATTGATCTGGATTCGATGTATCCATTTCCGTAAAAATGTTTTTTTTAATACTTCAGGAATGGAGTGGAAATCGATCCATTTTTTCATATTGTGAGATCATAAAAGATATATGGGCATGTCGCAAATGGCGACGCTATCATTTGCGACGAAACGGAAAGAGTTCCTATTTGCTCACTTCCTTTCCTACCGGAACTTCGCCCCTTTACCTCCTGCGTCTACTCCTATCTCCCAACACATTTTTTCTTTCTATCTTTCATCCAATTTTTTTATTTTCGTTCCGAACGCCGTTGCCTCCTTCCCTTATTTTGCTGTTCATATCCGACACGCTCGGTCTTTTCTTACATCCACTAATGTCTCAATCTCTCTCAACTTTTTGCTTTACTAATCCTATTTTATTCACCCTTTCCACTCTCCCTTACTTGCCTTCTCTACATCTCCTGTTTGCATCAACGCGTATTTTCATTTCCGCTGTCTAGTTTTCCGGATATCTCGGGTTAATTAAAGCATTCTGGCCCGCTCACCTTCCTTCTCCGTCTTCACATGTCCAGCAACTACTGCTTCAAAACGAATTCTCACAAAAAACAATTACGCAAAGACTTGCTTTTATTTCGATTCTTCAATCTCCCGTATTTAGGCTAGTTTTAGTGTAAATTTCGGAGCCTGAAAAGGGAAAAAGCGGATTTTCCTTCCATAACGGAACATTTTTGCCGCCAGCTTCTCAAACACTATTTTGTTCCTTTTGGATATATTAGAGCTCTTTTCATTATTACCCACTTCCTATTCTCCCTTCTATTATTGCCAACTGTTCATGTTGCTACTCTGCATACAATCAAAACCATGTTAAACTTCAGTTAATTTTTTTCGCAAACAGTTTTTAATAGTATGATTTTTAAAAGACGCCGAGCTCATTTTCTTCTAGTTATCGTGAGATCGAAACATCTTCTAGACCCTTACAAGGACAATATATTCATCTTTCCTTATTTCACATTAAAATCAAGTTAGGACGTCTTTCGATTTAATAACCGCTCCCCATTTGTCACATTTTTCCCACCATCTCAATAACTCTTACAGCATCCTTCCTGTCATCATCCCTTTTCCCCGTTTTTTCCTTCCCCTGTACTTCGATTGCCTTCTGGCACACATCTTCTTCTCTGCGACTCTGTTCACCTGCCAATCTCGTCGTGCTCTGTGGACTTCCTCATGGTCTCTATATCCACATCCCCATTATCTCTTTTTCTTCCCTCACTCATCTTGGAGGTATAGAATCCTTCTCTTCAATAACCCTTCAGGCATCTCCTGCCCCATCACCTTCTCTCCTACTTTCATCGCCATCTCTTCTTCCTTTTCCTCTTCACATCCATTTTCTCTCCTTCTCAGCTTTACTCTCTCTTTCCTGCTTCCTCCTCGTTCTCCTTCTCCATCTAATTTACTCCCGCTCTTCTCCTCCTGTTCTCTTCCTCTTTCCCCTTTCTTCCACTTCCTTCTCCGTTCCCTCATAACTCCCACTCTCACTCACTCACTCATCCCTCTCTCTCTCTCTTCCTCCATCCATCCTTACTTCCTCCCCAATCCCTACATATTAGCCCGCCCTCTACTTGCCGTCGCTTTCGCTCTCATAAGCCGCTCCCTCCCCCTTCCATCTCTTTTCCTCATCATCTGAGTCCTTCGCAGGAGACTGCCTTCCCTCCAGGGCTGGAGAGGGGTTCTGGATGCGTCTATTAAGACTTTAATTAAATCATATCTCCCCGCCTGCTACGTGCCTTACCGCCTCCTATCTACTCCCCTTTTCTCTCTCTCTCTCTCCACTCTCTTTCCTCCGTTTCCCACATTCGCCGTTACATCTTGCCCCTCTTTTCCTCGCCGTTTTCCCATTTATCTCTTTTCCCATCTTTTTCTTCTATCCTATTTATTTTTTCCGTTTTACTCGACAGCAGTTCCCTTGCGCTTCCTACCTTTTGTCTCGGAGCTACCAAACTTTAACATTTTCCTCTGTGTGTTTTTTACGAGACATTATTTTTCGTTCATCTAGACTTTCTGTTCCAAAAAAAAGACATGGTTGGCCATTACGGAAAAGTTTTTACGATTATCGTTACAAGTCTTACGAGTAATGATGTCGACATTTTTAATCAGCGCACAATTTGGAAAATTAAGTCCCTTAGTTTATTACGCCCGGCGAAAAATTACAAGCCTGGTTTGATGTAAACAATCACAGGTCTTAAAGCTTGGAGATGTTTTATTCTCTCATTTACATATTTTGAATCACCGTGTCTGGGTTCATCCCCGGCGTAACAATGAAATTCCACCTGTTACAACAACCTATTTCAATTACTCCAACACGGATAACCTTCCCCTCGCACAAACCATTTCCCCGTGTTCTCCCTTCGACCAGTGCCTCATCCCCAAAATCAACCAATCCCGCCCCCCGCCTCCGTTCATACCCCACCGAAAGACACAGATGGCCGTGTCGCCTTTTTCCAACACGCTCGAGAGGACTCTCACCCTCCATAATGCCATCGACCAAAAAAAACCATCTCGCTCCTTCCCTCTCTCTCAAACTTTACTCGCATGTTTTTTTCTCCTCCCGAATGTCGTCCTATTCTTTAACTCCTGCTACCCACTTTCGTCCAAACCAAATAAAACTAAACCAACAAGAATTCACCCCTTGAACCTTACCCCCTCTTCTCATAACCAGCCCCCTCCTAACCCATAATAAAACCCCTTTTCTTCAACACCTTCGGCGACCGACCCATTCTCTTCCAAACCTATATCCACCCTCGTTCCCTCCTTCACCCTAACTCCCCCTCCCTCCCCCCCCCCCCCCAAAAAATCACCCCTTTTCCGCAAAACATGTGCCCCACACGCAAAGGGGGCACCTTTGCTCTCCAAACCTTTTAAACCTTTTTTTCCTGCCCTTCCACCACCTAAACTACTTCTCGACGTTCAAACTTCCCCTCCACCAAAAACCCGATTCCACCCTGCAACATCCCCTCACGCACATCTACTTTGTCGAAATGGATGCGTTTCAGGACTGTGGGTGTGGCCGTTCGGCGAGGGCAGTAACCTGGAATAGACGGGGGAGGGGGAACGTCGTAGGTATAATGGAAGTGTATTTGAAAAGTGCACCTGTGGAAGGAGGAAAAATTTGATGTCCCGGAATATTGATGTCCTCGCTGGAGCATGGGATCGTAATTGGAAGCTGCATACTATTTGTAACGAGAGACTGGATTATTCTGGATTATTTTTTTCGTGAGGTTTGATTTTTTTATTTATTTTAGATGCAATTAATATTGCAAAATTTAGCAAAAAATACGATATATATATATATATGAAAAACGAATCGCAAATACTAATCAAGACTCAAAGTAAAGCTTCAAAGTGATAATTGAATGCGTGACAAAATGTTTCCATTGTACCAAATACATTTTCGTGTTTTTGAAACCTTATTAAGTCTTATTCTCTTCATACTATATAATTTTGAAAGAACAGAAGTTTAATGCGTGTACAAAAAGCTATGGTTTTGCATAATTAAAAATCTGAATGTTGTCAGCATGAGTTTGTCATCAGCTTATGTAATCTTTCTTGGTTCTATCACTATAATAAAAATATATCAAATGCTTCTTTATATTTAATGATAAAATATTCTTCTTTTGATGATACGGTTCGTCTAATTTGAATCAATAATGCTGAAATAAGTTCCTTATTCTAAGTATAGATCTTCTTCGGAAAGGAATTTTTTTAATCTTCCCTTTACTATATCAAATATAACGGCCATTTCCTCTCATAAGTGTCCATGTCTTTCCTATAGCTCGTCCATTTACTGTCGGTTTTCCTTCCGGAGAACTATGCGACCTTCTTAAAGGACGACGCCCTCCGTCGCGTAAATCTTCCTCTCCCCACCGTCCACCTACAGCTATATATCTTACTCCCAAAATCATGCTAATCTCTTTTCCATAATCAGCATATTTGCTGCATGAAAATGAAATATTGATTAATCTTGAGGTAGAACCAGATTGTAACGTCTAATCTATGCGTCAATATTTTTTATAAAATTTAAAGTAATGAATTATCTGGAAATCGTTGAACTTATTTTTATTCAGTGCGTGCATAAAAGTTGAATTTTTGCAAAACACAAAATCGTATGAATATGTATGGATGCATATATATAATGCAAAATCAGAATCGAATTTAAGCAAAATGTACCATGATTAACACATTAAATCTTCATCAAAAAAAAGAAGCCATAATAAATGAAGAATTTTGTATTAAGAAGTATCGGTACTCGACTAAATTAACCCTACATTGTAGTCAAAACTTCAGGTAAAGCAATATTTTAACTCTACTTAAAGCAGAAATTAATCACGCCTTAAAATAGTTAATAGTTAAAGTTACTCGTCAATGCTTTAAAATAACTTAAATTTCCCATTGATAGGTATGAATGAGAAGTGTTGCGAAAAAAACTATCGACGAACGAAGGGAAATATTTAGTTTACTTATGTGTTCGGGCGAGATCTTGGAATCGATTCATCGGAAACTCCTCCAGAATATTCTTCCTCGAAGACGGCTTACGTATACAACTATCCCCGTGTTGCCAAGCTGCTTCACAAGTTCCCCACTCGGCAGATGTGATCGCATATCGGTGAAAGCTCTTTTTCGCCAACACACCTATCCAACAATTCCTCCGACTAGTCTCCCCCTCCGTCGCTATTCAAACATCTCTCCCCCACCCCCTCTTCCGCCCCCGCCTATGCCCACCATCCTCCTTCCTCCCCCGCCTCTCCACCTCCGCTCCGCCCCCTTTCACATCACCCGAAAACAAAACCATTTCGGATTCCGTAGAACCAGCCGGAGCTCTCGCTCGTCCTGGAAATCAATACAAATTACTCGTCCAAAGCCACAGCTGCGTGTGGCGTCTTTTTCCTCCCCGCCTCAGCCCACTCGCTCTCCACCGCGCCCTCTCTGCCTCGCCCTAGTCCCGAAGCACCCCCTCGTTCTCCACTCGTCCTCCCCTCTCTACACCTTGACCTCCCCCACTCCCTCGTCCCCATCCTTCCCGCCACCTTCCCCGCGCCCTGTCCTTCGCTTCCCTCCTGCATTCTCCCAGGCGCCCTCTCAAGCGCCATCCTCTTGCCCTCTCACTCTCCCTCCCGTCCCTTATACCTTCCCTCACCTTACTCCGCCTCCCTCCCGTCCACTCGCCCTCCTTCCCTTGGCCGTTTAACTCGTCCTCCTCCTCCTCCTCTACCACGCCCCTCTATCGTTCCCAACCCCCGGCTTCTTCCTCCTGCCGTCCCTTCAGCCTTGCCCTCGCCTCTTCCTCTTGCCGCCGTCCCTTCGCCCTGCCGCACTCCCTCGCACTCTCCCGGTTCTCCCCCTCCCCTTCTCTGCGCTCTTCCTTCGCCCTTCCCCGTTCCTCGTCCTCCCCTCGTCCGTCGTTACCCCTATATCCCCGCCTCGCCCTGCCCCCAGGCATACCCATAACGCTCCCCGCTCAGAGTGGCGGCCTTTTCTGGCCACCGCCTCCAGCGTCATATTAGGAGAGAAATAAATGAAATACGCCGGGCTCAGAGCGTTGCCAGGCGACCGGCCTCACCACTGGCCAGCAAAAACACACCGAGTAAGCATTACGATTGATTCGTCGTTTTGAGTGGAGGAATCGGCTAGCAAGGAGGAAAAAACTCGGTGGTGTTCCCTTTCGCATCCGTCGTTCCGTTCGTCGTAGAATTATTAATTTCGACCTACATGCTTAATGAAACACATTAATATATGTAGCATGCGTGCATCAAGTGGAAAAGAGGGGAAAATCGGATCGTGGAGGAGGAGATCATGCCTTTCAAGGAAGTGCAACATGTGATTCGCGAAATGTTGGCCGCGAGCAAAAAGGCCGGACACAAGATGAATCTCAAGTAAAACAACATTATGTTCAACAGGTTTGTAGAGGCAAGAAGATTAAAGTTGGCGGCGAGGCGCACGAGGAATTAGTAGATAAGTACAACTTCGTGGGATCCAATGCTCTCTGCCCAGACGTCACCTCCAACTCCAATCTCCACTTTAATCCACAATATTATTTCCGCCCAATCCCATTCCCTCCAGTTCTCCTTTGCATCTATCTCGTGCCGCTCTCTCTCACTTAACCTCCTCCCCATATCACTTTAGGATGGTTGTATTCTTCCACACATATCTCCGCTGGATAATTACTCATGCACCGCCCACTTTCTTCTTGGAGTTTGCTTCTTGGCCCAAAAATAGTTCCTTAAACACGTTAATTGCACTTCCAAAAAACCACAATCTTCCTCTGCCGCCTCCTTTATTCCGGGCTGCTATTTACTCTCCCTGTCTCTCTCCCCCCCCCTCCTTCCCGCCCCTTTCTCCCACTCTGCTAATTACTCTGCCAAAATTACATCTTCCCCGGCGCTACTTGATGCCACTCACTGCGATTAATACTCCGCCCCCCCCCCCCCCCCACACCTTCCTCCCCTTCACTCTAGTCCCTTACCCCTTCACCTCTCCCTTCCCTTTACACTCTCTCCCATTTCCTCGTCCACAACCACTTCTGCTATTACGCCACCCTTCTTGTGTCCTCCCTTCTTCCTCGCCCACCGATAATTCCTTCCTCGCCCCGTATTACTTCCATCCACCTCACAACCCGTCCTTCCGCCGTCCGCGTCCCCAAAAATTCTTCCCTCTTTCACCACACCTCTAAAACTCCCGCTATATCCCATGACGCCACATTTAAAATCTCAATAATCATTCTTCCCCGGAAATACTGGTAATCTCGTACGTCTCTTTCTCGGTCATACTCTAAACTACCTCACAAATGTAACTTATGGCAGCGCAATAATATTACGCCATAACACTACACTCTATCCTCGAACAATATTCTATTCGGTATACTTGCCGTTACCTGCCTCCTCTTAACTACCATTTCATCACAATCCCCCCTTCCCCTTTCCTTGTTATCACAATCATCCTCACACCTATAATCCTCCAACATACGCTCTAAATATTTGCATTTACCATTTAATACTTTCTCTTAGCTTTATATTAACACCAAATCATCTCACTCACTTTTTCTTCCAGCCAACGCCTTTCTCTAAATCTCCATCGCTGCTTCCTAACCCCCGTTTTCGCCCTCTCGTCTATTCCAACCAACCATTCAATCTCATTAATTACCAGCTCATTCACCTACCACATCCTCCTTTCCATTCCTTACTATTATCTTCTAAATACTCGCAAGCCATTACTTTTCTTCGCATGTTACTCCTGCGACCGACCACCATTGTCTCCTCCAATCCACTCTAAGTCCTCGTGCGCGCACACACACACGCAACAATCTTGCCGCTCGCCGTTAGTTCCCGCCCACATCTTCCTCATCCGCTGCTATTGGATAAGAGCAGCTACCACCATTTCGCCCTCCTAATAACGCTTCTACTTCCTCCAATCTCCTTCCCTTCACTCATCCGCTACTCTATCTTTCCCCGATATTTCTTCTTCTGCTCTACTCTCTCATTCTTCCGCAAATGCTATTTCCACACTCGCTGCTTATTCTTACTCCCCTTCCCCTCTTTATTTGCCAGTGTCTTCTTTAAATTGTTTCCATTTCAGCTTCCTTTTATTCACTATGACACAGATGAAAGTAAATCAATTTTAAAGTTTTTATCTGTGTCATGAGTAAATTTCACAAAGTGGAGCATTATTTTTATTAATTAGGTATTTGCGTTTTTTCGCGTGATGCTTCTGTATTTTTTCCGCCATAATCGAATAGTTTTCTTAGTCAATAATCTTCGTAGATTCAAATGTATCATAATATTTTCATACTGAAGTTTTTAGGTGCTCAATTCCCTTCTTTGTCTCTTGTCGCTTCCTTGTGGCCATTCTATTTTCTGCCATAAAGATGTATAAAATTTAGGATACATAATGAAATGGCGCCATTTTCTATCATGCTTCTACAGAGTCTTACATGTGTAATACTTTCTGTTCATCATGAATTTGTGTAAGTTTTTCGGATTGCTTTTTCATTGTGGCTTCCAGGGCCGCACGCACACTTCGCGGGCGGTTGGTTGGATACAACTGCTTTAGCCTATCCGATATTATTTAACTTTTACATCTTTAAAGCTATTTTCCTAAAATTATTTGTATGATCTTTAGGTATTTAAAAATTATCAGTAATCACAGCCTGAAAGTATGGTAGGGAAACAACATTTTCATACGCTTCAATACGTTTCTCGGCGTTACATAATTTTGCGGATGATGCATGAAAAAACGTTGCATCAGAATTTTTTTGATGACTCGCAAAGAACTAGATACATTTCCTTTATTAATCGAGGGCGTTAATTTACATATCAGTTCATTATAAAACATAAATATTGTTTACAATTTTATATAATATTAGATTGCCTCTTCATCCAGGATATAAGATGAGCCTCATGCAAGATGCTTTTGATCTGCGCATCCACAATTCCCAACTCATCTTCGCTATTACGGCTTTCTCCTTCTCTTCGTCTCTCTCTCTCTCTTTCTTATCCCCTAATATCTTCTTTCTCACTCAGTCGTAAACCCCTTCCACTCCACTGGAGACCTCGATGCATAAATGATGCGCGGAGGATGCTTTGGCGGTTGCGTGCCTGTGAGACAGTTTAAAAGGAAAAGAGGGCTTGGATGGAGGGGGTTGGACACAGAAGGGAGTGAGGGGGCGGGGATAAAACCAAGTGACACCCATGGGGCCATCAAGGGAGAAGCTCCGAGGTAAGGCGTCGAAGGGTTTATCGCGGTCGCAAACGTAAGTCTTAAGAAGAAAGCGAGGAAAGGTGGAAGAAGGGCGGTGTGGGTGGAGCCTAGCGAGCAGTTATATGGATTTAATCGTCCCTACTACGCATTCCCTCGGGAACACTTTTGTTTAGTTTTTATAGTAGGCGGACGCTCCCCCGAAAAGGAGCGAAGCGTTTTCTTTTAATTAGCGCGAGTGCCTAGAACGAGTGGACGCGCGAGAGGAAACACTTCCGCCCCCTTTTTTTAATTTGGAAAGGAATGTCAGGCGCGCGCGTGGTTTGTTTGTTTTTTTTGTTTGTATCGCACCCGTCGTGACGCGTTTAATAGGATATAATAGCCTTCGTCTTCTCGATCTTCCCTTTAATTTTTTGGGGAATGACTGACCCCGGGAATCCCAGGGCGTTGCTCTCCTTTTTTCTGTATTGTTTCCGATTCGTTCCATTTCGATTTTTTGCGAAATCCGATTAACTTTCACTAGAGACTCTTTCCGAGGTCTTTGGAAGCTTATATGACATCCCTTTTCGTCTCGGCGGACGTTACCTTTCTTTCTTTCTGGATTAACTTGGTACAGACCGCTTGGGAGTTGGAGCGGATCTCTTTCCTCCGGACAAGATGATTTCCGAAATAAAGTGGAAAATTATTTTATTTTTAAATGTTTTATTTTCAAGCCCTTAATATTTCCGATTTCCTCGGAATTTTATTCTTGCAGCCAACCTCTTTAGTCGGTTGATGCCTCCCGAATTTTGCAATCAGTCTCTGGATTACTCAGGTCTGGCCCGATCACTTGGTCTAAGAACGTCTTCCTTAAAATCTCAAGTTGAGATGTTCGTAGCTGTAGAAGGCCTCTTGATGGTCTGCGAATAAATAAAAAATATAGCATAATTGTTTCAACTTTAAATATTGGCTTTAATCAACAAAATTTGAGTGTCATTTCATTTCCTTCAATTAAACTTTTAATTTCAACCAATATTGTCTTATTAGTAATTTATGACCTTACCTGCAGAGTCAAATCTCATGTCATACTAATATTACTATATTGTTTTTGAACGGTCTTGAAGATTTGTGCTGTTGACTCTTTTTTTTCAATACACATTCTGGATATCTTGGTTTCTTTTAATGATTAAAGGATTCTTGTTTGGTTTTTTCGATTTTTTATACTTCCTCAGTTCATTTGTAAAATTAATCTGAAGCTATTTTACTAGCTGAAATTTGCAAAACGAAAAAGGTTTAGTATTTTTCTTCTTCCTTCTCAAGTCCAATTTCTACATGAACCATATTTTAGTAAGTTTTCTTTGTCCTCCATAAAGTTTTAATTAATTTCAATATGTCACCGAAACCTTTCTGGTCACCTAGTTGTACGGATGTCAGAATTTTCATTTTTCTTTTATTCTGTAAAAAAATTACAAGAGCAGATGTGATATGTTACCTGAAGAAATGTTTTCTAGCTTCCTTGGCGCAAAAATATGCTTCTGTCTCTGGCAGCCTTTTTCAGTACGCTACTATGTGGGTACTTCCATTAAAATCTGTTCTAGCTCGTCCCGTGCGCCATTTAACTCCGAAATAATGTGTTCCTCTGAAATTCCCCAGTAGGCGACATCCCCTGTCTGGCTGATGCTTTGCAAAATAAATGCGCAAAGTTCTTTTCTAGCACTGCTTCATTAAACTCTTCACTTAAGCATGCGTGGAGCATTCTTTTGTCTCGCATCAAGCGCACTCCTGCCCTTTTTCCCCCTCATCTCCCCTTCTTTTCTTCCCTTAGCATTCGTTCCCACTCCTCCGCCGCATCGCCCACCTGTCCGCCATCTTTCCACACACATTCACTCGCTCATCTTTCCTCCCTTATTTTTTCCCCTTCGCCTTTATCCTCTTTCCTTCCCAGCGAACTCCCTCGGCCTTTGCCCCAAACCATCCTCTCTCTCTTCCGCCTCCTTGCTCTCTCCATATAACCCCTCCTTTTCTTCCCCCTATCTCCACCTCTCTCTCCATACACACGCTCTTCGCTTCTTTCGCCTCCTCGCACCCATCCTTCCGCCTCCAAAGGGGAAGAGCCGCGTCAACCAAAGGGCAAAGTTCTCCTCACCACTTCTCCTATGCTTCACCCATCCCTACACTCTTTTACTCTCTCTCTCTCTCTCTCTCTATCCACACACACACACCCCTCGATTCTCTGCCCTTCTCGCATCCATCCTTCCGCCTTCGGAACGGGGGCATGTTGGGTGGGGGGGGCGGGAGGGTAAGTTCCCGCGTCCAACCTATCTCTCACCGCCAGCACGTGCGGAGATTTGCGGGGCTTTCAGCGGGCTCATTGAGCAGCGCAAATGGATTTCGGGTCAGTCCTTCCTTCGGCCCATTCGTCGTCCTTCCCCGGATTTTAGGGGATAGAGAGAGAGAGAGAGGAGAGAGAAATGGAGAGGAAAGAGTGAGGGAGAAATAGGGAGAGATTGGTGAGGAAGTTGGGTGACATGGACGAGAAAGAGAGTGAGGAAGCGAACGAGATAGACGGGTTGATAGAAGTGAGGGAAGGTCGCTGAGAAAATGGAGGGAGGGCATGGAAATATAGGAGGAAAAAGGGTGAGAATTTAACGCTCAAAAATACAGAAAAAGAATATTGGGAATAAAATGCGGAAGAAAATATAGGAAGGAATTTGACATTGAAGGCGGAGAGAGCATTTTTAATGAACGAAGGCTTTTAAATGAGAAATTATGACCGATGAAGAGTTGAAATGATTGATTCGTATACGCAAACGCATTATGATTCTAGTAACCACTAGTTTCATAGAAAGCGAGAACTTATCTTATTTCCCCGACTCTTAACTGAGGTGAAGAAGAATGATCACACGCCCGTCAGGTTTACCCGTAACGAAAATGGAAATAATTAAAGAATTGGAAATAATATATTCCACATAAAAATGCATTGTCATTTACATGAATGGGTTTGTTTCGTCTAATGCACGTTTATAAATGCACTACTATGGACTGTTGGCTTCTCAACTAACAAAGCATAATAAAATTAAACTGGTAAATTTTCATCAATAAAAGAGAAGTTCCTCTATTTTAATTACTATTGAATAAGATTTTAAAGTATTTAGCAAAACAATCAAATTTTAGCATTTTCAAAACCTATTGGATCACGCCATAATGAGTTAAATATTTGACACCTTACTATGAGCGTTCGCAATCCGCCTATAAATTAACTAAAAACGGTAAAACTCCATTTTAACGAATTAATTCTGTTTTTAAAACGAAATTTTTAATGCAACACTATTTTAGAGAGAATATTATTTTTGAGAAATATAAATGTGAAGCGTAGTTTCAGATTTAAACTGCAAGTAAGACACAATGTCTAAATAAAGAAAGATTCAGTTGTAATTTTATATTTGGCTAGTAACCTTACTTTAAATTATTTTCTTGGTTTCTTTTACTGATGACATTTCCAGAGCTTCGTGTCCTACATTAGCAAGCAAAAGTAGGGTAACGGATGGTTGGAGTATCTAGCCACGGCTACTAAGGTCGAGGATTCGAATCCCGCCTGGAACATGGATGTTTGTGTTCGTCGTGTTTATATGTGAGAATAGACACTAATGTCTAAATATCGACCTCAATAAAGACAGTTTATTATTATTATTTTCAGTGGGGCAGTCAGAACATGTGTGGGGGGAGAGAGGGAAAACATTTCGGCACATTATTTGAGCACTTATTTGTTGATCTTTCTGCAATAACCTTCGTGTAATGAGATAAACTAATGGAAAGAGGTGCCGATTAACATTTCGACACCTTCGATCTACCTTATTTCCACCTGACGCTCGCGTACTCTATGCTTCTGTTATGATTACCTCCAATATTGCGAGGGAAATGCTGCGCCACTGCCTGCTGTAGTTCACTATAATGCGTATTCCCACTTTTGCTAAAGTATATATTTTAACGATGAATATCAGTCAAAGATGCTTTTCTGGATAAAGTATTATTATATATATATATATATATATATATATATATATATATATTAATATAGGCTATAGATTCCATCAAATAGCTTCTGTTCTTCTATAATCTATTACTGAAAGATTTCTTTTATTCTTAAGAGGTGATGTCCATTAAAGGTGATATGGAGTAATTCATTTAGAGATAAAATAATAAATTTGTTCTGCTAAAACGTATTTGTTCGATTATGCCTTTAGCAAAACTCAGCATTATCCTTCTGATGGAAAATAAATGGAAATCAAAAAATAATTAAGCCATCAAAAAGAACTTCTCCTAAAAGTAAAGTTAAATTGAACGCTGTTTATCTTCCTCAATTATGGTTCCAAGCATACTTACCTGCGTTCATGCAAGCGGCAGGGATTCAATCGATGTCCAATTTAGGATGAGGCAGGCGGAGGGAGGAATTAGTGCGGGAGGCTGGGAAGATGAGAGCGGGAAGGTGGCAGGCGCTTAAAGGGAGAGGAGCGCGGGATTCTGGGTATTATAGGAAAGAGCAGTGAGTTTGGTAAGAAATGGCACAGAAAGAATTCCAATCGAGCGGAACAGGACGTGTTCTGACAGTTAAGTGGTTTTCCAACCCCACGCACCCGCACGAGACATTGGCAAAAGGATTCTGGGAGAAAGATACGCGCTTAGGGGAAAGGGGAAGGAGGGGGAGGGAGAGAGGGATTGAGGGAGGGTAGGAAGGGGTGAAAGGAAGAAGGAAAAAGGAGGCTGCGCGTTGTTGCCACCACCGGAAATACCTCCAACTTTTTATTTATGAGGGGCAACACATTCTCAAGAGTAATGAATACTTGGGAGGAGTTAAAAGTGCGCAATATTAGTTCGTAGGATGTTTTTACAAGCACTTAGGCTCATAATTCACCGAGAACGCATTCAAAAATCCAGTTCGCGTAAATGCGAACCCGCGTATTCTTTCCTTCACTTATAATTGCGCTTATTTCGTAAGCGCACGTTTCAGGACGAGACTTGTTATTTTTCACGGGCTCATCTTTTAGCACGGATTAGTTCTCATAAATAGTTCCCTAAAAGTAGTTATAAAAACCTTTTATTTCCATCACGTGTTAAACTTTTTTCTTTTCATTTATGGCGTAAGTACTTTGAAGTTTGCTAACATTTTACGGCGATGGCAAAGGGATTAAGAAGAAGAAGAAGGAGGAGGAGGAGGAGCTGGGGGAGTGGGAGGGATCGTCGGTTCTTTTTATGGGAAAAAGGGGGTTTCTGATTTCGAGTGGGAGGAGCAGAGAGAGGAGAGAAAGATAGAGGAAGGACGTCGTAGAGGAGAGGCCACGGGTGGGAGGGAAGGGAGGACGATTGGAGGGGAGCGCGAACGGTGGAGAAGTAAAAAAAGAACAGATAGGAGGAGAGAGAGAGAGAGAGAGAAAGGTGAGAGTTGGGAGTGGGGGCAATTTGGAAGGGGTATGCGCCAAGGGCAGGAGGAGGAGTGGTGCTCCAAAACGAGATTAGGGAGCAGTGCTCTTTGCCTGCCAGATCTCATCTCTGTGCCATCTCTCTCTCTCACTCACTCTTTCCACCACCCTCCCACCTCACACCTCCAATTTCTTACAATCCAAACCACTGTTTTTTCTCCTCTCTCGCTTCTTTTTCCCTCCTCTCCCGACGCCCGTTTCTCTCACTCTCTGCCATTCCTCTTTCCTTTTCGGCCCACTCTCGAGAGCCCTTCCCGCGCTCCCTCTCGAACCGACATGACCTCCGCCGTGTTCCAACTCAATCCCTCCATCATCATCTGCTCTCTCCCACACGGGAGTTACCTTTACTTTCGAAAATCAAGCCGACCCATTCTGGACCTCCTCCTCCTCCGCGCTTCCTCTCTCTCCCTCTTTTCCATCCTCAGTCCCCGCTAACACCCGTTCAAAACGTCTCCAAACACGCAGTTCCTTCCTCACGAATTTATTTCCCGTCTTCCGATGCTACTCGTCCCCTTTGCTCCGCTCCCTTTTCCAAGTCTCTCATGCTTTGCGTTCGGTTTTCTCGATCCTTCCCTCGGAACCACTATCTTGTTAGCCCTCCCAGATCCCATCGTCGTTCCTAACCCGATCCTCCTTTGTCCCCCTCGCATCCTCTTCCTTTTCCCGCTCTCACTTCCTCACCATCTCCTCCATGCGAATTCTCTCCCATGAATTTTCCGCGCACGGCTCGTCCTAATACCTGGGGCCCGGGTGAAAGTTGCTTCTCCCGTTCTCCGTTAGAGGTGCTCCATTTGATGAAAGGGAATATGACAGTTTCCTGCTGATATCTTCTTTCTCGAAAGGCCAACTTATTATCTTTCTCCGCCTTTACTTGCTGCAATACAGTACTGTTTTCTTTGAAGAACGTAAAAATAGCGCATAGGCTTTATTCGCATCATTCATAAGCCTTTATTGAAACTTTTTTATTTCAATGCGAAAATATATCGAGGATAACGTTCCTGCCAAATCTCTCTTCCCCTTCTTCCATTCGAGTTTCATTTCTTTTATTTGATCCAGATTTAAAAATTGATACTTGTGCCAGTAACTATATATATATTTGGAATTAAATCTCAATTGCTCTTAAAAACATGTCAGCTTATAATTTACAGATCACATGATCTTCACATAAACTTGCCGCGGTTAAAATTATAAAAAAACTTAGTATCTTATGTTAGTACCTATTTTACTCAACAAGTTCTATTGACTCTGGATCTATGCACGTTAAACACTGCTGACCTTTTACTCTCTCTCTAGCTGTGCATAATGCTCATTATTATTCTGAGGACATTTGTTTCCGCCTAAATAAATTTCAATTTATTTTATATATTGTCTATATTCCTTGTCTCCCACGATCGTAAATTCAAAGAAAAATTACAGTTATCATTTACAAACCGCACTAATGACGTTCCATCAACTGAACTGTCAACTGAAAAAGCTTTATGTAGAATGACCTTTACGTAAAGGGAATTTCTATTCATTTTCAATTACTTTGCGAGATCAACTTAAATTAAGGATGAGGCACAAAACTGCCGATGTAAAAATTCATTGAGCAGAAAATTTAAAACATGTTTCGATACAAGAGTCATATTTCATTGCATTTAGAAATTAATTGTTGCATCTCTGGTGAAAATATAACATAATACAGACCCCTAATTTACATACATAAATACCAATCACGCTGTTCCCTTACGGCAGTGGTCGGCAATTAGATTTGACCAATACCCCATGTCAAAAGCTCGGCACATCGCTGTTACCCCGCCTACAGGAACTACTTGTTATATTGATGAAAAAAATGAAAGACCATGTTGTTTTATTTATATACAAGACAAACTGGGTAAAACTACAGAATATAATTCTAATCCTAGCTAGTCTAACGGCTAAAGTGACACTTGTTATTATTGATCATTTCTTCAAACTGCGGCTTGTGTTGAGTCAGTGCACATCATATGTCGCTTTCCGGGTTGAGTCTGTTTCGCGCTTTAGTCTTTATCACCACTAGTATTACAATCAATTAAATCTATTTTCATAGTGTGTATGTATATCATATTATTATGAAATGATTAGCAGAACACTGGAATTGAAATTCTATTACTGCAATTTTCGAAACGTACGTTGGCGTGAGTTGGGGTTCAGGGATCAGAGCACAACACGTTATGTCCGTCTTGCTCGTCCGATTACCAAAGAGAAACTGTGAGTTGTGACTTTCTAAATAAATAAAACAACTACATTGGCTCACTTTAATATTCGGACAGCACCAATCATTGTACTTTCGACTGAAATAGACACAATGCCGATTAGCAGAATTATGATTTGTTCACATAAACGTAATTTTTATTCATCTAGTTAAATTTTGGATTGAATTTTGAGGGACAAAGTATGAATTTTGCTAATAAATAAGTGCCGAAAGAAGTTACATAGTGAATATTTGGTTACAAAAATATTTGGACAGCAATAAAAGAAGGGATTTTCGGCATTCTTAGTTCAGAAACAATCACAAAGTTAGTCAAGGTCAACGTTTAGTTAGAAAGTCTTTTCCTCGAATAACTTTGAGAATGTGTCGTGGCATGGATTACACAATCTTTCCGTTAAGTCTACTCCAATTTCCTCCAACTCCTCACTTTAATATTCGGATAGCAGAAGGTTAATACTTTTTATGTCGCTGAAAAAACACATTGCTGAGTAAATGTACGTCCGGCATCGGGAGCCCCGTCAGCGTGCCAAAAATTGCTTCTCTCACATTTTCTAGGCATAAAGCTGCGTTCACACTATTGTAATCCGGATATTGCTCTTTACCTCTAGAAAACTCGAAATTACCCCCGCCGGGGTAATTTACCCTTAATTGCCGACCACTGCCTTACGGGGTAAGCAAGCTAAATGCCTCTACCATTCACAATATTTCTCCACACCTTTCTATCCTTACATACTTCTTTCGCTTCAAACACATCCATGCATCGTTTCATAATTTTGTGAACAATATTCTACATCAAATAATCTAACACAGTGGTGCACAGCCTTTTTCTATCAAACGGCCGAATTACACATTTTCTCCGAGTCCGCCGACCGCATTATGAAAAAGATTACATTGAATACATAAATTTAAGGAAAATCTGAATTAAAATTTATTTTATTACATTTTATGGGATTTTGAAAATTGTATTTAATAATGCTGGTTTTAAATAATAATAATAATAATTACAACTTAATTTTCTGCATAAATTAAACTTTTCGTTTAAATAAGAAAGCTCTGACAGAAAATTAATAGAAAATAGGAAATATCGACCTTTCTATTTTAAAGTGAATTTAATTTGCTGAATGCGATCGTTGAGCCTGCATTTCCGTTGTTAAACGCTTAATATCTGGTGTAATATTTGTTGTGTTCAGCCGCAAGATGGAACACGGGTTTTCATCCGTCAACTGGTTCCGTTATTTCGATTTGATCAATTTCATCAATAAAAAAGCCTGTTCGCATATATAAGTGCTTCCAAACAGACTTGTGCAAATAGCTGCCATCCATCGTAGATTTGAATAGGATTCTTTAGGAAGGCATTTATAAAAATTTAGCAGAATTCCCTCCTTAAATTTTGACCTCAATTCATCATTATTCTGAAGATCGATGAATTCGAGCTGTAAACTGGATTCAGCTTCTTTATATGAGGATACAAAAGAGTTCGCAAATGTTTTAAACAACGTTTCGTCCCGCCCAAAGTCTGTAAATCTCTCACTAATTACTGCTGGATACGTTCTATATGAGTGGCATATTGGAAACTATTCACATTGTATTTTTTAAATATTTGTTGACAGTTGGGAAAGTGACAGGTATTGTTCTTCAACACTTGCACTCGAAATAATGATCATTTAATTTGGAATGCTGATACATTGTCAGAAAGTTCAAATATCAGGTGGTTTTTACCTTGCAATCTCAGATTCGATTTGTTTAAATGTGCAGTAATATCAGTCAAAAATGCCAAGTCACATATCGATACTGGTTGTTTGAGATGATTTACTGATTGTCCCTTTTCTGTCATACACACTTTTATCTCCTCGAAGAGCGATAAAAAACGTTGAAAAACCTTGCCTCTGCTAAACGAACGGACTTCAGAATGGTACAGAACATCGCAGTATTCAGCTTCAATTTCCTCGAGAAAAGCTTTGAATTGTCTGTGGTTTGGCGCACGTGATCTGATGAAGTTGACTGCATTTAAAACATCAATCATAACTTTACTAAATCCTACATTAGGTTCTGATGAATTATGCAGTGATATTTTATCAACTCATTTTTGAGCCTCAACTTTTGGACATGTTTGGACAGAAGAGATACCAATCCATTTTCAGCACCTGTCATATAAGGCGCACCATCGGAAACTATCCCCACAAGTTTAAAACCATATTATGCTTGTGAAGACTTTTAAGCAATCCCCCAAGCAAATCAGATCCTTTGGTCTGATCTTGCAACGGACAGAGCTCTACGAGTTCTTCATAAACTCCAAAATCTGGTGTTACACCATGTGCAAATATACGTTTTTGCGAGGTTGATGTGACATCTGTCGATTCATCTACTTCCAATGAAAAGTAAATGTACTTATTGAATATTTCCTAAAATTTGGTTTCAACATCACGGGAAATATCTTTCAGTCGCCATCGCACGGTTATCCGATTTAAGCTGATGTCTTCAAACTTCTTAACGCAATTTGTAAAACATAGGTTTTTTGACACAATACTTAAACATTTTTTCACAAAATCACCATCGGTAAAGGATCTCGAACATTTAGCAATCAATTGGGATATATCAAATCTAACTTCGACAATTTGCTCTGAAGTGCCCGAACACTTTTTAAAAACATTTTGTTGTGCTCTCAGTGACTGAATCAGGGAAAAAATCTTTTGTTTTCTAAGTTCCCCAGAAAACGTTTCATTGAATTCTGGGTGATTTGTTTCAAAATGCCGTTCGGTACGCTTACAATTTGGTTACGAATTAAACAATTTTATCTTTTTGCATTACAAAACAATATCTTTCAATCTAATATTCTTGGAACACTCTGTTTTCTTCTTCTAAGGTTCGTTTCTTCGTTTTCCATGTACTACAAAAAATTAAGTCGTCCTCGTAATGCCGTTAATGACTACTGCGGCTGCAGACTTGCAGAACGCGGACACGAGTAGCGTGTCGCTACTTGTACTCACAATTCTTTAGTGAGTTCCCGCCTAGTGAGTCGCTGATCAGTCCAGGAGAATCATATGGGTATTTACCTTACATCTCAAATTGTAAGGCTAGCCAACATGATTATTTTGTAGAGTAATATTACAGATATTATATCAGAAAGGGCAATATAGTACAGCCAACATTGGTGCGTATGTTTCGCCGACTGGCAGAAGGCCTTTGATAGAGTAAATTGGGTACTGCTGATGAGGATATAGGTGTAGACTGGTAAGACATGAGACTGATCAGTAATCTATATGTGAATCAAGTGGACTAGGTCAGGTAGGAGAATGCGGACACCAACGGAGCAAATATCGGTAGAGGACTATTCAAAATATATGGAGAGAGGCTAATGCAGGAAGCGTTAGAACGCACGGGAGATTTCAAAATTGGAGGAAGGATTATAAGAACAGTGAAATACACGGATGATCAAGTACTTATAGCAAGAAAGGAAAAGGAACTCCAGAAAATGATAAATAGACTAGGGATAACAAGTAGAAAATACGATATGGAAATTAATACAGAAAAATCCAAGGCCATGAGAATATCAAGTAAAGAAGAAGAAAATTTGAACATAAGTATTGGAGAAAAGCCATTAGAACAAGTTTCAGATGAAAAATACCTTGGAGGCATCGTAACGAAAGAAGCAAAATGTACCGATGAAATCGGGACTGGAATAAAGAAAGCAAAAGCCTCTTTCAAAAGAAAGAAACTCATATATATATATAGTAGGATATTCGCAAGAAGTTGATAAAATGCTATGTATGGAGTATAGCTTTGTATGGGGCAGAAACATGGACGCTAAGGAAAAATGATATAAAATACTTGGAAAGCTTCGAAAGGTGGGCTTGGAGAAGAATGCTGAAGATAAAATGGACAGATAGGGTGAAAAATGAGGAAGTACTACGAAGAATAGGAGAGACGCGAACGATTATACAGACTATCAGAAAGAGGAAGGCGAACTGGAATGGACATCACCTGAGGAGAGAGTGCATGATTAAAGAAGTGCTAGAAGGAAAACTGGTTGGAAAAAGAGAGAGGTAGGAAAAGGTTTCAGCTGATAGACGACTTGAAAGGGAAAGATAGCTATCAAGATATAAATAAGACCGCGGAAAATAGGAGTATATGGAGAACCAGGTTTAACCATGAATAATCACGGACCTGTCTACGGACAGACTACGTATGATGATTACAGATTATTTGGAGCCTAATGCAGAAAGATTAGCCATCCCTGTCATGGAGGGCTTTCTCCAGATTCCAGTATTCCACATACTCCCCATTCTTGAGCAGGAATTGACGTCAGGTGTTTGTTTCCACAGTATGATTACAAAAGTCAAGCGTATCCTCACCTCCGAAGGCGGAAACAGAAAATGCTCAAGAGTGAGGCGATAGGTTTTATTCAATAGGAGCGATCCTCCTCTCAGATACGCAACTTGCAACGACCACGATTTGGGTATCTTTCGCTCTGCAAAATTTGTTAGCCGTTCTCAGGAAGAACTAATCTGCCGCGTAAATTCGAGAAAGTCTACAAAATAGGTCAAAGAGGTCATCTAGGTGTGGAAGACTGTGACTTCCAAACGAAGATGCGATCGCCAGTACAAGTACAGGTTGGACGGAAAGCAATTGAATATATTTATGCCTGTATACCTCGCAAGCGAAACCTACAACACGTTCATATTTTTATTTCTCTCAAATGAAACCTACAAGGAGACTCACTAAACACGCATAATTTATCGATTCAAAGGGAAAATGGGAGAACAGCCGACAATCTGTTGAGCGCCTTTTGATTTTCGGCGCCCCGATGTCTTGCTTACCTCGCTTACCGCCTAGAGCTGGCCCTGATTATAAGGCTCGGTCGACCCGAGTACGTTATTTCTGCAATGCAGTGTGTATGAATCATACCGGCTGAAGGCCCACCTCGGGGTTTAAATAAAAAAAAATCCAATTTAAAAAAGTCTCGAATGAAAATTTCCCGAGACTCGAGACAAGAAACCCCACCCTCTTCCCTAGAGCGTAACGTAATTTATGGATGATCCCATACAAATTGGGTTAGTTCCTCCAAACTATAAAAAAACCTGTCAATTTTTTTAAATTTTAGAAATTTACGTAAGCGGCCGCGGGCCGCACAAAACGCCGTGGCGGGCCACGGGTTGTGCACCACTGGTCTAACGGAACACCCTTTTGCATCCGGGGGAGCCCTCAACCACGATCCCCACCTCCCCCCCCCCCCCCCCCCCACGTAGGCCCTGCGCAGTTCTTAATCCAGGTCGCTGAAAAGGACTCAAAGGGCCCCCTCTCTATCCGCACCCTCTCCCTCCCTCTCTTTCTCCCTCCCTCTCTTTCTCCCTCCCTCTCTCCCCCCGCAACGCTGAGCCTTTTCTCCCCTCTGCACCTCCTACTGCTCCTCTGCTCTTCTCTCTCTCTCCTCTCTTCCTACCACGCACCCTTACCTCCCACGCCACCCTCTCGACCCTCTCTCGTGTTTCGCCAACACGCACAAACTGCTCTTGCTTACATTTGACTCATTGTCAGTGCAATTATTCTTCTGCGCGTATATGGCGTGCTGTCGGCGCGGTCTCGTTTACACCGTCCAACACTTCGAAAGGAGAGCCACTTTCTCTCTCACCCTCTCTTTGTCTTGCTCGCCTCGTTATCTCTCTTGTTTTTTGTAATGTTCTCCCTCGTTTTTCTCGGGGTTACTCAAATATATGGGTAATTGGAATGGGCCACGCTCGTCGGCACAATCAGATTTCCAAGTCGAAGGAATCAATTCACAACACAACACCCGCACATAAAATGCACAGCACTCATGATTTCTCCACTTTGGAATGTTCCACTTTGTGGAAATATTTCATAATAGTAATGAAAGACATTACTGTTATTCTAATTCATGTTTTGAATGGTTTATCGTCAGCACGATAGAAAAACGTTGATTTTCTCTGTAAAGCATTAACACTTGTTATATTAAAGCATGTAATTATCATTGCCTGTATTTAAAAAAAAAACTTTAGACCTTTTTGTAATTTGATAAAAAACTTAAGAAAATGAGTTCACCCTTTGATTCGTAGGAAAACCGTATTCACACAGAGGACTTGATCATCGTCATTTCCAGAGGAGGATGATGCATGTAACTGTGATTGGTTGACTTTTAAAATGAGGAATTAAAGCGGAAAAAGAATACGAAGAGAAAAAGAGAAGAATGTCACCTTCGATGCAGGGTGATGGTGTTAAGTAAGTCTTACTTTGACTTCGGGGCATGTGAGGGGGATTTGCAATGTAGACAAGAACGAAGAGGGTGTTTACATACTTCCTTGTGAAATTGTTACTCCTAATTAGTATCAAACAGGATTTCAGTAACTGCCTATCATTAATAGCACTACTAATCTGCCTCATAGAATTCCTAATGGCAATATTTATGATATCAAAATAAAAGGGATTTCACTAATCATTGTATTCTAGAAAAAAAAATCGGAAGACAGTGCTCATAATAAAAATCACTTGGGTTCGCGTGTTAATAGGTATAGCAAAAAATAAAAGTTCCGGAATAATTTTGAGGGAGGGAATGAGATTCGATGCAAGTTTTATAGCGAAAGAGAGAAGGAATAGAGAGATCGGGAGAGAAAAGAGAGAGAGAACGCGTGACGGGAAAGTGGTGGTGAGTAATGGAGGCGAAGAGGTCAGGTTGGGTTCCGGAATTGAGGATAGGGCGAGGGAGGTGAGGAGGAGAGGGGAGTGGAGGAGGAGAGGGGAATGGAGGAGGAGAGGGGAATGGATTCGACAAGGCTCGAGATTTGAATTACAATTGCTGCTGCGGGAGTGCGGCCCGAGGTGACGGTGGAGTGGGAATGGAGGGGAGAGAGAGAGGGAGGGAGAACGGGGCGAAGTGGATTGCCGGATGGAAGAGAAAGAGAGGAGAGATAGAGAGAGAGAGTAGGTTATAAAACAAATCGGGTGTTGGCTCAGCGAAGAGGGGCAAGGTGTGGGAGGTTGGTTTAGATGGTGGCCGCGACGGAAGAGGGATGCGGGAGGTGAGGTTGCGATATGGCGGCAGATGGCGCGCTGTGTAGAAGGAACGAGGAAGGGAGAAAACGAAAGGGAAGGAGGAAGAAAATGAGAGGGAGGGAATGCGAGGAGAAACAGAGGGCTACCTTCGGAGTCCAAAAATGAGCACGTCTTAATCGGATGAAAAATCAAACAGTATAATTTACGCGGTTAATAATTTTGCGAATTTGACGGCAAGATTGTTTTGCCTTATTTATGTATAATATCGCGAAACTTCCTTGCAAAGCTCCCCGATAAATTAAGTCGTGTTATAATGATGGTAACTGCGGACAAAATGATAAATGGTGAATTAAAAGATGTAATATCATTTTTTTATTTTTTGATTAATGAAACTAAATTAAATAAGTGCCCGGCTGATGTAACCTGAGGATACTTGGCCGATATGTCCATTAACAGGAATTGCGCCATTTCGATAATTCTCTCTTTTCACGTTCATCCACACCATTGTCGCCTTTCCTCGCTCACCACTATCTTTACTCTCTGCTGCTCCTTTTCATTATTTGATATGAAACCAAGTGTTGACTTAATTTTCGTTGGTTTATTTCCTGCACTTATGACTCAGTCTTCCTTGAATACCAGGTATTACCTCAGAAGGCCTTTCTATGTAGTTTTTTATATTTTACTCATCATAATTTTGGTATTAGTCGGAATTCCTTTGCGTTTGGAATAGTAATGAGATTTAAAATCAGAAATGTATCATTTTTCTCAAAATGCATAACTGAATTGATGAAAAACAAAATAAAAATACTGGATGAAAAATCATTTTATTAGTGAGAATAAATTGAAGAAAAGAACATTATTGGTCAAAAGCAGAGTGCACTAAAAGTTTGCAGCTAAAAAGAAGGAAACGCTCTTTAAATTTTTACTTTCAATACTTGATTCCATTTCAGGTTTTTAACCATCAATTTTATCTAATGTATAAAGAGATTTAACGCTTCAGGAAATTTAGTTTTACACTGGACCCACTGGAAGAAAACCCTAGTCATGATTATAAACAATTTCTTTCAGAGGAATAATAGTGAAATTTTCCTATATTAATGATGAATATGGACTTCACCAAGGGCGCAATTTTATATTTCGACTAAAAGATGAAGAATCGTTTAGAGTAGACTTAAACTCGGTCTTTCGAATCCAGATAGGTATTTTAAGTAAATTGCCTTTAAAAATCACAGCAGCTAGCTTCTTTCTATATATCGCCAGAAATACGCCAAGCTACAGCTCCTAAATCATATTTGTAATTATTCTCTTTCTCTCTTCCCTTGTAAAGGACGAATTTTTACTCTACAATTCTTCATTTAGATTTTTTTCCGTTAACTCTTATCTCATTAAGCGTATTCGACAATTTGCCTGCAAAATTGCCATAACAAATTCATCAATCTATAGAATTCATATGAATAAATGTTTCCCCTATTAATACATATGTGCATTTCAATATAGTTTCCATGTAGGCATAAGAACAATATGGATTTGAAAGAGACTACGAACGGCAATCATGGAATTGACGCAGAAGATGGTTGCGTCACGGCAGAAATGGTATACTTCTGTTTTATGAATGGCCTCCAAAAAAACGTTAGCCCTTGGAAACGCATCGGCTTTCGTACGTCGCGACGCGTCGCCTGCGTGCAGTGGACCAATGGTACGCAGCAGACACCGAACGTTGACGCCACTTTCCTTTCACGTCGTTGCGGAAACTTTCGCCTGAAATGTTAGTCCTAGTGCTTCCAAACAGGTTTTTACAGTATCCAGTTAACCAGTTATTTGTCAAATTTTCAAACTATTCGTTAACCGGTTAATTTAGTCCAATTAACCGATATTTTGAAGGAAGAAAAATTGCTTTCAATATCAGTTTTAAAAATCAGGAATAGAATTTTTTTGACTAAATAGCTATAAAAATCAGTAGCATTAACTAGTGTGTGATGCAGTGCACTCGTTGATCACTTGATAACACTTATCACTTGCTTTTAAAGTTCAGAGTAGTAGCGAAAACGAATTGGATGAAGACGATGAAGTTAACGTGAATTGTTTCGAATTAAACAATAACAAATTTTAACAACGGCCAAAATCAAATGATAATTTCGAAGGAGCATAAAACCAAGCATTACATCACACAGTGTCTATAGAAGATGATAATAAACTTTGTACAATCTGTTATTCAACTCGATTGCAAACAGTAATTTACCTTTATCATCTTCAAAACACCACAGCGTGGTAAATTGCAGTACATAGTAAAAAATAATTGTATAAGGTAATGAAGTCAATTCAAGAATAATGTGTGTATAAAATACATAAAATCTGGAGTCCTAGTGTCCCAAAAGGTTTTTTCGGAACACCCGGACATAGCTGTGAATTAAATCCCGGAAAGATGAGCCTCCAGAACTCGCTGATCGTCATTTATGCCCAGGACTATTGATATCGGCAGATTTGTTTCATTTTCCGCATATTGGCTCACTAATGCAGGTAAAACATAAGAAAAATATTGAAAAAATTTAATCTTTATTATTGAAGTCAAAACAAGGTGGGTCGAAAGCGACCCCTTGGGCAATTCCATGAAGTATTTGAACTAGAACGTTTGATTATCGTATGAATACATGTATTATCATATAAAAATTTTATAAATACCGTTTTTGGTTCACAAGTGAAAATTAAATTTTGTGATATGAAATAAAGCACTTGTCATGTAATGGCACATTACACCTTCCACAAATTTTAACTTTTATTTTTGCAAAGAACGCATCTTCTTCATGGTTGCTCAGGTATAATAAGATGTTGACCTGCAGAGCGGTTAGAAAGCGGAGTAGCAGTTGAAGGCCTGAATGATCCAGGTTTTGAAGGGGGGTTTTTTACCAAAGATGTGACTACATGCCTTCGAAAGGACAAATTATCCATTTTGCTCCCGTATGTTCGAGCGAGAGTCCATGCATTATTTATGGATACATCTAACACCCATAAAAGAATGGGCATATACCATTTTCTACCTCTTATTCCGATCCGGTAATAAGATACATTGTTATCTAACAAATCTACTCCGCCCATGAATTTGTTATATTTCCTCACAACGTTTGGCTGAGTAATTTTAATTTTATTTTTTCTGTGACCGAATACCTCAAAGTCTTTTGAAGAGGATTCACTCCATACTGATTGGATAATAATTAACCAAATTATTGTCTTTCTCTTTCAATTCAAAAATGTTGTTTACTTTATCCATGGAACAGTAATAATCCCCTCGATTCGTCTTTTTCATTAATTTTGTGTCTTCTAACTGGCAGTGATTTATTCTATTCTCACGGTCAGTGCCAGTTCCTCCATAGGCTCTCTCACCTAATTTTCTGACGAGGTTTTTATTAGTGAAAAAATTGTCAAAAAATCTTGTGGCCAACACACGTCTTTCTCCATATTTTGGGTATAGATATTGAAATTATTATGAATAGCATTATAAGGCAAAATTATTATTTCGTATCGTAAAAGAATACAGTCGTCCTTATTGCCGTAAATTATATTTTGAATATGTTTACAGAATTCACCGCTACATGGTGGTGGCGCTGCATACTGGAAATTTACGAATAACTTAATTATCTACTAAATGGAAGATTCTACGAAAATTTGCTTCAAACAAAACTTGGAAGAAATATTACGCTCTACAATTTTGGTCCTCACGAAGATGACCAATTACGACGTTTTTAAGGAGATATTTGACGGAAACCGAAAAAACCGATTATTTATAAATAAATCCTAAGCAATAACAGCTATGGAAAATTGTTTGAAATGAAAGTTGTAGGAAATTACATTCTCTATATCCAATTTGTATCCAATTGTATACACAATAATGATGTTTTAACGGAGATATTTCGCCAAAACCGAATCGGGTATCGAATAAACCTCGATTTTCGGTTAACTGGTATTGTTAAAAAACTAATCAGTCCTTTGTGCTCATGCTAAAGTGTTATAGTAAATGAAATTTGGTGTTAATATGACAAGTACTTTTCGAGTTAGAGCGCTCAAAATAACACACATAGACATCATTCCGAAAATAGTCTAAACGTGTTCTAGGGATCAAAATCTCTAATAAACTATAGGTTTTTCGAAAAATTGCTATCATATACACACAGGCAACATCAATAAAATAGTCAAAACGTTTTCTAGGGACCTCAAAACGTGTATTTCCGTTGAAATCTCGAGTTCGATTTTTTTCATGAACACAATAACTACGTATATGGAGAAAGTATAAAGATAGAAAAAGTCAAATTTGTGTAGTTCTTGGAACGAGTTTCGGCGAAATTTAAAACTACAGATTCAGCTAAACCTATTTTAGGGATATTTCCTTGTTCTTTACGTCGCCCCTGATAAACATAATTCAAGCAATAGCCATTCGGTTAAGCCAAACACCATTCTTTGAATCCAAAGCGTACAGGTTTGCCTTTTATGAATTATTTGCAACAGTTTCTTCCAAAATATGGTATCATTGATTCATCAGTGGATACCTCACTTTTGATAGCAGCATATCTAGTAAAAATATCATTCACTATGTCTATAATCGGTCTAATTTTGGCAAGTTTGTCACCCTCGGGTAAGCAGCTGTTATCTGCAGTGTGAAAAACCGAAAGACCTCTGCAAATCTATTCTGAACTTGATGGTTTTGGGATAGGGTGTAAATAACTGTTTGTTTCACAAAAGGATCTACTAGGTCATCTCCAAGAAAAAGATTTCAAAAATCTAGTGGTTCACTTTCACCAGTTAGTGTCAACATTGATAAAAAAATCTTTTTCATTGTGTTTCTCTCGACTTACTTCAAGATCTTGTCCAAGTTGCCAGTCCGATAAAAAGGTATCCTTTTTTCTTTTTATTCATTTTTGCTTGATTATCTTCGAATGCAGGTTCTTCATCTGGTAAATGAATTTCGGCCATGGCACAAAGCTGGTTTCTATTGAGCCTGTCTGGATCATTACACTCCTCATCCCCCGAGTCTTCATCAGTAATCATGTCACCATTAGATGAAGGAGTAATATGAATATTACCCGACCGTAATTTTTCACCCTCCTCCGTTCTCTCGAATATGAACTAGTCTTATTTGCCCAAGAGGTCCAAAACGACCCAAAGATAAAGAAACTTATATTACAACAAGAAAAGGACCTAAAAATGAATCGATATTTTTGCATATGGCTATGGAGACCTTTAATCTCAGCATAAGTGCTATAGAAGTAAAAAATAATACACACCACTCATTGAAAACGTACATCTTTCAGAGGAAAACAGCGCTAAGAAATTACACTAGTTTACAGTGAGATATCAGATTGTCTACTGAAGTAATCTGGGATAAGTAGCAGTCAGATGACACATCGGGGGTTTCACCTCCAGGGGTCATAACATTCCTAGCTGTAGCATTATTGCCAACAGAATAAAAAATTATTATATTTGATGGGTCGAAAATGACCCCTTGAGCATAAATGGGTTAACTTCTGTGGTAATAGCCCACTGTCAAATGCCTCCTAATCCTAAGTATGGCATTCATTGTTCGGTTTCTATGACAATTTTGCGGATTATTATTTATTTCAGCAGCGTGGTTATTTCAGCTGTTTGCTCAATTTCAGCCGCAATTTCGTACTCGAATTCAAAGCCGCTTAAAAATGCAACATTAATGTCTCCCATACCAGTCCTTATGCATTTCTTATGTGGAAAACATCCATGCCTGAAATGCGATGTGATGTTGTAACTTCTTCTACTTGGCAAGAAAATTTTTGACATTCATAAATAACAAGAAAATTTTAAGTTAATACAGAGATCAGCCATTGTAAAAATTATTATACAGCTATGTGTGAGAGTTACAAATTTTAATACTAAGCTCTTCAATAAAGTATTTTCATTTTACATGAAAATTAATATAATATATTTTCAACAATTTTATTTTTAAGCAATTTTTCGCATCATTAACTCATACTTTTTCCCCGACCATAAAGTCGTGCTTAAATGCTCTTTTTCTTCTTTTTCCTTTCCTTAGTGATTCCCATCGTATCGTTCTGCTCTCCCTTTCTTATTATGCTCCACTCCTTCTCTCTCTCTCTACCCAACCCGACGCCCTCCCTTTCGCCCTCCGCCCTGCTTCCGATGCAGCAACTGGTGGTTCGCCCTCGGACGCCGTGTTGGAACGATGTATCGGACCCTGTTCTGTTTTTCCCCTTTTTCTCTCCTGTGCTGATGATGGAAGTTCGGGGGCGAGGGATAGGTTGGTCTGAGGGAGGGTGAGGAGAAAGGGGGACCGCGATGATGAACCTTGTCTGTTTTAGTGGAGAGAGGGAAACATCGGCGGCGTTGTTGTGATTGCTGTCACCGGCTCACCTGCATTCCTCATTCTCCCTTTTCCCAAAACATCACTGAATAAGCGATTATTGTTTTTGCTGACATCAGAGCGGGGTTTTAAATGAAGGCGTTTCACGTCAATTACTATTTAACACTATGCCGTATATTTATCGAGAGTCATTAGTGTTGTTTTTGTAGCTATATCAAACTTATGTTTGATGAATATCTCGCATATGAAAAAATACTTAAATCAGGGTCATAAAGGATTAATTACTTAATATCAATCAAACTTTTTCCAGTGTTAAAATTTTCATTCCTAAATCTTAAAGATTAGTAATTTATAATAATTTACATAATCTGGGTTATTATGATAATATAGAAAAATATATTTTTAAATTCATAACTCTTTCTCATAGCATAGTATATACTACAAAACAGGTTCAAAGTTAAAGTATGAATTCGTATTATTTATATTTGACTGTTTTACTATTGAATTTTAGTTTTACGCAGAATACACTGAAATTAAGGAGCTTTTTTATACTCTATTATTACATTTTTAAAAACTTTATTAACAAACACGTTGAATATTCACTTCCTTTTAATTGAATGTATTGTTTTACTCATAATAATTATTGCGTAAATAAAAGTTTAAACGTACGTTCGTTAGAAAAATTATTAGTATTTGTGCCGGGCTATCATCTGTCTGGCAGAGATTACGTTTTATTGTATGAAAGTGATTCCTCAAAAAATGCAAGGTCAGTTTGATATACCAAGTTATAAACATATTAAAATTTTACAGCTATACCTATGGCTTATACCAAATGATGGAATGAACTCTTATACCCGTAAAGTGTAATGAATACCAGATGAGGATTCAGTAAATTATCTCAAAATATGGCAGTCGTAATTCTTATCCGGCATTTCCAATCCTTTATTGGTTAAGGGAGTTCCTAATTTCAATTTATAGTTCAGCCATTCGAAATAATTATCCGTTCTAATAGTAGGATATCTTCCAACGTCCTTTTAGTGTTTTTAACAGTCTATTTATCCATGTGTCGCGAACCCATATCTTCCGATTTACTATCTTGGCCGTTTAAAACATTTCTAATACTTCATCATAAGAGTAATGGATTACCGCAATAAGTAGATAAACTAAAAGGTGAATAATCTATGACTAGCTAGTCTTGATAATATATTTCTGAGTACAGAAATCCACATTTACGGCACTATTGTAATAGCTCTCGTAAAAAATATTAAGAGGCGCATAAATCTCGCGGTCGGTAAGCGATTATCTCGCAACATGAAGCCGCGAAAGTGAGCCTCGAGAATAATAAACCCTCGCGAACGAGTTTTGTTGCGCTCTAAAATGAAAATGAGAACGAACTATTTTTCCTTTGAAATAAACTTTGCAATTAAGAATTTTTCCCGCATCCCGAGATCAGCCGGAGCGTGAAAGGTGCGCGCCGCAAAAGACGACTATTTTTAGCGCGGCGTCGGCGGCTAACCCATCGAGGCCGTTTTGAATACCTCAGAGAATTCTCATTTCACTTACCTCTCTCCCCCCCCCCCTTCCCTTCCCTACTACTCTGCTGCGCTCAAGGTCTCAACCACTCACGATGCCTACTCCGGAATCCCTCCAATCAGAGTCCAAGTCGACCCTCTCACTCCCTCCCCTTTTCCCCCTATCCCCACTCCATTTCCTCGCCTCCCGAGACAACCACCCCCAACCACACCGAATGACAAATTATGCGCTGTTTTATTCATGAGCTCCTACCCGCCCTACTCCTTCCTCCCGATACCCCTTGACCCTTCGCCTCCTTTTCCTATTCTCCTCCGCCACCCCTCCCCCCCCCCCTATATTCCGCCTCCCCCTTCGTCCCCCTACTCCCACTCTTCCCTATCCTTGAGGACCTCTTTGCTCCGGCCACTTTCGTACTCGGCCTTTCTCTCCCTCCTCTTTGCTTTCCTGTAATTTTCCTCCCATCAACATTTGCTTCTCTTTTTTGTGATTCTCTTGAAAAGAAAGTCTTCATCTCTGAAACTCCATCTCGCTCTTAAATACTTGATGCTGAGTTGCTTTCGTTTGCTTTTTTAGTATCTCTACTTTGCCGTTCGCGTTGAGATCACCAGCGTCGGTCGGACTCTTTTTTTTTAATTAAATATATATTACAATATTTAACACTTTTTCCTGGAGACAAAGCAATTTACCACATGTTTTGAGACGTTTAAAAGTTACTTTTATTAATTTCGGGCAAAACACCTCTAACGACCGCTGAATATTTCAGTTCTTCGAATATAAAAGAATTATGTTAGTCGTGACATTTCCGTCAATGTCAATGCTGTCGGATAGAAGCGAGAGTACCATTCGAGAAAACGAATTGTAAGGAAAACAAAAGTGTGTAGGAGATCAGATCGATTCTTTCACTTTAGCAGATGCCCCGCTTTGTAACATAAGAATGTGATTTTTCTAATGGTAAAATCTTTCAGTGACTCAGTTTCTCCCGTACGTCATCCTTAGAACATGGCGAAATCATCTCTAAATGAAAAATCATGATTTTCTCGTCTTAGCGTCATCACTCCAGTACTAATGGACCCTTGAAATTGTTTCCAAACCAACCAGCTAGACGTTTGGTAAAAATCTTGGAAATTGACTAAATATTTCTCAACAAGACATGCGCTTTTAAGTCATCACGCATATTAAGCTTATTATATCCCAGATTCCTTCTGAATTGCCAAGTAAAGAGTCCTCAGATTTTATAATATTTTTTACTCGGAGCTGTTAGCAATTTATTCGCAAGAAAACTTGGAGGGAAACTATTTTCTTTGACATTCAAAAATTTTCATCTAGTAGGTAAGTTAATCTGCGAAGTGAGTTCATCTGAAATTTAGATTAAGGACGCTTTTTAGAGCAGCATTTCTCAAGCATTTCCTAAGCAGACCCATAAGTGTAAGAATATGCGATGAAATAGTTAAAGAAATTGGCGTTAAAGATTTTTTATCAGGAAAAGTTTATTCTGAAAATGTGGTAACTTATTACGAAAGTTATTAAAATCACAAAATGATTACGAATCTAAAATACTCTCCTCATCCATAATATATTGACGCCTCTGACCTATTATGATATATACCTATAGGAGGATACAAATTATGAGGCAATTCCAGATGAGCTAGAAACTTGAAATTTGGTATGTTGGTAGTTGTAGTGGCAAAACCTGCGAGAAAAATTGAAATTTACAAAATGTTTACTTTTTAGCCGTTAAAAAAATCCCAAAATATAAAAAACCGTTTAATTGTTTAGGTGTTTCTAAATGTTCTACATTGCTGAAACTTGTTATAACGGTAGAATTCGCTAAATAACCAAAACGGAGTTATAGAAATTAAACATATTTATTTGACCGTTAAAAATTCATAAAAGTTAAACCAAGAGACAAATGTTTATGTATTTTCGGTCGAGCTAGGAAGCTGAAAATTTTCAGAAACTTTGCATTCCCGTGGCAATTAACATCGAAAATTACGATGTTTATTATTGTGCCCGTTAAAAATTCATAAAGTTTAAACAATTAAATCAATATAAATGGATTTAAAGAGATGCTACATCATTAATTTTGAACAGAAATGTATGGCATTTGTAAAAAAACAATGGAGAAAATATTAAATTCTTAAATTTGAAATTTTTAGTGCCTGTTTTGCCCCATACGAGGATAAAATGTATGATGCACTTCCATATGACCTAGAGCAGCTATTCCCAAATGCGGCCACCAGAAAATTTTGGTGCGGACACCACTAACTTCGTCGTCCTCAACCCAGTAATTCGACTCGAAGATCTAGAGAATTTTTGTGAATAAACAGACGAAGTGAATAGTCCCATGTTCAGAATATAGAGATATGATCCAGAAGCCTCTCTGTATATTAATGGCGTGCGGTGATATTTTATTTAGGGTAAGTTGGTTGACAGACCTTTAACTGCGTCACCCGCTTTCACGCGTCTACCTGTGTTCATTGGTCGCTTGAACCGCTTTTAAGCTTTGTAGTGTATTTCTTTTGCTCTCGGCTGGTTACTGTAAAAGCTAAACTTCCTTATTACATATTTACATTTATCAGTGGCCGAGTTGTATTATTTTATGTTTGCTACCTTGTACTTTTTCCTACAAAAATATTAGGTATTCCCCGTGACCAGGTTGATTTTGCAAATAAATATCGCGTTTACGAGTAAAAGGCTTTGGTCTAAGAAGCGGAAATATTTGGTTGTTGGGGAAAAATGCATTTCCCTGGGTTCTTTACTTTTTCACCGTCAAATACAGACAGATACGTATGTCGTTTTGAAAGAAATTTTCAGCGGATAATTTGTATTCCGGAAATTTCACCCCTTGCCGTCCACCAATAAAGTGACTTGCAGGGTATTATGTAGATGTAGTGCACCCAGAATTTTCAATTTGGATATGTCGTAATTGTAAATGGGTTAATATGGACGAATGAGTTTTATAATAGCAAGTAAAAGACGATTCACCAACTATGTCCCCGCATTGCATTAAATACATTCAATTCAGTTTCGTGCTGTGATATTTTATTTAGAGTAAGCTCGTTGACAGACTCTTTACCCCTTAACTGCGTCGACCGCTTATACGCGTCAGCATGTGTTTTCATTGGATACTTGTGAACCGCTTTTAAGCTTCATAGTGTATTTCTTTTGTTCTCAGCCTGTTATTTTAACTCTTACACACCTTAAACGTCCCTATTACATATTAACACCTATTGATGTCCGAGCTTATTTCATGTATGCTACCTTGAAATTTTTCCTAAGAAAATATTAGACATTCCACGTGACCAGGATGATTTTGCACAGAAATATCGTGTTTACGAGTATAAGGCTTTCGTCTGAAATAATATTGATATTGTTAAAATTTTGTCTGGGGAAAATTTAAACCTCTAACGAGTGTTGACTACAGCAAAGGGGTGGGAGGAGTCAAACTTGTAGACCAGTGCATCGCCACCTACTCTATTGCCAGGAAGCCACTAAAAATATTACGCGAAAATGTTTCACAATTTATTGGTTATAACAATTGTTATTGCAAATGTAATTCACAAAAAACGTGGGGTAAATGAGTCAGCTAAATTCTAGACTAGTGACTGCCTGGAGGGAAAACTACAGTGAAAGTAAACCAAAGGCAAAGAGGTATAGATAACCATCTATAGAAAGAGCATTACTACTTATTGGAAAATGTTTTAGGCTATAATCCCAGTACATCTAGTCATTTTCATTCAAGGAAAAGGTGTGTGGTTTACTTCTCAAAAAAACTAATTAAGATAAGATATTTATTTACGGGCATAAAGCCCAAATTTATACAAAGGAGGTTACATACATCATATAGCCGTACATAAACAAAGTACCTACATAAATACATGTTGAATGTAAAAAGAATAAGTATATATATATATACATACACGTACATAGGGGTATATTATATATCTGTAATCCCATCATTCATTATTATAATGTCAGAAATTTAATTGTCCGAAGATTACAATTAAAAATGTCAAACTTAGATGAATATTTAATGCCTGTCCTCAACAAGCAATCAGTAAAAGAGTGGAATGAATAATTAGTGTAATGAAATTAGGTATCAAATGGCAAAGTTAGCCTAGTAGGCCGTGATGGAGCATGAAAAGAAATTTTTGACAATAGTTCGGAACAGTCAATGAAATTATGGATGAATTTAAACAGGAGAATTAGATCATGAATTACAAATCTATCATCAACGGGGATAAGATTAATTGTAGATAATAAGTGGTTATAGTTAATATGTTCAATTGGTATTCCAAGTTTGAAATTTATAAATCTGAGAAATTTAAGTTCAACTCTTACAATTGTATCAATATGTACTTTGTAATAAGGATGCCATACAACAGAACAATATTCAAGACATGAACGAACAAGGGAACAGTATAGGTAGATAAAACATTCCAATGATTCAAAATTTTTACAGGTTCTAAGAATGAAACCAAGCATACTAAGAGCCTTGGATGTGATCATTTCAATGTGTGGAATACAAGTTATCTTAGGGTCAAAAACTACTCCAAGTTCCTTAAAGGTAAAAACACGAGGTAAAGATGCCCTGTTTATACTGTAATTAAAATCAACAATATTACAGACTCAGTGAAATAGATTTCCCCTACATCATTAATAAATAATAGAAAATGGGATCATTGGAGCACTCCATATGTAGCCGTTATGCCGCTGGAAAGTAACCCATTTACTTTAACTTTTAAAAGTCTATTAGCTAAGAAACTACCCAACCAGGCTAGAAAAGGACCATGAATAGCAAGGGCCTTGAGTTTAGACAAAAGGATAGAGTGACTGAGTTTATCAGAAGTTTTGCTTATGTCTGTATATACACAATCTAGTTGGAATTTTGATTCAAAAGCCTGAATTATATGTTGCTCTAATATAAGTAAATTAGTAAAAGTAGAATGACCAGAGACAAAACCATGTTGATAAGGAGATATAATGTGACGAAATTGTGGAACCAATTTATCATGAATAATACTTCCGAAAAGTTTAGGGATGACAGACTGAATACAAACAGGACGATAATTTTTAACATCATTAACATTACCGGATTTGTAAACAGGAGTAATATATCCAACCTTCCAGGCAGAAGGAAAAATTGCTTTGGTTAAAGACATATTAAACAAGATGAATAGGGGGAGAGTTAATGAAGAAGCACAGTTTCTTATTATAAGTGGGTGAAGAGTCAGGTCCAGGATTCTTATTTAAGTCAGTGTTTTCAAGCTTAGTGGATATGTCATCCGCACAGATTTTAATATTAGAAATAGTAGTAGCATTCTGGTAACTAAAGTTTTGAGTACATACATTATCAGCAGGTTCATACACAATAGAAAAATGTTTGGCAAAAGGATTAGCAATAACAGCGGCATCAGTACAGCTTTCGTTATCAAGCATCATAAAACTAGGAATTCCTTTATTATTCTTAAGTGAATTAACATAGTTCCAAAACTGTTTAATATTATTCATAGAGATCCTATTTTCAACTACACTAATATAATTTCTATAACATGCATTAGAAAGTAATTTGCATTTTTTACGAATCTGTGAAAAATTAAGTGAACCAGAAAAATTTAAACTTGTGATGTAAACTTAATTTCTTTCTAATTGTGTCTTTTAACTCACTTGTAAACCAGTGAGGGAACTTACCCTTGTAGTAAACTTTAATAGGAACAAAACGCTTAATAGCTTCCTCAATCACAGCATAAAATTGGCTAATAGCTACATTAATATCACAGGTAGATGAAGAGCAACAATTATAACTATTCAACTAATTTGACATATTCACATAATCAGCATTGGAAAAGTCTCAATATTCTATCCTCGAGCTCAGGTAAGAATTTCTGGCAGGTAGCTGAATATTTACAAGAAGCGGTGGGTGGAACTGAGTATACGTAGGTACCACTGAATCCGTTGTATAGTTGACAAAAGTTGTCATTATTGGAGAAAATCAAATCCAATGTCCTTCCTTGGGCATTGGGGACAGAATTCTTTTGATTGAGTCCAACAAAGCTGGCCATGTCCACAGTGACTCGTTCCACAGCAGATAGTGTAACGGTACTAGAAGATGGAATACCTTCATCAGACCAAGTAAGGAATGAAAGATTGTAATCACCTGCAAGGAGAATATTTAGGTCTGGGTATTGAAGTGATATTAACTTAACCTGATCACAGTGATCAGTATAGGGATTGAAATCAGATTGAGGGGGTAGGTAGGTACCTCCAATTATGATTTTACTATTTTTGAGGGAAACGTGAACAAATACGTTCAATGTTATTTGCAGTTGTCATAATTTCAAAAGCAGGATACTTTTTATTAATTGCTATAAGAACTCCCCCACCAAGAGATCTACTACTAGTCATATCAGATCTGTCACAGCGAAAGACGTTGTAGTTAGAGAATCAAAGCTCTTCAGTAAAATGTTCAGATGATAGACCAGTCTCGGTTAGCAAAAACACATCAATGTGGTCCAAGAATGATGATTTGAGATGGTCAAATTTGGTGCTCAGTCCTCTCACATTTTGATAATAAATGACCAACTCAGAATCTAATGTTCTTTTTTTTTTAGCACTGCTATTGATGATTTTTGGTATACCATTTAAGTACTTTATAGTAAGTCCACTTTCACCATCTTCAACTCTTCTCTTTAACTCATTTCTAATATTATTAAGATAAGTTCTCTCGGAAGAAGTGCGATCTCTAGACACTGATATAGCAGTAGAGCCAGACTTAAAAGCTGAATTGGTTTTCTTGGACATGGAAACCGCTTCATGTTCGGTTCCCAAAACCACCTCCATTGGCCTATGTTCATCATTTAAATTAGAAGCAGAATTATTAACCTTGCCGAGTCTCATAACATGAACAGGTGATGAGGGTACATCAGAAGATACCTGCTTAAAAGAGATTATTAACTTCAGAGATATCATGAGTTATTCTAGCAGGAGTCTCAGAAGAAGATGATTCCGGAACATTATACAAGATAATGTTATTGGCTCTCCTTCTGCGATCATTAACTTCGGTAATGACATCTTCCATAAGTTTAGCTCGTTCAACCAGATCAGCGAATGAATCATGACTATTGTTTAAGTCATTCCTCAAGTGTCTATGATTAACTTTTTTTAACTCTGACACCTCGTATGAAAGTGTTGAAGAGCTGCAATTATCACAGGAATAAGAAATTTTCCTAGCAGGAGCTTTTAGCTGCAATTCTTCTTGTCTGGAGATACCTGCGCAGGTAGCATGACAAAGACGTTCACACGAATCGCACTTAATATCCTTGTCCGGATTCAAAGTTTCACCACAATTAAACAAACATGCACTAATTATAACCATTGTGAACCAAAAACGTCAAGAAATTAAGGGGAAACAATCAAAAAATATAAAATTAATGGGGACTAACAAAGAGACGCGTAGCTTCGTTGAAGGTTACAATGCGCACACAGTTTATTGATGCAAACAATGTGAGGTGTCTTTATGTGTTGTACCATTTCGAAAACTATCATACAAAACATTTTATAAATATGATAATCATGGTAGGAAAATATTTTAATTTCTACTGGCTATAATTAATGTATAATAATCATCGTCTCGAGTTCTCCTTCTGGTATTCTTAAATACTCACTTCCTCCTCTCTTACCAAAATATTTCTTTCATGTTCTGACATATTCAAAAAAGAAAAATTGAAAAAATCGGAATTCTTACACGGTATTTACTGTAAAAAGGCCGCAGAAAATCAGTATATTATAGGCACATTCTAGCTAACTTATTACTTCCCCGCCTCTCCTCTTTCCAACTCGTCTCCTTCCCCTCCTCTTCCCCCGAGAAACAAGACAAGAGAAAACAAATGGGCTGCACGCATTCCGTCTGCTTCATCGTCGAAACCTTGAGAAGCGTACCGTATCGACGCATACAGTTGACTATATTTCGCCAGCTTATCTTCTTTCCGCCTACCCTGCTATTCTCTTGACTGCATGCTAGCAATGAATGCGTTAAGAAATAATAAATGGCGATGAAGCACATCTCGGTTTTTTCTTTTCGGTTGAATTCTCGTTCTATACTCATTGATACAAGTATTAATTATAAATAATTATAAATAATTATGAATAATTATAAGTATTTTCCTTCATTTATCGCGTGGGCATGCGGTGCATTACTCGCTTATATGAACCGCACGCCACTGCTGTATATACAAAAGAAAGGTTAACTGACTTTAACAACGTCTCATAACTTATTAGAAATATGCTATGCATCCATTCATTATTCTTCTCTCTCTCTCTTGGGGCAGCAATAAGAAGTTTGGTTCTTCTAGAAAACAAGCGAATATTTTACTCACTAAGCTAGAGGGAATGGTTTTAAGAAAATCATTCGTAAACGAGCGTATCTGAAAGTAGGGAGTACGTTCGCCTCACATTTGCATAGCTCTGTGTTGTTCTCTGAGAGCTTTTTTTTTCATAGTTTTCACTCATTTCATGGTAAATATTTTATTAATTAGCAAGTGCGTCTGTTTTGTGATAATAATTTGATAATAAGTGTGATTTTAAGTGCCAAAATTCAGTTCAATAAATCGCCAGCTACAGCTACTAGGCTTAACCATAGTTGATACTGTGAACATAGAGAAGGAGAAAAATTTTGAACTTGATCGGGACTCGAACCCGTGTCTCCCACTGCCGGGTAGGTGCTTTAACCAACTAAGCTATCAAGCCAGATAAATTTTCCATTGATACTGTTTATATCATTTAGAAATTTCAAAACACGATACATGTGAAAGAAGAAAAAATTACCATTTTCCCCACCCTTTCTGATTTCCTCAAATCGCAATCACAATAAATCCAAAGAAAAATTTGCGGAAGAGTTATGAGATATTTAGAAACAGTGTCTGATGAACTTCAAGAGAGATTTGAAGAAGCAAGTTATTTCTAAAAGTTTTCTTTTCTGTCAAACCCTTTTTCTGAACCAACAATAAATAATGAATATTTTAAAGGCATTCAAGCTCGTTTTTCGCCTTTTCCCTCCATGTCTTTCCTCGACTGCTTCAATATAAGATATTCGCTTATGGATCTTCGTCGAGGTGAACACATGAGGCGTAATTTTCATGAAAATTAAGTGAAAATTTAAAAGTTTTTGTGGGATATTTTCCAGAATACTTGCAATTACAAAGATAGGGCACGTGTGGCCCTTTTAGTATTAATTATTTTTCCGACAATTATTTGTGATAGAACATTTAGTGCACTTGATTTCCTCAAAAGTAGATACCGAAACAAACTGAAGAACGAGCATCTTGAAGCTGCTCTCCGGTTAGCTGTAGAAGACAGGGGTGTGGATGAATTTCCGTTTAATAAACTTCTTTAACTATAAGAGGTATGCACATCAATGAGTGATTTCATATTTATTAAAAAAATTTGATCTTACAAGTGTTTATAGACTTATACACTAAAAATTTAAAAAAGACGCGGTCACCGTACCTTCACCGTGGCCACACGTACGGCCACGACAATATTTTTCATGAGAGCCTTTGACCTAGAGACTTAAAATTTGGCACGATTTTAGGTTTTCAGTCAAAACGAATGGGAAAAATCCGACGTCATTAAAACTGTAATTTTTAGGGTTTGTTTTTACTCTATTAATGAAATTTGACTGAAATTCTTGCAGAATCTAAGCACCGTCTACTAGTAAGTATATACGCTCACAAAATGTCAGCGAATGTAATTTTTTGAAATAGTTACTTTTGCTGATAACACAGGGCCATTGTTTTATAACAGCATCCTGCTGAAAATGATTTTTGTTGTATAAGCTTACCAAAAGCAATACTTTCATAGGCTCGCGTCCAAATAAAATTTTTGGTCCCCGTTATTATTGTTAATTTTTCAAAAAATACTTAATATTGGGGGAAATCATACTACTGGATGTGCTGTTGAATTTCGCATCATTTTTCTGACACAACCTCTATGATAAAAGAATAGACTTCTACGATATTTTTAACTAATTATGAACATTAAACATGCAGTATAGATACTTTTAATAAGAGCTGTGAGAGCCTGACTCTGATTTCCAATTTCATTTAAATCACATTATTTTATCATTTATCATGCCTGAGATGAAAGAATGGTATTTGTATGTTATCGAAAACAATGAGTAGTTGGATTATATCCATTTAAGGGCTAATAACGTAAAGCATAAACTATTGTTTTCTAGCCCTCCTCTTCCTTAAAGAATAACCTTACACATTTTGATGATTAATTTAATAACTAATGTTTAACGTAACAAAGTTTACAGGTATGTAACAATCAACACCATTCGTAATGCTTTTAATAAAAGCAGAAAAATGTTTCAAGTATATAATGTATATTCGTGATAAAAAGTTTGATTTTTTAACGAAAAAATGTTTCTTTTATTTCAGGTAAGTGTCATCCGCCTATGAATTCCACAGAAAAGACTTCCTGTCGTGTCCTAAGGATTTCAGGTATGATGTTACGTTAACAAATTTGAAATCTGGCTTAAACTCTCTAAGAATACCCTCCTATGTCGTATTAAATATAATATTTCAAGTTTAGATATAAATTGTACATCGGCAGAAAGTGACAAATTGGATTTTCTACTAAAATCCAAATTTCCGCCTTTCCTTTCGTTCTTCCTTCAAAGAACTTATATTACCTTCCAATCTCCCTCCACCTTTTTCCAATTTTCTCTTTTGCCTACAATCTCCTGTTGCTGTCTTTTTTCTCAGCTAAAGTCAACGTCTTTTCCGTTCAATCGCAAATCCCACAAAATAACTTTGAAATGATAATTATTGGACTTAAGGAGACGGATACCTTTTTCTTCAATATCTTACCCGTAGTACGTACGTTCATAGCTCCACCGGCACTTATATTTTAACTGTTTGGTATTAAATAACAAATATAATTAAACACAGAATTGTATGTTTCCTCAGTATCGTTGTAGCTTATCACATTGCCTTCCAGTTATTTCCTTAAGTCAGACGAACGGTGGTGATTTTAAATATATATATAGCGCAAGAAAAACTCTAAAACTGTGAAAAAGAGAAAAAAGTTGCTCCTACCCAAGTTTTTAATAAATGCATACGACCGGATCGTAATTTGTTCTTAGGAGCTGCGGTGAGGATAAGTAATTTGTTTCTGATTCTTTATTGATATGACTGCACGAAGTCAAGTTCAACGCCGCCCATTTCAAGTTTAAAATCATTTTCGTGAGACATTTTGTATAATGCACTCCTCGTTTGAATAAACATTTGAATGTAAGAATATATATTTTTTAAACTCCACTCTGGTGGTGTAGTTTCTAATTGTTAAATTTCACTGTTTGCATAGTACGTCACGATTTGCCTCCTTGCCGTGATCGAAGTATATCCAGTCATATATATAAAGAAGAAATTTTATCCGTCTGTCTGCCTGTTTTCTATGCATTCGGACACAGCAAGAATAAGTTCAGCCAAACTTCGCATGGACTCTACATTCCTCTGTTTACATCCAGCACATGGCCCAAGTTCGATTCTAAGAGATTTTCCCCATTTCTTAGTCTTTTCGATCTGAACGAGACATTTCTTTTTCTCCGAAGTGTCTCTGCTCGAATCCAGGTGCAAGTTTCCCTTAGTTTACGGGATTTACGTGTGAAATAGTCTTGGGGCATTCTAGAATTTTTATTTCCAAACAACCTTTTCTATTGCTACCTTACATGTCATATAAGACCTAGCGAGAAGAAAATAAGGTTTATCCATTGTTTTCACCAAAAAAATCTTCGTGTCAAACGACTTGACGAACTACACAATTGGCATTTTCTCTATTTCTAATTCCGAAACTATAAATTGTAACTGTTTACTCTCACTTTTTGTGGCACATATTTTACTTTCTCCGAATAGATTTTCTAATCGGCGCTTTACATATCATGTAAGAGTTAGGTAGAGAAAAACATGGTTTCGTAATTGTTATTCCCGCAAGTACTCTTCCTAGCAACCGATGTTAGCAACTTATAAACTTCCCCGCGTTATTTTCACGGGTGAAATGAACGCTCTTGGATTGAATCCAAGCACTTCTCAGAGGAATTATTAAATGAGAAAAGTGGATGAAATGAAGAAACAGCAGCACCCGAGTAAATGAAGATACACTTAGATGCATGTATAGCAATTGAGACGACGACTAAACTGATAAGGAAAGCGTACTTAACAGCTTGTCGAGAGCAACATTCCTAGGCCTGGATTGATTTTCACTTAAAATAAAAAAACTTTCATGTTCTAAACTAATGTGTGTAAATTCTACATTCCGTGCTAGAAGGGATTGAAAAAATTGGAGAAGAGATCCGAGAGCATTTTGTCATACTTAAGAGAGATGACTTGTAGGAAATCATATGGATAAAGTTCCCAATTTCTCATACATTAAGTATTGGATTTATCTGGGTAACGCCATATAGTACTTCAATTAGTTTTCTAAACAAAAATCTGGTAAAGTTTGAAGCTGGATGTCCTAAAATTATGTAAAAATAAGTGACTTATACTTTTATACATTTTATTTGACTAAAATTTAAATAAAATGTATTTGTATTACTTTCGGGTTTTTAATTATTCGATCCTATAAGCACGAGTCTTCCAAAACGTGGCTCAAAATCTTGGATACAACATAAAATGACGAGGGTTAGCTTATCAAAGTTTCATAATAGTATATATGATATAGTATAGCGTTTAATTCAACTGTCACTTTGCCATTACAAAAACTCGACGTTTATATCTAAAACTTCTCTAAAATCATGAAAACATTGAAGCTATTCTTCCTAATATTTTTTGAGTTGGCAATTTACGTTAATAACAAGTAATCGTTCTCCTAATAGCCTAAAATTCTCTATTTTTAAGCATCTCCGGAAATTCGATATAACGCCGTTGATTTTGAGAACAATGCCGACGTAATGACGGAGTGGATGAGGCAGTATCTGAGCATGGCACCTTAAAACTTCGGCATTTGCCGTTTGGGAAGCCATTTTTTAAGAGTGGAGTTCGAGAGGAACGAAGTGGAGGGAGCGATGAGAGGAATGAGGGGATGGGCTGATGTTTCCGCAAGTGATGGAACTTAGAGGGAAGGGGTGGGAGACGGGCTGGACGGGGAACGGCAGATGACGTAGGCTGCGGTGTGCTTGCCATTACGGGCCAGTAATGAACAGACCCTGATTGGCACTTCTTCCTTCTTTTTTTTATACCGCCTTCCAGGCACCCTCTCTCTCCCTTCCTCTCTCCCCCTCGATTTAATGGATGCGGTGGCACCGGACCTTTTCCCCGCCCAGCCGAACCGTCACTTGGAAATAAAGGACCGAGGTATTTTGGAATTGGCATTCCTAGGGTGCTCGAGGAAAGAGTGCGGGGTGCGCGGCACCTAGAGGGGGGGGGGGGGGGAGGGATAAGGGGAGAGGAATGGGAGAGGGATGGAGAAAAGGCCAAAGTTGTTTATATAACGACTCAGAAACCTGAGGACGGTTTTCCCTACAGGAGTTTTTGTAGGGCTAATTTTTTTCAATTACCTAAATGTTTCCCGAAAGAAAAAGAACGTGGGATGGGTACGGGTCCCCCTACTCCTCCTTTTTTAAAGGGGAGTGTCCGAAGGATAAGAAGGGTAATAGCTAAGGAGACGGAAGGAGGAAGAGGAGCTGCGAGGAATTGCGTTTGTGAGCGCTTGAGACCGGGCGAAATATTTTCCAGAATCCGTTCTGACAATAAAGAGAGTCGCACGCATTCGTTAATGCTTAGGCATTTAGGAGATTTTAATAGGAAAGGGCGTTAATATTGAGATAGGAAAGGGACGCTGCATGATGCATATTTATGAAGAGACGGCGGAAAGAGGATCAAAGAAGGCGGGAGTCGCTGAATATTGAAGAATGACAGGCAAGGGAGGAAAAGAGAGTGGAATGGGAGGGAAGAGGAGGAATGGGGAGGGGGTGGGGGGGGAGGGGGAGTGACGGGAGGAGAGATGTCGAGGGCAAGAGATGAGTGAGGGGAGAGAAAAACTGGGGGAAAAGTGTCGCCGTGTTATTTTAAATTGAAAACCAGAGGTCTTTCCCGAGAATGATTTTTGAAAATATTTTGCAAACAAAGAAAGAGTAATTCTGCATTTCAAATTAAAATTTGGAGGACAGATTCTGAGTATGTCCCAAAAGTTCCAAATATGAAGTTACATCCAGTATGTGTTTTTTGTCGCTTATACATACATACATTGTTTCTTTCAAAAAGGAAACTCGGAATTGCTATACGTCTGTCCCCAAAGCTTCTAAAAATTAATGAAAATTCAACTTATTCTACTTTATTTATTAACATATAAAAAATTAATTTAAACAACAATTTACATTCTTTCGGATTTGGCAAGGTAATTTACATTTTTTTTGCATTTTTCATCTAAAACAAAATTATGGAAATAGATCATTAAAACTTAACTTAATAATACAAATGACTAGATGTGTGAATGAAAACACTAATTGCCTTATACTTGCTTCATACTCTCGTTCTCGAAATGCAATGTTTCGCTTTACACGTTTTCTGCTCAGCGGGGATTTCCTCTTGGAGGGCTACCTCGAATTGCACGGCATTCAATTTCACATTAGCGCATACTCGAAACGGTCTCCGGAAATTCAAAATCACAAATTGTTTCAGTTTGATTCGTAGATTATGAGAAAGAATAAAAGAATAAATGCTGAAGAAAACTAATTGTAATTGTTAATTGATGAAGCTTTTGCGGGTGCTTGTCATGCTGAGGTTGTATATGATTTCGGTTATCCCGCGTAGGTTTTTGCGTTAAAACGCCGTTTCTTCTCTCATGTCTGGGACTTCTTCAGGGTAATCTGGCCGAGTATCCTCATATTGCCTCTATATACGTATACTACGGTAGCAGAGGTGTAGAGCCAATATGAGGGCGGAAATGGACAGTTTGGCACGACCGATTCGGCACGACCGGTTCGGCGACGGGACCATTCGGCGATGGGGTTATTCGGCACTGGACAGTTCGGCGCCAGCCGTGTTCCGCACGGCACAATTCCAATATATTTAGGAGGGAATGGCGTCATGATAATATTAATATTGCAACTATTAAGTTACCGAATCTATTATGTAGAAATAAAAATGACTACATTTATAGGAAAATAGATTTAAATTAACTTTCGTGAGAAAAAGTGCACGATAAAAATTATACTACTAAAAGTCACCGGATGATATGCATAATGATTTGCACAATTAATTAATTATCTTAATGTTAATTTAATACAAATATTACTGTTAAGTTAAATTAGCTGACTTGATTTCATCGAACCAATACTGTTTAAATAAAAATTATTATATTTTTAAAGAAGTAACTTTCAAATTTACTTTTGTGAGAAAACGTTCACAAGTTAACGCGGCTGATTTGACTTAAACAAACCAATAACGTTTGAATAAACATGGCAATATCTAAAACAGTTTAACTTCTAAATCAATTTACGTGGAAAGCTTTGTAATGCATTAAGTTAAACAATAGTATTTCTATAAATGACAACATTTTAAAGTAATTTTCTATATATAATAATAATAAAATACAATCATAAAGGATAAAACTATTTAAACACAGTATACAGTCAAAGTTAAACTTGCAGCTACGAAATTTAACCTTAAATTCAATGTCCTCTGTAGATATTTATAATGTTATATAAAACTTTAAATTTGAACACACGAAAGTTAATTTAAATCTATTTTCCTTTAAATATAGTAATTTTTATTTCTACGTAATAGATTTGGTAACTTAATAGTTGCAATATTAATATTATCATGACGCCATTCCAGGGGCGGATTGGACCGCCGGGACACCGGGCAAAGTCCCGGTGGGCCGATGCTGCTCCTGGGCCGGGGCTGCCTTTGAGGTTGATGCCTCTGCCAGGAGCTGTTGCTTTTCCGTATTCTAAAGTAGTGTTTCGCAAAATATGGACCGCGGCCTCCTACAGGGCCGAAACATTATTTTTGTTGTTAGGTGAGTTGATATCCGAGTATTTGCCAGGGCCGATTTTTGCTCCCAATACGCCCCTGCGCCATTCCCTCCAAAGTATATTGGAATTGTGCCGTGCGGAACACGGCTGGCGCCGAACTGTCCGGTGCCGAATAACTCCATCGCCGAATAGGCCGTCGCCGAACCGGTCGTGCCGAACCGTCCTAAACCCCTCAAATCGCGCCAAGCCGCCTGTCAGCCATCGCGCCCTTGTCGCCAATTAACCTCTAAACCGAAACTCAAGCTATCACATTTTGACACGATACAATCCTATCGACTTCCACCACTCTCTTTTTATTCTCGCATCCTTCCTCCATACTTTCACTCCTTACACCATTCGTTTTCACTTCCCCATCACACTTTCTCCTTACCAACAATCTCGTTTTCTCACACACCCCTCCTTATTACCGACATGCCTCTCAACCAACACACGCCTTCTTTCTCCCATAAATCCCCGCCTACCGATGCATACCCTTTCACGCTACCACCCTCTCTCTCCCTCCCTCCTTCGCCACTCCCGTTCCCTCTCTCCCTTAGTGCTCTCCCTCCTAAAAATCTCCTCTCCCACTCTATCTCCCTCTCCGCTATTCCTCTTTTCACCTACCCGACGCCGCAGCCTTTTCCATTCCATTCTCTTTCCACTCCTGCATAGCACGCATACCTCTTTTCGCCAAAAGTCTCTCTCTCCCTCTCTCTTCCTCATCTCTCTTTCCCTCTACGTTTTAGTACCACTCGCCCCAAATCCTTTTTATACCACCTTCCCTTCCCACCCTCCTCCTTTTTTTCCCTCCGCTACATCCCCTTGTCCAAACCCAAACGCCGCCATCTCCTGCTTCTGACAGCCACTCCCCCGTCATACGCAACTCCGCTGCTAACGGCTCTTTCCTTCCGGGCTCTTACCGACTCTCCTCCCTTTTTCTCTCCTTCTAAACATTTTCCCTCCTTCCTCTTATTCCTTTCACCCCATCTCATTTCCTCACCTCTACCGCAAGCCCCTCGCTTTTTTCCTCTCCTTTCGGCCATCTAATAAGATTATTTTCTTTTCGAAATTTTGGGGGAAAAAACGGAGAATTCCCGGGCGATGCTACTGTTGGTTTCAATATTGAGTCGGTAATGCAGAAATCTATCGTAATTATGTCACTGAAGCGTAACACGAAGAGTTTTAGGCGTTTTTTTGTTTTTATTAAAGCGTTTATAATTAAGGAAATGCCGAAAAATATTTTGACATTTTTCGGTTGATTTTAAAGGTAGTAAAAAGGATGTAATTTTTACCGCCTAAGAGCAAATAAAATTCTATGGTCGTGACAATGAAAGGAACGACTGAAAATAAATCCAAGATAGGGAGAGGAAACAAACAAATTTTCAGGCAAGAGTTATGGGAGAAGTTTTTACGATATTGTCTTTATTTTGCTTTTTTATTAGTAAAATTAGCGGTATTGATGGTATATATACCGTTTGACTGTATGTGATGTACTTTGCGAGTGCTTAAAAAGAATCAAAAGCTTTACTCCGAATTTTAATGTCTTCTTGGCTTACAATAATGTCAAATTTAAATCAACATAAACTGCGCTATAATTCCTGGAAAATGTTCGATTACTGGTTTCTCTTGGGGGCAGTATTTATCATTTATTTCATAGAATTTATATTTTTTTATAAGCTCTTTAAATTAAATAGAGAAGGATGAAAATTTTATATCAGTTCGAGTTATGATTTTCCGATCTCATTTAAATGACTCAGAACAATCATGATTCTGCTATTAGTAACTCATTAATACAAAATATAATATGTAGTCTCGTACAGCCGTTTAGAGAGTTTTAAATTATCTCCAAACATAAAAATGTATTTTCTAAATGTCATTTTATGGAATTCTGGAAAGCTATTTAAAGTTCGTAGGCAGCATTAATTGCTTCGAGATAATTTAAAAGGAAAAATATTCACGGAATGAATCAGAATAAGCTCTTTATAATATTTTTGTATTATTAAATGGAATTAAGTAACAACACGTAAATATATAGGCAGTCTTAGTCTCATGCACAGAGCGTACAAGTTCTTAAGGGAGATTTTATAAGTTCATGAAACAAACAATCTTTCCCTGGGTGTTACAATTTTCGACTTACTCAATAAAATGTCAATACCAATTTGGATTACTACTAATTGCAATAATATAGTTCCAGGATTACTTATTCTGTAATAATTATTTATAATTATAAAATCTGTGGTTGTTCAGTAAACTATTTTCATTCTTTAGGAATATGTACAATAATTAATGGTATAAGATTTTCACGTTCTTTCTTTCTTAACCACTAGATTTAAAATGTCACAAGTTTCGGCCAAATAATGTAGCTTTGTGATTCATTACTACTTATGCACAACTTTCCATGTTCAAAGACATTTTTCTTCGGAAATATCATGCAAAAGTGCTCTCATATGAAAATACCACTCAATGGAAGGAAAGTATTTTTTCACGCGAAAATGAATGCTAGCGAAAAAATGTATTAATACAATCCTCTACTACGCATGAATTTTAGGAGACTGAATTTAAAATACAAATGTTTCAGTATATTTCAGTAGAACAAAAATATTAACATCACTAATTGTAGGCTTATTGTGAAAAAATTAGCTTCAATAGCGTTTGTACATCTTTGAAAAATATAAGTTCGTTATGTAGAAAATCCACTCGATTTCCCCTGCCTTTGAATTCCTCTCTCTCTTTCTCTGTCTTCATCCCATGTCGGCAACAGTTTCGGTTTGTTATACCGAGAAATTTTGAACGAGAAGATTCACCTGGGTCTCCAGTTCTTTCTCTTCATCTCCGCGCCCCACCCACCCTTTCCCTTTTCCCTTTCTTCCTCTCCCTCCGTCTTCCTTTTCTCCTCTCATTTTCTCTCTCTCTTCCACTCTATCCTCCACGCCCCATCTCCATTACTCCCCCTTTCCCCGTCTTCACCCTTCCCATCCGCCGTCCCGCCATGAGATCCCTCTGAACTCCCCACCCCCCCTTCCAACCCCCTCCTCACCCACTCCTCACCCACTCCGCGTTCCCATCTTGCCCCCTGTCTTCCTGCCGGAGGCACCGCCGCTCGCTTTGATTTCAGGAGCCTCCCCCAGAACCCCACCCTCATCTTACCCCCAGGGGCTACACTACCTTCCGCATCCCCTTCCTGTTCTCCCCCCCCTCCCCTTCCCCCCGCGACTCCTCCGTGCCTCTCCACCCAAGAGCAGTCGTATTTCGCAATCAGCCTCCGCTTCCCTCTCGGGCGACACGGGCGGAGCGTCGTCCCACCTGCACTCTCCCCCTTCCCTTTACCACTCCCCCCTCCGCCCCACCCTCTCCACCCACCTCGCACGCCCATGTCATGCTACGGCCTTATTCTCCCCCTCCCCCTTCCTTCTTCCTGCGTTCGACCCACCTCCGCTCCTGCTCCCTTATTTATTATCTGATGCCGCTTCTCCGAAATGAGTTCTTATTTCATTCTGCGCTCTCGCCCCTTTCCCCCCCCCCCCACCCCTCCTCCTCTCCACCGCCTCTTTCGCCCCCCGCATCTCCTCCTATCGTCTCCTTACCCTTGACTCGACCCTCTTCTCCGCCTCCCACTCCACTCTCGTCCTCCCACTCCATTCCCACCGCTCCAATCCACTCTGCGCTCTGCGATGTACAATTTCTTTCCTGTTTCAACGCGTGTAGAGGCAATCTTTCCTTTCTACCTTCCCTCCTTAAGTTGTTACGATGAAAACAAACCTGAAAGGCTTTTGACGCGGCGAAAGAAAATCCCTCGATTTGAGACTATAATATTTTCTATTGAGTTTTTTTTCCTTTCTCGATCATTGAGAGGAGAAAAATATTCTCTTAGCTCTTTTATGAAGGGAACGAGTATATTTATTTTAATAGAGGACTTCGAAATTATCTAATTAGCAAACATATACTTTTGTCTTCTAACGATAAACATAAATTCTAAATCACATTCTAGAAAAATCATAGATTCTGTTTTTAATGCAATGAATAAAGCAAAACTGCAAAGTTAAGATAATTTATCTTTAATTTCTACTGTCTCATATTAAACTACAAAATTAAGGATAGCAATTTTTGGTTTTTGTGGGTTATACCTCCGGATTTTTAAAACATTAAACTAGTCTTGTTTATAAATACAATTGTTGCATATTTGTATCTGATTATGTTTATGTATTGTTGTGTGTAAATATAACTGGTTTTCACCGTTATCTTCATAATTAAAAATTGGTATCGAAGTATGCGTCCGAGTAAATGATGCCCTTAGAAACTTATTGATGCTTACCCAAATAAATATTAGCAACAATAAATGGAGAGGACATTGGCGAGCCTTCGGCTAGCTTTGTTTTTAGTTTAATTGTCGTCTTCGGGCGCTACCGCGCCCTTCGCCTCTCTGGAACCAAACTATCCTCTCCCGTTGTCCGGTGATTGGGTTTGTAAATGTCGCGACAGACCGATCAGTCATGGGTTAGCAAGCTTTATATTAGCTCAATGAAGCCATTGTTGATGGGTTTTATTTATTAACGTTGCTGGTACGCATACCTCGATATTTCATTTTTCCGGGATCAGGTGGTTCTCCGGTCGTGGGTGATCTATATCAAATCCGGACGTATAACCCACAAGATCCCAAGTTTTATATTATATTTTACAGTGAGATATTATCGTGTAGTTTTATTCGTAGTTTAATTAATGTTTCCTTGGCAGTAGGGCGTTTTTCTAATATTCACTAGCTTTGTGTTTAAATAAAATTGAAACGAATAACTCTTGGGAGCAAATTTGTTAAGTTAAAACAAGGTGACCACTAGCAAGATAGTTTCTACGAGATTATAGTAGAGCATTTTAAAAAGAACTTGTTTAGATTATCTATAAAATGCTACCATATATTAAGTAGAATATGCGTTTCTCTAACGACACTCGTGTTTCCTGCTGTCCTCCGTTCCACCTTCATTCCGTATGAAATTAAAAGGTAGCAATGGCGGTGAAATCCATTCCACTCAGCTCACTCTAAAATCGGAGACACTCCTCTCTTCCTGTTTCCGGAAGAACCTAATGCGACGCCCCATTGTGAATCATCTCGCCTTTTACATCTGCTGCACACATTGCGCGTAAGCTCTCTACCCTTTCGCTTCACTTTGATCGTTCCATTCCCTTCTGCCTCTCTCTTTCTCTCCCTCGCCTTCTCCCCATCAATCTCTTCAGCACGCACACAGGCGGATCTTTTTAATGCTTTTCGGATGTACACATAAAAACATTTCCAATTCATTTTCATTCTTTCCCTCCCTTTCTCATTATTTCACTTCGCTTCGATTCCTCTTTTCCGTGATGGTTTTGAAAGCATTTTTGTCGGTTTCTTTGTATTCGAATGGCATTGTTCTTAACTCATTCGCTTTGAGGTGAAAGGAATTCTTTTGAGTTTCTTCAATAGCCAATCACATTATTTTCAAAGCATGCAACATTGGTTATATTATCGTTCATTAGGCATCAAGCATGCTTTGCATTGTTTGTGTGCGCCTGTGTCTATCTATATGCACTTAACATACGTAAAGTGTATCAACTGATCTCATTTGATTTTGCATTTGATTATCCATGAAATAACTTCAAATGTAACAATTATTTATCCCCCTCTACTCACTCTTGATAAATACACATAATTAACATTTGACATTTCATCCATTGGAATATATGCATAAAGAACATTTTTTGAGGATTTTTAATTGTACCCGATGTTTTGAGATGCTAAAAAGTCGTTTTGAAAATCAACGTGCATTCCGAAGCTTATTTCAGTCGAAATAATAAAAATCCACTGATGATTCTGTGAACAGAACCGTACAAAGGGCAAATACATTTCACTCTGCTTTTAATCGAATGATATACCATCAAATAAAAAACACTTTCATTATTCATATTCGATGTCATGACGTTACCGTTCGCTCGAGACTATTTTTTACAACATTTCTAAAAAATGCTCTTCGCCCCCATTCGAAATGCTTGAAAACTTTCAATTCATGGAAAATTATCGGCTGTTGGAATCATATAAGAGCGAAATAAACGTTAATCGCAATTGAGACGTAAGAGGGCGCAATGGGAGAGGTGAAGGGGGGTTAAGGAGCGTCCGAAGTAACGCTGGCAATGGTTACTCAAGCGATAGAAATGGGAACAAAGATAGAGGGCGAGAGAGGTCAAAAGTGGATGGAGGAGGGAAAGAGAGTCAGAGTTGGGCAAGAGTGGGAGTTGATAGAGGGAAATAATACCATCGGAGGTGCTTCCTTCCCCCCTTGCTTCCTAGATCTCTCCCATCCTCCCCTCTCGTTCCCCTCTCTCCCGCCCCTTATTCTCCCCCCCTCCTCCTGTTTGTGCTTCGTCCTCTTCCTTGATTCTCTTCCGCCGCTGTGATCAAGACTACACGACTCCTCGGAAACCTTCCCAGGCAACCGTTGCCACGGGAGACCGCTTAATGATCCTTTCTCTCGCTTACAGCTTCTCCAACTCTCTTCTCCTCCCCCCTCGCTCCCTTCTCTCGCTCCCTTCTCTCTCTCCCTTTCCCACTCCCCTTTCCTCCACCCTCCCAATACACACACACACACGCATACATACTTTCTGTATCTTGTTACCTTACTACATCAGATAATAATAACCTTTTGTTTTTTGAGTTTTTTAAAGTGCACTAGGAAGCTTTTGTTTCTTCTCAAAAGTAATACCCGAGCAAGATGGTATACCATTGGAGGATTTGCATTAAATAAAATATTCCTTGAAGGAGAAGGGTGATTATTTTTTAAAAGTTTTCATTAAGCGAAATTGCATTATTTAGTTTCTGAGGAAAGCAATTATTGACTTAGTATTTAGGATTTATCCCTCTTCTGGAAAATTCGAATAACACCTGATATTACAGCAAGAGTTTACTCTAGAAATATCTTGTTATATGAGGATCTTTGTTATATGTTTTTTTAATTAGATTTTTCATATAAAGAAGAACCAATTGGTAGCTTTTCCACATTCTAAGTAGTTTCAACAATTAATTATTGATAACATTAGTTTTAATAGGATGAAAACATTAACAAATGAGTGAAATTTGCATATACTACATGAGTGAAACAAAAAACTATGATTGCTATATCCTAAAAAACACAATTAAGTTAGGATTAATCCTTTAAATTACTGAAATAAAATAATTCGTTTTCAAACCGTATCATTTGGAAAGCTATTTACTTCACATTCTTATTCTTATAATGGAAATTAAATTTATTCTTACCTCGTGAATTGCTAAGATTTTTAATAATTTTGAGCATTATCTTTATTACCCTTTTTGCCGGAAAATTACCATAATATAATATGCATTATATATTTTAATGCCTTTATATTTCAGGACCTTTTATTTATATGATAAAATTTCGTTTTGCAATTTCCAAAATAAAATTCTTAAGGCATCACGGCTCATTGTTTGCGAACAATCTTCATTTATTTTTAGGTAATAACATCAGTAAGGGAGTAATTTCGTCTGTGCCCAACGATACTTGTTTTTTATACTCTTCTTTATGTGAGATATATTGGAACAGTAAGTAATGCCAATGCCAGGATTATGCTGCCGTAAAATACATTAAATTTCAGCTTTCTCGTTCGAATTTGCGAAAACTACAAAAATATATTTGCAAACGTTACCAGAAGCAAATGTTCAACGCATCTTCCTTTTCTCGTTTTCGAGGGATCGATACTAACAATAAGACATTTAACATTGTATTGAAGGGCGCGCTTAGGGCCTTGCTTCCGACCTCCGCCCTTTGCTTCTTACTCCTTTTTGATCCCTTTCGGCTCCCTTGTTATTTTTTTAGACATTCTTTTCCCTTTGTATGTTTTGCGTTCGGAGCCCCGCTGTTTGGTCCATAGTTGCTGAAAAAAACAGCAAGGTCTTGTATGAAGGGGAAATGTTTTTTTTTTTCATTTCGGAAAAGATCGCTTTGAGGTCCGTAGAAAATCGATGCTCCGCCCCGCCGCGCGGAACGTCCTCTCTCTCTCTCTCCCCCTGCAAATCCACAACACCGGACTATCCCTTCCCATGACGTCACTCGTGACCCGCGCACTGCCCTCTCTCCTTCCGTGACCTCTCGCGATCCCTTTCTTAGCCCGTCCTTCCTCTGTCCCTCTCCTCTCTCGTTTTACTCCCTCCACCCCACGCCCTCATCTACCCTTCACCAAAGCTTGCTTCCGCCCTCCACTTCCTCCCCCCTCGGTACTCCTTCTCCGCCTCCCAGAAACCTTTTCGCCGCTCTTCCCTTTGTCTTAATCTCCCGTTTCGGAGAGAGGAGGGGTAGAAGTACCCTCAGGAGTCCCTGTGGGAGAGAAAGTGAAATGGAAGTGGGAGTATGGGAGCGGGAGAGTGGAGAAAGGGGAGGGAGCGAGGGAGAATGGGAAGTGACGTAAGAGTTGTGGATAGGAGTGGGGTATATACATATATACCATTCGAAGCTCTTTAAATAGAATTGGTATTAAAATAATCTCTGCATAATAATTGATAATGCTTACGTGCACATCAAGTAATACGAAAAGTTCGTAAATTACGACTTTTTTCATAAAATGAAAATAAACAAGTTAGGAAAGTGTACAACGTATCACAAATGGGCGCGTTTCGTGCAGAGGAGTATTAGAAATAAATTATATACCTTACCTAAGGGAAATAGCGTTTTAAAGTTCTTTTCTTCATCATAAATAATCCATTTTCTTCCTATTTAAAAATATTGCATGCACACGTAAGTAAATTAAACGTTTGTTTGCGAGATTGTTTATGTCAGCAACAATGAAGAAGTAACCATGCAAGAAATTTTCTACTCGATTTAAGACGTTTTTGTTTGATTTTCTCGATAATGGCTACTTCTGTGAAAAAAATGTATAGGAAAGGAAATAATCTTCTTTATTAGTTCTACAACTTTTATTTGAAAAATATTTTGATATGAGCAATACTTTACGAGATATGACGAAAATTTAATTTTTTTCACCCTTGATTGACGTACGAGATTCATTTTTGCGATTATCTTCTTATATTTGATTGTAAGTCCTTAATAACAAACTTCATGAAAATCCGTTTTGTAGAAGCCGAGAACGAACATGCGGACGGACGGACGGACCGACCGACGATAATAGGCGCTCACGCTGCGCTGTAAGCGAAACGCGCCCAAAAATAAGGCAGCTTTTATTAAATGCATTTACAAACCTCTATATAGGTATTCAAATACTATTGAAAATTTTCACGGATTAATTATTTTAAATTTATGTGAATAACGAAATACATATTTAAAATAGGAAGGTTTGATATTATTAACATTTAAATATTTATGACGGTACGCGATTGACTTTTTTTATTTTATCATTTGATTTTTTCGGTTTATAAAATAAGAACTTGCGGAAATGCATGTTTTAATGTACGATAGCTCTTCAGGAAAAATGATGAATTCAAGATTGATGCTCATTATGAATGTGCGTAAATTCATTTTTTTTCTCTTATACTAATTTATAGAGCTATAAAATCATGCTTGGACGCATCTACGAAATTTTGTCAGAATGACACTAAATCAACACGATTTAATACTTCTCTGTGAGCCACAAAAATATAAATTTAAATTTGTTGAATACATACATAAAAGTGAAATTTTGTACTCGATAAATAATGGGCGGTACACGATTTCAAAAACAAAACACGGAAAAAATCAAAGAAAATGTATTCTTATCAAGAAATAATCGATGCTTCTTGCGTTTCATTGAGGCCATTTATTATTCCTCCTTGGAAAATATTTTCTCGAACGGAATTCTTGAAAATACAAAATGAAATAATACGTTATAGATTGTAAATTATTAGAGAATTACTGTATTATATCCACACTAAGATAATATCAGGCAGGAGTGTTAATTTGATATCGATGCAACAACATCAATATCAATATCCGATAAACATGCTGTAAAAGTAAGCACCATAATTGCTTTCACACACTTAATATATATGCATAATATAGTATTATATTATTAAGTTTTTCGAATTAACGGGTCATTGAAATAGATTTGCATAAATTTCGACTTTCACGCTGTCGTGGCTGAGGTACGCTCCTTTCACATTTTCATGTCTATCTCTCTTTCAACAAAATCTCCCTCAATCACTCCTATCAATTGCTTTTTCACACACTCCTATGGCTATTCCCCACCCGACAACTCTCTCTCTCTCACGTCTCACAGTCTATAACCCATCCTTCGTAGCACATCCATCTGCCAAAGCCGCACATTCTCGCCAACCTCCCCTATTGCCCTTTCCATTGTTAAAAACTGTGGCCTCAGCCTATCATTTTCTTTTCCTATGATTTCTACCGCCATACAACTAACCTCACCTTTCTCCCAACTTCTTTAACTCCATTGTATCCGTAATATTGACTCGCTCATCTTTCCTTCATTTATCGACGATGGCTTCGAATGAGGTAATTTTAATATTGTTTTTTTTATCACATCTATTATATCTTGTACATCAGAGCAGCTCATTTTAAGTAAATTATAGTTTTGAGAAATCATTTATAAGAATTATTAACAGTCGATAACTAAATTTAATTGAAAAAGGATTTAAAACTTTCCCGGCGAATATTATTAGTGAATTGTTCTCGGATTTCACACCGGGTGATGTCTTGAATAGAACTCGACGTTTCGGCGTACCTCACATCCGCCATCTTCAGGAAAACTGGGTGCCGTTTTAGGTTGGGTCCCGGTTTATATCCTCTAAGTGGTTCGTCTGTTGGTCTGATGGCCCTCGGTAATGCAGTGCTCGGCCACTGCTGACTTCTCCGGTTGATTGAGTCTGATGCACCTGGCATGCTCTTTGAGTCGGGTTTCGACCCGTCTGTCCAATATATTCCTTCCCACAGGAGCAAGGAATCCTGTAAATGCCTGCTGTTTTCAAACCAGGATCATCCTTGACCTGGGGAAGAAAATTCTTGATCTTTCTGGGGGGTTTGTGGACCGTTCGGATTCCATTCTTGGTCAGAATCCTCGAAATTTTTCCCGAGATGGTAGAGACGTATGGGATACAAGCAGTGGAGACAGGTTTCCACTTATCCCTCGGTGGAACAGTGTTGGGTTGGCGTTCGGCCCTTTTCAGGGTCAAATTTATTTCGCGGTTCCTGTGGCCGTTTTGTCGGAACGTGAGACGTAGATGGTCGATTTCCTTCCTCAGGCTCTCCTTGTCTGAAATGGCCCTCGCTCCATGAATAAGGGTTGACAAGATTCCCCGGCGTTGAGCTGGATGATGGTGGCTGTCTCCGTTGAGGTGAAGGTCTCTGTGGGTAGGTTTCTTATAGACGCTGTGTCCGAGGCTGCCGTCCGGACCCAACCTGAATCGGCACTCAGTTTTCCTGATGTGACATACGCCAAAACGTTGAATTCGATTCATCACCCGGTGTGAAACCCGAGAACAATTCACTAATAAATTTAATTGACTTTCCATTTCCCTGCCGTTATTTCTTGCACAGTATGATTGTTTACTAATTGCTTTTCATTAATTATTGCTTTTGCATTCAAGTCTACTAGTAGTACATTCTTAGACAAGGAGTTCATTATTACTTTCTTATAAAAGCATGTGGGGAAGCACGAGGCATTTCGGAAGATACGATCGTGTTGGCGTAACCTCGCTAATAACATTTCAAAGGAAATACATACGAGGGAAAACCAGAAAGTAAGGTTCCCTATTTTTTATTTTGAATGTAAACAAGTTATAATGCGGAACACATGGAACAGATATAGGCACATATTCAGTCTATTTGTCGACATAGTCATCTTGTATGTTGAGGCACTTATCATAGCGGTAGATCAAGGAATCGAAGCCATGGTGGTAGAAAGATGCGTCCTGCAAACGTAGCCAACGTTTGACCTCTTCTTGGACAGAATCATTACTGGAGATGAGACTTGGGTGTCTCATTACAGTCCTGAGAGTAAAGCCGAATCAATGACATGGAAGCGTCCTCGTTCCCCTGTTGCAAAAAAATTCAAGACAAAGACAAGCCAGGGAAAAGTGATGGCAAGTGAGTTTTGGGACATGCATGTAGTGCTTTTGGTGGATTTCACTCCTCGTGGCGCAATAATCAATGCAGCTGGTTATCAGGCCACCCTCACGAAACTTAAGGAGGCTGTTCGTCCAATATGATGAAGACGTCCAAGAAGAGGTCAAACGTTAGTAGCATCTTTCTACCACCAAGGCTTCGATTCATTGATCTACCGCTATGATAAGTGCCTCAACAGACAAGGCGACTATGTCGAAAAATAGACTGAATATATGCCTATATCTGTTCCATGTAACTTATTTACATTCAAAATAAAAAAATAGGGAACCTTACTTTCTGACTTTCCTTCGTACATTTTGCCTCTTTACAAGCACACGCTTCTCTCTATTATACGTCCATTTCCTCTCTCTCTTTCATAGTAATGCTTAAACGCATCTTTCCACTCCTGTCTTCTTTTTCTTCCCTCCTGTTTACTTTCCTCTCGTCCCCAACAGCGGTCGAAGTATGACTAGTGTAGCAGTGAGCTCTCAAAGGATCATTAGTGGTAAAAGATTGCCCTCCTCATACACCGCGCAGTCTCGTACGCATCACCTAAAGCACACAAACCCGGAGAGAGAAAGAGAGGGGGGGAGGAGCTTCTTGAAATAAAAATTGTTTGGTGCAAAGGTTTACCATCCCTTTTCTCTTGTGCCTCATCATGTGTTCTCATTCTTCTAACATACTCCTTTTCGGCTTCGTCAATTCAGATAATTTTCATTAATCAGGCATTTATGCAGTAAAAAAAATGTTGAAAATATTTTATTGTTTTATGTAGTGATTTTGTTACAAAGGGAAAGCAGAGTTCAAATTTTATGCTTTTAGTATTAAATATTTTCATTCCTTGTTTCTCGTCAAATAAGGTTGTATATAAAGTATGATAATAAACGTTTTTTTACAACACATCTTGCATAAGCATGCCCATAAGGCGATCACAACGGGTCTGTTACAAGTACACCGCCCTTTCAAATTCTCCTTATCTTCTCCATTCATATCTCCTCGTCAGAGCGACGGTGGTCTCTGATCCGCTTCTCTTTCTTTTTCCTCCTCTCCATATACTTCCTCTTCTCCCTCTCTTCCTTCTCTCTCTTTTCCCAATGTTCCTTATTATCACGCCTTTCCATCACTGTCTAGACCAGCCTATCGGTACAATTTCCTCCACTTTGCATTTCCATGTGACATGTCATAACAGGCAATCTCCATCCCTCCCAAGCCCGGCTCCAACTTTCATTTGAAGCCGCCTTTTGGTTCCGAACCTTTTCCTCACTCCCTCATTTTTCACTTTGCCCATTTCATCAACCATTCATTTACCGTCGAAAAGATACACTTGTCCTGCTTTCTAATTTTTTTTCCTCGAATAATTTTTCTCGTTTCGTCTATGTTTCATAAAATCTTGTTCATCCTTAAATTTCAACATAAATTCCCCAGTTATTATCAAAGTTCTCTTCGTTTACTTTTTTTAGAGATGGAGTAAGGTTTTCTCAGGGGAGTCTACCCATCCGCAACCTCTGATTTTCCATTTCCTCCAAAGACGTCATTTCCGCGATCTCTCGACACTTTGCGTTCCGATGCACCTCTGTATTTTTTCCAATCCTCTCGCTACTCTTCTAACAGTCTCGAGTTTGTTTTTTTCCAACCCAACCATTCCTAGGAGGAGACTTCTCCTCTAGAGCATCTTCTCAATTAAGGCTATTTTCGTTACCGCATTTTCGTACCCGATTTAATCTTGCCCGCCTCCTTCGCATACTCCATGCGCGAAATTCCTTCTCCCTCTCTCGTCTACTTCTCTCCGACTTATCTCATATTCCTTCACCTTTGTCAAGCGTCACCGTGTGACCTACGTCATGTCTGTTCTTCATATCTCCGCACTCTAACTTCGCGTCTTGCCCTCCGTGCTGTACCGAATGGGAGCCTTCTTCTTTCGCACTTTCTCATCATTTTACTTCGACCAAGTGTCCATCCCCTATATTCTTTACTGTGGCCTCCGCATCGTTTACCTAGAATCTTCGTCCCATCTCTTTGGCACTATCGCCTCCAGCAGCTCTCCCTATTCTCTCTTTCCCTCTCCGTGCTCTATCTCCAAAACCTTCCTACATGGCCCCGTATCTCGCGCCTTATTTCCTTGTCCTCATTCTTGAACCAACATAACTCCCCCCATCTCTTCGCACTTTCTCATCGATCTCCGTCCGAACGCTGTCTACATAGCGGTCCCTCTTTGTTCGCCATACCCTACGCCTCTATCTCTCCCTCTCTCCTACTTCTGTCATAACGCTATCTCTTGAAATGCCTTTCTTAATACTGCTGACTCGCTCGCTTGCTCTCCTCTCCATAAGCCCGTTACCCATGTCCTATCTTCTTCCCACCTATATCCTCTCTAGGTATGTCTTCTTTTTTCTCTCGTCCTACGAATCTCGCCATCTCTATTCTAAATCCATCCGCAGGTTCCAATCTCTCTTCCTCTTTTTCGTCTCATTCTCATGTTTCCATTCTGACTCCAACTCACTACTTCTCACGCTTTTACCGTTACTTATTTCTCGCCCGATCTCGTGGCTCTACTCCTTTCCCAAATGTCTTCATTTTTCTTTCATATCTATTCCATTCTTAGTGTAAGAAGGAGGGATTCATTTATTCGTTTTCCAGAGGTTTTTCTTTATCTTTTAAATATACCGTGTTAAAAAGGATTTATAGATGAACAAGTGCAGAGACATGGCCCAAATCGTAAATAGAAGCGGTAGTAGTGAAGTGGTGGAAAATAGAATGAGCGCGTCCTGAGACGACGAATGTATCTGTACAGAAGGAAAAGGGGGAAAGAGAGTGGAGTGGCAAAAAAGTAGAATGGATGGCTCGATTTAGAGAGTTAGATGGAAATGCCTCGAAATGCGAAGTTCTGCTCGAATGGGTCTTGGCCCTCCCACTGAGTTCAGGAAATTACTTGCATGCAGGCGAAGGGCGACAGTAAGGCATACATCGGTGTGTTCTCAAATTCCTGTGTGTGTGGAACGGGTTAACTCGTCAAATGAAACCTAACAAAGACGTACATATCATTAAAATGTCAACTCTTCATCAGATAATTTCTTTTCGTTTAATTGACTTATGACAAGAGGATTGACTAATTTACAAATATGATCAAATTTTTTAAGAATGTCGTATGTATTTAAACATTAATCTATTGTCTTTGATCTCTATACGCCGTAAATGCAAATAAATTATTTAGCTAGAAACAGATATTAAGCTTAAGCGTATAGAGTTTATGTCAATGTACTATCATACGTCGCTCAAAAGTTCTGGAATTATTAACCTTATCGTCCGTAATATGAAGTAAAACTTTACACCGTTAACTAAAGTACTCATGTAATAAGCACATAGACGTACTAAATAAATACTTATAAATGCAACAAAATTTAAATCTGTAATCCGATTGTTTGAACTTTAAATCTGAGCTGAAATTAAAATATTCATGCGGAATAAAAAATAGTTCCCATGCTGCGTCGTAGACTAATAAAGACGCTAAGATTTTTAAGTTTATTTTTTATCTCTAAAATAAACTCCAAAGGTTTTCAGAACATTGTATATTTATGAAAAGAGGTATTTTTTCGTATTTCCATTTTCGAGCAAACAAACATCGCATTTCCCGTCTTTCATTATTAATGTACCCTCAGTTACGTCAAGTTTTCCTCAATCTTCATTTCTCCCACGTGATGCGCATTTACCCGCCCTCCGTCTTCCGCGCACGCCGCGCCCGCTGAGCACCTCTTTCCGTCCTCCTTTTCCATCTCTCTTTACCTCTTCCTCCTCCGTGTTCCACTCCTCAACCTCCTCCCCCTCCATCTCCATCGTCTCTTTCCCGCCTCATCTCCTAGCAACCCCTCCCCATTCCCCTCCCCCTCCATCCCCCTCCCCCCGCCATCCCTCTCTACTTTTCTCCTTCTATATCTTCCCGCGTCCCAAATCCACCTCTATTCTCTCTCTCTCTCTCTCCTTCCACTGCCTCCCCCAAACGGCTCACCTTTTTTTCTCTTCTCCTCTCTCCTGCTCCTCTCCCATCCACTCATCTACCTTTCTCTTTCAAACTTCTCCAACTCGCCAACTTCTCTTCCGCCTCCTCCCTCCTCCATCATTCATCCTCCTAAACCACTCTCACCACCGCTCCAGAAGCTCGGTATTGTCCATTCGATCAAGGATTCGAACTCCACCCAAACATAACTTCCCTTCTGCGTCCCTCCTCCCTCTCCCGCTCAGCCCGCTCTCCCTCTCTCTCTCTCACACTCTTTTGCCTCCCCTCCCTGCCTCTTCTCCCTCTCCATTCCGTTTATTCCGTCCTCGCCGCTCACTCACGCCTTCCTACTCGTTCAATAACCGCACAGCTTCACCAAACCATCTCCTTAAACTCTCTCTCTCTCTCTCTGCCGCGTACTCCGCTTGTATCTCTAGTCCACGTCCTACGTATTCTATTGATGCCAATAGTGTTATCGTGTTATCTCCCTCGAACACGTTTTCCCTACTCTTCCTCCGCTTTTTATTCATCCCAATTCGCTCTCCTTCCTCCGAGTAGCCCCCTTCTCTCTCTTTCTCTCTCTCTCAGAACTCTCCCGTTTTCAACTTCACTTCTCTGATCTCCTCTCCCCCTTTTCCTCCTCCATGGCTTTCCTTTTACACTCAGTTTAGCGAGATAGCTTTCTGTAACTTCGCTAATATGCACGGTGGAGGAAATTTCGCGTGGGGGTATGATATTGAAGATGTTATTCCTATCCATTTCTCATTAGATTCGCCACGCCCCCCCTCTTTCCTTGAGTTATACGGAGTTTTCGTGTAATTTTAAGCCTTTTTTTGTAAATGATGTGCACGGTAGAAATGTACTTCAATCAAATTATTTCCAGTAATATCAACGCCGCGCAGAAGCCCTATGAGAAAAATCTCATTCGCAGGAGTTTGTGAGAGTATTTGGTAAATTTTGAGGGTTGTACACTCGTGCCAACACTATTAAATTTTAAAAATTCGTTAATTATTATTATTATGGTCACATAACACGCATATATTAACGATGCGACACTGCATAAAAGGTTTTTGCCTGCGTCATTTTAATTCTTTATAAAAGAATAAGAAGGTAGTTACATCCATTTTTTAAATTAAATTTCTTGCGAAACAGATGCATTTTCCTTCAGCGTGCACTCCAATTTACCGCTTTATGTCACAAGTTCCGCGTCACCCTGCTCTATGCTCCAGCGCTGCAGCGGCAGAGGGAGTTGAAAGCGTGCCGCCGTTTGGTTCTCCCACTACGCCCTAATCCTTTTCAGACAGCTCGGCAAACCTAGAGAGATCCCTCGCACCTCGCAGCGAACCACTATGTATCTCCCTCCCTTCCTTCATAATCCTTCTCCCATTCTCTTCCTCCCTCTCTTTTATTCCACCCTCCTTCTCTTCCCCTCACTCCATCCATGCTCTCTCCCCATGGAAGGACCCAACACGGTGGCCCCAGGGACTAAGCGAGGATAATTTATTTTGTGTCGTCATAGCCGTCGCAGTTAAGCTTGTCGCTGAACGGTTCATTAGAGAGTGAGAAGGGAAGAGGAAGTTGGCGGGAAGAGGGAGGCGAGAAGAGGAAGGGAGAGGCGTTGTAGAGGAAGAAAAGGAGGGGAGGAAAGAGGAATCTAATGGGCGAGGAGCTATGGAATAGAACAAGACTATTGCAAGGTATTCGGTCTCTCGCTAACCCAAAATTCTCTTGAGAGAAGTTTTTCGCTTCGAAGGCTCCCTGCACCAATAGGTAATCCAATTAACACGCGAGCTGTGCATATTAAGACGGCACACAATTTAATTTGTCGGTGTGTGACATCAGATACCGCAACGTAATTTACGCTTCATGTTACTTTTCATTTAGATGGCGGGCAGAATTTCCATGAAAATCTCCATTGTTCCATACACACCATTTCAAACTCTGTTTTTAAAAAATAAAATTATTTTAAATGTTTCCATTGCACAAAAAATCCACACCATTTCAAACTCTGTTTTTAAAAAATAAAATTATTTTAAATGTTTCCATTGCACAAAAAATCCCTAAATTACGAGATAAAAGGAGATTGCATGCTCTAGGAATATTTAAAATTTTCTCAAATTAATAATGTTTCCTCATTTCAGAAAAAGTTATGAAGGTCAACAATCGATTATTTACGGTAAATTGCGAGAATTATAAATATTAATACTATTTCCCAAACGTATTGCGCAAATAAAATATTAAAAGTTATTCTTGCTAAGCAACAGTTGATTATATCCTATATGTAATAAATACGTAATTTACCACCTCAATGTATTTTTCCTGCGTAATTGAAATTACTGAGAACGTTTCAGAATTAAATAATGACATCAGCATTTCTTATTGGATTTTAGTTGCGCTCATTTAATTAACTCGTAATTAATTAATGTTCGCTTTTATTTGGAAAGCTTAGCTACACGTCGATGGGTAAACACTATTAAGCAAACGAACGGATTCTGCTATTCGCAAGTTGGGGTGATTAGTCGATATATTTTATTGAGACGTCTCAATTTGTGGATGGAGTGAAAGAGCTCGGCAATGGTAACAAAGGAGGAAGCCTGGAATATTGTCGTTGAAGGCAGAAGTTTGTGCAAGAGAACGGCAGACGAGGAGGAAAGAAAATGGTTTAGCGTGAGGGAGAAGGCGTAGGAAGATCTAATTTTGAACAAAGGATTCTGGAATAGGAAGTGAATGGCGATAGAAAACTCGAGCTACCGGGAATTGAAAGGAATTATGCTAATTGGTACTTATTAAGTACGAGTTTTGACCTGCCGAAGGGCAGAAGGTATAAAAGACCTCCGAGTTAGTCCAACTCCCTTGTACGTCACTCTTCACGTCACCCTTCCTCTCCTTAAACCTTTTTACCTTCAACGCCACTCTTCCGATCCTTACTCGGTGGATCCAATGATACGTCATTGGTCGGAACAAACGAGTAAATGAACGCTATAAATGGTCTCAAACGCCCTTACCCGCTTTTTCTTTGGATCTTTCTCCCCAACAAAATTTTCTTTCTCCACTTCCACCTGCCTCCTACGCATTCTCCTTTCTCCCCATCCCTCCATAACTTCTATAAACCCTTTTCAATTATCTAACCCATTCCCTCTTTCGCCTACTCTTTTCCTCTCTTGCACCCTTGCTACCACGCCACGGTGGGCTGCTCCCTCAGTCCCTCCAGTCCGCACAAAAACTTGGACAAATCCTCCTTTTCCGCACGAAAAGGGAAGTTGAGCAGCGCATTTATAATTTACGGGGCGTGGATAAATGATTGGGGTGAAGGGCACACACGCAGCGTAGGGCAAGGAATCAATTCGCCGCTCACGGAACTCCTTTTCTCTTTAGTCCACTCTCCTTGTGCAACTTCCTTTCTGTTTCAAACATTCTTTTTTTGTAAGGTTTTAGCAGCAGGAATATCATCGCCTTTGAGGCTTATAACAATGCTAAAATATAGAGCCGTGGATAGCGGAGAACTTCAGCATTATTTATAAAACTGTTTTTATCTACCCTTGCACAGAACTCGCAGCTCCATTGGGGGGAATTTCGAGAAAAGTTAGAGATTTTACGTGTTGATATTTGTGAACATTTGTTAATCAAAATCTAAACTAAGAAATTTGTTTTGAGAGTAGAGAATTACACTAACTTATCGGTTTTATCAAAATTTCTTTATAAGCAGTCGTTGGTTGTCAATTCGGTTGTATTACTTTCAGACGACCGCATAAAATGTTCCTTGTTAAAATATTGGATGCATTAAGAAGGCTCAATTTTTTCGAATTTCGGATCCTGTGATTTATTTACTGTAAAGTCAATGACTGATCCTACGCGAAATTGCCTTCTTTTCAAATGCATTGGTAAATCAGAGTCTGACGGCAACAATGTGATGCATGGTATCGTCACTCTTTTACTGGCCCTTGTACTGGTAGAATTGACTGTCTCTATGATGTTTATATATTGTACACTAGCAGGAGTGCCCGTTGAATTTCAACGGATTTAGTGAATCTAAAACTTCGACCGTGTCACATGTAAGCATCGCAAGAATAAGATAGTACCTACACAGTTATACCCGTCGAATAAAGCAAAAATGAAGAAAACGCTCCGCATTTTCCTATTTAGATGAAAGAAGGAAGAAAATCTTACGAAAATAACGTATAAACTCACTCCCCCTCCCTTCCACCCTCTCCTTCCCTTCTCCCCCTCCCTCCCCTCTCTCCTTCCCTTCTCCCCCTCCCTCCCCTCTCTCCTTCTCTCTCCCTCCCCTCTCTCCCTCCCCTCTCTCCCTCCCTCTCCCTCCATCTTCCACCCTCCCTCTCTCCACCCCTTCCCTCTAATTCCCTCTCTCCATCTCCCCCCTCCGTTACCATCCATCTCTCTCCCTCCCTATCTCGTATTAAAAGCATTCAAAGCGAACAAACTTACAAACATTCTCCTTTATATGTTAGATTAGAAGATAATTCAATTAAAAACAAATATTTGGTTTCCATGTACACAAATTAAAATCGTACACAGAAATTGACAAAGGATATTACGTTAAAATTTTTCCCCTATAAATGCATTGAACTCGGCGACAACGGGAGTTTTATGGTAGCTTATAATGGGTATGGTAATAAAACTGATAAAATCACGTATTTTATTGATTCTAAATGCATTTTTATGCTAATTCGATCGGGATTTGGATTCTGTCTTCAATAAAAATAAACTTTGTTATTTTCTTCGTAGAACCATTCAAGTCTCAAATTCGTATCATGTTTGTAAGTAATTTTAAAATTCAAATGAAAGATAAGCTGCACTCGTCCCTATCTTATTCAAATGGAGAAAATGAAAGAAAGAAAATATATTTTTAAATTAGACAGGTCAGTCAAATCGATATAAAAACTATACAATACCACCGTACTCGTTATTCCGGTTAAAATGATACCTTTCTGTTGCTTCTACGATCTGTAGTTTTCGAGTTTTAAAATTATGATACACACACGCATACAATTCATTTTTATATATTAGATATCAGTCGTGTTCCCTTACACAATTCCATATTTGAAGTGAGATTTCTACATAGCATTATTGGAGATCCAAATTTTAATATGTGCAGGTAACCCAGGTGGATTAAAAATATTCAAAACTTAGATGTTGTAGGAGTCAGCGTGTGAGTATTAAACATCTGCACTACCTGTACAAGAAAATGTCGATTTTACAGTCTTCATTTCTGGGTGTTAGTATGGCGTGTTTCGTAGCCGGAAGTATATCTCGGTTAAATGAATATTTTCAAAATTTAATATAAATAATATGGTCGCAATCAAAATAGTTCAAGATGCAGACCTTAGCTAAGGGCCAATTCAACATAACAACGCAAAGAAACAATTTCATGATTCATTTTGAAAAAGCAATGGATGTTAGAAAATAATTGATCATCGTACCATTGCTATTGGGATTTTATGATTTTCAAAGTTGATTAAATAAACTTCTTATTTGTACTGTAAATAAAATAAAATCAAAATTTGGCGCAGTAATTTAAAACCGAATGTCGACGAATATTTCTCATGTAAAGGCAGGGGACACGCAAATCCCACGACAATGCGAATAGTAGTGGAATTTTCTCCCTGTTAAACGTGATTTTTTTCATTTTTTTTATTTTTGATCTAATTTGGAACGAATTCATATTCACCTAGCAATAAAAAAAACTCCATTCTATTTTCGGCACATGAATTCAAGTTTGTATCTTCCAACCTATTTTAAAATGCAAATTAACAATATCCTGCTCTCGCTTCGATGATAATCAAACGGAGGAATGAAAGGTACCTGAAATAAAATCCGGGACCCTTTACGGTAATTTTTGATTTTTTAAGTCATTATCTACGATTGCCTTTGCGTGCACAAAAGTTCATAAATTAATTCCAAAGGAAAGTGTACTAAAAACATTACAGCCGCTGGTGACTGAGACAGACACCAGGACAGAGTGGATTTTTTTGTGATTTTCACTCTGAAATTCCAGTGATTATGAAGTGCGTAATGTAATAATCTAGCTCTCGCACTTTTCACTATTTGGTTACAGGTTGTTGACTATTAAAGGTCTAGAAAATAAACGAGCTTCTATGTCGCTATGCCCTAAAATTTATCTTAAATGCTTAGTCTTTGTTTTCGTGCCTTATGTTAGTGTACCTATCATTTATAAAACCTCGTCCGCTTGTCCTTCCAACATAAGCTTATCTATAAGTTACAATATATTAACCACACGACGTCGGTATCCAATTTGTCTTCCAATAATTCTGAAGCTCTTTGTACCACATATCTAGATCCTATACTCTTAAAACTTACTTATTACTGTGCTTCTCGAGCGCCTGGCGCCGCTGAACATCCAACGACATATGGCTATATAGAGCGACGCTTATAGACATTTAGATGTGGATTATCTCTTCCATTAATTATGTATACGAAATCAGTCTCCTAATTTCTGTATTTGTGGAAGTTAATAATATAGAATTTTTTCTGGTTAAAAACTCTAATTCCTCATATCACGAAATATTTTTGCACGGATTTCAATTTGTCCTGATCACTATTTTTCTATATACGTCCCTGAAGAAACTTGTCCTGAGATAATTCTTTGTGGAGCCCATGAGGTTCCATTTGTTGATTTAGACCTGTTCCGTCGGCAACTATGATTTTTCTGTTTGAGGATAATTTATAAATAAACTTAATATCCTGTTTTTCTAACTTTGCTGCTAAAAACCTCCTGCGTAAAAATCAACTCTTTTGTATTGTGCATTATGCGCATCAAGCGCTTTTTAAAGGCAATTATTACACGAGATCGTTTATGCCTTAGAAAATGGCATAGGTCAATTTCATTTGGCCATTTCTCCACACGCATACTTTTAGTTGATGTAATGTCTTTTTTCCTTCAAAGATTTCCGACGCATTTTTACCGTATATTCTTCTTAAGTTTTCGTAGTCACATTGCACTATCTCCATATTTACTATTAACCTTCTCGCAATCCCTCGTTAATTCAGTCTTCCTGAAACTTTCGATTTAACCAAATGGCTCTCCCATTAAAACCAACGACCCAGTTTAAGTGGTCTATTCGCCTAATCCGATTTCATTTCAAAGTAAATAGTCTGTTTTTTTATTGCTAAATAAGCTAAGGGCTTTTAAATTTCTACTTAGGCTTGGCCATCGTTACGATTCCCTCCGTTGCTTTTCCCATGCATCTTTCACTCTTGTTTTTTCTCCCGCTATCTTTCACTCCTGACTTCCGACTCTTCTTTCTTTCAAACCTATTCACTCTTTAATCTCTCTCAGCTCATTTTCTTTGTCGCCTCATCTCCCTCACATTTAGGGATTTCCCTTTTTAGGCGCGTTTCGCTTCCAGCGTGAGCGTCTATTGTCGTCGGTCTCCTCGTCTGTCCGTCCGTCCGTCCGCATGTTCGTCCTCGGCTTCTACTGAACGGATTTTCATGAAATTTTATATTAAGGACTTACTATCAAAGACAACAAGAAAATCGCGAAAATGAATCACGTACGCCAATCAGGGGTACCACTTTGCTGGTGACAAAAAATTAAATTTTCGTCATATCTCGTAAAGTATTAGTCATATCAAAATATCTTTCAAATAAGAATTGTAGAACTCATAACGACGAGTATTTCCTTTCCTACATATTTTTATTGTAGGAGTAGCGGTTATCGAGAAAATCAAACAAGAATGTCTTAATTCGAGTTGAACAAAATTTCTTGCATGGTTACTCTATTGTTGCTAACATAAATAATCTCACAAACACATATAATTTCCTTACGTGTGCACGCAACATTTTTAAATAGGAAGAAAATGGATTATTTATGATGAAGAAAATAACTTAAAAACGCGATTTCCCTTGCGTACAGGTATATAATTTCTAATACTCCATTGCACGAAACGCGCCCATTTGTGATAAATTGTACACTTTCCTAACTTGTTTTTATTATGCATGTTTTTGCACGTGCAAGTGGCTCGTGCATACACGTGAGTGCACTCCCTCCTGACGTCCACCCTCCTCGCTCTCCGTTTGTAGTGCTCTCCGCTCCCTCCCGCGTCTCCTCTTTCGACCTCTTCCACTTTTCTTTCATCCTTATTCCAATCACACATCTCGCCCACTCCATTAATCCCTTTTTCTCTTAATCAGTTATTGCTCTCCCGTAAGTCCGGCATTCTTGCACGGAGGAGGCGGAAAATATGGTCTAAAGCAGGGGTCTCCAACCTTTCATCAACCAAGATCTACTATTCATTAGTATATTTACCGAGGATCGATCCAGCGGAGTGAGCCTTGGTACGAGAAACACTGTTGAGCAGGAGGAGAGGGGGAGGATGGGATCCACGCAAATTTCTCCCAAACTTTAAGAGACATCGAAACCAGCATCATAACATGAAATGCCCTGCTTAACACGTCAATCCAATTTAATCGCAAACGACTTTTTATTCGAGTTAAACTAGCTCGAATAACGTTTTATTCGAGTTTTCGTTCTGTACAAGAGAATATTTTATTTCAAATAAAATTGATTAAAAATTTATCCACCGGGATAATTCAATGCATTACTAAGTTTTAAACTATTAGAAATTGAAGAAATCAACCAAAACATAACTTGAATTTGGTAATCAAATTACACATAAAGTCGCAGTTAGCCACAAACTTTTTTGCCTTTTGCAATAATTCGTGATTAGAACACCACGTATCGAGCTACAGTTAAGCATACTCAGGGTCGATAAACATCGATACGCACGTGTCTCGCTGCGAAAACTGATATCGAGAGATATCTGTATTATTTGACGTATGCATTCCAATTGATCTTAAATTTTGAACGATTATAAAATCACCTGCATATCTCGATAAAAAAGTTCCAGCTGTAAGTTCAAAATATATATAGGCTCAACATTTCTCACTAGATTCAATAAAAAGTAATAGCGCTGAGGCAAGATTCGGCGATCGACTCTAAAAGAATCAAAGATCGACCGGTCGATCGCTATCGAATGGTTAGAGACCCTTGTTCTAAAGATAGCTATGGCGGCTAGAATAGGTAGGGAACGAAAACGTCACCACTGTTCACAACATAACTCAAACTGCAACTTCAACTTTTTATGCTTGCCATTACATTAACATTGAAAACACTGAACTATGAACACCGAACTTATTGTCGTCGAGATCCAATTTTTTATTCAATATAAATTTTAATTCTTAAGTCTACCAGTCAGTCGCCCCAGGGCAGTGGTGTGCGATCCATATAAGCGAGTAATGCGCCGCATGCCCACGCGATAAATGAAGAAAAAATATTTATAATTATTCAGAATTCAAATTATTTATAATTAATACTTGTATCAATGAGTATAGAACGGGAACTCAACCAAAAAGAAACAATTGGGAGTGTTTCATCGCCATTGGTGAAATGCGAGATGAGAGAGAGAGAGAAAAGGAAAGCGACAAAAGAGGAGACAAGCTTTTTATCTTAACACATTCATTGCGAGCATGCGCTCGAGAGAATATCGGGGTAGGCGGCAAGAAGATAAGATAAGCTGGCGAAATATAGTCACTGTATGCGTAGATACGGTACGCTTCAATGTTTCGTCGGGGAAGTACCCAGGCAGTCACTAGCTTAAAATTTAGATGAATCATTTACACCACATTTTTTGTAAATTACCTTTGCAATAAAAATTGCTATATCCAATAAATGTTGAAATTTTTCACCTGATTTTTTTTAGAGGCTTCCTAGCAGTATAGTAGGTTATGATGCACTGGTATGCAAGTTTGACTCCTCCCCTTTGCTGTAGTCAACACTCATTAGAGGATTAATTTTTTACGTCAAAATTTCAACAATATCAGTATCAACCAAAGAGATCCGCTTTTTAGACGAAAGCACTGTACTCATAAACGCGATATTTCTGTGCAAAATAAATCTGGTAGGAAAAAGTTAAAGATAACATACATCAAAATACAACTCGACCGCCAGTAGATGTCAATATGTAATAGGGAAGTTTAACATGTTTAAGCGGTTAGAATAACCAGCTGAGAGAAAAATACACTACGAAGCTTAAAAGCGGTTCAAGCAACCAATGAACAGGTTGACACGCATAAGCGGTTGACGCAGTTAAGGGTTAAAGTGTCTGTCAAACGGTTTACCCTAAATAAAATATCACCGCACGCCACCGAATTGGATTTATTTAATACATTGCGGGGACATAGTTGGTGAATCGTCTCTTACTTGCTATAATAAAACTCATTCGTCCATATTTAACGAAAAGCTTACACTCATTCTACCCATTTAAAATTACGGCATATCCAAATTGAAAATTCAGGGCACACTAATACCCGTATCAATCGGATAAAATATCACCGCACGTTATTGCCCCAGAGGTTGGCAAACTACGGCCCGCGGGCCAGATGAGGCCCGCGAGAGTATTTCATGTTGCCTGCAAAGCCTTCATGAAAGCGAACTGAAAAACTTAATATGGATAATTTCATACACTTAATCAAAATCTATGGCCGAAAAGTCTTTTCTAATGAGTTCATTACGCAAAAAAATTAATGATTTTCACCAATAAGATCCCTCACAACTAATATCTTATGCGGACTATAATACGACCCGTCAAAGCAATTACAACTTATAATGTGGCCTCTCTCGTTCAAAATTTGCCCACATCTGAATTAGTCCATAGACAACGGATGAGATAAATGATAAATACTTCATTCAAGTTGAAGTTTGTTTTATAGCTTAAGTACAGTTATCCAAATACTTTTCATATTTTAAGCTAGCATTTTTCTAATTATAGTCAAAACTCTAAAAATATTAAAGATTTTATGCGTCACCAAATGTCAACTCGGCATTCCAATTTGATTTAAAGTAATATTTTCGTTTTGTTTCTCATTCCTCATTTTAGACTGTACGCAATAATAATGAAATGAAGGAACTCCTTACCATCTCATTTGCTTTACTGTTCAGACTCGTCCCCATTTCAATTCCGCATCGATTTATCTCGAGAAGCAGATCCAACCCAACCCATCCAACCTCACACGTGATTCCCATCACCTTTCTTGCGTTTCCTTATTCAGGTGTCATTCATTCGATTAATTTCACTCGCTGCTCCCATTTGTTCGCCACCTTCCGAATCCCTCCCAATTTACACTCGATTTCGTTCTCGTTCCTCTCCAAAGTTGTTTGTATATTTGAAATTAATATTGTCCTCACGGTCGCATTCCACTCATCGCGGCTGCTCGTAGCCGCGCATACTAATCGCTCGTATCCCGCCCTCGCAAATCCTTCGTCTCCCTCTCCTTCTTCTTCCTCCACCTGCTCCCTTATCCCGACTCCTTACCTCTCCCGCACCCGATTCCGCCCTCCGTCTCCCCTTGACACAGCCGGTGGCCTCTCAACTGCTGTCCTATGAGAGGGGGTTCGGCGTGGAAGGTGACGGTTGTTCCCCTTCCTCCATTTAAGAAACGCCACTCTGCCGCCTTTATCCCTTTAAAGCGCATGGGGAATGGCTTCTCTGTTTGAGCGGTTTGAGGCTGCATGGCCGTGGCAGTGTACGGAGGAGTTAAGGAGGGCGAGGACTGCTCTGGACGCACTTGCTTTAATTCCCAGTCCGCACTCCGAAGCACGTTTCGGCCCGAAATCCCTCGGAAGAGTTCTCCCTTCCCATAACCCTCCTGCGAAACCCCCATCCCCTCACTCTCTCCCACCCACCGTTCAACTCGCGCCTCGTGACTTTACATTCTCATTTTCCGTAAAATGGAACAGTTTTGGGTGAAAATTATCAAAAATAAAAACAATTATTGATGGTCCGGGTTATTGGGTTGAGCAACGTACTGATTAAATTCGTTTTCAGGAAAATGATGCGTCAACTTGCCACCGTTGCACTCTTATCTCCACTGTAAATTATTCTAACTCTACATTATATAATGTAGGAAATATCTCATCAAAAGAGGCCATCCCATGAAGAACTGTGAAAATGCCTCCTTTATGGTGCGTTAAATTAGGCAGAAATTTAAAAAATTCGCTGCATATTTATTTTTTCACGTGAAGATCTCGTGAACAGTGATTGAACGTTATTTATTTGCAGTTTTCTTGTAATGAATTCTCTTTTTGTGATATTTTCTTCACAAGAAATTTCTCTTTACGCCTCTCAAAACATCAGTAAATTGTAACTTGACGAGTTTAAAATACTCGCGATATAAGTTCATTATTTATATATAGATCACAGTTACATTATAGAATATAAGCGAACAACTCCATATAATAGCCAAGTAGATAGAGCGGTTACAATACTCTTACACATCAAGATCAAATTCCTCAAGTAAAATAGATGTTTAAATACAGGAATATAGTTTTGGTGCTAGGAATGTTCGATTTAATTCAGGCGGGTACAAATTACAAACTACGCATATATTTCAGATTCACCAAATGGGAAAGTAGAAACCTTTTAATCGCTATTAATGGTATTTCACCGTGATCGACCGAAGTCGGCAGAAGGTAAATAGGAAAACTAATAGAGGTCGGCGGACACCGTAGAAGCGCTTTCCCGATTGAAGAAAATAATTGAACTTGCGAGAAAAAACTTAATTTTTCTCCTCCCAAATTGAATCCTTGATGACAGAATAGAACATAGATCGAGCTAAAAACCTTGATAGCCATTTTTTTTAAATATGTGCGTTAACAGGGAGTAGTTTCTGATGAGGTTTAAAACAAAAAATTTACTGCGATTGAGGAAGGTATGCGCCATTGCTATTTTTTTTCCGTGACTTTTATTGAAAAGTATTTTCGAAACAGTTTACGTTCAAGCAAGAAATTTTAACAAAATGAATGTTATAATTAATTACCAGATTTCAAATATGTGAGAATAAGTTTCTTAATTAACACGTATATGTTTAAATGAAAGGAGTTATCAGTAATGCCGATAGGTTACCAAGAAGGTGCTCAAAAAGTGAAAAGGAGCTTGTTAACTTTTTTGCGTTACAAAAGTTTTATTTCCTACCTGAAGATGGCGTCTTAATTAACAAAAACATACAGATTAGGCATTGGGGAAAAATAATAAGACATTTTTATAGCATCTGAAATGTATAAAATCCATTGTAAAATAGAATTCATCGAGCAAACAAAAGAAAATTCGTTATTCGCTTTATAAACCTCAAAGTTCTTTTAGAACAAAGAAATAATGGATATTGGTAACGAAGCTACTCAGTCTTTAAATTCGGATGACAAAAAAAGTCTATTGAAACAAACCAAAGGTAGAAACGGTACATAACAGTCAAAGGTCACGGTGATTTTGGTCCCATTCATTTATACCTATACGCTTTGTTCTTTATCGCTAATCATCTTCTTATTGCCCAGTCGACGAATTATCATCCAGCATAAACATATTTCTCATTGAGCTCATAACTTCCGCTCAGGAGATGATAAAATGAGACGCATCTTCTTCTGCTATTCACCTTCATTTAATACTTAAATGAGGACCATAAACTTCGAAATATGTTTTTTGGTGTCGGTGTATTTAGGGAACTGTTTTTTTTCTCTGTGCAGAGATAAACCTTGATTATAAGAACTTAATTGCATAAGACCTAGAAATCTCTATAAACATTGTTATCCTTTTTGCTGTAGCAGAAAAATAAAATAAAATTTGAAAACCATCGTTTCCTCGCTCATTTTCTACACTGTTGATTTCATAAAAATTCCTTTCATATTGACGTAAAACATTTCGGAGGAGGATCGCGGAAAATAGTAGTAAGCGGAAGCAAGCAGAAGGAGACGGAAGAAACGAGGAACGTGCGAGAAGATGGGATGTGACATTCCCCCATGGCTCACCTCTCTTCCTGCGAGTCTGCTTCATGTTGCACTCTTTTCCCCCTCGAAAATAAAACGTATCCAGATAGAAATGCTAACATATATTTCGTCACAGAAAACGCATCAGAGCGAAGCGGGTGGATATCCTGCCGGGAGAGAATCCGATATTGGCTGCTTCTCTGGTCTCTGTCACCAGAAAGAAGGATGTCTGTGAGTGGGAGGGGATGACGAGGGGGCGGCACGGGAACGTGGAATGGGCAAGGGGAGGTGGGAGAGAGAGGAGGGAGGGACACTTCGGATAAGAAATGGAACTTTGGCGTTGAAGGGGGAAGGCGAAGCGGCGCGGAGCGGCGAGGGGTTAGGGAGGGGGAGGGGTGCTTGCCGGAGGAGTTGGGAGGTCTAAGAGAGAGAGAGGACGGGTTGAGGGAAAGAGACAGAGAGAGAGAGGGAGCCATAACGAGTAGAGTTGAAGCGGGAGTTGAGTTATGAGGTGGATAAGGGAAAATCATGACAGATAGCTGGACGTAAGATGCGGGAAAACAAACGAAGCAAAAGTATGCTGAGATTTTTTTGTCCCGTAGCGAAATATTGAAATTTCTTCCGTGTGTCGAGCTAATAATATTTCCGTGCATTTATCTCGCACGTGAGGGGAGAAAAGAGCTTTCATTGCGGTTATCCTCTATCGGGAAAATTGATATGGAACACATATCACTTGGTAATATGCAACATCGAGGGAATATTTATATATACACAGTTTATAAAGAATAAATCTGCAAATTGATAATGCGTATAGACCGAAGACTAATGCAGTGACCGTTTTGATATAGCAGCTGTCTTCTTAGATCCAAAATATCTACAGAGTTTAACCAACTCACTTCAGTGACAAGTTCCAATTAAATTCGTTTTATGTCTCTTGGTTGAACTTCCGAATCGGATGAGAATGGATGTCATAACATCCATTGATGTTCACCAAAACCATCGCATAGTGGAATGTTTTTGGTCTTGAAGGAGGATGAGATTTGAGATCTTCGCTAGATCCTCAGAAGATCAATTGCAATTACGTCCAGAAATTGGCCCCGCTCTACGACACCAACGCCATTCTTCCTTCCTCTGCTCTATAAGGCGACATGTTTATGGAACGGGGAGACTAAAGGGTATCTTTATTTCCCTTTCCAGAGAGGAATTAAAAATACTTTATTTTTCTTCTTTACTTTCGAATATCTTCTCTCATCCTCCTCCTCCACTCACATTTCCCAACTTTCGTCCTTTCAACTACCTTCTCTCTTTCCTGCATCTCCTCCCTCTCTCCTTCTCTTGTCATACCTGCCTATCCATCCGTTTTGTACCTCTGCCTCGCCCCCTTCTCCTTCCTCTTCCTCAACTCCTTCGCCCCTCCCCTTCTTCCTTCTTTTCTCCTCCTTCATATCACTGGCCTTTCTACGATACACATCAACCGTATTTCTACTACTCCTTCAGCCTTTATTTCACCCACACACTTCTCCTCGAAAATTTGTTTCGCCCTGTATAGCTCTGAGTTTTCCCCTTGCATGCCTTCATCACTCGGGTCTGGTTCTTTCCAACGGCTTCTAATTCAATAGGTTTACGTATATGGCTATATAAAAAATATTAATCTCTTATTCTTTTCCACTTACTTTTAACTCATCAAAGTTTTCATTTAGAGAAATACTTTAATTGAAATCCAGAGGAAAGTAATCACACTTAAGATGTCATAAACCAAATGCGACGGACGAAGCGAGACAAAATGAAAGGCCTTGCACTCGCAGGATAGAGGTTGTTTATGGCTGAAGAGGAACATCTTAAGTCCCCTGCTTGTTGTAAAAGCTTAATGCCTAAAACAGTAAAGAGAGCACTCACTCCAACGCAACACCACGTTTCAACACTCCATGCTATTCTTTTATAACCGTCTCTGCTTCCTTTCGCTGGCACACAGTCTCTTCCAGTTCTACTTACGCTCCCGTGCTATAGCAACCCTCGAGGTTTTGTGGACAGCAACGCGTCTATCTACATTCATTCTCTGCAAAACAACAACAATACAATCTCTGGTAACCTTTGGTGCGGAGAAACAGTCATAGCATTCCTTTGAACTTGAATTGTACGTAAAACATTCTTTAAAATTGTTTCATGCTAGATTATTTTATAAAATATCCTTGAAACCATCGAATTTCCTCATTTTGATAAAGTAACATCGTAGCTTCGCGGAGTAATTTTATTATTATTTATTAAATTACCCTCCGACCGCGGCATCTCCAGATAAAAACATTTCTCGTTCCTTCGCTTCCAACTGACTATATAGTCATTCTCTCATTCTTTTTTCAGCCTCTCCCTCTCTCTCCTCAGCCTCTCCCTCTCACTCCTCAGCCTCCCTCTCCCTCCTCGGCGTCTACTCTCTCAGTGACAACCTTTCTCCCTCCCGTTCCCGCGAGGGACTCCTGCTTAATCGAGATGAATGCATCGGAGCACTGCTCAAGAGGGAATACTCCCTCTATGGAGTGCTACCCACGATCTCCCCCCCTCTCTCTCTCTCTTTATATACCTACTTCTTCCTCTTTCGCTTTTTCTCTCCTTTTCTCGAGTCAGCGCCATCATTTGCTCTTAGCAGCTTTCGATATTAGAGGAAACGTTTGCCACCGCCATGCTACATCTACGTCATATACTCGCGGCTATCCTAAAATTCGCACACCCAGGGTGTTAAGTTTTTACGGCAGGAAACTTTTAGGTTAAGACGAGACGGTTAATGGTTTGGAAATAATTGGTTTAAAATGCATTAAAGCTAAAACTCTGATTTTTTAAACGAATGCTGTGTTACCATACCTGAAGATTCTGGGGGCAGAAATGATTTCAAATACTTGCTTTCAGGCGTCCAAAAGTTTAAAGAAACGCCAACTAATAAATTCGACGTTCCCTAAAAACACTACGATCGTCTTTTTAAAACGGGACGTGGAAATGAGAAGGAAAACACCGTAAAAACTTTATTCGGGAGTAGGACGACGTTAACGGGGAGTATATTGACTTGCGGACGTGGAAATTTGACGGCTGAAACGGTGCGGTGCTGAGAGCGGCCTAGATGGATCACGAGAGCGTTGAGGAGACGGGAATCGTGAGAAATGGAGAAAAAGACATCGTAGGGGAAAAAACGCGAGACATCGTGTGTTGTTACAAGGAAGACCGTCGCGCAATTGCGCGTCAGAGTTATGGTGGTGGACGGAGAACGGGTTTGGAAGTGGTATCCATTTTGCGGTTCAAAGTGGAGGGGAGGTATGGGGGTGTGGGAGGGGGTCCTAGAAGTGGGGGTGAGGTGGGTGAGACTACGCAAAAGAAATCTCCAGGAAAGAGATTGGGTTGACAGATACGGATTGAGCGATTTTTTTCTGAGTAACCAGGGAAAAGTCATTCGTTACGGCTCGATGGGCTTCAACGTTTTGGGTATAAAAATATATATTTATTTGTATATATAGATAAATTGATGACCATTGTGAAGGAGGTATCTTTGAGGTATAAATGGAAGCAGAATGACTTGGAGATTTCGCTTCTGATGGCCCTCCGCGCAGTGAACTTATGAAATGTTATAGCGATCTTGTGTTCTACTTTACCGTCAATTCATCATGTCGCGAAGGAGGTGGATTCCTCAGCCGTGATAAATTGCCATGTGACGTATATTCTTATAAATTATATCTGAGTAAAGAGAGAGATGATTAAATTTTATTATTGGCAAAAGAGTAACAACAATGTAATGTTTTCGTGAATAACCTTTTGCAGCTCAAAACTTTATTATTTAATTATTATAGGAACTAACACTGTAAGTTTTTTATGCACATAGCGATCCTGTAGCCAAAGTTATAATAGAATTTTCAAAGAAAAGCTATCACATGCTTCTTTACTATATTTTCATAATAGTACCAATTTTTTAATACTTGTCACTTTCTTCCGAACTGCAAATCAGAAGTTTTTTAAATTTCAAATGTTACACAAGGTGAAGGATACGCATATCGATTATTATTTTTCTTATTTTACGCTTTAAGCAAAGCATGATTTTTTATAAATCTCATTATTCTTGACAAATTAAATTTTAATCGACGTTTCTTTCATGCGCGACCGCTTGAGAGCTTGGCAGAGGATATGCGTTCGGGAGATAACTCCAATGTACAACTCTGAAAAGGCACAGTGCCGCATAACTTAAAAAATAAACCATTTTTTTATGAAAATTGAAGTGGGTGCCTGGATCTCCGCATTGCATTTGGGAGTTATAAAGTTTGCATTTTTTTCCATTTGCTGAAGCAATTTGTAATTCTCTCCGCCGCCGTCTCCCTTCCCCCCCCCCCCCCCCCCCCACGGAGTGCCTACTACCCCTCTGGCATCAGCCGAGGAGGGCGCCCTTACTCCGGTGGCTAGACTCAACGCGGAACGGTGCGAGGAGTAGAGAGAGGAGCGAGTTCCATTTACTTTGTCCATTATTCCTTCTGGTCTTTAGGCAGCTTACCCGCTTATGTTAGCTCTAAAGCTGTCTCCCGAGTTTTTGTTGCGTTGGGTCTAATCGCTGTTGTGGACTGCTCCAGATACAGCCTATTTGGAGTGCACACTAGATTTGAGCAGCTACAAGAGGGGTGCAGGAGATCCATGCTGGCAATCAGGCGTTTACGCTGGTTCCACCTACAATCCAGGATGACGAGGGAACAAGAGGCCATGGGCGCCCCTTCCTCTGAATAAGATGGTTTAAACCCTGGAACTTTGCCTCACTATCCAAAAATAATCAAATAGAATGGTGTTGTTTTGGAGTGTTTGGTGAAGTTTCATTATATTTTCATTGTCTAAGCTTAAAAATTGATTGTTCTATTCCAGTATCATGTAGATGTGTTGTTGTAATAAATATTTTCCTAAACATTTTTAAATACCACATGTAAGAAGCGCTGTGGTGAAGAAATTTAATTTCAGTATCTGCGATAAAAACGACTAAACGAGGAAAATTGTTTGAAAAAATATACTAATTTTCAATCAACCCTTTTAGGAAAAGTAAGATATTGTTGATGGTCAAATATTTAGTAGAGTTTTATTAAAATTTTCGGGACTCGACATGTTCGTTAAAAATTTTTCTGTACTTCTCAATTTATTATACATAGAAACCTCTAAGGGCAATCAAATTTAACGAAATTAATGCGTCATATTTAACCATAACAATTTTTTTGCAAATAAACTACAATTCTAAAGCTGCCTTTATAGGGAACACAATTATAGGCAATAAAACCTCGGGTTATCAAAGCGAATTGTAAAATATAAAACTAATAAAGGAAGGCTATTGACTTTGGCCGGCGGGTTCGGTGTATTCGGCGGAGAAAGGTAATGTACGTGGAGGAGGGATGGTGGGGGAGGAAGGGGGCACTCCAATCACTCGCTCGACACGGGTCGTCATTCCCTCCGTTTATGTGCATCGCGAGCCCTCGCCGTTCGCCGATGCGCGCGGAAAACGGCGAATGTTTTGATGGTCTAACGGAGACATGAAACGAAGGTTAATTTCGCGCATAGTAGATAAACACACGCAATAACAAAATCGATATTGCAAAGCGAATAAAAACAGATGTGTGCATACGTTTTACGAATTTTGTATGCGCATCGCGTTCGTGGAGTGCGCAAAAAGGAACAGCAAACAACATTTGCATGCGAAATAAAGAAGGGATCAAAACTCTCGAAAAACCATTTTTTTCGCGGTACGGTTTATTCTAGCATTTTTCAATACACAGACTCACGCGCCCTCACACACACACAAACACACACACACACAAACACACACACACACATACACATACAAATACATGCACACATTTACAGACACGTATCCTTGAATTTGAACCAGCAGAATGTAAAGTTTGCACGTCTTCCTCTCGAGTCAAAGCAGAATTTTAGATTTAAAAATATCTGCATTCCGTTCGAATGCGCTCCATCCCATCTTCACCCTTCTGTTGATCTTTCCAACAAGTGACATCCGTCTGTGGTGATGAGCTCATCTAAATGTACATATTTTATGACTTCCTCGAGTTCTGTCTCATCGATTTCTCCGCGAGTGAATTACGGGAAACTGAAAGGTTAAGTACACATTGATAAGGCAATAAGGTGTCGAGAGAGGGAGGAAGAAAGGATCTAGGGGGTCATGGCTAGAATCTGCAGATGTGTCCACGGTGGGAGCGGTTCTAACGGCGGTTATAAAGCTTTTACTGCCATACTTTCTGTTAAATGGGAACTGTGACTCGGTTGGGACGTCGCTTATTCAGCGCCGTTGCTCCTTCTCTCGGGATGAATTCTTTAGTGAGACGGAAAACAGCGCAGATTCCGTTTTTAATCGCCATGTTATCGTATATACCGGAAGACTACATTGCCGTGGCATCTCCAAACGCGAACGACGAAGAAATCCGTGTCCAGTTTTTCAAGCATGAACCTCAAATCTACATTTCCGTACTTTACCGGACATCATTCTGAGAACTCGTAATCTTCTCTCTGGTTCAAACCTCGACTCTTCATATATTTTTTCAAATGATAAAAATCATATTTTTTAATCCTCGTGTAAAAATGTATTCATCATATAACATTGAATTTTCAATTGTCTTCATCGAATTTAAGTTACAAAAATCTGATGTGGCCAACACATGACTTTCTCCATATTTGGGGTATAGATATTTAAATTATTATGAATAATATTACGAGGCAAAATTATTATTTCGTATCGTAAAAGAAGACACGTACTTGTTGCCGTAAATTACGTATATTTTGAATGTTTACAGAATTCACCGCTACATGGTGTTGGCGCTGTATTCTGGTATTAAGATAAAGCGAAATATATCCGAAATGGATGGTTCTACGAAAATTAGTTTCAAACAAAACTTGGAAGAAATATTATTCTCTACAACTTTGGTCCTTATGAAGATTACCAATAACGATGTTTTTAAGGAGATATTTAACGGAAACCGAAAAACCGGTTATTTATAAATAACTCCTAAACAATAACTCCAATAGAAAATTGTTTCAAATGAAAACTGTAGGAAATTACATTCTCTATAATCTTTATATAGAATTGTATATACAATAATGATGTTTTAACGAAGAAATATCGCAAAAACCGAATCGGGTTTCGAATAAACCTCGACTTCCGGTTATCCGTTATTGTCCAAAAACTAATCAGTTCTTTGTGCTCATGTTAAAGTGTTATATATGAAGTTTGGTAACGATATAGCATGTACTTTTTGAGTTAGAGCGCCCACAATAACATACACACACACATCATTCCGAAAATAGTCTAAACGTGTTCTAGGGACCTCAAAACATGTATTTCCGTTGAAATCTCGAAGTCTATTTTTTTCATGAATACAATACTTTCCCATTACTACGTATGGAGAAAGTAAAAAGGAGTAACAAATTATGACTATTGATTATGATGCTGATGTGAATAAGTTCCATGAATATCGCACTGATATGATGAAGAGTAACAAAAATTAAGTAACACCGATTTAAAAAATTATAAACCTTAAGCATTTTTATTATGAACATACGACCTTTTGAAAGCTTTTTAAATATTCATCTAACGACTTTATGTTGTTTATGAACCAAAAATGATAGCAAAGGTTCCATAATTTCTACTTCTAGCTCCTGAATGAACCTCAAGAGGCGGTGTGCTGCTGCTGAGGCTATATGAAGAAGTGACTAATGTAGAGGGGGGCATCAGTCCAGGGAATTGCTATGCCCGCGTGTATAAATCGTTAGGACATTTCCCGATTTTGTTAGAGCACACGAAACAACGTTGCTTCTCAACGTCCTTAGACTCCGTCCTCTATATGGTTATACGGCGAGGGGCGTGGAACTGTAATGTGCGACGAACTTCGCGGAACTCTAATTTGCGTTTATAGTACTGGAGAAACTTAAGAGTTATAACCACGGGCAGATGATCTTATTTTGCCGCCCGCCTCAGCAACGAGAGGCAATCGAGTTTAATGCTGAGGCCTAAAAACAAATGGCACTGAACGTCTTCTATGTAAAAGTAACTTCGAAATCAAATTTGTTTTAAAAAGTAGGAAAAATAACGTAATCTTCCGTCGCCAACGCATCACTCTTTTATTCATACATAAATAAATGCAAACATTCCTTCATGCTTACATGTATGCATACATAACCCCATGCCTACACGCATTCCCTTGTGTAGATTGCATTTTTCTGGAAACGATAAAAATTATCTATCCGAGTCGAGCATGCGAAGGCTCAATGTGTTCCGGAATTCAACCGTTTCCACGTGTCATTCTCACGAATGTTGGAATTGGAGACGGCTCTCCCAATTCAGCCTCAGCAGTGTCCCGTGAGCGAACCGAGATATTCCCTGCCGCACTATTCTCTACACACAATCCCTAAACCCATTGCTTCTCCCGCTCACGCGCCAACCCTCTCCTTCCCCCTTAGCCATCCCTGCCCCCCTTGGCCCCCTCCCTTTGGCCCTCACTCGCATTCCCTCTCCCCACCCTCTTCGGGTCCGCGGGACACTCGGGGGGCCATTCCACGGGCGAGCCGCGTTTTCAATTACCCGGCGCCACCACCGCGGCGTCGCATCTCCAGCTCCCCCTCGGCCCCTGTCTCCTCCCCGGTACACAAACACACACCACATACACGGACACACACACACCCTTCACTATTTCTCCCCTTCCCTTCGCAATTTCACAACGGAGTCTCCCTTTTTAGAGCGGCAACCATTTTGGTTCCCATCCCTCTTTTTTACGACCGTAATTTCCACGCAAATCCTCGCTTCCGGGCTTAATCCTTCGTTATGGGCGGATAACGGCTTTCATAAACCGGCGCCGCGCACCCCTTTCTCGGCTCTGCTCGGATCGGGATTACTCACTCCCTTCTCTTTCTCTCCAGCTTCTCTCTCACTTCCTCACGTCTATACCTCTATCTCTTTTTGCATTTTCCCCACTTTTCCCTCTTCTCTGTATTTCTTTCCTCTTATACTTTTCTCTCTGTATCCCTCTCTCACACCCTCCCTTTCAATTCCTCTCTCTCCCACTCTCTTCGGCTTCCTTCATATCTCTCAGTCACACCGTGGCTCTTAGGGCCTTTTTCTCAGTAATCCTAGGCTACCGAATGACACAGCTTCGACGCTCGATCGCTCGTAACCGGAGACCAGATGCGGTTGACCTAAGAGGGACGACCGCCTCTTGCGTGTTAAGAGAGGAAAAAACAAATTCTAGGCCTAACGAGAGAAGCTTTTCTTTTCTGTTCGAACACATTCTAATTTTTTCATCTCTCGTTGCCTTTCCATTCGAAACTTTTGTAATGGGGTTAACGCATTATTTTATCGGACGAAATAAAACTAAAAAAAACTCATTGTCATTTTATCGCCGAAATAAACGGCTTAACCTTGTTTCCTAAAGGATATGATTCCCCGAGACGGGAACTGAAACTATCCTCTTCTCCCTGCGAGGAGATCTAAGCTATTCGATCGCCTCCACTCGAGCCATTGTCATCTTCAGGCACACACGCACAAGATGATTTTTGCTGTTCTTTCAGTCATATCTTTCCCTTTTCCACTTCCTATTTTCTCTTATTCTTTCGATTCGCCGTCCCATCGCGATTCATTTCTCGATTCAGCTCTCGATCCAAATCCTGATACATATCTGTGAGAGCCTTTCTCTAACCCTTCTCCCCTCGACGCCGCTTCACTCGGCCTCTTCCCTATTGATGAGGCGGACGACAGAAACGGTGGCATCATCCATTGGGCCGATCGGGACACAAGGAGTTCGCCATCAATCTCTCGCGAAAAACGCCGCATGAATTTTCAGGCAGATCTGAAATGTTTGCTCCGGATTGAGTCCCACAGAAAGGAACGTTGATACGTGCACGAAAAGGCAAACCTAGTTTTCCTTTATGTATCCCAGTAACTCATTTTTTATGGAGGCTAGCTGCGGTTGACAACGAAATCCGTCAGAGGACGACGAATACATCTGTTTTCGGATCCGTTATTCGCAAAAACAAAAAAAAAACAGTTCTGGAACGGTCAGGATCGTTCGATTAATAGATCTCTCCGGAAGCGTTAAAGCGTTCAAATGACGTGTTTCCGTTTCGCATCCACTCGTCTCCTTTTCGGCAACACGTGTTCGGACGCATTCTCTGAGCCCGGTTTTAACTTCCGTCATTGGGCCGATTTCGGAACCTAACCCATCCTTTTCCCTCATTCCATTATTTTCCCGTTTTCACTTCTCGGGTAAATCAACCTAGTTTTGAAAAGCTTTCCCCTCGATAGTTATTTAAACGTTTCTTCGGTATATTCGAGAGGTTTTATGTATCGTTCTGTATTGCTTCCCACGTTCCCAGCGGCATTCTCTTCGTCGTATTTCCTTCGAACGCAAGCTGCCGCGCAACGAATCCGACATTCGGCTAATTTTTCGATGTGTCGCCGAGGATAATCGAGTGTCGCACCGAAGGACGAACAAACCAAACCTCCCTCCGCCTCACCGCCGTCGCAGTTGCTGCCACCGCGACTCCGCTCGCCGCAACGCCTCTTTAGTCTGGGATCGGCAGTGGTATCGGACACAGCCGCTATCCGATGAGACGCGCCGAATATAAACAGCCGCAAAACCACCCGACATCCCTCCGCCAACCAATTACACATTCCTCCGCATCCACACTTCCATCCTCTCTCACTCTACGCCCCCAACTCCCCATTACACCCCCACCTTCTCCTCTTCGATCCAAAGCTTACACCCTTGCCCACCGCCCGGCCATTCATCACGCCCCTTCCGCCCCACTTCTCCTCTCGCTGCACTCTCCCTCCTCCTCCTCCTCCCTATTCGCTCACTCCCTCGCATCGCTCCTTTCCTTTTTCCCTTTCTCTCCTCTCCGTTTCCCTCCTTCTTTATTCTTTCCCGTTAACCCTTCTCTTCCGGCAGAGTACTCCTCACTCGAATCTCCCACTATCTCGACGCTGTCTCTAGAAAGAAACAAGGAAATTTATTCTTCCTGTAGAAGAGACGCCGCCCTGCCTATCGGGTTTAATTTTTTCACAAATTAGTAACAGCTTTCCACCGCGCCGAGAAATTCAAATATAAAAATAATAAAAACCTTCTTTCGCCACCAACACGAGTTTTCACGAGAGAGAGAGGAGGAGGAGGAGTAGGGAGTGGGTGGGTAGAGTGAGGGAGAGATGGTCCCATGAACCGCATAAAACCGTGCAAATACGCCGTCTAAACAATGGACCCGGTTCATGTTGGAATGAGAGGGATATTGGGGATGTTATGTAAATAACTTTCCATCAAATAACCGTCACGTAATTAACTTAAAGGTTTGAAAAGGTAGCGGTTCAAACATTTACCTTTAACTGAATATCCAAACGGGCTCGGATGGGAATTTGCTTTCGGCATTTCAATCGCTTTAAGCGTCGTGTCCCCCTTCCATTTTTTGTTTGGAACGCCTCTGCCTCGTGGTTCGAATTTTGACACACGCCATAAAGAGTAAAATACCGATCCAATTTTCTGGTACTGTCGCAAAAACTAGCAAAGTTCATCAATATGACTGCACTCCCGTATTGACTTTGCCTGTTTTTTCAACCTTTCTCACTCCAGGGCGTCCAATTCAGATGTTGGTAAAATTTTCTGCTGTTCACTTTTTTTACTTGTGTGCATACAAATATATATATTCACGCAAGTTAATTGTTATTTCTACCAAAATAAATAACACAAATATCATTAATTAAATATATTTATCCAAAAATATTTCACAATGGAGCAAATCGAAGTACTCTACGTACGCACCACTGATTTCTTCCAAACTCGTGATTGCGCTTCAGATAATGTTCAGTGATTCAAATCGACCTCAGTTCCTTTTAGCTGAATTACGTATTTCGTCGGCGTTACTGCTAAGTAGGTCATTTTCTGCAACTCCGGTTCCCTCTGGTTTGCGCTACGCGGGTGTTGACAGGGTTTCCGTTTATGATCTATCGTCAAACTTGTCACACCGCCTTCCCTCAGCCCACGGTCCGGGGCCCGCGTCCCTTCCTCTCCGACCCTCCTGCGACCCTGCGCCCCCGCAACGGGGCAAACCGAAGGCGCCGCCTCCGTGTTTTGCACGGAAGAGCGGTCAGCCGGCGACCGTCATCTTGAAGGGCGAAGGGATGGCGGACGCAAGTGGGGAAATATTTTTCGGCGAAAAGGGAATGAGAAAGTTATAGCGGCGGGTCTGACATAGTGGAGGAGGAGGAGTTGAAAGGGGAAAGTGAATAAGAGTGAGGGAAATGAAAATGGTTCGGATGAAGAAGGGCGAAGCGACGGGAAGCGTGGAGAGAAAATAAAGGGAGGAAGGTCATATAAAAGTTTTTGCTGTTCGGATGGGGCATTCTAGTGATTCGGGGGGCGATAGATCCATATTGTAGAAAAAGTACGGAGAGTGAGGTCGCTCATTTTGGATAGGAGTGGAGGAATTGAGGTGAAGGGGAACCAGAGTGAGGCCAATAAACGAAAGAGAGGGGAGAAAAAGAATAAAGAGGAAATGAGATGAAGGACGGCTAGAGAGAGAGACAGAAAAACAGTGTGGGAAGTGAAGGACGAAGAAAGGCGAGAGATAGAGATGGTGAGTTAGGGACTGAGAGCTAGCAATAGGTAAGGAAGGGATTGGTGGCATGAATCGAAAGCGCTTAGCCGTGAAATCCAATTCATTCAAATTTGGCGAAACCATAGCGGCGAATACTCTTTCTCGATAGGATCCAAACTTCCCTGTTCTTGGAGGCATCGGTGACCGGAACAAAATATTTTGCCTTAAGCTTTTTCCGTACCTTATGCACTGTTTACCGTTGTGTTTTTTTAAGTCCACCTTCGAAGAAACGAGTTGTTTAGATACAGCATCGAAGTAATTAGTTTCCATTGCGTTTTACCTGCTTCGATAAACGAACCTCGTTGCTAACGACGTCGCCTCAAATAATCGCCACACGTGCGTAAATTTGTGCGCCATCGTCATCCTTTGAACTCTACCAGCCTAAATTCATGCTCGAATGCGTAACAAGACCGCGGGAGCGCCGTTTCTGTTTCTTCGAGCAGCGCTTTTCCATCGTCCGAGTTGCCGGAGGTTTTTACCTTCAAAATGTATAATGCAAGAAGGTAAAATAAAAAGAACAGACTGCCACAAACTCAAAATTTTAGTTATATTTGGAACAATAGGTTTACGTATAATTAAAATATACCGTACTTCAGAAGAAATAAAATAAAATTGAGTAGATTTCAATATAGCTTTCAACCGAAATATCAGCGAAATTTTGCTAGATTTGAAGTAAAATCTGGAAAACTGTGTAAAATCCCAGTTGAAGAGAAAAATAAAAATGCTTGGTGTCTTTATAAGACGCCCAGCATTTTTATCTCACTCAGTATAACCCGTTTTCCTAAAATCATCAATTTCATTTCTTTATATTACTCGTCCAAATTTTTCTTCACTTATTATATTTATTTATTGATCATTATCTCAGTTTTTGTTTTCCGCGTTGAATGCTATAATATAAATATTAATAAAAGTATTTATACGTACCCTTATTGGCATACATCTCATTCTTTCGTTCCCTTCTCCCTTTTTTCTTTCAACCTCCATCTCGTCTACGAGTCTTCTCCCTTTTCCGCAATCTTTCCCCTCGTCTCTCCCTCCAATCCTTTACCTCAGCCGCCTTCTCTTATCCCTCCTCTCTCTCTCTCTCTCTCTTTCTTCCCTTTCCTCTCTTACTCCCATCTACTCCACCCCCGTGATTCGACTCGCCCCCTCCGCGTTCTCACGCTCCGCTGCCTCCCTCCTGCCTCCTCTCTTTTCTCTCCGAATCCTATCGTTCCAGCCTCAGGAAAGAATTTGCGTTACATTTTATGCACTTTATTTCTGCCTGGAAGAGTGGAGCAAGGGGAGAAAAATAAAGAAGCGGTGGGTGGGGGGAAGGGAAAGCGAATCCCTGGGCTCGTTGTTTCGGAAAAGTTGATTCCGTACGCGCACTGAGCTTTCGGTGGCCCTGCAGTAGAAATGTAAGGGGAGTAAGGTGAGAAGAATAGGGGAGAGGGAGGTTAAAATGAGGGCTAGAGAGAGAGAGAGGTAGAGGTGTATCTGTGAGGAGGGAGATAAAGGGAACGGAGAGAAGCGGGGAGAAAAAGAGGCAGGTGAAAGGACGAATAGAGAACATTCAAGGGAGGAAGAAGATGATAAACGTAAGGTAAAAAGGAAAGGAGGCAAGAATATGAAAGGGGAGAGGAAAGCATGTCAAAAGAGGATATGAAAATCAGAGAGACAAGGCGTTTGACGGCGTAAAAGCGAGAAAGAGAGACGAAAGAGTAAGCGTGGTAAGGGAAGAACGTACGAGAGAGAGAGGGAGAAAGAAAAGGCGAGGAAAGAGGGAAGGAAAGGATACAGAGAAAAGGAAGGGAGAGGAAGAGTGGGAGGGGAGAAAAAGAGGAGTTGGCATAGGACTGAGATGTTTATGAAGCGCGGGAAGATACGATAAGATCACACGATCGAATGGAACATCGTGTAAGCAAACACAAGTATATTCTTTTCTTCTCAAATTCTCTTTATTTTTAGTTACGAGCCCGGAACTTAACGCTCAAATATTTGCCTTTTCTTTCGAGTTGCGTTTGTGCGTAAGAAATATCGTTTTGACGTCTGAAATTAATCGTAATTCACTTAAATTGACCACTTAATCAAATTAAAATATTGTCGCCAACGAGATTTCATCGAACTCTTCTAGTTGGATGCTGCGTTAATTTAAACTTTTGCGTAAGATAAATGTCAGCAATTTAATAACATTTACAAAATAAAATGAATTATTGCTGGTTTTATAATGCGAGCTTAAATTTCAATTCTAATTCGCAGGTGAAAAATTGGCTGTTCTTTTTACTTTCTACGTAGTTGAAAAATCACTCTTTTTATTTCTAAAATCGATAAATTACTTCTTTTCCGGAGCACTGTTACACTTTCTTTCCCCGGGAAAAGAAAGTGAACGTCTTTTCGCCCTTTTTCTGCAGAGGAACACCTCCTCGAGCTCCCTTTACTTCCGTCTAGGACATAATTATTTTAAAGACGTTATTATTTTAAGAATCGATAAAAAAACCGCTTCTCGCGGCCGCCACCGTTCATCTCGAGACCCGCCCCTCTTCTGCGCATGCGCGGTAAGGAAGGTGAGACGTCCCAGCAAAAGGTTCAACCGCCCGAGGGCCTTCAGGCAGAGGAGGCGGAGAGAGAGAGAGGGTCTTTATTAACGCACTCCCGCCACTTGATCTCTGTCGGGCGGCGGTGGGTGAGAACGGGAGGGGGAGGCACTGTGGGAGGGAAAGAAGTGAGAATTTGGAGGAAAGAGGAGGAATCTTTATCTAACAGCACCGAGAAGGAACGCTGGGATTAGTCGAGTAGAGAAAATGAAATGAAGAATTTCCCCCGAAGCTTGTCTGAGCTTTGTTACGTAGTGGAGGGAGGAAATATGGGAGCTTCTTTTTTCCTTTGATCTTCAAGTTGTCATGGTGACTCTGCCCGAGGTAAAACATGAATTCCTTTTCGCTCGAGCGGCTTTTTCGCCTTTTGCACGCCACGCTTCGACTCACACAAATGAACTACGAGAGTGACGGTTGATTAGAGCAGCGATTTCCATCAGTTTCTGGAGCTATTTACGCTTTTTTTCTCGGCTCTATTTCTAAAATCCGTTTCCAATATTTTCGATTATTTTCGATCTCGACGAAGTTTTGTCAATATACCGAGAAAATATCACACACCAGATATCTTGGTAGCCTTTTAAATATTTTGCTCTCTGAGCTTGAGTTTTTATTTTGAAAACTTCATTTTCTAATACTTGCACATAGAAGAAGTTATTTATTGGCTTGAAAATAGTATTTTTATATTTTAAATCCCTCGTATTCGCTCATAGAATAAATTTACGCAAAATTACGTGATAATTCTCGTCGTCTAATTAAATCAAAATTTCAACAGTACATGAATGAAGTACCTATAACAAAAATATAAATGATGTCTTTCACAGTTTTCCAGAGAAAACGATCAAGTTGCGGCTTTTACTACGAATTTTATTTCAAACAAGTCGATGTTAAGAATAAGATGCTTTGCTGCGGGCTTTTGGGAATTCATAGCTCCTTCTAAAAGTTTTCTAACTCCATGATGTGCTCTTATTGCGAAGGCCAGCGACATTAGGTGGAGAAAGGAGCGGAAAGGAAAGGGAGAAAGAAAAGGAAAGAAGGGGAATTTTTGGAGCGTGGGTTTCAAAGTTGCACGCTTTTTGAAAGAAATGTAATAGGCTCGGCTCTGAGAGAGAGAGAGAGTTGGAGAAGAAAAGAGTGAAGGAGGTCAAAGGGAAGGATTCTGAAGGGAGAGAAAGGAGTGAGGGAGGTAGGATAGAGGAGAATAAGGAATAAGAGAGAGAGAGATAATCGTGTGCGCGCATGCGTGCGTGCGTACATTTGAAAGCAAGTCGGGCGGAAGGGGACCGGTTTTTGGGGGCAGTGATTCGAAGTTGTCGCTAGGGCATCTTTTAACGACAGTCGTGCGAATAAACCCTTTCGTTAGAAGCCTTATCACAGGACCGAGAGATAGAGAGAGAAATAGAGAGATAGAGAGAGAGAGAACGCCAATTCCGGGGGCGCACTTTAGAAATGGGCCCTGCGGAATTTCCAGTTATGAGGGGCCGGCGAGCTGAGGTTAGTCGGACGCCGTTCTCGTTAAAGGGAGAAAATGAATATCAGGGAAACAATTCTCCATTTTACGATCTCCTATCAATCGCCTCGAATTCGAATTAATGGCCTTCTCCTCACTCGTAGCGATTCGTTTCGGATGATGATGCAAAACTTCGCCCTGTTTTAATTTGGAGTGCCTCCCCACACCCACCCCTTCTCCCCCCCCCCCCCCCTCCCCGCCCCGTCGATTTCTATTGCTGGAGCAAGAACTGGACATTTATCTCTCATAAAACATTTTTTCATCTTAGGGTAATAAAAATAAAACTCCTCGCCAGTTCACTTCAAAGTATAAGTAGCGATTTTTATTGTTCCAATTTTTAGGGTGTTGCTTAATCGTAAAGGATATCATCGAACGCAAATCGCTGTATTAGTTGCGTGAGTATATTTCAAGAGACAATTTTAAGTTTAACTGCAAGAAAAATAGACATTTTAATTACCGGTTAATACTCTTCCATTAGTACGGGTAAGCGGATCCTAAGCAAAAAGAGCGCAAATAGACTAATCTTTAGGCGGATCGACTATAATAACTTTTTTACCGCAAGAAAGATTAATCTCGCGCAACCTATGCATATTTTTTAATATTGTACGTATTTGTATTGAACTTTATTACTTGCGACTAATGAGTTAAACGTTCGAACAATAAATATCCGACAACGCTGTCAATTTCGAATAAAAGAAACAGGATAACTTTATTCGCCATTCGAATCCGAGATAGTAATATATTTTATTGACTATCTAAATTCATGATTCCACCATTATCAGCTTTAATTAACACATTTCAGTCAGGCAATTACGACGTTACAGCTCGCAGAGAACGTTTCGAAAAGATCCCAACGAGTTTTCCTAAAAACTATCTCTCCCGCATTAATTTAATGAAAACTATAAAAATGAAAACCCCATTTCCTTTGTCGTCGTTCCTTTTCCATTTCCTCCGCCGCGCCTATCTCAAATGCATATCGGTCCCCATCCATCCGTCCCGCTGCCACTCCGCTCTTTAAAACCCCTTCTTCTCCCCCCCCCCCCCCCCCCACACCCACCCTTCCCCTAACACGAGTCACCCTACTCTCCCACCCCTACCCTCACCCGTCATTCCCGTGCTACACGTCCCCGGCTCCTCCTTTCCCCCTCCCTCCTCCCCCCTTTCTCTTCGGCACCCGACATTCCGCACCTCCCGCCCGCCTGCCTGCCTTCCTCCCTCGCGTACGGAATTCCATCCCGTTCCCATTGGTCTACGTCTCCTGTTCCACGATTTCGCCTCTCCTCCCCCATCCATCCGTGCTTTCCACCACTCCCATCCCCTTTTTCTCTCTTTCTCTCATCTCTCCATCCCTATTCTCCCTCCCACTCCTCCTCAAACACCCCACTCCCTTCCTACCTCTTTTCTCCGTCTCCTTCCCTTCCTATTCTCCCGTTCCGACTCACCTCCCCGCGCCAGCCATTTCACGAATCTTCCATTGTCACGAGCATGCATAAGTGATTCCGTCACTCCGTTTATTGTATGTGCTTTTTCCTCTTCTTTTTGACGGCGCGCGGGGAGTTTTCCGTTGGTCCAAACAAGCCGAGAGCATTCTATTTATTTTTTTGTATCGGAAATGTCCCCGCTAGGGCTCCCTCTCTCTCTCGCTCCCCATCCCTCCGTTTTTTTCCATCTCTCTCCCAGTCTTTCTTTTCGTCTCCCCCTCTTTCCCTCCTCCGACGCTACGGCAACACACGGCACCTCTCTTCCTATTTCACCGACATCAGAGCGACGATGCAAACGGAACAAATGAGAGAAACAAAAAAAAAGAAGCGTCATCGCCGTTTGATCTGACGTGCACGCACACTTACAACGGAAAAGGCGAAAGATCGAAGGGGGAGAAAACGGGATGTGGGATTTCTCGAAATCATTTTGGGAAATTTAAGTTATTTTTGGCAATACGCAAAACGCCTCTTTTGAAGCGTCGAACCGCACGTAATAATGTCAGAGACGCAATTTCCGTGTTGTTCGCTTCCAGGAGCCCATTTTCGACACTTTCTCTCACACGCATCACGTGTCACCGTCGAATTATTTTTTTGCCCGTCACAGTTTTAGCACAAGATAGAATTAGTTAGAATTTTCTTTATTGCATAGAAAATACATTATTCTTAGGTATTTATATAGTTGGGGTTGCGGGCGCTGACGTTTACCTAAAGAAAGTTGGAGGCTCGGATTCGATTCCCGGTCAATTTTAGAAATTTCCTCCTACTAAAAAAATTGTTTGTTTGTTGTCGGTGTTGCATAAATATAAGGATACTGCATAAGAAATCGGCTCGGCAGGCTTGACTTCACAACAGATTTTTAAAATAAAGTCAAGGTAGACTATGGAATCTTATCAAATGGATTTGTGCAAAATATTTACTCATCAAAGTTAAACGAAAGTATCAGAGAATGAAGTTGTAATAGCCATTCTCATTTAGTCGATGACATTTGCATAAAGGAAGAAATACCAAATATTCACACAGTTTATTTCTCCTATTGGTGCAAGGGGTGTATCGCACCCGGGCGGCAATTCACGGGCGAAGGCAAGAATCTATCTTAATTTTGAGTTTTTACAAACATACAAACGTCCTTTACCATCCGCTGTGTTTGTAAACTCATGTGATAGACCGCCTTCTAAAATAAAGTTAGTTTACATAATATATCGAGATGATTCGCATACGAGTAAGTTTACGCAATGTGTTTTGCATAATTTATTTCTTAAATTAAACACAACTTTTAATCCAAAAATCGAAAAAAATCTGGGCCAGGGTGGTTTTATAAGTCCACTAGTGTATTATAGTCCGTAAAAATGACGGGATTAAAGATTCAATCGTTTATGGAGATCATATTGACATCAGAAACATAAATTGCCTCGAAAGTCTTTTCCCTCTCTTTCACTCCATCCTTACCTCTCACTCCCTCCCTCTCGCTCCCGCCTCTACCTCCCTCTCCTCCCCTCACTCTCCTCTCTCGTATTAGAAGCACGTTTATACCCATAGGGATTGAAATAACAATATGATATCGAGGTCTAATAATGGAATTGGTGGGCAAGGCAACATCCCGTTAAAATGGCAAGATATCTTCAAAATATGTTAATTAAACGTTTAACATGAGTGATTTCGAACTGTAGGCGGAAAAAGACGAAAAGAATAAGAAACTTTATAATGTTTTCTTCAAAATGGGGTAAGTCCGAAGTTCGTAGGTTTATTCTTTCTAATTTTAATTTTAAAATGAATGAAAACCTGCACCCCAAAAAGTCGATTTTTACGTGATACCTTATGGGAAATGGAAATGCCTTCCTTGGAGTCGAACCCGGGACTTTTTTCGAGATTTTTTTTTCGCTATTGCCTTAAAATATATTAATGGAGCAGTCCGGCGTAATTTAGAGTATCTACATCTTTCCTTCATCGAATTATTCGCATTTTTATATGATCACCAACAAACCAACACTTGAGGAAATTGCCTGACCGTCTTCTGAAAGCTCCTAGCAGTTATAATAGCTGACGCAAGGTGGCAGCACCAATCGATGAGATGAAATCTTATTTGCAAAGACAGACAAAAAGACAGAAAGTGAAAATTATTATTATTTGATGATAAGGGGCGGCATAAACTGCTTGAAGCCTGGCGGCAAAAATGCCCGGCGCTGGCCTGATTTCTCCTTTATTCCTCAAAATGTTGGAAAGAGACCATGCTTAAGCCCGTTTGACACGGTCGCATATTTGCTAGCATAAATATTCTCACGCATATCTCGTTTACGATTCGTCGCATCTGCCACCGAATTTTCTGTCGAATCAACCATTTTACACGGTCGAATTTCTGATAGTATGAATGCGAGAGAAAGAGAGAGAGGGAAACAAAATAAAATCGTCAAGCGGATCCTCTCTAAAGCTGGGATGTGCTTCGTACAATTCTATCAAGGTCTTGACGGAATCTCTACACCACGTCTTTTCTGCCATGACGATTTGTTTACTATATATATATATATATATATATATTGCAATTTTATTTATAAATATATATATATATATCGTTTCTTGCATTTACACAATAGGCAATCTATCCACACACCGTACGATCATCAAACACTGAATGGCTTGCAGCGCTATTGTTGTATGTGTACGTGTTGAATTGAATATGCAGTTTTATCTTCAACATTCAACTTTAATTAGTTTCTGCTACATTTTTTTGTTTTTAATAATTATATATACACCAATGTACAGTATTTTAATTATTTTACATAATATTTCCAACTGAAGCGAAGAAATCGAGAAGCAGACGATACGCCATTTTGGAATTGGAGGTCGCTCCTGATTGGTGATACGAAGAAAAATATTAGCAAAAATCGGACCGGTTCTATTTGCATTCCATGCGATCAAAAATGCGAAGGAAAATGCGATGACGTCAAAATGAGATGGCATTTTCGTTTGACACGACCACATTTCCTGAGTAACATTTTTCCTAGCATTTATGCTAGCTAATATGCGACCGTGTCAAACGGGCTTTAGACGCGTTTCTGCCTGCTGCAGCCTGACTCCGACGGGCGATCGTGAAATAAATAATAAAGAGGGATCGTATGTAGTATGTTTCCATCTTTACGTTATGGAACTCTGCAGAGTTACGGCTTCATCGGTAAATTTTACGACATCGTTATTTATCTAACTGTAAGAGCGTCAACTTGGAATTTCAGAAGAGGCGAGCAAGCAAGGGGAACGAATCTGAAATAAATCCCGAGAAATCCGACATTATGTTCAACAGGTTCACAGATGCAATAAAACTCCGTTTGGTGTTGCCGAGACCGGCGGAAGCGGGAGAGCTACCGCGTTCATTTGGGTCAGCAAATTTCGAGTGAAAGACGAATTAGAGAGGAGGCGAACTGGAGAGTGATCTCTTAAAAGATTGATCGTAAAACGTTGATTTCAATCTCGGGGTTACGCTTCGTTCGTAAAAATAAAATTCGGACGATTTATCTTTGGTGATCTGAATTAAGGATACCGAAAGATTATACTTCGTTACACCCGATAAAACGAATTAAAGGGAGAAGCAGTGGCGAGCTCGATATCCCGAGTAGCTCGCTCGTGGTTCGAGTACGGCGTTATCCCGTGGGGTAAAAACGCGTCGTGGATGAATCAGGGCCATCTGAACTGCGACAACGAGGAAAGTTGAGCTGTTGGAGCGTTTGCGATATAAATAGGAAGGAGTATCGCATTCCATCGCGGCAGGATTAACTGGATGGGAACGACTCTCCGAAAGAGCGCCAAGTCTTCGATAGTAAGTGAGCCACTGTTAATGAAATAAAAGCAAATGTTCGCAGCAGAGCCGAGAAAGAGGTAGGACGCGAGATTGGAGTCGACACGACGCAACCGCTCCTCTCTCTCTCTCTCTACTCTCCATTCCCCTACGTCGCTCTCTCGTCGTCGTTAACCCTTTTCTAGGTAATCTCCACACCCTCATTATACGTTCCTGCCGCTTTAATCTCATTTCGCCTATCTCCTCCACGATCTCTCCCTCCACTCGCTATACTCCATTCCCGCTCTGCTCCATTCTCCGTCTCCGCTCCATTTCATTCTCTCTTTGCATCTGACTCCGTTCCACATTGTACCACTTCTTTCATTGTGTAGCTGACATCGATGTTCCAATTGGATTTTTAAACGCTTTACGGATATTCTCACTCCTAATTAAACTGTTAAATCCTCTCACGCAGTATAAGGTTCCTATTTATCTTAAACCCGCATTCAATAAACTTATATCAAACTGCTATAACGTCTACCAACAATATTCTTTCGGCAACCTTGACTGTTTGTCTCCAAAAGTACTTCTCACTTTCCAAGCAACGATATAAATTCAAGTTAATAGTTTGATCATGCTGTGAAACATACGAAGGACGCGGTAATAGATTATTGGATTGTAAATGAGGGTGAGAAGCGGGTATTAGGATGAGGAAAGGTAGAGAAGTTGTTGGAGTTGGGTTGGTGCGAAGGAGTGTGAGGGCGGGAGGAGTGCGAAGGAGTGGGAGGGAGGGAGGGGATTGGGAATTTGGTCGTCGGATGAGATGATGGGAACGGAACGAGGAGGAGATGTATGGTAATGGTAGCTGGGAGAGAGGCTGCGAGGAGACGAGAGGCGGAGGAGGTAAGGGAAGAGGTGGAAAAGAGAGGTTGGGAAAGTGGATGTCGGGGAGCGGAGCCAAGGTAATGATAGGAGGAGGCGTGCGAAATTGGAAACAGGTGGAGAGGAGGTGAGAGAAGTGAAGAGGTGTCGGAAGAGGCGGAGAAACGGAGAAGGATTGAAGGAGGCGGAGACAGGAGGAGTGGCGCGAAATGGGGAGATGAGAAGTGCTACGAGAGAGAGTTTTGGAATTAGGCAGGAAAGGAGGAAATATTTGCAGGAACAAATGGTCGAAAAAAGAATGGAGTGAATAATTTTAAGGAATATCAAGGACGGAGAGTAATACATTTGGATGGGAATACACTCTTACGTCGATTCAGTTTGCGTCTTTTTGCTATGACGTTGTTGGCACACAAATGACAACTCCATTTGTGTCCCCAGAGTTCGCTGTTGCGTCGTCAGATGTCTTATTTTGCTGCGTTGTCAGCGCTAAGCTGGCGACGCGCGGTGATATCACTGAGCAGTGTCTTGTTGTCAGTTTGTGTCGCCATTTTGCAGTGTGTGAACAACAGCGTCTTTTTTTCTGAATTTGCATGCATCATCATCATCATAGGTAGTCTGTCCGTAGACAGGACCGTGATTATTCATGGTTAAACTTGGTTCTCCATATACTCCTAATTTCCGCAGTCTTCTTCATGTCTTGATAGCTCTCTTTCCCTTTCAAGTCGTCTACTAGCTGAAACCTTTTCCTACCTCTCTCTTTTTCCATCCAGTTTTCCTTCTAACACTTCTTTAATCATGCTATCTCTTCTCAGGTAATATCCAATCCAGTTCGCCTTCTTCTTTCTGATAATCTGTATAATCGTTCGCTTCTCTCCTATTCTTCGTAGTAATTTCTGTTTTTTCGCCCTATCTGTCCATTTTATCTTCAGCATTCTTCTCCATGTCCACATTTCGAAGCTTTCCAAGTATTTAATATAATTTTTCCTTAGCGTCCATGTTTCTACCCCATACATACCTTTTTATCAACTTCTTGCGGATATCCTCCTTTATATTCCCCGTTCGTAGGAGTTTTTCTTCTGAAAGCGGCTTTTGCTTTCATTATTCTACTCCTGATTCCATCGGAACATTTTGATTTTGTCGTTATGATGCCTCCAAGCTATTGCATGCACATGCAGTGCTGAATTTCTAGATTTAATTGTTTTCATCCCCGTAAACATTAGTGCAAAGTGCACAGTAATTGTTAGAGCTTCCAGTGATAAGAAGATCGGAAAAAGTGTTACTCTTGAGGTAAAGATGGACCTGCAGAGCTGCTGTTGATATCGATCGAATCCATGGTTTACCTGCGACCACATTCATGACCGTGATACTGACAGAACAAAATAGGGTATAAAAACGTATCCCCTTTAAATGCTTTAAAAAAACTTAACTCGTACCAGAAGTGCTTTCATGGAAAGCAAAGAATCCCTGCTGTCCGTATGAGCTGAAGACCAAAATCTAATAAAACAGTTTTCATAATTATATTTTTTTTAATATCAATATTTGTATTTCTATTATTTTTCTCTGATATTGCCTCTAACTATTGCTTATTAAATTATATTGATTGGGATTTGTGAAGAGTTAAGGTGTGAACTATCACAGTGCCAGACAAGGGCGGATCCAGAAACTTCTCAAGGGGGGGGAGGGGGGGGAGGCGATCGCCCCTCCACCTATCGAATCCGCCCCTCCCAACTGCCCTATATTTTGAAAATCCCAACCCCTATCAAAATCCTTCTTTCCCTTGCTATACAGACCTAATCTGCGGCGTATAATTGAGAATTTTTGCGCGGAATGAATTTAAGAAAGCGCCCAGTGGAGTGCAATGGGGTTATCCAAGGAGGGGGCGATCGCCCCCCCCCCCCCCCCCCCCGGATCCGCCACTGTTGCCAGAACGTATCTCCTATATTTTAGTTGTTTCTTATAGGAAATGGTATTTCAGATTGCGTCGTGTTTTTCAAGAATATATCCGTGACGCTGAGATGTGGATGTACGTTTATGGGTGGAGATTTTAAGAAAGTTTTGTTGTTTTACATAGTTTGGGAAGTGACGTAAATTATAGCAATGAATGAGAAATATGATGTGATAGAATCGTATGGCGGTAGAAATGTGTTAGTGAGGGAGTAGAAGTTGCTCGGGAGGTGAAGAAGAGATCGGGAAGAGTACTTGCGAGGAATTTGCGGATGGCGTTGAATTGGATTAGTAGTTGTTGTTGGGTGTGGGTGAGTGATTCGGAAAGAGCAGAAGGGATTGCAGCGAATGAGCTTGAAAGAAAAATGGTGGAGGCTGGAGACGCAGGGAATTGCTGGAAGTTTGGGAAACAGTAGAAGTTGGGAGCGTGGAGAATTGTGAAGTAAGAGGTGGAATTTCGCAGTAACTGCGGATGAGAGTGGTGGTCAGGAAGTGGCAGAGGAGGTTTTGAGGCGTAAAAATGATCGGCAGTGGAGTAGAGGAGAAACAACAGGAGGTGGGTTTTGCGGGAATGTGGTTGCAGGTGAATTTGTGGGTTGAGAGGTAGGAGACAAAAGGGAATGGAAAGGGAGCGTGGGTGCGCGAGGTGAATCAGAGAAGGAGTGCGGCGGTAGAGGGAAGCAGCTGAGGCAGTAGAAAGAGAGAGAGAGAGAGAGGACCCACTCAATGCGCTCTACTTAAATGAATTGTGCCCGTTAATATTGATTGAGTTCTCATTCATATATCGATACTTTCTTCTCGATCATATTCTTTACTTCTTTGTTATTCATTCGCACCCATAATCTTAAAGAGTATTAGTCCAAACCGATTGACTATTGGGACTAACTTGACCAAATAAATATTTTTAGAATTTTCCTATGTAAAATTTGTAAAGTACTCTCATTATTTACTTTCTAAACTTAAGGTTTTTCATGTTATTGCACGTCGGCGCTTTTCCCGGAAAATTTTCACCCTGTTCAAGACGAAAATACTTTCCTCGGATCGATTAAATCAATTTGCCTCACCTCCTCGTTTAAGTCCATCTCAGTTCTCTCCCCTTTCCAAACTTTTCACCTCCTCCCCATCTTAATTCTAACGCAATCCCGTAAAACGTTTCCTTCCTCAAAAACGTACTTCTTCACTCTCATCTCACGTTTTTCTATTTGCCCTTTTAAGATTTTGCATGAAATAAAATTTTAGTTTCTCGTGAATATTGACAACCCGTGGAAAATAAAGTTTGTAAGAGTCTCGAAACGATTAGTCACAACCTCCAAAATCAAAGCGTGGTAAATTTATAAATGTGTTATCATACTCAGAACGAAAGGATAGTTATATTCAACCTTTTTTGTCGGCGTACCTCTTAAAACATTTTATGACATCTGTATCCCGTGGTATATATGAGTTACTCTTTCCCAATAGTCCACTAATTCCCATTATTAATACTATGTGATCAAATCCATCATAATTTTATTAATCACTATAGATACCCCTCTCCACTCGTTCTGCTCTCCTCCCACATCATCTTTTACCCATCGATTGTCTGTTTTCTTCCTCTTCTCCGTCTTTTCTGCCCATCTGTCTTTAAATAACATACTTTGAATATATCATGGATAAAGTGGAATTTCTATTTAAATTTCTCCGTGTTGCTTTATTTAACCAAAACAAAATGATAAAAAGTAAGGTGAGAGTTATATCGAAGATTGTCATATAGGAAAATATGAACCTCATACTTTAATATATTTGCGTACCCCTTGGAAAGATCTCGCGTACCCCAGGTTGAATACCACTGGCTTAAGACATCTTTCCCGCGACTGGGAATCTTTTTTTCCTACAGGCAGCCACTTTTTGGTTAATCCGAACCACGAAAGATGGTGCTTGAGAAGTGGCAGGAGGCCTCTCAATTGTTTATGACCACGCCGTCGCAAAAATAGAACGGGGAAGAGGAGGTGGGAAAGCGAGGATTGGGCGTGGTTGGAGGGGGTGGACAGGAAGAGTCGAAGTCGTTCACTCGCTCAAACCTTCCTCCTCCGTGTACGCTTGAGAGCAGAGAGGGAATGCCGCTTCAATAATGTAGAGCGAGGGTCAGCAGTTAGAAGGGCGGCCGAACTGGACGACTAGACAGTCGGACTGAGGCACTGGGAGGGGGAACGAGGAGTAGGGTGGGGAGAGTTAGCGTTGAAGGTAGTGCTTAGAGATACGGACAGAAGGGGGAGAGAGAGTGCAGGAGAAGGATAAGAATAGGAGCAGATATGAAGGAGGGAATCATGTAGAGAGAAAGAAAGAAGCAAAAAAATTGAGAGCTAAGAGGGGGGAGCGAGAGAGAGAGAGAAGAAAACAGGCTTGAAATCCAACTGGGGCGGATGGGGATTTGAAGTAGCCTCACAATACGTCACTGTCTACCGACGGTAGGAAAGAGGAAGTACAGCCAAACGGAGGGAATGGCCCGTAGAAGATGCGGGGAAGGGCGTAGCAATGGGAAAGGCTGCGATGAGGGTTCTCGTCTCAAAAGCCTTCTTCGCGCGTGTCCCTCAGGAGAGGGGTGGGTTGGGTTGGTCGAATTCGGGATGTGTGTGACCAACTACCAATTGGAAGCCTCCATATAGTCTTCTGGAAGCGGAAGTAGTTAAAAGAGCGCTTCACTTCATATAGTTTTAAAGACGAATTTCGATTTTTAACTAAATACATAGGTAATGTTTATTTAAATCTTACGATATATCTACTGGAATGTTTAGCACTTTTTAAAAGTAGATTCAACCACTGAAGTATTTATTATTTATACGGAATTTATCTTTCTTAATGAAAATACTAATTTCCAGGAATGCATAAATTTTTGAATTCACATGTTGGTTTTCAGATCTATGAATCTCACATCTCGACTTTTTACAATGTTCATAACAACAATAACAGAAACGAGGACTTACGATCACCAACTAAGGCAGGAGTTAAAACCGCGACGATAGTATTGGAGTTCATACGCGCTAACTAACTTCTAACTACATCATTTTGCACGATTTTTACTGTTAGTCTTTTTCCGTATTTTCGGTTGCTTGCGAATTAAATTATTTGAAATCAGCCGAGAGTCATATTACTTCTGGATTTACCAAACCAAGGACGCTCTCTACAAAATCAGTTCAACATTGAGCAGCAAAAGCCGACGGAACGAAATAGCCCACTAAATGCAACATAGCACTTTGGGGAGTTTTCCCAGTTTTTGAAGCGCCACCGGTCGGTTACAAGCGGTACTAGACGAGAGAAGGGGTGAAATAAGAGTTCGAATAAAGGGACCGAGGGAGGAGGAAGTACAAAAAGGAGAGAGGGTCATCACGGGGCAGGGTCTAGAAGGGGGGGAGGAGGTTTCGAAAAGTCGTCAGCTGTTTCGCAATGAGATGGAGCGGCCGTGGTCCTTTTCAGTCGGACTGGGAGTGTGCAGCAGCTCTAACCCTCGTGTGGAAACAGCGAGGACTGCCGCTGTGTTTGCCTGATAAATTTTGCATGCGGTGAAGGGGCCCGCGCGCGGTTGCGGGTGAGGTGTGGGGGAGGGTGAGGCGGACATGTCGAGGAGTGCATTTGAAAGAGCGTTCCCTGTAAGCGGGGGGAGTGGTGGAGGCGGAGGGGGGAGGGAGAGAGAGAGAGAGGAGGTGGGAGGAGCATGAGAGGAAGGAGAGAACAAGTAGGGAGTGAGGGGGATGAGAAGGAGGACGCTTAAAGAGGAGCGATGGGGAGAGAGGGAGGAGGAGAGACCCAGGGCTCAGGATATAGCGGCTGACAAAGCGCTGCTTTCGTGAGCGCAGAGGCGAGGAGGGTGTAACGCTTCACGTTGTCCCTCCCGTATCGCTCTATCGTGTGTGTGTGTATGTGTGTGTGCAGGGAGTATTACATATCTCGGGGTGCGGCGATAATTCACGCTCAACTGCACGACAAAGTACACGGACGCTCGCTTTTTTTCCTCTCTCTCTCTAGCCTACGAGGTCCCCGTTTTAATTTGGAAAGAGAAAAAGAAGAAAAAGGAAAAAAACCTCATCCATTAAGGGGGTTTCTATGGTCTACAAACAAACGCTTATTATAATTCAAATTTATGAAGCGCGTGATTATTTTTGGGCCTGTTTGACGTCTTCGTTGGGAATTCAGCTTTAAATTTAGAAATGCTAACCATCCGTATTTTGCGAGAAAATAATGTTTTTGACTCTATGACATGCTCGTTCATTCGTAGTCGCATAAAGGCAATTCTCAAAGCTGTTGAGGATAGAGGAAAGTGATAAAAGTCTGACAATTATTCTCTATTTGTGTGCAACGCATTTATTATACATGAATGATCAAATTTCTTATAGTTTTCTTATCACTTATAAGTTACACATTAATAAATACACATCTTGATATTGAAGCAAAGGTCATATGCCCATAAGTATTAAATTACGACTAATCGTAGTTGCTACATTTTAAAATATTAACTTTATCCCTATAATGTTTTAACTACTACCTCTATTTTAGCTTTCCACAATTATTTACGTTCTTAAAATTTCTATAAAATAAGCATGCCAATGTTCTGTATTTTCTTGTGTTCATTCAATTTTCCGTCAAGGAAAATTTTAACATGGAGATTATTTCCAGAAAAAATGTTATCTTCCATGAAATTGAACTTTTCGATGCTCGAAAAATTCAAAATTTGAAATTTGATTAGCACGAAGTTATCATTTGATAAGGAACGAATTTTATGGCATCTAAGTCTTGATAAGAATTTCTATATTGCAATGAGATTTGACTCCTCTTGTGCCAAATAAGATAGGAAAAAGTAACCATTTTATATTTTATTTATATTTTTTTGTAATTTTTTTATTCAAAAACACCTGTATCGTCGCATCGTTAGACTTTTTCTAATATGTCCATGAATATTTCCTACAGATTATGTTTGTTGAGAACATTTCTACTTATTGTATGAACTTAATGGATTTTTTAAAATATGTACAGATATCCTTAGCACGAGGAATTCCAACCCTAATATCTTCCTGAACAACGCAATATAAATTTAGATATTCCTACTTTCCGCCAACCTATATCATTTTGTAGATAACCATATCCTGTAGGCCTTTTTTTGTTAGCACTTCAACCTATTCTATCTATGATAAGAACCGAGTAGACACATATAGGGATATTTTCGTTTAAACCTAATTGAGTTTCATCGTTTGTTTTGTTCTATTATGGAGCAAATTAACAGTTAAGCGTGATACCAAACTTAGGATGTTATTTTTACGGCATATATAAGTAACTCATTCAGGTGGGATGCTAAAACAATAACCCATAATTATAAGCTTTTTGCATTATAAAAGGATTTTTTTATTTTCATTTTACAATTCCTCTTTATCTTTATGGCCGACTGAATTGCGTAGGTGTTTTACTGGGTTAGAGCGAAATGCTGATTTTATCACCCCATGTAAATTCAACCATAATCCTAATTGAAATTGGTTTTATCTGACTTTAGGATAATCCTTTATATTACATCTTGCTACGCTCCAGCACGTAAATAAAGAAAAATAAAAAAGGAAACAACGTAATAACTTTTCCCAGGCATTCAAACTCTTTACGAGAAATTAACAGCTGAGTATCGGACGAGAAGAGGATTCGGTATCGGTGTAAAAATAAAGAATCTCGGAAAAAGGTAGCTAAAACGCTCTAAAAAGTGATGATAAGGGGGTTATTGATAAGGGTGGAAGGTTCGCTGGGATATCGTTGGAAAGGGCAAGGAAAGTAGTATGGGAAGAGGTAGTAGTTAGTTCGGCAGAAACGAGAAGAATGGCGGAGGAGGGTGTAATGTGTAGTATAGAGAGAGAGGAGATGGCGAGGAGGGGGCGAGGAGGGGGCGAGGCAGGTGGGAGTGAAGAGCGAGAACGGGGTGTAGGGAGGAAGTCGGGGGGTGGAGGTGGTGTTGACGGTTATCTGCGAGGTAGGGAGTCGTGAGGAGGGGGGTGTCGTGTCGTGGTAGGGGCAAGGGGTTTGGGGGGGGTGGCGTAGTGTAGCGTGGGGGGGGGGGCGATGCGGGGTCTTGGGGAGGTGGCTGGAGAGAGAGAGAGGCAGCGAGCGAGCCTTCTCTGTCGTGATACACGGGCGACCGCTCTCGAGGTTCCTCCCTCACTCCAATCTCTCTCCTTCCCCCTCCACCCTTTCCGTCATCCATCCATCCCTCTCCCTTTCTAATCCACCTACTTCTCCATAACCTCCCTCACCTCTCTTCTCTCACTCCGTCCCACACAAGTCTTCTTTCCGTCCATCTTCCTCGCATTCATCGCCCATCCCACCTTCATACTCTTCTCCGCTCCATCTTCCCATCCCATCGATTGCTAAATCCTCCATCTCTTTCACTTGCTCTCGCTCTCTTATATTTTCTCCTTTTCTCTCTCTCTCTCACACTCTCTGCCCCTCTCCACCTCCCTTCTCTCCGCTTCCCACGCGTCAACCCCTCTCCACTTCAGCTCTCCGCAAAACCTCGCTCCCTTCCTACCTTCTCTCTCTCCCTCCCCTCCCGACCGCTCTTCCTCATCCTCCTCGCTCCGTCTCTCCTCCCCACCGCTCGCTTTAGATCGATCTCTCTTTCTCATATCGAAGGCTATGATTGGTGTGCGTAGTGTACATTTTTTTCCCTTCTCTCCCCGTGCCCTCCCTCCTGAGTGCCCGGGCGCTGGAGAGAGAGCGAGCGAGCGTGGAGAGCGGTAGGAAAGGGGAGAGAGAGGAAGAGGAAAGAGAGAAAAAAGAGGGGAGCGGAGGATGGTATAGAAGCAGGGGACAGGAAAAATGAGAAAGAAGGTGGAAGGGTAGAAAAAATGCTTTGGAGGAGCGGGGTGAAAGGGAAAGGGTAGTGCATAATAGGGAAGGAAAAGAGCGGGGAGGGAGAGAGATGGGGTGAGGAGAAAAGGGTAGGGAGATGGAAAAGGCGGGGGATAAAGGAGAAAAAAGAGGGGTCGGGGAAGAAGATAAGGAGAGAGAGAAAAAAAAGAAGGGTGAGAGGATGCGAAGGAGATAAGGGGAGGGAGGGAGTTTTGGGGCCTCGAGGGGAGAGAGAGAAGGAGAGCTGGGGGGCGAGGAAAGGGGAGAAGGCGCGTGACGCGAGAGGGGGGCAGGGGGAGCGAACCGTGTAGCGGAGGGGACGCAAAAAGCGAAGGGGAAAGAGGGGAGGCGGTGGCACACGCGTTGCGTAGCGGGGAGGCAAGGCGAGAGGCTGAAGGGGAGGGGGGAGAGCGAGAAGGGGGGAGGAAAGGGAAGCTCTGCCTGCTGCTGCTGGGGATCCGGCCGCCCTCGCTCCCCTAAGCTTGTCTCGCACGAGCTGTGGCTTGGCGTGGGTCACCTCGCCCCTTCTCTCTTCGTAACCGACGCCACCTGGGCCGCCCGCTCGCTCGTTCGCATAGGCAGCAGCTCCCTCTAGTCGCTCCGTCTACACCAGACGCTTCTATCCACGGCGTAGCTCTCTCTCTGTCTCTCTCTCTGGCGAGGGAATAGAGAGGAGGGAACGCAAGAAGAGGAGGATCCCCAGAAGACCGTCCTCGCGAATCTCTTCCGTCGCCTCCCGATATGGTGTGCACCATCGACCCCCGTTCCTCGGGAGACCTGCTCCACCGCGCCGTGAGTGAAACGATTACTCGTCGACACGGGAACATCTTCGGTGTCTCCCAATACCTGTGAACGCCCCCTTCGACCGTCCCGCTCCGACCCGACCTCCCCCTCTTCTTCCTCCCCTCGTTCCTTCGTGCTTCCCCCCCGTCCCTCCCTCTCACTCTCTCTCTCCCTCCCGCCCCGGATAGAGGAGGTGCGCTCTCTCTCCCGTCGTCCGGCCGAGATGGCCGTCGCCGCCGATTTAAATGGCCGCGGCGCAGCGCCCCCCCACGCCCCGCGCGCCCGGGAATCCTCGCACGGCCAATGGGAACCGCACACCCTCTGAGCCTCCTCCCGCGCCCGCCGCCGACGCCGCTCCCCTCCGCGCCGCACCCGACCTTCTCCGTCGACGAGACACCATCGCACGGAGGGCGGGAGAGAGAGAGAGAGGGGAGCTCCTCCCGGCGTACCGCTGCCCTCCCGTCGAATGTTGTAGTCTTCCCCATTCCACCTCTTCCTCCAACTCCTATCTCTCTGTTTCGAGGGTCGTTCCTATCTCCTCCAACCTATCGATGTCCGACTCCGAGTGACGTATGCGTGTTGAGTGTTCGCTTCCGAAGAGTGCGCGCCTCGCCCCCTTCCCTGCCCTGCCTCCTCCCCCACCTACCATCCTGCTGCCGCGAGAGGCGGCGACCACACCGCACCGGGCATAAAAGAGTAGGGACACTCGCGCCTCGTAAAAACCTCTTTCCTACGCTTAAAAGGAAAGGTTTTTTCTTCTTCCTGCGAATTTTAACTGTCGCTTTATTCCTCCTTTCCTCAAAGACTTTTCTTCTCTCCTATTCATTTTCTATCCTTTTCCTACCCCTCTTTCTCTCACCCTCTACATCTCCTCTCTTTGACTCTCTCTCTCTCGAGCCTTTATGCCCGAAGACGCAAAACTCTTGGCCTTCACGGGAAAGTGCCGTGCCCTTCGGTGAGTAATTGGTGTACTTCTTTGACGTCGAAGATATTTTTCTTTGAATGTGATCGCGAGTGTTTGAAGGGGGTGATTATTTCTCCCATCGGAAGTGTTCTGTGCTGCTTGGAAGCCTTCGGGTTCGATGTTTTTTTGGATTGTCGTGGGTGCACGTATCTCGCACTCGTCTTCTGTTTTTGTTTACCCTAATCAGGGTCATTTGTTAGGTTCTCCGCCTTATTTTCGCGCTAGGTTTGTTTTGTTGCCGAGTCAGATCCGTAAAATGCTTCCGAAATTATTATGTGCCGTTCCGGACGCTTGTTTTTTTACCCTTATGCTATCTTGTGCTACATCTTATTTTCCATCGCACTTCTTTTTACTCACTATTCTTTCACCGCTCTTTCTCATTTATCCTCATATTTTCAGCATGGCTTGCTTGTCCATTTACGGCGCGTGTTATCTTCAACGTGCGTTCCATCTCTCGCCCAGTTTACCAGAAGTCCTATCCCATATATATATATATATATGCCTCACCCGTTTTCTCTCTCCTTACCCCTTCCGTCGCTTTCTCCCTCTCCCCGACCGACTCCCTCCTACAACTCCAGTTTTTTTCTCAAAAAAACTTTTTTGGCAGAAGGGCCAACGCCAATCGAATGCAACAGGCTTTGCCGGCGCTTATATGGACGGGCCACAAAGAGCGTTGGTCGGAGGCGGGGAGGAGGTCGGAAGGAAAAGGACGGGGTGGGAGAGAGTCTCGAAAGAGAGCGTGTGGTGACGCGCGGGGTGCACGGTGATTCGACCGATGTGCACGGCACGCCCGTGGCCCCCAGTCGTGAGGGGCTGGGCAGGTACGCCTGGTGCCCTCGTAACTCTCTGCTTGCCTTCGTTCTTGCGCCCTTTGCGCTTTGTTCGTGAAATCACCTGCTGGTTGAACTAGTCCCGGTCTGAGACGTAAAAGGTTCGCTTTTGTCTTTTGTCGGAAGCGAGTTAACGAAACGGATAGTCCCGACTTGAAAAAGATTGGATCTTGTGGGTTATAAGCCCCGTTTTAAAAAATATTTCTTTTCCGAATTTTGTTTAATTTAATTTCCGTATAATATAAATTATTTTATACAGCCCAACCCAAATATTGTTATTTCGAAAAACGGGGTGTATAACCCACAATATCCAAAAGATTCCATGACCAGAATTAGTAGAAGAATTTTTTTTAGTGGGGCAACTCTAGAAGTGCGCCTATATCAAAACGGTTAAATAAAATATCTTGAAAAACTGTCCCGTGATTGATTGTATAAAGTGTTTGGTATGATTAGAAAAATACACGAAGATGTGTTAAGAATTTTATACGTATATGGGTTTAGGACTTCAACGAAAAAATTCGGCTGGTCAGGGAAGAAGATAAAAGTAGTAGTAATTAGGTTTTTAGGTGCGTCAACAGCTAAGGTTATTTTGCACCGTCAAATTCTCTTACAGAAAATCAATATACATCACAACATCCATGCCTGAAGCGGGATTCGAACCCGCGACCTTTGGCTTAGAAGGCAGGGGCACTGCCTACCAGTCTAACACGGCCGACAAAAAGATAAAAGTTTCGAAAAAATTACGAAGATTCAAATTTAAGTGAACGGGAAATGCTTGCAATTAATATACTGTATTATAGTTATGCTATATTAGTCATGATAGCCAAGCCAACCATAGAGAGTCTCACCTCGCAAGAGAAGTTGATTGATAATTCGACTGTTTAGTTTACTTGAGACTGAAGAATCAATGAATCTGATAGTGAGTAATTGGAAGTTAAAATTTTGCTCATGATATGTTATGTGGGCAATGTATATTCTGTAAAAGGATGAAGCAGTGTCGGTGACATGTAGATTACGGAGCGCCTAGTGGAAATTAATCCTTGGGGTACTGAGAGACAGTAACGAGAAAGGGAAATACAATTTTGAAACAGAGATAGGATTTTTTTATTGCATACCGGGTTGATCCTTATAAAGCCGAAGGCATAATAATGATGATACTTTAATCCATATATTGCATTGGTTCGTTCAACAATGACAAATCCTTGAAGTTTAATTGTATCAAAATATGAGATGGAGCCTATCTAGGATTGATAATGGTTTATTTCAAGTTTAAATAGCGATTTGGGGAAGAATCTTTAGCTCACCTCAATTTTCATATTATATTAGTAAGAAATTTCCATTTTAAAAGGTCTTGGTTTATATCATGATCCCTCCACATTTACTTTTATCGAAAATTTTCCTTCTAATTGTATGATTTAACGGAGATGTATATGTGTGCTCCTGGCATAATCTTACGTATTTGTTTAATCTTCATGGGCGAGAGGATTTCTGTGGCAACGAAGAGCAAACAGAAATCAACTCATTTATGTATTTCTATACCTATTTTCAGCTGTGAAAACTCCCTACTGGTGCCAGTTTTTTCTTATTTATTATAAGAATAACATGTTTTCAAACTCCGGTTTTCCTATGACAACCTTTCCCATCATTCCCTAGAGCGAAACGCACTCTTCTATTGGTGTTTACATTGTGTTTGCGCGCGTGTATTTTAGCGTGTGTTCTTGTGACCGACCGAATGAACTTTCACTAACGCACTCCCCATTATTCTGCATTTCAGATGAACCGTCCCATCCAGGTGAAACCAGCGGACAGTGAGAACCGCGGAGGTGAGTAAGAAAACTTGCTTTTATCAAGTAATTTACCATCTAAACGTTATCTGATACGAGAGCATAACTATAAAATACTAAACTATTTTGGGAGTCTATTTTTACATAAACTGTGCATTTTTACTTTTGATCATAAGTAAATCGTAATTTAATAGATTCCTTTCATTAGAATTGGTATACATTTGAATATATTTCCATGAAATGATGTGATAATATGATGGTATGTAAACAAGGTTTATAACTTAAAAATTGATTCCTGTGTGAAATTTTCGTGGTCTTGGATGAGGCAGTGTTATTGTGTACACTTTGTTTTTTTATGCGTGTCATGGTTATGTTTCTTCCTTTAATTTGCTTTCCGTGAATGAATTCGTGAAAAGTAGGAATTTCAAAAGCGGCCACCATCATAGCTGTCGGTCATACTCCAAGCGACAGATCATATGGCTCATTTGAACTCTCCACCGATGTTAAATACTTCCTCTTGACGCCCAAGTAGTTAACGTTAATTCTTTTCCCAATTTATTACCAGGCAACAAGGATTATCTTTTTGTTATACAAAAAACTTATAGATTACATACTAGCATTATATCAAATTTAACTCTCGTTGATATTACCATTTGTCATGACTTGATATTGGTCTGATATTTTAAATTCTCAGTTAAATTTTGCTCGTGAAAAATATTTTAGAAACGGGTAATTTCGAAATCGTTCTTGCAGTATGTGTACACTTTTCGATATTATCTAATAATTTGGCCAGCACACTATTTTTTGTATTAGACCTTAGCTATTTTAAGAAAATCTCCATAATATTTCCAGGCCTACTGTTACGCATTTATAGTGTACCTACTGTACTGTATAGTACGTAAAGTACAGTAGAGTACAATTAGTACTGTACGAATTACGCTATTGTGCGAAGCAATTTTTTTATTGTTTAAAATTATAAATTTCCGAGATAATAAATATGCGTGATAAATATGAGTGATAAATATTAACCATAATAAATTTTGACATGTCATAATATTTAAAGGTGAAAAATTAAGCGTGGTTCGTATTTAAAAGCATCGAGGTTCTGATGAGAAATAACTACTATATGCAAATATTCTTTCACAGAAGTAGAAATATTTAAATAGCTGACTAAAAGCGATTTAAATATTACGCAAAAATATCATTATTTTGAACGTAAGGTGATATGCTTATCTTGAATGAATTTTTAGTTAATTCCAGCATGAATTGATCCTGCTGAGAGATGGTTTGGAAAGTATGAAATAAATCTGGTTTGGCGGTTCGCTCCGTCGGCATCTTTTTCACGTTCCTTGGTGGCTTTTCATTAAAAGTGTTCTGATATTTTTGTTGGTATTTCCCTGTCATATAATATCTTCTTTTGAATCGCCATTTCCTCTGCTACTACCCAACCTAGATATTTTTCTATTCATTATCCTTCTTCCACTGTTTCTCTTTCACCTTCACTATTTTATCTACACAACATAAATTATTCCGCATTTTTTCATCGTTTCTCCTAATCTTCTTCCGTTCACTCTCTCCCTTATTTTGCGCGCTACATTATCTTCTCTAATTTTTCTCCTTTTCATTTCCTGATTTATAAATTTCCCAATTTATCTTCTTCACGCATGTAATCCTCGTTTCACATGTTTTCTTTTACGTTTTTCCTCATTTTATTTCTTGTTCTTTCAGCATAATGGTATCGGTAGAATTAATCAACCAAGAACAATTATGTAACTCCTAAAAATCGCAGTCAAATCGTGTATCACTTATCTCGCTAATTCGTAGATTCAGAAAACGATAATCCTATCGAGAACACAAAACGTAGTGCAGTTTATGTTAGTCGACCTCAAATCTTTTTTTATAAATTTAGTGCTCGTTTTCGTTCGAGGCGAAATGGGTGGCATTTATATTTTTCCCTCAAGTCGGAAAAAATAGGTCTGAATGGATTAATGCCATGACGAATGGGATCCATACAGCTTTCAACCTCACGTGGCCTCCGTGACACATTGCTCTCTTCCCCCAACTCCACCCCTCCCCTCCTTCCATCTCCTCTCCTCCCCTCCTTCCTTCTCCCCCACCCATTCATTCAGTGCTCGCCTCCCCATCCCTCGGACTCCTCCACAGCCGACCACTTTCTCCTATCTTTTGTTTCCCCCTCCATTCCACTCCCGTTTCTTTCCGCCCCTTTCCACACCCTCATTTACTCACCCTTGCTTTCCCCCTTACGTCCCCCTCTACACGCCCCTCTCTGTCTTTCCACGTATTCTCATCCCTTGCCCTCCTTTTCCTCCTCTTCCATCTCCTTCCAGTCTATCCTATCCGCGTAATACCGCCGCTGCAGCCGTGTATTCTGTTTCTGCCGTGGTCGCCGCAGCTTCCGATATTCCGTCGCTCACGTGCTGCTTGCGGGTTTGCCTTCGTGTGCTGATCTGCATTCGGAGGAGGTATTTTCAGACATCGGAGCGGGTCGCGATCATTTGCCGGCGCCGGGTGCGGGTCATCGTGGCCTTCTCGTAAACAACCTGTCCGACGGTTCGCTCGCCCTCCTCATCCTCCGTCTCAGCGCCCAAAGGCATTCCTGACTGGAATGCGAAAGAGTCGAACGCTTCGTCACGTCCGTCCATTGCTCGCCCGATAATTACAAAACTACCCGATCAGTAAAACTGAGCTGAGGTTCACTTCTAGCGAATGTGAGATTAAATTCCATGTTTTTAATTTATTTCTATAAAATGATCAATCTTTTATTACGCTGCCCATGTACGTGACTTTTTCATATCCATTCAAAAATAAAGGTTTTGTAGAGTATAACATTGTACATAGAGTTGTCAATATTTGTGTATAAATTGATGGAATGAATGATCCGAAGATCCTTATGCGACAGGCATAAGCTGGAATAATGGGAAATGTGAAAATAGATGAAAAAATCTTCCATGACAGGGAATCGAACCCGGGTCTTCCACTTGCTTGGTGGATATTCTGCCACTGAACTACCGTATCAGCTATCTGTTCGGGCTAGTTGATACTAACATGGCTAGCTTGGTCCTAACCTAAGAAAATATTCTCGTTTTGAAACATTTATTTCTCGTTTAAACGTTTAATAGTTCGTGTCAGGTGAAAATTCTTTGGTGCCTGCAAAAGATCGCCCGGTGAACCAAAATCCCGCCGCAGATTTATTTAAGGGTTCTTATTTATGTTGACAATATATGTACTTTTGTAACCCATTGCTTATGGTACTGATATGAATTGCTACGAATTTCCTCCAGATGTCGGATGGAACAGAACAGTTTCGTAATTCTTCCTATTTTGTCGAAAATTTCAAATCCAGTTACCGTTGAATAATGGATGGCAATTTATCCAACATTTTTTTTATTTTACTTATAATATTCACAAAATTCGGTTCTTCTCTCTTTATTAATACAATATAAACGTGTCAGCGAAATAGCTGCTCAAATACATTGACTATTAGAAAATAATAATTTGGAAAAATTGCGCATTAGAGCACATTAGAAAAAGCCACGAGCAAACAATTTAGAATTTAATTCGAATCATTTATTTATAAATTCTTAACACAAGTACTCTGCCATACAGTCATAATTAAACAAAAGCTTCTCGCGAAAACAACATAATACAATAGCCTTGATAATTAGGTTAATTTCTCTCTCCATCTCTCTGTATTTGGTGTGCCAATACTTCTGCCCTGTCTCTCCTTTCCCCTCCCCTTATCCCAGCCGCAATTACACTACCCTCTGCTGGATAAGCAATCGAGGAAGGGGAGGGTGGTTTGCGCAGGGATTGGGGTTTGAAGCGCGAGTTGGAAGGTTATATTGGGGATACCGGTCCGGAAACATGCGCTATATGTTTGCGCACATCCCCGATTGACGCTTGAAACTCTTTGAAAAACATTTCCCTTGTTGTGTGTTATGCGTCCAAAAGAGTCCCCTTTCCACTCGCTCTGGTGTTGCGTGTTTCTGCCTTGAGCAAGACGCGTAGGGAGGCGAATGATACGCGAACAGTAGAAATACACGACGCGCGACATATTATTTTTATCCGCCTTATTTATTTTTAAAGGAATAGCCACCATTATCCAAATAGGCGTTTCTCAAACGTCGCAGCAAATTATTGGAGCCAAAATTCTCTCTCTCCACAAAAAGGGCACAAACATTCTCTCTCTCTCTCCAAAACCTGTACACGAGGAATGTTTACAAATCGAATTAGCATTAACGGTTCAGCAATTCTTTTTTCGAAGTCAAACAAACCGTTTGTGATTGGAAAGGCGCTCTGGTGTTTAGGCTCGCCTGGGTTCGTCAGGCGAAGCGTGACAACTTTTCAATTGAAATAAATTGGTTTCACGCCGTTTGACAGGGGAATGCTAACTCTAATTGCCCAAAGCAATGGTCTACGTGAAATATTACGGCGACGTTGGCATTGAAAATCTCTATTCTTCACGATCAAATGCACGTAACGTACATACGTGAACATTTATGTTATAAAGGCAGGCTAACAATGCATATTTTATTCAAGACGGTAATTTGCGTTTGTTCTCACAGAACGGAGAGAGAAAGAAGTCTCGTTCGTCCCATTTTCATATAGTATCGTAAAAATCGACCCAAATGATTCTCTCTTTCGTCTCTTTTTTTGGCTTTTTAAAATAAATCTCGTGCGGACTCTTAATTCATACCGCCGTGTTATTCAACATCTCCTTAAGTTTTTAGAAGTTTGTGCGGGAGTATTAATCGTAAGTTTCGCTTCCACATTTGCGATTCTCGGAATTTTCATCTCCATCCAGTACCTACAGATAAACATGGAGATTCCAGAGGAAGGAAGTGTGTGCATTTATGGCTCTAGAGTGGAGTATGTGGAAAGGAAGAGGACGTATCGAGGAGGAGATAGAGGAAGTTGGTTAGGTATGGGTGGGCTTAGGGTGTTAAAGAGGGCGAGCGGGAAGAGGAGGGTGGATAGATGGGGTTGGTAATAACCGTGGGGTAGTCGAGCAAAGGATTGTTCTACACGGCTGGACGGAGGTGTGCTAACACAAACGGCAGTCTGAAGCAGTTCCCTATTGGACGCGTGAGATTTGGGTAGTTTTGTGGAATGGGACGAGTTGAGGGTTGATTCGGGACGACCTCTTCGCTATTCCAACACACAAGCAGCCCTTCCCCCTTTACTTCCTCCCCCTTTCGGTCGATCTTCCAGTTGCCCTCCGATCCCTCGCGCACACACATTTCTCCGAGAATAAAGAGCACGGTGGATAAATAAACAGTCGAACGGTCGTAACTTTCCCACGAATGAATTGCGCCAGGTGCTCCAATAACAGCGGCCGCGCGCTTCCACACACACGCACATGTACACACGCACACAAGCACGCGCTCGCAAACCCCTCGCCAACGCGCGAACACGCACGCAAGCGAGTCGTCACGCCCGCTCGAGCGCCACATCTTTCGCCCCGACACCGGGCTGCATCCGCCCCTCTCGCCCCCTTTTTCTCACGCCCACTTCCGCACGTCCTGTGCTGAACGTGACGACACTCCCGAACTCGCGTACGCCCTCTACTACACATCTCTCTCTCTTTTGCCGTTCGCCACACTTGACGCAGACTTTTTTTTAGTCCTTCGCGTCATCACTGCCGACGCTTGTTGCTCAGAAACTCACATTTTTACGTATGATTTGAACTTCCAAATGCGCTCTCTTTGAAATGTCGCCATAAAACGAGAACGTTGCGCGTTTGACGCTGGACGTATTGGATTTTTCGCCTCGCCTATGCGCCGCGTTTCAATCCCAGGGCACAGATGAAATGGGAAGTGAAAAACCAACGGAAATTTGTTCGCGAGACGGAGGTAAAAGAACTTATCGCGATAAAAAAATGTTATAAAAAACTTCGCTTCGTGGGAACTTGATATCTGAAATTGTCATCGTAAAGTAAATGCTCCATAAATATCTCATTTTTATCCTCAAAGTATGCGTCTCTAACGTAAACTGTATAAACAGAAGACACTTCGTGGGAACGTAAACGAACTCACGCATGTTAGAACGTCAGTTACTGTCAACAGCAACAACTTGTTTAATCATAAATAAAAATAATTGCGCATATTTTCTTGATTATTATATTTCTGCACTTATTTAGGTAACCTTTCATGCTTTAATTATATTAAATTTGGTATTTGAGCTACTAAATGCGAAGGTCATGTAACGTCAAAATAAGTTCGTGCTCGTATTTTCGTCTTTGGTATCAGTGGAAATATAAACTCGAAATCTCACAGAAAAACACGAAAAGGAATGAGCAGAAAAATGAAATTGGAGAGACGTTACTTATCTGATCGACAGATATAATTATAATTGGAGGCAATGCCTACGGACAATTTATGGCTGTGGAGTTCCAAAACAGAACTACGTAAGGGGAAGGGTGGGTCATCGGAAAAAGGGCAAAAGATAAAGAGTGATGGGATATCGTATTGATGCCTGCCTTAATCTTGGTAGTCTTTCCGACTGGATGGCGTATAAATTAAAAAATAATTTTTTTAGGTCCTGATGGAAAGATTATTAAAAAAGATGATATCTCGTTGAATATCAGCTGTGCCCTCACTAAAATATTTTTCTCTCAAAACACAGATTGCATAATACGTTGAAAAACGCACCTAAGTTAGAAAGTAGCAAGCTGCGAATATTTAATCAACGTATATATTAATTAAGGGAAGACCTATGTCAGTCACAACCCGAAGCGAAGCTTCCCCTCCACTTTGACTCAGGCACGCTTGAGGGGAAGTGGAGGGGAAGGAGATGTGCGGGGCGCGAGGGGGGCAATCGAGTAGCTAGAATTAGGGATTCGAGCCTCAGTGCGCGGCGACGGGCGTCGGGGGCGCGCGAGTCGGGTGCACGCGGGTTGGGCAGCGGAGGGCCTTCTTACCATAATACTCCAACAGAGCCCCGATTTCGGAGCTGTACGAGCAGATAGTATTTCAATTAAATATATAGCTCGCTATTTTCGAAAAACTCGGTTGCCTCGTGTATAAGTGCCCTAAGGCAAATTATCTGCCACCGTCTCTTCGCATAGTTAACAACCTCCCCCTGTATTCGCATTATCCTCGCGCATTATCATCACACGTAACTTTCAGCTCTTTCGGTATAGTGCGTGGTACGTCCACTAGTGAGCGATACGAGGCTCGTCCACCCTCCACCTCACCCCTTCTCTTTCTTCTGTTATTGCTCCTCGTCAATCTATAACATATAAAACCCCACCTCATCCTCCTCCCTTCACCGACACCAACCCAACCCAACCCTTATTCCCCTCCACACGTGACTGGATATATTAGGGAGCGCAGACGCAGCTAGGGATAGCTAGATAGCTCAGAGAATGGGTCCGTTCCCCTCTGCACGCAGGGTATTCACCCCTACCCTCATCTTCTTCGTTCCTTCTCCTCCCCCGCTCTCCTCCCTTTCATTTTCCTTCTCCTCCCTTTCCTTCTTCCCCTTTCCTCATCCTCATCCCCCATTCAACCTCCCCCTCATCCTTTCTTTCTCCCTTCCCCCTTCTCCCCTTCCCTTTCTCACTCCCCCTCTCCTTTCTTATCCCCTTCCCTTTATTACCCCCTTCTTAACCCCCCTTTCTTTCCCCCCTCCCACTTTCTTTCCCCCCTCCCACTTTCCTCAATCCCCCTTTCCTTCTCCCCCTCTCCCTTTCCTCCTCCCCCTTTCCTTCTCCCCCTCTCCCTTTCCTCCTCCCCCTTTCCTCCTCCCCCTTTCCTTCTCCCCCTCCCCTTTGCCTTCTCCCCCTCCCCTTTTCATTCTCCCCCTCCCCCTTTCCTTCTATCCCCTCTTTTTCTTCTACAACTCCTTTTCTCCTCCCCTTATGCTTCCCCCACTCCTTTTTCCCTTCTCCCCCTCCCAACACCCTCATTTGAGCAGCTGCGTTATTTAAATCGCGCATAACACGTCACGTCCGGTACACTCGCCTGGGATTCATTCCTCGCTCTGTCCTTCCGATTGAATCATGGCGTCCGCCGCCCCTTTGGGACCCTGGCGAAGTGGAAGGAGGAGGGGCGAATGAGCGAGTGCAGGAGGGGGGCGGGGATCCCGTTATGTCAGCTACACTGCCCGCGGTCCAGACCGTCCGAGAGTTGGGGGAGGGGACCCGCATCGAATAGCCGCGGGGCGCCCACCGAAGGGATCCCACGGCGTGGGACGACGCCCCGCCTACCGAGGCCTGCCGGAGAAATATCCACCACCCACTCTACCCCAGTGGCTCTCCTAGCCCATACCTTCTATCCTCTCGCTATTCCTCCTTCACTCTCCAATCCATCTTCGCTACGCTGCCCAAACCACGATCCTCCATTTTCCCATCCTCCCCTCTCCATCCACTACATATATTGTTTCCAATCCCTTCCATTCCTCATTATGTTCTTCTCACCCCCGCTCTCTCTCTCTCTCTCTCTCACTCACTTTTACTATTCAACTTCTTCGGCTCCCCAATCCACTCATCCCCGATCGAATTTCTTTCATTTAAAGTGCATCTGCTCTCCAATCCAACCTTTCATCGCTCCACAATCCATCATCCATCGTTTTCTTAATGTATCCTAATTTTCATACACCCAGACCAAAATCCACCTAACGCTTCACAGTACTTCCCCTCCATTTTCACGTTCTTTACCTCAACAATTCCTTTTCAATTCCTCACTTCGTGAGATTACGTTATTAAATAGTGAATAAGGCCGTGTCAGCCAAAGAAGAAGCAGTTAATGCCCTTGTGACGTCGGGTGGTTCCTAAGTTACCTATCAAAGACTCTATTATGGTCCCGTGTAGCAGAAAGGCTGCTAATTACAAATGCTATACAGCTCAGTATAGAACGGTAACGAAATTGTTTTCCGCAAGATTTTTCTGAAGTACTGAAGAAAAAAATCGTGTTTTTTTCCTTTGTTGCGAGTTTTATTGCAGGAGATAGCGTCTCCGATGCACTCGGAATAATCCCGAGCGCACGAGTTAACCGATAGGCGCGCGCGATTCGTTGTTCGCCACGCGCGTTTCCCTTCGGCCGAAACCTCCTCCCTCTCCTTCTCTCCAGAGGCATGTTTTCGTCACTTCCCCTTTTTAGGTGCACCCTTATCCTCCGCCTCTCTCCCGCTGCATCTGGCAACACCGCCGCCGCCATTAGGTCTACGCCCAACTAAGCTTTTGGGGCGCCTCGATGGCAGCTAACGCTTCCATGTGTGCGTGCGTGCCTGTGTGTGTGTGTTTACGGGAGCAAAGAGGAGAGGGCGCACGTCTCTCCCGGGCGCGGCTGCAGAGAGTAGGAGTTGGAGTATGAGGAGGAGGCAGTAAGAGTGCGGGAGGGTGTTAAAGCAGTCGAACGGGAAGGGAGAGGGGAAGAGAATGGGTTGGAGGCAGGATGGTTTTCAACCGGGATGAGCGAACCCCGAGGTTACGAGAAAGGTTTTTATGAGCTACGAGAAAATATTTAAGATAATAAATTTTCGCCTAAATTCAGGTTAATATATGATTTAGGAATGAAACGTGGTGAATGTACAAAAGCAAATAACGTTAATAAAACGTGTCTCCTTTTTTACCGACGAGTGGATGTTATTAGTAGAGAGTTATATAACGTTGTGGCGTAGCTTTTCAAGGAAGTGTTTAATATTAGTTAAACAACCATTGAAAGGACGTGGGTACGTTCTCTCTTAAGAGGTTGTCCTAAAAGGAAAAAATATAATTTTTACAAATTCCATTTTTAAACACGTTTCATGCTTTTAATACAAGCATTGCTCATTTCATTACAACTAGGGGAATGCAATTGTCTAAATATGCTCAAAGGTGTCCGTCAGTAACAAAAAGGTTGAAGACCGCTGGGATAGAGCACCATGTAAGGAGGGGTTGTGGGGAAACATTGGAGGCGAGAAGCCTGAGTTGTGTGTTCGCGTGAAGAAGAAGGGATGGGAAGAGGAAGAGACCGGGAGTTGAGGCTGACAGAGCATGAGAAGGTTATGAGGAATGCATGGAGTTACGAATGGTTAGGGAGTCCTTGGAGGTGGAAGAGAGGAGATCCTTGATCGCGTAGTTGTGTTGGGTACTTCAAGGGAGAAAAATCTTTCTGATGATTTGGACACCATAGTTGCAGTACTTGTGGTGGATTCTTACAATTCTATCTAACGTAAAAGTCATTAAAGTACTCATTGCAACAGCCTGTTTCGCAAGTTTTCTCTGCTAACTCCGTAACTAATATTAAATAATGAGTCATAAATTTATTAATTATATGCTCTGATTTAGTTAGCGCTTCGACTGGATGCGGGGCGACGTCATCTATTTGTCGTTATCTCACAAAATCTTATGTTATTTCCGTTAACCCGCACCATCTCTCTACCTTCCCTTCTCCTTCCCCCAATCCATCCGCCCACTTTCCCCCATCATCGGCTTCCTCTCTCTCTTACCCGTTGCCCTAGCAACCTTTCTTTTCCCACTCTTTCAATTACTTCCTTCGATCTCTCTTTAATCCCTCGTTATCTCAAATAGTGTGCGAGCGCTGCCTTAACATGGGCCACGGTTGAAATTAAGAAGAAGGAATTATTTCCTAATTTAACGCGAGACTTTTGTTAGTACTTTGACCTCATCACTTTCACCCAAAACGTCTTCCTCTTCCCATCCATTTTCTTTGTGCAAACTTTATTCCTTTCTTCGTCGGCCGTAAGTAGACAGGTGCTATCAGTTTATTCTTGTGGAACGATGACCCCATTCTAAAATGTAATACATTGATGGCGACGTTAAAAATATTACTCCACTTCCATTTAGATCAATTCTAAGTTTGGATTTTCCGCCAAAAACGGAGAATGTTTCGGCCTTGGTTTATTGGAGTGATATTTAACTGTGGGTTTGTGTTGATCTTTGAGAGGAATACGTGAAAATATTGAAGATAATAGTTTTTATCCTCGCTTAAGCGTTCGTCTAAGACTTCAGAAACAAAATTCGTGAATTTACTACTGCGAATGACATTATAGAACGCTGACTAGCGTGAGATACTTTCTCGAACCTTGAAAAAATATCCCAAAAATCGTTTAAATATCGATGAAATTGTAAAGTATGCGCCACCAGTGTTAAAAGCTAAATTGACTCTAGTATGTAATATCGCAATACCGACAGAGGGATATTATTATTAAAAAGTTATTTTATTATTTAATTATAACCCTTCAAAGAACCGTGTTTAAAATTGTCTATTTAAAACTTGAGGGATCGTATGATTTTTTCACGCAGTATTGTGTGAAATATATTCAAAATAAAAATGTGCCACATTACTTGCACGATTTGTATTCATAATGTATGAGTATTTTGATACAAGTACTGTTCATTTGATTATCATATTAAAAGTCTATGGATACATAACTTTTAAATACAATTCTCAGTGAGATGAGCCAAAAAAAAAAGATTAACGACCTTTGGTTTATCCGATCGAATTTAACCTCTAAGGGTATAAAGTAATGCTTCGAGATGGACAGATTGGTTTGCGTGTCTGTCATCAGATTTTTATTTATTTTTAACACGTATTGTACGCACGCCTGAGGGACGTCCTTGTGTTTCTCTGAGGCGCACATTCGACCATAAGTAACTAATTAACCATGTCAAGAGTAAAACATAAAGGGTGGAATAAGTTGACGGCAGCAAAAATTAAACGATTAAACGGATTTGATTTTTTTAACTAATTAAATTTAAGTCAAATTTAATGACGAGAGAAATTATTTTATTAATAACGCTATAAAGCGGCGAAAAACACAAAGAATATGAAATAATCCTCTAAGAATCGGATGGGCCAAGAAAAATATGAAAATTTTAATAAGGTGGTGGAATTTCAATCTCATCCGTTATTTTTTTTACCAGGAAAAAAAGAAAAATGCTGAAGGAGATGGAAGTAACGATTACGAGTTCATGCGTAATTAAACTCATAAATAATGGCCGAAATTCTTTGCGTTTTTTCCTTCCGCCCGCGGAAAGGGTTGGATCAGTTAAAAGGCCGAGGGGGAGGAGGAATGTGTGGCGTCGGTTAATCCGCGACGCTCTCTAGCGGTTGGTATGGAAAGAACGGCGAAAGGGTGGCAAAAGTGGAATGGGAAATGAAGGAAAAGGCGAGAGAGAGAGGAGAGTAAGAGAAATGAGAAGGGAAGGGAGAAGAAAATGAGATGTGGAGCGAAAGGGAGAATGAAAGAAAACTGGAAAAACGGAAGAGAATGATAAATGAGGACGAGAGGAAGCAGAGTAAAAGAGATAGAGAGAGAGAGACTGAAAAAAAGAGACGAAATCGCGAAGATATGCGGAGAGCGGGTGAAATAATAAACAAAAATATTTCTAAAAGCAAGAAACTTTTGCTCAAGGGTGCTCATGTAATCGGAAGCACTGCGGAGCAATGTTTGTAGTTAGACTGAGATAATGAGATAGATGTCGACAGTGGGCGATTTTGTATTAGGCTGTATCTGCCTAGCCAAGCCATGCTCGTTCATTTCTCATCCTCCAATTTATTTTACTGCCTTCAAATAGTCACAACTCTCCGTCGTTGCGAAAAAAAGGTTCTCACGATTGCTCCACATTAAATCGTATCGGCTTTCAAAATGTTCCTTAAAAATTGGTAAAGTTACGGATACTATCTACTCGCATATGATGTTAACTTTAGAAAACGATTCACGCAAATGACAACAACACCGTGCTTTCACCAAAGTATATCATTGCGTTGCTAATTGAACAATCCGTCAATATTTACACAAGAACGAATAATTGAATCTGTCTCTTTCTTTTATATTTTTAAAAAAATACATAATGAAGGAATGTTAATGGAAATGAATAATTAATATTGGCGCAGGCAAAATTTTCAGGTGAAAAGCTTCCATTATGTTTCGTTCAATTCATTTGCATTTTTTATTCTCGACTGTCCCTCTCCGGTATCTTACGAACAGATTCAAATGGCGTGGAGCATTTGTTCTGTCCCCTCGCAGAGAGATAAATTAATGGAGTAAAAAAAAAGAAGAGTGGAAAAATTAAAACTGGAAGTCTTTCCATCGTCGCTTACTTTCTCCCACCTTTGCCCAGAGGAATCGATATTCCGTTTGTAACCTCATTCCCTCCTTCCTCTCCCTCCTTCCTCTTTTCATTCTCTTCTCTTCCAAACTCCCTTTTCATTCTTCTCCGTCACAACCCTGCTCTCCCCTTTCACTTTTTCCCATTCTTTCAATCCTCGCTCGTTCATCCGTCCACTTTCCCCCATCTCATCCTCCCTCTTTCTTTCTTTCTTTCTCTCTTGCACGACCATTCTTTCTACCCCCTCTAGCAATATCGATTGGCCATCCCTACGTGCTCTTCCCAAATCACCGCCCTTGCAGCTGTCGGCCGCCGCCGCTAATAAGGGCACCCATCCTCTCTACCGCCAGTGCGCGCTACCAGTCTCGCAACGAGCAGACGGCAAATCCATTGAGGGCGGCGTGAGGCAAAAAGAACTTTTTCCCTCTGTCTCACTCGCTCTCTCTCTCTCTCTCACTCACTCTGTCTCTCCTCCCTCTCTCTCTATCTTTGCCTCTCTCCCCCCTCTCTCCTCCCCTCTCTCCCCCCCCTCTCTCCCCCCCTTCTCCCCCCCCCTCTCTCCCCCCCTTCTCTCCCCCCTTCTCTCCCCCCCTCTCTCCCCCCCTCTCTCCCCCCTTCTCTCCCCCCCTTCTCTCCCCCCTTCTCTCTCCCCTTCTCTCTCCCCCCTTCTCTCCCCCCCCTTCTCTCCCCCCCTTCTCTCCCCCCCCCCCCTTCTCTCCCCCCCCCCCTTCTCTCCCCCCCCTTCTCTCCCCCCCTTCTCTCCCCCCCCTTCTCTCCCCCCTTCTCTCTATCTCACTTTTTCACTCCCGGCGATCTCGGTTCACATCGCTCTCAGTGGTCTTTTTGCGCCAATCGAGGAAGATAGGGGCGCATCCGTATTCGCGGAGGGTGACGCACCTCCGACACTCTAGGTTTCGTAAGCGACGGAAAAGCACTCGAATGTAACGAAAAATAGCAGCCGTGAGTTAGTTTTTCTTATCGGGCTGTACCGCCGAAAACGTTGAAGAGACTTCCTGACTAACGTTTTCGTCTTATATGCAAATATACTTCATGCGATCGAATTGATACGCACGGTGAAGTATTTCGTTGCAAAATTGCTGGCAGAGGAAGTAGTGAAAAATTACTTTAATCCAAAACTGGCTTGACGAACTCATGGCCTCTTGCGACTACTAAATGCTTTTTAAATTAATTATTATGTATTTCGATGGATGAATCAGCGGATCTGCTATCCCCTTGCGGCACCTAATTCATCGAAAAATCCTACCCCCCCTCGTAGCAGCAGACTGGATGCGTGTAGCACTCCCGCGGCGTTGCCACGTCTGTGGACCCAAAAACCAGCTGGTAACTCCGGACGGCCACGTGTAACGAATGGTGCAGTTCCCTTGTATACGTAATTCTATTTTTTCTTTGGCCGTGGACGGTGAATGGCCCGGAAGGTTCGTGCCTGCGGCAGGAAAGAGTTGGCGGCTCCGAACGCGCAGAAAAGCATTCCCCGCTAACGTTCTATATTTAATCTTGTTCGCCATACAGGCCCTTTGAGTTGAAATTCAAACACCATTATGATTTCGAAATGGTTTAGCAAAACAAGTTTTCGAGTCGCCATCGCTTATGAAATTCATATCACGACTAGAGAGAACACACGCGGTACTGTTTTTTTAAAAAACGTTAACGCCATTTTAGAAGTTTATCCCAGTTTAGCGGTACAGTGGGTGAGAACTCAAATAACCTATTTACTCGCGCAGGCCAAAATCCTCAGTCTCATGTAAGTTATCATTTAAATCCGGATTTTTTTATCGCTTCGTCGGTTAATACCACCCTATTCATTTAAATATAACTTTCATTAATCCTCTGGCAAAGGCTTGCAAGGTACTCAATCCGGCAGATCGGTGGAAACAGCAACTCTGTGAAGAGGGTAAAAAAATGCGATCGCTTGATGAAAAAAAATCGTCATTTTAAAGAGCCGAGCGGTCTTTTTTTCGCGCAGACCGCTGCAATACGAGCCGGTATCGCTCGACCACTCCATCCAAACAAATCAAATGGAAAGCCAGCTATTAACCATTCGATCCGATCAAACAAGGTATCGTCCGCGCATTAGCCGGTAATGCCCCGCGTATGGCGTAGTGTACCAGCATCCGGAGAGCCACTGCTTTTAGAAGAACGGATGACGAATGGACGCGGAGAGGATGAGGCAGGGGAGGGGGAGATGAGAGGAGGGGGATATGAGAGGAGGGGGAGAGAGGAGGACAGAGGGGCGGTAGAAGATATAGGGCGTAGGGAGATGGAAGGACGAAGAAGTGAGTAGGAGAGAAGAGTGAGCGCGGAGTGCTGGAGAGGAAGGGAAGGAGGTGAGAGATGGAAGAATACACAAGTGCGAGGGAGGGAGAGAAGAATAGACGGGATGGATAAGGGAGGGAAAGGGATAGAGATGGAGAATGGGCATGGGAGCACAACAGGGAGCTCTCTGGGGATGGCATGCGGGCAAGGGGAAGAGAGAGAGAGAGCGGAGTGAGTGGCGCGCCTCGGAATCGGGTGTGAGGGAGAGCGGCCCGCAATCGATTCGTACCCGAATATCTCGCAGGAGTGCCTCTCACCTGAGGAGTGAGCGAGAGAGAGAAAGAAAGCGGGACCACCACTTTTCGTCCATCGCACCACTTTCTCTCCATCGAGCTCCCTCCCTACCCACCCACCCCCCTTTCCTTTGTCTCCCTTGGTTCCACCATCGCAACCAGCCTTCTTCTTCGCCTCATCTTCTAGCGGCGTCAAAACCATTCCCTTCCAACCAAACCAACCAAAAACGCCCCCTCTGAACCATCGATTCTTCGCATTCTTCGCGCTTTTCTTCCATCTTCAACCGAAGCCCTCTTTTGCAGCAGCAGCATCATCCCTCCCATCGCCCCTTGCCCCCGTTTTGCCCTCCCCCCAGCTTCGTCTCTTTCTTATACCCTACCGCTCCTTTCCCCTTCACCCCTCTTCTTCGCACCCCTAACAAAAGCTCTCTCTCTCTCGCCCCGAGGTCTCACCTCGCGCGCCCGCCTTCTCTCTCTCTCCCACTTTCATTTGTCGTGCTTCCCTCTTTATTTCTCTACCCCTCTCACTTTACACTCTCACTCCTCGTATACTCTATCTCTCTCTCTCTCTCTCTAGGCCGCAACTTCATCCTCTATTCCCTCCTCCCGTAAGCGGTCCTTATATTCGCTCTCTTTCTCTCCGCATCTCCTCTCTCTTCATACTCTAAATCCTCGCCTCTTTCACCCCCCTGGTCCTTCCCACCCTTCTTCCTCCCCCTCTGTCCTCCCCTCCGCTCCCCCTCACCCCACCTTTTCCTCCCGCACCGCTGTTTATATGCATCTCTCGCTCTCATTCTCCCATTCAACACTCGCGCCCCCGCTAAACATTTCCCATTCCTCGACCGCACCTGAGCAATTACAATTTTGCAAAGTTCTGAAAATTCTCCAGTGTGAGATGACTTTAATGCTCCGAGTAATTTTTCTTCGAGGATAACGTGCTCGTTTTACAACTTTTCCGTATCGACGTAAATTTCACTTTTCAAAATCCAGCGCATTTTTTAGGGAAACCTTTTAAACGCTTTAAGGCTTTTCCAGCTTCGCAAAAACCTTCTCCCGCTCCTTTCCAAACTTCCCATATCTCTTTTCCACTCTTGCGTACAGCTCCGCAACGCTCGTTCTTCTCGCCCCCCTCTCTCTCTCTCTGCCCTCCCCCAACTTCATATCTCTGCCTCAGCTCCGTCAATGTCCTTACCCAATTTTTTTATCTCGCCCCTTATTCCCGAAACCAACAGCATCGCAAGCACGAATTACGTCGCGCCAAAAAAAAGTCCTTTCATTTCCTCCATGCGCCCAATCTTCCCGATATGCCGACTACTATATCACTTTCTCCACTCCATTTCACTCATCCTCTACTTTGTCCCACTCATCCTCATCTCGGCTCATCGCTCTACGTCCTCCTCCTCTGCCCTCACCTCCCTCTTCTCCTCGCCTTCTCTCCACACTCTCTGTCATTTCCGTTCCTCGCCGTCCGACCCAATCTCCGCACCTCTTTCTACAACCCATCCCACTCTTGGAGTCCACGTTTCCCTTTTGCCTCGGCTACTACCCTTTTCGTTCCTCCCTCCTCCTCCCTCCCCCTTCCCCCCACTCCCACCTCTCTATCCCCTTTGTGCCTTTTTTGATGGGGTGAGTGTGTGTCGTGAAAAAGAGATAGAGACAGGGGAGTAGGAAGGAAGGGTGGCCGCTTGGACATTGTTGTCATATCGACTGATCGATGTGCGTGAGTCACTTGCACTCACACGCTCGACCCCTCTCCCGCCCTCTCTTCTCCTTCTATCTCTGCCGCCCTTCCTCCCCTTCTCCTCATTTATCATACTCATTTACATCAGATCATCATTCCTCTCTCCCTCTCTCTCTCTCTTTTTCCACACTTTTCGGTGTATTCCGGCGATTCCGTCTCCGCGTGCATTCGCCGATGCCTTCGTCGGAATGTTTTCTCAGGCGGCTTCCCGTCTAATAATTTTAACCCGTTCCATTGCTAGCCTATGGAAATCTCGTACCGAGGTCGTCCTATTTCTGATAAAAAATTTACCCGATAAGGTTATTACGCCTACCGTTGTTATTCCATCCGCGCTGTCCGTTTAGCTTCGAAAACAGGCCTGAAAAATTTCGTCCTTTCTCTCTGTGTGTGCAACGAGTCAGATATTCGCTTTCGAGGGAATTGCGACGTGAGCAGTTTTTGCTATAAATGACGCTTTATTGATTGCCAGTCGTTAGTTATGGTGTTTGGCTGCTCCACATTGACGTTCTCTTCTGAATCCATTTGTCTGCTCTGGCGTTCCCTTTTCGAACTGTTATTTTTAACAACCGAATAAAACGAATACTGTGTTACCAAATCTTATGGCCAAATTTTACTTGGATGTTTAAAGGGCCGACCTATTTTTATAGCTGAAAAGGAGTTAATGTAGTTTTGCATGTTTGGCCGAGTCAGGGTTGGAAAGTATATTTCACTCATTTGTTTTAAATTCCATAAATATATCTCTGTAATATTTTACGTGAAGGATCGTATGTAAGTTGTGTAAATAACTTAATCAGCATTACGTAAAATTCTATCTAGTGAACATAGGCATTATCTAGGAATTTTTGGAGTTTTCTTACTTTATTGGAATTATTCTGATTTATTAGTGTCATGCCAAGCGACATTCACCTCAGACATTATCTTGCAAGCATATGGTGTTATGATAGCTTTAGGTTATTTTAATCGTGATAGCTATGGACATATGGACACCTCGAGATGTGTAAGGACCATCAACAGCCATATGGCGTATATCCTCACTCTACGCTTTATATATGTAACTCCCATTTGCCACACAGTTTCCATTTCAAGGTCGTGTTAGTCTTGGGTTAGCACAGAACAAATAAGTATCTAGTAGCTCGTGAGACGTTTTTATTCTTATTGCTAAAAATGATAATGGAATTTTTTTATCTTTATATAACTGTGAAATTTAATATTAAATCCTGGATGAAATGCAGCGTAATACATCATTTGTTAACGTTGCTTATGATTAATACTGTTTTTTATGCTACAATCCTCAGTTTTACTTAGTAAGATTGCATCAACAATCATTTGAAATTTGGTAATTGGAGATATAAGAAAATCTTGTGAGCGCTAAAGTCAAATTTCGTTTTGCTCGATTGAATATACTTACTTCACATATTTCTACTTAGACGAAAGTAGATTGATAACGTTTTCTCCGAACCTATCCATTCGATGACAAATTCCATATTTTCATTTGATTGAGATCAATCCCGACAGTAACACACACATTTTTCACAGTCTATTATCACGATTTATATCACGAAAAAATTCCTCTATTTGAGTCTCGCTCTTCGGCACGTTCATCTCCAACACCTTTTTCGCATAGCACTCCCATTCGCCTCCGTCTGACCCCGATGTCCTCCTGGTGATGGTCGCCATGATGAGTCGGAGACCGCGACTCAAGATCCCAGTTATATTTAGGCGTCCGGAAAGCGACGTGGTCCACGGAGAGTGAGAGAGAGAGAGAGAAGACGAAGCCCCTCCAACCCTCTATCTTTTTCCCACCTCGCTTTTTTCTCAACGAAAGCATCTAAACGTGACTTGCGGCACGCGTGGCAGTTTTTCACGCGATCCGAAGAAAAAGCGGTGGTTGAGTTTGCAAAAACGAGGTGATGTAAATTGTTATCAAAAATAAAATGAGCAAGAAATAGTCAAAACAAGCACTTATAACAACCCGATCGGCCTTTTTTGATTTAGATGAAAAGATTGAGAAGGAGAAAAATTCTGAACTTGACCGGGACTCGAACCCGGGTCTCCCACTTGCCGGGTAGGAACTCTAACCACTGAGCTACCAAGCCAGAATAATTTTCTCCACCTACCCAGCAAGTGGGAGACCTGGGTTCTAGTCCCGGTCAAGTTCAGAATTTTTCTCCTTCTCAATCTTTTCGTTTTTGATCAGTACTATGCACTCACGCATATATGTAAGTTAACTTCCACCAATTTAACTCTTATTACTAATTATAGTTTTTAATAATTATAGTTTGCATTCGTGAAAAGTGTGTAATATCGTAACGCTTGAGGACGCATGTAGTCACGAAAAACGAGCCGACGAATCGATCATTCGTGATTCCAACGCTTGCTCGACACGTCACGCGCCCAGCGGCGACTTAATTTACGCGACGGTCACGCTTACGGCCCTAGATCCGGAAAGCGAGGAATTCGCTCGTTAGCCTTAACGAGGACTTCCTTTTATCGAGCTTAACTACCTTGTTACATTGGTAAGTGAGAGTCGAGTGATCTCCGGTCCCACTCGGTCCGCTCCTCGGGTGTGGTCCGTCCCCTCCGCCCCCACCCCCGCCCAGGCACCTCTCGTGCCATCATCGCCCTCACACCGCTCACCCATTCCACTCCTCACCCTCTTCCTACCCCCGGCCGCACGCACACAACCGCGCGCGCGCTCTCGCGAGCCCTCCCCCCCCCCACCACCCATCCCCCTCCGCCCCTTTTCCCTCCGCACACCCTCCTTCTCCTCTGCACACCGTCGCAACCGCTCCTTTGTGTTTGCTCGGATCCTCTTATCGGATGACGTGGCCCCCACATACGATATCTTCATTAACCGCGGTCACCCGAAGGGGGCGAGGGAGGGTAGGTGAAGGGGATGCAAACGGGGAACGGGGCGCCTCACGGTCTCTAGGAGAGGGGGCGGAGGCGAAGCGGGGGTGCTACGCCGAGGCCTCCTTCTCTCCTCCCACCCTCACACCGGTTCCAAAGGGTGAGAGGGGAAGGGCCAGAGCCACACCAACAAGGCGGGGCGGCGGTCGGCTTGCGTGCTACTGGTAACTAATGAGAGGATGAGGAAAGGGACGTGGAGAAAGGGCGCGGAGAAGGTGGAGGTGGTGGCGCGCGAACGCCGAAGTATTAGATGGCGACGTCGGATCTTTCCGGTGGCTGGAGGTCGTGAAAGATGCCTCGGACAACGAGAGACCATCCTAGTTCCCTCGCAACAAGGATCTGGGTTTCCTAGGGATATCGCGAATGTTAGTGATTCTGTTGTGATATGTGTGCATAAACTTTATAATTTTTACTTTTCTGTCGAAAGTTACCTTGTGACAATCATCTTTAAACTTGACGATGTATCAAAATGTAACTGAAAGGTATTTCCAAGAGCCACAAAAATGTTGAGAAAATTGTTCACGACTTTGATTTCAGCCATAAGGCGAACATGATAATTCTATTTTAACGGCAATCTATTATTACGAATAGCGTAGGACCAAACTGTAAATCATCAATATCTTGAGAGTTTTCATCAAAATGTGCTGGTATGTGTGACGACTGAATATCAAATTCAGTGGCGCAGGCATACACTTCGTATTTTAAGTATTTTTTCGGTTATGAACGAAAAACTTTCTTTTTTAAATCGACTTTCGCACTAAAACTGGAATTAATATGAAAGTAATTATATCGATCGTGTTTAAATAAAGTATACACTCTCTTTGCTGTTACAGTTAAATCGTCAGCATTACCTGCAGCCGATCACCACTTTAATTAACTTCGAAGTAACACACGAGGCTAGGCAGCGTAATTGATTAACAGAATAAAAAGCGGACTTATTTACCGAGAGCTTTCGGATAATGGGAAGAGAGCGAATGAGGGCCGGGAGTAAATAGGGTAAGTGTTGTCGGTAGCGAAGGTCCCGGAGGTGAAGGAGTTTTCCAGAAAGAGACAAAGAGATTGGATCGAGCTCGGAATGGCATTGGATCGCAGAGTGGATTGCGTGATGCCGCTGCGTCCTTCGATGTCCGATCTCGTTTGGTAGCCGATTGGGAGAGGGGGACTGTAGGATATGAGGGGTAGGGGCAGGAGAGGGAGCAAAGGAGAGATGAGGGGCGGGGAGGAAGGGCAGTAAGAGGAAGGGGCGAAATGGGAAGGAGAGGGCGAAAAGAGACGAGAAGGAAAGGGAAAAGGAGAGCAGAGAGGATGAGAAGAGAGCAAAGGGAAAAAGAGAGAGAGAGGGAAGAGAGACTGATAGATTTATCCCCTGGACACTTTCGTCGGAGGAAGAGAGAGAGAGAGAATGATGAAGGGTGGAAGTTATCCGGAATTTGGGAGAAAGAGAGAGTGGTAGGGGGCAAGAAAGGGGTGAGAGGGAGTTAGTGGACTACTGTTCGGCCAAGTCAGCAATTTAGCCTGTCGGACCCTGGCCACGCACACACACACACACACACACACACACACGAACACACACACACGAACACACACACGAACACACACACGGAGACGGAATCTTTTCTTTATTTTCCTCGGATTTTCCTCCTTCCCTCTCTCTCTCTTTCCCTTCCACCTCGACCAACATCTCCTCTTCGGAGCCTTGCGCTGCTGAAGCATAGCGTGGGCTAGTGAAAAGCAGCCTTTAAAGAGAGAGAGAGAGAGAGAATGAGAGGTTCCACTTCTCGCTCCCGCATGTCCTACTACTCTTTTCTCTCCTCCATCCGACCTCGCTTTGTGACCGTGAGCTCAAAAGACGCCGAGAGATGAGACCCCGGCGATTGCCGTCAGAGCCTCTCCCTCCGCCCTCTCTCCACCCTCTCCCTCCGCCCTCTCTCCACCCTCTCCCTCCGCCCTCTCTCCACCCTCTCCCTCACCGCTCCACTTTATCCTCCGCCCTACCCGCGGTTCTCCTTCCAGCGGCCCTTAGCCTCACGCCACCGTCTCCGTCCAAACAGAGTCGTGAAAACGAGAACGTTGCCGGCCGTTTATTTTTCGTCAGTCTTTTATTTTTACGCACCCCCTTCCTCTCTCTCCCGCTCTCCTCCCCCTTTTCCCATTCCCTATCTCCGCTTGATTTTTTTTATTTCCTACGAGATATGGGTCCGTTTCCACGGCGCACGGGAACATATCGCACCACGATCTTTATTTGCAGTTTTAATGTTTCGGGGGAAGAGGCTCATTCCCCTGCGCTTCCCTCGATACTCTATTTTCTTTTCTAATTCTCTTTGTAGCTACGGTCGCGCAGACGGCTGTTGATCAGGATCTCGATATCAAAAAGCGGAAAACGAAGTAAATTGTCATTTTTGTGCGGTCGACGTGAAGTCATGAAATATTATTACATTCCACTTACAGTCTTCTAAAGGTATGAAGCTAGTTAAATATTTGTTTATCGAAATCAAACTAAACTACAGCAGTGAAGGTCAAAGGCGGTATTGCCTGCGACAGGATTCCAGCTGCTGTTATTTAGTTTCGAATCGTGTACTTGCCTCTATATCAAGGCTGTATTATGCTTAACAGTTTTAGAATCTTTAGGCTATAATATCTTTGACTTTTAGCTCGACCAATCAAGTCTTTATTTTGGCATTAAATTCAATTCATTTAAGAAATGATGTAGAAAAATATCAGTTTCTCAGTCTATTCTCCGAAGAGCGTCGGTAGTATGTAATTATAAAACGTGAACATTAAAATAACATTTTAATGAATTTTATTCCGCTTGATTTTTCATACATCTAAAACGGTATCTTCAATCGTTGAGGAAAGCTCTAACACGAAATCAAATTAAATTCCTTTTTACTAGTTTCTAGGGTTAAGCTTGAGCCGATAATCTCGATTGCCTTGCAATATACATTCATGTGTAATATATTTCTGTTGAAAAGCTTTACCAGCAGTCTTATAATACTTTTTCGTCCTTCTAGATTGCCCAATTCATTTCAATGATTTTTGTTTTGGATTTTTCACTGTCCCTACAACATGCCGTTCGTATTAATTATCTTAGTTTTTTAGCAGTTTTACGGCAAATTGTTTTACATTGTTCCACTTCTGAGAATTATTCCTCTTCATTTCTGTAACGCTTATTTTATCAATCTGTGTTCGCAAAATTATTTTAGTGCCAGATTACTGATGATAGAATCATATACTTTTCAAATCCGCTCCAATTCGTTGCATTTAAATACACTTCTAAGTCTCCTGTTCATGCGACACTAAGCTCTATATTTGCCTTTCGCGGTGGTGCAAACCCATACACAACTCTCTAAGCCTGGAAGATTGGCAGTTGGGCTAGCCTCCCTCTTGCTCACGTGTCTTCCTTTAGTGCCTCTGCCAGGAGATTAAGCTCACTCTGGCATACCTCTCCTGGTCACAGAGGAACACTTGCTCTTCCTTCCACCTCCCATTTAATTTGTTTAACTTAACTGTCGCATAGCCTTTGTGAGATAAATGTATGTCATGAAACCAGGATAAAAGTAACTTGACATAACATGATTTAAAAAAGGTCTGTGAATACATGTATTTGATTCAAATATACTGGTGGTAAAATATTCCCCTGCAGGACTGGACAGACGTTTCTTCTAGTTTTAATGATAGAATAAAATATCAAGTTGTTTCGCTTTTTACTTTCTCCATACGTAGTATAGGGCAAGTATTGTTTTCATGAAAAAAATCGATTTCGAGATTTCAACGGAAATACACGTTTTGAGGTCCTTAGAACATTTTGGCTATTTTCTCGATGATGTCTGTGTGTGTCTGTATGCGATAGGAATTTTGTGGATGCTCTATCTCGAAGGGTATTTCAGTATTTTCAGTACCAAATTTCAAATATTATACTTTCATCATAGGAACAAAAGCTGATTAGTTTTTTGACAATACCTATAGGTCAACCGGAAGTTGAGATTTATTCCTGTCGTTTATCCTTTTTATTCAAATATCTCCTTAAAACATAAATTTACGTAAATATTTGTTATTATAAATGTTGTATAAAACAATTTTCTACAAGTTTTGTTTGAAACATTATTTAATAAAACAGATAGTTTAAGAGATATTTTGATTTTTATTCTAACTTTATGTTAAATAAGTCGCGAAGTGGTAACATTGTTTCAATTGCTATGTTTATAATTGTTAATAGCGTTGCTTACGCTCCCAAGGGTAATTTTAAATGCGCATAGATAACTTGTTTTCCACAGAAGCAGCTAACAATGTTCTTAACTTATTTTTTTGTAAATAAAGACTAGGTATTGAAAATGTTTTAACGTTATTCAGTGTAATTGCTGATAATTATTCCTGGGGACGCTGATGTCGAGAGAAATCATATTTATTGCTCTGCTTGGAGATACGAGTTGGCCACATCAGATTTTTTTTCAATTTTTATTTAATTCTGCTGAATTGGCACTGTTGCGCATAATGTTATTAAATGTTTTGGAATATCTCCGGTGAAAAAATATGCTGCATTTTTAACATCTGTCGCCGATTATTCTGGAACGCGTATTCTCTCAGTTGATTAGAATGAAAGCGTAATTAAGGTTTATGTCAGAGCTCTTTTCTGTAAAAGGGTAACCGTTCGTTTTTACGAGAATTAACTTAAAGAGATTAATCCAATATTCTGCTTTTTCGCAACTCATTTGTATCGCAAGAATTATTCTAGCATTAGATTTCATTTAGTTGCTCGTTGGCAGTCAGGGAATTCGCCAGATGAAGGACCGAGGGAGCGAAAAAGAACGTTTGTACGTGTATTACGGTGCCGCAAGAGAAAGGTCAGAGGTGACGGGGAGAGAGGGGGTGACGCCAGCGGGTTGTTGGATAGAAGCGAGAAGGGAAAAGAGGGTGCGGAGACGTTAAGGGTGGGAGTAAAAGGGGATCGGGAAGGAAGATGGCGCTCTTAAAAATTCAAAGAGCGATTTGCGAGAGCTTTTTCAGCGAGAAATTCAGTTCCTCCGGGAGTTTAGGATGATCCATGGGGTAATCCTCCGCACCAATTAGCGAGAAAAATACGCGGAGGGAAGGGCCGAATACCCTTTGAGCCATCCCCTTCCCTTACTTTTCGACTCCCCCCTCCAGCTCAACCCAAGATACTCTCAACCGCCTGCTTCTCCCATGTTCCCCACAATGCCGCCAATAAAAGATGGAAGGGAGAGGCACATAAGTTTGCGACAATCTCTATGAATTACTTTGTTTTTAATCCCAGAAAGAAAAATCGCGATTTTCTAAATGGTGTTCTTGGCTACGCCTGAAGTGCCCGAAGTGCTGACTGTTCTAAACTTCTCTAAGGGGTTCAGAGGGAACCTTTCCTTTCCTCGCCTCGACCGACGAACCGTAACCCACACGGGCCATTTATATCCGTTCGACAGATTCTGTTCCCTCTTTCTCTTCCACTTCCTTCTCCGTATCTCCTTTTGTGTGTATGGTCGCCCTCAGCCTCTCAAACATTGCTCTGACCACTCCCTCCCTCCCTCGATTCACCCTAACTCCCCCAACCCATCCTTTACTCCTCCGTTCCTTTCTCATCCTTCCTCTTCTTCGTTTTCTCTATATTCCACTTCTCAATCCTCCCCTCCCCTTTCCCACTTATTTGTCTTTCCTATTATCTAATAGGCACAGTTTTATCCACTTCTCCTTTTCTTAACCTCTCTGTTTCCCCTTGTATCTCTCTATTATCTTTGTACATCTTTCAAATTCTTACTATTCCTCATCTCCGTTCTTTTCTTTCTCCCTCATCTTTTTTCCTCCAGATGTTTCTTAGAGAGTTTTTCCTTTACATCTCTCCAATTCCAATGTAGATTCTTTTTATGTATGCTCGAAGTGTGATCAGGGCATCGTCGAATCGACCTTAGGAAAAAAAAACCTTATAAAAATCGTAAGCCTCTGGACATATGTCTCCCATGCTTATGTTAGTGTGACATTCTTTACTTCCTTTTCTTCCATGAGGAGCCTCGAGCTCGACACCTATTTCGCATTTCTTCATGCAAAGAAAATTTAAATAACGTGATAAATATTTAGAAAATTGCATTTTAAAACAAAAAATTATTGTTGTATCTTGATTTACTAAGGAAGTTTCCGCGATGCAATAACCAATAATATGTTTTATCCATGGCATACATTCTACTTGAGTAATCAGATCAAACTGTATCCTGGATTAATTTTTACCAGTTTATTTCATTTATCAGGCTGCTTGGATTTTACTTTGTAGGAAAATTTTATCCTAAATATTTGGTTTCACGATTAAACGAAATTAACGTGAAATGGGGACGACGTTCCCGGGCATTGTGTTCGAGAGAAATTTTTAAGATAGGAGAGGAAAGAGGCTAAGGAAGAAATGTCGTAAGATGAGGGAGAGAGAAAGCGATCTTCTTTCTGAATAATATATAGAGGTATATAAGGCGATCAAGGGTCCCAGTGGACTAGGGAGTCTGGGGATCTTTTAGGTCCAAAGAAGATTCACTTATGCCTCTACCCGGCCCGTCCACTCTCTTTCCCATCCTCCTCCCTCCCTCCCCTCCCCTCCAATTCTCCTTCCTCCCTCCCTGCTTCACTCCATCCGGCCCTTCCCTTAGACTTTAAAAAACCACCTTCCCCACTTCCAACATCTCCCTTTCTTCTTTAACCCTCCCCTCATCCTAATTCATCCTCCTATCTCCCCATGCAGACCCTTCCTTTTCTCCCGTCTCTCCTTCCCTTCCATTCTCTTCGCTGCGTCCTTTTCTTCATCCATTCAACCCTTAGCACCGAACCTCTCGAGCGCTCATTTACTCCTTCTGTATCTCCAATCCACCATGCGCCGTAATCGTCCAAATCCGAGGATTATAAAAAAAAACCTCAAATCATACGTCAAACCTTTCCCCCATTCCATACACCTATCAACTCATCACCCCTCTCGCTCATAACGCGACCAATTGTCCCACTCCTCGGCTCCTCTTTCCTTCAACTAACTTTTCTCCTGTATTTTCCATACTGCTCTCGTGCTTCATGAAATCTCTTTTTGCCCTTCACTCCTCCCTCACATCTCTCTTCGCCTCAATTCTCTTTCCTGCCCTCCCATTCTCCTTCTCTTGCTTCACTCCCTCCCCTATTTCGCTCCCTTTCACTTCTCTTTATCACACCCTCTCTCTCTCTTTCTCATCCCAACCTTTGTAAGGTTAGAAATCATCTTACCCCTCCCCTCCTCCACGCATCTTCCATTTCTCCTCCTCCCTTGACGACCTAGCGGCAGGAAATGAACTCTCCAGTGCGGAAGCTGGCTCGGGAAGGCTATGACTCACCTCTTCAAGACGTCTGCGCCTCCTTGCTTTTCCACTTCCCCGTACCGGCCTCCTGAACCATTCTTCTCCTCTCGCCTACTCCTATCCCCCCTCCCCCCTCCCCTCCCCCCCGCTAATACATCTAGCCTCCTCCTCCTTTCTCTCTTTCATCCTCTTCCCTCGACGCTAATCACCCTTTCCCCGGACCAGGCCGCTCCCCAAACCCTTTATTCCCTCCTCCCCTATCCTATTCCCTTTCGCCTCTACTCACCCTCCTGCATAGGATTTCTCATTATTCGTTACAATCTGAATGCCCAACTCTCCTTCCCGTCCCCCTATTCTCTATCTTTGATACGTGGTCAACGTTCTTATATTCTATTACGTGAGTATTGTCATCTGAAGCGATCGTTGTCTTGGCCGCTTATCGCTTTCTTCATCTCGTTTTATTTTCTTATTTAATCATTTTCATGTTGTGTTCGTAATGCAGAAGAAAGGATAAAATAACTATTATAGAATTGAAAGGGGAAAGTAAGCCACGTCGTAAAAATTAAATATTGGAGATTTTATATTTTTCTATATTTTTATTACCATTTGGTACAACAGTGGGGTGTGTCATTCAGCAAAATATGGGTGAAAAGGAAAAGTGTGCATCATTTTGATTGATTGAATAAAAATGGGCCGGTCACAGTTGCAATCTCTAAACCAATAACGTCATCCTACACTTCAACATAAATCTGACTTCGCCTTTATTCTTTATTGAAAGGAATTTTAATACCAACACTCACTACTGCAAGTTATACTGTATGCCCTCATAAATTATGATCTTTGAAAAATATTTACCTCGAAGTCTTTAATTATTCAAATCGTGTTTCGACCTGATGTTTAAATTTATAAATATATCCATTTCTACGATATACTTCTTACGTTTTACGTTTTCACTATTTCAAAACTACGTTGATAAATTTTCGATCGGATTGCGTACTTCTATTTCGTTCTCCAACCTGCCTTGCACTAGGAACGATTTTATAACGACATCGCCGCAAGAGACGAAATATTTATAAGAAAAAACACTACAAGACGCGGCGGGTTTTCTGATGTCAGAGAGTCGAGGATGTCCTTATCGCGCGCGTATGTGTGTGACGTGGATCGTGGCAATATCTCACGCCATGAATAGTAATCGCTCCTTTGGCACATGGCGTCGCACATACCCCGTATGCGCCTGATTGCCATAGCGACGACGCCAAGAGCGATTTTCCCACATGCGAGTGTGCCATGTGATCCACTTGGTTCATGTGTCACCGCCCAACCCACGCAATGCAACGCCCTTTAGGCATCCCACTCCACCCACACGCGAGTCATCCTATATCGCCTTACCTCCGTAACGATCCACATCTCCGCTCCACCGGTTGAGTGCCGGGACAATATACGTCCCTATATCCCTCTCGCTTCCATTACTAACCTCTTGGGCCAGGACATGAGCTCGTTTGAAAAACTTCGAATCGATTGTTTTTTTCTCTGGAATCTCGAGTCGGTAATGCGCGAGGGTAACTACGACGCGATTCACGAGGTGTTCGGTTTTGTGAAGAAATAACTATCGATAAATAAACACGTGTTAGGTAAAACCTGGCTGCAAGCAAACATTTTCTTCAGCCTTCGCATAACATGTAAAGTTCTATCGTAAGTTCTTTTTCTATTAAATAAAATATTAACCCTTTTTTTCGAGCGGAAGTGGTTAAGTAGGTTACTCGCGTGGAATTACAGAGAGTTATCGTCAGTTAAACGGCAAAGTTTCCGAAATTCCTATTATTTATGTTCGCATAATATCTCGTGGCCACGAGTTGTCCCTCCCTTTGTCTTGCAGTCATCGCACTCATTTCCCTCCTCCCCCCCTCTCTCCCCTCACCATCGCTCCGCGCCATTTTCCTCTTCCCCCCATCCTTCCCGCATCCCGCGACATCCCGGCAATTCAATCCCTGCCCCGCCTTTGTCGACAGGACTCAACCCGTCTCTCTCTCTCTCCCTCCCCCCCCTACCTCCCTCAGCGCCGCCTCCCCCCGCGAAATCCTACTTCAGTTCCTTCCCCCCTTTCATCCCATCCCTACACGACTCGCCCTAACTCATCTCCTCCTTGCCCAATTCTCCGTCAACTGTTTGTTCCAGGGACTACAGAGAGCGTGCTGCAATCTCCCCCTGTCCCCCCTTGGCGGCGCTACAATCGCCCTCATTGTACCCTCGTCCCTGCGTCCCTTCCGGATTTCCCAGCCTCCGTAGCCCTCTCGCCGCTCTCCTCTCCCTCTATCCTCCTCACTTCATACTTTTCCTTCCTCACTCCCACCCTCAAACCCTTTCCTCCCACACACCTCCATTAATCCTCGTCATTGAGCCATCTCGCTTGCCGCTACCTCTATCTGCATGTGACCCTATAACTACTCCTATCTCCACCTTCTCTCTCTCTCTCTCTCCCTCCGTTCCCTTCCAGCTCACTTTTATCGCTCGCGTACCTGTCTCCGTTACCCATATACCTCCATCACGCGCTACCCTCCTCTCCCTCTCTCGTTTCCTCTCTCTTCTCCCTTTCCCTCTCTCTCTCTCCTCGCATCCCACTTCATATCTCGACTCTGCCATCGTATTTTATACGTCAGGAGAAGCAGGGAGGCAGGGGATGGAGAGCGGAATAGGGCTGTGCGGCGTGCATTCAATAACTCGAGGGCGAGGTTGGTGGGGGGCGAAAGGGAGGAAAGAGCAGGTACACGAGTTGGTGGAGGTGTAGCAGAGGGAGAGAGGCACGGTGAAAATGACGGGGGTTGAGATGTGAGATGTGCGGTTCTCTCTCCCTCTCTATCTCTCCGATGTGACTGAAGTAACTCATATCTTCTCCCTCCCTCTCTCTCTCTCTCCTCTACCCCTAGCATTAGTCTGCCTCTTCTTCTCCTCTCGGGAATCCCGTCCAACTCCTCCCTCCCTCCACTCTACCTCGCCTTACACTCCAACCTAGCAATCTTCCCTTCCGTGCTTTCCGAAAAACCTCGGTGTTTCCGTCTTTCCCGCCGATAAAGATATTTCGCCTTTCACGCGGTCGCTGTTTAAATCACTCCTCGTAGGAAGACGCGCATCCGAGCGCCGGTATCAGCGAGGACGCGCCGATAAATTTCGAACTTATGTGTTCGTTGAGCATTAATTAATTACTCTTAATATCGCCGCTAGACCAATTTGTGGGAATATTAACGAGCTAAATCCTTCCATAATTTCAAATAAATAGTGAAACTTTTCTGCTAACTACTTTAGCCCGCATATTGTTTTTATATCGTCATTGATTTTCAATTAAATACGTAGGAGAAAAATGTTTTGAGTTAAATTTGGTTTGTTTTCATTTTCTATGGCACATCATCTGAAAAAAACGAGCAGTGTATCTCATTTCAAATTATTCTTACCCTGATCCCTTATTATTCATTCACTCTCCTGGTTTTTGCTTAAACAGACTTACTTCGACCCCTCCCCTCCCAATCGCCCCTCCCCCCAACCGCCCCTCCCCCCAACCGCCCCTTCCTCTCCCCCCCAACCGCCCCCTCCCTCCACGTTCGCCTCCTCTCCTCTCGTCCTCCGCTCTTATCGAGAGCCAGCCACTTAGAATGCGGCGCGAAGCAGTGGATTCTTCGTGATTGATGGAATTCTGAAAGCCGACATCCGCCGTCCAAAACGCTCTCCATTTTTTCGTCCTTTTCCGGAGATGTGCCAGTTTATTTTTTCCCCTTTTGCACTGGGACAACGGGGCCGGTGGATATTTTCGGGACAGTGATGGAAAATGTTAGTAGCAACTTGTTTTCGTTCGAAAACAAAATCCGTCGGTGCTCATCAATCACGTTGATTTCGAAATTTGGGAAATATCCGCGCGACCACGACCGAATGAGAGATTTTCATTAGCGTGTGAAATTAGTCGATCCCCAGATACGTGCTGCGCGCAGCGCAGTCATCGAAAAAAAAACACGCACTCGTCAAGCCGAGCGAAGAAGAAAGGTTGGAAATATGCGCATACCATGAATGAAATTATCGGTTGTTTAACGAGGGCTGCCGCCTTTTATCACCGGCTACACTTTTTTATATTTATGTTTATTTATAGGTATACATAATCGAGGTGTTTTGCGGTGGGAGCCACAAACTACCATGATTTAGATACTTCGAAATCGTGGTTCTCCATTTTGTTTATTAATAACCAAGCCAAGGTTTTACATTTTCGTTACTATTTAACGAGCGTTTCACAATTCCTCGTGACTTCGGCAGAGAGTGGTGACTAAGCGCTCTTTCTAAGCGCTTGCGTGACTACTGCAACAAATCTTAGGTTCTTTCGTCACATTTCAACGATTCGAAGGTCATTCGGGCGTAAAAATCTCCGTTGCCGGAAATTTTCCATCGCGAGATAAACCACGGCAAAGCACGCCCCCGCGCAGAGCTTACGCGCATGCTTGCGCATTTTCGCCACCATTACCTCAGCCGCAAACTGCGTTAGAAACCTTTCTCCCAAGTCCGGAACTTTTATGTTGCAGTTCCATTTCATAAATTTTCATTTGCTGAGCGAAGGAGCGGTTCGATATGGGGCAATTCATCCGATCTCGGAGCTGTTGTAAACTTAGAAAAACACACATGGGGTCGGTTGACCATCCATCCCTTTATGGACGAACCAATCGCAGCAAGTGGCCCGGGGTGAGGGAAATAGGATACCCTCTCCCCTCACTCTCTCTCTCTCTCTCCCTCCCAACCTCTCCCTTTTTTCCTCCACAGAGGCATCTGGGTATACCTCCTCTTTGGTGGCACACATCCCCACCGACGGCAGAAATCTCCTTTCCCAGTCCACGCTATTTTCTCCACCACAGTTATCTCATTCTCTCTCCCACTCCTTATTTTTCTACGTCTACCATCTCGTTTTTCCCCCTCTCTGTGTAATTCTCCCTCTCTCCTCCACTTGGCCGCTCTTCCATCTCTCTCCTCGCACTCCCCTTGATGTCACTCCCCTCATTCCATATCTGCGGCTATTCCTTTTCTACCGCTGCACACACACACACAACTCTTCTCCTCCCCCTCCCCCTCCCTCTCCCCCTCAGTCGCTTCACTCCCCTTCTCGTGATCCAATCCACTCTCTTCCCTCTCGCTTCACCCCACGGGGCAGTCAACTTTAGATTGGACGGTCACCGACCGCACTGCGCCTAAGGGACTCGTGAGGAAGGGAGAGAGAGAGCGAGAGAGAAATAGCCTGAGCCGCCGCAGAGGAAGGCCTCCTCCGCCACCGACGTCGCTATTCTCCTCTGTGATTTCGGCGCGGCGCCATTCCCTTCCTGCAAATGGCTACGACGCTCGTTCGCATTGTCTCGATTCTAACCTGGACCGAATAAGTGAGACAAAAGTCATTTCGTTAATGGTGATTTGCGAGAGTTTGGAATCCATCGGCTTCGAGGAATTGTTCCTATATAATGTTTTAAGAAAAAAAATAAAACGAGCGATTAATTTACGCAGGGCGATTTTTTAAGGTTCGCTGAAAATATTTTCCAACGGAGAATTTCATAATTAAGGACTAATCTCTTTATATCCCCTCCGCTCATTACCAAAGAAAGGGGAAGAGTGATGGGAGACAGTTGATTCGCGCGTGACGCGAAATCGGATTGGAGAGAGGAGAGAGAGGGAGGTGCATCGATTGAGTTTCGCTATTTTTCGGAACGGAAAAAACGAAGCATCAAAGGATTAGATGGAAGAATTGCTGTGTTTTCAGTTTTCCCGAATGATATTATTGGAGTGAAATAAACACATGAATTTAATAATCTTTCGCAGAATACTCCGCATGGAGAGATACAATTTTTCTTCGAAGGTTTTTTAGCCTAATTTGTTTATCGATTATATAAATTTCTATGATTCTGAAATAAAGATGACTACAAAGTCGTAAAAGCGCCGCTATTTATATAAAATTAGTTTTCATGAGGATTCTCTGAAAGAGATCAAAGTCCAAACTAACTCCGACGTTTCATTGGCTACATTTCGAGAAATCCATGGCTACGGATTATCGTTTTTCTATAATCGCTTCCTCTCTGCTCTCCCAACTTCCTCGGAGTCGTCTCTTTCATTTCCTTTTCCCTCTATTTCCTTTCACTTCTTTCTTTCTCTTTTCCCATATTCTTCGCTTATCCCTTCTTTTTACGCAGTTTCGTTTTATTTCGCCTACTTTTATTCATTTTAAATTATTTTTATTTTCTTCTCAATTACTCTTTCTCCCTTCTATTTCGTGTTATTTGTTTATCCCATCCATTACACTTGCTTCCCTCCTCACATGTTCTGTCCTCTCATCTCTTTCTGTCATTTTCTCGATCTTCTTCCAATGTTCCATCTCCTCCAGTCTTTCATTTTCCTTCCCGCGCTTCCTTCTCTCTCTTCTCCTTGCTTCATTCCGCCGCTTCTCCACATTCTTCCCTCTACACCTCTTCTTTATCTTCTCTCCCTTCGTCCCTTCCTCCTCCGTTCCTTTTAACTCCCCAAACCATTTGCTTTCCTTTATTTTTGGCTTTTGGAATCCGTTCGAGAGATGGCTCGGGATGAAAACTACTCCCAAACACACAAACACGGAGATCAGTAAACAGTCTGTGGTGTGTTTCCGCCTTCCTCCTCTTTTTCCCTCCTAATCTCCCCTCTCCTACATTCTCTCCCTCTCTCGTCCTTTTTCCATCGATAACCTCCCTCCTTCCTCCTCTCTCTCTCCCTCCCAACTTCCCTCGCATTAACTCCTCCGGCGAGTCTGTTTTTTCCCCTTCTCATCCCTCCAAGAGATCATATCTATCTCTCCCTCCATTTCCTTCCTCCTCCGATCCGCCTGCTCGCCTCGCAAGAAAGCCATTGATTGAAGCGGCGACCGAGTTCCATTGTTGGCCGAGAGGGACGGAGGAGAGCATTGCGGCGACTGGCGTGCGCTCGGGCCAAAGGCCGTTGCTATTGACGACCCATAGAACCGGCATCTCTCTCTCTCTCGTCGTGTCACTTCTCGCGTACCGTGGATGAGTTAGTGAGACGTAAAGAGAAACGTCCTGTGGCGGGAATGTGAGGGATGCAGCGGAGGAAAGGTGAAAATACCGATGGCGAGAGGTCCCGATGAACTGGAGGGAGAAGGTGGAAATTGACCTGCGACGGATCCTGAAGCGAGGATTTGTATGTATACGAATACAACGGTATTTGTATTTTTATGAGTTTTTATAAAATAATCTTCGTAAAGTATAGTTTTGAAGCAATAAAAAATCGTAGAGTCTTGTTACTGATAGTCACGCGTATAAAAGAGAAAGAGTAAAATAAATCTAATTTAAATTGCTGCGTTTTGCATTGGGAAATGTCGCATAATTTTTTCCGAAACAGACAAAGATGGCAGAACAATACAATTTGCAGAAGGTATTTACCGAAAGAGGTAATGTATTTTTCACCTTCTAACCATTTTCTCTTTCCATTTGAAGACCATATTTTCAGTAAATGAACTGCCCGACAAAATTTCCTGGACATTTTTGCGATCAGACTACTAGTTATTTACAAAATTGAGGGTGGATAAATACCAAGCCATCTAACGCAATTACTTGGTAATGGGAGACGACTCGCGGACGAACGAGCCAAAGTTGTAAATAATATAATTTTTCCTGAATAATTCTCTATGTATACAAACATTTGTATTCCTCCATAAACCATCTGAAACCGTTTTCGATAAACAGTTTTGATAATACGTGTGACTCGCCCGACTGGGCGAGATAATCAGTTGACTCTTCCAAACACTTTTGGGCGCAATTAACAAAAACTATTGAGAGCATAAAATTACTCGGTAACTCTCTTTAATGTTAGATAAAAACCTTTCAAAGCAGTAGGGAACCGTGGAGGAGTTCTTTCGGGGACACTCTGTATAACGCTACACAGCGTGTCTCTGAAATAAATCCAGTTAGTACTACTGCCGTTGCATTATCAATTCGTGTACTCATCTGTTTAACCCGCATAGAACGGCAGAACCGACTCGACCCTTCGATTGGATATTAGCGGAGTCGTACTTGACAGGAATAGAGGTTGGAGGGCTTCTATGCCCCTCATACACGTACGCGCGAACCGAAAGTGAGATAAAATCGCCATCTTCGGTTCTCGGGAGGAGAGGCGAAAGATGATGTGGAGCCTCGTCGACGTCACTGTGACGTTTCGCGACATTCCCACCTTACTCCCAGTAGACTCCCATGCGCCTTTTTCCTTTCATACTCACCCATCCCTCTCGATCCTTTTTCTCTTGCCTTTCCTCCTTAGCCCTTCTCTTTCTCCCTCGTAGCACGCCTCCCACACCACTCCACACGCCATCCATCTCTCTCTCTCTCTCTCTCTCTCGGGAGAGAAAGGCGAGGGAAAAGAGAAGAGGTCTTGGAAGCAGTTTGGGAGCTGGAGTTTCGAGATGGAGTGAGTCAGGGAGGCACGAGGGAAGGCAGAGGGTGGAGAAGAGTTAGGAGGCGGGCGAGAGGGGACGTGTGTGCCCTTTGGCATCGGAGAGGGGAGGAGGGGGGTAGGAAGACGGAGGTGGTGGTGGTATGCAGGTGACGTATCCGCGAAAGGAAGTTGGGAAGCGAGGGGAGTGTGTTTGTGCTCGCATAAGGGATGGGTTTGGAGGGGCAGTTTTGCGAAGAGGAGTTTTGGGAAGGCGTGACGAAGAAGTTTAAAGGAGTTTTTTCTCGAGATGGAAGGGAAGAAAATGCGGGAGGAGTGGCGACTTTCGAAAAGGCGATCGAGAAAACAGTTTGTATCACGCGCCCATGCTTGAGATGTTGAAACGTATTCGCATCCGTTATATCGGCCGCATTGTGCCTGAAAGTGGATCCTCCAAAAGAATTTCTCTCATTTTCTTCGAGGAGTGTTTTTTACACTCTCGCGAGAAACCTGCGAGTGACAGATTACACTCCTCAAAGGGAATATTGGTTTAAATAGTTTTTCTACTTGAGAGAATCTTTGGGGGTCGTAGGCTTTTCCAGCTTTCGCTACATCACAGAAAACAATCGAAAATTGCACTGAAATCAATTTACGGGGATTTAATGAAAAAATAAAATATCATCAGAGTATTAAAAGATTATGGAAACTCTCCTAAGGTGTCAATAATATATCCAAAGTCGCTATAAATTAAATATTATTTTTCAAATGAGAAAGCTACTACTGAAATATTTGAAAATTCGTAATAGTAAGTTCCATTCGCAGAAGAATCGTAGAGAAGATTTAGTTTGGTAACTTTCCATTGTCAGGATAGAAAATGTAAATCACACCTTAACACTCAGTCTTCTATCTTTCATCTCTCCGTCAAATCCTGTCTATATATCAGTTCTTTAAGGTTTCCGCCTTTCCCTCTTTACTCCCACACAGACTTTTTCCTCGACTTCCAATCTCCAGCCTCTCTCTCCTCTTTACCAATACTCTCTCCTTCTTTGTCATTCATTTCTCCCCTCATTTCCTTCTCCAGTTCTTATTTCTTCTTCTTTCCGTTTCCCTCCTCCGCACTCCGTCTCTCTTCCCATCTCCTAATCATTATTCTCTCCATTTTTGGCCAAACTTCATCGGTTTTGTGGCAAAAGGGCGATCCGTTATACTCCCTCCCAACCCCTTCCCCAAGCGCCTTCCCCTTCTCCGTTTCCCCTTTACTTCGGATGCCTACTAATTACCATTCCGTCTTTGCCATGTCATCCGCAGAGCAGATAATTATGTACCGGGAGGATGAAAGCACTGTCGTATGAAGGGAGGGTGGCGCAGAGAGGGAGGATGGAGATAGTCGGGGGAAACGTCCTGACCAGACTGCATGCAAATAGCCGATGAAAGAGGTCGACAGAGTTTTAATATTTAGAGAGAATATCGGAGGAATGCAGAAGGAAATTGGAGAGGAATGTCGAAAAAGGAGCATCAGATTGCGAGGAGAATCAGAGAGAGGAGTAAAAAATGTTTGATGTTGTAAGTATAGAGAAAGCGTATCGGGCAAGAATACAGCAGTTAGATGGAAAGAGCTTATTCGAACGTTTACATTTGTGCTCGGAAAGACGCATTGGGCAGGCAATTCTGATTCTTCATACCGATTATGGAGTACTTTTTTTAGTGTTTCAGGAAACATATAAACATTTAAATGAACCAAATTTGGGAAGGGTCTCTTAACTATTTTCACGGAAGAAGATTTAGCGGTCTTATTTCACGTGTAAATTACTGAATTTGGCACCATTAAACCTATGCTAATTCTTCATTTGTACGACAAATTAATGATTTTAACATGACCCAGTTCTTACTGCGCGTTCTATATATGAATTCCGTACCCAAATTTGAATTCCAAAGAGCTGGTCCCTGCTAAATTCAGTCAAATCAATGCTCCGTTATGGTCCTTCATCATTAAGTGCAAAGTATTCAAACTGGACCGACAACTCCCATTGAATGAATAATGAATATATGTATATAAATTATAATCTTTGTTTTCGTGGACTCGTGTATGAATTTACGCAGTGAAAAAGTTTCTCTAGTGAATTGAATCATATGGGATCTATGAAACAGATTAGTGCGAATATAAAGGCGCAATAGGAAAAATGGGATGGAATAAAAATCAAATAATATAGATCCGTCTTCCCATTCATGTTTCAAATAACAAAATTTTAACTTATATCAATAGTGGTTCTTTCGATAAATTAGTTGGTAATTCTCTTGTCATTTTTACCTACAAGTGATGTTTGACATACCACTACTTTCCTCAACCATTTTCCTCGAGCATCGATATTATTTCTATTTAAAAAATATTCATTATTTCTTCGATTCCATCTCTCACATTCATTCCATACCTCCCAAGTACTTCCAAAAGCACCCACCGGTTCCTGTTCTCTCTCTCTCTCTCTCTCTCTCTCTCTCTTCCCCGCTCCTCCCGAATCAACTCACCCTACCAAACCATCCCCCTCCCCCCTCCAATACCAAGTGCCCTCCGCTCCAGCGGGCGGAACTCCTCATTAGCAATTCACGCTTAAAATCCACTTTGGCTTAATATGTAGGAATTTCGCCCCGCGATCTTCCCTCCCACGCCACCAGTCGACTGACTTCTCCCACGACGTTAGGCGTGGTATTGTGGGAATGACGTTCTACCTCTGAAGGGAAGGCAGTGGGAGGTAGAGACGACTGAAAGAGTACGTCGGCTCCGTTGCAAAATGTAGAGAATAGTTCTCATTACGTCGAAATAAGGGTGGGTGGAGGTCGGAGGAGGAATGCTGAGGCGGAAGTTGGCTAATCATTCTCGCAGGGAAGATGGATAGAGAGGAGGAGGGAAGGCAAACTCCGCCTAAACGATTGGTTCCCCTTCCCTCTGCATGTTTCGGTTGAAGATTTTGAAGGGCCGTGCAGTTGAAGGAGATGATGAGTCTTCGCTCCTCAAGTTGTACGATAGGATGGAAGAGCAAGAATCGACCTCTTTCCGTCAATTTCCATCTCTCTCTCTCTCTCTTCCTCTCCTCTACTTCATTCTCCTTTTCTTCGGCTTCCCTATTTATTCCACTGCTCCCCTTCTCTTTCCCTCCTCCATTTCACCATCTCTCTCCGTGTCTTCCGTCTCAACCCCATGTCTCTTCTTTCCCTTTTTCTTTATTTCCAACTCACCCCTCTACTTTTCCATCTTCCCCGCTATCTCCTCCTCCTCCTCCTCTCTATCTCTCTTCGTCCCCTGAAAAGCCCTCTATCGCGTGCCTCGGAGGCAGGAAGATCGCTTATTACTCTCTCGAGACCGCAGCCTCCTTCCCGCCCCCTCCACTCCCCCTATCATCCTTCCTCGTCCCGCGGGAGCCCATAATCTGCCTCCGATGCTGGGTCTACTCCTCTCCCGCAACCTAGCACGCCAACAGACACACACACACACACATGCACCATCGAATGGAGGAAAAGGTTCTTCTAAGAGTTTCCAGTCATTTGAGATTTTAAGCTTTGCCCGTTCTTAGTCAATTTCTTCCGTATTCTTCTACAAATCATACGTATTTATACACATGAAGAATATTTTGTTTGTACATTTAAATGAATTACATGATTATATAAACATACCTATTTATTAGATATTTTGCATGTTTTCTTTCGAATGACTATATTAAGTTTAAATGACTAATTTTGTAAAACACAATTTTACCTTTAAATTTATTCCAGATTGGTATTAATAACTTCTTTTCCACCAAGAATAAATGAAAGCTCATTCTTGTAAATATTTCGTAACAGGCCTTTCTAAATCATTTAAAAACGTATATAATTTATCTGTGGCCATATTTCATCGTCCGAATAATCTTGTAGTCTTTAAAAATTTTAACCGATTAAATTTCGTTGGGTTTCATTTAACACGAATAGAATGTAAACATGCTTCATGAAAGATCAGACGCCATTGAGCGCTTGTCCTGCGCCAGATATATTTGGATTCAAACGCTGTCCGCTCCGACTAAGATATTAAAATAATATTTATACGAGAACTCGTCGTCTTTCCTGGTTTTCACGAGACGATACGCGAACGTTCCCTGCCTCGCTCATTTGGGCGAACTTAAGCTCTTGTTATCCGTAAGTGCCTCGTTCAGACTCTGCTCTTCGCCCTTCTCTCTCCCTTACCTTCAAACTTCATCTCATCCGATTTCAACTTTGCTCCCTCCTATCCTCTCTCTCCCTCCATCTCTCCCTCCATCTCTCCCTCCATCTCTCCCTCCATCTCTCCCTCCATCTCTCCCTCCATCTCTCCCTCCCTCTCTCCCTCCCCGCCTCTCTCTCCCCCTCCCTCTCTATCTTCGTCCCTCTTGCTCTCTTTCTGTCTTCTTCGGCCTCTCTCCGAGGATCTTCGAGTACGCGGGACTCGCTAATTGCAATTTACGTTAATTTATATCTGCTTGGCTCCCGCGATCTTCTCGAACCACTCTCCTATCTTCTCTCAAAGCTTTCGACTAGGTCCTGCTAATGTCTCTCCTCTTTTTCCTCTCCTATCGACTCTTCTCTCTCCCCCCCCTCCCCCCTCTCTCTCCCCCCCTCTCTCCCCCCTCTCTCCCCCCTCTTTTTCTCGCTCCCCTCTTTATCCCGCCTCCCCCTTCCCCATCCTCCCACTTCCATACTTTAATAACTCTCCTTCTTGGTCGCGAGTTCGAAAAGAGCAGTGGGTTTTAGTGGACCCTCTCCATACTTCCAAACCGTCTTCGCTTACACATTCGAAGAAGAGTTGAATGCCACGCTCCAGGGAACTCATACGGTCCCTGGAAACGCGTCCGTCCCTCTTACCTTCTCTACGTTCTCTATTCCCATCCCATCTTCTCCGATGCCATTCCTTCGCGGCAGCTTTTTTTTTTTTAACCTTTCCTCCCGCCATACCTAGCCGATTCCTACGCCTCGAGAGATGCTCTTCCCGCCGTACATTCCGCGCATGCAGGGAAGCATAGACTCTCGGGCTGACAGGCTCTTTTACGAAACTCCGTTTTCCGTTGCAATCTTATTTCGCTGCCTTCAAAGCGTGCACGCATACATATGCTGGTCCACACGCAACAGCCTTTTTTCTTTGACTCACCCTAGATTCCTTCCACGAGCTCATTTTGATGTCATTATGATGAAATGTAGTCAAGCGACACATTTTAGAAGAAATTAATAAGGAATGCATGAACAAGTTTTCGTCATACAAGATGACATTTGTTCCAGCAAAGACCTTAGCGAAATTTTAAATTTGTTCTTTTGTTGCCAAAATATCTTTTAAATAATGAGTTTATGGAAAGGTATAATTTCATTTTTACTGTAATTTCAAAAATGTTAATATCATATATTAATCTTAAATACAACTGTATTAAAGTAGAACTTTTTATACGCATCTCGCTTTATCCATTTCGTATTTATCATTACAAATTATAGCAGTTTTGCGCCAGTAATTTATTTGAGGAATAGATAATATGATTACTTCAACTTAAACTTTTACGTATTCCTTCCTAAATACTTCAACGATAAGGAATAGACACAATGGAGAGTTAAGTTGGATGAATCCATCATCAAGGGTTTGAATTGGAGTGCAAAGAACGGCCTTTGGATGTTTTAGACTGGAGAATCGCGAACAGATGAAGAAAAGTAATAACAGTTTATACAAAGGAATTAATAGAACAAAGGAATGGAGGGACGTTGAGAAATAGACTGGAAGCAAAAAGGGAGGCCAAAGAGGTTCGGTTCAGAAACCTGGAGTGTGTTGAAAAGAGGAGGTTGAAATTTTGCAGCAGATGGCAACGGAGGAAGTTGGAGAGAATGAAAGAGGGCAGAGATGGTGGAAGGTGAGAGGAAGTTATTGTTGAGAAGAAGGCGAAGGGCGGTTGGGTGATAAAGGAGTGGGAGGGAGAGGAGAGCGAGGGTTGGGGAGTAAGACGGTGAGGTGTGCATCCGAGAGTTAAAGAGAGGACTGGGAGTGAGAAATGATTCAAGAAACTGGAAACTGAAATTGGCGCTTCACGTGAGAAAGTTTGCGAGGGAAGGAATGAAGAAACCTAAGAACATTATATATCCAGAGAAAGAAACTGTGAGGTTGTCTTGGCTGGGGAAAAAAGAATTTTATATTGGTTGAAAAACTTGGGCTGAATTCCTATTGCTTTCCTAATGCTTTCATAAGAAACGGGTAACCGATTTAGCCTATGGCTGTTTATTGATTCTGTGCATATGTGCGGAAATTAGCGATATAAAATTGATTAATCATGAAGTTCGTTACTTTTTATTTTACTGTTTAACGTAAATTTTCTTGCTATAAAAATGAGGTGATAAAACTGTCGTAACTCTTAAAAATTTAAACATTTTTTTTATTTTTTATATTCACAGAAATTTATCGATTTTTTCTTAAAAGAATTTTAAATTATAAGAAAATAACATTTTAACTTAGATAAAATGGCTTTAATAGTGTACATCTATCATATTTCACAATATAATTATTATTTATCCTAATTTCTGCTGATAAAACCATGAATTCTTTCAGTTTTAGGCAATATCTTTGTCCGGATTCTAATTATCTTTGGTTAAGCTTTCTTTTCCACTGTAACAATGGTAGGAATGGAATACATGATTACACATCTTTAAAGAAACAAAATTCACAGTTTTATTATTGTTCAATCTGTTCTTATCTGTTTAGATTAAGTGAAAATAAAAGGTATTTCCTTTATTTTATTCAGGCTGTATTTCTTCAACTTTCATAGATTTCTAACAGCCAGACACGTGGACTATTTTCCAGGCCATATCGCTCTTCATTGTCTTACACAGCATCTCGCCCTGAAAGTTACTCTTTCTTCTCAGGATGAATTTGTTTCTGGATATCATAGCCATAAAAATTTTATTTGCCTTGTAATTCTTGAATTCTACGTTCTTATGTAATGTGATTAAAATTCTAATTTTTTGCGAAAGCACATTTTATTATATCTGGTTCACTTGATATTCAGTGTTCTCTATGAAAAAGAACTTCGGTAACATATGACATACTTTTGTGTTAATACGGTAATATTAGAATGCAGATGTTATAATACCTTAAAAAATTTTAACCCACGAAACCGTAAACCACAAAAGATAGGATAAGCATATTTCTTAGTCTGCATTTTATGCAGTCACTTTTAGCCCATTGAAGCAAAGAGTCATCGCCTGTGATGCTATTTAATCTGCAGTTAATCATGAGAGGGAATTAGAAAATCGAGAAGAAAGAAAAGAGACGCCTCGAACAGCGAGCCTTGATTATGGATGTGAGAATATTTTTCGGAAAAACTAATCTGTAACCAAACTTACTTCGCAACTCCATAAGTATCTCTCGCATGAATTTTGAAAGCTCAAATATCGGAAGGCCACTAAATTGGAATATTTTATGCCAGCAGTCGTCAAAGGAGTTTTACGATGTGGTTAGAAGGGATCGATCGACCTAGAATACGATGTATCGATAGCTCTAACGAGACAAAAAGTAAATCTAGCGTTTCCTCCGGTGGTTAACTCTGTGAAACTGAAGAGATAATTCCCACACACCATAGGACACAGCAGCTAGTATTTTTCACCCTCTCTCTATTTTTCTCCCCCTCCCGATTTGGATTAACCTAATGCACAAATTATTTTCACTTTGCCCAGATAAAAGGTAGGCTCTAACAATCTTCAGCATAAAATGTGGAAGCGAGTTAACTCTATACTAGATGATATTAGGAAGAAAAGCCGAATCCGCGGAGAACATTCTCGATGAAAAACGTTTGGCAAGGTGCCAGTTTATGGCGTAGCCTTCCTCGCGGTGCATTGTGAAAACAGCGGGGGAAGTAATTGCTAACTCCCGGATAACATGAATTGTTGACACATTGAAACTTCATAGGAAATTTGCTGCTAAAGTGTATTCTCCGGAGCTTCTTGGTTTTGAAAGGGGAAATGGAGGCGGTGGGAGGATTAGATTGGTGAGGGGGAGGTGCAGAGGCACACGCTACTCTTCCGGGTTCGTGGTTCCTCTCTGTGTATTCCCACCTGAAACACTACAACACATCCATATCAGGCTACGATATTCCTAACCACAGCAAACAACTTGCCTTTTGGACTCGAAACCATACGGAAAGCATTGGTGCCTCTGTTATCTGCATCCGTAATGCACACCGTCGCAGAATCTTGCAAGACAAAAATGAATAAGTGATGATGAACAACCGCTAAGTTTAGCTTTGGCATTATTTACATTGTAATGTAAGACTGAATAAAAACTTTGCGATATGGGTTTTCGGTAAAGTCAATGGAATGAGTGTTTAAACTGCTCTTTAACATCTATCTCCCTCTATTTCTATTGCTTTCTTCCTTTTTCCTGTTTCTGCTTCCTCTATATCTATAACCGTAACACATAATGTCTGTTACATCGTGCCCTTTATTTTGACGTATTTATACATATACGCGTAAATTTATTTGTACATTTATTAAAATTTATTTACACATTTATTTTCGCTAAAGTTTCTGTTTCATTCAACTGGCATTTAACGTTAATTTTATGCTTAAATTGTTTACTGATGCGTTGTAAATTGATTAAATATAATTAGCCCCCAAGGAACGCGTGTTTCAGTCATTAGCATTGGTGGAAACGAGCAAAACGCTTACTGCGCGGTTCATTGAATACAGAATGCTTATTGCTCTGTGGAACGGTATAATTGTTAATTGTCCTCTCTAGAACGCATTAAATATCTTGGTTATATTCCTTTTTACGTACCATCATTTCAGTTTGCTTTGTTGGGAGAAATGCCAATTGATAATGGTGGAGCAAGTATGTCCTATTTTATGCATTAATCCCATAATAATCTATTAAACGCTAACTCATTTGCATCCTTCTGTTTAAATGCATTTGACATTCAGAATTAGATGTTTTGCTTTGCCTGCGTCATATATGAATTATAAAATTTCAAATCATAAAAATAATGTCGAAAATATAGTTTAATGTAGGAGGTAGATACTTTCATTTAAATAAATAATTTTCATAATGCTAAATTGTTTATATTGGTTTGATAATAATAATTTATGTAAAGATATAATTCCTTTTTATTTCAGGAAGATCCGTCACTTGTCAAGCATAAATTTCAATTCTAAGAGAAAAACTTTGATTGTATAATCCTATCAAATCTATTTTTAGGTATAAGTATAAATGAAAAAGGGAAACTCGGGACTTGCATGGTTCATATTCTCTATAGAGTAAAATATACACCAGATAGTCCGTATACTTAAGCTTATGCTCCTTTTCAATTTATCACCTGATGAGTTTTATGAAATTAATTATTTATATTCGTCTGTAAAAACGGCATATCTTGGGTTGCCAAATCTACTAGCAGTTCAACACGAATACAATTATTTTTAAGCATTGTCAAAAGCGGTTAATCGCTTTTAGGAAGCTGCTTTCCGAAATGGTTCGGTGCCAAAATAAATTATCAATATCTACTCCTTTTCACTTTTGCAAACGGCCCTTCCACGCGAAGATAGTCAAGATAAGTTCCCGTGCATAACAATCCGCCCTTCAGAAACGCACGAAAGAGAGCTCCCGGATGCACACGAGCAAATGTAATCTTGAGCCGTGGAACACGCGAGTGGGTTATCGCCATTTCTCTCTTTCTCTCTCTATCACTTCGTGGTCGCTTCTCGGATCCATTGCGTCCATTCGCCCGGCTCAGCAAGATGGGGTGAGCCGGGCGCGTGAACATAAAAGCATCCCGAACGAAATCGGTTACACGTTGGGTACACTTTTATGCTGAGTGTTGTTTCTCTTTTTTAACCGTTGCTGCCAGAAAAGTGCACCATCTTCTTCCGCGACCGCCACGTCCCGCCCCCATCTCCCCGCTCCCACCCTCCGCCCCCACAACCACCCATCCACCTATTCCCCACTCCGCCATCCGCCGAACCTCGCCTTTTAATCGACCGAGACCGCCAAAAACTGCTCACCCCTTCTCTCTCTGTCTGTCTGTCTCTGTTTGCCTGTTTTGCCATTTTCGTCCAAGGCGCCATCTCTCTTCTCTTCTGTGTTTGTTGCAGACAGCGGGGGGGACGGACGAAGCGGACACGGTCTCTGGAGGTAGACTCGAAATAAGAGAGGAAAAGGTGGAAAGAGAGGTTGTAAGGCAATTGAGAGACTGGGTGAGAGAGGCGCGCAAAGAAACTAACGAGCCGCCCTCCAGGTAAATCCTATGTACTCCCGGAAGACATAGCTAGTTGGCTCGAGTTCAAACCTTGTAATCCCGCTTCCATCCTCCTCTCCCTTCCCTCCCAAAATCCTCCTTTATCCGCCCCATCCCTTTCTGCTACGTCTACTCATCCTGCTCCACATTCTCCTTATCTTCCACCATCCCTATTTTCACTTCCAAACTTAACCGCATACCTCTTCGCGTCTTTATAAATCTCAGACTCACCTTTCTTTGCTTTCTCTAAAGTCTCCTATCACACCAATCTCTGATATTACCATCTTCCTTTTCATTCTTTCCCTACTCTGCTACCTCCGTCACCTCCAACTCGCCCTCTTCTATCTGCGTCCTCTCATTTCCTCTCCCATTGCTCAATCACCAGTCCCTCCTCTCAGTCCTATTCTCTCTCTCTCTCTCTCTGTCCTTCCCTGACAAAGTCGCTCCCAAAACGCACGATTCCAACACAATCCGAACCGATCCTTGCTTCAACCCCACAAAATGCCTTGCACGATCGAATGAGAGGAGTGTAACTGTGAGGTATGCTGCACTAACCAGATATTTGAAAAAATAAATAAATGTAGTAAAGACAGTTGAAAAATTCCCAGTGCGTATATTTAGTAGAAAATAACACAAAATAGTTGCATTTAGTTTTGGAGGTGGTTTTGTTTCTTTTTTTTAATCGCAATCACTTCATTTCCAATATATTATTATTTTTGTTTCCAGTTTTAATGCATTTTTACACAACATAGATTCGATTTCTGGCCCGAAATTAATTTAAAGTATTATATATGTTTATTATTTAAAATCTAGTCCTTCGTTGCTATTCTTTTATAAACGGTTTCATCTAGATTGCATACGAGTTTAATGCTCCAAAAAATTCTGCAAAACGTAATTTTTAAAAAAATGCACTTAACGCAAATTTTTAATTGCCTTTTTATTTTTCCACGCCAGTCTTGTTTTAGAAGAAATTTTCTGTTCCTTGGCAACATCCTACCCACTTTTCCAAAAATGCGCTTCTTACTAGGTGAGCATTTTCAAATGTGACTATTTAATCTGAAACACATGCACGATTTTATGCGTATGCAAGTGGAAATCCTGAATCGGCGTCAGTTTTTAAACAGAAACATATCCAACCCAACTCTGGCTTTTCCCTCTTTCCGTCCTTAAAGTGATTAATTGCATCGCAGTTTAATCAATCTTCTTTCTTTCCCCTCCGGCCCTCTGTCCTCCTCCTTCCCCCAATCCGTCTACTATCCTCTGCCTCTTCCTTCTCTCTCTCTTTCAATCAGACCTTCCTTTAATTTCCCACCTCTCCAAATTTCTTCCCTCTCTCCTTCACCCCCCTTTTCCTTTCTTCCCCATTAACCCAAATATCTTTTGCTCACTTACCTCGACTGCTCTTTTCTTTTCTGCCTCCATATTTCCCATACCGTTTCTCTTCCTCTCTCTCTCTGTATCTTTATCTCTCTCTTTCTCTCTCACTCACCACCTGTGTTACTGTCACATGCCTTGCGTGTGTAAATGTGTGTGCGTGTGTGAGTGTTAGTCTCTCTGTTGTATTTGTTGTGAGTTTCTGTGTCGTCAAGTGTTGTCCGCTAATTGTCTTTTTTCGCGTGTTTAAGACACATTCCATGTATGTGTTGCACTAAAAACATATTCATTGGTTTTAAGAATCTTTTTATGAGATATTTTCGATCATTAAAGAGGGTTTGAGAATTCTTGGCACTATCAGAATAGTATAATTCTTAGAAAACTAAATGAATTTGTCTTTTAAACGTAAGAATGAAGTAGTTTATTGCTTTAACATCCTTTTTTAAGTATAAATAAAATGTTTGCCACATCTATTGTTGTGTGATTATTACTTTCCCCGTTTGTAAATAATTAGAACAGTAAAAAATTTGGAATTCGCTAGGAATTTAGTTCTATGTTTTTATTTGATGTTGCTAAAATATTTCATGGTTTTATCTCTTCCATACATAATTTAATAACTTTTGATAAGTTCTCCCCATTCATATCAAAATAACATAAAGACGTATTCTTTCAATGTCTCCATTTATCACCCTTTAAAAAAAGTCATTAGTTACACACAATCATCCATATTCATGCGATTAATCATAAAAAAATTCCCGTAAGCATCCTCCCCTGCTTCCGTCCCTGTAAAGCGATCCGTGAATTTAAGAATATTCCGTTTATACTGAAGAGGAAACGGGCTACAGATAATGATAGAAGGATTTCCAGTTATCGGTGACGAAAATCTATCTAATATTTTTTCTATTCCAATTGGTTATAATTGTGTAGATCTGTAAGATTCGCGGGCAAACAAAAAATATAATAATCGACTTTATCACGGTGGGAGCGGAAAATGGTACGATAGGAGAGAATTTCCCAGGAGGGGGAAATGATGAGGAGGATAGGATAAGCGAGGCGTAGTCGGCGGGCGGTTGGAGGCCGCCTGGGATACTGGCTAAAGAATTCCCGCTCATCTTCCCAAATTGCGTGCCATATTTCAAACCGCACCCTTTCCTCGGTGGGCAGTGTTGCTATCGCAAAAAAATCCCATATTCTGTTCTTGCTCTCCTCAATAACAAGATAAACCCTCTCTCCCATTTCCACCACCCACGTCGCTCCGTAAAAATGTTCCTCCCCCTCTTCTCCTACAACGCCCAATCCTTCTTATTATTACCACTATGATTGCCTCTCGCCGTCTTCCCTCCCCCTCTTCTCTCCTCCATCTCACACTCTTTTCCTCTGCCTTTTTCTCCCTTTCTTCCTCTTCTTGTACATATTCCTTCTCTTCGCCCTCAATCTCTCTCCCATTCGCTTCTTTTCGCCCTTCTTGTCCCGTAACCCTTCCCCTTTCCAATCTGCACGACTATTTCGAAAACAACCATCGACCCGGGGCCTAGTGTGTGTTGCAAACTTCGGGTCGCAGTGAGTGGGTGAATGGGGCCGCGCTCAATATGATCGACAGGTGGGAACTGTGAGCGGTCGGGTGGAATTGACTTGCATTTGTTTTTTGTTCCGGGAAATCAAAAGCAGACAGCATTGGATTCCATTCGACCGCGACATCCTTAATCCTTTGGAACGTCTTCCGTTCAGTTTTCGGTCATCGTACTCTGCAGCACCTGTTAAAAAAATGACGGCCGTGTTTAGAAAGACAGAAGTTTGGCTCACCTTCTTCGACACCGCTCCTATCTCTTTCGCTTTCTCCCACTTCTCCTCCGTCACGCGTTAATTCTTCCTTCTCCACGCTTCTCCCGTTAGAATATCCTTCGTCGTCTCCCTTTCTATCTAGTCGCTCTCCGCCCAACTTTCCCGATTCCTACCTCTTCCGCTCTCTACCCCCAATTTACCCTCTCTCTGGATACTTCTCTTCGCACCACGTCCTAATTTCCACCCCTCCCTAAGCCCACACTCATCAATTTAAAAATATTATACTCACGGAAATTCAAGAAAATCGAGCAATTTTCAAAATTTGACCCTTAACACGCAAACATTGGCACTCTTTCATCGAACTAGAGAATTCGTTTTTTTATCAATATCCTAACTAATTGTTTTCAACTGGGGAATAAAAGCAATTCTGTATTTACTATATCATATCTGAAAGGTAAAAAATGAAAATCCACCGAGCAAAATAAGCCGCGCGACATAATAAAAACAAATACATTTTGCATTCGGCAGCGTCTCTTGGGATCCTCACCAAGAGATGAGGTTTCGGAAGGAATAGCGTTTTGCGGTCATTGGGCGTAAGGGGCTAATGACGTGTGTGTTTATTCGGCGAAGGGAGCTTTGGAATCGACGGCACACAGCACTCCCTTGCGGGTCTATCCCAGCGCACTCCTCAATCCCAGCTCTTGCAATGTTTGCATTTGCTAATGGGCGACGTATCATTCGTTGCGCGCGGACGGTTCTAGTGACAGAGTCCCTCAGCTGAATGCCAACGCCCTCTCCCCGTCCCCTCTTCGCACGGACTCTCTCACTCTCTCTGTCCTCCCACCTCTTCTCCCTTCCTCTCTCTCTCTCCATCCTTCTCTCTCTCTCTCCTTCGTTCTTCGCCTTTTACAATCTTTTCCCCCCTCTCCTCTATCCTCCACCATCTTTTCCTTCTATCCTACCTCCTTTCCTCCCGTCTAACGCCTAACCAACCCACTCGGCCTTCCCTCTCCCACGCTCTCTCCTGAATCACGAGACAATACCACCTCTCCCGTCCAAACAGCTCTCTTCTCTTCCTTCACTTTCAGACCTACCGACCTTCCCTTCCTCACAACCTCGTTCATTTCCTCCCGTACAACCTCCGTCCTCCCTTACATCGCAACTCTCCCATTTCCCTCCTCCCTCCGAGCCGGCCTTCCTCCGCCCGCTCCTCCATCATCTCTTTCCCCCCGACCTCTCCCTTCTGCCCACCTCCCCCTTCCTTACCTCTGCCCAACACTCCCACCGAGGGAAGGGCACGGCCGAAGGGACGCTGTGAGACAGTAGCGGCGCCGGACACCGAGGGTAGAAGGAAGCGTGCAGCAAAGGGGGGAACGGGAGATCTCTCTCCCTTTCTCTCAGTGCACTAATTTGTATGCACCTGCGTGTTTGTCACTAATTATTGCCTGTTGACAAAGTAATTTGTTCCATACTACACACGAACACGTCCGGAATTGTATGCGTTTCCGCTTCCCATCCCTAATCCTCCTGTCTCCACCCTCTCTCTCTCTCTTCCTGTTCGTATATTCGCTATCCTCTCTCCTTCCCCTTTAAATGCCCATTCGTCGTCCTCTTCCTCTCTGTCAATTTCTCTTCCTCTCCTATTCTCTTCCCTGAGCTATGATTCTCCTCACTTCTCGTCGCATCCATTTCCTCGCTCTCCTATATCCGCCTTTCTCCATTCCTCTATCATTCTCTCCATATTTCTTTCTTCTTTGCTATACTCTTTCATCATTTTCTCTCCCATTCTCAGTTTTCTGGACATTATGATTCCTTATTGATTATCATTGATGATTTTTATTCTTCACCGGTCTGATTTATTTCATTCTATTTCACTTCCTTTCATCCTTTGGTCTTCATTTGACTAATTTCCAAAGAGAGAAATCTTTGAATACCTAAAAAAGATATGCGGAGATTACTTTAGAAAATAAGCGGATAGTTTCAAAAAAAAAACCTCGTTCACGGTCGTTGACATTATGCAGTTGTACAGTGTTTATCGCGTATTTTAATTAATTCATTTATTCTGTAATTTTTCTGTAAAATCACAATTTCTTTCGGTCTTATATTCGCCTGTTGTTTTTTCGACCTAGAGGATTGCATTTTCTACTTTTTCTAATCCTATTAAACGAGCTACACCAACGTCATATTAATCATGTTCATAGATTAAGAGTAGAACAATTTTCCTCAAAGATCGTAAAATTTCGCAACTTAATTTTTAAAATATCATCCTAAAAATTTAAGAGTCGTTATTTTCGTATATAGCTGGATAACCCGAAATTTCGTGCTTCTTTAACAAAACCTATTAACATATTAAACATTAAGGCAAAGATTACCACCCCGAAAGGCTAGAAATATTTTATTTTTTATTTATTTACACATTTCAAAACGAAACACTCTGATATCAGTATGCCGAAGTAATTTTTTAACTGCACGGCACCTTAATTATACACCCTAAATAAGATATCATTACCCACAACCCAAAACACGAAAATCTTGGCGGATCTCGCATAAGCTTGTGCAATTAAAAGCAAATTTGCATGCCAATTTATCTTATGCATGACCCTATTTTGTTGTAATTTTTTTACTGCGTTCACAACAGCTGCGTGCAGACGTGAGAATTAATTTGGTCGTTCCGTGCAAAAGTTTCTTTTAAATGTATGTATTTTGAGCATTTCACTTGAACGAATCTGCACTTCTTTGAGGCTAAAAAAATATAATCGGCCGTGTCGGATACGTTACCATAGCTTGACCCGAGTGTCACTGTTTCCTTTCAGAAGACAGAAAACTTTTCGTGGGAATGCTCAGCAAGCAACAAACGGAAGAGGATGTCCGTCAGCTGTTCGCGCCTTTTGGATCGATCGAAGAGTGCACAATATTGAGAGGGCCCGACGGAACCAGCAAAGGTAAGACATAAAGACGGAGAGAGAGAGAGAGAAGATAGAGAGAGGAGAAATGGAGGGGAACTTTTCTCTCCATCCTCTCCCTACCCTCTCTCTCTCTCTCTCGACTTCTAGCCCTCGCACACACTTTGCCCTTTCAACCAGTCGTCCTTTGCATGGAGTGAGATCTCGTAATGCATTTGCAAACAGACGTGGGTACGGTTCTATGTTCCCAAGTGTGATTATCCACGCGTACGAAGTGACTGCTCTCCGATGGAAAGCCTTTCTACGTGGCATTACGAATTGGATCGCACCTTGATATCGACCGTTTCAAACACTCGCGATTATCATTATGGAGAGCTGTATTTCTTTTAAAGAGACTAACGGTAGAAACTCAGGTAAGCTGTCCTGTTATTTCATCCGGCGAAAGAAATTATATAGATGTATTCCGTTCCTCCATCACTTATCTTTTTTGGAAAATACTAAATTCGTGCTCATTAATGCAAATATTGTTGATGTCATTCTGAATTTTTTTCAATCGTTTAAGTTGAATAATAACGCTTCGAGAGGGCGTTCATCATATTAAGTACATTAATTAGTTAGCGTTTACATAATTATTTACGCCATTAGATAAATGCATTTTGCTCGCTTTACCGAAACTTATCCATGTTCTGAGTCTACATTTGCCTACCTTTTATTAGTATTGAAACATTTTCATAGCAGTAGTTGCGCAAAGCTAGGAGAGTGGAAATTACGTTAGAACGGAGTTAAATTCAATTTTATCTATAATATCCCATTATTAGTTTGCCTTGATAAATTAGTTTCGCAACTAGATATTTTTAAGTATTACATACCCAGCAGAAAATCCGGGACTATACTTAATTCATTTTAAATTACGGGAATTCTAATCAAGCTGCTTTTAATTAATTCATTTAAATAAATAAATTATGAAAAGTGAAGAAAATTGCAACCAAATACCTATAGTTCAAAAGGTATAAAGTTAATTGGTACGGATAAACTAGAGAGGGAGACGAAGGGAAAAGTATTGACCATATCAGAGAAGAGAGAAGATTAAAATAATATACATACATAGTTACTTAGAAGGAAATATTCGAAGCCATTGCCCACGAGAAAAATGAACGTGAAAAAGACGATATTTTTAATGGTTTAAGGAGATCAAGAAACCAATTGAAGATAAACTTTATGCGGAGAACGAGAGATGAAGGAAGGAATAGGAAAATAACTTATAGCTAGAGATTTTGTGCGAATATAAGAGACCACTCAACTCCTTAATGCATCGAATAAGGTGTAGGAGGATTTTATGAATTTGTGAAATGTATTCAAGGCAAGGTGGACGTGCTAGCGTTACGGTTAGTCGGAAAGTATGTGATGCATTTTATTGTCATAAACTTTTTAAACTTATTTCGTTTAAAGATATTTTAAAATGATTCCTAGATCTCTTGTAAGATTTATTTTTTAATTTTCTCGAGTATAAAGATTATAATAATAAAAAATACTATGAAAACATAAGAAATCTTCTTAAATACTGAGAAATAGTAGCAAATTATGTCAACGTCATAGAAATATAGAAATCTTGAACCTCAGGATCTATCAAAATGAAATGCAAGGTGTAATACAAGTCAATAAGAGCAACGAAACGAAACGCAGATTAAAATTTAATTACTGAATTTGCAGTTTAGCTTATATTTTGATCAAATTTAACAGTGGAAAGAAAAATGTTCAAATTTTCTTCCGAGAATGACAGTTTTAAATTAAATTAAATCATTTCCAGTGTGAAATGAAGATGCATCTTTTTAATTTTATGTCCACCGTCGGCAATACGGTTCCTACGAAATTAAAATATTTGTAAGAAACTACATATCACATCTCCATTCACCTCCATTCCTATTCGAGTGGAATTTCTCCAAGTCGAGAGTGATCTTATGCTAAAACTCCTCTCATTTCATTCTCGTGCTTTAACTCTTTCCCCCTCAGATAGGCGAATGTTGCATTTTATTATTTATAAAAATCGGTAGTGGTTCCATAAAGAAATGGATAGAAACTGTAACCGACAAATTGTTTTTTTAGGAAACAAATCTTTATTCCGCGTACGGAAAAGAAGCCAATCTTTAAAGGAACATCTATTCCTCTCTTCCCCTCGGCGAGTTGAAGGCGCGAAGACCCGGCACATCCATCTCTCTCCGCCATCTAATGTCAGAGGCGGCGGAGAATACCGTGAATGCGTGCGAAAAAGAGGGAGGAAAGGGGAGGGAGAGAGGGAATGGGAGAGGGCGTTAAAGAGGGGATGAGAGGGAGGGATGGATGAAGGGGGGAAAAGAGAGAGAGACAGAGAGAGGATGGGCGCATTTTCTCCCACGGATGAATTCGTGTTCGCCTTTTTTTTTTACAAGGACGCGATGCGTGATTGATTGGGTGATTGATCCTCTGAACGTCTATCGCCTTCCTCACTTCCAGCGAAACCTCCATTTCATCTCTTCCATTCATCTCCACACCACTCCCCTTCCTCCTCCCCCTCATTCCGCTTTCTCTTTTTCCAAATCACCTCTCTCTCTCTCTCCATACTGTCTCACATATCCCCTCTTTATTCTCTCCTCCATTGCCTTCTCCATGTCCACTATCAATCTTGTTCTGCAATTAAAGAGTTGAATGAATTAAATCATTTTATTAAACATTAATTGCTCCACAAACTGCATTTCAGCCTTAAAGCAAATGTATGAATTCAAACAGAGGAACGATATTTAGTTTTAAGCAGTTAGTCTAGGAATAGAAATCCTTTAAAAAATGAGCATCACACCTCGTCCTAGTTCTCGCCGGGACTCTTAAAACTCCATTTTCATTTGATACACCGATGACATTTTGGGATGAGATGACCAGAAGAAAGAACCCATGCTTTCAACTCGCGTGGTTGTTAGAATTGTAATAAGATCGATTTTGACGCTGAAATGATATCTCTATTCTCCCATGCACGCCATCGTGCGCCATATTCCATTTCATACGAAATCCCCTATCTCTTCCTTCTTCCTCATTTTCTCTTTATTTCTCTCTCTCTTTCCACTTTGCCATCTTCGTTCGATGAGCTCTACACCAAGATTTTCCCGCTAGACGGCGATATGGCGGTATTCTTGCCTCGCCTGCACCGAAGACGCCATTGTCATATCCAGCTAAACGGCCTAGCCGCTCATAACTCCAAACATTCCATAATTCCACTCGATTCGCCAAATGCTCGATTTATCCTCTCGTGTATCCCCGATAATCGCCTTTTTTCTCTATCTCTCATCTCTCTTACCCGCATTGAGAATCCCGTTCCGAAATATCTATTCCGCGTCATTTGAGTCTTTTGAGATTTCAGCAAGAGAACACTTTTGACTCGCGTTAATATTTCTCTAAAAGCCATTGTATCTTTTTTCATCGAAACCTTACCTTGTATGGGTCCATATCTCTCTCTCTCTCTCTCTCTCTCTCTCTCTATATATATATATATATATATATATATATCTTTCCGGTCTATTGTTTTTCCTTTACTCGGAATGGATTTTAAATTCCGTGGAATCGTCTGGAGCGGAGTTTTGCCGATTCCCTCGTGTAACGTAGTCTATGTCTTTATTTTGCACGTTCCCCGATGTAGCGCTTCTTCTCATAGTTCTCTGGAAATTGCGGTGTAGGCAAGGGGAAGGCTTTTTAAGGGAGGAGGAGAGAGAGGAGGGAGAAGGAGCGAGAGGGAGGTGAAAAGGACATTAAGAGAGGGAGTGTTTCCCAGGCGGCCAGCCGCGTTATCTCCACGTCACATTAGCCAACAACCCCTTCCTCGCTTCCCCAAAAACTACTTAAAGTACGCTTCTCTCAACCTCTACTACCTCCTCTCCTCCCTCTCCCCTTTCCCCCCGCTTACAGCGGCTCCCAACTCCAAATCCTTGGCCAATCTCTGCGCGCAGCAAAGTGCCCGCGATATTAAAATCTATTCCCTCCAATGCTCACAAGAATCCCTCCTCTCCCTCACTTCCCTTTCTCTGTTGACATCTTCTCCCCACTCCTTTCCTATTATCGTCCTATTCTCCCCATTTTCCCTCTATCCTACTATTTCTCTCCCCTTTCCATCTGTCACTCTCTCTCTCTCTCTATTCGATCTGCTCCTCTTTTCATCCCACTCTTTGGTCCATACTGTTTCCCATCTGCGTACCCTTCTGCCTCTTCGCCCGTCTTAAGCGCCTTTGTTCTACAGTTTTAATTTCCACTCCCCGTCCTTCCATTGGGGGATTCGCCAAACGTCTCCCTGAATGTCTCATTGGCTTTCCCTCAATGCTCAAGAGGGAGAGAGAGAGTAAGAGGAGAAAGAGGACGCAAAGCAGATAAGGGAACTCGTGATGGGGCTATGGAGGAGGGAGGAGGATGGAAAGATAGTGAGTTGAGCGTGATGGTAGGGATTCTGGAAACAGAGCGGGGCAGATAAGCAGCCAGGTGACTACATTGGGCGAAACTGGGTTTAAAATCCCGCTTTATCTCCAGATACGGAACAGATTGGTCAATTTTGCTGGAACCTTGGTAAGATTTTTTTAGACTTAAAATTTTAGCAATGTGGTAAAAAATCTATAAAATAAGGAAATTTTAATCCTGAATGCTAAATTCTATTCCCTTTGTCATATACAACCAATGGTTATCTCGTCCAGGAGACTTTTTCCGAAATAAACCGAGTCTAAAATAGTTTACTCTACGGAGCAGTTAAAACCATTCCAGATAGTGATCACTGATGAATGAATTAAATAGGGAATTGCGCCTATTGCATGATAATTAAGTAAAAGAATGAGAAGGCGAAAAGTCCGGTTTTGGGATGTACGAGAATTTGCTGTAATGTCGGGCGTTTCTTCTTATGGCGATCAGAGAGGACAATAAAAGGTTTTATAGGAAAAAGACGAAAGAAATTTAGAAGGGGAAGGATAAAGAAAACAGATGAAAGAGAGATAGTTGGAGCGTTCTTCCAATATAATAAAGATATAGCAACCACGCGCCAACACATAAATCAAACGTTTTGGTACAGCCATTTTTAATCTAAAATATATAGAATATTAAACTATTATAAATATTATTCCAGTATCAACTGGAAGACGGGATTTGGATAGACCAATAAAAAGATGGACGGAAACTTTTGAAGATGAAACAGATCTTTGACCTAATCCTTGTAGTGAATAAGAATAATTAGAAAAGCCTGTTATAATTATCCTATAATCTTTGGTGTTTTATAATTGTTTTGTTAGAACCTTTCATTCTTTTACTTTTAAAGATGATATCAAGGAAAACGCATATCTCTGTGAATGCTTCTATAGGCACCACCCAACAGTTTCCTATAGGAGTTTTGCTATTGAAAATTGCTTAAAATTGTCAAGTTTAAGCCGTGTATATAATAGCATTTTGTTCCATAATAATTTCCAACAAAGGATGACCTTCGTTTTTCTTGTTTGGAGATTTCACACGTTCCTCCGCGTCTCCTCTCTCGCTCCTCTGTTCTTCTGTACCCATTCCAGCCTCTCAATTTTCTTTCTTCTCTTTCAAAAACTCAGAGAAAATCCTCTCAATATATTCGTCCGTGTTTTGTTCTTTGTTAATGTTTCTCCACTTTCAAAGCCTTCTCTTTCCTCCTTCCTCTCTCTCACTTCTAGCATGGCAACTATTCTTGTACCTCCATAATACTCGTGCTTCTCTCACGGCTCCCTATTCCATCGCCTGCCGTTCCTTATAACATCCTCAATCCTCTCCTACTTCTCCTTGCATCTTCCTGACAACCTTGCCTTCCTCTGCCTCTCCTTCACCTCCATTCCCCTCACACCGACATTTCTGCATTCAGCTCTACCCTGCTTCTCTCCCTTCTCTCTGCCTTTTTCTTCTCTTCCTCTCTCCGCCTCATTCTTCCCACATCTCCTTTGCGCCTCTTCCTCCTCTATCCTCACATTACCAGCTCAGTCCCTTGGGAAAATGGCGGGATTTGCGATCCATCCAGCCACCCAGCCAATGACTTATTTTCATCGGCAGAGATAAATTCAAGAGAAAGGGGACAGGATTACTCAAATCCTCCCACTTCCTTTCTCTCTTCTGAGATTTCTTAGAAGGGCGTGGTCGCTTTTGAGGAATTGGCGAAAGAGAGTGAGAAGGAGAGAGAGAGAGCAGAAAATAGCAAACAAACGAATCGGGCGCTAAAAATCTCAGCTCCCTCTCTATCTCTGTTTCTTTCTCCCTCTGTTTCTTTCTCCCATCTGTCGCCTCCTTCCGCCTAAACCCACCCGGAGGTGCACCGCCGAAACGACGCAATTCCGTGGTGTCGTGGCACGTAAAAAATATCCCTGCGCCGCACTCGGCTAGGCCGTGGCGCACCAAATGGTGACTGAGAGCGAGAGAGAGGTGGGTGTCGAGAGGGAGGAGAAGGAAAGGGGTTCCTCTTGGAAGGTGGAAGTGGCAGTGAAATTGAATTCCACTTTGAAGTGCACGGAGCCCGAAACTTACTTGTGGCGCCGGGCGAATAGGCAGAAAAGGGACGGACTGGGGACAGGGGAAAAGGCGCGTGGGGGAGGAGGAGGAGACGGAAAAGGAGCGAAAAGGATGGTAGGTGGGTGGGAAAGAGCCTCCTTCCCTACCCGTGGGGGTGGCTGGAAATGGGGTGGAGCGGCCCGTAGGGGTGCGGCGGAGGTGGATGTGCACCGGCGGGGCAGGATGTGGGCCGCCGGAGGTGGAAGGAGGCCGAAGGACCTGGAAGGAGGCCGCATGGGGTGGTTTTTGGGAGGAGGGGGGCACAGGAGATGGATCGAGGGCGGAAGGAGCGAGAGGGGGCGGAGTGAATGAAAAGAGAGCGAGAGAAAGGGGGAGGTGGCGGGGGAGGGAGAAGGGGCAAAGGGAGCGAAGAGATGGAGATGGTGGGTCGGGTACGAGGCGTTAGCTCCCGAATGGCGAGGGAAGCGAGAGGGGCGGCGGCGGAATGAAAAGAGGGATCCCCTTTCATGTTGTGTCGACGCGTCGTGGCGTAGCTGTTGGTGAGGTGGAGGGGAGACAATGAGAAAGGGAGGGCACGCGGTAGGGAGGTATCTGCGAGGGAGTGGCGGATCGTATGCAGCAGGAGGGGGTGGAGTGATAGATTTGGCGAGGCGGCGTGGAGAGATTTCTGTAGAGGGGGTCCTCTGTGGCGTGAATGGGTTGGAGATCGCTTCGGATACCATAATAGCGGTGAAATCGTTGGAATGACGAAACCGAGAGGTTATGCAGGCGGTGATTAACAAAACAATGGAATCTTTTTTTCGTCCGACGGCGACGCTACGTCAGGGACCCTCGATGAACGTGGGAGCCGTGAAAGGCGCCGTTCCATTTATCGCCGGAAAGGATTCGGGTCCTCTGCCCCGATTGGCAGACAGGCGTCTGAAATACGGGCGTGCTTTATTCGGCTCGGGCAGGTGTTGGAGGGAATAAATTGATGGATGAGAGGAGGCGGAACGCAGCGACGGCTACCGAAGGGGAATATGTTTGGCGAAACGCTTCGACCGATCGTAGACGTGGAAAAGAACACTTTTAAAGTTTCGAAAATAGAATCGATTTTCTCTCGGAGAATAATTGAAATGCGGCACCGTCGCAGTAGTCGCCCTTTTTTGAGAAACTCTAGCGAGTTGCATGCACATCGCAGTTGCCTAGCTTAGAGCTGTATCTCAGGAGGTGATGCTCGCGAAATTTTTATTTAGAAAATGTTAAATGTAAATTGGGTAAGTCAGATGAAGTAGGGGAATTGAACATGAAAACCTACTGGTTATTAATATAGGTTAATTACAGCCGGATGTGCGTGCTAGTACATGGCGAGAGGACAATAATACGCACATGAATGGGGAAAATTGCGGAGGTTATTGAAGCAATATGAGAATGAGGTAAATTGAAATAAAATAAGGAGATTAAACTAAGATAAGTGGAATAAACTCAAGGAAGCTAAAGAAAACCTCCCAGTGAATGGAAAAAAGATTCAAGATAGGTTTAAAATAGAAAAGAAGGATTGTAAATTGAAGAATGGAGGGGGAGTGGATAGTGTGCGGAAGGAAGATCGAGGGGGAGAGGAAGGAGAATGGATGAAAGAGTAGAGCGAAGGAATAAAGAAGAGAGGGAGGAGCGAGGGAATGAAACGATTGAGGAAACGAGAGTTTGCCGTTGAGGCATTGAAGAAATGGTCTGGGGAAGGGAGAAGGAGAGTAAGTCAATGGATTAACTTTTGGTGCAAATGATTGAGTTTTGGGTTAGAGGGGAGAGGAAAGGCAAATACGACGAACGAAAAGAGATGTGTGAGGGGCGTGTGTTTGTGTATTAATGCGTGTGCGTGTTTGGTAGGAAGCAGGAGGAGAATGCCCGGAGATGGGGATGCAGAGAAGGGAAGTCGAGAGTTTCTCAAAGGCGCTTGCGAAAGTGGGAGAGGAAAGGAGTGGGAGAGGGGGAGGGAGTTGGAGAGAGGGAAGGAGTGAGAGGAAGGGAGTGGGAGAGGGGAAGGGAGTGAGAGGGAGGGAGTGGGAGAGGCTGGAAATAAATTCGTTTTTCTCGAGAAGTGCTCGAAATCGTCGCTCACGTTCGTGAGAATTTAGAAAAAATGGAGCGAAATTTATGATAAAAATAATTCGTGGGAAGAGAGAAAGGGAAGTGAAAAGAGGAGAAACTCTTCGTGCGTGAAACCGGAATGCGAAGGAAAAGAGAGAGAGAGAGAAATGGAGAGAGGAAGATATGTTGAGAGGGAGTGAGGTGTGAGAGAGGGAGAGAGGAAGGTAGAGCAACATTTCCCCAAAGGCGATTAAGAGAGAGAGTTTCCCTCTCGCCCCCTCCACCCATCTCGACGCCATTCGCCCCGCATGGAGCAGAGAAAGTTCAACTTTTTTTAAAGTCGGGAACACTCGGCGTGTCAAAACGCAAAAGTGAAAGAGATTGGAGGGATTGGATACGGAAATCTCGCATCAAAGGAGAGCTTAGTCGATTTTAAATATTTTAGAATTTTATTGGGCGATACACTTTGTGCGAATAATGATGAAGGAAGACGTGTCTCAGTGCTAAAAAGGCGTTTCAAGTTCTTGCGCGCAAAAATTCATACTCATATTTATGAGAGGATAAATGCCTGTATTTGTCGAATATTTCAAGAACAGTGTTGACACGTTTTTGAATTGATCCATTTTAATAAACTCTTATTTTGTATCGGTATTTATCCACAAACGTGCCCGCACACACATATTCACTAACATACATCGCCTCGAGTTTTAATTAAGTCTCTGAAACTGCAATAGGTACTTTAATGTGCCTCATGATGAGAGCGAAATCACAAAATTGTATCGTGTCACCGTTCATTGAACTCTAAGATTACAGTATTTAGACTTAAATCTGTCAGTTTGTAGCGCGTTGTCACGAAAGATCCGGCATAATGTTTTAATATATGCCATATTTGGGCAGCGCCGCGATGACGTAAAATGCGTCGTATTTTCAACGAAACGGAAAAAAACACAACAGTAAATGGAAACCGTAAGAGTTTCGATTCATGAAGTTTAGAGCACGGAAAAGCACACAGTATACGCCATTCCGCCAACACCGTTTTAGAATTGTACCATCACATCCACAAATTAAATGAACCGCGTTTGAAGAGATCAATTTCACATGCAGCGATTTTCGAGAATAATAGGGCCTTTCCAATGGAACGGAATAGCGAACGCGACGCATTTTCAAAAACCCATCGAAGCTATCAGAATGAAATGCTGAGGAAGATTAGGAATAAAATTCACGGCGCGGTGGCGAAATAAATCGTCGGAAAATATTCGCGGAGGCAAGGCCGCGGAATGCTATGCGCAGCGTTAAGCAACGCGAGAACTACGACGAGATAACTATCATACGCCCACTTTAACACACTTTGAAATTGTTTTACCGCGCAGAAGCACTCGATCATCTGTTCCACCTTTCTTGTCTTCGGCACTCCGCGCCATTCTTCCTCTCAACAAACCCACAAAAGCCTTCCCTCCCCCTCCCCCCTTTAGTTTGCTTGGCTCCCTGAGAGAGAGAGAACAACACCGCTGCGGAGTGCGAGGAGAAAAAGCTGCATCGTCTGCAAACGGGAAACTTAGCAGAACTCGCTCTCCTCCTCCCTCCCCCTTCCCTGCATCCAAAAACCGAGCGATCGCTCACACGCCCACAGCCATCACGCTTCCCTCCTCGCCCTCCAACCACCTCCACGCCCTACCCACTCCACCGGAGCGAAGGGAGATGGAGCGATTTCCCCGCGGAGTCAAACACGGCTCCTCTCTGCCTCCCTCCTCCCCCCTCCCCCTCCCCCCTCCCCCCTCCCCCTCCCCTCCCCTCACGACTACTGCGATGGACTGGGCCGTGTTTACTTCGGGGAATGCTGGCTGTGATTTGAAGCAGTCGATGGAGCGAGATGGTAATGGAATAGAGAGTGGAGTGGGGGTGTGTGGCAGGGGGTGGGACGCAAAGAGAAGTTTTTACGTGCGTCGGATTCTTGAGGGTTATAATGCGGGAAGAGTCGGATCTCCCTCCTCTCCCTCTCTCTCTCTCTCTCTCTCTCTCTCTGTCTCTCTCTCCATCTCAGTCCCATCCCCTTCAGCCCACTCCCTCTCCATATCATTCACCTCTCTTCTCAATCAGCACCCTCCCAGAACACACTTCCCGTGTTGGTACAACTGTATGAGGTGCAGATGAGATTTTGGTGGAAGTTTTTACTGAAGTTGTGTTGTCTGACCGAAATCCTTCTCCCTCATTCATTAGCGTTCCATCTTAACTTTGAAACGTACTCCCTCCTCCTTCGGAGTGGGTCATTATCACTGACAGAGCGAAGAGAATAGCTTAATGGGAAAAACGTAAGCCATTTATTAAAGAATAGAGCAATTTTAAGTGCCTCATAGTAGTAAATGAAGCATCTGAGATTTATTACATCTGAGGCATATTGATCCAACAGATTTTATTCGACAATTAAAGTATAAGATGCGAGTGTATTGGTGTTAGGCGGAAAGTATAGCCGCCTACGCAGGGTATCGATTATTGTTCTGTGTGATTTTCTTCATATCCAAAGATGGAGGAAGCACGTTACTTAATGGTTAAAAAAAAGGAAGGTATCTAGAAATCCCGGAGAGGAAAGACTTTCTCGGAGAGAGGCTGTCGGGTCCGAAAAAATTGAAGCAAATTGCTCCTGACGAGATCCAAGATGGTCATCGCTCCGAATCTGCTCCGGACTTTTTGACGACCTCCCACGGTGATATCCCGTCCGGCGACCCTTCTCTCCTCCATTTTCGACCTCCCTTTCCACCCCCTTACCTCCTCCCACCCCCTCCCTTCACTCCCCAGTCCATCCACCCTAATCGTCGGCTATTCCCGGGCCCTAATCCCTTCGACCGAAAGCGTTTGCCATACCACCCAACTGGCGAAGATTTCCCCGCGGTAGCATAGGATAGCTCCGACGCATATCAAACGAGGATTGAAATACGAGCGTTTCCTTTTATATATGATAACTGGTTATCTAACCACTCGATCTTCTTCGTCCGCATCACCCACGTAAACCGTTTCAACCGAGAGATTCCTTCGCTTTAACTCACTCTCAGTTACAAGCGTTTATCAGAGTGGCGTTTTTTTTATATTATCCTAAGCAGCGAGCAGAGCGACGCCATTCGATAGACATCCGTCCCCCTTTTCCCTCCGCAGACTCCGTTCCGCTCCTCTCCCGTCCATTGGACGCTTCCTCGTCTCATAAGCTCCTCCCCACTTCCGCTCTCACAACTTCCTTCATTATCTCCCCCCTCTCCTTCTCCTCCTCTAATTGCTCTCCCAAGCCCCATTCCGCCGACCCTCCTCCCACTACCACCCCTCTCTCCTTCTCTCAATATATCACCTCGCTCTGCCAACTCCCACCTCCAATACCCTCTTCTCCTGTTTCTCTACCCCTTGGGGGCACACCAACCCACCTCCCCCTTGCCTCCGCTACCATCCTTTAGCATCTCTGGGCCTTGCCTCCCTGCACCACCTTAACTTCCTCCCTCCTACCCTCTCTCTCGCTCTCCTTTTCCCCGATACCCATATCTTCCAAATATGCTGTCGTTTGCCTCCCTCTACCAAGCCATTGTTTTCACGGCCCGCATTTCAAGGAACGCCTCCAGTCGCCGCCATCTCACGGGAAAGAGCCCCTCTTTGCTTCCGTTTGATCGCTTTGCATTCTCGCCTCTTTGAGCTCATCCGTCTCCTTTTATCCAAGTTTCGCGGATACGTCCTCATAAATATTCTGCTTCGGTACCTATTCTACTCTGTAATCGTCGCATCGATATAACTTTTTTTTTGCTTTTTTAGAAGATCGATTTATATGAGGCAATTGTCGCCCATTGGATCTTTCGAAGAAATTATTTTCTCCCCAAACGATATTTCGCCGGAAAATTAAGGTAAAAAAGACCTTCCGGGCCTCTCCTCAGAAACGGAATTCTACTTCCATTTCGCTCCCAAACTAAATGGAAGAGAGGGGTCGCATAAACCTGTCCTCCTCTTCCCCTTTGCTAAGGCGACGATTCCATTATCATTCTAGCTTCCTTATTCTCTTTTCATCTCGCCTCTCTCACCTCTCGATGGCCCCTCTTCCTTTGGCTCTCTCCGTGACCGTTTCCACCTCCACAAAACTTACGAAAAGAAGGCTCCCAAATTCGTCTCCGCCGCCCCTTTAAGCGTTTTATAACGGAGGCGTGCGGAACCCACATGTTTGTCAAATGAAGGGGTGTTGGCAATTTAGACAGAAAAAATAGGACTCGGTGGTTGGGGTGCGAAGAGTGGACGAGTTGAGAGGGTAGGAAGGCGAGGGTTGAAAGAGAACAAGAAGTTAGGATGGAAAATGTAAGGAGAAATCGGAAAGAAAATTGCTATATCAATTTTTGTTTGGTATTGGCAAAAGAAGGAATTAAATAAATAGAAAGGAAAAGGCTAGAAGGATATTGGAAATTAAAAACTAGAGGAAAATGGGTTAGAGTAGATAGTAAATGAGTGAAAAATATGCAACATTTTCAACTTCGATTCATCAAGTGATTAATGCAAAAATATGTGAGGATAATAAGTCTCAACTTTAGATATAATAATTTACCCATGTAAGGAGCACATCCTAGGTTCATGGTTCAACAGGGATACATACCAACCTCGATCCTTACAGCCAATTTAAAAAATCGTTGTGTACCTTAATGAAAAGGTTGTTTTTCACTCCGTCTTAGACCGCGCCTGCTAATGAAGTATTTCTCAATTAAATATCTACATCTCTAACATTGCAGACTTGAATTTATTGTATTCGTAACTCTTAAGATTTTTCCTAGTATTTAATGAAATTTCCCAGTACTTTACTTTGTGAAATTTACCCATCCGATTTAATGACACCCCCTGTAGGTTCTCTTTCCTCGTTTCGATTCGAACTCGTATCATTTCATTAGATGATAAAATTTTTCACTTAAGAAACTAAAATTTGTTAATATAAATCGAAAGAAGATCGATAAAGTCATTAGTTTCACAATATCGAAGTTCAATTTCTACTTATTTCAAATTTTGCTTGGTTTAAAATGAAACATTTCTTATTAATTCGCTATAGAATTATCGAGTTCGTCTTATGGCTGAAATAAATTCAGGAATAAGTCCTTCGATATAAAAAGATTGACAAAAATACTTCTCAGGTATTTTGAATTGCTGTGGCTATTGGAGACACCCGAGATAAGTACTTTATTCAATTTATTGAGATTTAAGTGCTTATTCTTGAATGATTTGTTATTGTTCCTTGTTTTCCATTGGACCTCCAGTCCTACCAATAATTCCCACTCGGCCTCCTCTAGGCTCTCCCCTCATCCATACAAACCGATTTCCTCTCTTCTCACCTGAATTCATCCTATTCCATTCAGTACCTCATTTTTCCTCCTCATCCCAGCATCTCCTCCTTGCTCTCATATCTCCCTACTTCTGCATCGATTCCTGCAGGCTACATTTAATCACGGCTCCCGAAAATCTTTTTCTTTTATCTTCGTTCATTATTATATTTTGTGTCGAATACGAGTGAAAGACAGAGAGAGAGGAAGAGGACGGAGTGGGAGCCAAGTTGGTCTGGGCGGGATTAGCGAGTGTACGTTATTACCGCGCTGTTATTCATTCTGTTTCTACGGTGCTCCAAGGAGGGAGGTTGTAACCGACCCTTCCCCCCAGGACGACCGAACCCTTGCGCCTCCCCACCTCCTCCTTTCCCCCATCCCTCCCTCCCTCCTCTTCCCCACCCACCCTCCGCTCGGAAGCGGACCTGCTTCGCATTGGTCGGTGGGAGCTGCCGTCTGCTGTCGGAAAAGGGGAACTAAAAATGTAATGAAAACATATATCCTTGCTCATCCTTGCGTGAAGGATTGGAGTAGAAAAACAAAGCGACGCTTCCGGTGGGCGGATGAAAGACTCCTCTCCTCTCTTTCCACTCCCTCCTCTTTCCCGCAAAACTCCTATTTATTCAACGTCCCCAAGGCGAACGAGATTGAAGGTTTGTTTTCTTGAGCCTGTAATTTGTATGCTTTGCGATTTTCGCGGAAGGAAATTCTTTCGCCGGACCGAAATTGAAGTTTTATTCTTTTCTCTCGTTTCGTCGGCTCGAAGCGAAATGAATTGAATCGGGTGGGTCTTCGCGAACGTCTCGGATATTGCGTCCTAAACGAGGAGATACGGATAGAGTGAGAGAGGGGTATTCACGCTGCCCTTTTTCGCATTCACGTTCCGAGACAATCTACGTTCCTAGGGTGGAATTTTTTCGGTAGCCTCGCCTCGTTGAGAGGTCTCATCTTTCGACCGGTCGCCCAGCAAGCGAATCCGAAGAGTGCTATAGCGAAGAAGGCGGCGATGATGATTCAGATCCGTCTCGGGTGCAGACAAATCTACTCGGGGTTGATAAAATTTAGTCTTCTGTTTACGACAAAAGAACTGATCTTTTCAACAATAAGTATGCAAGTGAAGATCGAAATAAAGTATTTTTCGCCGTAGAAATTCCACACAGAAAGAGATGCTGTCGTTCATGCAGCTGCCACCTCTCGCGGATAGTGGACAAAGGGTGAGGGAGAATTCTGCTGTTTTCCGCGAAACGCCAAAAATCCGCCGGGAAAATTTGGTTTGTGCATTAATTTTTCAGCAATGATTTTCATAAAAGGTCTTAATGACGATGCAAGATGTTGAGAAATTTTAAAGGAATATTCGAAAGCAATCGGAATCATACCTCAAAACATTATTTTCACTAATTGTAAGTACGGTTGGTTAATCTTGTAACTCATATTTAGTCTTTATTCTAAGGCATTATGTATTTCAATCTTCTCATTTAAAAAATCTAAATCCACTTGCAAAGAGCTGCAGACTTTCTTTATAAAAGTTTATGAACAATTGACTCGAAAAAGAGAACTCCTTTAAATGAAATTATTTCAGATTGTGTATTACAGCCCAGCATTTTGGATTGGCTATAGTCGTACTGTTAATACACTGGTTTTCTGAGAAATTATGTGATTGAAATTGTCATACCACAATGAGGCATATTAAATTTCCAAGATCTCCAATTAGAATTAAAGCATTTATTGGCCGTAGGAGTCACACAAATCGCTCGCTTGCAACTCATCATCCGAGCTCGCTAAGTAATTAATTGATTGCACTTGCTTCTTATTACAAGCCCGCCAATTTTGCCTGACTTAAGATCAAGTAGCTTAATTATTGGAGTTTAATAATTCAGATTTTAATTTCCGTAATATGCCACATTTCCTAAGCAAGTATCCTAACGTATTCTTTTATCACATGACACGAGACGGCTAACCTCGCGATTTCCAACCGGGAAAAATGTTAAAGAACGTCAGCGCAAGCGTGTCTCGACCATCTTCCCATTTCTGTCTCGCCAATCTCCCGTCCACCACTCCCTCTCCCTCCTACCCGTCGACCTCTCTCCTCTTCTTTCCCACTTTTCTCGCCACATGGCCGCAGTGAGTGTTACGACCGGAAATAGGTGGTCTATGTAAACATGCAAGGGAACGGGCGAGGGAGGAAGGTTTAGATACACGTATGCGGGTATATCCACGAGAACGTAGAAAAATTATAGGCGAGAGATGAGAAAATGGAGAAGGATGTGATGTAGCGGGTGTCCTTGAAGGAGCCGTTATGGATTAGGCCATAGCGAAGGAAGGACCTCCTCCTCATCCTCGCTGCCACCGCAGAAAAATACGCGCACTTCGACCGCTCCGTCCGCTCTAATGGTTTACACACGTCCGGGTGCGGCGGAAAATAGCGGAGTCGTTTGGGCTCTCCTATCCTCCCACTTACTTGGTCACCTTCCCAACACGATCCATTTAATCCTCAATTACTCACTCTTACCTTTTTTCATCGCCTACCTCTCTTCTCTTGTACTTCTTCGTTTCCTTCTCGTATCCTTTCATTCGCTTTCCGCCCTCTCTTCTCGTGTTTTCTCTTAATCCCATCATTAAAAAACTATCCTTCTCGTTTCCTCCATTAGTACACGCGTCTCTTCTTGACGAGGTATTTTTTGTTAGTTGGTATATCCCTTGAATTTAGTTATAATTACTTCGGAGTAAAATTCGATATGTATTTTAGATACATGAACAAAAATGTTATGAAAATATTTACTAATCACGAAAACCTGGAATTAAGATCCATGGCGGATATTTAAAAATATTTTATTGTATTCGAAGTATGGTTTATTTTTAATTATTACAGAAATAGCACAATTTAAACATAAAACTCAACCAGAGGTGTCTGATTATCGGAAGCTTTAGTTCCAAAATCCTTTGACGTATTGTCACATAAAAACTTGAAACTTTTATCTACATATAACGCCAACATGACATATCAACCATTGCTCTCATCCAGAGCCACTAATTATTCGATCAATAAAGTGAGCTGCTTATCTCTACCATGTAAGCATTGCGGAAAATTTGCAACATGTGCAAATAATAGTCATTTTTTAAATTAAGTTAAATTTGAGGGAAAATAGGGTTGGCCAATTACCGTAACAAAAATTAAATTTTTGTTACAAATTCAGTAATTTTCCTGTTGTATGATGCTCGAAGTTGTTACAGAAATAAATTGCAAAAATGATATGTCATTTGAAAGAAAAATCAATACCGCTTCTACAACGAATAAAACTATGCTAAGGTTGTATATGAAAGTAAAGCGCAACTCTGCCCTCTGGGGATTGAAGTTTCCCTTCTCTATGAAAAGCATTCTACACCCACGGAGACGTCCTCCTTGGCCCTATAAAACAGCACTCTCCGCCTGAATACAGATAATATGACTTCTTTATTAAGGGCATTAGTTTTGCTTGGTAAAATTTCATTCGTTAAGAAAAACTATACTGATTTTATGTAGACATTATACCTCGTTATTTCTCTCTCTCTCATATTCCTCGATTTTCCTCTCTGCTCCTCTCTCTCTCTACCGTCTCTTTCATATCCACTCATCCGTATTCAACTCCTTCTATTCAACTATTCTCCTCCTTCTCACTTTCTCTTTTTCTTCCTCCTTTTTCCTCTATATATCACCTCCTCTCTCAAACTTTTCCTCTCCATTCGCTCGGGCCTTCTATTCTCCTTAATCGTCCCACAAAATGAGGGATGCGGGCGAGAGAGAGAGAGAGAGAGAAAGGAGGAGAAATGAGAGAGAAAGAGAGAGATGCGGCTGAAAGGAGAGTACGCGTATTTGTCGGAGGGCAACCGAGGGGAGCGGACGGCGTAAGAGGCGACGACAATGGGGAATCCCGTGGTGACTTAAGAAAAGATATTGGGGAAGGGTGTAAGAGGGCGGTAGGGTGGAAAAGAGAGATAGAGAAGAGAAGATGATGTATTTTATTAGAGCAGCTCAACTGCATAGTTATTAGCGAAGGGAGAGGAAAAGAGAGAGGGGGATGGAGAGAGAGAGGAGAAGGAGGAAAGGGGGGGGTTAGAAGAGGAGGGTTGAGATGGTGGTAAAGAGCGGAATCGAGGGAAAAGGGTGGTTGGGAAAACAAGGGCTCTCGCCGCAGCAAAGACAACAAACGATTATCCGGTTCCGTGCCCTCTCCGCCCACGGGGGCGCAGCGCGAAGCTCTCTGCCTCTCCCTGCCGCGCCCTCCTCCACAAAATGGTCAAAATGGGAATGAGAGAGCTAGCAGGGGTGAGGCGGAGGAGAGAGAGTTTCCTCTTCCCCTTCCTCTATCTCTTCCTCCTCTCTCTCTTCCTCCTCTCTCTCTTCCTCCTCTCTCTCTCTTCCTCCTCTCTCTCTTCCTCCTCTCTCTCTTCCTCCTCTCTCTCTCTTCCTCCTCTCTCTCTTCCTCCTCTCTCTCTCTTCCTCCTCTCTCTCTTCCTCCTCTCTCTCTTCCTCCTCTCTCTCTTCCTCCTCTCTCTCTCTTCCTCCTCTCTCTCTTCCTCCTCTCTCTCTCTTCCTCCTCTCTCTCTCTTCCTCCTCTCTCTCTTCCTCCTCTCTCTCTTCCTCCTCTCTCTCTTCCTCCTCTCTCTCTTCCTCCTCTCTCTCTCTTCCTCCTCTCTCTTCCTCCTCTCTCTCTCTTCCTCCTCTCTCTCTCTTCCTCCTCTCTCTTCCTCTCTCTTCCTTCTCTCTCTCTCCCTTCCTCCTTCCTCTCTTCCTCCTCTCTCTTCCTCCTCTCTCTCTTCCTCCTCTCTCTCTTCCTCCTCTCTCTCTCTTCCTCCTCTCTCTTCCTCCTCTCTCTCTCTTCCTCCTCTCTCTCTCTTCCTCCTCTCTCTTCCTCTCTCTTCCTTCTCTCTCTCTCCCTTCCTCCTTCCTCTCTTCCTCCTCTCTCTTCCTCTCTCTTCCTTCTCTCTCTCTCTCTTCCTCCTTCCTCTCTTCCTCCTCTCTCGTTTCCTCCTCTCTCTCTTTCTCCATCCTCTTTACTCTCTCTTCCTCTTTTCTCTTCATCCCATTCATCCTCCATCCTCCTCTCTCCATCCTCCTCTCTCCATCCTCCTCTCTCCATCCTCCTCTCTCCATCCTCCTCTCTCCATCCTCCCTCTCTCCTCCTTTCGGGTACGGAGGACTCGCACGGTGCGTGGGCCCCACTCCACTCTCAACTCCGACCCTCTATATAGTCTCCTGCCTTCGCCGAAGAGCACTCGTGTAGCATTTTTCGAGTTATTCTCAACACGGTAACCAAACTTTCGAGTTTATAGCAAATCGATTTGATAAACGATGTAGGAATTATAAAAGCAGTTTATATGTCATTACTATTGTTTTTATTACTTTCAAATGAAATGAATGTTTTCGAAAATTTCGTGTTCACGGGCCGCGTCTTAAATTTTTTTAACGCAACAGCACTCTTGATTAGAAGTTAACTACTCGGGGCTATGCGATGGTTGTAATTTAGCCAAATATTTTTAATTTTCTAGTTGAATGATAAAATAATGGGTTTTTGATCGGAGGAAATAATTACGGACAACTTTAACTCATCCTCAACTTTTAACCAAAAACTTAAGAAAGCTAAGTGTCCCGGCAAATGCAATATGTTTAAAAATTTTGAATCGTCGACGGTGTATTTCCTTGTGACATTTCTGCTAGCCTTCCTCCATAAGAAGATTACTGAAATCCTTGGATTAAACAATTTTAGGTCGTTTCTGCAGTAGCCTCTAACAATAAATTATAGAGATTCTAGATTTCTTCATTTTACTTGATTTTTCAAAGATCTCATCCCTTTTGTAAACTCAATTTAATCTTCATGCCATGCAACGCTAAATGTTTAAGCCAATTTTACTTATTCTTATGTCGTTCCGTCAAATTTTCGCCAGGAGAGTTGTAGCAATTCCTATAAAGGATAAATTGACTATTATCAGCTGAAATTCAATTTTAAAGGCAATTTCTATTATCTTGTATAGTTTACTAAAAAGTCAATGGCAATTGACTTTACAATTGTTCAATCAGGAGCGGCCCTCTTTAACACAACGAGTAATCATTTCTAATCATTGCTAAATAGTACTTTGTGTAATGCTGGTTCACATTTCTTCCTCATTTAATTTATTTTGTTTTTTACGAGACGTTCTTTGAATCAATTAAAACAATACAAAAATTCCGATCTCCTCAGTATACTTTCAGCTGGGACTGATTCATTAGAATTAAGAATATTTTTAATTGTTAAAGGTACATTGAAATTTTGTCTTCGTTGCCAATAAAATTTTTTGATCCTCGATTGGAGGTTTCCACAGTGAACTGTGCAACGTGGATGAACCGTCGAGTCGAAATGCTCACAACGCAGCTTCTCCCGAGAACACCTTCCAACAACATTTTTTTAAATTACGTACACCTTAATTTCGTTAATAGTTAATAGTTTTTTCGTATTCTGGGTGGACACAAATATTATGTAGATGTGTCTAAGCTCCCAGAGTTATGTGCATTTTCTTAAATATCTTTCAAAAAATATACGTTTCTTATGTTATGATTATGACTATAAGTATTTTGGAAGTTCATAATGTAAACCCTAAAATACATTTCCCTTATAAAACTCTCCTCTCCTGACCACATCAAAGATGTATTTCATGCATTTTTGTTAACTCTTCGCAGTATGTATAGGGTTTCACTCTTCGATTTTTTATGTAAATGAAATAATATTCATCCTAATGATTTATTTACCACGTGCGTATATTTATCGAGGAATTGTATCTTTTCAACGGCTCAAGGCGTTTTCCTTTGGCTTAGGATCGGCAATGATTTTTATTTATTCCAAGTCTACGTCTAGCTAAGTCCAAGTAAAAGCAAATTTATCTCTCGGATTCATGTACATTTCTTCTATCGTGGCAATTGCTGTTACTCGTTTTCCCTTCCAAGGAAAGGGTTGAACCTTAAAGCTGCGCGTATTCAGTGGGAAAATGGGTAGGCATAATCTCAACGACGTAAGGATAAGATTCGGGGTCTACATCACGAAAGGCTCTGATATCTCCTGAATTTTGAATGAAGACTGTTCCCATTTTCGAGGCCGACCTTTCGAGAAATGTCATCCTGTTTAATTTTTTATAGGTTTTGTACAGCCAGATACCATCCTCATCCCGCTAAGGCATAATTTAAAAACTCAAAGAGCCTCACATATATATCATTAAGGTATGGATATTTCGTGTTTCACCCGATTTTTACCTGGTTTTTGCCCTCCGAATATCTTTTTTTCGAATTCGGGTAAAACCCAAAATTCCCCGATTTTATTAATGGACTATCAACACACATTTTTTTTAGTTTAGAACTAAATATACCATTTGTGCTTCTTGTGAGCACTGCAACGCTTGACTACAGATTGAGAAGTTCGTGCCCAGCGTGTTTATTCCCTTTGTAAATATTATGTTCATTCTGAACACATGGCTTTTACCAATCGTATGCCTTAATTAAAGGCACAGTTGCAAGTGCTTACACTCTGGCCGTTCTACTTTGTATTACAATTTACAGTTTGTGTTGCTTACGATATCGCTATTCCATATATCGGGCACGTAAAGGACAGAGTCGGGCGGAAGGGAGGGGAATAGTGTTACATGTGGTCACACAGAGAACTCTCCTCGCCTCCGTCTTCGCTTGCCAGCGATCAATTTCGAACTGATCGGGTATAGTCGCTGTTAGATCTTTGATCGAACAAGTACGAGCTGTAGAAAGAGGAACCCAAGTTTCTGTTGGTTTGCAGAATTACAAGCGAAATATAATTTCACTGATATCTAAGAGTGCTTTCAAAAGAAGTTGGGCGGAAAGCAAGATATTTGTGCACCCTGCGAGGGGATCTTCTCCATTCTCGAACGAATCTCCTGGTCATTATTTTTTTTAATGCATTGAAAATTTCGTGGAATTTGCAAATTCAAAGCGATTAATCATGCCATTCATTGAACAGTACAGCAGAGTAAATATTAAGACTCTCCTTCAATATAAATCTTCTGTATTCATTGTAATCATTGACCCTTTGACTCAACACGGAAAACCAAGAATATCCCGAAGGTTCGAGGCTTTCGTTATCTATAATTGGACTGCACGACATTTTGGCGATCTGAAGTACCTCAGCCGCTTTTGTAGTAGACTTCTTTGTATTTTTTGCTTAAAACTGAAGGTATATTTCTGATAATGTTCATTGTTAATTATAATGAAAAATGTAAACTACAAATTTATTGGCCCCTTCACGATGGGAAGAAAAGGAAAATCAACCACCTTCCGACTGAACTTTAGAGTACCCAGACTTCAAAGTTTTCCAAACCGTAGACAATAGTAATGAAGAAAGTGCCATAGTATGTTAATACTGCTGCTGATAGAGGGAAAGAACATATATCCAGTTTAAGACACAAAAATTTACGTTCCAAAATTTTAAATCCCGTTCCCTCGACAAAGCAACAGTCAAAGCTTAATGACATACTAATAAGTCAGAGAGACAAGGGGGAAAAACAAGGTGCAATTTGTGATTTTGTTCGTGCCGTTTGCCATGCTGGATTGAGTCTTAAATCTTGTGATGGTCGAATAAGTAATTTTGTAAAAGAGTATTGTCCCGCTACGAAAACTATGCCGAAATGTGAATCTTTACTTAAAAAATATTTGCCTGAAGTATACAATCAAGGATTTTCCGAAATAATAGAATAGATAAAATGCTCAAAAATAAGCCTTATTATTGATGAAAGTCACGATATTGTAGGACGACCAACTGTGAATACAATGTTGACATATTACGATGAATTTCGACAAAGAAAATCATTATTTTTAGTTGAAGTTTCTTTTGTGACCAAGACAAATAGTGTTGCCATTGCTACAGTAGTAGGACGAACAATGGAAAAAATTGGTAGAAAGTGGTTCTTTCTACCAATTTTTTCCATACAATCTGTGTATAGCAACGAACAGTGCCGAATATATGAGATCAATGGTTCCCAACCTTAAAATTGAAGGATATGTGCCTAAGCTATTACATATTACAGATATATCCCACTTAATTCATGTTGCTGTTGAAAAAGCAGTCAACTGTCAGGCGATGACTCCCGCTTGGAAAATAGTAATTAAGCTAGGTGCTGTTTTTAAGCATTCTCCAAAACTGTACAATGATTATTTAGCTGCATGCGAAAGTTTAGAAATCATTGGAGTAAAAACCCCAGTTGTCGTACCTATTCGTTGGACTAGCTTTTATGAAAGCTTAAAAGTAACTATTTAAATGTGGTCTGGTATGCAGACATTCTTGAGAGATTCAAAGACGGCTGATAGTAAAAAATATAAAAGGAATGAACGACATAATTGAATATTTTGGACAAAATGAATTATACGCTTTACTCTTGTATTAAGAAGAACGATTGACACCAATTATTAGTGTGCATAAACAACTAGAATGTGAAACACCAGTAGTACATCAAATTGATCACATCATCAACATACAATTAAGGAGGCAAATAGAATTAAATTGTAAATCATTAGAAACAGGTCGATATGTTGCTGTTTTGAGAACATTATCTTGTACAATAAAAGTCATTGAGGCTGAAAAAGAATTTTCTTCATTCTTCTTTCAACAAAATGGAATGCCACAATTAACAGAAATCTTCAAACAGCAGTTAAATCTTTATGGAAAATGGCATCCGTATTAGATCCTTTTAATAAATCTATGCATGGCACCGATACCACTGCTCTCGTAGACTTTTTGGGGACATACGATGATGTGGCTGAGACGATGAAAGACGAACATGTGATCTATTTATTAAAGCCAACGCCTTTGCACAAAGATTTGAATATTATTAGGTTTTGGGTTGATGCTGGAGTCTGATATCCAAAATTAAGCAAGTTTGCCTTAACAATACAATGTATGTATGCCTACAGGAAGTTGTGATATTGAACGCTCATTTAGCCATTTGCGTCATTTGCAAACTCCGGAAAGGAGTAATTTTAATGAAGAAACACTGGCTATGCACATGCTATTATACGTAAATCATAAAAATAAATGCCGAAAATTTAAATTTGTAAACATTATTTGTAATTAAAAAATCATGTTATCAAAATTAGAAAAAAATAAAACCCGAAAATTACCTAAGACTGATTTTTTCCAAAACCTCGAAAGATCCTAATCTATTTACACCCGATTTTAACCCGAATTCAAAGAAAAATAATAAAACCCGGTATTTACCCTCCGAATAAACTTTTTTTAAACCCGAAAAATCCATACCCTATACATCGCCAGTAATCGTTAATTTAATTCTATCACATTAGTTTACATCTGCGCAGATGACTTAAAATGAATCCAATTTAATCAATGGACAGGGCCTTATTTCTTGAGTAACATTCCTCGAAACAGTCGTCGTTCTGTCTCCGCTCCCATGATTCTCCGCTCCAAGCCTGATGACGAAATCTTAAATGAGGTTCCTTGTTCCACAGATCATTACGTATTTGTCCCTTGGGCGGTGGCCGCCTCGTGCTCCCTCCAGTGTCGTTCCCCTTCCACGGGCCTCACCTCTCCTCTCTTTCCATCCTCCCCCTCTCTCATGTCCTGCCCAAAAACAAGCCACCGTTTCGGAGAAAGTTCAACTTATGTCCCTCTTTTCCTATGTCCACTAGCATTCCCGATGCCGTACGCACGCTCTTCTTGATTCGCCTGTCATCCCGCGTTCTCTTCCCTTCTTTTCGCACCCCTACAACACAGAAGTTGAGACCTCCGCTAATTCAACTCCTATGCGTTTGATACTTGGGATTTCGTAGCTTTTATGCGACGTTCAACTCATGTACTATCTCTCTCGAAATGAAAATACGAATCTAAAAGAGGCACTTCATCTTTCGCTCCTCTGCTTTCATCCGCGATGTCCGCGGATTAATTTTGCTGAAAAGGAAAAGAGCGTTACAGTTGAAAGGAAAGATAGTATCTAAAACTGCAACGAAGAGCAGCATTTATAGACTGGTTCGGAGAATAACGAATTCGACGATGATTCGAATTTCAGTCGTAGCTATCTTTTTTAGTTATTTACGTAAAATAATACGTCGTGTAAGATCGTAAACAGATTTTGACCATTTGGGGATGTTGAATAAAATTCGAACGAGAAATAATATTTTCTTTCTATTACGCTAGTTTATTTGCTATTGCCCTCCGTTGAATTTCATAGATATCTCTTTTCAAATCAAAAGCTCTTTGCTACGTAATTTGTCTTCTAAAGTCGTTCGTACGAGTGGACGTCATTTTCTTTCCGACCCATCCCTATCTCAGTCTTTCTACCGAAACGAATGTTGCTCTTCACATCTTCTATTCTTTTTTACTCCTCTTCAGATCAAATTCCACCTCTACTCCACATTTTCCCGATTCTTTCCCCCCAACTCTCTCCCCCTTCCCACTCCCCTCCCTCCCATTCTCCTGGCCCCAAATCTCTTCCCTATTATCAGCATTTTGCCGATTTGAAGGGTTCTCGCATGTCTCTGCCGTCCAAGTAGAACGGCTTATACGCTCGCGAGGAAGGAGATAATGGTTCGGGTTGCTTCCAGAACGAGAGCGCGAAATGAGACACAAGGGAGCGTATTCCGATTTCCAAATTCCTCTCCCGATGTCTTCCTACTCTCCTAAACCTCTCCTCCATCTATCCTTCCGTTACTAAATTCACTCTTTCTTTTACTGCTGTTTTGCTTCTTAGCGATTTACTTGCTTCGTTCATCTCGACTTAATTCAAATTAGCTTTCCTTCGTGCAGTTAGGAATACGTATGCGTAAAATTTAATCGCGTATGTAGCAAGCGTTGATGAGGTTATCTAAGTAGTTCCATTCGAATAGTGCTATTCGTACAAAAAAATATTTTTGACAATGAGAAAATATGATAAATTCCAGACCAATTAATACCTTTTCTCGTGATATTGAATAGTCTCCTCTTCTCTGAAGGCTAAAAACTATTAATTCCTCCAATAATATTTTTACTTGCGAAACAGTTTACTTCTCTGCCACTACTCATTAGGTGACAGGCTCTCCTCCCCGCGAATGTAATTACTACCTTTATTGAAAATTCTCGTAAAACGCAAACCCGTATTCCTTTTCTTCGCTTACACTTTACTGTTTCATCTCCTACCTCTAGCCAACTTCCTCGCATAAGCCCTTCTTCCACTCACCAACGGTCGCACTAATAGTTATCGCTAGGTTTCCGCCATACAATACACTCGACTTTTGGCTCGCTATTGAATGACTGAATAAAATTTTCGAGACGCCTCTTGTTCCTTATTGAATGTAAACGCTCAAGGAAATCAAAATTGTACAACACTTACCTCTCCCCTTCATACCCGCAGATTTCCTTATCCTCTCTCTTTTCTTCCTTGATTTTGACATAGATCCCTTTGAGCTGGGCACCGCACCTGGGGTCGAACGCGAGGGGTCTTATGTTAGTGTGTAAGAGGCGTGCAGAGGGAGTGAGAGAGGGAAAGAGATGGAACGAGAAAAAGGGTGAAAGGAAGGGGGAGGAACTGAGGAAATGAGTGAGAAGGAACGAAAAAAGGGCGTTTGCTGTGACAGTCGGAGTGTGACAGTCGGACGGAAGAAGTGTCTTAATTTCAGTGGTCTCTTTTGTAAGCCAATGGTTCGTTTCATAGATATAATTGTCATAACTGCCGAGAGGAGGTGAATTCGGTAACCTACGCGACGATTTTCTTTGTATCTTTTATGGTCTCCATCTAACACAGTAGTGCCCAAACTACAGCCCGCGGGCCGCATCCGGCCCGCCGAGCGTCTTCATCCGGCCTTCCATGATTTTAACAATTAAAGGTCACAATGTAACATAAAGGGAAAATATAAAATTATAAAAACAATATACCTATTTTGTGTTTACCTTTATAATCCCATAGATAAATGCATTTAAAATATAACAGGTAATTTCGACTCACAACTAAATTCTTAATTTCCTTGTTTTTCTTAAACTCAATTTTCGACTGGGTGTGGCCCGCGAATAGTACGAAATGGAACAATGTGGCCCGCGATGAGTGCAGCAATGGGTTATGTGGCCCTCGGGCCGAAAAGTTTGGGCACCACTGATCTATGATATACAAAATGGATTTAGTACATTCGTAGGTTATATTTCTATTTACCAATTCCGCAAATTGCCTTGGAAAATGAAGTTAAGATTAATGATATGTCAAAATTTATTTTCTTTCTATAATTATAGGGCAAGAAATGTTCAAGCATACGTAAAATAAGTATTAGAGTTAAGTGGGTGGAATGTATGCGTGCTGTAAATGAATAATGATTTTGAGAGCACATTATTTTAAATCTTCATTAAGGGAAAATTTTATATCGAGCAACAGGCGACCCTTGCGTGCAACTTCATCTTTAATAGGCAATGGAAAGAACGCAAACGTGCCCTGACTATTCTGAAAGTTTTAGACTTTGTTTAGCAAGAAGAAATATTAGCTGCCAACTTAATAATGAGCTTAGAATTATTTTTTCACATTCGCCATCAGTGGAAACAATTAAAAAGATCATTTTCAGTATTTTTTCTGTAATTTTTTATTTAAATCACTGATTGATCAGAAGAGCTCGTCTAGAGTTGATGTCGGAAAAGCATTATTACGGGTACCACTCTTTTTCGCTACTCAAATCTTGTCGTTCCGCACGTGCTACCATTAAATTGATTTTATATCATGAATATGACGCGAGTTCGTTAAAATACTGAGTGGTATAAAATACTGTTTAACTTTAAAATTCTAATCATACATATATATTTAGTGATATGGTCTTTTCCCCTCGCTCGTGTCCAGAAATGCTGACTGCTGAAATAGCATGAAAATTGCCATTGACATTATTTTTTTGTCTTATTATGGGTTTCTCTACATTTTAAGCAAATTTAGTAACCTCATTGCACCATAATTTAATTTTATAAAAGCATAATATCATTGAAGTGACGTCCTCCATTCGATTAATTTTACGCTGTTATTAAAACCACATCCAACTTTTATGTTTCCTTGATCAGTTTCACTGTGAAAGTAATTAAAATGCATGATTAATGCTTACTTAAAATTGATAACAGCGAAGCGAACGTGGGAACAATTGAATCATGGAAATCAAAAACAACGTTAGTCCATATTTTGGTGAAAATGAGGAAACAGTGAAACTGCTATGTAGAGTACATGTTGCATGTGTTGAAACCATAAAACATATTTCCGTGGATAACTACTGCCATAGGGACCTTAAAAATTTTAAAAATATTGTTGGCATTGCTATTAAATTTAAGCCTTGACACAGTTTGTAGTGTCTTCTGAAAAAAATGGTTTTCTGGACTTAGGGGTTTTTGATTTCCATGATTCAATTGTCAGTTGCCTTTCTTCCGCAGTAGATCACGAAGAATAAAGAAGATGAGAAATAAATAGGAAGATTTTTCTAGACAAAATAGGAAAAGGAAAAATGAGTGAGATGATTAATGAGAAAGATAAGAGGGAGTCGAAGGAATGGAGGAAAGTTTGAGGGGAGAGAAGACAAAAAGAGAGAACATTCTCTATCTCATTTCCTCGAAAGGAGCTAGAATGAGGAAAATGAATGAGAGAGAAGGTAAAATGAGAAATGCATATGGAGCGAAGATTGGCAAAGATAAATTGGGGAATGTAGGAAGGACGAGAAAGATTTATTAGAGGAGGGGGAATGAGAGAAATGAATGGAAGAGAGGAATGAGAAACATGAATAATGAAGAGAGGGAATAAGGAGAGAGTAGTAGCAGGGATTAAGAGGAGAAATTGAACTGGAATCGTCGGGATTGGGGAGAGAGGGAAAGAGGAAGAGTCGAGAGGAGTGGGAAGGAGATCTGAAGAGAGACCCTTATTATAGGCGAGGGGCAGTTACCCTAGAAACACAATAAGGCGCTGGAGAGTCCTCTTCGGTAGGTTGAGGGGAGAAGCGGTGAGCTGTAACCGGTTGCCATGGGGACGGCCTCTGTATTCGCCATGGCCAGCCTTTGAAATGCTTCGGGTGGTTTGATTGGGCGTGGCGGGAGAGAGGAGGGAGGGGGAGGCGCGGAGAGATGTAGGGTGAGGAGGGAAGTGCGAAGGGAAATTCGGGAAAGGGAGGAAAGGAGAAAAGGATGAGAGAGCGAGAGTTAGGCAGGTAAGAATCCCACGTGAGAGGAATGGGGGTTAGGGGTGGGGGGAGGGGGGGTGGAGAGTGGGAGGAAGGAATCGGTTGAAGGCAGGATTAGGAACGAAAGGGAGAGAGAGGAGGAATCAGTGATAGGGCTGCGGCTGAGACTGGTGGGCGAGGGTGCGGGCGAGAGGGCATGGGCGCCGAGGGGGCGGGGGAGGGCACTTCCGATGACTGCGTATCCAGGCAACCAGGTAAAATGAGTCGGGGCTCACCGCTGCTACCCTCCGCGCACACCTCACAGTCCCCCTCCTTGCCCTCGCCCCTCTTTCTTCCCCCTCCAGTCCTCTCTCCCTCGCCAGAATCCCACGACCCTTTGTCCTTGCTAAGAGAGAGAGGGAGAGAGCGAGCTAGTTTTTGAGGTGGGATTGTACATGTGGTTCGCTTTCCGGGTCACATCCTCCTCCACCTCCCTCTTCCCCCTCTCTCCTTTCCCCCCACTCTCCTTTCCCCCCTCTCACCTTCTTTTCTTCCCGCCCGTGCTCTCCTTCCCGCTACGTTTCTCATCGCCACTCCCCTCTCGTATCGCTTCTCGCCCACTCGTATTCCATCTCCCTCCCTTTCCTTTTTAACACTATTCTATTGCACCTTCTGTTTGATTTCAAATCTTTTTTTCCCTAGTTTATTTTTCCGCCGTTTTTCCATCTTTTTTCCTGTCTTTTTTCCCTTTACACTTAATTCTTGTTTCCTCTCTCCATCATATTCTCTTCTCTTTCACCTTTTCCTCCCTTTCCTTCCCTCTTTCTTTCGCTTTCTTTCCGCTTCTGTCTGTTACTACCCCTTTTATCCTCTCTTTCTTCCCTCTTTTTCTTCCTCCCCAGCGCCTTTTCCCTTCTTTTTATGCAACCTGTGGCGCTTCTTCCCGCTCCACATTCAACTGTTGATTTTCACGGTGACTACTCAAGGGCCTCCGAGCTCTCCCTCTCTCCCCCTCTCACCCCCCCTCTCCCCCCCTCTCCCCCCCTCTCTCTCCCCCCTCTCTCTCCCTCTCTCTTCCTCTCCCTCCCCCTCTCCCCCCCCCCTCTCTCCCCTCTCTCTCTCCCCTCTCTCTCCCCCCTCTCTCCCCCTCTCTCTCTCCCCCCTCTCTCCCCCCTCTCTCTCTCCCCCCTCTCTCCCCCCTCTCTCCCCCTCTCTCTCTCCCCCCCTCTCTCTCCCCCCTCTCTCCCCCTCTCTCTCCCCCCTCTCTCTCCCCCCCTCTCTCTCCCCCTTCTCTCTCTCCCCCTTCTCTCTCCCCCTCCCCCTCTCTCTCTCCCCCTCTCTCCCCCTCTCTCTCCCTCTCACTCTCGCTTCTATTTGCTCGCCATCTTTCCTTTGGAGTCATGTATCGCTTGAGCTTTTTCATCTTTCTAGAAAATTTCAAGCGTACACGTTATAAAAAAAAGTTCGAATTTCGTTTCACTTACCATACCGAAGATGAAGATTGCATTTAACACACATGTCTAATTTAAGAAAGAAACGTCCGTCACTAAATGTGTGTATTATGTGTGCATTATTATGTATGTATGTGTGTGTGTGTGTATATATATATTTATATATATAGCGACGAAACGAGATTAATTCGAGTTCGTTATCGATGTAACCGAACCCTTCTCTCCGGGTTTTTCTTTTTTTAAATGGCGTTCGGAGATGGCTAAAACGTGTTACGCCGTGATATAATCCGTTTCGCATCAAAACTTCATATTTCCCCCCCGTAGTTCGTACGAAGCGGAGCGCGGACGAGACCCTCTCGCAATCCATAATTCAGAGCTTCGTCTTCCCTTTCTCCCCCCTCTCGCTCAATGCCTCTCTTCCCGACGCCTCAAAGGTGTTGCAATTTTCATGGCCTGAGGGGCACATGAGGGAATGGGGAGATTATGGACGAGAGGCCAGACTCAAGGTGCGGCCGATAAGGGGATGGTAAGGTGGGGGCCTCGATGGCGGACGTATATGGGGATAAAGCAAGAAGGGCAAAGTAAAGGACCAGGGAGAGAGGGTGGGATGACGCCGTAAGACTATTGGAGAAGTGGTGGTGGAAGGGATGTTAAGGAGCGGACGACGGAGAAGGTGGAGGGAGAGATGTGGCTCGGCAAGGGAGGAATGAAGAGGGAACTGAAGAGATAGGTGTGGGTGTGTTTATGGACCATCTGGTTGTCTGGATACTCGTACTTAATAATGTGACAGCCTGGCGCTCGTGGCCGGTGTAATTGAAACACAAATTTAAGATCACACTTAAAATGTATCTGTTTTAACGGAACGATCTTTTCTGTGATTATTTCGGATGACGGAGATGTGTCTGTTCGGCGAAACGATTGGCGTGGGGAATTTTCGGCGCGGAGGGATAAATTTGAGAGCGGCACCACCCTTCTCCGTCCCACCCACCTCCATCCCAATCCAACGATCGCAGACGGGCCAAGTTCACGATCTTGTCAAACAGGAAAAAACGACTTGGCATAAAAAACTACGGCCGCACGCTGTAAAGAACCAATCCATCCTATATGCGTCGGATGCGTCTTGTTTACTACGGCATTAGAGGATAATGTCGTCGTAAATTATGGAATATTAGAAATAGTACGTGGTTAGGATATTTGCATCTTTTACTCAATCTACGTCCAGCATATCAAGACAGATAAATATTTTCTTTTAGAAACGAATATATAGGCTGTCGCGATTTCTGAAATATTTTCCCACACCTTTTCTCTTATCATTATATAATCTTTTCTCCTGAAATTGAAAGAGCATAACTTCTTATTCGAATAATACATACATTCATGAGCTCGTGTAGGCATGCAAACATTACTGCGACGTAATATTAAAAACTGTGACTCCGACAGTAAATCTCCACGACCGTATTACGAAATAATACATGCCATTTAAATTTTAAATTATTTGAATATTTTTACCGAGTATCTCGTGTAGATATTTTTTGATGACGAGGAAAGTACTCTGAGAATATTTGGTCTAGGAGATTTTCAAATTTTTCGCGGGGAAGAATAGTGGTTTTGGTCCGAACAAAGTGAGCGTCGGAGGGTAGAAGTAAGACTGAGACTAGGGTATAAACTCACGAAGAAGAAATGAAATCGGGAGATGAACGGCTGAATAATATGGTGAGACATAAAAGGAGTGTTATATGCGGAGGCGGAGGGCATATGGGGAAATTTTGAAGGATATATGGGCGAATTTAAGGTCGGGAGGATGGGGCGCAGTAATGGCGAGAAAGGGGCGATGGCCTGGCAGGAGGGAGTGAGCGGTTCACTGTGCGAATGGGTGATGAAAAATCCCAGCGCCGTGCAATTCTCTCCGCCACCGACTTTTCTCCATCCCATCGTCCAATTTCCTCCATCCATCTTCTCTCCCCCTATTTCTATCTTTTCTCCCATCTCTCTTCCCTACACTTACTCGCGCCTCCCATTCCTCCTCCATAATCTCTGCATTTTTTATTTCCCTTTTCTATCGCTTCCTTTACCAAAACTATTCTTCTCATCAAGTTATCTCCTTTATACGATGTCTCTTCTCAAAATCTTTTTAATTTTCCGGCGTTCTCGGTAGTTTCTATAATTATGTGAGATGGTAGGCTACTACTGAATCTCCGAGAAATTGAAGGCGCATGGACACATACAGCATATATTTTTATGATGCAGTTGTTATGAAAATACATTTAACATGACCGGAATAAGACGGTAAATAAATATTTCTCTATTCAACTATACTAATGATTTAGTCTTTCAGACTTTTAAGTCATCTCACCATCAATAAAGTACATTTTTCGTAATATTGAGCGGTTTATAATTTCATGATTTAAATATCATTAAGATTCGATATTTTGTGCGCCATATTAGAATAGAAGCAACGAAACTGTTTCTAATGCGCCAAATCATGCCTCTTAGAACCGTGAGTGGCGCAAACGCGAACAAAAGTATCGCTTCCACCGAGACCAAAACCTTCCACGGAAAACACGTATCGCGTTTTTCTGACCCGGTTGAACGCGCTGCGTGGTGCTCTCACACTCCACGACCGAGTCACGAGGCTCCCCAGACTCGAACCGATCAGGTGAGTGAGCGATCACAAGGCGACGCGCCCCAGATGCGGCCGTCTCCCTCGACTCCTTTCAGCTTCCTCTTTGCTGCATTTAACCCGGGGGACGATAAGGGGGAGAGAGTGAAAGTTGTCTGAAGGCGTGGTGGGAGAGAGATAGCACCGTTGCTATGCACGCAGTAGCCATTAAACCTTAAATATCCACGTGCAGTACTTAGGCTACCGAGTTACATAACAGGTGATCGTAAAAAGGGGTCCGTCTGCTATACCTCTCCTAAGAGCGGCGCGCCGTGGACCGGGACAGCAAGGTGGATCTCCTCCTCTGATCCACCACCCCACCCCGCCCTCACCCCGCCACCACCTCGCCACCACCTCGCCACCACCTCGCCTCCGGTCGTCCCGTCCTTGCGTTCCTCCCGAATCTTCCACTGTCCTACGTTCATCTCACCACTCGCCCACTTTTTTTGACGAACTTTTAACAACCCCGGATTCGATTCTCTGCTCGCTAGCACCCTCTCTCAGCCCGTACTTACCTCCCCTCTTCCCATCTGATATTCTCCTATATCTCCTTTGCTTTCCTCCCATTCTTCTCCTCCAACCCCTGTCCCCTCCTCTTACACACCCAACCCACACCCCCCTCCCCCCACACATCCATCCCTCTCCCGACATCTCCATCCCTCTCCCCATACCTCCATCCCTCTCCCCCACACCTCCATCCCTCTCCCCCACATCTCCATCCCACTCCCTCACAACTCCCTCCCTCTCCCCCAGACCTCCCTCCCTCTCCCCCAGACCTCCTTCCCTCTCCACCACACCTTCCCCCCTCTCCCCCACACCTTCCCCCCTCTCCCTCACACCCCCCTCTCCCCCACACCTCCCCCCTCTCCCCCACATCTTCTCCCTCTCCTCCACATCTTCCCCCCTCTCCCCCACACCCCCCTCTCCCCCACACCTCCCCCCCCTCCCCCACATCTCCCCCCCTCTCCCCCACACCTCTTCTCCTCTCCCCCACACCTTCCCCCCTCTCCCCCACATCTTTCCCCCTCTCCACACCTTACTCCCTCTCCCCCACACTCCACATCTCCCCCCTCTCCCCTCCACATCTCCCCCCTCTCCCCCACACTTCCCCCCCCTCTACCCCACACCTCCCTTCCTCTACCCCACACCTCCCTCCCTCTACCCCACACTTCCCCCCCTCTCCCCCCACACCTCCCCCTTTACCCCACACCTCCTTTCCTCTACCCCACATCTCCCTCCCTCTACTCCACACCTCCCCCCCTCTTCCCCACACTTCCCCCCCCCCCCTCTCCCCCCACACCTCCCCCTTTACCCCACACCTCCTTTCCTCTACCCCACATCTCCCTTCCTCTACTCCACACCTCCCCCCCTCTCCCCCACACCTTCCCCCTTCTCCCCCACACCTTCCCCCTTCTCCCCCACACCTCCCCCCCTCTCCCCCACACCTCCCTCCCTCTCCCCCACACCTCCCTCCCTCTCTGCCAGACTTCCTCTGTCCTCGAGGCGGCCCCATCCGTTCCAACGGCCCCACGCTATCGATCCCTTGGGCTGCCGCTCCCGCTGAGATGGTGAGATAGGCCGTGGGTGCCGCGGAAGAGAGCTCACGTGGGCTCCGTTTGCAGCGCGCGGTAATTCTCGGGAAAATTATTGCGGAGCGGCGGCGGCATGAGGCGTGGTCTAGCCGGGAAAGAGAATTCCAATGGCAACGCTCGCTCATTCTCGATCCTTTCTTATTCTCGCTCGTTCCACGCGCGACTGCCGTGATCTCCTTTTTTGTGCGCGTTTTCCTTGTCATCGCGGAGAATAATGGCGCGTCCGCTGAAGCTGCGTGATTATAAATTTCTTTTTGTAAAAATGGTAACGGAACCGCTTCTAATGGCTTTCGCTCTTTTTATCTTCTTTCGGTTCGACGGTCATTATTTTCGAGCGGGAGCAGCCGGTATGGAATCGAGAGTTTGCGCGAAAAATAGTTGACCTCGATCGGGTATATTGTTTTGTTTCGTAGTGCCTGCTAAAGAATCTAATTTTCCCAACGAGTGTTTTTTCTTAACAAATAATGTCTGATCCGCATGATCTTTTAATAACCTTAATTTTAAGTGTCAATTTTTTATTGTAGCTTTAAAGTCGTAGATCCTGTTTTCTTTGATTCTTGAAGAAATAATGGTGGACGCATTTTACCTCAATTTGTGTTTTCTTTTTTTACTATCCACAGGTTGTGCATTTGTCAAATTCAGTTCGCACCAGGAAGCGCAAGCAGCCATCAGCAGTCTGCACGGGAGCCAAACTATGCCGGTGAGTGGCACGGCCGGCCCAGCGACAGACAAGACGAGGGACGCTGGGCACCCGTGGTCAGATAGGCCCACCTTCGATAGAGGGAGAGAGGGAAGTAGACGCGTGTAAATGCCGCGCGATTTCCAGCGATCCGAGTGAACCGATCGCCGCCCAACGCCAATTGCGGAAATATATACATAAATGCGAATGACATGACAGTAGTCCAATGCTCATCAAATGCGGAGCAAGATGATAATTTAATCCCAGCTTATAAATATATTTATGGAGAATCAATACCTGAAGCCAGATTTTAGTAATGATTTCACGAATAAAGAATACTAAATTTTGTTAGTATATCATTATTATTAAGCCGCAAAGATGCCACATATTCCGACGCAATGTATCATTTTGATTTAAACGTATAGCACCGCATGATTTTTGAAAATTCCTTGGAATATAGGCGATAGCACAAAGATAAATTTTCCGGGAGATCTCCCGCCTTCCGTGCTTTTCAATCACTACTATATTCAAGCTGACACGGTTTTTCCACGACAAGAATTTATGTATTGAAGTACATACTAGGTTTTTCCATGTCAACAAAATTTTCTTCCACTTTTGTATGGGTAAATAATCATTTCTTAAGGAAGAGTCCTCGTTTAGCTATGAAAGCAGAATTGTATCGCTACCAACTATAAAAGACTAGCGTAATTCCCGTTGAAATATCAACGGAAGAATTATAGGTAGATTGATTATTAATATTTGCATTTAAAATAAATAATAGCACACTATTACATATGAAATATTTCGGCATATATTACATTTCTAGTGAATATTCTGTTGTCGTTTAGTAAATGCCTTTGGTTTTTATTTTCGGCTATAAAATTCTGATATTCTTCTCCCACCTTGTTCTCGTCACTGCTACATATAATTGTCGGTGTGCAAAGACAGGGAAATAATGATATGTATACATATATAACGTAGGGAAAATAATTAAATTTCGTGCACTTAACGTTATGATTGTTTTAAAATTGTACTCTGTACTTACGAAGAAAGAAAGCTTACTCGAATCCTCAATAATGTTCTCCGTCGTTACGTAAATAAAACTCTTTAAAAGATTTAAATTAAAAACTAACTAATTAATCAATCAGCGGAATAATTTCTTTGAATACTATCTGAACAAAAATAAATCACCAATTTATTTCAACATTGTAAACTGTTCTCTTGACGATAAAATGGATCATTGTATTGGAGATCCTTATTGACAAAAAAATAAACTAATTTTTTATAGTATAAACCATTACAAGAACAAACATAAGTGTTTATTATATATTCCCGTCGTTTTGCCGAAAGAAAGGCGTTGTTGACGTACATGTGGCGCCGACCTATCGGGCAGAATGAGAACTACATTTCGCTGTCGGCCATCTTGCGTACCATACAGAACAACGTTTTAATTATAGGGAATATAAATATATACCTTGTTTTTTCTTACGATGTGATTTGCAAGTCTCTTTCTCAGTTGTTCGTTATTTATTGGGGCTTAGGTTCACTATTGTGCTCCCCAGTCTCGATGGGTTGTTGACGTACATGTGGCGCCTACCTATCGGGCAGAGTGAGAACTACGGCCTGTGGCGTCGCGTTTATCGTGACGTCTTTCTGATAGCATGGTTATTTTTTTAAATATTTATATTCTTTTATTCATAGGTAGGTATGATATTTACACTAACAAATAAATGTGCTACTCGAATATTAACAACTACCAAAAATATATTGCGATAGAATGCGTTCAGTATTAGTTAACAGCAAAACATATTTTCAAGTGGTCTAATTAAATTTCGATGTCGGCCATCTTGCGTTTCTTGCAGAACAACGTTTTTATTATAGAGAATAATTTTCCCTGTTGACTGAATTGCCGACACTTGACTCAATCCTGGTTTTAGTAAAGGTGGAAAAAACAGATACAATCATATCGTTCTGTATAAGCTAAAAAGCATTTAATCTGATACAGGTTCAAGTAATTTCTCCTTCACTTGTATAATAAAAAAGTGTTTAATATCATTTCATTCATTTTTAGGCGCGTTTCGCTTACAGCGTGAGCGCCTATTATCGTCGGTCGGTCCGTCCGTCTGTCCGTCCGTCCGTCTGTCCGTCCGTCCGTCCGTCCGTCCGTCTGTCCGTCCGTCCGTCGGTCCGTCGTCCGTCGTCCGTCCGCATGTTAGTTCTCGGCTTCTACCAGAGATTTTCATGAAATTTGATATTAACAACTTTCAATCAAATATAATAAGAAAATCGCAAAACTGAATCACGTTTGCCAATCAGGGGTACCACTTTACTAGTGACAAAAAATTAAATTTTCGTCATATCTCGTAAAATATTGCTCATATCAAAATATATTTCAAATAAAAGTTGTAGAAATGGTAAAGTAGAGTATTTCCTTTTCTATATATTTTTATCGTAGGAGTAGCCGTTATCGAGAAAATCAATCAAAAATGTCTTAATCGGAGTTGAACTTTGAAAATTTCTTGCATGGTTACTTCTTCATTGTTGCTAACATAAACAATCTCCCAAACAAACGTTTAATTTCCTTACGTGTGCATGTAATACTATTAAATAGGAAGAAAATGGATTATTTATGATGAAGAAAAGGACTTTAAAACGCTATTTCCCTTACGTACAGGTATATAATTGCTTTCTAATACTCCATTGCACGAAACGCGCCCATTTGTGATACGTTGTACACTTTCCTATCTTGTTCAACCACGGTCTAGGACAACTGGCCGCGAGACAACTGGCCGCGAATAAGTTTCTCGAAAATGATCTGCGATTAATGAAATACTGTGCAATGGTTGTGAACCCGATAACATTGAAATGGGTTTATTTAATTATTATTAAAATTACAAACAATATTTTACAAAATATGAGAATAGAAATTGATTACAAAACATTATAATTATTTGTAACATTTGATAAGTTTTTTGTTCATTACATGTGAAAAGAGTATGAATAATAAACTGCGGCAGAAAATAAAAATAGCAAAGGCAAGGTTACATACAATGAAATTTATTATAAAATATCAAAACGTAGGAATTAATAATAACACAGAAAAAATTAAAATATAGGTAATATCGTAATACAGATAATAAAAAAAGTTAGGCGTCCATTTCAAAATTATGAGCAATACCCCTTAAATATTCGATTTTGTCTCTATTTCCGTAATCTGCAGCAATTGCTAAAATTCTAGCATCCGCAGCTCTATACTTTTTCAATTTTACGGGAGGATTTTGTCCTGCAATTAACTGCTCATAATAAAAATCTCTCCCACGCTGAACTTTATGTAATCCGTCGATAAATTTCCAGATGTTAGGGTGATCGATCCCCAGTTCAGTTTGGAGACGTCTGTGGGCGGCCTCTGCATAGTTGTTTGTCCGATTCTCTCCATTCAGTACACGGTTGTACAAATTCCACATTTCGTGAGGAAAAATGGGAGGACGTCGATGTAATTAAACTACAAAAATTTCTCATTTGAGCTATTGGTTCAAAAGACGGGTTGAGTATTTTTGTTAGAGTGATTTTTTGGTTGTTTCTGAAGTAACCAGTTGACTGTGGAGAAGAGATATATATTGCAATGTTATCGGGTTAACAACCATTGCACAGTATTTCAGTAATCGCAGACCATTTTCGAGAAACTTATTCGCGGCCAGTTGTCTCGCGGCCAGTCGGCCGTGGCCAGTTGTCCCATTCCGGTTCAACCATGCAAATGCTCGCGAATGTATCGCGACCGCTTTAACTAATGTGTTTTTTTTTAAATTACCTCTGGCTTATTATCTCATGCACCACGATTGTCGGAAGGTAGAAAGGAGATGGAGAATCTTTCATTAACCGCAGTCCGACGACACGTTTTTAATAGCTTTATACAGCGGATCGTTTTCAAAGTAAGCAAAGAATCGTTTATCAAACCCCGTTGTCTAAAATGCAATATCATCTGAAAGTGAGAGAATAACTCTGGATTCCAACGTAACCTAGTCTTTTTAGTTTGTAAATTAAATCGGTGTGCATACATGTAATATCTTGGATCCAGATCCTATAGTTTCTTTAAAATCTTTAAAGAGTTATGTATAGTACTATTTTGTTTTAACAAGTTCTTTTCTTTTAAATAACGTTTTATAGCTTTTGTGAGTCTAACAGTATTCATCTCTTTAGCGGTAAATTTGTTTAATATGATTTTTTCTTATTGTCCTAGTTGCAGCTTTCAGTAATTCAGAGCACCATATGGTGTGATGTACGCCTATAACCTTCCTCTCAAAAATATATTATATTTTGAAGTCTTGGGGAAGTCTTATTTTGAAATACGTGTTCATGCGTAACAGAACACTCATTAGACCGTCTCGCCTCGTGGCCGTTCTCCGTTTCCATTTTCTCCCTTCACTTCCTAATAGTAACACTTATTACCATATTGAAATTGAAGTCTCTTCAATGGACAGCGGAGCCTGGAGAAGGGCTAGCTGTTTGCCTTAAACTTGTGGAACTACTATTATACGATTAGGCGAATTTAATCGCGGAATAAAGCTCGTTTGAGAATACGCATGATTCCTAAGTTTCTCCGTGCCGTCATTTCTCCCCAGAAATGAAACCGTAAGCGGAGGACGACAACCTCTTGGGTGGCGGGGAGAAGGGATCAGTACGCCATTCGTCACTCTGATTAATGCCTGCTGGAATTGGAAGAAAAACTCAAATCGCAAAAAAATCCCCGCATTTCGAAAGAATTGAAATATCTTGCCCCATTTCCATCATACTTACATGATTTCATGTCTTCTTTGATTGCTGTGTCGCGACTTTTCTTATCGATGATGGTGGCCAGATTAGAGTATCGCGGAGGGCACAGACTCCTTGATCCCCGTCGACACTTCGTCCTCCCTCCCTTTCCTACTCTTGCCTGCATTGGCTCTTTACAAGAGATGGAGGAGGTTAGGCACAGTAGGTGGATATTAAAATTATTGGCTCCGGAGAACAAGGGCACAGGAGAGAAAATGGTCGACTTTCTAGAAAGATTTTAGCGAGGAGTGATGACTGCATCTTGTCGAGGTGATTGTCGGGTTCTCTCGACGTTCCATCTCCTCCAAAAATTGCTCGTTCAGTACATTTCTCTTTCTTTCTTTATATTTCCGCTATAGCGAGTTTATTTTCTGTCCCTCATTTATTTCAATGTTCCTTTTCCCTTGCATCGAATCCGAAACTTTTCATCAACCTCTTTTTAATCGCAAATTCCTCTCATCGCGTTCGTTCAGGGTTTTCTGTTAATATTTAATTGAGTTTAGTAATATGCTTATGACAATGATGAATATAAATTTACGTCTCATCGATTTGTCGCTCTGTTTGAGTTAATTATGGTGTTAAGATTTTTTAAGTTTTTCTCGCCATTTCATGGTGCATTATACGATATTTGTTATGATCATCCAAATTGGACTACTATTCGATGTGTGGCTTGAGATTTTTAAAGGTCATTTTCGCTTATATAGCACCCGCGGAACGGCTCTCATGCTGATCGAGGAAATGTACAATTTTCGCGTCTCGAAAAATCAGAGCCTTGAGTTTGTAATTCGGCCAGTTTCCTTTGTATTCGGACGAACAATATCATTTGTATTTGCTATCGAAGGCTGTAATCGAATTTGATGAGCCTAATTGTGGAACTTTTTGAGCATACTGACAGAAATAACTGTTTCTGTATTTTAAATAATAGAAAATAATAAATTCTCAAAACAGCGGTGCGAACAGAACGTCTTAATTGGTACGTAGAACACTTAATGTTCCTTTGTTCCTTTTCGGACGTTTAAACTGAAAATAAATCTTTAGATTATGAAATAAACAACCAAAAAAGATCCTTAATAAAAAATATATCTAAATATCGACGTACTTATCCTTTTATCTGCTAATTTTTAGTACCATTCATAGCGTATTTCATTGTTAGTCCAACTATCATTGTATACCACAGGAGTGCGCAACCTTATTACATGGTGGGCTGCATTCCTGCTAGGGAGGCTGGATAAAAGTTTAATTCAGCACTTACTCAAAATATGTACTGTTGTTGAAATGAAGACAATTTTTAGCCTTATAACGTCGCCATGTAAGGTTTTCTGTCCGTAGTTTTAATTAAAAATACGAAAATTCCCGTATTGAATTTTGTACTTTTGCATCAAATCTTCACGCTGGTCATAGGTAGTACACCATTGGCATAGTCTCCCGTTATCAAAGGAACTGTTCTAACATTGCAAGAACGTAAATCATCCTTATAATGGTACACAGCAAATTTTTCTTGCGAAAATTTAAAAATAATTTAGGTTTACAATTCGAAAGTTATTTCGGATGACTTGTCTCTTTTATGGATCATCTGTACCTACTGCAAATAATTTCATCTAATTTCAAACTGAGGTTTCCACCGTTCATTGAATTCCTTGAAAACAGTTGTTTCGTAAATGATTGCAAATGAGCGTCTAATTCGTTGAAAGTACACTAACCAGGGGCGGTCGGTCTATGCAAGCAACGCAAGCACCGCTTAATACATAGTGACATAACACCGCAATAAACTTTTTCTGAATACTTAGAATAACTTTAATTACTATTATTAATATACTAATATTAATATATCGAGATATTCAGTCAGTCCAGCCAAATTCGGTAGGATTGCTATGAATACGTTCAAAAAGCGAATGCTGTAAAAAATTTTCAAAACAGTCCCGGGTTCGACACCAAGAGAATGCTTTACATTCCATATGAATTTCATATCTCGGCCCATAAGTTTACACGCTAAAATTTAATTTTCAACGTGCAACTCTTTTGGAAATTAAAATTAGAAAGAATTGACCTACGACCTTCAAATTAGTACCATTTTAAAGTAAAATAAACGGGTGCATTAGGTAAAACTTTAGCAAATTTTACGTTTAAATTCGCCGATATAAGAAAAATCGTTCATTTTCATCATTGATCGCCTTGGAAACGGGCATTGTTGTTTCAAGCCATATATGCTCATAAACCTACATTCGTTTACGTAAATTGGATGGACAAATGCGGTAAATTACGTATTTTAAAACATGCTAATATTTGAAATAATCCGACGATGTTTTAACGTGCCTTCATTGTCTTATTGAAGTCTTTCTGCATATTAAAGGCATTTGCTTGCGCTGTGCCTTCGCATTATCTGAATAGAACAGATATTATGAATTACATTTGCCAGATGCAGTTTTTTCACATGGACAGCTGTATGTAGCTATAACTAGAACACGTGACAAACATAATTTGAAATTTTGGGTTAAGGATAACGATAATCAAGGGCAATTGCTGTTAAACGAAAGAGTATTTACAAGGAACGTCGTTATAAGAGAGCTACTTAATAGCTAAAATAATATTATTGAAGTATAAGACTGTTTTCCTCTTAATTTTTTATAAATATTCCATTGTTTTCATTTGTAGCCCTTTCCAATCTTATTCAAATATTATAATTTTATCATTTGTTTGTTGGTTTTATTTTTATATTGTTTGTTTTCAAAGACCGCTTTAAACGGGCTCATTCGTCTAGTTTAATATATTTCTGTTGATTACAATTATTGGAAACAGAGAGTGAGAAATAAATTTGTTTCAAACGAGATATACCGTTATTTGTTATACTCGTAGCTTATTTCCGAATGAGATACATGAATGACGAGGCGAGCCTCGCAAAGTGACCAATTAGTAACGCTCAGCTACACAAAATAAAACTGTGTCACTGCTTGTCCTACTCAATGGGTCACCGACCGCCACTGACACTAACCTGCATCTGCAGTAAATGTTACATGATAAAATTTAACCTCCGTGTTTGATTTCTCATCGAAAGTAAAAGATGATGATGATGCAAAATTTCTCGGTATATTAATTCTTTTCGTCCCTTTTTAATAATACAAGAGCTCTCAACTTACGAATAGGCCGATCAGGTCAAACTGATAATTCGACAAATCGATTCGGGTGGACCAACACGGAGAAATAAATTTCTCCAACAGCGGTTATTAACGCCGTCGCGGTTTCTGACGTCTTACTCCTCAAACACGTTCACATTTTCAATAAAATTATATTTGAACCGATATAAAATAATATAGCCTTCGAAAATACATCGAGGACGAAATATTTTTTCAGAGATATGGGCAAAAAATAGAAAAATCACATCTATATATACAAATTTGAACATAGGTATTCGAGGAAAGCCATAAAACAAGTTTCACACTATAAACATCTTGGAAGCATCAACGACAGAAGCAAAATGTACCGATTAAATCAGGACTAATCTAACGAAAGCAAAAACCGCTTTCAGAAGAAATAAACTCCTACTAACGGGGAATATAAAGGAGGATATCCGCAAAAAGTTGATAAAAGTATAGCTTTGTATGGGGCAGAAACATGGACGCTAAGGAGAAATTATATAAAATACTTGGAGAGCTTCGAAATGTGGACATGGTGAAGAATTCTGAAGATAAAATGGACAGATAGGGTGAAAAACGAGGAAGTACTACGAAGAATCGGAGAGGAGCGAACGATTATACAGACTATCAGAAAGAGGAAGGCGAACTGGATTGCACATTACCTGAGAAGAGAGAGCATGATTAATAAGTGCTAGAAGGAAAACTGGATGGAAAAAAGAGAGAGGTAGGCAAAGGTTTCAGCTGATAGCCGACTTAAAAGGGAAAGAGAGCTATCAAGACATGAGGAAGAATGCGGAAAATAGGAGTATATGGAGAACCAAGTCACGGACCTGTTTACGGACAGACTACCTATGATGATTATATACAAAGGAAAACGTTTCAAAATGCAGAATCTCTCATGGGCGTTCTGATCAACATAATAAAAATCGGATAGCAGAAAATGCATATTATTTTGATCTGGGATACATTATCTGGTGTGGAATCGGACAAAACTGCGCGTTAGCAAGTGCGACGGCCGCGCTTCCTATCCACCGATTTCACGGCGGGAAAATGCACCTAAATAAGGAATCGAGAGGAGACAGAGAGTATCCATGGGAAATTATGCGAAATATCGAGTTTGGTTTTGTAAACAAGTCGTGGCTATAATCGGAAAACAGCTTAGAAGATTCTAGAAGTAGACGCTGTGTAAAAATAAATAGAAAATATATAAAATCACACCGTACCGCCTGTATTTCAAAGAAATTCTCTGATTTTTTAATTTATACTTGAAAGAGTTTAGCTAAACTTTTATATTTAGACAGCATAAGTATAATCATTAAGTTAACACCAGTATCGGTCCTATGTTGATGGAAAATTTAGTGTCCCAAGTTCCCAGTAGAGCCAAGGTTGACCACTCTGAAAACAAACATACTGTGTGTATGAGGAGCAGATAGTAAATAAAATTTAGTGTCCCAAGTTCCCAGTAGAGCCAAGGTTGACCACTCTGAAAACAAACATACTGTGTGTATGAGGAGCAGATAGTAAATAAAACCGCTCCACAGACGTTTTCCTTGAGTATATGAATTAATCAATGTTTCTGTTAATCATGATAGCAGGTCCGAATAATTTATTCTTTCTTCTTATAGGGCGCGTCTTCGAGCTTGGTAGTTAAATTTGCAGATACGGAAAAAGAACGACAGTTGCGCCGAATGCAACAAATGGCTGGAAACATGAGCCTTCTCAACCCCTTCGTCTTCAACCAGTTCGGGGCGTATGGGGCTTACGCACAGGTAAAGGACATTTGTTCCTCATGTTCCATAGTACATTATGTACCTTTATTATGTCGGTGAAGGTTACTCAAATCGGAAGTTTTCTAATTTTTTGAAATTTCGGGAAATTTTTTCCCATGTTAATTTGTACTTTTTTCGGGTTTTCAGTTGCAGTCCATTAAATTTAAAGAATTTGTTTCGAAATTAATACAGATATTTATACAATTAACAATTTTAAAATAATTTACAATTTCTATTGCTATATAACAAGGGTGCTCAAGATGTCGATCACGATTGACTGGTCAGACACTAAATCCTTTAAGGTGCATTTCTGAACCCTATGCTCTGGCTTATTGTTGCACTTATATGCTGCCGATTACAATATCTGCATATTTCAAATTAAATACTTCCATATAAGGAGCAGGGCTGGTCCAGATGGTAAATTCTGAAAGCAATGTGCGGGCCAGACTGTATTAAGGGGAAGGTCATGTCTCTTACAACAACGTATATTTTAATCACACAAATCGTTGAGCTCTAGAGTTTAGCAGCTGAGACTGCTGTTTTTTATTGCCCTCGAATTTTTTGACAAGTTCTTGTCTCTGTCTGGTTCCTCAGCAAGTATTGTAATTCATCCTATGTGCCCACCCAGAGTAACAAACAAACAATATCATATTCTATTTAATACTATGCACTGAATTTAATTAAATAATTTATTTTATGCATAAGGCCATTCTTTTAAATAAAAAAATAACTTTATATAAATCTATAATTAATCTTCGATAATTTGTTGCTAGTTGATCACGTTAAGAAAAGGAGTAAAAAAGTAGTTTCTAAGTACCTAAGATTCAAGCACCCTAGGTATATATACTGTTGAAAGCTAATTTTATATCTCAGTTAATGATGATGTCAGTTCTGATCTCGTTGCCCGCTCTTTCTTCTGCACCCGCTTATGCACTATCGCCCTTGATGGTAGATCATGCAGCAACAGGCTCTGATGGCAGCTGCAACCGCTCAGGGCACTTACATAAACCCAATGGCAGCCGCCCTTGCCACCCAAATGCCTCATGCCGCCCTAAATGGTAAGTTCTATGATTTAAGAAAATTATCTTCATGAGTATGATGTTCTTTTCGATTTATTCTAGATATTTCAATTGCAGAGAAATTAGTATTTTAAGAATAGGTAATTCATGGGTAAAGTAATGTATAATGTATTATTTTGACTATTTTCAATTAGGTATATAAAATACTTTCGACATATTATGTGGCTGAAGTATAGTCTCTAGGTTTTAGAGATTAAGTTTTCAATAGTATTATGTATACATGATGCTATTAAGGAAGCTTAAGGATTTTAATTTCAGTAATAACCTAATTTTCTTATTTAATTTTTTATTTACATTGGCAATTTCATCATTTTCGGCTTTGTAATTTTAAAATAAATTTCCCAATGAAAATTGTTTAATGCATTTTACTTTATAATAAAATTAATTATGATACTGTTTCAGCATAATGATATGGATCGACTTAATATTAAATCAATTGCCTTAAAAAATAGTTATTTAAATGTTAATCTTAGTCTTGTCAGGCCCAAAACAGCAAAAAATTTTCCTCTGTCCATTTCAAGAATGCACGCAGACTTTGTTTCACAACACACAAATAACTTTCTCATTTTCATTTAACGTTTTAAAACAATTTGAAGTAAATGTAAAATATGAGCAAACTTCACTGAAAGCAATGCAGTATAGAGCCTTTTATCCGGATTCCACTTATCTGGAAATCCAGTTAACTGACAATTTAAAAAAAATAATGCATTTTTCCAAAATTTGTTAGGAGAAGGAAATTTAAATTTAAAGTCTCACTAGTAATTACCTGGCTCACTACTGTGCATTGGGTGCACTCTGGTGAACAAGTGAACACATAATTTAGAAGAGAACAAGGAATTTATATAGGAAAGTACCCGATCACCAGAGCTGGCTAGGAAAATCACGGGGTCTGGTGCAAAGTGTGAGCGTGATTGCATCAAAAATTTTTAATAGTAAATTTTAATAAATAAAGAAGACTTTCTCGCTATGACACCAGTATTTTTTCATATTTTCTTTAAAAATGTGGGTACTTTATAAGTACGACAAATATTTTTTAGAGAGTGCAGGGGCTCTTTAAGTGCAGAACCCGGTGCAGTCGCACCGTTCGCACTACCATCAACCCTGCCCTGCCGATTACTCTAGCATTTCCAGTGCTGTTTCCACTCCCCTCCACCTCTTCCTATACCCTCTTCCCCCTTCTCTATTGAATTTTTGATGAACTTTTAATAACACTACTGTGCATTGGGTGCACTCCGGTGAACAAGAGAACAAGGAATTTATATAGGAAAGTACCCGATTACCAGAGCCGGCTAGGAAAATCACGGGGTCTGGTGCAAAGTGGAATGCATCAAACATTTTTAATAGTAATAAATTTTAATAAATAAAGCAGTCTTTCTCAATATGACAAGTGAATATTTTTTCATATTTTCTTTAAAAATGTGTGTACTTTATAAGTATTTTCTAGAGAGCACGAGAGCTCTTTAAGTGTGGGACCCAGTGAAGTCGCACCATTCGTACCACCATCAACCCTGCCCTGCCGATTACTGTAGTATTTCCAGTGCTGTTTTTGTAGAAAAAGAGGTGCCTTACTCCCACTCCCCTCCACGTCTTCCTGCACCTTCTTACCCTTCTCTATTGAATTTTTGATGAACTTTTAATAACAAAGTTGATAATTAAAATCAAAATCTTTAACATTTTAAAGAATTAAAAAAATGAAAATGTACCGAAATTAGACGGGTGTCAACATCGCTCCGGAAAAACATGCCAGTACACCGTATCGGCGCATACCACACAAAAAAAGCACTGAGTATTTCTATTACATACAGTACAGGTATATATTATAATAGTGCTAAAAATGAAAAATATTAAAAAACAGAACACACATTCTGGCAGTGGGTGCAAAATAACTGATAAAACATTTGCAATTGAGTTAAATTTTGATTTATTCCTTATGTACTGTGATGAAGAAAAGTAAAGAAAATTTTTAATATTATTTTATTAAATAAAGTTAACAAAACGGTATTACTAAATATTTGACGATACGGAATGATATTATCAACACATGCGATGGACCAGAACACTGTTCCGGTGAGTTCTAGCACTTTCTTAGAATTGTTTGAGTATATTCAAGATAAACAGCTATTCCCATATCCAAAGCTAGCCAGATAAAAGGTTCTATACTGTATAATGAAGTGAGTTTTCAGCCTTTAAGATACAAAGTGTTAATATTTTACAAGATACAGGATAAGATACTAGAGTTTTCCCAAACTTCATAAGCAATGCCTTGAAAAACAAAATTATCAAAAGGATTTCTGCAAAATTGACTTGCTTAAATAAATGTGTTTTTCAAATGGAAGGAGCTAATGTTACAAATCAAGACCAGTGTAAATATTTGTAGGATCTCTTATCATTTGAAAGTTTAACCATACCAAGTGGATAATAATTATTTAACTGACAGTATTGCTTTAAAAATAAAATTATGGAGCGCTTCAAGCTGGGGGTAGGTTTTTATGGAACTTACCTCAAACTGATCCAACTTTAAGTGCATCATTTTTCAATATATAATATGTTCTTTACATTTTTTTATTCTCAACCAAAAGAACAAGACATTTACAGTCTGGACGAAATTAATTTGGGATTGATAATTTGGAGCAGAGTAGGAGTGAGAGCTTGGTGGGAAAGACTCCCCTCCCTCACAGCCAATCACTGGTGGAGAGGAGGGCAATGTTGCTAAGAGCAACCACACTGCGTTGACGCTATGTCCCCTACAAACAAAATACTGGGACCGCTCCTGTCTCTCCGCTGCTAGGAGGTGGGGGGACATCTTCTGGAGAGAAAACTCAAACTCTGCATTGCCATATCTATCACACTGGAATACACCTTTCGGTGGGATCGTGAAGCAAAAGGCAACACAGCAGAGAGACTCGAAGTTGACACAACGGATGCCTGAGAGAGAATCAAGTTGATCCCAGTGATGCTCTGCCTCCTTCATTCCTATTGGTTCTCGCATGGTCAGTGACCATTGGTCACGTTTTGGGATGCTTTCTCTTCTCTCTCTCAGTCGCAAAGATATTTGACATGCTGGCAACATCGCATGCGAGCCACCGCAACCGTCAATCCCAAAGTAATTTTGTCCAGACTGTAGTAATTCATGGCATCAGTGAAGCTTTCCTAATTCACATTTGTATTTAAAGTTAGATTAAACACACTATAAAAAATTATATATAGAAAAAAGTTTTAATCCATAGCAATTATCTGGTATTCCCAATTGAAATTTTTCTTAAACATCAAACACTCTTATTTTAGGTTCTGGTTCAGCACAGCCTGTAAATGGTGCTATTCCTAGTCTGCCTTCCCCTACAATGCCAAATTTTAATATGGCTGCACAAACGCCTAATGGCCAGCCTGGAGGATCAGATCCTGTATATACAAATGGCATGCCACAATCATACCCAACACGTAAGTATATGAATGACTAAGATTCTGATTTTCTGCATTGATCAATCCATTATATAAAATTTATTGTGTCAATCCATTTAGTGAATAATATAGAAATTTATTGTATTTTTAATGTAATTATTCAATGTTGGGTTAATATAATATCTCCATCCAAGTAGTTAAAACTTATTCTTTTAATAAACAATTGATCATAATTTAATAAATAAGCAGTATGATACATTTTATTTTTAACATTGTTTAACTTTTAGCTAGGAAATCTTAAAATGGCCATGAAAGGAAATGGAACATTTCATTAATTCTCAGTAAGAAAAAATGATTTTTTATGGAATTCTTGGTGACATGAAACTGACTTATTTATTTATTTTTCACTAGATCATAAACAGCACTATACAACCTCTACAATGAGCATAATAACAATAACAAGGATAATCGCATATGACCTTGCCCTCAGCAGGATTTGAACCTGCAAAGAGAGCTGCAACTAGGAACTAGACACGCTAACCATCCCTCTATCTCGATATAACTCAAAAGTCAATTATAATCAGGAATGACAGTTTGTGATGTTCTGGATTATATTTTTGCCAATAATTTATTAGGCACATGTTCCACAATTCCACTATTTTTCTTCAGATCTTTTAAACATGTCTGATTTCGATCGACTTTTCAGAATTCACTTATTGCATTTAAATAACCTAATTTTTGGTTTGCAGAGCCTGTGACTACAAAGATTTACATTCCATGCCTATTCGTATGTCCAATTGATTAGTGAATCAATGTTTTCAATAGCTTTCAAGCATGCAGCAAAATGGTTGAAATGCATTTACCACTCTTGGATTCTAGGAATGCCAAACAGAGAATGATGAATTAAAGTAACGTGATATGTCATGAATTCTTGCCTTAAATTTTCTTTCTTTGTCATTAATTTAAATAGTTGTCCCATCATGAAAGTGCTCTTAAGAAGAAGTTGTAAATCTTGCCATTTCGCATGATTGGTACTGTATTGGAAAAGTTAACAAACATAACAAAATGAAACATTAATTTGTTTTAATCAGATCTTAAACATCATTGATTAATTATCATTACTTCACTAGTGTGTATGTTGGAGAAGGGTGAGGGGCATCACAGAAACATTTTGCACCTGGACACCAAGCACCCTTGGTGCAGTCCTGATTGGGGAGATATATTTTGTCAATTTGACTTCAATCAGAAGTTCAGCGCTAATTTTTCTCTAATTAAAATTTCTGAGAATAAGCTATCCTTCTTTGCTGTGCCATATTCTTCATCTCAACATGATTTATAATCTGGGAGCTACCATGCATAGGTACAAGATTTATTCAGATGTTGAATAACCAAATTGATTTGAACTAGAGGTATTTGTCCCCTGCACTTAGTTTCAAAGGGTTTTGCAAAATATTAAAGACTAGTGTAATTCCCATTGAAATATCAACGGAAGAATTATAGATAGATTATTATTATTTTCATTTAAAATAATTAATATCACACTTTTACATATGAAATATTTTGTCATATACAACATTTCTACTTAATATTGTTGTTGACGAGCTATCTTTAGTTAAACTTAAAATAGTTGCCTCTCTTTCTCTCCCCCTCCCTCCTACTCCCCCCTCTACCTCTCTCCCCCCCCTCTCGTATTAAAAGCATTCAAAGAACGTTTATACCATAAGGATTGAATTAACAATATGATATCCAGGTCTAAGAATGGAATTTGTAGCCAAGGTAACATCCCGTTAAAATGGCAAGATTTCCACAAAATATGTCAAATAAATGTTTAACATGAGTGGTTTCGAACTGTACGCGGAAAAAGATGAACAGAATAAGAAACGCTGTATTTTTTTTCAAAATGGTTCAGATCTGAAGATTGTAGGTTAATTCCTTCTAATTTTAATCTAAAAAAGAATGAAAGCCTGCACGTCGTAAAGCCGATTTTACGTGTTACCTTATGGAAAATGGAAATGTCTTCCTTGTGGTCGAACCCAGGACTTTTTTCAAGATTTATTTTTGCCATTACCTAAAAATATGTTAATCGAGCATTCCTGCCAGATTTTGAGATTCTATCTTGATTCTTTCTCGAGTTAATACCATAATTCGCTACCAGAGGCAAGGGATATGGAATAGCATGACCAACCAACCAACCAACAGATCTGGGCTATTATATTATAAAATTATAGTTTTCTTTTTACTTTAGTTTTCATGCATAATTATGAATACTGTTATAAGATGCAGTAAGAAATTTTTTGCCAACAAAGTGGGAATCAGATAGAAAAATCATTTCAATTTATTTGCACATCACAGTAAGTAAATCATTATGAGCTCAGTAGGTTTTTTTACGCATGTGAGGTTATTAATCTCTTTATAATAGTCTGTATGCTCTAGTTGTTACTTAATAATTTATGATAATATAAACAAATAACAAGATCATTAAAATTAAAAAAGGAAAATGGAATTATACCCAGAACAGCACCACATACAAGGATCAGGTCTTCTTTTAGTGAACCTAAGTACATTTTATCGTAACATTTGACTCTGTACCTATAATAGATATGCTCCATACATACACAATAGTTTATCGATTATTTGGCAACTGATTATCGGGTTTCTAACATTATCTGGCAGTCCTGGACGATCTGGCAAAAGTTGCGAGTAATTCATAAAAGGCAGTATCAGTTCCAGCAATAGAGCACCACGTGGTGCCAAAACATTCCAGGGCGATTGCAAGTAGTACAGCAGGTTCTGGATTATACATAATACTCGTTTATCTGTATTTTTTGTAATTCCTGGTGAAACACTATACAAAATCATACCTACTCTTACTGACTTGTACGTAACTGAATTGTATGTAATTCTCATTTATACATAGAGGGAGTTTTTCTCTCACTTTATGTATACAATTAGTGAATGGTTTCAATGGCCTTTTCTTGCACATTTCTTCAGAAAAATTCATATGTTATTCTTCAAAATATTTGTGTACCCATTATTCTTGAGGATTCCTGAGCAATCAGTGTATTTGTGTAGTCCAATTTTTTGTAACCTTTATTTGGTAATCAAAAATTCTTTTTCTGTAACCTGAGTTTGACTAATTAGCTAAAATACTGACAAAGCAATGGCTTGGTTATGAGCCTTCTCCACATACCACATCTTTGGCGATCTGGCAGAAATGTATCCTATATCACCACTAGATTATGTTACTTTATATTGTCAAATACTACCTATGTGCTCATTCTGAAGCATTGAAGGTGCCAGTTTTTATTCAGACATTTGTGGCTTTACACTACAGTACTTTTCTGTGCCCCTAAATGTTAAAATGACTCCAAAGAAAGATATATTCAAAACACTAAACAACATATACACAACAGACAAAAACACAATGTTGTAAAAGAATGTTAAAAAATAAGCTGTATAAAAACTTTGATGTTATTATCTGGCTTTTTTGAGAATCCAGCGACCCCTTCTCTCCTAGGGTGCTGAATAATCGATGATCTAATGTAAACCAAATATTACAATGATTTGGAAAATTTTATCTAACACAAATTATGAGTTATTTACACTTCCAGCTGGTTATGGAACAACACAGAATGCAAGTGATTAAAAATTACAGTCGGTGCCAATTGAATTGAAATTAACCAAATTTGCAATATTTAATCAATTAATAAAATCTACTATAATAACAAAAATCCTTGCCCATTAATTGTCTGTTTATCTGAGTACCAGATACATGATCAAACAAAAAAAGTAGCCACATACGAAGAAAATAAACATTGCATTATCAGATAATACAAAGGAGACATTTATTAATCTGGTTATGGCTTGCCACAGTCCAAACTTCTTTTATTTATATATATTCAATGAGTAAGCACCATCTATTGAGAGAGTCGTAAAACTTCAGTTATAATTTTGAAGAAAGGAAATAGGATATGAATTTAGCATTAAAAAGTATGTGTAACACATTTTTAAGTACTTTGGTATTGGTGCAACCTAGCCTATGATAGCATTTATTTTAATGGCTAAAATGTGTTAACAGATAATAGAGGGCCGACATTGCAATAAAATGCCATAATAAGACCTTACAAATTATTATAAATTAATCACAATTAGAGAAATTTGATATAGTTTTCTAGGACCTAAAATTGACAATAGTATATTTTGATCAGGGCCGGCTCAACAATACAAGCAGACTGAGTGACCGCTTGGGGCACTGAATTTTAGGGGTGCCAAATTTTCCTGGCAAAAATTTTCGGAAAATACCTTAATTTAGTTTTTCCATTTGATTTTCCATTGATATGTTTAGTGTTTGCAGCTGGCAAATAAATGTGAAAATGTGACTTCAAATGAATGTTCATGGGCAGCTCTACTCCAAAGAGTAAAATAGTATTTTCGAAAGCGGCTTCCGAGAAAACTACCTAATACAGATGGCTGGATGTGGTTTTTCCAACATTTTATTGCTGTTACATGCCGGGATCTTTGCCGACCGGGTGAAAGCAGTTCTCACTGACCCTAATATTTCTAACTGATTCCCTCTGTGATTTGCCGCCCCTGAGGGTTTCTGTCTGGGTGCAATGCACCCCTTGCACCAAAGGCCTGAAGAGAGAAGCATTCCCTTAGGTTGGAGATGGGGGAGGGGGAGAAAGGTCATGCCTCGGCTAATGGCTAAAATGTGTTAACAGATAACAGTACTTTTCTGTGCCCCTAAATGTTAAAATGACTCCAAAGAAAGATATATTCAAAACACTAAACAACATATACACGACATGCAAAAACACAATATTGTAAAAGAATGTTAAAAAAATAAACTGTATAAAAACTTTGGTGTTATTATCTGGCTTTTTTGAGAATCCAGCAACCCCTCCTCTCCTAGGGTGCTGAATAATCGATGATCTAATGTAAACCAAATATTACAATGATTTGGATATTTTAAATAACACAAATTGTGAGTTATTTACACATACAACTGCCAGCTGTATATGGAACAACACAGAAAAAATACCGAAAAGTATGAATACCCCGGTTTTTTCAATTGGTAATTAAAAAATCTGATGTGGCCAACACATGACTTTCTCCATATTTGGGTATAGATATTTAAATTATTATGAATAGCATTATAAGGCAAAATTATTATTTCATATCGCAAAAGAATACGGTCGTTCTTATTGCCATTAATTAGGTATATTTTGAATGTTTACAGAATTCACCGCTACATGGTTGTGGCGCTGTATACAGGAAATTACGAATAAGTTAAATATCTCCAAAATGGATGGTTCTACAAAAATTTGTTTCAAACAAAACTTGGAAGAAATATTATTCTATACAACTTCGGTCCTCACGAAGATTACCAATAATGACGTTTTTAAGGAGATATTTGACGGAAACCGAAAAAACCGACTATCTACTATAATAAAAGGCAATGTCTGCGTGTCTGTCAGCAAAGGCTAAAGCTTAATATCTCGCAAATTAATGAACCAAATTTGGTGTGATTTTCAGGATAGCATTATGATATATTAAAATTACATTTTAACGTATTAAACTTGAGATCAAAGACCCGGGTTTGATTCCTGGAGACATTTTCTATTTCACATATGGTAACACGTAAAAAGGGACATTTCGACGTGCAGGCTTTCATTCCTTTTTAGATTAAAATTAGAAAGAATTGCCCTACAATCTTCGGATATAAACCATTTTGAAGAAAACATTATAACGTTTCTTATTCTGTTCATCTTTTTGTGCTTACAGTTCAAAATTTCTCAATGTAAACGTTAAATTCACAGAGTTTGAGGAAATCTTGCCATTTTAAGGGGATGTTGCCTTGCCTACCAGTTCCATTGTTATACCTCTATATCATATTGTTAATTCAATCCTTATAGTATAAGCGTGCTTTGAATGATTTTAATACGAGAGAGAGGGGGGGAGAGAGCAGTAGAGGGGGGGGAGAGGGGGGGGGAGAAATGAGGAGGGGGGAAGTGAGGGGGAGGGGGGAAGGGGGTGGGAGTGGGGAGGGAGAGAGAGGGTGTGAGAGGGAGAGGGTAAGATGGGGGAGGGGAGAGAGGGGGGAGGGAGAGAGAGGGTGTGAGAGGGGGGGAGAGGATGGGAAAGAGGCAACTATTTTAAGTTTAACTAAAGATATCCTGTCAACAACAGAATATTCACTAGAAATGTTGTGTATGGCAAAATATTTCATATGTAAAAGTGTGATATTAATTATTTTAAATGAAAATAATAATAATCTATCTATCTATCTATAATTCTTCCGTTGATATTTCAACGGGCATTATACTAGTTTATAAATAATTCCTAAACAATAACTGCTACAGAAAATTGTTTCAAATGAAAGTTGTAGAAAATTACATTCTCTATAACATTCGTATAGAACTGTATATACAGTAATGATGTTTTAATGGAGAAATATTGCAAAAACCGAATCGGGTTTCGAATAAACCTCAACTTCTGGTTAAACTTTATTGTCCAAAACCTAAGTAGTTCTTTGTGCTCATGCTCCAGTGTTATATATGAAATTTGGTAATGATATGGCAAGTACTTTTTGAGTTCGAGCGCCCACAATCACATACATCCACACAGACATTCCGAAAATAATCTAAACGTGTTCTAAGGATCCCAAAACGTGTACTTTCGTTGAAATCTCGAAGTCGATTTTTTTCGTGATCACAATACTTTCCCATTACTACATACGGAAAAAGTAAAAACTTCTGTTTTATTCTAATTCTAGAATATTTTTAATAAGAAAATCAGGTATATATACTTGCATGTACTAAATTATAACTGAATTTTATTTTTTTTTAAGTTAAATACTTAATAAAATATGTGAATGAATACTTTTCATTAGAATTTAAATAAGGAAAATAATATGAGCTTCATTTTCCTTTCTCCATACGTAGTATAGGGAAAGTGTTGTGATCACGAAAAACATCGACTTCGAGATTTTAACGGAAATACACATTTTGAGGTCCCTAGAACACATTTAGACTATTTTTGGAATGATGTCTGAGTGTGTGTGTGTGCGCGTGTGTGTATGTGATTGTGGGCGCTCTAACTCAAAAAGTACTTGTCATGTCGTTACCAAACTTCATATATAACACTTTAGCATGAGCATAAAGAACTGATTAGATTTGGGCAATACCGGTTAACCGGAAGTAGAGGTTTATTCGAAACCCGATTCGGTTTTTGCGATATTTCTCCGATAATACGTCATTATTGTATACATTCACCATTACAAAAATTGGTACAACATACATTGTACAAACTTTCTCATACACTGTGTCGTTTAGTTATCTTTAGAAAATGAAAATCGTATGAGCCTGTTTTTAGAAAATCCAATTTTTATAGTTGCCCAAGAATAAACTAGCATTATATTCATTCATTGAGAAAAATTAAATAGATAATAATATTGAAGACGTAAACTCAAGTAACGGTATGAAATTTGATCAAAATCGTTATAGCTGTTTTTGGGAAAATCGAATTATTGTTAAAGTTGCCTAGAATAAATTAGCCTTATATTAATTTTTTGAGAAATGTGAACTATACAGTATTATTGAAGACGTAAACTCAAGTAACTCTACAAAATTTGATCAAAATCGTTAGAGCCGTTTTCGAGAAAATTGGGTTGATGTTAAAAATGCATAGAATAAACTGCTCTTAATTATTGATCAATGTCAACCATTTCTACGTATACTCTGCTCAGTATGATAAAATGCCTAAGTACGAGATTTCATTCATTTTCGTTCTTCCGTCTAGGCTCCAGAGCCAGTCACAGACAGACAGACGGCATTGAGAAAACCACTTTTTCGGATTCAGCGACACCTAAAACATATATTTCCGTAAAAATCTCGATGTCGAATTTTTTCACGAAAACAATACTTTCTCGATACTTTGTATGAGAAAGTAAAAATCAGTACAACATTGTACAAACTTTCTCATATATGGGTACTAATGCGTCATTTAGTTATCTTTAGAAAATGAAAATCGTATGAGCCTTTTTTTAGGAAATTCAATTTTTGTTCAAGTTGCCCAAGAATAAACTAGCCTTATATTAATTCATTGAGAAAAGTGAAATACGTAGTATTATTGTAGATGTATACTTAAGTAACTTTACGAAATTTGATCAAAAACGTTGTAGCCGTTTTTGAGAAAATCGAATTGTTGTTAAAGTTGCCTAGAATAAACTGGCCTTATAGTCATTTTTTGAGAAATATGAACAATTCAGTATTATTGAAGACGTAAACTCAAGTGACTGTATGAAATTTCATCAAATTCGTTATAGCCGTTTGTGAGAAAATCGAATTACAGGCGACTCCCGAGTCTCGATTGTTCGAGTCTCGATTAATTCGAGATTTCGATCCCACCGATCGATAATATACGCGAAATAACCTTCGCGTAGTTATTGGTTCCAACCAAATGCGAGGTTTAGTTTTGGTGTAGATGTAGTTATATCTGCACTAATTGTTAGAATTTGTGCTGATTTCACTCATTTTTCTGTTAATCTTTTATTTAAATTTATTTATTTTATTGATTTATTTATAAATTTATCACTTGACATGGCATCTAAAAGGAAATGTAATAGTGATAATGTAAGGGAATCAAATAAAAGAGGGCATAAGATTCATAGTTATGAATTGAAATTAGAACTTTTAAAGCGTGTTGAGAAAGGTGAAAGCCAAGCTGAAATCGCACGATCGTTGGGAATGTGTCCTTCAACTGTTAGCACTTATGTGAAACAGAAGGAGAAAATTCAGAACATGATAAATTCACGTAATTTGATAACAACAATAAACAGTCCTAGGCGAGGTGTTGTGATTCCTAAAATGGAAAAACGTTTAAAACTTGGGGTAGATGATCAGTGTCAGAAACACATACTGAAAGCTATACTGAAATCGTATGATCGTTGGGAATGTGTCAACTATTAGCACTTATGTGAAACAGAAGGAAAAAATTCTAGAACGTGATAAATTCAGGTAATTTGATAACAACAATAAACAGTTCCCCACCCAATAGCTCCTCTTCTTCCAACTAAAATCTTCCAACTTCTCAATTAATAACCAAGTCCAGTAAGCGCAGTTGAAAAAGATTTAAGCTATGAAAGTATTTTTAATTTTTTGTTTCTTTATTCTTAAGTTATTTTGTACATTTTAAATAACATTTCACTGCGATAAATAGTTGTATGTATAGATAGATGTACGCAGTTATGTTATCCAGCTCGCGCAATCCGGACTGGGCTGTCTGTAAAGCATATTGCATACATCTATCTTTGAAGTTCGAAACACAAATTTATTTTTTCCTTTTTAGTGCAAAAAATAAGTTATACATTTAAATATTTATTATATAATTTTTCATAATTTAATATTGTTGTTTTAACATATTAGTAATGTTATTTTATCTTTATAGAACGTGAGGGGAGACTTTTTCCCGAGATGCGGGAACGTATCCCCCGATTATAACATCCAAGTATATGGAAAAACAGTGTTCGACACTCGAATATTCGAGATTCGAACACGTTTTCAGGAACGCATCCCCAACTCGGGAGTCGCCTGTATTGTTAAAGTTGCCTAGAGTAAACTAACCTTATATTCATTTTTTGAGAAATATGAACTATACAATATTATTGAATATGTAAACTCAAGTAACCGTACGAAATTTGATCAAAATCGTTACAGCCGTTTTTGAGATAATCTGATTGTTGTTAAAAATGCGTAGAATAAACTACTCTTAATTATTGATCAATGTCAACCATTTCTATGTATACTCTGCTTAGTATGATAAAATGTCTAAGTACAAGATTTCATTCATTTTCGCTCTACCGTCTAGCTCCAGAGCCAGTAACAAACAGAAAGACAGACAGACAGACGGCATTGTGAAAACCACTTTCGGATTCAACGACACCTAAAACGTATGTGGGTTGATGCTTTCGGGAGGCACTGCGTGGATGGCATTACTGCTCTCGACGTTTCGCCTTCGATGCGGAAGGCTTTTTCACTTCTGAAGAAGCCTTCCGCATCGAAGGCGAAACGTCGAAAGCAGTAATGCCATCCATGCAGTGCCTCCCGAAAGCATCAACCCACATCATCAAACGCTGCGAAAACCTCCAAACGAAGACCTAAAACGTATATTTCCGTAAAAATCTCGAGGTCAAATTTTTTTGCGAAAACAATACTTTCTCGATACTTCGTATGAGAAAGTAAAAATAGATATAATAAACAGTGATTTAGTAGGACTTTATAAATGAAAGAGTTGTGGACAACTTACTAATGAACAACCTGAAAAACTCAAAGAAAATGAGAAAAAGAAAAGAGAACTTGAAAGAGAGCTTAAAATAAAAATATCTGAGCAACAGTGACAGAAACAATCAAGAGATAGAAGAAAAAGAAAAATGGAAGAAATTTGTAAAAAAAATCCAGAAATTAAAGAAGTTTTAAAGAAGAGAGATACAGTAGGTAGACCAAGAGTTGAACTGGATCAGCCAGAGTTGTTGAAAGCTATTATTAATATAGCTATTCATGGTTCTGAATCACATGAACGACGAAATGAAGATAAAAGTATCAAAACTTTGGATGAGCTTACTGAAGAATTAAATAAGATCGGCTTTCATTTAAGTTGAAATGGTGTTTATGTTCGCTTACTTCCTAAATGCAGTTCATCTTTAGAGGGGAAACGGCATGTTATCACTGTCCCAGTCAAGCTCATGAAAGCTCAAAATGATGCACACTTCCAACATGTTGATGGGCAGTTTTGCAGAGCAACTATTAATCATTTGGAAGAAATTGCTTCAATGCTTGGACCAAATGAAGTATGCTTCTTGAGCCAAGATGATAAGGCTAGAGTGCCACTTGGCTTAACAGCAGCAAAGGAGCAATCCCCATTGGTCATGCATGTTGAGTATTGAGTAAGTTTACCTGATCATGATTGGGTTGTAGCTGCCAGACATAAGTTGATACCTTCAGTTTATGCTGGAATTGAAATTTAAAAAATAGAAATGAGAATCCAAATGTGGTAGGATACTCAGGCCCAACCTTCATAGCTATCAGATCCAGTAAGCACTCTTCTTCAACAGCATTTTCACATGCATGTGACTTTGAAATACTTTTGAAGTTACCAGAATTTTAAAGTATCACAAGGTTTCAGAATGAAGTAAAACCTATTGTAATTTTTACTGTGGATAGTGGTCCTGATGAGAATCCCCGATACCAGAAGGTAATTGATGTTCGAATCAATCACTTTTTAAAATATAATTTGGATGCCCTTTTTATTGCAACCAGTGCACCTGGCAGGAGTTCTTTCAGTCGTGTTGAGAGAAGGATGGCACCTTTAAGTAAGGAACTGTCTGGAGTTATTCTTCCTCATGAGCTTTATGGAAGGCACCTTGATTCACAAGGCAAAACGATTGATGATGACCTTGAAAGAGAAAACTTTGAATATTGTGGCAATACATTGGCAGAAATATGGGGGCAGATGGAAATTGATGGATTTCCAACTGTAGCCAAATATATAAGTCCAGAAAACTCAGAGATTAATCCTGAATATTTGTTGACAAAAGATGCTATTTGGTCATCAAAACATTTGAGAACCAGCCAATAGTTTACACAGATTGTAAAGTGCAGAGACATAAACTGTTGCTCAGCACCTCGAAGCTGAATGTTCAGTATTTTAACGGAATGATTCCTATCTCCACCAGTTCTAATCAAACAGACAAATGAAGGTTTAAAAGCTCTATTATCAACAGCTGAACAAGGACTTAATTTGAAGTATCCATCTGCTTTCATTGCAAGTAGTATTGATTTGGAAGAAATATTACCAAGATTTGCCCAAAGTTTCAAAATTATGCTATATGATCTCTACTGTCCATCTATTCAAAAGGAATTAAGAAATCGAATATGCAATACTTTCAATCTATATTTTGCTTCAAATGTCATGTTATAAAAACACTATAAGATACATAAGCAGACAGAGACCATGTCACAAATTCAGGAAAGAGGTAAGCCAATTCGTATTGCTGCTAGACGACAGCGTGAAATGATGGCTATTCTAAAAAACCAAGACAATGTTCAATATGTAGAATGGATAAATGAAGAAAATTTGGATTTGAATGGAATAAAATATAATACAGGTGATGGAGATTCAAATAATATGCATATTTACAGTATGAATGAGATTTTCTGAACACCATGGAAAGAATTATAATTTCTAACTTGTTCAAATTTTTCATTTCCTTTATATCCATTTTTTCTTAAATATATTCTTATTAAATGTAATTAATTTTAATGAATGTATTCTATAGTTACTGAAGTTACAAAAATAGAAATGGGTTAATCTGGAAGTTATAAAAGCATAAACTCTGTACACAGTACCGTATTTACGCACAGGCAACATAGGCAACTGCCTACGGTGCCAAATTATGAAAGGCGCCAAATACTGAAAGGTACCAAATTATGAAATACGAATATTGAAGCCAGCCAGGTTAGACTGGTAGGCAGCGTGCCTGCCTTCTAACCCAAAGGTCGCGGGTTAGAATCCTGCTTCGGGCATGGATGTTGTGATGTATGTTGATTTTCTTTAACAGAATTTGACGGTGCAAAATGACCTTAGCTGTCGACGCACCTAAAAACCTAATTACTACTACTACGAATATCGAAGTTTTCTTTAAATAGTAAACAAATTATGAATTATATATCACCTCATTTAAGAATACACTAGCATAATGCCCATCAATAATTACAGGATTCTTTGAAAGAATGCACAAATTTCATATTTTACATATATTAAATGTAGTACTAAGGCTAAAATCCGAAGAATACACACAGAATGTCTTTCATATAAGTAATTTTCTTAATCGATGGCGGTTCAATCGATGATTATTTTCTGTGTGGAATAAGCAGGATTATACTGATCACCTCAGTCGCCTATCGAAAGGGGCACCAGAAATTGACTACAATGAAAATCTATCCAAAAATAGTCATAATAGCTTTCGATATCATTTATTACTTTTTAAACAATGCTGCAACCCGTATTTTATATGTTTATGCTGAGTTGGCCTTGTGTTGCGTGGTAACATCTTTGCAACTTATGCAATGTATGCGACTTTGTAACAAAATTTAATAAGAAAAGGCACATCAAAAAATGGAGATATTTTGCCAAAACCGAATCGGCTTTCAAATAAACCTCGACTTCAAATTAACCAGTATTGTCCAAAAACTAATCAGTTCTTTGTGCTCAAACCAAAGTGTTATATATGAAATTTGGTAATGATATGGCAAGTACTTTTCGAGTTAGAGCGTCCACAATCACATACACATATACACATACACACATACACATACACATACACATACACATACACATACACATACACATACACATACACATACACATACACATACACATACACATACACATACACATACACATACACATACACATACACATACACATACACATACACATACACATACACATACACATACACATACACATACACATACACATACACATACACATACACATACACATACACATACACATACACATACACATACACATACACATACACATACACATACACATACACATACACATACACATACACATACACATACACATACACATACACATACACATACACATACACATACACATACACATACACATACACATACACATACACATACACATACACATACACATACACATACACATACACATACACACAGACATCGTTCCGAAAATAGTAAAAACATGTTCTAGAGACTTCAAAACATGTATTTCCGTTGAAATCTCGAAGCCAATTTTTTTCGTGATCACAATACAGTAAAACCCCGCTATATGTTGCCCTGCTATACGTTGCCCCGCTATACATTGTTTCGCATATACTCGCCAATCAATTAAGGAACATGTTTCGTTATAAGTTGTGTCGCTTCGCATATACGTCGTTTGTGAAATGCTAAAAAGAAAAATTTCATAAATTCCAATTGCAGTGCGTAAATTACAGCTACAGTAAACTCTCGATTATACGGCCTAATGGATGTAAGAGGAAGCACAAATAATCGAAAAACACAGATAATGCGAAAATGATTTAATTAAAAATACGTGATTCAATTCTCGTGAACAAAAAGGTTAGAAAACAAGCGACTGTGCCGCCGCGAAGTAAAAGCGACTGCGCCGATAGCCGCAAAGAAACATCTGATTGACGAAAGTCGCATCCTGCTTCCTGTGGTATTGTCATGAAACTCACTAACATTAAAAAAGCAATATATTTACATACTTAGGAGGAAGCACAAATAAGCAAAAAACTAGGATAATGCAAAAATGATTTCTTTCAAAATATGTGCTTAAATTCTCATTAAAATGTTTACAAAAAGGTGATAAAACAAGGCTTTTTATAATGGTCCGTTAAAAAAGTTTGTAATTTTAGTTTGTTTTGAAGACTTCTTTACAATTTCTTTTATTATTGTTCGTATTTTCCTGGCTGCTATGACATCGCAGTAATCAAAATCACTTTGTCCCTTAAAATCTAACAAAGTTTCCACATACTGAAGAGCCGTACTATTTTTAATCCCTTCACCTTCATCACTTCATTCTTTGTCTCTGCCATCATCTTCTTCCTCTTGCGTTACTGCATTGACAATATCCTCGTCACTCATATGTTGGAATCCAGATTCAGACTTATCACAATCATACCATTCACTAAGATTCTCGCAGTCCACATCTTCAAAACCATTTATTCCCTGCAGTAGTTCAATCAAATTGGTGTTTGTAATATTAACTTCCTCGTCAGAAAAACCATAAAAGTTCTCTTCAAGATCTGGAAGAAGTTTGTTCCAAGACCGAACTAGGGTCACAGGCTTCACAGAGGCCCATGCATGAGAAACACCTTGCACTGCATCTATAAGCGACATTTTTTTCCAAAATTCTAATAACTTTTCATCCTCTTTAGCTAGAGTCTCTAGAAGGCCAGGCCGATATTGTCGCTTCATTGCCGCGATCACTCCTTGATCCATGGGCTGAATTAATGCCGTGACATCTGGAGGCAAGAATTTTGCGCAGATAAGACCATCATCAGAAGTTAAAATGGCTGTATCCGGATGCGAGGGAGCATTATCCAATAACAAGACTGCTTTTGGTGGTAATCCTCCGTTGCTTAATAAAGAACGAACGTCAGGCACAAAAGTCTTGTGGAACCAATCAGTAAATATATTTCTGTCCGTCCATGCACCCTTCTGGTTATAGTATTTGACAGGCAAAGTAGCGCATTTGAATGAGCGAGGTTTTTTTGCCTTGCCTATCACAGTAAGTTTAAATTTATTACCTGCCGCATTTCCACAGCATAACACTGTGATTCTCTCTTTGCGAGATTTATGGCCACAAGCATGACTTTCTTTCTGAAACGCCAAGGTTCGTGTTGGGAGGCCTTTCCAATACAAACCTGTCTCATCAGCATTAAATATCTGGGCAGGTGTCAAATTCTCTTCCTTCACAAATTTTTGAAATTCTAATCGAAAAGCATCAGCAGCTGACACATTGCCACTCAAGTGTTCCCCTTGAATGGCAATTTTGCATGTACCGTATCGCTGTTTGAATCGAGTAAACCACCCAGATGAAGCATTAAAGTTCCCTTCTAGCCCTAGTGATTCATGGAAATACCTCGCTTGCTGTGCACACATGGGACCAGAGACAGGAGTTCCATCAGCTCACTTTTGATTAAACCACAGAAGCAAGGCTGCGTCTAATTTCTCATAGGTTGATTTTTTCTTACTCTTATGGTTTGAGGGACCAGCACCACTATCAGAAACTGCAGCGAACTCCATCAACTTAGTTTTGTTTTTCTTTATATCACGAATAGTTTGTATGCCAATACCGTATTCACCTGCCAATTTATTTACAGATTCTCCTTTTTCAAGTCTCACAATTAACTCGAATTTTTTTGTAATAGGAAGGACAATTTTCTTCCGTTTTTCTGCCATTTTAATAAGGGGTGGGATAAAAGTTTACCACTACAAAAACCGCAGCACATAAGGTGAAATAATTATAGGAGAATCTATAATCCGATCACCCTTATTGTGGATTGCCGTAAAAGTGATTGCTCCGCCACGAAGAAACAATGGACTGACTAAAGTCGCATGCTGATTCCCATGATATTTGTCATGAAACTCGCTAACATTAAAAAAGCAATATACGTATTTACAAACTAATCATTTTAGTCTTTAGACATTAATATCATGAGTTTACGAAAATGTTGTTGTCTCATAGTGATGAATTTCTTTGAAATTAGAATATTAATAAGATTTCGAGGCATAAGGAGAGAGACAGCACGGATAATCCACACACGGATAATCGAGAGTTCACTGTATAACAAGAAAAACCCTCTATTCGGCTTTTAATTTCATGTTTATTATTATTTATATGAATTAATTTAATTTCGTGTTTATCAATTCGTGTAAAATCACAATCAGAATAAACATTTGCTGGCCATGTGTTTGAGAGATCACGATGGGTTAGGCAGTTCACAAGTCACATGGGATGAAAGGGACTATCTCAATTTTAATGACGAAGTGTAAAAACCTATAAGAGAGCTTTTCATCCTGGTTTACGTTTGTGTTGATATCTCATGAGGTACTGGATATACTTTGGATTGCGACATCTGCATGAAAAGTACTCTAAAGTGTGTACCAGTATGCGTGTAAGTAAAGAAACAATTTTTTGCTCCATCACACTATAGACAATTAATTTTGGTGATTTCTGAATTTACTACTGCAATTGGTTACTCGTTGCTACGATTAAATGTATATTAAACCCTAGTAGCAATGAGTGATAAACACATAGTGGTAACATAGTATGTCTAATGTACTGTATTGATATGTATTATTTGGGACACAAATGTGTCACAAAATATCCGCCAGGAACGTAACCCCTACTTTTATCATAGTTCTTATGGGAATCTTTGTTTCGCTATACGTTGTTTCGTTATAAGTCGTTTTTTTCAGTAACGCATCTCTGACATATAGCAGGGTATTACTGTACTTTCCCTATACTACACATGGAGAAAGTAAAAAAAAATATAAACATGACTTATGGCAAGATTTAGGGTCTCAACTGATGTCTTTTTAAACAATTTTTGAAAAGTAGTTAAAAGAATATTACAATTAGAGTAAACTGTCCATTATCCGGCACTCATGCAACCAGAATTCTCAAGCAACCGGCATCTTGATTTTTGTTGTTACTTCTAGTTCGGAATGTTCCCTCTAAAATTTTCGTTTTCGGCAGTCGCAATATGCAATTGTGGATGTTTCTTGCACTTGGTGTTTATGTTAAATAAAATATTTCTCACGCCCTTTTTAAATGCGTCATAAAACTCCAATGTACGCTATAGATGAAATAAGGAAACGGGTTATGCTAACCTTAACCCAGAAACTTGATATAATAAAACGTTTAGAGAAAAGTGAGAAACGCAATGTTTTAATGAAATAGTTAAATATTGGTTCTTCCACTATTTATGACATTAAGGCACAGAAATCAAAGTGAATGACATTCGTTACGTCTTCTGAGACAACTAGAGGAAATGAATATCGTAGCACTCTTTGTAAACTGAAAATTGAGCAATTGGATATGCTATTTATGAATGGTTTTCTATAAAGTGTTCTGAGAAAGCTCCTATTTCTGAACCAATGTAGATTGAAAAGGCCCAAGATTTTTATAAACAAATGGAGATTAGAGAACCGTGTGCATTTTCAGATGGATGTCTAACACGTTTTAAGATTAGGCATAGGATCAGACGTCTAGATCAGGGGTGGCCAACCTTTTTCTGTAAGGTGCCACATATTATGCTGAAGATATGTCGCGTGCCACCTAATATTTTTGCATTGGTGGTAGTCTATATGGCAGGGGCAACACGGATGGAAGAAGCCACTGTACTTGTCTCGAAGATGGACATGTCTATGGCCCTTTTGACTACGGGTTGGAAGTTTTTTAAGATCATTAATACTATCAAAAATGGTACTTACGTATTAATGGAACTACCTTACTGCAGTTAGATTTACATATTGTTGGTGAGAACAGAAACCAATTGGCCTGTCTTGACATTTACATACCCAATCACCGGACAATGGGGAGGGATACTTTGGTTCCGGGCGAGGCGAAGGGTGCGGTACTACCCATTAAAATAAAGTGAGCCGAAGGCTCGTCAATATATCCTTTCAATGTTATATCCTTTCAAAAAAAATGAAAGGATATATTGACAAGCCTTCGGCTCACTTTGTTTTAATGGGTAGTCGTCTCCGGGCGCTACCGTGCCCTTCGTCTCGCCCAGAACCAAAGTATCCCTCCCCATTGTCTGGTGATTAGGTTTGTAAATGTCGAGACCGGCCAATCAGTCATGGGTTAGCAACAGTCAAACGAGATATAATAAATGTAATATTGTTGAATATGTTAATAAAATGTCGTTATTACTGAGGCTCTACTCATCCGTTTTCATGTTTTTAATAGTCGAGACGGCAAGAGATCCAGGGTGGATCAGTCATGATTCCTGCTGAGAAGATGGACCCGCCTCTGTCTCTTGCGGTTGCTGATTTAAAGTTTGACGTTGACTTTATCCCAATCATAAAATAGTAAAAATATGAAATTAACATACGCCCCATTTCAATATAAAAAAGAGAGGTTTCTTAAGATCTCAGAACTGGCTATTTCGAGATAAAGAGTCAGACCAACTCATTCTCAAGGTTCTTAAAGGATCTAGGTCGAGAATATAGTAACGTTCTAATTTAGTAGCTGTAATATTGTGAACATATGATACTATGTTAGCGAAGCTTTGAAATGTAAGTAGCGCCAGTATCAATTCTGTCTCGTCCACCAAAGCTGTATAACATGCAAACACTAATTCGCAACATTTTCGAATTTTTTAAATTTTCACTGCGGAATTTCCGACTCAATTATAAAGGATCTTCATTCCCAGAGGCTTCATTAAGCAAGGTATACCTGTATATTATATAGGAGTGGGACAGTTATTCTGAAATGTTTAGACAACTACCTGGAAAACAAGAGAAGTCCAACTCAGTCTTGAAAACTGGCTAGTTTGTGTACTCAATTTTCTTATAATACATTCTCATTTCTTTGGAGTAAAATAGATACATGCACATACAGCACTCAGTCAGTCTGTCATCAAAGAACGACACTGAGATCCAAGAATGGTAACATTGACATTTTTCAATTTATTTCTATACATTTTATTTTTCAAAATCGGGAGGCATGCCACTGACAAGAGCTTCACGTGCCGCAGGTTGGCTACCCCTGGTCTAGATGTTTCGGGTGATAAAAAATCGGCCGACCAAGGAGCTGCCAACAAATTTTGTGACTTTCTTGAAACATTGGTTAAGGAACATGGCCTAACCCCTGATCAAATTTATAATGCCGACGAGACCGATTTATTTTGGCATTGTTTACCACATTCAACTATGGCTAGTTTAAGTGAGACTCACGCTGAAGGTTTTAAAGAAAATAAAGACCGCTTAACTGTGTTTACCTGTGTATCAATTTGCCTCAAGAATTTCTGCTAATACATTTTGTTGGGTGTGGATAATTTCTCTCCTTTTCTCGGCAAGGAAACGTTTCTTGTCGTAAAATTCTAAAAGTTAGACAAAGTTAACCCTTACCTCGCATTGTTATTAGAACAAAAGAGATGCTAGTAGCGATAGTCATATGAGAAATTCAGTTTGATATAATGTTGTTAGTAAATATTAAAATATTGCAGTTAAACATGTTAAATACTTTTATATTTGAGTTTCACTACTTCCTTGAATTTTAAGGAATTATTTAAGAGCAATTGTGAGTAGAATACTTAGTCTACAAGTTATCAATTCCAAGGTGAATGTACAATTCTGCATCTGTTCCTTATTTTGGTATCCAAATGCTTTATTGAGGCCTATCCAATAAAACTCTCAAGCAACCTGAATATTCACTTAACCGGAAAACCCAGTTCCCCGGGCATTCCGGATAACTGGGAGTTTGCTGTATTAAAGAAATGGCAGACATTCTTCTGATTGATAACAGTGAACTAGCTCCTAGTTTTCCAGATCTATGCACTATATTCATGCTTTTCCTAACATTGCCAGTAACGACGAATACCAATGAACGAAGTTTTTCGAAACTGAAAATAATAAAAAGTTATTTAGGAAATACCATATCCGAAGAAAGACTAAATGGCTTTGCAGTTCTTTCAATCGAGAATGAAACAACAAGAAAATTGGATACTTCCAAAATTATAGAGGTTTTTTCTAATGAAAAGGTCAGGAGAAAAAATATTTAAAGGATTTAAATAAAAGATTTTAATGTAACGCTGTATTTCTAAAAAATCATACAATATTTATGTTAAGCAAAATTTTTCATCTTCATGGAAAGGTTTTGTTTTACAATTTCCATTAAAGAAATTTTTTATAATAAATATTAGAAATTTTGCGTTACATTTCATATTCACAAAAATATTTTGATGTAATTTTATAAATGTAATCTTATAAGACATTTATAAAGGCAAATTTCGTTTCGTTTTTATTAAATTGCTTTTTTTTTAATTCAGTTAGAAACTAATGTTCTAGGGCCCCACTTTCTCAATTTTGCACCCGGGCCCTGGAAAGGATACTGTATCTGCCCGAATACAAGCCGATGTTTTTTGTCAAAATCTATTGTGAAAAAATCACCCCTTGGCTTAAATGCAAGTCCGAGGAAAATTTGGGTTATGGTTAAATCTCGAAGTATCTCATTGGCTTCACGTTCAAATGATAGTACCGTATTCACCTGAATCTAAGACGACCTTTTTTTCCAAATTTTCAGCTGTAAATATCAAGAGTCGTCTTACATTCGAATACGAAGTATATTTAAGCATTTAATCAATGGTTTTTACAACAAATGGTATATTAGAGTAAACAATTCACAACAGCAAATTCAAGTACGTACATAAAGAAGTGAAATAAACAAATAGTAATAACAATAAGAAAAACATGACGGGAATAATAATTATTTAGACTAATAATCATCGTCGACGATCATAACACAGACGACGTACTTTCATCTTGCCCGTAATGGCCAGCGCAATATCAAAACAAATGATAGCGGAAATCATTGGGATTCCCCTTTCAAACGACGCACCGCGATTCGCTAAGTGTGACAGTAATTTTGAGTTGTGTATTCTTGATTTAAATGCACAACCCTTAAGTTAAAATGACAGATCATGTTGAAGTACGTGGCACGAGTGCAAAGGGAAAGTTAACAAAGGAATTAGACGGAGCTAAGATACAAATTTTAAGCTGATCGTGATAAATTACGCCGAAAAAACTAATAACTGTGATGCGAGTAGAAAGTTCGGTGTATCTGAGGCAAATGTGCGTCGATGGAAACTCTCAAAACAGGAACTAGAAAAAGCCACAAGGAAGTCGCTCAGTGGTCCAAAATAAGGCCGATTTCATGGCATTGAAGAAGAAGTAGTCAAGTTTGTGCGCACCACGAGGAAGAACGGTATGCCTGTTTCGACTGAAAGTATTATACTTAAAGCTAATGAAATTACTAGATGACTTAATATATCATTGCAAGAATTCAAGGCCAGCCGAAGTTGGTGCGTGAGAATGATGCGACGAAATAATTTTTCTTTACGGCGACGAAATAATTTTTCTTTACGGCGACGAAATAATTTTTCTTTACGGCGACGAAATAATTTTTCTTTACGGCGACGAACTTCGCTGTGTCAGAAGACTGTTGAAAAACTTCTCGCTTACCAGAAATACGTAATTGGACTTAGAAAAACCAATAATTACCTTTTCAGCCAAATAGGAAATGCCGATGAAACTCCGGTTTTCTTCTACATGCCATCTAATTATACTGTGAACGAAAAAGGTGCGAAGTCCGTCCTAATTAAAACTACAGGCAACGAAAAAATGCGAGTCACGGTAATGTTGGCGGTTTTAGCAGATGGGACTAAATTACCACCATATGTGATTCTGAAGCGGAAAACAATGCCTAAGAAACATTTGCCAAGTGGAATAATAGGTGTCAAGAAAAGGGGTGGATGACTAAAGAACTAATGAGAGATTGGTTACATGTGGTGTGGAATAGACGGCCAGGAGCTTTACTGAAACAAAGAGCAATGCTTTCACTGGATGCATTCAAGGACACTTATCTCCTGAAATGAAAAACATAATGAGTGCGATGAATATTGATCTTATTGTAATACCTGGAGGAATGACATCGCAACTTCAAGTTTTAGATGTTGCTGTCAATAAGTGTTTTAAAAATAATTTAAAGGTTTTGTATTCTGAGTGGTTACAGAGTGGAACTCACACTTTAACACCAAAAGGAAATCTTAAGAAACCTGAAGTTGCAATGCTCTGCCAATGGGCATCATGGCAACAAATAAATGCAAAAGTAATAGTGAAAGGATTTAAGAAATGCTGCTTATCTAATGCCATGGATGGGAGTGAGGATGATGTTTTGTGGGAGACTGATGATGAAGTTGAGAGTGATAAAGATAGTGAGCGTGAGGCAAATAGTGAAGGTTGCATAGACAGTGATGATGACTAACACAATAAAATGATTTTATGCAGCACTTGGATTGAAATGTTTTTTGTTGTCCTGAAATGAGTATATTCTTTCAATGTATTTACTTTATTTTTAATGTTATCTTAAAATGAATGCTACCATTTAATTTGTTTGAAAACCTGAATGGTTCTATTTGTGATGTGATCTTATGATTTTAAAATGTTAAAAGACAATGACATTCAAGAAAAGTATAAGAGAAAATAAATATTTCACAAGATTTATAATTTTTGTAGTCATGAAGGTCAATTTGAGCTTTTTTCTCTTTTGGAATCATGAAAATGGGGGGTCGTCTTAGATTCAGGGTCGTCTTGGATTCGGGTGAATACGGTACTATATTTTTCGTAAAGTACTGTATTTGACCTTTTGTGAAAATGAAGATGATTGAAATTATTGTCACTGAATGTGGAACATTATTCAGCAACGCAAAATTATTAATTGGAGTAATATTTCAAAATGTCAACAACTAAACCATTTCCCACACATTTCTTCAATCTCGAATAATGTATTCTAAGATGTGCATGAATGCTCGGCACACTTCAGCATAAAATCTACGAAATTTACGTTTTTGCCAAAAAATTGTGGAAATTTTTGGGGGGTCGGCTTAAATCCAGGGTCGGCTTCTATTCCAGCAGATACGGTAGTTACGCGACTGAAAGGACCATTAAAAAGTAAATAATGAACATGAAATAAAGCGTATATCTAATACACATTTACAACATTAATTTCATCACACATTATTCTGAGAATTTTTTTAAACAGATCAGGCAAACTAGCTTGCTTCATGCATTTTGATTTTTCCTTCATAAGTTTATTTTGTATTCAATACAAACACGTAATCTCTTGAAAATCAATGCAAAAATGCTGTTCTACAGCAGATATTGTATCTGTGACCAACTGTATACAGCGATCTATTGAAGGTTTGTCCTTAACTATCTCTTGATCATTGTCACTTTCATTTTCTTCATCTTTTTCATGCTCAGGTTTGAAGCTAAAAAACCCATGATACTTTTTATTTTCTCATATACAAAGTATATTGAGAAAGTATTGTTATCGCGAAAAAATTCAACCTCAAGATTTTGTTGAAAACATACATTTTAGGTGTACCTGAGTATGAAAATATGGTTTTCGTAATGCCATCTGTCTGTGGTCCTGTCTGTTCGCGGCTGTAGGGCGAAAATGAATGAAATCCCATACTTGGGCATTTTATCATACAGTAGAAGCTATGAAGAAATGTTTGACATTGCTCAATAATTAAGGGAAATTTATTCTATGCATTTTTAACATCAACCCAATTTTCTCGAAAACGGCTCTAACGATTTTGATCAAATTTTGTTGACGTCTTCAATAATACTACATAGTTCATATTTCTGAAATAATGAATATAAAGCTAGTTTATTCTAGGCATCTTTAACAACAATTTGATTTTCTTAAAAACGGCTACAACGATTTTTATCACATTTCATACAGTTACTTGAATTTACGTCTGAAATAATCTATAATATACTTTGAAGCGTCTGTTTGTTTGTTCATGGAACTCTTTCTAAACGGTAAAAGCTAGAATAACCAGATTTGGTACGATTCTTCCTTACATCCTAACTTAGTGAATGGTCAAGGTTTGGTAAACTGGGATTAATCAGTGCTGCCAATATAAGGGATTAACATTTTTCCATAAGGTAACACGTATGAATCCATTTCTTGACTTGCAAGGTATTCTTCCTTCAAGCATAAAACTATGTAAATATGGACCAGTTTTTTTCGGTTTTGCTCTGTTCGATGAATAAAACTCTATACTATCTTATTCCTGCGAAGTTTACATGTTATACGGCCGAAGTTTTCAGAAATACGCAATTTGTTTCGAAATTTTGTGGATTTTTTGTACTCCTTCCGAGCGTTGCCAAGGCGGTCGTCATTGTTACCTCCGATTCATTTAGCTTCAATGAAGCTTACAAATAGACAAAAGTTTAGCATTATTCGCTTTGCACTTTTGTTTATGCAACGAAACGATTGATGTTTATGGATAGCAACGTAAATAGATACTGATTATTATTCAGGAAGCGTTTATTGATGAAAGTAATTGAATCTTCTTTCATCTATTGAATACTGGAATATTACACTTTTTGTAAGTGAAATAATTATATTCTACATTATAATGTTAATTAACGTAAATAAGCTCATGTATCTGGTGTACATTTACCAATCAACGTTCAATCATGGACAACTGTAGGTTGCTTTTTCATGGTGTTCTTGCTTACAAGACATAAAAGTAAATATTTCAGCGAGGCATAATTACACAAGAAATGAAGTTGGATTTTGTGAAAGTGATATATATGATAGGAAATACAATTATCATTACATTTGAATGTAATACGTTCAGAAACGGATTGTTACAAGCAAATATGATTAATTGTTAAGAAAAGCTAATTGTAATTTAAAAAGTATGTACTATATATTTTAAAGAGTTTGTATGTTGTGCTGTAGTAGCTTCACTAAATCCGTTGAAATTGAACGGGAAATTCTGCTAGTACTGCATATTTCATATTTCTCAAAGAATGAATATAAGGCTAGTTTTTTCTTGGGCTACTTTATTAACTACTGGATTTTCGAAAAAACAGCTAATACGATTTTCATCAAATTTTGCATAGTTATTTAAGTTGATGTTTATAATGTTCATATTTTTCAAAAGATAACTAAATGATGCTTTAGTATATGAGAAAGTTTGTACAACGTATATTGTACCAATTTTTTTTAGTGATTCGCGAGAGCGTGAAGGAAATTTTTTAATCAAGAGGGGGGGGGGGGGTGAGGTATGACCCCCAAAACCCCCTCCTGGATATGCCACTGATGTGGTTCTACTGTATTATATTTACTATTAAAGCTCTTTATTAATATTTGTAATTTACTATTTTTCTTACATATATATGTAAGAAAAATACTAAACACATTTATATAGTTGTTCTTATTATTATGCGATAGTCTGCCTTTAAGAAATGGTGTGCCATACCCAAGAATGCCAGGAAGTCGCATGAGAGATAATCTGATGCTTGAACGCATGATGTTTGATCTGCACATTGATGCATAGGCAGCATTTACCAACTAACCATCGCGTTTATATATGTCGTTTATTCCAGTGGCACCCAACCTACGGCCTGCAAAGGGTTTCTATGCGGCCCGCAAAGCCATGATGGAAAATCATTCCGAAAAATTTAGCACACAATTCATGCATTTTATGATATTTTTGATAATAATTTTTTAACATTGGAGTTTTTACCGTAAATATCCCATTTAGACTTGATTTTCACTAAAATGTCACCTTAGAATATATAGGTAACATCCAATTTAAACTCTAACTTGGCATGCTGAATAATTGGCAACTTCCAATGTGGCCCACTGAAGGATTCGCAGCCACCGATGTGGCCCGCCACGTAGAAAAGGTTGGGCATCACTGGTCTATTGGATGATCGCTGGTCTATGTTACGTATCTTGTCTTATAATTTCAACATATATTTGTGATATTATTCAATGTTTATTGCATATTTAACATTTATACTACACAAACTCGTTCCCCATGGATCTGTGGCCGAAAGAAGGAAGTTTTAAACGAAAAGCAGAGTCTTGTGGTGCTCAAGCTGTGTTTGAATCAAACAAGCGAAAAGTAGGAATATTTCAAAATGAAGATGAACAATTGCAGCCTTCGGTTCCTAAAAAATCGGGAGGTGAGCTGTCCAAGATGGAACAATTAATGTCCAATTCCAACAAATTAGCATCAGGTAGTAAGAAACCAAAAAGAAAGTACGATGAAAGTTATTTGTCTTTTGGATTTACTTTCATTGGGAATAAAGATGCTCCTGATGCTCAGTGCGTGTTGTGCAACAAAACATTATCTAACAGCTCTTTAGCCCCTACTAAGCTTCGAAGACATTTGGAAACTAACTATGCTGCATATAAAGACAAAGATATAAGTTTTTACAAGCAACATCCTGAATCGCTTGAAAATAGTAAACTCTCGATGTATAAAATTGCCAAGTCAGACAATGAAAACGCAACAGAAGCATGATACAAAGTAAGTTACCATATAGCGCTCGCCTGAGAAGCTCACATGATTGGAGAATCACTTATCAAGCCGTGTGAAAGATATAGTAATGTGCATGTTTGATGAGCAATATAGTAAAAAAGTAGACGCAGTACAGCTCTCAAACTATACTGTTGTACGTCTAATTAAGGATCTTGCTGCTGACATCGAAGAACAGCTAGCTTGCCTACTGAAAATTTGCGATGGGTACTCATTGCAACTAGATGAATCAACTGATGTATCAGAGCTTGCTGTGTTGCTTTTGTTTGTGCATTATAGGTTTGACAAGTATTGAAGAGGACCTGCTCTTATGTGAATCTTTGCAAAGTAACGCTACTGGTGAAGAAATATTCAACTCCAACAACAATTTTATGCAAAAACATGCAATTCAATGGGGAAAATGTGTTCATGTATGTAATGATGGTGCCAAGACAATAGTCGGAAAAATAGCAGGAGCTGTAATGCGGATCAAATGTGCGGAACGAGAAAACACCAGTAGTCATTGCGTGTTACAAAGACATGCACTAGCAGTTAAAAAATGCCTATGTCTCTGAAAAATGTGCTAGACCAGTCAGTACACATTAGTGATCTACCGAAGTTCGGCTTCGGCCTCGGTATTCGGCCAAAATCTGCTATTCGGCTTCAGCCTTTGGATGGCTGAATAGCCGAATACTACATTTTTTTTGATAAAACGAAAAATGATAATGACATAATAGAAGAAAGCTGAAAACACTAAATAAAAGCATAATACATTGAGTTGTTGCCAATACAATTCACATATCTCGGATTCAGCCTGACAGTTATGTGCTACTCGTTTTTATGGCCTACGACGTATAATATATTAGTGTTCCAATATGTGGACAATTCGTTTCTTTAGAATACTCCTCATTAGTTGGAATTTTTGATGTTTTACAGTACTGTGTAAGTTTTTGCATGACGTAATATAACGTATAAACAGTAGCGCCATCGTCCCAAAACCAAAATGACACAGTGTCGACTGAGTTTTTGTTTCATTTTTGAATTTCATAAGTGCAGACATTTTTATATAACAGAATATATAATAAACTTAACAGGGCTGCGATTTTTTGTATATATCTTCATATTAACAAAGAATTTAAATAGATTTCTATAGAAAACATTAGTGTTCATTAGTTGGTACGTCAGGTTGGTAGTGTTTTAAAAACGATTTAGGAAATTCCCTGGGAGGAATATTCTTGCGATTGTAACCTACTATCACAGTCAATATTGGGGATGTGTGCAGATTTTTTGTAAACCCAGAACTTATTAGTAGTATCATTTTTAAAATTAATAGGTGAGGCACCGTCCCACGTACAAGCGACGCGGGCGGTGCGAGCGACTAACATAAGCGGATAAACAATACAATGTAATGTTATGGCGGTGTTCCAAGTTTTGGCGTCAATGCGTGTACTCGTTTGAGCGGTGAGCGAGTGTCTTCGAAGCGATCAACACAACTTGTTTTCGAAGCGGGCGACCAGAACCGCCTTGTGGCAAATACTTTGTATTTCAGCGTTTTCTTTGTAGTTTTATCGCCGTTTTAAGTTGTGTTCTTACACTGTTATGGAAATGAACGAAAATTTAATTTCCGAGATCCAAAAGAGTTCCATCTCATAGAATTTAAAAGATAAAAATTATTTTAATCATTTTTGAACAATTACCAAGGTCGAAGCCGATATTCAGTGCATCACTAATTATGCTAATGGAGATATTCGGCCTCGGCCGAATACTGATTTTAATATTCGGCCATTCGGGTGCTCAGCACATAGCGCTTCTTCTACATACAGAGGTGAGGTGGCTTTCGCGAGGTAAATTTCTTGTAAGACTTTTTGAGCTACGTAGTGAACTATCGGTTTTCATGGATTCCATGTTTCGACTGTCTGATTGTTTGATAAATTCCTCTTGGCTGCTGAGGCTTGCGTGCCTTGCAGATATTTTTACAAAATTAAATGAGGTGAATCTGTCAATGCAAGGAAAGAATGTGACCATTTTTACAGCTTTTGATAAAATTTTGTCATTGTTAAGGAAACTGGAATTTTGGGCCTTGTCCGTAGAATAAAACAACTTTGATTGTTTTACTACACTCAGTGACTTTTTGATTGAAGTTAATTCTACAGTCGATAAAGATATTTGCAATGCCATGGTACAGCACCTAAGGGACTTTCACTCTACTCTTAAAATATTTTTCTCTAATACACAACGATAATGCTTGGGTTCGAAATCCATTTACAATTACAGTCAAACTAGTCGCATTAGCAGCGCAGGATTAGGAGTCTGATTGATATGACGTCTGACTCTGAACTGAAACAAAACTTTAACGAACTTTCGCTAAATGATTTTTGGAGCAGCCTAATTCAAGAGTACCCGAATATTGCAAAACGTGCAGTTCGTGGTCTTCTTCCCTTTGCTACATCGTATCTGTGCGAAACGGGATTTTCATATTACGCAGCAACGAAAACAAAATATAGGAATAGATGCTGCACCTGATATGAGGATCCGACTCAGCAACGTCGTTCCTAATATTAAGCGGATATGTGATAAAAAGATACTAAAACACTGTTCTCATTAACAAATGTTTTTTTGTGTCGTATTGTATAACAAAAATGTAAAATGAAAGATGTTTTACTTTATCATGATATGTTTTGTTCTTTTTCTTCTTAATAAAATAAACATGTTTGAATTTCTCTAATTTGTTATTATTGTTTTTTGTTCTATTATAAAGTAAAAAAACGCATATGAATCAAATTTTGATAATTTCTTGCAAAAATTAATTCGTCTGTGAGACCGTTTTTTTCTGTCTACTTTAATCCAAGCATGCGTTATATCTAATGAGCTCCTGTTGGTGTTCCGTCAATATATTATAATTAAAAGGGTGTTCCGTGGTCAAATAAGTTTGGGAAACGCTGGTTTAGAAGTATATTCCAGATAATCGGATATCCCAGATAACCGACTATCCCCATATCCCAAGCTTGCCAGATAAAAGGTTGTATACTGTATTATTGCAGAAACTCTTAACTAAATTTCCTTTAATTAAGAGAAATAGGCTAAACCTAGTAAAGAAGATAATTGAGAAGTAAGCACAGTTACTTATTAAGAAACTATGAAAGTTGACACCATTGATGCTATGTACACAAGAAAGATAAATTTAAAAGTCAATGAATTAAAACAAAGATAGTTATTTAAATTTGTTATTCATACCTATATAATATGTATTAACTCTTGTCCTACACATTAATTGACAATAATATTATACGATAACATCTACAGTTAAGCTTTAAATATAACAGAATTAAAAATAGTATTAATTTTCAGTTCATCATAGGTAAAATCTTTTACTCCATTTCTTGTCCCGGTCTCTAAGAATTTAACTACTTTTACGTAGATGCCCTTCATTTGTCCATTCCAGCTCAAGGCTTGCCGAATGGTGAAGCTACTTTGCAGCATGCTGCTTACCCTGGAATGCAACCTTACCCTGGTGTTGGTATGTGAAAAAATGTTTGGATAATACTTGCTCAAGTATTGTCTCTTTTCTTCTCTTTTGTTTTCATATTCATTGAATTGTATCTATCTCTACTGTGTCTTTGACATAAAAATACAATGTTTACTATGTGGTATAGTATTCACAAATTTGAGACAAAATTTAGTCATTTAACCAAATGGGCGATGATATCCTTTTGTGTAAGTACTCCTGCATGGTTGTTTGTGTCAGTCTGCTTCACTTGAGTGGATATGTTTTTTCTTTTCAATTCATATTTCAAATAGCCATGATTATATTTTAAAAGTTCCTTGAGTGTTTTATGGAATGAATTCATGTGGGTAAAAATATTTTCCATAAACATAAGATGGAAATTTTTTGAATGGGTTGTATCTATTTCTTCTACATTGCTTTTTTTCTGCAATGTCTTTGCATGGATATTTCTAATAACATCACTGCACAGTTTTGATGCTTAATTATGTGTTCAATCCTCATCCTCTTGTAAATCAATCTAAAAGTCTTATATGTCTAGAGGGAGCCATTTATGGAAACAAGAATGAACAGGGATAAGAAATTTTTTTAAAATGTTTAAATGAGAAGGGAATCTATTTTTAAATTCATATATTTGCAAATGTCTCATTGCTATTTCCATTTACCCCAAGTCCTGCTTCCATCCTCACTGAGTGTATGTATCAATTTGTAATCTTCTTGGCAGCATACCCTGCAGTTTACGGCCAGTTTCCGCAGGCAATGCCCCAACCGATGACAACAGTCCCCCCAACGCAAAGGGAAGGTAAGATGCCTGTTATAAAGATAATAAAAAAGAAAAATTAACAATAAAGACATTTATTTAATGAAATAATTTCATTTTATTTATTCATCTTTAACATCTGCCTTTATTTTTTTTATTAAAACATTTACTAGATGATTGTAATTAAAATTAATGCTATATGACAATGAGCCAAATAATATGAGGCAGATTTAAAATCATAAATATATGATTAAAAAAGACAATTGTAAAAATCACTCATTCTTACATTAATTGCATTGTGCTATTCTGCATTTGTTATGCTAAGTATATGGCTTGGCACTCGCACTATTGCCTTGTTTTGATGTGCATTCCTGTGTGTTCATTGTTGTTGGAAGTTGGGAATCACGGATTTGCTTGCCTTGTTTAAGCCAATGCAAATGAATGTTGCCACAATGAATATAGCTTTCAGTGTAAGGCAAAAAGTAAAATTCCTGCATCCACTGATCATCAAGTAACAATTTATTGATATTCCAAATGATTTAAAAGCTAAAGATACATGCATATACTGTGGTTTAAATATGGTGGGGTGAATAGGGCAGTTGCCTCTCTTCCCTATTTAATTAAACCATTATTTAGTTCAGTCACTAAAACTTGCTCCTAGAAATGTAAAAACACCCAGTTTTGCTACAGAGTGAATGTATATATGTGTGTGTGTGAAGTGTAAGAGATACAATTTGAAATTCATCATGTGGTAGGCAGTGGTGAGCTGAAAATAAATTAAGAACCACCTCTCTAACATAAAAAAGTCATAAGGAAATTTGAATAAGGGTGGTCTACCTGCCAAGGGCACCAGATTGCTCTGTTTTGTCACAAACATTGGTAATATGGTTCTGTTTCATCAGAAATTTAGTAATATTGTTTCACAAACTTAAAAGGTGTTCAGTTCATAATATACAGGGGTACCCGAGTTACGAGCGGGTTGCGTTCCAAAAGTTCGTTCGCATTTTGTTCAGAACTCGGAACAAAATTGCCCATAAACACAATGCTATAATTGGCGGTTAGGTTCTCAATCAAAACAACGAAAGTCTATTTTACCCTTAATTAAGTTTAATTTTACCCTTAATAAAGTTGAAATGATGAATCTTTATGATGAATAACAATAGAAAACAAAACTGTTGCAATATGTACCATTAACAAAACATGAAAATAATGAAATAGAATACAAAATAGTTTTTATTTACCTTGAATCCTGGTGCTGAGTAGCGTATTATAAGTGGTTTTCTTGAGGAGAAGTAGCTTTAAATAGAAGTCGAGAAAGTAGAAAGAAACTTTTCTGATGATGGAGAAGGCTTATGGGAAATTGTAAGAGCCATAGAACTGGATGGAACAGGCTCATTCAGGACACTCTTCTTTAAATATGTTTCTATTGAAGTTTGGACAGCTGCTTTCTTGTTCGCACGGTATATTTCCTTGTAACATGTAAGGGAATTTGAGACAGCTCTGGATACTGAGGCAAATCTTGCACAATCTGGGTCTTGCTCCTTGAGCAGTGCCAGGCCACCTTCAATCATCGTAAAGGCCTCAGCCATTTGTTTCTGTATGAATTTTTTGAGTGTAGGTGTCTCAGCCACAACTTCTGCTGTCTCTTTTTCAGACATTTTTTGTGCCTCCAGTTGCATCAGGTCATCATTCGAGAGATTCTCAGCATGTGAATCCAACAACTCCTCAACATCTTCCACTTCAAGTTCAAGATCGAGTTGCTTTCCCATGTCAATTATATTTTCACCTTTTTCAAAGTCCACTCAATCCCTTTAAAATCAACAACAAACTGAGGACCAAGTTTTTTCCAAACTCCTTTCATGTTGGTCTGTGTGACTTAATTCCAGGATTCACTAATATTCTTTAATGTGCTGTAAATGTTGTAACCCCTCCAGAAATCTTTGAGAGTAAAATCCTTTTCTACTTCTGTAGCCCTAATTGCCTGGGAAAAGGTTCGGCGGGTGTAGTAAGCCTCGAATGACCTAATAACTCCTTGGTCCATGGGTTGCAGCAAGGAGGTTGTGTTAGGAGGCAGAAACACAACCTTGATGTCAGGATGAAAATAGTCTAGGAAAACTGGGTGCCCAGGTGCATTGTCTAACAGAAGCAAAATTTTGAATGGAAGATCATTTTTGGCACAATAAAGTCTAACTTCAGGCACAAAATATTGAAAGAACCAGTCTTTGAAAATTTCACAAGCTATCCAAGCCTTGGGATTACACTTCCAAATAACAGGCATGGAAGCTTTCGAAACACCCTTCAATGCTCTAGGATTCTCAAATTTGTACACCAGGAGTGGCTTCAGTTTATAATCTCCGGAAGCGTTCCCCCCAATCAAAAGAGTTAATCGGTCTTTTGCAGCTTTAAACCCAGGCATAGTTTTCTCTTCCTTGGATAAGTACGTCCTCTCTGGCATCTTTTTCTAAAAAAGGCCTGTCTTGTCGATATTGAACAGTTGATGAGCACTGTATTTTCCCTCCTCATCTATAGCAGCAAATGTCTCATGAAAATTACTGGCTGCTTTTTCATCAGCACTAGCAGCTTCCCCACTCACCTTAATGTTGTGTAAAATTACCCTAGCTTTAAACCTATTAAAACATCCACAACTTGCCGTAAATGGTCCAGCAGAAGAATCACTGACACCCAATTTCTTGATTAAGTCCTCATACAGACTAAGAGCCTTCTCTTGTATTAACTTAAGGCTAATAGGCACCTTATGCTGATTTTGCTCCTCGAGCCATAAAACCAATAATTTCTCCATGTTACCAAATACATTACTTCTTTTCCTTGTTATTATGATTGATTGCATGGGTATAGATGCCTTCACATGTTCCAAAATTCTTGCTTTGTCTTTGATTATCGTCCCAATCATCAAATGATTTAAACCAAGCAAGTGGCCAATCTGTGACAGAGTTTCTCCTTTCTCAGAGCGTTTTAACACATCCAGTTTCATTTCAAGGGTTATGGCTTTCCTTTTCTTTAATACAAGTTTGTTAACAGCAACACTTCCACTTGTCAGTCATGATAAGGGTATTTTAAATCACAATTTAAATCAATGTACAGTTTTCTTGCTCGGAATTTAACGAACTCAGTAAATGTACAGGATCACCGTGTCTCTGAACATACCACGCATGGCTGATAGGCACTACTGGATGGGGAATGATGAGGGTGCGCACTCCTCTTGCCTCGAAGGTGATTCCTCTAAGCCTGGGCATAGGGGAATCCCTCTCACACTTAGGAAGCAGAGGAAGAGGATTTTCTTTATGCTGAGTAAAGGCCGGCCGGGTTAGACTGGTAGGCAGTGCACCTGCCTTCTAACCCCAAGGTCGTGGGTTCCAATCCCGCTTCGGGCATGGATGTTGTGATGTATGTTGATTTTCTCAAAGAGAATTTGATGGTGCAAAATAACCTTGGCAGTTGACGCACCTAAAAAACCTAATTACTACTACTACTGAGTAAAGTTGAGATTAAAATGTGGCATGGACGATGTTTTCATCAATGAAATGGAGGAATCATTAACTTAGCTACAGAGAATCTTATTCTAAACCCTACTTCACGAAGCCAACCTAAAGGTGGGATCTCACTTATAAAAAATAATGCCATGCCATGCTTCTGCAGATCTCCACTTAACTTGATTTCACTTATACAACCCAAGTCACTCCATTCACTCGGATGCAGCTGTGTACATATGCCAGATCAATCTGCTTATTTAAACATATCCCCCTTTTATAGCAGTTAATCCGACGATGCCTTGTTAACAATTTCAGATGATTGTATATAATAGATACAATATACATACATGAAAAATACCTTTTATTTATCATAACTACAATGATTACTCAGCAAGTTATAAAGAAATCCCAAAAGAAACCTACATTTTTGTATTAAAATTTTTAAAAATCCACCCAAAATAACCTTAGATGGGCATTTAAATTTCGTTCATAAGTACGGGTTGTTTGTAAGTCGGACGTTCGTAACTCGGGGACCTCCTGTATTACATTTCGGGCACTGTCAGATAGGGCAAAAAATACCTGAAAGGACAAAAATCAATAAATTTCCATATTTTCTATAAATTTAGCAACCAACTCGCAATTTCAGAGAAAAATTAACAACCGAGCTGGTAGAATCTGGCTTCAGCTCATCACTGATGGTAGGTCAATTTCTACATCAAACAGGAAAATCCAAAAATCTTCATTTTATAGAAGTAGTTGTTAGATAGAATTGAGATGTAAATGAAGTACTCAATAGAATAGAATTCTTTTTCCTTTAAATAGAAACAATAACATTTCAAATTGGCCATAAAATATTTTTTGTCTGGAAAAAGCAGCTTTTTAACAGTGGAAAATTTTTGTTCCCATTACTACCTCACAATTCAATCTCATTTGAGCTCATCTAAAAAACACTCTAATAAAGGTTGGTCCAAATTAATGCTACTCTAGTTTTATATATATATAAAGCAGATAACAATATTTGGTACACCGACATTTCAGTTACACTACCACAACATTGACCCTATTAGCAATGTGACCAATTTGCAGTTGCAGTTCTTCAAGTACAAACCATTATTTTTTTAAACACTTTCTGCAGGCTCTCATTTATGTAACTAATTTCAGCTTCCTAAATTTGAAACTATAGTGTTAATATAAAGTGTCCCTCACACTGTGTAACTTTACCCTAGATGTAGTCTGTCTATCGCAAAGCTTCAATTATTGTTAAAGAACAGGAGGAATAGTTTTTTCTGCTAATAGATTTTGCATTTTAATTACAACTTGTAAAAAAATTGATGCAGGACGTATTTTTCATTTACAGTAAAATATAAAAGATTAAGTATAAAATGCTTCTCAGTTGTATTACAGATTTTAAGTGAGGTACAACGATTTATGTTATAAGATCTCCTGTTACACTACTGCTCCTACTGACCTGACTACAATGTCCCATTACACCAATACAACATGTGCACACAAAATTAATTTATTCAGATTCATTCTTTTGAATAATGAAAATAAATAGTGAAATCAATTTGTAGTTAATACAGTGGAATTTTTTCAAGTTCTATGTAGAATGTAAGGGGAAAAGGAGGTATGTCCAAATCCACTGTAAAAGTGACAGTTTTAACATCAGAAATCTCAGTATTATCTTCAATTCCTTAAAAATATGTCGATTTCTATGTCTAAAAGCAAATCACTATTACTGAAATGTGAATTACTGTATTTACTGCCTTATAAGATAGCCCAGGTAAAAAAACTTGAGAAATATTTTCAATGTTTTTAATTACACTTACAATATTTACTGGAAAAAATAGCTATTGAAACATTAAAATTATCAAATAAAACAAAACTTACTCATCACAGAACTCCATGTGACTCTTAAATGCAACTCAGATATAAAATTAATGTATTAACCATTAAACATATACTGATAATGCATTTTAATTTTAACACCTTTCTCTAAAAATAAAACTGTATTTATTTCTTTATTTTGATTTATTTTAACTAGCTCATAAACAAGCCATTGATGGCCTTTTACAGAATGCTTAATAATGCCCTGGGCAGGATTCAAACCCGTGACCCTAGCACTGGGAGCCAGACATGCTAACCACCCTTCTACCGAGGCCAGCAAAGATAGTAACAGCTTTTGCTATTTATTTGACTGTAACATAAATATTAGTAATATATTAATTTCCTAGTAATTTATTGTTAGATTTTTATTCTCTTAGCCTATAGTTATTCAATTATAAATAAGAATACTGGTCTTAAATTCCCTACATTGTTCAGATTCTTCCCACATAGCAAAAAGTCCATACAAATCTATATGGAAAATGAAGTTGTTAAGATTATAATCAGGTTCAAATTTTATGCCTGACCAAGAGAATGGAAAATATTCCTCTTGCTTAAACAATGTCAATGCATTTCCAATAAGCCCAAAATTTTCATTAGAATCCAAAACATGAAAATTTTAAGACCTTCATGATCCATTTATCCTAAGGTTAAAGACATTTATGAGAGAAATTGCTGTCTAATAAATGAAATATATATCCCCATCAAATTAATTAACATGTTCATGCCAGAGAGATCTGCTGAAATAAAAGCAGTGACTCACCAGTGGGTTTCCCTGACATGAGTGTTAAAGGAGTACAGAGGAAAGTAGACCAGTAAAGATGGTAAATCAGAAGCTAAAACAGTTCCCTCAATCTTATGTGACATTTTATTATTGCTAAGTAAACAAATAATGAACACCAATAAACAATAATATTCAGTTATCATCTAACTTTCTATGTAAATTAGCTTATTTCTACTGACAAAGTTTACCAAATTTTTTTAATCATTCAGCATTATACAAGGATAAGTCTGATAACTTATCCACAATGCATAATATGTACCATTAAATATTTTTATTCAGTAAATCTCAAGTTAAAGTTTTCTCAAATTGGAAATGTTATTCATATGAAAATTTCGTTTGAGAAATTAGTGAATTACTTAGAGCAAATTTTTTCTGTTTAAAAATGTATAGTTATGTAATAGTAGTACCAGAAAAAGCATTCATTATATTCACATTTTTCATTTAAACATTTATAATAGTGAATAAATAATATTTATAGCAGCGTTTTTATTAAACTATAGTACAGTGTGTCCTCGGTTTAACGTTGCCTCGATTAACATTGATTCGCCAAAAAGTAGTCTGTATGTCAGCAGCAACAAAATTGTGCAAGACAATTTGGAGCAAAAACTTAATATTCTTATGCATCATGAATGAGGTGAAACAGCTGCAGACTCAGACAAAATTAAACAATTTAGAAGAGGGTAACTTGAGTTTAACGTACCCTGATTTTATTTTCGTTTTCAGCAGTGGCTTAATGAAGTGAATAAACAAAACACATAGTTTAATAAAAACATCTAAATGTTTTATTTACCTCTATTAAGGTAGATTTTTCGATAATTATTCAGTACTTGCTGCAGGAAATAATTTTTTTGTTGCATTTCTTTTCTAGCACTGTAAACTCATGAACTTGCATCCACAGATGTGTTCGTGACATCCTGTAAACTTATTCGTAAAAACTCAGCCTTCTCTATCATTCGTTTGAATACACAATTTTCACATTTCACTCGTAAAAATATGGGTGCGTATTATAATCGGAAAATTGCGATATATTTTACAACATGGGTTTTTATGGGAACTGTTGATTTGTTTAACGTTATTTCATTCAGCAACATGAATTTCAAGAACGAATTAATTAAACTAATCGAGGAGACACTGTATATTCTCAATCAGCTGGACACATTATCTGGCTTCACAGTTATCCTTGCATGAAAAAGAGTCAGATTGCATTTTTCACATTTTCTTTAAAAATTTCTTGAAGGCAGCATATGAGTATGTGCAATTAGTGAATACGCATCACATTCTACAAAATTCTTTTAAAAATATTCAAAAGAATATTTTAAATAAATATTTCTACTTAATATGTAAAACAGAATAATTTTGAGAAGTTGGGCAAATAGACAATGTATTTTAAGGGAAGCATATTTTTGGTTATTTTAGCCATTAGAAAAATATAATACATGATAAAAAACTTAAATGTGTAGTAAAAACAATATTAGTTTCCAAACTTTATCTCAAAAAATGTGTTGGTAGATTTTACTTGTAACTTAAATTGTAATTTAGTTTATTAAATTATTTCTTTAGATTAATCATATTTTTAAATCAATTATGCACTGCCTTACATTGGTCCCTTTAATAAATAGTATACTGCATGTAGTTTAATACTAATTACTAGAGCTAAAAAATTATTATTGAATCAGTTTAGTTCAACTGCTAGCATGTTTGGTTTTGATGGAACTTTTTGAACCTCTATTAGCATTCTTATTGAGAATGTTGAGGTTTTACATATTTGCATTAATATGTGGTCTTGATGAATATGTTGGTAAATGAGATAATCTTAAATAATGAAATTGCAGATACATTACTATAGCACTACACAGTGGCGGATTTAGGCTTCCAGAGGCTCAAGGTGCAAGGATTAATCTGAGGCCCCCTCCAGAATGTGACTCATTGATCTAGTGTACCAAAATAAATTTAATAAAAAACCCTTTTAGTTTATACAACTTTTATATAAAGGCACTAAAAATATAAAAATAAATTAAATTTTGACAGGGTGAGTGTCTTCTGTCATGATAGATTCTCAAATTTCCATATTAATCACATACCTAATGTTAGGATATTAATAAACAAAATTTGAATGCATCTTAATATAAAAGTTGTGTGGCTTTTGCAAAGCTGATCTAATGGATCAAGAAATTACCGTATCTGCCTGAATAGAAGCCGACCCCAGATTTAAGCCGACCCCCCAAAAATTTCCACAATTTTTTGGCAAAAACATAAATTTCGTAGATTTTATGCTGAAGTGTGCCGGGCATTCATGCACATCTTAGAATACATTATTCGAGGTTGAAGAAATGTGTGGGAAATGGTTTAGTTGTTGACATTTTGAAATATTACTCCAATTAATAATTTTGTGTTGCTGAATAATGTTCCACATTCAGTGACTATAATTTCAATCATCTTCATTTTCACAAAAGGTCAAATATAGTAACAGTGATCTCGCCAAGATATTTTTTCATCCAAGTTTATTTCCAATGAAATTAGCATATAAATTGCCTTAAGAAACTTCAACTTTTATAATTATACACGTTCCATGTAAAGTTTTACCGAAATTCAAACAGTTGAGCATTCAAAGCCGTCAACGCATTTTGCGTAATGGTCAATTTACGCAAGCGATCTCGCCAATATATTTTTCATCCAAGTCTATTTCCAATGAAATTAGCATATACATTGACTTAAGAAACTGCATTTTTATAATTATACACGTTCCACGTAAAGTTTTACCGAAATTAAAACAGTTGAGTGTTCAAAGCCGTCAACGCATTTTGCGTAATCGTCAATTTACGCAAGCGATCTCGTCAAGATATTTTTTCATCCAAGTGTATTTACAATGAAATTAACATATATATTGCCTTAAGAAACTGCATTTTTATAATTTTACACGGTCCATGTAAAGTTTTACAGAAATTCAAACAGTTGAGCATTCAAAGCTGGCAACGCATTTTGTGTAATCGTCAATTTACGCAAGTGATCTCGCCAAGATATTTTTATATATATTCATTGTAGGTCAAATATTTACTTTACGAAAAATATAGTACTATCATTTGAACGCGAAGGCAATGAGAGACTTCGAGATTTAACCATAACCCAATTTTCCTCAGACTCGCATTTAAGCCGAGAGGTGATTTTTTCATGATAGATTGTGGCAGAAAACATCGGCTTGTATTCGGACAGATACGGTAAATACTAAAGAATGGAAAACTTAATAACAAACATCAACATCCCAAAAATCAAACATTCCTGTAGATTTATGATCAGCTGATAGTTAGTTCTTTAAATGAAAATGCAAAGGCATTTGGAAGTAAAATAAATACAAGGAAAACGAAAGTTATGAGATTTTCCAAGAGTGGGAATGCCCAGGTAAATGTTACAGTGGATGGGGAAAGGCTTGAGTAAGTAGAATTTTTTACTTATTTAGATAGTATTTTGTCAAATGATGGAGGAAGTAGGAAATAGATCAGGACAAGGATAGCAAGAGCAAAAGAAACATTTATGAGATGATGAGACCTTAGTGAAACCCCTAATACGGAGTATAGCATTATATGGGTGTGAGACATGGACAATGAGAAAAGAAAATGTGAGCAGATTAGTGGCATTTGAGATATGGGTATGGAGTAGATTAGAGAAAATCAGTTGGACAAAGAGGAAACCGAATGAGGAAGTTTTGAATATAGCTGGGGAAGAGAGAAACTTAATTAGAGCAAAAAGGGATAGGCAAAAGAAATGGGTGGGTAAAAATTTTAAAGGACGGTTTACTGAAAGAAGTCATAGATGGAAGAATATTAGGAAAAAGGCAGAGGAAAAGGATAGGTATATTAGATTCATTAAAAGAAGGAATGGGATATGTGAATTTCAAGAGAAAGACTTTGGATAGCCAGGACTTGGTGGTGTGAGCCTAAAACCACAAAAAGGTAGAATTAATTAGTATTGTACTCAGATGAGAAATTGCATTGGCAGTTTGTCGACTCAACAATTAGGCAAGAAATTGTACTGGCAGTTTCTCAAATCAACAATTAGGCAAGAAATTGTATTGGCAGTATCTCGAATCATCACTCAGGTGAGAAATTGTATTGGCAGTTTCTCGAGTCACAAATCAGGTGAGAAATTATATTGGCAGTCTCTCGAATCAACATTTAGGCAAGAATTTGTATTAGATGTTTCTTGAATCAACAATTAGGCAAGAAATTGTATGAGCAGTTTCTCGAATCAACAATTAGGCGAGAAATTGTATTGGCAGTTTCTCAAATCGTCACTCAGGCTAGAAATTGTATTGAAAGAGATTAAAAAGAAGTTATTGAAAACTCTGTGGAGTGTAGCATTATATGGGTGCAAGAAATGGACAATGAGAAAAGAAAATGTGAGAAGATTAGAGACATTTGAGATGGGGGTATAGCGTAGATTAGAGTACATCAGTTGGACAGAGAGGAAAACAACTGAGGAAGTTTTAAATATAGCAGGGGAAGAGAGCATCTTACAATTAGTAATAAAGGAGAGTTAAGAAATGGGTAAGTCAAAATTTGTAAAAACGGTTTATTGAAGGAAGTCATAGAAGGAAGACTGTTAGGAAAGAGGCAAAGAGGTAGGAAGAGGAAAGCTATATTAGATTTATTAAATGGAGGAATGGGATATGAGAATTTTAAGAGAAAGACTTTGGATAGCCAGTATGCCACTATAAGTGCAGTTGGTCTTCTTGTCTTACAAAAACGGTCATATAGATCCAGATGGATCTCGGGAAAGGATGTTTACATTCATTAGGCGAAGTGGTCGGCTAGATTGACACAAAGAATAAGTGTCAATATGATCTTATAAACAACGCCGATACTGGTGTCAGCTAAGTGTAGAATCAGAGCGTACAACAAACGAAATGGCAAGACTGCTTTGTCCACCAGGTAAATTTTAATATATAAAAATTGCGGGGCAGGCATGTACAGCAGCCTCCAGTGCCAATTCGCTCTTTGCAAAACTGACCTTTGGTGAGGTCCCTTTATCGATGAGGTCCCCTTTTCGACAAGGTCTGCAGCTAGCACCTCATGCACCTGTGCATAAATCCGCCTCTGACACTGAATGCTTTTCCTGAATGTATACTATTATCTCATTTATAACTTAGAATGATAATGTCTACTTGATTTGGGTTTTTTTCTATAATGTTTCAGTATCATCTAAGCTTTTTTGTTATATTCATGAAAATCTCCTAATTGTATTGTATGGACAATCTCAGTTGTAATTGGATACAATTGGTCTAGTATTGCTTAGACAGAATGCTGCATATATATCTTGAACCTCATTAATCTGAAATTCTGTGATCAAGAAACATCCCTGGTTTGAAATGCTTCCAATATTTTGACTGACAATGAGACAGAAAAACATCTCTGGTCTAGAGATATAGCATGGATAGAATTTTGCTTTTACCACTTTGAATAAATCTCCTCAGTTTAGTCTATACATAGAATTAAACTCAAATGTTGGCATATCTCTATTTATATAAAGATCAGTCCATAGCCCTGTTATGCTCTCAATTAGCTAACAACCAAAAATGGCCTAATCTATTGTGGTCATTCTTTCCTAAGGAAGATTTAGATTATTAGCAAGTACTGTAACAGACTGGGTTGATCCCAGGGACATTCATTCCATTCCTCCATTTGAATATCATGGGAATTGGTGCAATGTGTTTTTAATTTGCATTTCAAAATGTATTATAGTTATTGCACTAACTCTGATCTTGAACAGAAAAAGAATTAAAAATTTTTTCTTAGTGTCAATTTTCATTTAAGTTTCAAATTGGGATGTATAAATGAGTGACCCTACCAATTCTATGGACTTCTTCTGTGGCAGGTGCATACATAGTGCCATCTTGTGGCCAAAATTTTAATTTTCTATCATTTACCTGATAATACACAAGTGCCACAATAACTTTTAAATATCTGTCATAACAAATCAATTGGACTTGGGATTTTCCTACCACTTTTGACCCACTGATTTTCTGCTCCAAATGCACCAGGAAAATGTGATCTTATCATTCTCTTTCTGCTACAAGGAAAGCTCTGTCACTGCCTCTCATAAATAGAATGGGCTCTTTTGCTCTTTCACTTTGTAGCCATATTGTTCCAATTTAATAAGTATAAGTTTGATGAGTGATTCTCATTATGTCATCATGGCAAGTATTTTGAAAGTTCCATGAGATTTATATCAACAATAAATCACAAATATTTTATTTTGTGTAAATGTCTTAATGTTCTATTATTTGGAAATGTTTGAAGGAATTTTGCTAGATGGGATAAAAATCTCATTTTACTCCTATAGTTCGTGATGTACATTTTTACTATAAACTCCATTTCATAGCATTTTCAGTCATTTTCATTGTGTGTGCATAATGTCTTCCGCCAATAATTCCCTGTCGGAATCAGTCATCAGCAGAAAAGTGAAATTACAGCAAATGTGTTGAATGATGCAAGGAAAGCAAGATGAATTGAGTTAGTCTGTTTCTCTACCAATGGCAAAAACCACCAAAGAAATCAAGAAGGAAATTTCTTAGGTTTCTAAAAGAGGCAAGAATAGTGCTTCTCTTAAATAAATGAAACCTGGAAATTAAATACTTGTGGTGCTTATGACTGAGGTTTTTCTGAAAGAAATTTATATTTATAATTAGTAAGGCACTTTTACTTGAAAATCAATGATGCAGGAATTATTCTATTTGAAAAACTAATTATTATGAGGGGAAGGTAGTAATTATGGATATTGTCCTCTTAGATATTTATGTTCTTTATATTTTGGCAAAATCAGTTGTATTAAGAAATTTAATTATTTTCCTGTAATAAATCATAATACAGTAAACTCCCTGTTATCCGGCACTCATGCAACCAGACTTCTCAAGCAACCAGCATCTCCTGCCTCTCGATTTTTTGATCACATCTAGTTTGAAATGTTTCCTCTAAAATTGGCACTTTTGGCATTTTTTTGTTTACATCTAATTCAGAATGTTACTGCTAAAATTTGCAGTTTCAGCAGTTGCCATATGCAATTGTGGATGTTTCTTAAACTTGGTGTTTGTGTTAAATAAAATATTTTGCCCACCCTTTTTAAATCTCTCCTAAAAGTCTAATATGGGCTAAAGGTAATAAAAGGAAACATATTGTGCTAACTTTAACCCAGAAACATGATATAATAAAATGTTTAGAGAAAAGTGAGAACCACTATGTTTTAATGAAAGAGTTCATTGTCAGTTCTTCCACTATTTATGACATTAAGGCACAGAAATCACAGTTAATGAAATTTGTTACGTCTTCTGAGACACCTAGAAGAGTTGATTATCGGCACATTCTTCAAAAGCCAAAACTTGAGCAATTGGATATTGATATTTATGAATGATTTTCTATAAAGCGTTCTGAAGGAGCCCCTATTTTTGGAACAATGTTTATTGAAAAGGCCAAAGATTTTTATGTGCAAGTGTAGATTAGTGAACCATGTGCATTTTCAGATGGATGGCTAACACATTTTAAGATCAGATGTCTAGATGTTTCGAGTGATAAAAAACCCGTTGACCAAGAAGCTGCCGATAAATTTAGTGAAATATTTGAAATATTAGTTAAGGAATATATGTATAACTATCCAACACGTTTAATTGCATTACTTTAATATTTACTAACTGCACTGTATGTAATAGTGTCATGATTGTGTGTCACTATTCGCTTCTCTTTTGTTTAATATCAATTTGCCTCAAGAATTTCTGTTAATACATTGTGTTGTGTGAGGATAATTTCTCTCCTTTCCTCAGAAAGAAACAATTTTTTTGTTGGAAAATTCTAAAGGTTGGACGAAGTTAACACTTACCTTGCATTGTTATTAGAACAAAAGAGAAGTTAATAGTGATAGGAATATGAGAAATTCCATAGGATGTAATGCAGTTATTAAATAATAAAATATTGCAATTAAACATGTTGTATACTTGTATATTTGAGTTTCGTTACTTCCTTGAATGTCAAGGAATTATTTAAGAACAATTGAGTTGAGTACCTAGACTAAAGGTTAGCAATTCCAAGGTGAATGTATAATTCGGTATCTGTTTCTTATTTTGGTGTCCAAATGCTTTATTGAAGCCTATCCAATAAAACTCTCAAGCAACCGGAATATTCACTTAACCAGAAAACCCAATTCCCTGGGCATTCCAGATAACTGGAAGTTTACTGTATTTCCTTTGGTAAGGCAACTAAGAAGTTCTACATAGAATTTGTTGGGACTTGATAAAGCCTGTCAGTATTATATCAATTTTTGTAAATGACTTATTTAAAATACCGTATTTAATCAATTGTAAGCTGGCCTTTTTTTACTTTTTTACCTCCTTAAAAATTGTCACTCGTCTTAGAATTGGGTCTTAAAAATTGAAATAAATGTCTCAATAAATTCACTCCTGAGCCATCTCTAGTATGCGTATGCACGTATTCCTAGGATTCCCCAAGTCAACCATCATTTCATCATGCCTTTGCAGGCATAAATTTTTGTCATTTAATTTAGAGTTTTTCAGTTTTTTTTAATAATCCCATAATCGGACGGACACATTATTCTTCAGACTTTAAAAGAAAAGTGATAGCATATGTGGAAAAAACATTAAATCTTGCTGCATAATGGCATTACAGGATTGATGAGCCAAATGTGAGATGTTGGAGAAGACAAAGAGAGAAACTGGGATATTTTTGTTTGTGAGATTAAAAATCTGGGGCATAACTGAGACAAATTACAATTCGGTGAAAACTGTATTGAATGCTTGAATATAACGTAATTTGTGTTGTCATAATTTTAGTTGATACCCTTTTATTTAATTACGAATTGAAAAAACCAGGGCATTCATACTTTTTGGTATTTTTTGCGACAAATCCCGGAAAACCATGACATCTCTACACCCAACATGGAATTTTCCTCGCGTGCCCTTGTGTAAAGTGTGGGTTGGCTCACAATCGATGTTGGCTTACAGTCGATTAAATATGGTAATGCTGAATTGGATCGGTTATCATTTCCAGAAAGATTGCCTATGTTCATTATCTTGATTAAATAAGTTTTTATATAAGACAATGTTGCTGAATTTATTAAGTTATTGGGCCAGGTTATGCTATTATTTGTTCAGGCACACTCAATTGAGCTGGTGGCCTGGTAGGCAGTTGGTAGGTTATTTCTAAGTAAATAGCCAATAAATATTTCACCACATAGGTCAGTGTTGAAAGCATGATTTAGTTTATTCATTTGTTCTTTTTGAATGAAAAGTTCTAAGCTGAACATTTTTATTTCTGCTCTTGGCAGAATTTGGTACTCCATGGGCCAAAATAAAAAATAAACCTTTTACCAACAATCTGCCACTGTTGTTAATTGCAGTCAATTGGAATGGATAACAAAATGTCATAATTGTTAAAATGTACTTATTTGTGGTTTGTTAGTTAAAATCATTAAAGTAACAAAAGTGCCAATATTCTTTAGCACCAGTATCCGCCATCCAATTTACAGTTTGTCTGGGATAAGTACAACTTCTAAATAAATAAGATACAGGTGCCCAGAGTAAAGTTGAGCCAATAAATATTAGGAATTAGGAGACAAACAGACATCTATGCTAAATTTCTAAATGTATTGACAAAGCTAAATTTTGAAGACGTTTGCTGGTTAACAAAAATTTTTGTACGAGCCAAATTTCACAACATTATTAATGGCATTGAAATATTCCATTTCCTGTATAAGACAAGAACTTTTAAATTTGTCATTACTCACTCAGTGCTTGTGAAATAAAATTTAATTTACTTTTTAGTACAAATATTGTATGCATCTTCTGCTTGTAATAGATTGGAGTTTACATGTGTTAATATATAGTAATGTGTGATTGATAATTCATTTCTTTCCAATATACCTAATTATTCAGTTAAATATATTTTGGTTTTATCAAGTTGAAATTATTTAATCACTTAATTACTGTACGAAAGAAGAAAAAATCTAACAGTATACTGAAGTACCTATAATCCTCTTTTCCTTTAACTTCTTATGCATAATGATTACATTTAAAAATATTTTCTTTTTGTAAATTTTATATTATTAAATTATAAAAGGGCAAATACATAGAAATAAAAAATGGTAAAACATACTTTGTGCAGGAGCTGAAAACTTCATTATTTCCTAAATAAGACAGCTGCATGCAAAAAACTATTTTAATATAATAAGTTGCCAATAATTTTGTGTTTCAGAAAAAGTGTTTCTTTAAATGTTAATATTCTATCACATATTTTTATCTCCAACAGGTTGTTCCATCTCAGGCCCAGAAGGGTGCAATCTCTTCATTTATCACTTACCTCAGGAGTTTGGTGACGCAGAATTGATGCAGATGTTCCTTCCATTTGGCAATGTCATCAGTTCCAAAGTTTTTATTGATCGGGCAACAAACCAGAGCAAATGCTTTGGTAAATAAAATAGTATATATGACCTGTGGAAAAAAGGATATTTTTAGTAGTTAACAAATCATAAATTTGCATAAAATTTTAAAGGAACCATGAGATTTAAAGTTATCAAAAACTCGATTTAGATTCATAAGGTCAAGCTTTATATTGCTAATAGGTTTATAAATGTAGTGACAGAGTCTATATTGCTATGCATTGATTAATATCATATTGTATAGGATATGCCCTAATATTTATCTGATAGAAAAGAAGGACTTTAAAAAACTGTTAGGTGTTGGAGATGAGGATAGGGGAAAAAATCATAAAGAAGTGTAAACATGTCACATGTATGGATGCCACTCATTAATGGATAGTGTAATCCAAATGATTCTTGGATGTTAAACATGGAAAATAGAATTGGTTGCTGCATGAAATTGCAGTATCAGAACAGTTGATGAATAGATATGGAAAAGAAAAGAATTGAATAGCACCAACTTCACCAAAAATAATTACATTGGTTCTCTCCATTTAACTCAGAGCTCTTACAATCATCTTACCACTCATGACATTAATGCTCTAAGATAATTCTCCTCTTTCCCAATTATATGTTACAAGAATCTGAAATCAGGCCAAAATTTTGAACTATTTTCAGTATGCATTAAATTTCTATAGGCACAATATTTTTTAAAGTAGTAATGCACTCTGCTTCAATTTATTTTGACAGAAGAAAGATACTATCAATTTGATTGAAAAGGCTGAATGTTACAAACTTAGCAGTTTCTGGCCCATATTACCGTATTTACCCGAATATAAGACGATTTTTTTTTCAATTTAAGCGCTTGAAAAATCTTGAGTTGTCTTATATTCCCATAGTATGGAATAACTTCGCATAAATGGATCGTATGCCGTAAACCAACATAAATTGGTTCACAGGTACTAAATGGTCGACGACGTAACTTCAAATCAATGTAAATAGGGACAACGTAAATCGGGGTATTACTGTAATTGAATATAATCAGAAAACATTTGTCAAAATTACTGGTTTAAATACTTTTTCTTAAATACTGAGTTTAAAAAGGAGGGTCGTATTATATTCAGATTCATCTTATATTCAGGTAAATACAATATATTCGGTTTCAATAACTGCTCGACTATCATTTTCATGGGTGGAAGATTTAATTATTACCTTGAAAAGACTTTATGTTAAATTCATATTCTTCATTGGAATAAATGGACCCTTTTTATTTAATCTTTGTTCTTTATTACTAATTAAAGTTTAATTAAGCATTATAACATCTCCATTATAAAAATTGTGAATAGAATTCAGTATCTCTGAAGTATGTTATTTTCAACTCAGCTCACAACCTTTTAAGCACATATGAATGGTTCTCTATCAAATTTATTTAATTTGCAATCTCTTAATATTTTAATCACAAATGCAAGGTGCTATGCTTTTCTATCTTACTTATAGATTAATAAATATAAATTAAACTCCATTTGGCAGAAGAATAGAAAAAAGTATTGTATATCAAACAGCAATACCAATTACGTGTATTTTATAATTATCTGTTGACTTAAATTTTCAGATACTACTTGAGTACATCAGGAATTTGATTTAAATACTTTGTCTTGGCATTGATAATGACTTATTCTGATCAAAGCTTTAGACTTTATTGCTGCATGTCATTTATGCTTCTTAATAAATTATAACTCCTATGAAAAATAAATTTTTGTTTCCAGGTTTTGTAAGCTTTGATAATCCTGCCAGTGCACAGGCAGCAATTCAGGCCATGAATGGTTTCCAGATTGGCATGAAACGACTTAAAGTTCAACTAAAGAGGCCAAAAGATGCGAATCGTCCATACTAGCGTCAAATTTAGGAAATGCTGGGAGAAGCAAAGGTACATATTTTAACTCTTTGCCATCATCCTGATTTAATGGTAACAAACTTAGTACACATGACATGAAAAGGCAAACCAATAAGTGGACAAAATATAAACAAATGCAAAATGTCATTAAACTATCATTGGTGTTTTGGTAATTAATTAAAATGATGTGATATATTAGTTTTATGTATAGGATTTATAGTTCCATTTTGTGATGATATTCTTATTTATATTTGAAAGGGAAATCTAGAAAGTGTAAGATGTAAGTGATGTAAAATTTTTAAGACTTCATCTATAATGTTGATATAACTATGTAGAACCAACCATTCATTCTGTTTTTCCACCATCCTTCAGTGTCATGGAAACTAAGCCGCTGCGCCCAAAATGGTTGCCATACATACCTAAACAATATTGGCGCCCCAGTAAGTGGCAGATGTTGTGCTCATGTTGTCACATTGATGGTGCTGTCAAATTAATATGCTGTAGCTCCATAATTCCTTACCATTTGTAAATGTAATAACTGGGTGTACTACTTTAATGCAGTGGTGTTTATTTGTTTATGTGAGTAAAACAGTGTACAGGATGACCACAAAGTAAGCAATTTTAAATGAATACACTAAAATCATAGATAATTTAGGTTTGATCAATTCCTTTAAAATTAAAAACAAAAATCTTTATCATTAACAACTTATGAGTAGCATGTGATTTTGAAGCTGGTGAAATTTATTTCATATTAATCTTTCAGTGTATTTGAATTTTAATTCTTAGTTAAGCCCATCCAAAACCATGTTATATTAAGAACACTTGGATAAAATGGACTATATTCCTTTCTTTTAAATATTATTATGCCATTTCTTACAATATTCTTTTTATGTCAAAGGAATCTTCAAATAGTAACTATTATATGAACACATGCTTAAAGTTTCAGTAATTAATTTCAAAGATTTTGAAATATACAAAACTAACATTTCTGAAGAGTGAGAACTCTTCAGTGGCTCATACTTCAATCTTTTAAATTATCACATTATGTTTGATTTTTGATGCATACAAGTATAAACTCGCATCAAAAATATCTTGCCATTGAGAAGCTATACATTATAGTTCGTTACTGCCATTCAAAGGTTGAAACAACTTGAAATTCTTTTTGATATTTCATTTCAAATAATTTCATTATGCTTGTTTTATTGCCATCATAACTGTAATTTTCATTATTACTATGAGTTTCGTTGCTTTATTATTGATATCTCTATATAAAATACATGGATTTTCAGTTTTAGAATAATATATTGATTTATACCAGGAAAACTTCATTTTCTTAATTACATTACTCTCTCCATTATCCATGTATAAGGATGACTTTCACCCAGACATCTTTTCAAATGTGTGGCATCCTCTTATGGAGGAAAATAATTCTTTTACAACTTGCTTATTTTACACTAAAGAATCATTTTTTAATGCATAGAATTTTCAATTATATTAGATATATATATCTATAATATATAGACGCTTCTTACATAAGGGAGTACATCTATTATATATAGACGCTTCTTACACATAATATCTATTAGATATAGGGGCTTCTTACATATGATTAGGGTTGCCAACCTCCGGTTTTCGGGCCGGAGATCTCCAGGTCATCGCCATAATCTCCAGTCTCCTGTTGAGTAGCACAAATCTCTGGTTCAATTTTGATTGCAGCGGAAAGTCCTTTTTATGACTTTTTTGCATTTTTATAAATGATTTGAATTAAATAATTTGCACTTTAATTTCCATTGTATTTTGTTTTATACAAAAAACTTAAATTGATGATGCTCTTACAATTTCATTAATTAGGATATTTAAAAAAATAAACAATGATTTTTAATCATATGTCCTAAAATCACAAGTGCCTTTCAGAATATTGAATATATTTATCATTACATTTAACTCCTCTTGGGTTTCTTCTCAAGTATCCAGGTTTCAAGCAAACTCCAGTTCATGAATAGCTTAAAGTAGGAAACCCATAACAACATCTCCGATTCATGAAGATCTAAAATTTGGCAACCCTACACATTACACACACCTACACACACACATACACCTACACACACACACACCTACACACACACACACACACACACCTACACACACACACACACACCTACACGCACATGCACACTCTCGCACACACACGCGCACACACACGCGCACACACCCACACACACACATACATACATACCTATATGTATGTATGTATATATAGGGCTACCATATGTTCAAGGATCAAAACCGGGACAAAATGATTTCTGAAGAAGAAAAACCAGGACAAATCTGGGACATAATCTAACGTGACTGGGACAAAATCTGGGACAGCTAGTCTTTTCTTTTTTATTGTATAAATATACATTATTTCTATTCTTTTCCATTTTTTTACATTTTCGAAAACAAAAAAAGAATATTATGGGGATGTGTGGAGACAGAAAGAGGGTTGTCAAAAAATGTCTAATTGTAACAGAAAAAACATGAAATATTTCTAATATTTCAGTATTAAATACATCAATATAATATATGAAAATCTTACTGTTTATTAAACCAGTTATATTTGTTGCTAGACATAACTTTTTCCTAAAACATTTTATCATTTTTGATAGCTGAAAAAAATTCTTCACAAATCAAATCAATATTGATTTTACACTGTAATATCGCTTGTACTGTACTTTTGTCCATGCAACTTCGGTCTAGGGTCCACACGTTATTCATAATAGAGAAAAGTCGCTTTACAGGAGCTGATGTTCCAGGTAAACAGGATACGTATTCAATAACTTTTGTTAGATCGACAATTGAAATATTTTGTCCGAGAATGTCTAAAAAGTTCAATCCATCTACATATCTTCGAATTTCGTCCCTTCCTCATCCTACTTCTCTTTCTGTTATTATGAAACATAAATTGCTTTGCTAAACTTACTTCATCAAAAAGATTGTCCATATCAATTAAAAGCTTTCCAAATCTTTGATTGATGGTTTGCACTTTTTTCAACCTCGTGCCAATTGAATGTACTATTTACCCAGTAAAATGATTCTGCTTCTTCATAACTTTTCTCACTACAATATGTATGATAAGCATCTAACATAAAAAGCGGCAAATTCTTTCATTAACGTTTTAGAAATCACATTTCCAGATTTGTCGAATTTCGTCAACAAAATTTAAGCCCCTTGCGTTCTTGCAAAATAAATTTTGAATTTTGTAGTTCACAAGCTACGTTTGTTGAACTAGCACTGGTTTTTTCAATGTTCAGTATTGCTTTATTAAAAAAACTGAGTTGTCCAAGAACAAATCGCAAATACACTTCTCCACATGGGTCTTCAAACCATTTTTTTATTGTTTGCGGGCACTGTTCTTGTGAATCAAAATAATTTTTTAGACCTTCAAATATATCAATAAATCTTTCTAAAGCCCGTAAAAGGGAAAGAAATCTCATGTTGCCATGTTTTAAAACCTTTTTTTACTCAATTTCTGCAAAGTTGCAAAAATCACCACAAAATCTTACAATTTTATTCATAAGATGATATTTTTTTATTGAAGAAACAAGGTAATCAGTCAGTATTTCTAATGTTTCTCCAGAGACTCCATTAAAATCAAGCAATTTACCTTTAAACCAGCCTGTGGAAGAAAATAGCTCACTATCATTGGGGGACGATTTTTATGTCCTTTCTATTGGAAGCGTCACACTCACAAACTTGGATTTATCTAACTCTTCATGTAACTCTTGAATACTCATTGGTGTGATTAAATTTAAAACTATAGCTTCACATTTTGTTCAAGTAATACCAAATTCAGAAAGCACACGTTTACAAATAGCACTACTGTTGATTCATACATATTTTCTGGGACAAAACAGTATATATATATATACATTCTCTATAATAAAAACGTTGTTCTGTAAGAAATGCAAGATGGCTGACAGCGAAATTTAATTAGACCACTTGAAAATATGTTGGTTTGTGTCAACTAACTGGGACCACATCAAAAACTGACCGTGACTTAGACCCCTCGACCATCATTAACTCAGGTTAGAGGCCCATACCTCACGGCCCATACCTCACGGCCCATCCCCAAATCCGAGCTCAGGTATATCTACCCTCGCAGCGGGGGGGGGGGGCACTAGTCGACCATGTCTTTTCCAATAAAATTTAAACTATTTTATGTTGTTAACTTAGTGCGATTGTGACTCAAGCATCATATTCGGGTGAATGCACTGATTTTTAACGAAATTCTACAATAAATAATAAGATATGCTCACATCAAATATTGACACCCAGGATGGGATTGTGTTGAAAGCAGTTATTCGCGAGATGGTGCGGACGGTGTAACACTTGGTTGATATATGGTGTTAGATGGGAGAAAAGGAAAACCGCTCATAACTAAAATGTTCTTCAACCTGTTTCGACCAAACTTTCAAGAATCACATGACTATTCAACTTGTCAATTTAAAATGATCGTCGTGTACATAGTAGTCCTGGGTTTGACACTAGGAGCATATATTTTCTGCATTTGAATAACATGGGCAGAGCTGAAATGAAGCAAGAGGACCTTTCTTCTTTAGCAATTTAAAATTACCGTATATACTTGTGTATAGTACGAGTTTTTATGACCAAATTTTTATTGCAAAAATTGGGGATCGTACTATACACGAGTAATGCAATTGAGGATTTAAAATTCATGTATCTTCACGAGCATTTTCGGTGAAGTTATGCCACCCGCACGCATTCTAATGGTAGGCTAACCTTAACAGTGAGGTTCTTTATCGTTGTTATGTTGCTTCGTGAAGAGTAGAATCTTTTTCATATATACAGCTTCAAATTCACAAATACTTGATATAAGTGACGATTTACGGGCACTTCATTTCTTGAATTTTATGTATGTACATCTTTGTTTGCATCTTTTTACAAGGGATGGATTGGAACGAGTTAGACTAAAAGTATCGTAGACGGCGTAATTTTATGGAATTTCGACATCTCGGGAAAAAGAAATTACTTTGTAATATTCAACAGTCTTTATTGTTTCTTCAATCACACACCAATAGGTTTCCACTACAAAGCCATTCTAAAAGTGTTACGTCGGTTAGTAACACCATTAGAACGATTCTGTAGTGGAAACCGGTCGGTGTGTGATTGAAGAAACAATAAAGACTGTGGAATATTACAAAGTAATTTCTTTTTACCCGTTATCCATACTTATTAAACAGATGAGCGGTTGGAACCATTACGTACACGGAACGTAATCAAGACGTACTAGAATTGAAACGATTTTATTTCATCTTGTGCAATCATGATTCATATCACTTTTTATTAAATGTTTTAGGAGTAAGATACTTAACCTATCCGAATTTTAGTGTACTCGCAAGAAATACTATTTACGACATTTACGGCCTATTCTATGGTGGTGTGGAAAATCAAGGTTGTTCGATATATCTCACTCGTAACCATCGAACTATTGAAACGAAATATATCGACCATGGTGAAAAGCTCGGGTCGTACTACAAATGAGATATATGAAAAAATCAGGTTTGTTCACCAAAAAACCAGGGGTCGTACTATACATGGAGTCGGCATATACACGAGTATATACGGTATCTTAAAAAATCTGATGTGGCCAACACATGACTTTCTCCATTTTTGGGGTATAGATATTTAAATTATTATGAATATCATTATAAGGCAAAATTATAATTTCGTATTGTAAATGAATACAGTCTTCCTTATTGCTGTAAATTATGTATATTTTGAATATGTTTACAGAATTCACCGCTACATGGTGCTGACGCTGAATACTGGTATTAAGAAAAAGCAAAATATCTCCATACTTTGTTTCAAACAAAACTTGGTAGAAATATTATTCTCTACAACTTTGGTCCTCACTAAGATTACCAATAACGATGTTTTTAATGAGATAATTGATGGAAACCGAAAATCTGGCTATTTATAAATAACTCCTAAACAACAACTGCTATAGAATATTATTTCAAATGAAAGTTGTAGGAAATTACATTATCTATAACATTTGTATAGAATTGTATATATCATAATGAAGTTTTAACGGAGAAATATCGCAAAAACTGAATCGGGTTTTGAATAAACCTCGACTTCCGGTTACTTGTTATTGTCCAAAAACTAATCAGTTCTTTGTGCTCATGTTAAAGTGTTATATATGAAGTTTGGTAACGATATGGCATGTACTTTTTGAGTTAGAGTGCCCACAATCACATACACACACGCACACACACAGACATCATTCCAAAAATTGTCTAAATGTGTTCTAGGGACCTCAAAATGTGTATTTCCATTGAAATCTCGAAGTCGTTTTTTTCGTTATCACAATACTTTCCCATTACTTCGTATGGAGAAAGTAAAAAGCAAAATATCTCCGAAATGGATGGTTCTACGAAAATTTGTTTCAAACAAAGCTTGGAAGAAATATTATTCTCTACAACTTTGGTCCTCACAAAGATTACCAATAATGATGTTTTTAAGGAGAAAACCAAAAAACCGGTTATTTATAAATAACTCCTAAACAATAACTACAATAGAAAATTGTTTCAAATGAAAGTTGTAGGAAATTACATTCTCTATAACTTTTGTATAGAATTGTAGATACAATAATGATGTTTTAACGAAGAAATATCGCAAAAACCAAATCGGGTTTCGAATAAACCTTGACTTCCGGTTACCCGTTATTGTCCAAAAACTAATCAGTTCTTTTTGCTCATGTTAAAGTGTTATATATGAAGTTTGGTAACGATATGGCACGTAATTTTTGAGTAGAGCACCCACAATCACATACGCACAGACATCATTCCGAAAATAGTCTAAACATGTTCTAGGGATCTCAAAACGTGTATTTTCGTTGAAATCTCGAAGTCGATTTTTTTCGTGAACACAATACTTTCCCATTACTATGTATGGAGAAAGTAAAAAGAAATATCGACGCGGTATTTCCACAGTTATGCCAAAAAAAGTATGGTTATGAATTTCCATATTGTAGAATTTCAAATGTCATTCGATAAAAGCCAAAAATTAGGTGTTTAATTGCTATTTTTCTTGATTTTTATGCATTTATTCAATTCGTCATGATAAAATTGTGATAAAGTCGTGTTATAGCATCATTTTATATGTCCATGACTATTATTACTTTCTGGAACATTTGATTATGTGGATTTTATATTAATTTTTTACATTTTAGTGCACATAAAATTTTGTGTCATTAATTTTTATTTTATTTAATGTAATACTCTCACGCCTGTCCGTCATATTTTACTGCAGTTATGCTAGTGTATATATATATGTATGTAGGTATGTATGTGTGTGTGTTATTATTATTGTCATGGACGGTAGCCACTCCCTTTAGAGTTTAGCTGATGTTTCTCTTAAACCATGTTTTATTCTTTTTTTATTTGCCATTTTGAATTTCCAATGGGGATTTGCAAGCGGGGGGGCTCCTCCAAAGGGGCTGCAACCGCAATCTCGGAGCTTGTCCCCTGCCCACTCACCCCTGTGGTGTTTTGAGCATGTTCTTAGCCAAATCTCATTTATTATGCCCTCATCTACAATGCCGGTAAAGGTAAGATTTCCTTCGACGACATTGCAGATTATATTTCCATTGCACCAGAAACCTTCTAATGCGGACTTACTTTCCCAGCTTGAATGGTATGCCCATTCCTTTCGTAATCTTTTTCTTAACCTTCTGCTAAATTCCGCCACATAATCAGGGTCTTCCCTGTCCCCTTTGCATACTCTAGTGAAGGCTGAGTAGATAGAACTCTTAGCCAATGTCACTAAGAAATTAAATAGCAATATCTCCTTATACATAAACTTTCCTTGGAGAAAGCCGCAGTATAGATCTCTTCTGTATGTCACTCGTCTGCCTGTGAGTGCCTTTAGAGCGTTGTTCAACTTTCTCCACAGCTTTGTAGCATGAGGACAGACGAAGGCTATGTGCCATGCACTTCCATCTGCTTCTGGACACCACGGGCATGTACTATCCTGTCTTATCCCAGCTTTTTTCAGGAATATGCAGTCCGCCCATCTGCCATACGTGAGCCTTCATGCATTTTCAGCATCTTTTCCAAAACTAGGCGGAGTATGAAATGTGTACCAGTGGATGTCATCGTCTGAGTACATACCCTTCAGAGGCCACTTATCATTATTTCTTAGATAGATCGTTTCCTTGTAGACCTCTCTCTTTAGTAACGGTAATGGGACGCCTCTATTGGATCTTTTGCTGCGGAATGTAAAGGATGCCCAAGTATGCGTGGGTGGCCACCAAACCGGAAAAGGTCTGCTGTTGCCATCAAAAGCTAGTTTAAAAACATTCCATGTTCTGCCCAGAGACCTATAGAAGTCGCATTTTACCTTCGATAGGTGGGTGTTCCTTGAGCCGACCGGGCGGGTAAAAAGTGGCATTGGAATCATATCTTTTGGTGCACGTCTGGAAGCCAATACTTTCCATGGACTATCGTAGGGCTCAGTGAGTAGTCTCTGTAGGAATAGGTGTCTGAAGGACATCACTTTGCATTCAACGTTGACTAGTCCCAACCCACCCTCCTTGATTGGTGTGCATAGGGTGTCCATAGTGGTCCCATGTCTCCCTCCCGTCCAAACGAAATCCACCAGCCTCGTCAGAATACGGCGGAGCACGGGTGGAGATATCTCAAGACTGCAGGAAGTGCCACACCCTTGGGTCTAGAAACTGGTTAGCAACTCTGACCTTGCCGATGAGAGATAGCGACTTGGATCTCGGCAGCCATGCTCGGATGCCTTTGTCTAGTCTATCATATATATCTCTCACGGCTTCCATTTCCATCTTACGTTCGTCATTTCCTAACCAAACGCCTAAAAACTTGCATCCAATGCTCGACCATTGTACTCTGATTGGGGAGTCTGCCCTCCCTTTGAAATTGCCACACCATAGGCCCTTACTTTTTTCCTCGTTCAGAGCGGCTCCTGATGATGCTGCATATTCGTCAAAGGACGAGAAAATTTTCGGCAAGTCTTCATTTTCCTCAATAAAAATCGACACATCATCTGCATAGGCGGAAAGTACCAGATGCCTCTCCGCTTCTCCCAGTATTGTGGTACCACGCAAATTCTTTTTAAGCAACCGTACAAGTGGCTCCATTGAGAGTGCATACAGCTGCCCAGATAGCGGACATCCTTGCCTTATTCCCCTTCTGAAAGGAATAGGCGAGGTCAGCGTGTCGCACACTTGTACCAGACATCTTGATCGACTGTACAAAATGCGGAGTCTCTCAATAAATACCGGCCCAAATCCCATGATAGCCAGAGTGGTGAATAAGTGCTTGTGATGCACTCTGTCGAAGGCCTTTTTCTGGTCTAAACTTACGATGGCCATGGAGCAGTTTTCTTTGTTTTTACTGGCTATCATGTCCATTATGATACCAATGCTTTCGAAGATGGTGCGTCCGGGGATGCAGTATCCCTGCTCTGGAGACACCACAGAGCCTATTACTGTTGATAGTCTCCTGGAGAGGGCTTTTGCTACTATTTTATAGTCTGTATTTGTTAGTGACAATGGCCTCCAGTTTTCTAATCTCATCCTGTCCCCCTTCTTTTCCATTAAGGCCATTATGGCCGTTGATGAAGTGGATGGGAGTCTTCCTCTCCTGAAACTTTCATCCACCATCTCCTTGAACGGTTCCTTCAAAGCTTTCCAAAATTTACGGTAGAATTCTACCGTTAGTCCGTCCATGCCTGGGGCTTTCCTTTTGTTTAAAAGATTTAGCGCAACCGTATAGTCGTCTATACTAAGTGGGGAATCACAGAGCTGCCTTTCTTGCTCATCAAGGCAGAGTGGAGAGTGATGAGCAGTATTGTCAGAAGGAAGGTCGTCAGGACCCACGTCGTGAATATCAGCAAAGTACTGCCGCACCTGCTGCCTCAGTTCAGCTGGATCCGTTAGTGGTTTTGGTCTGGTGCGTAGAGCCCACTGTGCAAGATGTGGAATCGCGGGAACATCGTGAGCTACGAGCTCTTCCCAGCCAGCCTGAGCGACAAGCCTCTCCCCTTCTTGCACGTACCACCCTCTGACATTGCTGTTGTTTGTCGATGCTTGTTCTTCTTTGGTCCTCCACTTTTTGAAGGGAATGTTGTAATCCCTTATCTCTCTTTTTATATTTTCCCACTTGCAAACCGGATCGTTGTGTTCATTGTTTCTTCCCATTTCGCTGATAATCCGACTAACATATGTTGTGAAATCCGTATCTTCCAGCATTGCATTATCAAAACGCCAGTAAGGTGGTGTGGGAGGTTTTCCCGGAAGATGTACGGAAATCATAACAGCGTTGTGGTCCGAAAAAGAAGCAATTTTCCGTATGGATTTCACGAGAGACAATTTACCCCTCGACAGATAAAAGCGATCTAGCCTGGACGAAGTTTGCCGAACATTGAATGTATGGCCGGCCTCAGTTGGGTTCAATTCCCGCCACACATCCGTCAGGTCATGGTGTTCTACCAATCTTCGAAGGCTATTGGCAAACCTTGGATTCCGCTCAACGCCGCCTCTTCTGTCAACCTCGGGCAAGAGTTGCGTTGAAATCGCCAGTAAGTATCACGCACAAGACACTTGAGGACGCAGAATGGGGAAGTGCAGCAATGGAGTTGTACGCTGCCTCAGTGACATCAAGCGCTAACTCGGTGTCGTGTGGACCATAGAAATTTACGATACCAAGTTGTTGAGTGGCAGAGGTACAGAAATTGAGCCTCACTTCTTGCAAGTGTCCGGCAAATGCCTCACTTCTTGCAAGTGTCCGGCAAATAGGATACTGTCCAAGGCGACTTTGTTAAACAGGTCGTTCCTTATTGCGATCGCTGTTCCCGTATGCGGCGTCCTAGGTGGGTTGAAATAGAAAGTGTATCCTAGGAGCTAGGGAGCGCAGCGGAATCCGTGTTCATTTCCTGCAGCAACACTACGTCCGGTGTCCAAGTTCTAACCAAAGCGGTGAGTTGTGCCCACTTAGTGCTACTGCGCACTGAGCGCACATTCAAGGTTAAAATGTTTATTTTGTGCATTCTAATATGCTTATTAAGAGAAACATAAATAAATAAATAATAGATGAATGAATAGAGAAGTAAGAGAATTACTAGGAAGATCTTTGCCCATCGTCTTGAGCCAGGTGCGTTAGGGTGAGATTTATTCGCAATTTTAATCTTTCGGACACGTGGCATGAGATGGTGTAAGGTGGTGCACAGCCGTTCCATATCCTTTGTATACCTCCTAGCTATGAGGATTTGTTTGGGAGCGGTTTTCTTATGTATCTCCTCTAAAAGACACATTAAAGCCTCTGATCTGAGAGGGCCATCTATTGTGTCCTCGTCCATAAGCATTTCGATTGTGGCGCGGTCATTTTCGTCGAGGAAATAGGTCATTGCGCTCCTACCGCCTCCCTTTTCTTCGCACAATGCCTTTTTTTCTGAGTCGGTACTGTTTCCGATCCTACCTTACTGTTTAATGGTCTTTTCGTAGATCGGTTTATTGTATCAGTTACTCCCTCCGTTATTGCTTTGTCGAGTTGGCAACTTTGCCGTGACTCTGCAGAGGAGGGTGTCGAGGTAGAGGGAAGGGGCTGGAGAGAAGGGACGGGGAAGGGTAGCGCAGAGGGTGAACTAGACGGTAGCTGGGTGGAGGGAGGAGGAGGAGTCAAGGGGAGTGCCGACGGCAGAGAAAGAGGAACGTCTGAGTGATTGAAAGGAGGGGGGAGTGGAGGAGGAGGTAGAGGTTCAACAGAGTGAACGGAAGGAAGGGAAAGTGGAGGTTCAGAAGAGAGGTGCTGATCGGCAGCGTTTGTACGGAATTTCAGATTGAAGGCTACCCTCTGTGTTGGAATGAGAAGGGCTATGGAGTGGTACGGTAGGGGTTACGCTGCTCCTAGAAGGTCCGCACGCGCTGTCCTCCATACTTCTCGAGTCTCCGGATTAGGGTCGGTGAGGACATTGTGGCCAAGGAGATATCAACTTTGTTCAATTTCTCAATGGATGAGGCCTTAGTAGCGCCATTGAGAGCGCCTCTGCCTTCGCCCGACCCCGCGTCGCCGTGAGGCGGGGAGAGGGGAGCGGAGGGAGAACCCGGGGAGGAGGGGCAGGGACGCCTCGCTCCCTCCGCCGAGCTCATGGCCACCGAGCCGGGGCGGAGAGACAACCCGGCGCTAACCCTCGCAACGCCCGGCAAGCCGAGAACGAGCGTTCGGGGTAGAACAACTGACGATCGCCCCAACCGAGATCTCGGAGCGAGAGGAACAACGAACCAGCAATAACAACCAAAATAACAATAAAAACAACAACAAGTAAGCAACAATAACAACAAGATAACAAAAAGACTTCCCCACTCAAAAGAACGGATGAAAACCGTAGAAAAGCACACGAAAGAGGCAGTCAAACGGAGAGCGGATAACAAAGGTCCGACCAGGTCGACGTCCGGTGTGTGTGTGTGTGTGTGCGCGCGCGCGCGCCTGTGTGTGTGTATAGGTACAGGTAACCCCGCTTAACGCGTCCCCGACCAACGCGGATTCGTTATAACGCGGATTTAATTTTGAAAAAAATTTTTTTAAAGAAATATATATAAGTTTGTATCTATACACATATAAATGCATATCTACAATTTTTGACAATTACAATGTTAATTTACCGTATTATCACATCATTAAAATCTATACTACTTATATATTAAAGATAATTATCTTTTTCTGTGTGTTTGTACAGATATAGCAAATGCGGTACATCACATTTTTCATTTGCATTTTAAATCACTTAGATTTGCAATACGATTGCGGAACTTGCACCAAACAACGCCTAAAAGAACGGATATTCATTTTCCTGTTATCACTTTTCGAATACACGTCCAATCTTTCCACAAAATCGTTATTAACACGAACATTTAGAAGAAAAAATTTCGTCGTCAAGACTATGGTTTTGTTGCTGATCTGACAAAAATAAGTCTGTATCTCATAGCAATGACATGAAATTTGATATTGTATTTGAAATCAATTGTGAGAACTATTCTTATCTATTTTGAATGCATTTCAATCGAAAGGAAAGTAATGAAGACTTACTTTGAACTAAGCGTTTTTTACTGCATTACCATTTCCAAGGCGTTGAATAAATGCGAACGAACATACGACTGCTCATATTATAATTAGCTTTTTGTTTTGTTTACCTTGACAAATAAATAAATAAATAATGAAATATAAATTGCAGAAAACCCAATACGCGGGACTACTGATTTGATACGCGGAACTGTGCTCTTTTACCATTGGCTCTTGCCTCCCTTCCATGTACGAGTCGAGTTATATACAGACAAATTCTACAGAATAAGCGGAAAAAAGCTGAGCAGACGACTCTGGACCTTTTTTAAATAAAACATAGTAGGTGTGCGGCGCTATTTTCAAATTACGTAATTTTACCGATAAAATGTTTTTTTTTGTTTACTTTGTAATTTTATCGTTTAAGAAATTGTTCTAAAACTCCGATATAAATATGTTTTACATCGAATGTGGGTCCAAAATACCATTTATGAAGTTATTTCCATCTGCGAGCGTAAATTTTAGGATCTTCCGGCGAACACGGATATTCACTTAACGCAAAGACCTCCGGAACGCATCCCCCGCGTTAACTGTTTACTGTATATATCTATTATATACAGATCCTTCTTACACATGATATATATATATATGTAGATATATATATACTTGTTAATGTGTGCTTGCATTCTGCAAGCATTTTTAAAGTTTAGCATTTTGCAATTTCAAATTATTCCCAATCAATTTTGCACAAAATCATATATCCGTATCAAATTTCAACTTTGTAGCTCATTTAGAAGTGCATTATAATTTTATTCGTCGCATAGGACAATTATGTGGCAAAACAGTCGATAAGATTTTTAATTTGTACGATATCGGATTTCCTCTTTCTGTTTTAACGAAAAACCCATAATTCTGCCAAATTTCATGTGTTTATCGCATAAAGAATTGCCGTATAACTTTCACACTGGTGTGGGTCATAAATAGGGCAAAACCGCCCTTAAAATTTGGAATTTTTGCATTGTTTTATTTTATCTTCGGTTGCAATAAAATTTTTATAACCAGGTCAAAATTCAAGTCTCTAGGTCATATGGAGCTGCCTCATAATTTTTGTTCTCGTATGGAGCAATACTGGGGCAAAACAGCCCCAAAAATAAGGATTATTACATTATCAGAGTACCTTGATTAGGCTTAGTTTAACATTAAAGCATTAAAAAATATGCCTCTGATTCCCATTAAAAGATTACCCATATGAAAGCATTAAGCCTGTTGCTAGGAAGCCTATTGTTAGACCAAGAAAAATTATCACTTTTTTGGGATAAAAACTATAAATTTACGCAAATTCTACTCGGATTTGAATTCTGTCTTCAAAAATAAGAACTACAATTTATATCCTATCCGACAGTTAAAGTCTCGAGTTCGTATCTTGACGGGAAGTGATTTTAAAATGCAAATATAAAAACCTCTGCACCTATTTACATGCATTCTTATGGGCAAAAAGGGGCCAAAATGCCCCCTCAAAATAGGAATTTCAACAGTTTCAGATTTTTTCCCTTGGTTGTGACTAAAAACCTATAATCCTACCAAATTTCAAGTTTCTCGCACATCTGGAAGTGCCTCATAATTTTGTATCCTCCTATATATATATATCATCTGTCAGAAGCATCTATATATTATAGATATCATGTGTAAGAAGCATCTATATATTATAGATACATATATATACAAAATTATGAGGCACTTCCAGATGTGCTAGAAACTTGAAATTTGGTAGGAATATAGGTTTTTGGTCACAACCTAAGGAAAAAATCCGAAACTGGGGAAATTCCTATTTTGAAGGGCTTTTCCGGCCCCCTTTTACCCCATATTTGGCCCATAAGAAAACATGTAAATTGGTGTAGAGGTTTTTGTATTTGCATTTTAAAATTACTTCCCGTTAAGATACGAACTCGAGACTTAAACTATCGGATAGGATATAAATTGTAGTTTCTTATTTTTGAAGACAGAATTCAAATCCCAGTAGAATTAGCATAAATTTATAGTTTCTATTGCAAAAAAGTGGTAATTTTTCTTGTTCTAACAATAGGCTTCATAGTAACAGGTTTAATGCTTTCATATGGGTAAGCTTTTAATGGGAATCAGAGGTATATATTTTAATGCCTTTAATGTTCAACTATGCCTAATGAAGGAATTCGGATATTGCAATAATCCCTATTTTTGGGGCTGTTTTGCCCCAGTAATGCTCCATACGAGAACAAAAAAAATGAGGCAGCTCCATACGATGTAGAGACTTGATATTTGCCTTGGTTATAAAAATTTTATTGCAACCGAAGATAAAATAAGGCACTGCGAAAATTCCCAATTTTAAGGGCGGTTTTGCCCAGTAATGACCCATACCAATGTGAAAATTATGCGGCAATTGTTAATCCTTTCATATGGGTAAGCTTTTAATGGGAATCAGGTGCTTATGTTTAAAGCCATTAATGTTAAACTACGACTAATGAAGGAAATCTGATACTGATATAAACTCATTTTTGGGGCTGTTTTGCCCCGGTATTGCTCCACTCGAGAACAAAAACGGTGAGACAGCTCCAAGTGACCCAGAGACTTAAGATTTACCACGATTATAGAAATGCTTTTGCAACCGAAGATAAAATAAATAAATAGCAAAAATTAAATTTTTAGTTGCGGTTTTGCCCCATTTCTACCCAATACGAGTGTGAACATTATAAGGCACTTCTTAATGAGATAGAAACTTGAAATTTGGCAATAATATGGGTTTTTAGTTACCACAGAAGGAGGAAATCCGATATTGTTAAAATTCGTAACGTTATGGTTGTTTTACCTATTATTGCCCCATACGAGGAATAAAATTATAAGGCACTTCTAAATGAGCAACAAACGTCAAATTACATGATTTTTTTTGAAAAACGAAAGGGAATAATTTGAAAATGTAAATATCCTAACATTTAAAAAAGCTTATTCACTATATATTGACGGGTCTTAATTAGGATATAGGTGGATACAAATGTTCAGCCCAAACTACAATAGTTGGAGAGCTGAAATTTAATACATAGGTGAATCTAAAAAAATAATCAGAGGAAAAATTGCAACAATATGTATTTTCTTGGCCATTAAAAATTATAAACTATTTACTAACTTTTCATGGTTTAGGTAATTCTAAATGATCTATGAAGCTGAAATTTTTTCCATTGGTAGAATTTGCCATATAATGGAAACGGGGTTATAGAAATTTGTAAATTTTTATTTGTTCGACCGTAATAATCTCTTAAATGTTAAACAAATTGACTAATGTTTATGTACTTTCTGAAGAGCAAGGAAGCTGAAAATTTTAAGAAAGTTAGGCAGTAATGGTCAGGTAAAAATTAACATTGAAAATTTTGTTAAAGTTTATTATTGTGGCTGTTAAAAATTCAAACATTTAAAAAAATTAAATTAATATAAATGCACTTTTAGAGGTGCTACATCAATAAAATTTCGCATAAATGTAACAAATGCTAAAAACCTATAAATGATTTATAATTATAAATTTAGGGGTTGTTTTTACCTCAAAATTTTTCAATAAGGAAATCGGTAAAGAGGTCCAAACTTTTGCATTTCAAAATTATTTTTCCGCTCCTAATGTTTGCAGAATGGAAGCACATATTAACTAGTATATATATATGCTTAAAATTTTAACAGAGTTAGGAAATAATATTCCAGTGATAAATAACATTGAAATTTCTAGAAATACTTATTGTTGAGGCTGTTAAAAATTCATAAATTTTAAACAATGAAATTCATATAAAATGCATAAATGTGAGTTATTCGTAACAAAAGCTAAAAACCTATAAATGTCTTATAATTATAAATATTAGGATTTGTTTATACCCCAATATTTTCAAAACGGAAAGACGTAATTCGGAGCCGAAATGCGAACTTACGCATTGAAAATTATTTTTGGCTTTTATTTTTACTTTAAAGTTAGAGAAAATTCTTGCAGAATGCAAGCACACATTTACTTGTATCCTATATATATCCTATATCGTATATCCTCCTCTGTAAGAAGAGTGCTTATAGAATGATATCATGTGTAAGAAGCATCTATATATTATAGGTATACAGATTATATATATGAGGTTACAAAATTGTGAGGCATTTCCAGATGAGCTAGAAACTTGAAATTTAATATGTGGGTAGGTCTAGTGACAAAACCAACAGAAAAAATCGAAAATTACGTTTATTATTTTAGCCGTGAAAAAATAATAACAGTTAAACATTTCATGGTTTAGGGACTTCTAAATGAGCTACAATGCTAAAAAATTTTCTAATGGTAGAATTTTCGAAATAACAAAAACGGGATTTTAAATATTTTAAAATGTTTATTCATTCGGCCGTAAGAATTTTAAATATTAAAAATTTTGACCAATTTTAAGTACTTTTGGTAGAGTTAAGGAGCTGAAATTTATCAGAAAATTAGAAAATGGGGTTACAGCAGGAAATAACATTGAAAATTACAAAAAAGTTTAATATTGTGGCTATTAAATAGTCATAAAATTTAAACAATTAAATATATATAAATGCACTTCTAGAGGTGCTACATCGATGAAATACAGGTATCCCTTGCCGTTCGCGGGTTCGCCATTCACGGGTTCGCCATTCACGGTTTTGCTTATTCGCGGTTTCTCAGCAATACTCATAACTCATTGTTTTGTCGTACCGAACGGGGAAATCTTCCCGTTTCGCGAAGGATCCATAGAATACTGAACGGGGAAATCTCCCAGTTTGCTCCACTCTATGTTCTATTTATTTTTCTTGCCACCTGTGTAAACAGTATTAAGTCTGCTTGTTTTACGCAGAATAAATATGGCCATCGGACTTTTAGGTGAATATGGGGGGACCTTCGCAAGCTTCCGTTTTCCACATTTATATCAGTTTCTGTTCTATAGTGCAGCAAGCAACATGACTTGATATCCTTAGTGTGTTTGTGGTATTAATGTGATGTTTCATTTTATTCTCTCATTTTCAATTAGACAGGACTACGCTTAGTGACGTTGGCATTGTATTACAGTAGAGTGCTTTTATAAACATTTTTAATTTTTTTAATTAACCCATTCTTTTACTTTACTATGGCATCTAAACGCGTTAATATAAGTGGAAGGGACGCATTAGCTAAGAGACAGCATAAAGTCATGACTTTGAGGGAAAAGATCATGATATTAAATAAGTTACAAAGTGGTGCAAGTTACGCTTCCATTGGTAGAGAATATGGAATACATGAATCAACCGTACGTTCTATAAAAAGGGTCGAAGACAAAATACGAAGTAGTGTAATGGCTTCTACTCCGTCTAGTGCTAAAGTTTCTTTTGTAAGCAGACGTGACCCTGTGTTAGAAAAAATGGAAAAACTCTTAAGTGTGTGGATAGAGGATAAAACATAGAAAAATGCTCCCCTTAGCATGGAGTTAATAAGAAATAAAGCACTTAACCTATATGAACATTTAAAGAGTGGAACTGAAGACGATGATGAAGAGAATTCTTCTACCAGTTTTTTAGTGAGTAAGGGCTGGTTTGATAATTTAAAGAAGCGTTTAAATTTGCATAACATTAAGCTATCAGGAGAAGCTGCATCAGCTGATCAAGAGGCAGCGAGGGAATTCCCCGGTGAATTTTTGAAGCTTATCGAGGAGAAAGGTTATAAGCCAGAACAAATTTTCAATGTCGATGAAACCAGTTTATATTGGAAGAGAATGCCAAATAGGACCTTTATTTCCAAAGAGGAACGTACTGCTCCAGGTTTTAAGGCTGCAAAAGATCGATTCACTGTAATATTATGTGGAAACGCTTCGGGAGATTTTAAATGCAAACCAATGGTAATTTACCATTCAGAAAATCCTCGTGCTCTAAAAGGGAAGATTAAATCAGATCTACCTGTCTTTTGGAGGTCTAATAAGAAGGCATGGGTTACTTGTAAACTGTTCGAAGATTGGTTTGCCAACTGCTTCATCCAGCAGGTGAAGATCTATCTGAGGCAGACGAATTTGCCATTTAAAGTGCTTCTCGTATTGAATAACGCTCCGGGTCATCCAGTTTCTCTGGCAGAAGGCTATTTTGACGTAGAAGTTGTATTCCTACCACCAAACACAACACCACTCTTACAGCCGATGGACCAAGGGATCATTGCCACCTTCAAATCTTATTATATTCGCCAAACTTTCAAACATATTTTACAGCAAATGGACACCAATTCTTTGATATCTGTTCGTGAATGTTGGAGTTCATTCAACATTCGAACAGCCATTCATATGATAATAGAATCATGGGACGAAGTAAAACAAATCAACATTAAATGCGTGTTGGCAGAAACTTTGGCCCGAAGCTGTTCGTTCCAAAGTTTATCCCAGCATTCGCGGAGAAGTTGAAGAGATCATCGAAATGGCTAGAAATATAGGTGGAGAGGGCTTTGAAGATATAAAAGAGGAAGAAGTGGAAGAATTGCTCAACTTTCAACAAGAAGAATTAGCAAATGAGGAGCTTGAAGAATTTGCACAATCAAATGAGAGCGAAAACAAAGAAGAAGATGTAGAGCCTAAGATAAAACAGTTTTCAGTGAAGACCTTAGCAGAAATTTTAAATATGGCTAACGAGTTGAAAGAGAAAGTAATGCAGGCTGAACCATCTATGGAAAGGAGCATCAATTTTAAGAGAATAATTGACTCTGCAATATCTCCCTATGACGAAATTTATAAAAAAATCAAAACAAAAGGGAAACAGCTCCAAATCACAGAATTCCTGAAGCCAAGTCCCTTCCTCTTCCTCTTCCATCTCCAAATAATGCTCTTCCAAAACACTTCCATTGTCAACATCCTACGTATACTCAACATAATTCACGGTGAGTTAATAAACTTCTGTTTTCTTAGTTTTCCTAAATTTAAATGTTCGTTGGTTTAGTTTTCCTTTCATATTTTAAGCTTACTATTTGTTTCTCTGGCCTACAGTCGTCAGTAAGGTAATGTAAATAATCACTTAGGACCACTTTCACGGATGTAGGAACGGAATCCCATTCTTCCATTAGTATATGCATTTGCCGTTCGTGGTTTTGCGGTTTTGCGGTTCGCGGAGTCTTCGGGAACGTAACCCCCGCGAATGGCGAGGGATACCTGTACTGCAGAAATGTGAGGTATTCATAACAAATGATGAAAAACTATAAAACTTTTATAATTATAAATTTTAGGGGTTGTTTTTATACCAATATTTCAGAAAAGAAAATCACATAAAAGTGCAGAGGTGTAAACTTTTGCATTTAAAAATAATTTTTGGCTCTTACTCTTTATAGTAAGGTGAGATAAAATGCTTGCAGAATGCAAACACATATTACTTGTATATATCTATAATATATAGACGCTTCTTACACATTATATATATATATATATATATATATATATATATATATATATATATATATATAGTGTGCTGACGAAGGGATCATCCCGAAAGCTCCAATAACTTCTACTAACGTGTCTCTCTGACACCCCAGTGGCTCTACTTCTGGTAAGTGCTCACTGGGTTTCCTTCAACACCTACTTGTCCTAAGTATATTTGTGTGTGTGTGTGTGTGTATATATATATATATATATATATATATATATATATATATATATATATATATATATATATATATATACCTATACACACACACACTAGTAATATGTGCTTGCATTCTGCAAGCATTTTTACAATTTCGAATTATTCCCAATCGATTTTGTACAAAATCATATAACCATGTCAAATTTCAGGTTTGTAGCTTATTTAGGAGTGCCTTATAATTTTAATCCTCGTATGGGGCAAACCAGCCCCTAAGATTTTGAATTTTTACAGTATCGGATTTCTTCCTTCTGTTGTAACTAAAAACCCATAATTCTGCCAAATTTCAAGTTTGTATCTCATTAAGAAGTGCCTTATAATTTTCACACTCGTTTGGGACAGAAATGGGGCAAAACCACCTCTAAAAATTGAAATTTTTGCAATATTTTATTATTAGGTTACAACGAAATTTCTATAATCATGCCAAATTTCAAGTCTCTAGGTCATACAGAGCTGACTCATCTTTTTTGTTCTCGTATGGAGCAATACTGGGGCAAAACAGCCCCAAAAATGGGGATTATATCAATATCAGATTTCCTTCATTAGTTGTAGTTTAACATTAATGGCATTAAAATATAAGTCTCTGATTCCCATTAAAAGCTTACCCATATGAAATCATTAAGCTCGTTGCCTAGGCAGCCGATTGTTGCCACCCTGAAAAATTAAAACTTTTTCCCATAAAAACTATAAATTTACGTTAATACCACTCGGATTTTAATTCCGTCTTCAAAAATAAGAAACTACAATTAATATCCTATCTGATAGTTTGTCTCAAGTTCGAATCTTGATGGGAAATAATTTTAAAATGCAAATATAAATATACACCACTTTATGTGTTTTCTTATGGGCCAAAAATGGGGAAAAGAGGTGCGAAAATAGCCCTTCAGAATTGGAATTTCGCCAGTTTTGGATTTTTTCCTTTGGTTATGACCAAAAACCTATAATCCTACCAAATTTCAAGTTTCTAGCACATATGGAAATGCGAGAAACTTGAAATCGGGAAATCGTCTTTTTCTACCTCTTTCTATTTTTCCATCTGGTTTTCCTTCTAGCACTTCTTTAATCATGCTCTCTCTTCTCAGGTAATGTCCAATCCAGTTCGCCTTCATCTTTCTGATAGTCGGTATAATCGTTTGCTTCTCTCTTATTCTTCGTGGTACAGTATTTCCTCCTTTTTCACCGTCTATTTTATCTTCAGCTTTCTTCTCAATGTCCACATTTCGAAACTTTACGATTATTTAATATCATTTATATTATTTATATTATAATGCCATTAATATTAAACCACGACTAATGAAAGAAATCCGATATTGATATAATCCCCATTTTTGGGGCTGTTTTACCCCATTATTGCCTCTTACGAAGACAAAAATGATGAGGCAGCTCCGTATGAGCTAGAGACTTGAAATTTGGCACTACTATAGGAATTTCCTCACAACCAAAGGATAAGTCAGATTTTGTTAAAAATTCCTTTTTTTTAAGGGCTATTTTGCCCCATACGAGAGTAAAAATTGTAAGTCATTTCTTAATGAGTTACAAACTTGAAATTGGCAGAATTTTGGTTTTTGTTACAACAGAAGGAAAAAAATCCGATACAGTAAAAATTTCACATCTTAGGCACTGTTTTGCCGCATTATTGCTCCATACGAGAATTAAAATTATAAGACTTCTTCTATATGAGCTATAGACTTGAAAATTTGCACGGTTACATGATTTTGGACAAAATCGACTGGTGAAAATTTGAAATTGTAAAAATGCTGAAATTTAAAAATGCTTGCAGAATGCAAGCACTGTCTACTAGTATATAGATATGTCTATTATATGTAGACACTTCTTACACATGATATCATTCTATAAGCTCTCTTCTTACAGAGGAGGAGGATATAGGATATAGGAGGATACTAATGTCTGGCCCAAACAATAATAGTTGGAGAGCTGAAATTTTTTTACATAGGGGAATCGAAAAAAATAATCAGAGGAATAATTTCAAAATTGCAACAATGTTTATTTTCTTGGCTGTTAAAAATTATAAACCATTTAACTAACATTTCATGGTTTAGGTACTTCTAAATGTGCTATGAAGCTGAAATTTTTTCTGTCGGTAGAATTTACCAAATAATGAAAACAGAATTAAAGAAATTTGAAAATTTTTATTCATTCGGCCATAATAAATTTTTAAATGTTAAAGAAATTGTCTAATGCTTATGTACTTTTGTTCGAGCTAGGGAACTGAAAATGTTACGAAAGTTAGGGAATAGCATTCCAGTGGTAATTAACATTGAAAATTACAAAAAAAATTCTTAATGTGGCTGTTAAAAATTTATAAATTTTAAACAATTAATTTTATATAAACGCACTTCTAGAGGTGCTACACCGACGATATTTTGCACAAATGTGAGGTAATCAAAACGAATGATGAAAACCTAAAAAAAATATAATTATACATTTTAGGGGTTGTTTTTACCCCAATATTTTCAAAACAGAAAATCACGTAATTCGGTGCAGAGATGCAAACTTATGCATTTGAAAATTATTTTTCGGATTTTAATTTTAGTTTAAGATAGGAGAAAATACTTGCAGAATGCAAGCACACATTCACTAGTATCTATTATATATAGGTAGATACTAGATATTATATATATTATATAGGAGGATACTAAAATTATGAAGCACTTCCAGATGTGCTAGAAACTTGGAATTTGGAATATAGGTAGGTCTAGTGAAAAAACCAACAGAAAGTTACAATGTTCATTTTCTTTGCCGTTAAAAAATATTAACTTTTAATCAAACATTTCATGGTTTAGGTACTTCTAAGTGTGCTACAATGCTGAAATTTTTTCTAACGGTAGAATGTATTTGCCAAATAATGAAAACGGGATTATAGAAATTTGAAAGTACTTATTTTTTTGGCCGTAGTAAATTTTTAAATGTTAAACAAATTGACTAATGCTTATGTACTTTTGGTTGAGCTAGGGAGCTGAAAATTTTACAAAAGTTAGGGAATAGTGTTCCAGTGGTAATTAACATTGAAAATTACAAAAAAAATATTATTGTGGCTGTTAAGAATTTATAAATTTTAAACAATTACATATATAAATGCACTTCTAGGGGTGCTACATCGATGAAATTTTAAGAAATGTGAGGTATTCGTAACAAATGATTAGATATATATTGTCCTATAGGAGGATACAAAATTATGAGGCACTTCCAGAGGTGCTAGAAACTTGAAATTTGGTACATAGGTAGGTCTAGTGACGTAACCGACAGAAAAAATAAAAAATTACAGCATTGTTTATTTCTTGGCAGTTAAAAATTCCTAAATTTTTTAAAAATATTTCATGGTTAAGGTACTTTTAAATGCGTTACAATGCTAAAAAATTTTCTAACAGTAGAATTTTGCCAAATAACAATAATGGGAATATAGAAATTTCAAAATGTTTATTTATTCATAAATTTTAAAAATGACTAATGTTTATGTACTTTCAGTCAAGCTAGGGAGCTGAAATTTTTCAGAAAATTAGAGAATGGTGTTTCAGCAGGAAATAACATTGAAAATAATAAAAATGTTTGTTATTGTGGCTGTTAAAAATTCATAAAATTTTAACAATTAAATATATATAAATGCACTTCTAGAGGTGCTACATCAATAATATTTGACAGAAATGTGAGTTATTCATAACAAATGACGATAAATATAAAAATTCCTATAATTAAAAATTTTAGGAGTTGATTTTACCCCAATACCCCAAAGAGAAAAACACAAATCAGTGCAAACTTTTGCATTTAAAAATTATTTGTCAGCTCTTACTTTTTATACAGGGTGTTTCTGAAAGGTCTCATCAAACTGTGGGAGCGTGTTCCACTGACCATAAGGATGAAAAAAGTTCATATGGACACAGGTCTGGAAACGCTTCCTTTCTGAGTTACAGCCCTTTTTCTTTTCGATATAGTGAAGGTAAGAACGCCTGTCAAGTTCATATGGAAATAGTTCCAGAAATCCCGACATATAACTTTTACATGACTGATGATGAATTTCGGAGAAATGTTTTTAATGCAGATATTAATTGAACATTTAACGTGAAATTGCAAGCGAATGTTAAGGACTTTCCTTTACATCTACATCAGAGCAAGTGTTCGAAATGGCCTCCTTGAGCAGCAATACATGCCTCAGAGTGTCTCCTCATGGATTGTCGAACATGTTAAAAAATTCCGGGAGTGTTCCAAGTACGGTCTCGGAGAACCTGTGCATTAGGAACTGGGATGGCATAAACAAGAGGCTTGAGGTGTCCCCATATGAATAAATCTAGGGGATTTAAATCAGGAGGGCATGCAGACCATACAGTTGGTCCTCCTCTACCAGTCTAACGATCAGGGTACATATTGTCGAGACATTCTCCATCAGTGAGACTGAAATGTGCTGGAGCTCCATCATGCATCAACCACATATGACGGTGTGTTTCCAATGGAGCATCTAGCAATGCAGGTAGCTTCTCCTCCAAGAAATGTCTGTAATTTTGGCCATTGAACGTAGGTGGCAGAAAAATAGTCCAATCAGGTAATCTCCAATCATACCAGCTCATATGTTTCAAGAAAACTGCTGCTGATGCCGAGACCGGGTGATAGCATGAAGAACTTGACGGGTATTTTTACCTTCACTCTATTGAAAAGAAAAAATAAGTACAACATACATTATACAAACTTTCTCATATACTAATGTGTCGTTTAGTTATCTTTAGAAAATCACAATTGTATGAGCCGGTTTTTAGAAAATCCAATTTTTGCTAAAGTTGCCCAAGAATAAAAAAATACTTCCCTTAATTATTGAGCAATGTCAACCATTTCTTCATAGCTTCTACTCTGTGTGATAAAATGTCTAATTACGAGTTTTCATTCATTTTTGCTCTACCGTTTAGGCCCTAGAGCAGGGGTGGGCAAACCGTGGCCCGTGGGCCATATGTGGCCCTCGATAGCATTTAACGTGGCCCGCAAAGCTTTGGTGAAAAAGCAATCTTTAAAATTTAACACAATTTTATATTACTTTTGGTAAAATTATGGCAATAAAACCTTTAGTTTTGAAAATTTAGCCCTACAATCCTTGTTTGTGCTTGTTTTTCACATATATATGATGCCTAAGAATCTAAGCAATTTCCAATTTAAACTCTAATCTGGCCCACCTAAGCATTGGCATCTTTCAATGTGGCCTGCTGAAGAATTCGCAAACACCGATGCGGCCTGCCATTCAGAAAAGTTTGCCCACCCCTGCCCTAGAGCCAGGGGTGGATTGGGCCGCCGGGACACCGGCCAAAGTCCCGGTGGGCCAATGCTGCTCCTGGGCCGGGGCTGCCTGAGTGGTTGCTGCCTCAGCCAGGAGCTGTTGCTTTTCCGTATTCAAAGTAGTGTTTCTCAAACTATGGGCAGCGGCCTCCTATGCGGCCGCAACATTATTTTAGTTGTTAGGTAGGCCGATATCCGAGTATTTGCCAAGGCCGATTTTTGCTCCCAATCCTCCCCTGCCTAGAACCAATAACAGAGAGACAGATGGCATTGCGAAAACGACTTTTTCGGACTCAGCTACAGCTAAAACATATATTTCCGTCAAAATCTCGAGGCCGACTTTTTTCACGATTACAATATGTACTTTCTCAATATACTTCGCATATGAGAAAGTAAAAAGGAAACCTTTCAGAAAAACCATGTATATTAAGGTGAGATAAAATGCTTGCAGGATGCAAGCACATATTACTAGTACAGTAGATCCGTGATTTTCCATCAGGGTTGGGACCAAGAAGGTGATGGATTATAGAAAAAGACTGATAATAGAAAAACATTTATTGTTAATATTTTACAATAAAAAGTACTTACCAGTGATGTCGCGTGCCCATTTAGGTCGGGTGTGCTTTTATGGAAAAAAAGTTGTATGCAACCCGCACTACAAAATTCACATTAATTTGAACATGCGATTGCATTTTTATCGACGTGTGAAATTTTTAAGAGTGAATAATGCAGCAGCGGTCTTCTTAATTACTCCAATGCGATTAATTGTAGAATAATTTTGAATACGTTAATATACTAACTAATATAATTTTAACTATTCAATCTCTAAATATGGACAGCATAAAGGTTCCCCATTAAAAAAACAGTAGCTATGCGTCACGCGCGCCGTTTACGTGAGTAGCACGGAGGGTAAAGATCTTTACATTCCGTGGTGAGAAGATCAGAATATCATTGGCAAATACTAAGTGAGGCATGAATTATCTGTATTTTGTTATGATTTTTAAATACAACTATATAACACGTACAGAAAAATGAAAAAATAATCACTTGGGAAAATATTATAATATTTCTGGATTAAAACAAAGAAAGGCTTAAAAAACTTATTCCACTCACTTATTTATACTCCAGTTCCAATCTCCTGTTTTGCCGCAGGAATTGTGTTAACACATCATCATAAAATGAATGTCTTTTCTTCAGTTCCACCAGCAATGTCTTTTCGATGGCGAATAAACTTAGGCCGCATAACCTTTCCTGCGTTTGTGTCTTCAATAACACGTATGTATTCTCTTCATAGCAGAAAAAGAGCACTCCACTGTAGCGGTAGAACTCGGAATCCTCATGATCAGTTCCGCTAATTTATAAATTTCCTTGAACACACCCTGAAGCTGATTTTCTTGCATGAATTTTACAAGGTGGTGCACTGGTTTCCTCGCAAATTCATCAGAAGAAAAGAGTACTTTTAGTTCATTTTTCAAGCGAACGTAGTCAAAAACTGGTGCGTAGAAATCCTTCAATTTTTCTAGAATACCATCAGGAAAAGTTTTTGCATACTGATCATATCTTTTGCTACAAAGGAGTTGAAAAAATTTGTTTCGAAAGTGAAAAGTATCTTTCTTCCATCTCCAGGCACATGCAGTCGACTATTCTCTGGTGTAGTCGAAAGCATGCACTTTTCTCCTCTTCTCCAAATCCTTTTCGCCTTTTAGGCTTTGATTCATCAATTGTATGCTTTTCCTTTGCTGCAGTAACCCAAATACCATCAAATCCATGTTCCTTGTCATTCCTAAGCTGTTTCATAGTATCATGTACCTTTTTACAACAGTACAATATGTCATATGATGAAGTTTGTAATATATTATTCAAGACATCAGTATAGCCCAGGGGTCAGCAACCTTTTTCCTAAAAAGAGCCACTTTTTCAAATTATGTATAAAAAAAACAACATAAGAAGAGCCACAGTCATTGACGGGGGGAGGGGAGGGCGATTCTTACTTCCATAACCTTGCTGTTTTTTTTACTTTTTGGATTTATCTCTGTAAACCAAACGTTTATTCTATGTAATGCGTCCATACGTTTTTAGTTTTCTGCAATTTCTATTAAAATAATTTACGAAACCAATTTCTTTCTTGGAGGTTTTATCAGGGAGAGTTGCTTTTGGGAGCCGCACGCAAATGCTTAAAGAGCCACTTGCAGCTCAGGAGCCGCAGGTTGCCGACCCCTGGTATAGCCAAACAATTTAGAAAAAATTTCTAACAACAAAATGGTTTGAAAATCTCATAAGAAATACAAAAATCCACGTGCTTTGATTACAGCATCCACGTCCCATTCCCCAGAATTCTCCACAATGTGTTCAAAAAATTCAATAAGTTGACTTCTGTGACGTCTTACTGTGTTTGTTAAACGAGAAGTAAAGTTCCATCTGGTTGGTGCGACGGATGGTAATTTTTTAGCAACAAAATCTTGCAAAGCATTTACTCTTTTCGATGATTTAGAAAAATATGCTGCCAACCCGCTGATAGTTTGGAAAAACAACCTACATTCCTTGATATTCGAGAGGCTTTGCTTCAGAACTAAATTCAAAACATGGGCATAGCAATGCATAAATATTGCTAGAGGATAGGCCTCGATAACTTTACTCTGCAACCCATTAATATATCAACTCATTACAGAGGCACCATCATAAGTTTGGCCAACCAACTTGTCCTTAATATTAAATTCCTCAACTCTGTTTACAACATGTTTAAAAAGACCACTAGACATTCTACCATCACTTACGTCTGTAAATCCGATGAACCTTTCGTGTATTTGCCCATTATGGACAAAACAGAAAACAGTTGATAGCTGCGATCTTGACATGATATCAGAAGTTTCATCCAGAAGAATGGTCACAAATGTGGCTGCAGAAATTTCTTTCTTTATAGCATCTTTAACCACATCGGATATAGCGTTAATGATATCATTTTGTACAGTGGAAGAAGTTCCTCAAATACAGTCGATGCCTTTAAACGACTGTCTAAATGAGGATCGTACTCACAAAGTACATTTAAAAATTCTATATAATTCCCTCGATTAACTGAATCTTCAGACTCATCATGACCTCGCTCTTGCTTAGCCAAATAGCATACAGCATCAATTAATCTTTTCAAAATGTCTCTATTTTTCTTTACTTGTTCATTATGATGGCTTATTTCAATTTTTCTTTGGTTGTCAATGAGTGTGTCGATCCTTTGTTTTCCAAACATCTTAAGATTTAAAAATGACTGAACATGTAATTGGGAGCGCTGATGTTTTTCCACTGCTGCGGCTAAATGGTTAAGATCGGAATACCCGTTCTTATTCCAAACACCTTTCTCTTTGGAGAACAATAAACAAGGCCAACAAAAAAGTCTTGACCGCACTTCACATCCTATTCTACTGTATCCTATTGTGAAACAGAGAAATGTCTCATGTAATCAGTTTTTGTATCTTTATGCTTGCACAGTAAATTTGGAAGGAGGATGAGGCTTACCTTCTTCAACTATCTTCATACAATCCGCAAAAGCCCTGCCAGAAAACGGGACATTCAGTATATCGTCAACACTGTTCCCCATCGTAAATATGGGTAAAAAACTCAAATTATGTCTAAATCTGTGCTCATAAACACATCGGTTCACACACAGACACAGAAAACAAAGGAAACACAGAAACCAAAAACAGTAACTCATGACACAACGCTGGATTGGATTGCTCCACACAATAGCCAATCACAACCAATTACTACTACCGGGTGCTGTTGTCTCAGCGCACACCTTACCATGCCTTACCGGCCGGTTTGAAACCACAGGAAGGCTAAGAATCTGACCTGCTGCGTCATCTGTACGTCTGTTTAAAGGGCTCAAAGGTGTCCGTATTTGGGACCGCACATCCGAAGATCAGGCTCTTAATGCGAATGTGATACACTGTTTACGCACCAAACCTTCTCCTCTTCGTGAAAACGTTGTATATGGGATTTAATTTCAGGCACCATACGAAGCCTTAGAAAAAACTTAGGGGAGTTTTTAATAGGAATAAATCCAAAAATATAATATCGGTTACATCGCAATTCTGTGGGTGTGCACTGCACACCTAGCACACCCTAAATATACGCCCCTGGTACATAAATATGTATTAGGTTATGCACATATATTTGCATGCAATCTAGTATACATATAGTATTAGTGTAAGCATAATAAAAGACAATTACATGATTTATTTTTTAAAGAAGCATGTTAATTTTGTTTGTTTCAATGTACTATCTCACGCTTTTTTGAAGCAAGATTTCGAATATTTCTTGGTAATAAAACTGTGTTAATTCTGCTTCATCCTGGTTTTTGAGCCACCCAATACATTTTGAGAGCATGTCTTCAGCCTCCTAGTATCTTATAACACAAGATGAAAGGTCATCGGCATCAAAAAGTTCGTCCGAGTCATCTGCCTCATCTTGTTCTTTGTTTATTACACAAATCATGATTTCCTCATTCAGGTGCTCATATCTCATATCCATATCATCCATTGCTAACCAATCATTCACGTTACTTTCTTGGGGTCCTTCAAAGCCAGAAACATTGGAAAAGTCTTTTAAAAAATCTAAACTCGTAGGCAAATTTTCATTTTCGATGACTTCCTTCTTACCTGGCCACAACTTGTTCCAGCATCATTGAAGAGTTTGGAAAGGGCCATTTTTTTCAAGCATCTGCAATGTTGTATATCGCATCCTTTATTGTCTATTTTTTCCTGTAAGCTTGAACATCAGCATCACTTTCACAAATAAGATTATGAATGAAAGTCTTTCAATAACGTCGCTTTAATCTTTCAATCACCCCTTGATCCATTGACTGGATTAATGGTGTTATGTTCGGTGGGAGGAAATGGCAAGTTATGTTACCGTCATGTGATTCTAAATTATCGATAGGGTGGGTTGGTGCATTATCAAGCAATAACATTGCTTTTTCTGGAAAACGTTTGGCTGTAAGGTTGGACTTTACAGCAGGCACAAACATATTGTTAAACCAATCCAAAAAAATACTTTGGCTCATCCATACACCTTTCTGGGCAAAATAATGCACAGGTAACACATTAACATTTTTTAGTGCTCTAGGTTTCTTAGATTTTCCTATAACAAGTAGAGGAAGTCGGTGATTACCACTAGCATTAGAACACACAATTATTGTGATTCTTTCTGTTTTTTATATCCTGGGGCTGAGGTTTCTGAGGCAGATGCAAGTGTTTTTTGTGGGGGAGTTTTCCAATTTAAGCCGGTTTCATCACAGTTGTACACCTGTTCACAAGTTAATACTCAATTCTCTATTTGAAATTTCTATTTTTTAATATAGTCTGATATCACATTGCTGTCTGCACAAAGTTTTTTACCTTCAATAGTTAGTTGCTGAATTCCATATCAAACTTTGAACTTGTCCAACCACCCTGAGCTTGCTTTAACCCTTCTGTGACTGTGCAGGGTAACTGAGTTACCCCAAGACATAATTTTCTTGAATAACATTTTCATTCTTTTGTCTATTATTTCCATCCTCCAGGTAATCGTATAAAAATCTTTTGGCTTAAATTTTAAGGTGACGTTACTCATTTCAAATCCCAATTGTCTTCTAAAATTTGTAATTACTGAGGTGAAGTACCTAAGTTACCCCGCATAGGCGCTCACGCCCATCACGGTAGCATTTAGTCATATATGGCATGTCAATTCCTGTCTACGAATGTTCATGGAAATTATTGATATGGCAGCCCTATATGCCTACATAATTTGGACAAAGAAATATCCTGAATGAAAAGTAAATGACCGTGGCCAAAGAAGAAAATTTCTTCAGAAATTTTCAGTTGGACTTGCCAAAGACAATGTATTACGCAGAAAAAATAAAAGCCAAAATTATCATTTGCCCGTGAAGTCGGCAGTAGATCTGTTTTTGAAAGAATGTCAACCTTCAAATGAAAGTGAAAGACGTGAGAATGTCCGAAGGATCTCCAGTAGCACGACGCGTTATTGTTATTTTGCCCAAGAGAACGAGACAGAAAGACACAATTGTTTTGCACAGATTGCGGTAAAGCAGTGTGCAGTTTACATAGGGAGGAAAGAAAACAAGTATTATGCCCTGAATGTAAAGATAACTAACGAATGTATTTCAAAAGTTTAAATGTTTGTACAGTTATGAATAATGAATGCAATATATGAATAAATGATAATGATTGTAAAATTCAAATTTAAGTGTTCATTTACTTACGATTTCTTGAAAAGATAAATATAAATACTAACACATAGCAGAAATAACGGAAATATTTGCAAAAATATGATGGAATACAACTAATATACTGTAGATACTAAAAACATTCAAAAAAGAACAAAAGTTTATAACAAGAAGTAATATTTTGGAAAACCACCCTGGGGTACCCAATGTACCCCACACAGCCGCTCACAGAACTTTTAGAGGCACAGTCAAGGAAGGGTTAAACGATAAATCACCATTCAGTTTGTATTCATTTCAAGGGCCTTCTCTGTTATTAGTGGCCCTGTAAGAGGAATTCCTTGACTCTGTTGCTGAATAAACCACCGAAACATTGCAACGTCGAGTTGGTTGTGAATGGAGCATTTCATAGTCTTCCTTTGAGTTACATCTCCATCACTGACCTCCATTTTGCTAACGAATTCTTCAATTTTGTCACCATCCTGCTTTAGGTCATTAATGGTGGTTCTTGCAATACCATAAATTTTTGCTAAACTGGAAGGTCTTTCATCCTTCCTTAACTGTTGCACTTTTTCCAACTTTTTTGCTAGGTCCAATGTCATGCGTTTCCGTTTCTCTGCCAAATTTATTTAGGGATTATCTAAACATACTGCACATGTTGATGTTTATAAACAGACTGATAACTTTATCTCGATCTATCTACAACTTTCCTCTAGTGCGATTGAAGCGAACTAACGCTGCGCGAGACGGGCGATATCTCAGCTGAGTGAGCTAACGCATAAAAGTATTGTATATTTCTTCATTAAAAACAAATATAATCAAGTATATCTTATTGTATTTATACCCAAACAAGTTTTCCCTTTACAATTTGTAATAACACTAATCAAACAGTGATATTTGTGGTTATTTTCAATATATAAAACAAGTTCCAGCTGGCCGGCGAATCGCCATCTCTTTAAGACTCTATGTACTTTTTTTCTGGGAATGTGATGGATAACAGAAGGTGACGGATTATCGAGGTTTTACTGTATAAGATATAGGAGGATACAAATTGTGAGGCACTTACAGATAAGCTAGAAACTTGTAATTTGGCAGGTAGGTAGGTCTTGTGGCAAAACCAACCAGAAAAATAAAAAATTACAAAAATGTTTACTGTTTTGGCCATTAAAAAATCCTAAAATTTAAACAAATATTTCATTGTTTAGGTATTTCTAATTGTACTTAATGCTGAAAGTTTAACGGTAGAATTCGCTAAATAACCAAAATGGGATTATAGAAATTTAAATGTATGTATTTATTTGGCCATTAAAAATTCATAAAAGTTAAACAAATTGACTAATGTTTCGGTCAAGCTAGGGAGCTGAAATTTTGCAAAAAGTTAGAGAATGGTGTTCCAGTGGCCATTAACATTGAAAATTACAATGAGGTATATTTTGTGGATGTTAAAAATTAATAAAATTGAAATAAATATATATAAATGAAATATATATAAATGCACTTCTAGAGGTGCTTGAAATTTGGCAGAAATGTTTGTTATTCATAACAATGATGAAAAAATATAAAATTCTTATAATTATAAATTTTAGTTGTTGTTTTTACCCCAATATAGTCCAAAGAGACAAACCTGTAAATCGGTGAAGAGGTGCAAACTTTTGCATTCAATAATTATTTGTCGGATTCAACTCTGTGTATTAAGGTGTGATGAAATCCTTGCAGAATGCAAGCACTTATTAATAGTATTAGATAAGCAGATAAAGTTAGAATTTTTATCAAATGCGTAATGTCTTTAAAACATGAATGCAGCATCATTAGTGTCTGAGAGGCAGGTTTACAGCACATGGCCATCATAAATTTATTGTCCTTTTACTCCATTAAAATAAGTGTTAATTTTGTATTTGGATCCACATTAATATGCAAATGCCTCTAATCACTGAAAAAAGTTGTTTTTTAGACGAATCTACAAGAAAAAGTGAGATCAAAATATTAATAAATGTTAAAAACACATGGTCTCTATGTAAAAAAATCTGGTATGTCCAGCACATGACTTTCTCCATACAGAGTAACGAATATGATTGCTCTCAATATCAGATTCCTCCGGAATAATTAACAGCAATTACACTCATGAATATTTTATAAACATTTTCAATTATCTTTATTTTGAAAAAACAGTAAGTAAATAAAATTACTAGCCATTTCCATGGATAACAAAATATCGATGTGCAATTAAAATTACATTTGGTGTATGCATCCCTGTCAACAATTAGACATTTTTATCATAGCAACAGTAAAAATGGTATCAATGAAAACACAAATTCAAAACAATAATCAAAATACCATATATACTCGTGTATAGTACGAGTTTTTATGACCAAATTTTTATTGCAAAAATTGGGGATTGTACTATACACGAGTAATGCATTTGAGGATTTAAAATTCATGTATCTTCACGGGCATTTTCGGTGAAGTTATGCCACCCGCACGCATTCTAATGGTAGGCTAACCTTAACAGTGAGGTCCTTTATCGTTGTTATGTTGCTTCGTGAAGAGTAGAATCTTTTTCATGTATACAGCTTCAAATTCACAAATACTTGATATAAGTGACGATTTACGGGCACTTCCTTTCTTGAATTTTATGTATGTACATCTTTGTTTTCGTCTTTTTACAAGGGATGGATTGGAACGAGTTGGACTAAAAGTATCATAGACAGCGTAACTTTATGGAATTTCGACATCTCGGAAAAAAGAAATTACTTTGTAATATTCAACAGTCTTTATTGTTTCTTCAATCACACACCGATCGGTTTCCACTACAAAGTCATTCTAAAAGTGTTACGTCGGTTAGTGACACCATTAGAATGATTTTGTAGTGGAAACCGGTCGGTGTGTGATTGAAGAAACAATAAAGACTGTGGAATATTACAAAGTAATTTCTTTTTATCCGTTATCCCTACCTATTAAACAGATGAGCGGTTGGAACCATTACGTACGCGGAACGTAATCAAGACGTACTAGAATTGAAACGATTTTATTTCATCTTGTGCAATCATGATTCATATCACTTTTTATTAAATGTTTTAGGAGTAAGATACTTAACCTATCCGAATTTTAGTGTACTTGCAAGAAATATTATTTACGACATTTACGGCCTATTCCATGGTGGTATGGAAAATCAAGGTTGTTCGATATATCTCGCTCATAACCATCGAGCTATCGAAACGAAATATATCGACCATGGTGAAAAGCTTGGGTCGTACTATAAATGAGATATATGAAAAAATCAGGTTTGTTCACCAAAAAACCAGGGGTCGTACTATACATGGAGTCGGCATATACACGAGTATATACGGTATCTCTTAACCAAATGGTCTTATTAAAAAGTTTCAAACAAACTTGTAGAAAATTACATTTTCTACAACTTTGATAATGACATATATTTACATAGACTACGTCCGAAAGGAAATATTTAGAAAAATGAGAAAATGACTAGAATATAACTCCACTTCTGGTTGACCGATTTTTGAGGCCATACTTTTACTGAAAATATGATATTGCCTATGCTATATTTTATCGACCACTTTTTATCCTAGATTCTTGTTGGCCGCATTTGGTCCTCTGGACTAAGGATGCCTATCCATTACGTATACAATCGATTCTTAGTTAGTGTTGTTTCCATTTTGAACTCGTGTTGCTACAATTGAACAAATTAGCGAAGTACTCAACGTAAATACAGACGAAAAATCCAATTCTCTCTGAAATTATCAAGTTTATCATAAAATGTCTTAAACAAAATTTGCAGACAATATAATTGTATACGACTATGATAATGACAAATATTTACATACATTGAGTTTTAAAAGAGAAATTTGATTTTAAAAATGAAAAAATGACAAGAATAAAGCATCACTTCTGGTTGACCAGTTTCAGCTAAAACCTTTTCACTTCTTCATTTGCTAATAAAAATCTTACACATAAAGTTTAGTGGTGATCTGGTTATTAGTTTTTAAGTTAAGAGTTCCCACAAAATTCTGTCACACACACACAGACATCATCGAGAAAAACATACTCAGAGGACCTTAAAACGTGTATTTCCATTGAAATCTCTAATTCAATTTTTTTCACAAATACAATACTCTCTCCTATACTATGTATGGAGAAAGTAAAAATTGAATAACAACTACATGAGTAGGAGTTAAAGAAATAAAAGAAAAGTAACATGGATAGCTATTATAAAATTTATCAGTTATAATTAGTTTCATTTGAAGCAATGAAGGTTAATTAAAATTTTGATATTTTTATCCTGAAACAAAAATTATTATTTTAATCCTATGTTATTTTTATTGATTTCTTTCAGATGTTACTTTTATTTTGATATGCTACACTTCAAGTATCCAATGATAAATATTTGTACTAAGTTGATTCATAAATAATTAAGTCTTTTTAATCATCTAATTCTGGATTTACTTTCATAAATGATGAAACTATTTATAAGCTTATTTTTTTCAAGATACTTTGTGGTAATCCTGCATGTATGCTAATCTTACCAGTGACTCAGAAGGAAAAGCATCAAAAAGTTTCTTTCCTGGCACATTTGCTTCTGTAAATAGTTAGAAAATGTTTGTTTGGTGAGGAAAAGATACACTAGACTAACTATTCTTTTTTCATTGTATTATTAAACTTATGTTGATTTTTAAAATTTTTTTGTCAATCAATCTACTTCCAAATCTCCACTTATGAAGAAATTATGCTTATTCTCATAAAATACAAGTACTGCTTTTGTCATTGTCGTATTCTGTTACCTACCTACCTAAATCAAAGTTTTTACAGATGCACATGCATTTCATTAAATTTGTCTCTACATTAGCATTCAAGGTTATGACAGCATGCAACTCATAGAAAATATTAAATAGTTCCTTGCGTGAATATCCAATTTAAAATGAGACGTAATATTTTTATTTTATTTTATTTATTTAAGAAATACATTACACAACAATATTTGTAGCTCTTGTCATTGACATAATTTAGTGTGATATCCAATGGAAGGAATATATTGCTGCTCTGAATACAATAAAAGGATATTTCACAAATGTTTGAATGAACGGAATGGGATTCTTTGTCACTTGGAATAATCTAGCGATAAATGAGTATTCTACATTTCCCACGTTTGTGAAGCATCCTTATTTCAGTGATCAGCATAGATTTTCTTTCTGCTGGATTTCTTTAATGTAGGTCTGTGGCTGCCCTCTTATTTCACACATCTATCCTAACTTCTATATACTTCCGAGTACCAGAAAATTACTATCATACATGTAAATGTCAGTTGACTCTTAAACATTTTTAATTTTAATTTCTTGGATAGCAAAACATTTTATTTTACTGAATGCTACAAAGTTCCAAATTATTAGGCAGATATTATTTTCTTTATTGTGGAATGCCTTAACTGCAGCTTCTGCTTAAATTGTGTATGCATATTGATGGATGTTTGTGTCATTAATATATTTCTTACTGAAAAGAATTTAAGATATTTTCAATCATAAAATACTAATCAAGTAAACAAATTCATTATTTGATCAGTAATGATAATTAGCTAATTATTTAGTAAATTGACCATTTTGGTTCATACTACAGAAGATAAAATACATAATTTTGAAAATTTGCTGTGATTCATTGAATTTTGCCAACAATTCATAACTCACATATTGCATTCACAAAGTTTTTACTACTTTTTTCACAGATCTCTCTTTTGGACAACGCTATTGCTATCTGTGGACAAGCTGATGAACATGAAAACAGAGTGTTGGTGGCTCTTCATTATTGATAAAATTCATATTTATATCATCATGCGAGTGTCTCGTGTAGCTAGGGAGGTGAAGAGGGCAGAGAAAATGCAGTTGGCTGCCACACATCATTCTGAGACTTCCTGACAAGTATTAGGCATTACAGTAGAATTTAAGCTAGGAATATGTAGAAGATAGTTGCTTCATATTCTTATGATATACATTATAACTTGTATTTATATTATAAATATTTCTGAATACTAAAGTAAAAAATCACAATTTGCTTAAGGCTTGGCTGTTGGTCTCCACAGGTTGACTTCCAAAGAGGTGATGGTTAAAGGTCCCCAGGTATTTAATTCCTGTCCATATTTGGTATAATTAAGGAATCATATGTTTTTGAATGAGGTATTCCAATTGTGCTGTGATATCTATTGATTGTGTAGGAATGTTACTTTTATCCTATGTAAATTGACTGGGGAAATTTTTCCAACTTTTGATAAGAAGGTTTATATTTGGACAACTGGAAGACATGTTTCTTTGTAATGTAATTTTTTTATATGTTTGGACCACAAATACATCTGCATGCCTTCTGGTTTAATTAAATTTGATATCATACTCTTTGATTCTTACCTTAGGAGCCAAACAGCACTTGAATGCTAAGTTGCACAAGTATCCACAAATTTATCCAATATAACTTTCAAATATTTATATGAAAAATATAAAATTGTAATATTTCTACAACTTTAGTGACATCAATTGTAAAGTACCAAATATTCATAAAATGATATAGACATAGAAACTGCGATATGAAGAAGAATTCTTAGAAGGTTGAATGAATTATTCAAAAAATTCATTTAAACAATAAGCATAGGAAAATATCATTTTCATTTTACATGATGGTCACTATTCTTGCATTCATGTTTTATAATTAAAAGTTTAACTAAAAAGTAGAGAAATGTTTTGAAAAAGGAGTAAGTACTGGTTGACTTGTTATGGAGTTCAATTTACCTGGGTATTATATAAAATCCCATTGAATGGAATGACAGGTGGGCGTTGAAGCATTAGAGAGCTTGACAGAAAACAGCCAGTTAGAGAAAATAGGAATATTGGAAATTACATTTCTAGTCTGCTTTCATAATGGAAGATAAAATTATTGATATAAAAGGCTGAATAATTTATTGAATTTAATTACTGACGCAATGGATTTAGTGCAATATAAGTCAGATACAATTGTTATTAATAGTTTCAAATTAAAAAAAGCCTGTAAATGAATCTGCTGACTGATATTAACTTATTTCTCACTTAAAGGCAATTAAAGCTAAAATACATAATTATATTTACATTTGTAGTATTTATATCAGTGATTAGTTCAATGAAATCTATTTATATAAATAAATTATTTTACTTTTTGTAACATTCAGACTTGCTCAGAAGTTTTACCTTTAGCTTACAGTTTAGTTTGTGATTAAATGTTACAAACTATTTTTTAGATAAAGTCCATTAATAAGCATTCCATAAGATGGAACATTCCAAATTGAATGGTTGATTATAGAAGCATTGCCTATAATGTAGGTTTAGAAAATCCAAAGCAATTCCATTTTTTTATTATAATTTTTTTATGGAATGCTTGAAGGAACCTTGAACCAGCTCAGGAGGTCAAATTTGATATGGCCTTGGGAATTGTTACACCTCCTACTAGATTATTTTTATCAAACCAAAATTATGTTGCCTCTCATGGTCAATATTCACAACAAATTTAATAGTTTCAGATTGTCCATTTTTTTATTGTTGAGTGAATTATCACTATACTATAAATTAAGTGTTCTGACATAATTTGCTTCATTAACTGAGATTTTTATTATAAAGTCACTGTAAAAATTGTATTTTTAATACTGATAGTTAATAGAGTTGAAATTGTTACCATAACCAATGTCCTTTAAAACATGGTAATTCTTCAATCATAACATTTTATTTTCTTAATCACCTGCATTTTTTAAATATCATAAGACTCACAATCATACTGCGCATTTGTTGTTGGCATTAATGTTTGCTTAAAGCTGTTTCAATGTTTAATTTATTGAGTTAGGTTATTTCAAGCAGTTGTCATGATGTTAGTATAATGTAATTTTACTTTTATCCAGTGCAGTACAAATTAGGGGTTGTTTTTTACAAGCAACCACAATTTGCTTGGGGAAGATGATGGTCAGATGAGTGAGAATTGAAATCCCAGTGTCCAATGAATAACTGATGCTGTGCTATGGGTACAAATCAAGAGATGACCAGTGAGGTCACTCATAATTTCCTCTTCCTTTGTACTGTAAGGGAAATGAATACTGTGAATTGGGACTGGGAATTGTGGAAGTTGAACAAGAGTTTATGTATGAAATGCCTATTGAAGGGAGTGAATTGAGAAGTTGGAAAATGAGTTTCAAATGGGATCATATGTGTTGTGCATCAGACTACAAAGAAGGAATACCAAAAATGGGTGGGAATGTGCCATTGACACAGATTTATTTTATAATGGGATGGACTTAGAATAAGATATGTAAGGACACAAACTCAACTACGGTCTAGTTGTTTTTGCTGTAAATAGTTGTAATATTTTGATTTAAATTCCAAGTTTATTGTTATTTAGATGTTTATAAACTTAGATAAAATAATTATTTTTTGCTCATACATACACTATAAACACCCACATGTTACACACACACAAACACACAATTGATACATTGAATTTACCTCAATATAAAAAACAGTAGTTTTCAGTGCAAAACCCATGGAATGTGATGATAATCTCTCTCCCACTGTTAAACCTAAAGAAGAATATTGGGAAGGAAAGGTTGGATTTGGAATGCATGGAGGTGATGATTTGTACTTAACAATTTGAACCCCAAACAGCAATGAAGTGATTTTTGGATACAGGGTATGCTTTCTTATTTGTGTAAATGTTCTGTCATGGCAATGGTGTATGTACCAATATATTACTGGGGTTTTCTAGTGTTCTTGTTGTGGAAGAGACATATAGATCATTGGGGCACAACTTTTATTAACTTTGTGTGGATTTTTATTTATTAATTTTTCACTATTTTTAAATATATTGTATGTGCCATTAGGGGAAAATTCTTATAATGATTCAGGTTTTTGCACCTGGTTCCCCATTATTGCTCTCATGATTAACAGGGGTTTTTTCTATGAGACATGGACAGAGTTGAGAGCAGTGAAGCTTATATGCATATATATATATGTATGTATGTATATATGTATATGTATGTATGTATGTGTGTATATATATATATGTATGTATGTATGTATATATATATATATGTATGTATGTATGTATATATATATATATATATATATATATATATATATATATATATTATATGAAATAAATAGAGCCATTATATAGCATTTGTATTGATCCTTTGGATCATCATTGTAAGGTACTGAAGATGGTATGATCATGCAAGGGACAGCACAACAGCAAGACTGATATCATCAGTGACAGTGCATTAAATGTCTGTACTGTTCCTCTATACATATGAGTTGCCTATGCTGGCTTTCAAATGGTCACTAAAACAGTATGGGTTGTCATACATATTAACCTCAAAAACATAACAGGACATTTTCGTTTGTACGTACTACATCTGGAGGAGCATGTGAATATTCAACTAGTGTACTCATTCTCACAACCAGGTATTACAAGTTTTAGCCTATTCCTTCTCTGGAAAATATACCATTATTATATAAACATATTTTTTCTTGACTACTCTGCATGACAAAGTAGAAGAGAAAAAAATGTAAATATATTTATAAATATATATATATACACTAATGTAAAAACTCATATACTTATAAGAGGAAAAGAACCCACTTGGATAGTGATTGGGAGTTGAGTTGACTTGTTTCACTTGGGACCAAGCAGCTGCGCCTCTCCATGGGATGACTGTGTTGTAATGGCCCAAAGAGTGTGGATGGTAAAGTGATTGGACTTCCATTACATTAGTCTTGTCAATGGTGGATTCTTTTGCCCCTTAATTCGAGGAGAAAGAGATAGAAATTGAACTTTTAAAATGTATGATCACTCCTATCAAGATTCACATGAAACATTTCCATTTTGATGGTAGTATTGAAGTTTTTCAAACTATCAATATGCATTTCATTGAAGGGAACTAACATCTAATCTGGCATACTTTATTTGGGGATGAATGCTATTAATTGTTTTGGAAATAAACCACACTAGTTAAAAGGTAGCACATCAGCTACTCTTCTACCTCTTCCCTAGATATTGATTTAATTTTATAACACATCACACTGATTGTTATTTTATTATTACATGCTGGCAGTGTTTTTTATCATAGATTACAATTTAGGAACATTATTACATCTAGTCATTTATTTTAAAGTGCTATATTTTCAAATTTGTTAATTGAAAAGCACTTTGAACTGTTCTCTCATCATTAAGTGCAAAACATATGACTGTTGAGTGTCGATGGGAAAGTGATTGAAGAGTGATAATTGACTTTCATTTGATAAATTGCACCTGTGACCATGTGCATGAGTGTGCGTGACAGGTTGTTAACAGTATTATCTTATTCTATTTGGGAAAGTGGAGTGCAAGATGACAAGAGGTTGTGATGGCCGTGCAACAAAGATTTACAAATGCAAGATAATAACTACAGAATGCCAACAATTTTACTGAACCATTGAGGATGGAAGTGAATCAAGCAGCTATTTAGCATATCAGTGTGTTGAGCTTGGAACCTTCACAGGTCTCATTTTTGACTTTTGTGAGGTCAAGGATAAGGGTGGATGTGTTCAACACATCATTCCATACTCTAACCTCTGTTGCATGTAAATTTTATTAGGTATATGATACTATTTAAGTTTAGCAGGCTAGAGTTTAAAAGGCATAGAAAGAAAACAACAGCTATAACTGAATTTATGACAGTTGATTAAGGTATAAGTAGTGAGTCTTATAAATTAGCTCTTCAATTTTCTGTTGTTTTCTTTCTTAGTCTATTAACCCTTGTAAAGAGCTGAATCATTAGTCATCACATTAGATAGCCATAATCATAGCATAATTTATATCATTTAACTGCTGGAAAATTCCATCATTGATTTGTATATGAAATTCTTGAGTTAAAAGAGTATGTCTGTTAAATGAAAACTGACACTTAGTTGTTTACTTAGAATTTGTTTTGCTGATGATGTTATATCATCAGTTTTAAAAAGTTTTTGTTGAACTAATGAAGAGCTAAAACTATATTTGGCCAGGTGCATGTCTGCTGTTTATTTTATTTGCTTCATAAATGGAGGCTAAACTAAAGTTTGTTTCAAATATTTGCCTTTGAATTCAACTAGTAGCTTCCATTTCCAAATGCTATATTTTTAAAAGCCTTGTTAATCTAAGTTTTATCATATGGCCAGATTTTCATAACATATGAATGCTAAGGTCTGAAAGCTTGATATGCTTGAATTAAACATGCATGCAAATGGAAAATGAAACAAACTTTGTTTGCCAGCACAAAGTGCAACTTTATAACGACTAAGAAATAAAGTTAAATAAAACCATAATTTTTCTCAATCTCATTATTGATTTTGTTCAGCAAGCATCGCAATACATTCTCATAGCAACATTCATCCTGTCTGAACAGTGGCATGCCCTGTGCTTCATTATGTATTAATTTTGTTGTTTGTTTACCTTTTTGATGCCTTAGGATACAGTGCAATCATAAATGAAAAATTTGAATGCTAAGGGAAGCAGTAGTTAACTAAAGTTGATAGCAGAACAGCTACTCAACTGAATCTGCTAATAATCATTTTAGGATACTAAAATCGACTCAGTGTAACATATCTTTTAGCCATTTACAAAACTAATTGATATTTTTGATTGCTGACAATAAATGCATTACAGCTCTGACTTACAGTTAAAAAAATTTCTTTTATTTTATCCTAATAGACAAATGCTAGAGTATCAGTATCTAAAGTTAGTAAAGTTACTTATCTACATTGTTAAACAACAATTATACATTGTTGTAATTTGTAAATTTTGAAGGAATTTTCCTTCTCATAAAATACACGTCATTCATGCTGAATTTTCAAATGATGCCTTCATCATGATTACAGTGTTTATCATTTGCTTGGAAAATGCATTATTTCACATTCATACTAATTTTATAAGTATCTGTCAATTAGTCTTCTTTATAATTCTCAATAAACTGAATTTTTACCAGAGTGCTTTACATTTTTACACCTATCCAAATTAAATGAAAGCCCACTTTCATCAAAACTCGAACCAAATACATAAAAAATTTACATGTTCTGTCTGAAGGACTCATATTATTAGACAATCTTTAAGAAATAATGTTAATGAAAATTAATTTATTATTAAATTTTAGATTATTTAATCTGATAAATTTAAATATATATTAAAAATCCTATTTTCAAGAAAGGTCACATTTCAATAAATAATTTTTGAAGTCTCCGTATAATTGAATGAAGCATATTAATGCTGCCGTAACTTTTTGATGAATATAATTTCTAATAAAGAAGTTAAATGTTAGTAAAAAATTAATGCAATATATCTTTTACTCTTTTACTGCTAAGCATGTAGTTCCAGTCCTAATCTCTTTTATGAATACTTTTGTTCTTCATGTGCTTAGTGAATCTCTTGTGTTTGATTACCAAATTGGTTATTTTTCGGCATTTAAAATGCATTTATATTGATATATATACTAGGGGCTCCGCCCCTGCTTGCTGCGCTCGCCAACCCCGAAGGGGGTTCCACCCCCAGACCCCCAGTGTGCTTCGGTTTGATATTTGGTAAATTTTAATCGAATTCAAATACCAAACCGAATATCCATTTTGTCAATAGTGGGAAAATGGCCGAATACTGAATAGTTTTCGAATATTTGGTGCATCCCTACAATCTATTGATTTCTTAATACTTCATCGTACACAATATTTTGAATCGTGTGAGTTTCCGTGTCGTTTTTAGCTCCTGTAATTTTGATTTTGAGACTGGCCATGGATCAACACTGAGAGAGGGCCACATATAGCTTACCGTGACCAAATATTGGCTTACTCTGATTGATGTGGATGCCCACTCGGTTAAATGTTTGGCCTTGAGATTTATTGTCATAGCAAAGGTTAACTGTGCGGGGAATTGTTTTCTGTTAGGAATAAAAGGTAACTCATGATATATAAGCTGATCCATTTTTATTTTACCTCTGTGACAACAGTTGTTTTTAGGTCTGCCGGATTCCATTTGAAATGATAATGCTCCACAGTGATTGCATTTAACTGACGGGACACCGATTAATAACGATTCAATATTATCGGGAGTATTCTCACCATAATAAGTATTTTCACGGTGTATTCAAGCTCGATTATTTCTTTCTCGCCGTTGCAGTAACAATTCGTTGCACCGCTGTTCTCGGTAACGCCTCTGTCATTCACGGTTAGCAGCAGTAGAATGTTCTGCATTATTCCCACGGTAACGTCGTTGTTGTTCACGATTTAAAGTCGTCGACTGTTCTTGATGGTTTGCGTGATAACGTCGCTGACATTCATGGTGCCTAATTCGTTTTTGTTCATCTTCCACTGTTTTTGGAAATTTTTCTCCTATTAGCATCGTTTTCCATTTATCTACAATCTGTTGTTTACTTTGTGACTTTCTTTTTCTTTTTTCTATTTCAATTTCAGTATTATTTTCAATTCCTTCTGTAATACACGTTTTCTTTTTTTCCCTGTACCGGGTGTTATAAACCTTTTTATTTGTCTGCTTCTCGGATTCACTGTCATTTTTTTTCTTTGATTCCCCCATACATCGTTGCCTTTTACTTTCTTGTTTATCAAAGTCATCATCACAAGCATGATTGGATGTTGATAAGTCATTGTTATATTCGTTTGTATTTACACTTATTTCTTCATTATCTACATCATTATCAACTACATGATCAAGCTTTGTTAAATTACATTCACTAATAGCCTTCCTTTTGGCCCTGTAACTTTTATTGTTTTCTCAATTCCTTAATCTATTCCATTCTTTTTTACTACTACAACCACATCATAGTGACCGTTGTCACCATCTCCTGTGTATAATAATGATACTCTCTTTCTCCTACCACCTTCAGAGCCAAAGTACATGATACTCTGGTCATTTGAGTGATGCAAGTTAATAAAAATATTGAAAATGCTTGCAGCATCTGTCAATTCCAAATGGCCACCATGTATCCCATTCTTACTCATGTGATTTGTATAATCATTTACTGATTTTATTGAGACACCATTTGATGTATCGCCAATGATGAAACTGCTGTAATATGCCCAGTTGTTAGCAACGTGAGTTACTATTCGATTGCGTACTAACGCATGCTCTTCCTAGAGACAATTTCCATCTCCAATGATGTGATACACAAATGACCCTGGTCATGAAGTAGAACAGGGAGTTATCCCTGATAAGGGCGGTGAAATATAAGGGAGAGTTGTGCCTGATAAGGGCACTTTTGCATGTGAAGATGAAGAAAATAATGACATAATCTCCACTATAGTCAGAGCTCGACTGGCAGGAAACTTTGTCTGCCTCTCGCCTGGCAGAGCTGGGATAACTGCGTCTGCTCACAACAGTCATTTTCCAATCACTCGCTAGGCCATGGCAGCCAGTGGGGGAGGAGGAGAGAGTCCTGAAACTACGCGCCTGCACACAACGGTCATTTTCCGATCGCGCGTCACTTAGTTACGACTTTAGAAAATTATAATATATACAGGTAGCCCTCGATTTATGCCGGGGATGCATTCCTGGACGAACTGGTGTAATCGGAATCGGCGTAAATTGAAACGATTTTATAATGTAAATCAATTGGAAGTCAATGACATGCATTCCCGGCACCCAAACATTGGCAAGTAATATAATGGCATTACATTTAAAGCTCTGAAATAACGTAAATATAATAAAGGGAATTAAAAAAATATATTTTGTACACTTACAACCAGCAATGGCGTAATGAAGCGGCGTTAGTTCTCTGATGAAGTCCCTGGTTGAGGATCGTCACGTTTTTTAAAGAAAGCATGCAGTGTGGACTGTCGTGATTTCTTCTTTCTTTCTTTCAAAATTTCATGATAAGGACTCATGGATGCCATAACGCTCCTCTTTGCTGTAGCACTCCGCTCCCAGTCGTGGTCAATCTCGCAGAGCTCATCAGTGAATTTATCTATGTCTGAGAGGATGTGTTGGAGATCTCTTGTCTTCATTTCTCGTAGAGAAAGTTCTTCTTCCTCTCTTTCCTCTTCCTTTTTGCCCAGTTGTGCGGCCAATTCTTCTAAGTCTTCATTGGAAAGAGGCTGCCCATGGCTTTCCAAAAGTTCTCTTACATCTTCATCTGTCACTCCGTCCAAGCCCACCTCTTGTGCTAGTCTTCTTACATCATCTATGACGTTCTCCACTGGTTGGAATCCTGTGAAGAAAACAAATTCTGGCAGAAGTTTGCCCCACACTCCATTCAAACAATTCACTGATACTTCCTCCCAGGCTGCATTGATGTTATTAATGCCCCTCAAAATGTCGAATAAGCGCCAATAATCCTTTACAGTTTTGTCTGAACTTTCCAAAACTCTCAGCATTTCTTTGAAGGTGTTGCGGAGATAATAGGCTTTAAAAGTCACTATTACACCTTGGTCTATTGGTTGCAAAACTGACGTGGTGTTAGGAGGCAGGAAAACGACGTTGACATCCAGAGGTGTCCTGACTTCTGCTAGGTTTGTCGGATGGCCAGGGGCATTGTCCAAGAGAAGAAGGGCCTTGGTTGGCAAGTCATTCTCATGACAAAAATGGAGCACAGTTGGGCAAAAATAGCTGATGTACCAATCCAAGAAGACTTCTTGTGTCACCCAAGCCTTTCTATTTGACTTCCAGTAGACTGGCAACATGGCTTTGTTGAGGCCTTTGAAAGTGCGAGGCATCTCTGAATGATACACCAACATTGGCCTTAATTTTAAAGTGCCAGAGACATTGGCACCCAGCAAAAGCGTTACCCTGTCTTTTGAAGCCTTGAAACCTGACGCAGACTTCTCTTCACGGGCGATGAAAGTTCGTGAAGGCAGTTTCTTCCAATACAGGCCTGTCTCATCAACATTAAAAATGAGATCAGGAGGATAATCACCCTCCTCCACAATGGCCTGAAACTCTGCAGGATACGCTGCAGCTGCCTCTGCATCTGCACTTGCTGCTTCGCCACTTATTTTCACACTGTGACACTTAGTGCGAGATTTGAATCACATAAACCAGCCATTGCTTCCTAAGAATGTCTCTTTACTATCCAATTTTATCTTAAGTTCCTCAAAAATTGACTTCGCCTTATCCATGATAGCAATTTGAGTCAAGGGAATGTTTTTTTGATTCATGTCATCCACCCATAGCGACAGTAATTTCTCCATTTTTTATAAAAGTTTACTTCTGCTATAACTCACTTGCGTTGCACTTACTCTCGTAGCCTGTTGCATTGACTGTTTTATTTTATCTGAATTTTTCATTATGGTAGTCACAGTGGAAGGAGGCAAATTCATACTTCTACACACATTAGGACGGGTATCACCACCTTCTATTCTACGAATTACGTCCATCTTATCTTCTAACGTAATAGACCTACGTAACTTCTTAGCAACACATTCACTTCCACTTGTTTTCACTGCACTTCTCTTAACAGACATGGTGCCTCTTATTTTATTAATTAAATCCAAAATTTATAAATATAATAACACAGTTGCTACTGCAGAATAGTGGTCAAACAACAACACGAACACGTTTTATCTACCCTTTACGTCTTACCCTCCTTCCACTCCTTTCCATGCCAGACACCCAAATGGGAAAACCCTCTTGAGGAGCGAGTGGAAAGGGAACCAAAACAAAGGGCGTGGTAGCGCCCGGAGCCATTAAAACATAGCGAGCCGAAGGCTCGTCAATACATCCTTTCAATGTTGTTTGAAGTATACATATCCATTTACATAATAAAAGTGACTGAACCCCTTCATAATAAAAGTGACTAAACTTCATGATTACCCGATAAATTATAAAAAGATAATAATCAATTACACTATGTGTGTGACAACCTTAGGATAATACAAGGGAACAAGAACACAAGATAGCATAGATATCCCTGAACCGCCTTTTGTGCGCCGATCAGACTTTTGCGCGTCAGCTAAATGACGAACGAATATTTCGAGTGGTGCTGGCTGGTTGCCAGCCACCAGTTTCCACGTGTCGCCATCTTTGTCCGTACAGCAGTGTTTATTTGTGCAATTATTTAAATATTTTATTGCATTTTGCCCTATCTCTCTATATTATAAAATCGACAATTGTATCTAAAAGGCCCCTGCACAAAAAACTAAACATTTATACCATAATTAGAGATTTTATAATATTTTTTGGTTCTCTGGGAACGGAACTCCCCTATCAAACAACAACACAAACATATTTTATCTAGCCTTTACATCTTACCCTCCTTCCACTCATTTCCATGCCAGACACCCAAATGGGAAAACCCTCCTGAGGAGTGAGTGGAAAGGGAACCAAAACAAACCTTCTTAATGAGTTCGGTCTTTACTTCTTTCCCAGGCAGAAGGGAAATGACTCACCGTGACGAGTGACCAATGCTCACATGACTGTCGTGGAATGATGTCGGTTTATAATTTTTATTGAAAATCAGCGATGTAAGAATTACGATTTAGTATAAGAAGAAGTACGAGAAAAATTGTAAAACGTAATAAATTATAGTAAAATATATTTTTTTCACTTTTTGAACTTCTGGTTTCAAAATTGGCATTATTCTGAATTCTCGCAAATTGGACCGGCGCAAATAGAGGGCTACCTGTATGTATATATATATATATATATATATATATATATATATATATATATATATATATATATATATATAAACACACTATATAGATGATTCTTACACATGATATATATATATATACACACACACACACTAGTTCATGTGTGCTTGCATTCTGCAAGCATATTTAAGTTTAGCATTTTTACAATTTCAAATTATTCCCAATCAGTTTTGTACAAAATCATATAACCGGATCAAATTTCAACTTTGTAGCCCATTTAGAAGTGCATTATAATTTTATTTCTCACATAGAGTAATTATGTGGCAAAACAGTTGCTAAGATTTTGAATTTTTACGATATCGGATTTCCTCTACCTATTGTAACTAAAAACCCATAATTCTGCCAAATTTCATGTTCGCATCTCATTAAGAATTGCCGTATAATTTTCACACTGGTATGGGGCATAAATAGGGCAAAACCGCCATTAAAATTTAGAATTTTTGCAGTATTTTATTTATCTTCGGCTGCAATGCACACTATTTCCTGATCTACTTGAAGATGAAGGGAAATTTTTTAAATATTTCCGCATGACTCCTGAAAAATTCACAGTTCTTCTAGATTTACTAGCGCCGGATTTGAAGAGAAAAAACACACCATTCAGGGCATCAATAGGACCTAAGGAAAGACTTGCACTTTGTTTGAGGTATGTACTATTTACATATAAAAATTTTAAATAAATGGAAAAAAGTAAAATTTATTTAGCTTAATTCAAGTTAATGTTTAGTCAGCGACACAAAAGTATAAACAAATGAGTCCCCTTATATTTTTCAGTAATCTTTTTGGTTATCATAGTCATACTGAAAGTAATTTTCGGTATGTGGAGGCAATAATCCTGTCTCCTCAGAAGGATCATTTCCACGAGGTCGTAGGTCCGATGATGTGGTAGGTGTCAAATGCGTATATGTAGGGGGATGTTGGTCAGGATCTGACAATTGATTGGCGAGTCTCATTTCAACAGAATTAACCATTTGGAATAGCTTCCCTTTTATTGCAATTTGGTCAGGTAGAGGAAATGTCTTTACTGTCCGCGCCATGTTGATGAAAAACTCTGTTAAAGGGTCCTGAAATCTTTCCAGTTGATGACTGGTTTCGCTTTTCTTTTTCGTTTCAAGAAACTCCTTCAGTACAGAAGCTGCAGACGGTTCTTCGGGAAACTTAGTTGGTTTCCTGCGTTTTGAATTAAGTGTACTAGTTGAAGGCGTAGATATATTAGAAGTATCTTCTGCATTAACTGCCATTTCATCAACTGCATTTGTTTCCTCCTCTATTAATTCATTTTCTTGAGTGACCCTTTCAGGTGAAGGAATGTTTGACTGTCGATTTCCTTCATCAAAAAGATATGGAGTCAAGAATGATAGCTCCTTTTCGAACTTTGGAGGCTTAATCTTTGATGCCCCCTGGCCACTTTTTGTCTTCCGAAGATTTAAGGCTTTCCGATGATTATCTCGCAACCGCGTCCAACGTTCTCTACACACCTTATCTGAAACATAAAAAAACCGCCCTTGTGTAGGTAGAAAAAAATTTGCAATTAACAACTTACTGTTACGGAAATTGGGAGAAATGTTATTTTATGTTTCAGGTACCTAGCCACCGGAAACTCATTTCGGTCCCTCGCATTCAGCTTTAGATTGGGAGAAAGTACAATTCGAGAAATTGTATATTCAACCTGTGACGCTATTTGGAGAAGACTTCAGCCCATCTGTATGCCAAAACCAGATGAAGCAATGTGGATGAAAATAGAACAGGATTTTTTCAAAAAGTGGAATTTCCCTAATTTGATACGAGCCATTGATGGTAAACACGTACTCATTGAAGCACCTCCACATAGTGGCTCACAGTTTTTTTGCTACAAGAAAACATTTAGTGTGGTATTATTAGCCCTAGTAGATGCCAATTATAAATTTATAGTTGTAGATGTAGGTGCCTTCGGTAAAAACTCGGACAGTAGTATTTTTAAACATTCAAGCTTGGGGATCGGACTACAAAACAACACATTACAAGTTCCTCCAGAAAAGCTACTTCCTGGAAATGATGTATCCCTTCCTCATGTTATAATTGGAGATGAAGCATTTCCACTGCGTACTTACTTGATGAGGCCATATTCAAGAGACCAAGCCCAAGGAAATGAAGAAAAAAAGGTATACAACTATCGGTTAAGCCGAGCACGAAATGTTTCTGAAGATGCCTTTGGGATTTTAGTAAAAAAGTTCAGAATCTTTGAGCGCAAGTTGAGCTTGTCTCATGTACATGTCAACTGTGTAGTTCTTGCAGCTTGCACATTACACAATTTTCTGAGATATGATACTTGCTACTGGGCTGAAAGTGATCATGTTTCTATTTCCGACATGAGAGGGTTGCGCTGTTTGGAAAGAGTTGGTGGAAATCCTTCTCTCCGTGCATTAGAGGTTAGAGATCGATTTAAGTACTACTTTAATTCTGAATCAGGATCTGTAGAGTGGCAACTTAGAAAAGTTCGAGTAGGAAAAAGATATCCTTGAACAGGCATTGTAAGAGAGCAAATATGAAGTAGACTTTTACGTACGTAATGAAGTACGTACTTTTTGATGAGTCATGTTTGTAAATATGAAAAATAAAGGTTTTCATATGAATCTATGTTTTATTTACTTCAACAATATGTATTCACACTTTGTATCAATGTAAACAATATGTACCTACATCATACTTGCACTGCTTGTAATGGGTGTAATTAACCTAGTTTTCCTTTACATTTTAAATTAAAACAAAATAACACTAACTAACCTGGTTTTTTCATGATCCTGGCAATTTCATCCCAAATGTTATCCCTCCGCTGCTGATTTAAGTATTCTGGATGCTTCAAACTGTAAAGTTCTTCATAATTCTGAACAAGAGAAATAAGCGTGGTGTCATCCATGATGGCTAGAATGCTACTCCAACCTTCACCTATACCACCCCCACCTCTTCACATACCTTATATAATCTTTCTATTAATTACTGCCTAATTGCTATGTATGTTACTTTGTATACATTTTTCAATTAAATAATTTGCTCAGCCAACTATTCATCCCTCCAACCTTCACCTATACCATCCCCACCTCTTCACATACCTTATATAATCTTTTTATTAATTACTGCCTAATTGCTATGTATGTTACTTTGTATACATTGTTCAATTAAATAATTAATAGTCAACTACTGCGTGATCACGCATCGCGCAATCGCGGATGCATGGTTCTTGGAAACCACGGCTTTATTCGGCTGACGTCATTCGGACGGCTCGACGCATCGGAAAAGTTGCTCTCCCGAGAATCCTCATCGGATTTGCCGATAGGCGATGCGTACGATGCGAGGCAGTGTGCGATACCTCATTTAATTCCATGCAAAGAATATTTTTCTACGGCGCGTCCGATCCGATCTAGTGTGCGCCTACCCTAAAAGCTTACCCATATGAAAGCACTAAGCCTGTTACCTAGGAAGCCTATTGTTAGACCCAGAAAAATTACCATTTTTTTGAGATAAAAACTGTAAATTTACGCTAATTCTACTCGGATTTGAATTCTGTCTTCAAAAATAAGAAACTAAAATTTATATCCTATACGATAGTTGAAGTCTCGAGTTCGTACCTTGAGAGAAAGTAATTTTAAAATGCAAATATAAGAACCTGTACACTAATTTACGTTTTCTTATGGGCAAAAACTGGTGCAAAAGGGGCCAAAATAGCCTCCCAAAATAGGAATTTTGCTAGTTTAGGATTTTTCCTTCGGTTGTGACCAAAAACCTATAATCCTACCAAATTTCAAGTTTCTAGCTGATCTGGAAGTACCTCATAATTTTGTATCCTCCTATATATCATTCTATATCGACTCTTCCTACACAGGATATAGGATACTAGTGAATGTGTGCTTGCATTCAGCAAGCATTTTCTCCCATTTAATAAGAAAGACAAAAAAGTTCTAAATGCAAAAGCGCCCTGGACCTATTTCAATGGTTTTCTTATGGGAAATAATCTCAAATTTAAGGCTCCCTGGAATCGAACCGATGACACCTAGGTAGGAGTTGTCAAATACTATGAACATATACTCATGGCATCTACAAACCCTGAAGATATCAACTATTTATTACTCTTGGTTTCGTCTATATGAAGTAACTCATTTTTTCCATGCTTTCTTATGGCAGATATACCGGGACGTCGGGAGTCGAATCCAGGAAATTTGCGATAAAAGTAAAAACGGTTCCCTATAGATCTCGTGGATACCTAACAACCATCCAAGTTTCAACTCTACCATATCGGAAAGTGCCCGAAATTAATTTTCAAATATGCCACATTGCTTTTCTTATGGGAAAAAATGGAAATTTAGGAATTTCTGGAGTCGAACCCATTACACCAAGGTATGAGATCTCAAATATTCTGGCGGTTTCTCCATGCCATCTACAATTACTGAAAATTGCAGTTCTCCATCTATTGTAGTTTGTGCCAGACATTAGTATCCTCCTATATATAACCTCTGTAAGAAGAGTAGATATAGAATGATAGGATATAGGAGGATACTAATGTCTGGCCCAAACTACAATACTTGGTATCATTCTATAAGCTGAAAAATAAATTCCAACTCTTAAGGTAGCATCTCGGCTCCGAATTACGTGTTTTTCTGTTTTGAAAATATTGGGGTAAAAACAACCCCTGAAATTTATAATTATAAAACATTTACAGGTTTTTATCATTTGTTACGAATACCTCACATTTATGCGAAATTTCATCTATGTTGCAACTCTAGAAGTGCATTTATATGCATTTCTTGGTTTAAAGTTTTTTAATTTTTAACAGCCACAGCAACAAATATCTCTAAAACTTTCAATGTTATTTACCACCAGAACATTATTTCCTAACTCTGTTAAAATGTTCAGCTTCCTGGATCTTAAGAAAGTACATAAACATTAGTCAATTTTTTAAACATTTGAGAATTTATTACTGCCGAACGAATAAAAATTTTCAAATTTCTATATTCCCGTTTACATTATTTGGCGAATTCTACAGGAATAAAAAATTTTAGCTTGATAGCGCATTTAGAAATACTTAAACCACGAAATGTTATTAAAATTGTTTATAATTTTAGCGGCCAAAATAATGCACATTGTTGCAATTTAGCAATTTATCCTCCGATTAATTTTTTTATTCACCTCGGTGTTAAATTCCAGCTCTCCAACTTTATAGTTTGGGCCAGACAATAGTATTCTCCTATATCCTATATATATCCTATCATTCTATATCGACTATTCTTACAGAGGATATACGATACTAGTGAACGTGTGCTTGCATTCTGCAAGCATTTTCTCTCACCTATAAGTAAAAATAAAAGCCTAAAAATTACTTTCAATGCATAACTTCGCATCTCGGTTCCGAATTACGTTTTTTTCTGTTTCGAAAATATTGGGGTAAAAACAACCCCTAAAATTTATAATTATAATACATTTATAGGTTTTTATCATTTGTCACGAATATCTCACATTTATGAGAAATTACATCCATGCAGAACCTCTAAGAGTGCCTTTATATGAATTTCATTGTTTAAAATTTTTTAATTTTTAACAGCCACAGCAATAAATATTTCTAAAATTTTCAATGTTATTTACCACCGGGACATTACTTCCTAACCCTGTTAAAATTTTCAGCTTCCTGGATCTACAGAAAGTACATAAACATTAGTCAATTTGTTAAACATTTGAGAATTTATTACGGCCGAACGAATAAAAATTTTCAAATTTCTATATTCCCGTTTTCATTATTTGGCGAATTCTACAGGTTGAAAAAGTTTCAGCTTTATAGCACATTTAGAAATACCTAAACTATGAAATGTTAGTAAAATAGTTTATAATTTTTACCGGCCAAGAAAATAATCATTGTCGCAATTTTCCAATTATTCCCCGTATTATTTTTCTCGGTTCACCTATGTATTAAATTCCAGCTCTCCAGCTATTGTAGTTTGGCCAGACATTAGTATCCTCCTATATCCTATATATATCCTATATATATCTTATCATTCTATATCGACTATTCTTACAGAGGATATACGATACAAGTGAACGTGTTCTTGCATTCTGCAAGCATTTTCTCTCACCTGAAAGTAAAAATAAAAGCCGAAAAATTACCTTCAATGCATAAGTTCGCATCTCGGTTCCGAAATACGTGTTTTTCTGTTTCGAAAATATTGGGGTAAAAACAACCCCTAAAATTTATAATTATAATACATTTATAGGTTGTTATCATTTGTTACGAATACCTCACATTTATGCGAAATTTCATCCATGCAGCACCTCTAAGAATGCATTTATATGAATTTCATTGTTTAAATTTTTTAATTTTTAACAGCCACAGCAATAAATATTTCTAAAATTTTCAATGTTATTTACCACCGGGACATTACTTCCTAACCCTGTTAAAATTTTCAGCTTCCTGGATCTACAGAAAGTACATAAACATTAGTCAATTTGTTAAACATTTGAGAATTTATTACGGCCGAACGAATAAAAATTTTCAAATTTCTATATTCCCGTTTTCATTATTTGTCGAATTCTACAGGTTGAAAAAGTTTCAGCTTGATAGCGCATTTAGAAATACCTAAACCATGAAATGTTAGTAAAATAGTTTATACTTTTTAGCGGCCAAAATAATGCACATTGTTGCAATTTCGCAATTATTCCTACGATTATTTTTCTTTATTCACCTCGGTATTAAATTTCAGCCCTCCAACTATAGTTGTTTAAGCCAGTAATTAGTATCCTCCTATATATATATATATATATATCCTATATCCTCTGTAAGAAGAGTCGATATAGAATGATAGGATATATATAGGAGGATACTAATGTCTGGCCCAAACTGCAATAGCTGGAGAGCTGGAATTTAATACATAGGTGAACCGACGAATCGGACGAATAATTGGAAAATTGCTACACTGCTTATTTTCTTTGCCGGTAAAAATTATAAACTATTTTACTAACATTTTAAGGTTGAGGTATTTCTTAATGCGCTATCATGCTGAAATTTTTTCTACCTGTAGAATTAGCCAAATAATGAAAACGGGAATATAGAAATTTGAAAATTTTTATTCGTTCGGCCGCAATAAATTCTCAAATGTTTAAAATATTGACTACTGTTTATGTACTCTCGGTGGACCCAGGAAGCTGAAAATTTTAACAGGAATAGGAAATAATGTCCCGGTGGTAAATAACATTGAAAATTTTAGAAATATTTATTGCTGTGGCGGTTATAAAATTAAAAAATTTAAACAATGAAATTCATATAAATGCACTCTTAGAGGTGCTGCATGGATGAAATTTCCGATAAATGTTAGGTATTCGTAGCAAATGATAAAACCTATAAATTTATTATAATTATAAATTTTAGGGGTTGCTTTTAGCCCAAAATTTTCGAAACTGAAAAACCCGTAATTCGGTGCCGATATGCGAACTTATGCATTGAAAGTTATTTTTAGGCTTTTATTTTTACTTTCAGGTGAGAGAAAATGCTTGCGGAAGCAAGCACACGTTCAATAGTATCCTATATCCTATCATTCTATATCGACTCTTCTTACAGAGGATATACGATATAGGGTACAAGTAAATGTGTGCTTGCCATCTGCAAGCATTTTCTCTAACCTTAAAAATAAAAGCCTAAAAATTACTTTCAATGCATAAGTTCGCATTTCGGCTCCGAAGAACGTGCTTTCCTGTTTCGAAAAAGTTGGGGTAAAAACAACCCCTAAAATTTATAATTATAATACATTTATAGGTTTTTAACATTTGTTTCGAATACCTCACATTTATGCCGAAATTTCATCAATGCAGCACCTCTAAGTGTGCATTTATATGAATTTTATTGTTTAAATTTTATTAATTTTTAACAGCCATATCAATAAATATTTCTAAAATTATCAATGTTATTTACCACCGGGACATTACTTCCTAACCCTGTTAAAATTTTCAGCTTCCTTTATCTCCAGAAAGTACATAAACATTAGTCAATTTGTTAAACATTTGAGAATTTATTACGGCCGAACGAATAAAAATTTTCAAATTTCTATATTCCCGTTTTCATTATTTGGCGAATTCTACAGGCAGAAAAAATTTCAGCTTGATAGCGCATTTAGAAATACCTAAACCATGAAATGTTAGTAAAATTGTTTATAATTTTTACCGGCCAAGAAAATAAACATTGTCGCAATTTTCCAATTATTCCTCCGATTATTTTTCTTTATTCACCTCGGTATTAAATTTCAGCCCTCCAACTATAGTTGTTTAAGCCAGTAATTAGTATCCTCCTATATATATATATATATCCTATATCCTCTGTAAGAAGAGTCGATATAGAATGATACTAGCTAATGTGTGCTTGCATTCTGCAAGCGTTTTGTCTCATCTTAATATAAAGAGTAGAGTAGACAGATAATTTTTAAATTCAAAAGTTTGCACGTCTGCGCCGATTAATGTTTGGCATTATGGACAATATTGGTATAAAAACAACCCCTAAAATTTATAATTGTAAAACTTCTATAGTTTTTCATCATTTGATACGAAAACCTCACATTTCTGCAAAATTTCATCGATGTCGCACCTTTAAATGTGTAGTTACATCAAATTAATTGTTTAAAAATGATTAATTTTTGACAGCCATAATAATAAACTTTTTCCTTCAATATTATTGGCTGCTGTAATAGCATTCCTTAATTTCTCAAAATATTCATCTCCCTAGTTCTAATAAAAGTGCATAAACATTAGTAAATTTTTTAAACATTTATTAATGTTTTACGGATCAATAAATAAACATTTTCAAATTTCTATAGTCCCGTTTTTGCTACTTGGTAAGATCAACCGTTAGAAAAAATTTCACCATTGTAGCACATTTATAAGTAAGTAAACCATGAAACGTTTGTTTATATGTTTATAATATGTGACTGCATTATGCAAGCATTTTTATATATTAGCATTTTTACAATTTCGAATTATTCCTAATCAATTATGTCCAAAACCATATAACCGTGTCAAATTTTAAGTTTGTATCTCATTAAAAGTGCCTATAATGTTCACACACGTAGTGGGTAAAAATGGGGCAAAACCACACCTAAAACTTTGAATTTTTTCTACTTTTTGACTTTTATCTTCGGTTGCAACAACATTTCCATAAGCGTGCTAAATTTCAAGTCTCTAGGTCATATGGAGCTGCCTCATCATTTTTGTTATCGTATAGAGCAATACTGGGGCAAAAGAGCTCCAAAAATGGGGATTACTACAATATCGGAATTCCTTCATTAGGCATAGTTTAACATTAAAGGCATTAAAATATAAGCCTCTGATTCCTATTAAAAGCTTACCCATATGAAAGGATTAAGCCAGTTGCCTAGGAAGCCTATTGTTAGACCCAGAAAAATTACCACTTTTTTGCGATAAAAACTATAAATTTACGCTAATTCTACTCGGATTTGAATTCTGTCTTCAAGAATAAGAAACTACAATTTATATCCTATCTGATAGTTTAGGTCTTGAGTTCGTATCTTGACGGGAAGTAATTTTAAAATGCGAATATAAAATGCCCTACACCAATTTACATGTTTTCTTATGGGCAAAAAATGGGGCATAAAGGGGCCAAAATAGTCCCTCAAAATAGGAATTTTGCCAATTTCGGATTTTTTCCTTTCGTTGTGACCAAAAACCTATAATCCAACCAAATTTCAAGTTTCTGGCAGATGTGGAAGTGCCTCATAATTTTGTATCCTCCTATATATATATATATATATATGATATATATATACAGTAAAACCTGGTTAATTCGAACCTCTATATTTCGAAATTCGACGTAATTCGAAATTTTTTAACACTTGAAAGACCGAAAAAGCCAATTTCATACAAATGTTTTTCAATAATTCGAAAATCTCTATAATTCGTAATTCGAAAAAAAATTTTGCCCGATTCTCGGAATATCAACGCATTTTTGTCGACATAATTCGAAATAAAACTTACCAAAAAGAAATTAATGAAATTTACTAAAATATTTCTGGCACCATGTCGGCTGGTTTACAAACATTGTGCGATCGTGATCATACCGACTGGGCGTTGGGTATTGTCACAAGATTCGGTCCATCCCCTCAATTTATCTGCTGTTTTGCGAGTTTGAGTTCCAATATTCCTTTGGTTCGTTGTTTGTTTCGTATTAGATTGTATTTTTCATCATTGTTAGTTACTTGTTTAAATAATATTCTTAGTTTAATAACTGTAAGAGACTATTTAAATTTATTGCTATAAAATATTTTTTTAAATATGCCCTCCAATGGCTCCGGTTCGTGGTGCATATAAGACTCTTACTCTTGCTGAAAAAATGTCTTTGCTGCAAGACATTGACAAGAAGATAGGATCGAAAGGAAAGCTAGTCTCAAACTATGGGATTCCGAACTCGTCTTTATCTACAATTTTAAAGAATCGGGCGAAGATTGAAGAAAGTTTTTATAAATTTAAATGGAACGCTACACGTCGGCGTTCACGGCCTGCGAAAAACGAAGACCTCGAAGAAGAACTGTCCGATTTTTTTTCACAAGTACGAGCGGCGAATTTACCTGTGACAAGCCCGATGCTCATTGAAAAATCAAGAAGTCTTGCGAACGCTTTGAACATTGAAGATTTTAAAGCGTCCAATGGGTGGTTGGATGGTTTTAAAGACGCCACAATATTGTTTGTCTCGCAGTATGTGGTGATGCCCAAAAAATTAACGAAGAGGAAGTGACGACCTGGCTGCAAAGTAATAAACATGTTTTGGAGAAGTACGCGCTCAAGGACATTTTTAATATGGGTGAAACGCATTTTTTTTCAACATGTTGCCCGATCGTACTTTGGCTCTCCGAGGCGAAAAATGTCACGGCGGCAAACGTAGTAAGGAGCGCCTCACCGCCGCGCCGTGCTCTGCACAAATATGGATGGGTCGAATAAAGAAAAACTGGTAATCATCGGAAAATATGGCAACCCACGCTGTTTCAAAGGTATTAATCGTTATTATTTGCCGATAATTTACGAGCATAACACAAAGGTGTGGATGACAACAGACATATTCAAAAGTTTTTTAATAAAAATGCAAAAACGTGTGGCGGTGCAAAATCGTAAAATTTTGTTGACACTAGACAACTGTTCTGCTCACCATGTGGCTCAGATAAATACGCCCAATGTTAAGTTGCTGTATTTTCCGCCGAACACAGCCAGTGTTCTGCTGCCACTCGACCAGGGCATCATTCAAAATTTAGTGTGTCATTACAGAAAAAAAACTATTGTCGTCATACTTGGTGCAAATTACAAATGGATGTTCGCAGGATAATTTACGAAAATGGACGATTTTAGACGCGTGCCGGGCCTTGTCATCGGCGTGGCAATTGGTGACTTCTCAAACCATCGCCAACTGTTTTAAGAAAAGCGGGCTATCTTCGCAGCCGGCAGAAGTGTTCCAAGGTACAGAAGTGGAGGAAGTAATCGACAGTAATGTATTGGGGCCTGTCAGTTTCGGGGACTTTGTTTCCTTTGATAATGACTTGGCTACGTCTGTTGTGTTTGACCCCACGATCGAGGAATCGAAAACCGTTGCGAGTGATAGCGACGAAGAAGACGATGTGGATAACGTCGATCCTAGGTTGGATGTGCCATTGCCATCTAAGGAGGATGCTTTAAAAGCTTAAGATACCCGGGATGCCAGACGTGCCGATGAATATCTGTGAAAAAGTTGATGCCATTATGCAACACATTGCGCTAGGGAGTGCCCTGAAATTGAAACGGGAAAATAACCAACTTTTAAAAATAAATTTCAATTAATATTTTATTACACACTTTTGTTTATTTACTTTTAAGTTGAAATAAGTGAAAGATATTATTAACATTTTAGTGGTTTAATTATATGTCCATATATGTTTCAATGTTTAAATGAGTAATCCTAAATTTGACTTTTATTCATCGGCATCATATTTTGAGGAATGCATGGGTAGTACATCCTTTTTTTCTGTATTTTAATATGGTGTCATTCTTTTGTTTTTCTGTAATTTATGTTTGCATTTTTTAATTTGGTAAATCACGCTTTTTTGTAAATTTCGAATTATAGAGGTACGTCGTAATTCGAAATGATTTTTCTTTGGTCCCGTGAATTTCGAATTAACCAGGTTTTACTGTATATCATGTGCAAGAAGCATCTATATATTATAGATATAGGAGTATACTAATGTCTGGCCCAAACTACAATAGCTGGAGAGCTGAAATTTAATAAATAGGTGAGCCGAGAAAAATAATGGAAATAGTAATTGGAAAATTGCGACAATGTTTATTTTCTTGGCCGGTAAAAAGTTATAAACCAATTTACTAACATTTCATGGTTTAGGTACTTCTAAATTCGCTATCCAGCTGAAATTGTTTCCACCTGTAGAATTCGCCGAATAATGAAAACGGGAATATAGAAATTTGTAAATGTTTATTCGCTCGGGCGTAATAAATTCTCAAATTTTTAACAAATTGACTATTGTTTGTGTACTTTCTGTAGATCCAGGAAGCTGAAAATTTCAACAGGGTTAGGAAATAATGTCCCGGTGGTAAATAACATTGATAATTTCAGAAATATTTATTGCTGTGGCTGTTAAAAATTAAAAAATTTAAACAATGAAATTCATATAAATGCACTCTTAGAGGTGCTGCATGGATAAAATTTCGCATAAATGTGAGGTATTCCTAACAAATGATAAAAACCTAGAAATGTATAATAATTATAAATTTTAGGGGTTGTTTTTACCCCAAAATTTTCGAAACAGAAAAACACGTAATTCGGTGCCCAGAGGCGAACTTATGCATTGAAAGTAATTTTTAGGCTTTTAGTTTTTCATTAAGGTGAAAGAAAATGCTTGCAGAATGCAAGCACACGTTCGCTAGTATCGTATATCGTATCATTCTATATCGACTCTTCTTACAGAGGATATACAATACTAGTGAACGTGTGCTTGCATTCTGCAAGCATTTTCTCTCACCTGAAAGTAAAAATAAAAGCTTAGAAATTACTTTCAATGCGTAAGTTCGCATCTCGGCTCCGAATTACGTGTTTTTCTGTTTCAAAAATATTGGGGTAAAAACAACCCCTAAATTTTATAGTTATGATATATTTATAGGTTTTTATCATTTGTTACGAATACCACACATTTATGTGCAATTTCATCCATGCAGCACCTCTAATTGTAAGAGTGCATTTATATGTATTTCATTGTTTAAAATTTTTTAATTTTTAATAGCCACAGCAATATATATTTCTCAAATTTTCAATGTTATTTACCACCGGGACCTTATGTCCTAACCCTGTTAAAATTTTCAGCTTCCTGGATCTACAGAAAGTACATAAACATTAGTCAATTGGTTAAACATTTGAGAATTTATTACGGCCGAACGAATAAACATTTTCAAATTTCTATATTCCTGTTTTCATTACTTGCCGAATTCTAGAGGTGAAAAAAATTTCAGCTCGATAGCACATTTAGAAATACCTAAACCATGAAATGTTAGTAAAGTAGTTTATAATTTTTACCGGCCAAGTAATTAAACATTGTCGCAATTTTCCAATTATTCCTCCGATTATTTTTCTCGGTCCACCTATGTATTAAATTCCAGCGCTCCAGCTATTGTAGTTTGGGCCAGACATTAGTATCCTCCTATATCCTATATATATCCTATATATCATTCTATATCGACTCTTCTTACAGATGATATACGATACAAGTAAATATGTGCTTGCATTCTACAAGCATTTTCTCTCAACATAAAGTGAAAATATAAGCCGAAAAGGAATATTCAATATATAAGTTCGCATCTTGGCTCCGATTTACGTTTTTTTGTTTTGAAAATTTTGGGGTATAAACTACCCCTAAAATTTATAATTATAAAACTTTTATAGGTTTTCTGCATTTCTTAGGAATAGCTCACATTTACGCAAAAATTCCTGCATATAGAACCTCTAGAAGGGCATTTATAAGAATTTCATTGTTTAAATTTTGTTAATTTTTAACAGCCACAGCAATAAATATTTCTAAAATTTTCAATGTTATTTACCACCGGGACAATACTTCCTAACTCTGTTAAAATTTTCAGCTTCCGGATCTCCAGAAAGTACATAAACATTAGTCAATTTGTTAAACATTTGAGAATTTCTTACGGCCGAACGAATAGAAATTTTCAAATTTCTATAATCCCGTTTTCATTATTTGGCGAATTCTACAGGGAGAAAAAATTTCAGCTTGTTAGCGCATTTAGAAATACCTAAACCATGAAATGTTAGTAAAATAGTTTATAATTTTTACCGGCCAAGAAAATAAACAATATCGCAATTTTCCAATTATTCCAGCGATTATTTTTCTCGATTCACCTATGTATTAAATTCCAGGTCTCCAGCTATTGTAGTTTGGGCCAGACATTAGTATCCTCCTATATCCTATATATATCCTATATATCATTCTATATCGACTCTTCTTACAGAGGATATAGGATACTAGTGAATGTGTGCTTGCATTCTGAAAGCATTTATCTAATTTTATTATAAAGAGTAAGAGCCGACAAATAAATTTTTAACTCAAAAGTGCCCTGCACCAATTTCAATGCTTTTCTTATGGGAAATAATCTCAAATTTGAGGCTGCCTGGAGTCGAACCGATGATACCTACGCAGGAGTTCTCAAATACTATGGAGGTATTCCAATGACATCTACACACCCTGAAAATATCAGCTCTTTATTCCTCTTACTTTCGTCTATATGCAGGAATTAATGTTTTCCATGCTTTCTTATGGGAGATATACCGAGCCGTCTCGAGTCGAACCCAGGCGACTTGCGGTAAAAGTGATAACGGTTCTCAATAGATCTCGTCGATATCTAACAACCGTCCAAGTTTCAATTCTCTATCTTACCGGAAAGTGCCCGAAATTAATTTTCAAAAATGCCGCAATGCTTTTCTTATGGGAAAAAACGCAAATTTCGGAATTTCTGGAGTCGAACCCATGACACTTAGATAGGAGATCTCACTTTTTTCTGTCGGTTTCTCCATGCCACCTACAATTTCTGAAAATTTCAGCTATCCAACTGTTGTAGTTTGGGCCAGACATTAGTATCCTCCTATATCCTCCTCTGTAAGAAGAGAGCTGATAGTATAGATATATATATATATATATAGGAGGATACTAATGTCTGGCTCAAACTACTATAGTTGGAGAGCTGAAATTTAATACACAGGTGAAACAAAAAAATTATCGGAGGAATAAATGCTAAATTGCAACAATGTTTATTTTCTTGGCCGTAAAAAATTATAAACAATTTTACTAACATTTCATGGTTTAGGTACTTCAAAATGGGCTATGAAGCTGAAATATTTTCAAGAGGTAGAATTTGCCAAATAATGAAAATGGGAATATAGAAATTTAAAAACTTTTATTCGTTCGGCCGTAATAAATTCTCTAATGTTTAACAAATTGACTAATGTTTATGTACTTTCTGAAGATCGAGGAAGCTGAAAATTTTAACAAAGTTAGGTAATAATGTTCCGGTGGTAAATAACATTGAAAATTTCATAAAAGTTTTATATTGTGGCTGTTAAAAATTTATAAATTTTAAACACCTAGCCATAGACGCGCTAAGAACCGATCCGCTCCTTTAAAACTTAAACGACCATAACTCGCAGTGTATTCGCCGGAATCATGTGAAATGTTTTCTACAGCTTATACAAACATTCTACAAACTGATAAACACATTAAATATTATATATAACTTATACAGTTGTTGTTAAAAATTGCTTTCTGAAAGGCTGCATCGTAAAAACATCTCGAAAATAGTCTTTGACTAACTTATGTTTTGTTACAGATAGAAGAAAAGTGCCTCCTGTAAATGTAGAAGAAGGATTGTTTTTCTTATTAAATGAGAGAAAATGCTTGCAGAATGCAAGCACAATTAACTAGTATCCTATATCGTATATCCTCCTCTGTAAGAAGAGTGCTTATAGAATGATACGATATACGATATAGGATATACTATATAGGAGGATACTAATGTCTGGCCCAAACTACAGTAGCTGGAGAGCTGGAATTTAATAAATAGGTGAACCGAGAAAAATAATCGGAGGAATAATTGGAAAATTGCGACAATGTTTATTTTTTGGCCGGTAAATATTATAAACAATTTTACTAACATTTCATGGTTTCGGTATTTCTAAATGTGCTATTAAGCTGAAATTTTGTCTATCTGTAGCATTCGCCAAATAATGAAAACGGGAATATAGAAATTTGAAAATTTTTTTTTGTTCGGCCGTAATAAATTGCCAAATGTTTAAAAATTGACTAATGTTTATGTACTTTCTATAGATCCAGGAAGCTGAAAATTTTAACAGGGTTAGGAAATAGTGTCCCGGTGGAAAATAACATTGAAAATTTTAGCAATATTTATTGCTGTGGCTGTTAAAAATTAAAAAATTTAAACAATGAAATTCATATAAATGCACTCTTAGAGGTGCTGCATGGATGAAATTTCGCATAAATGTGAGGTATTCGTAACAAATGATAAAAACCTATAAATGTATTATAATTATAAATTTTAGGGGTTGTTTTTACCCCAATATTTTCGAAACAGAAAAACACGTAATTCGGAGCCGAGATGCGAACTAATGCATTGAAAGTAATTTTCGGCTTTTATTTCTACTTTCAGGTGAGAGAAAATGCTTGCAGAATGCAAGCACACGTTCACTAGTATCCTATATCGTATATCGTGTATCGTTTATCGTGTATCGTTTATCCTCCTCTGTAAGAAGAGTGCTTATAGAATGACAAGTGAATGTGTGCTTGCATTCTGCAAACATTTTCTCTCATTTAATAAAAAAGACTAAAAGCCGACAAAAAATTCTAAATGCAAAAGAGCCCTGCACCTATTTCAATGCTTTCCTTTTGGGAAATAATCTCAAACTTGAGGCTACCTGGAATCGAACCGGTGACACCTACGCAGGAATTGTCAAATACTATGGAGATATACTCATGATATCAACAAACCCTGAAAATATCATTTATTTATTCCTCTTTGTTTCGTCTATATGAAGGAATTCATTTTTTCCATGCTTTCTTATGGGAGATATACCGGGTCATCCGGAGTCGAACCCAGGACACTTGCGGTTAAAGCGATAACGGTTCCCTATAGATCTCCTGGGTATCTAACAACCCTCCAAGTTCGAATTCTCTACCTTATCGGAAAGTGCCATAAATTAATTTTCAATTATGCCGCAATGCTTTTCTTATGGGAAAAAATGGAAATTTAGGAATTTCTGGAGTCGAACCCATGACACCTAGGTATGAGATCTCAATTTTTCTGGCGGTTTCTCCATGCCATCTACAATTACTGAAAATTGCAGCTCTGCATCTATTGTAGTTTGGGCCAGACATTAGTATCCTCCTATATATAACCTCTGTAAGAAGAGTAGATATAGAATGATAGGATATAGGAGGATACTAATGTCTGGCCCAAACTACAATACTTGGTGAGCTGGAATTTAATACATAGTTGAACCGAGAAAAATAATCGGAGGAATAATTGGAAAATTGCGACAATGTTTATTTTCTTGGCCGGTAAAAATTATAAACTATTTTACTAACATTTCATGGTTTAGGTATTTCTAAATGCGCTATCAAGCTGAAATTTTTTCTCCCTGTAGAATTCGCCAAATAATGAAAACGGGATTATAGAAATTTGAAAATTTCTATTCGTTCGGCCGTAAGAAATTCTCAAATGTTTAACAAATTGACTAATGTTTATGTACTTTCTGGAGATCCGGAAGCTGAAAAATTTAACAGAGTTAGGAAATAATGTCCCGGTGGCAAATAACATTGAAAATTTTAGAAATATTTATTGCTGTGGCTGTTAAAAATTAAAAATTTTAAACAATTCAATTCATATAAATGCACACTTAGAAGTGCTGCATGGATGAAATTTCCCATAAATGTGAGGTATTCGTAACAAATGATAAAAACCTATAAATGTATTGTAATTATAAATTTTAGGGGTTGTTTTTACCCCAATATTTTCGAAACAGAAAAACACGTAATTCGGAGCCGAGATGCGAACTTATATATTGAATATTCTTTTTCGGCTTTTATTTTCACTTTAAGTTGAGAGAAAATGCTTGCAGAATGCAAGCACACATTTACTTGTATCGCATATCCTCCTCTGTAAGAAGAGTGCTTATAGAATGATAGGATATATATAGGATATAGGAGGATACTAATGTCTGGCCCAAACTATAATAGTTTGAGAGCTGGAGTTTAATACCGAGGTGAATAAGAATAAATAATCGGAAGAAAAATTTCAAAATTGCAACAATGTGCATTATTTTGGCCGCTAAAAATTATAAACAATTTTACTAACATTTCATGGTTTAGGTATTTCTAAGTACGCTATCTAGCTGAAATTTTTTCTACTTGTAGAATTCGCCATGTAATGAAAACGGGAATATAGAAATTTGAAAATGTTTATTCGTTCGGGTGTAATAAATTCTCAAATGTTTAACAAATTGACTATTGTTTATGTACTTCAATTAGAGCCAGGAAGTTGAAAATTTTAACCAAATTAGGAAATAATGTTCCGGTAGAAAATAACATATGAAATTTCATATTGTGGCTCTTAAAAATTCATAAATTTTAAACAATGAAATTCATATAAATGCATTTCTAGAGGTGCTATATACATGAAATTTCGCATAAATGTTAGGTATTCCTAGGAAATGCTGAAAACCTATAAATGTTTTATAATTATAAATTTTAGGGGTTGTTTATACCCCAATATTTTCAAAACAGAAAAAAACGTGACTCAGAGCTGCGATTTGAACTTGCAGCAATTTTCCCCACAACTCCGCACTTAACGAAGCACTTGTCGAAATAACGCGACGAAAACGCAGAAAATCGCAGAATATCGCTGCTCTGTTATCGGTGAACAGAACACGAATGGCCCGCCGAATGGCTGGTCCCTCTCTCTCTCTCTCTCCTGGCTAGCGCGGAATTAGCCGCGCAGATGTTTCTTGAGTCGTTCCGGGCGAGATTCCTCCGCCCCTTGCGACTTAAATGGCTCTGCAAACTTTGTGTGTGAGTGCGAATTAATTTGTCTAGATACCGTGTTACCTAGAAGGTGGCGAGAGCGAAAGAAGCAGACGAAAGACTCCGCGAGCGGAGTTTGTTATGGGGACGACGTGACGTAAAAAACAGTAAACAAAAACAAAACGGTAAAAGAAAAGAAAAAGGGAAGGGAAGGGGAAGGGGAAGCAGGCCATCTGGCCTTAATGGCCTCCGCCCAGCTGACTTCGCCGGGACGGGGGGAGGGGGGAAGCATCGGGGCGGTGATTACGCCCCGATGTGTGTAAACACCGGCGACTTTGCCGGTGACGGAAGGGAGGGGAAGAGATCGGGCGGTTTTGCCCGGCGGCGGCCGCCGCCTCGTAGGCAGCGGAGAAGGATGCCCGGCGGGTCGCTTTCCCGCCAGGGGTACGTCCCGCGAATTTTTTAATTCGCGGGGATTTCACGCGGGGCAGATGATACCCCGCGTATCCGGAACTTTTTTTTTTTTTTGTAAAAGGAAGGAACACCCGGCCTAGTTGGGCCCGGGTGGGAATGGTTCCACCCCGCAGTGACTTCCTACGGGGTGGGGGAAGACTTTTTCCCATGACATCTTTTAAAATCACATAATGAAGATGAACGGAGTTAATGTGAGGGAAAGGATAGCGAGACAGAGTAAACCCTATTTTGTTAAATAAGGAGTATTTCCTTGGGTCGTTTAAATTTGCATTTTATTGACGCGTGAATGGCTGGTCCCACAGCAACGCGCTTTATATAGGGCGAATATTACCCCTATTTCCCATTCCCTCCTTTTCGTAGGGTTATATCACATAATCACGAAATTAACCAATACGAAGTCGAGGAGTCGCCCATTTAAGCTACCCGCCGTACCCCCCCCCCCCCCCTCGAGCGGCGACGTCAGGCTAGAGCGGCAGTCGAGAGAACGAAGGAGACCACCGAGAGAGACGGAGAGCGAGGTGTCGCTGGGTGGACGAGGGACAGAGAAAAAAGCGAGAAGAGTTGTTCCTCGCAAGGGAGAGTGTGAAAAGTTTCCTATCGGAGAGACGGTAACGATAAGTCCACAGTTTCTGAAGTGGTTAAGTGTTGTTAATACTTTATGTTATTTTGTTATGTGTACGATATAGCATTTAGTTGGAGCTGTATGTGGCGTTAATTTTTGGTCGCCACATTAATGGAGGCACCGGAGAGATTGTATTCTGTAACTCTAACTATAAGGTTGCTATATGTTCGGTTTATTTTGGGATCTACAATTTGTGGAATAGTTTTAGTTTGTTTAAGGGTATTTCTGGTTTTTGGTGGTATAGTTCTCCTGGTATTTGATTATATTGTGAATCATTCCGCTTTGTCATCTCATTCATTCCATCTCCTTTCGAGATCCCTGTTTGTTTAATATCCTGTTATTTCGTATTAAATATGTCTAAAGAACGCGGTAAAAGGGGCGTTGGATTGCTTCCTGAACCCGCAGAAGAGACCCCGTCGAACGGGGGTGAAATGAAGCCTCATTTCTCGGATTGTGTAAAAGTCGCAAATCAGCTGTTGCTTGAAATTTCCCCTTTCCATGAACCCACGTCGGAGAATTGGTTTAAATTCATATCAGCGGTATGCGATGTCTTGTCTTTGTCTTTGATCCCAGAACATTATTTGTTCACTCTGTTGCTGTCTAAACTTCCGGCTAATTGTCGCCAATTCTGGCTCGCGGTCGTTAACCAGAGACTTCCATGGGATAATATAATAACTAAAGTATGGGATACTTTCGTCTCAAAAAGGGAATACGAACGACTTCTGACAACCAAAGTCAAACGATTTCAGATGCAGCACGAGTCCCCTCGCGACTTTTATTATTCCGTCCAAGTTGCCGCTAAAGCACTCGGAAAAGGGTATTCTGATGAAGAATTTATAGAATTGGTATTGGAAGGGCTCAATCCTAGGTCGCAGTCAACGTTGACCTTCGCTACCCGCCCCCAGACGCTCGGTCAGCTGGAGGAGTTGATGAGTCACGCAGCTAAGGGGCTCATGAATTGCCTCGAATATTCTGCGTCCCATGCGCCGTTAAACTTAGCAAACTCGCTTCCTTCTCCCAATTCACAGTCGGTTGCATTCCCCTATGTAACAATTTGTTCCTTTTGTAATAATCGCGGACATTCTTTCCGCGACTGTCGGCGAAGAGCTAGTGAAAATCGCTCCGCGAGATCCGCGAGAAACCGGCCAGCCATTTCGTTTTCCAATATAAATGACCAACTTGAGATGCCTTTTGTAATTTGCGATGTTCATTCCGCAAAAATTCCAGCTTTATTAGATACCGGCTCCTCCTTATCGATGCTTGACATTAATACGTGGCGTAAAATTCCCCGCACGGGACGAACCCAACAGTGTGACATTACGTGTCGGAATATCATTGCAGCTCGGATTATCTTGACACGATATGTTACATTGAGGGTCCGCATTCAAAACTTATCGTGGCGACATACATTCTATTTGTCCGATTTGCCTGTCCCAATGATATTGGGTCAGGATTTCATCAAAAGGACGCGAATCGTACTTTACCACGACGCGTTTTCCTTTGAAAACTGTCCAGATAAGAAATTCCCTTTCCACTTCAATTCCTACACTTCGTTAGCGTCGTCCGATTCGCCCCCGTCATCACTTGTTCATATGCAATGCCAAATTGCCCCACTTGCAAGCAAAACCCATGCCAACAGGGAAAAGGTTTCCTTCGGCGGCGAAGATAACCTTAGTCGTCCAACAAACGAAATAAAATGTCTCGTCGATGGCTATTCCGATGTAATCTCTTCACAATTAGGCCAAACCAACCTGATGTGTTATGAGATTGAATTGCTCGATTCAACTCCGGTCAGATCCCCTCCATATCAATGCTCACCGCCAAAATTGGCCATGATGAGGGCTCATGTCGATAAGTTACTCGCTGACGGTATTATCCAGCCTTCGTTATCAAACTGGAGTTCACCTGCCTTTCTCATCCCCAAGAGAGATGGCTCCGAAAGACTAGTGGTCAACTATCGTAAACTCAATAAGCAGGTCAAGGCCGATAATTTTCCTACGCCTTCGATAGAACACGCCCTACAATATTTGGGCTCTGCCAAATATTTCACCATTCTTGATTTAAATTCTGCCTTCCATCAAATTCCTTTGACATCGCCTTCAAAGGAGTATACCGCCTTCGTCACACCGTTTGGGCTGTATCAATATAATCGTCTTCCATTTGGTTTAACCACATCTCCTCAGGTCTTTTCGAGGTGCTAGGTGATTTAAAATATTCTTGTGTGTATCCATATATTGATGATTTATGCATTTATTCCAAGAGCCTGCAAGAACATCTTCGTCATGTCAAACTGGTATTGGAGAAGCTAAGGGCAGCTGGTCTCACGGTCCATCCAGAGAAGATGAAATTGGCGCACGAATCCATTACCTTCCTTGGACATCGAATCTCCCATGGCGAACTTACCACTGACCCAGAGAGAACACAAACCCTTTCGGCATTCCCTGCTCCTAAATCAGTTAAGGAGGTCTCACGCTTTCTCGGTATGTGCGGTTTTTATTCCAAATTTATTCCAAATTATGCGGAGATAGCATCCCCTCTGAATGCACTCTGCAAGAAAGACGTCATTTTCAAATGGACCAATTTGCAGCAAGATTCTTTTGTCACATTGAAACAATGTCTGTCTTCTCCCCCTGTACTTCAACTTCCTAACTTTGAGGAAGAATTCCATTTGTTCGTGGATGCCAGTCAGGTGGCACTTGGGGGGGTTCTTCACCAAACGTTCGATGGGAAGCTAAAGCCTATAGCTTATGCTAGTAGAACCTTGAATAATTTTGAACAAAAGCAGCCATCTTATGAATTGGAATGTCTTGCTTGTTGTTGGGCGGTCGAAAAATTCAGGACTTATCTACAGCCAAAACTATTCCATTTATACACAGACAATGGGGCGATAACCTGGTTGTTTAAACATCCCAAGCAACTAGGAAAAATTGGACGAATGGTTTTAAAATTGTCATCCTTTCGCTTTGTAATCCATCATGTCCCATCTTCTAAAAATAGGGTAGCAGACTGTCTATCTAGAGCGGTTGACCAACCAATTGAGAATCCAACTCATTGTTCGATGCTGTTACATCAAATACCTCTGTCCTTCACAAACATTAGGGATCACCAGAATTCAGATCCACAGCTAAAACAGCTGATCGAACAAATCAGACAGGGAAGCCCATCCCACAATTATTTCATTAAGAATGGGTTATTATATCATGGAACAAGCAGACTTAAAAGGGGTAGAGTGGTGGTTCCAGATGCCCTCAAGGCCATGCTATTTTCCTATTTCCATTCCTTACCAACTGCTGGACATATGGGCATTAGTAAGACTTCTGAGCGAATCTGTAGGGAGTTTTGGTGGAGTAACATGAAGTCAGAAATAGCCCAGATGGTTAAAACCTGTCATGACTGCCAAACATGTAAACCTAGGAACACCCTTCCCCCTGGAGAAATGAGTTCTACTACTCCTAACTACCCCTGGGAGAGAGTTTATATAGACTTTGTTGGTCCATTACCCAGAAGTCGGAATGGAAATACCTGTGCACTCACAGTCATTGACGGTTTCACCAAATTTACCTTCATTGAACCGTTACGCTCTCAGTTAGCCTCCCAAGTTGTTTCCACGTTATTCCAGAAAATCTTTCCTAAATTTGGCTATCCTAAATTCTTGGTTTCTGATAATGGAACCCAATTCAGATCTGCACTTCTGGCAGATATGTGTTTTAAATATGGTATAAAACAGATTTTCACAGCCCCTTATTATCCGCAACCTAACCAAGCTGAACGGGTCCACCGAAACCTGAAATATGCCTTAACCATCTTATCTCAACATGACCATAGGAAGTGGGATGAGTATGTGCCCAGCCTAACCTTTGCCTTCAATTCTGCCAAACACAGCAGTACAGGATATACTCCTGCAAGGGTGTTTATGGGAAGAGAACTTCCTCACCCTCTAACAAATTTCTGGAGAATTCCTCCACAAGCTCTGTCGGAGACATTAACACAATCGGAAAGGCAGTCCCTATGGCAAGATGTGTTAAGAAATTTAAAAAGGACAAGACTTAGACAAGCAGTAGCATTTAATAGAAGTCATTCAGGGAATCCCTTTAAAACTGGTGATATGGTCTTGTATAAAAGGTTTCCTACTAGTTCAAAGGCGCTCCACCAAACCGCCAAACTCACACCACAATGGGTCGGTCCATTTTCGATTAAAAATTTCTTATCTCCTGTGACAGCTGTTCTGGAACTGTCACCCACTAAGGAGAGAATTGCCAATATATCGCATTTAAAATTATATCATAAATAATTCTGTTATTATAACTTGTATGTGCCGGCGTAGGGAATTAGCGACCCCATCGCCCAATGATACTGCATCATTGCAATCAGCCCCCAGATAAACATATTCATTTTCGGCTTACGCTATGCCTTTGTGAATACAAAGATGATGTTCGAGGCAGCATACAGGATGTTTAGACCTTTATGTTTGTCTCCATGGCTCTAAATTTTTATTATTTAAAGTAACCTAGCCATGCGTTTATTATGTTTACTGGTAATACTGCCTCTATTACCACAATAGTTTTTGTGCACTCTCCCCAATTGGGATAGTGTACCTTAAAATGTTTATTACACTGTATGCTATTGTCAAAAGGCTGTGCATCTCAAACAGGGGAAATATACTAATTTAAAATTGTTTCACTAATCATAATTATCTGAACTATTCTAAATATTAACCAATGCTATAATAATGATCTGTACCACTGTGAAAATTAATTATTGTTTCACTAATCATAATTATCTGAACTATTCTAAATATTAACCAATGTTATAATAATTATCTATACCACTGTGAAAATTAATTAATGTCATAACAATTATCTGTACCACTTACTAAGCTCAAAATGGTTAATGTCATACTGACTCGAGCCCTTGTCTTAGAAAATAACAGCTGGTAAGTGCCCAGAATAAAATACTGTTTACTTTATATAATACTTTAAATTCAAAATAATCTTTTGTTAAATTTCGGTACTTCCCACTTGGAACTACCATGAACTCCTTTTTTCTTATAATATCCATTGTCTTTTATTGTGCCCTTATTGTGAGCCTAAAGCAAGGAGTTCGAAAATTTTTTTCAAAATTTTTTTCGAAAAATTTTTTCGAAAATTTTCTTGAAAATTTTTTTCGAAATTTTTTTTCAAATTTTTTTCCAAAATTTTTTCGAAAATTTTTTTGAAAATTTTTTTCGAATTTTTTTTTCAAATTTTTTTTCGAAAATTTTTTCTCGAAATTTTTTTCAAAAATATTTTTCAAAATTTTTTTCGAAATTTTTTTTCAAAATTTTTTTTCAAAATTTTTTTTCAAAATTTTTTTTGAAAATTTTTTTTCGAAAATTTTTTTCAAAATTTTTTTCGAAAATTTTTTTTCGAAATTTTTCTCGAAAATTTTTTTTGAAAATTTTTTTTTGAAAATTTTTTTCAAAATTTTTTTCGAAAATTTTTTTTCGAAATTTTTTTTTCGAAATTTTTTTCGAAAATTTTTTTGAAAATTTTTTTCGAAAAATTTTTTTCCAAAATTTTTTCGAAAATTTTTTTGAAAATTTTTTTCAAAATTTTTTTTCAAAATTTTTTTCGAAATTTTTTTTTCGAAATTTTTTTCGAAAATTTTTTTCGAAATTTTTTTTCAAAATTTTTTTTGAAAATTTTTTTTCGAAATTTTTTTCGAAAAATTTTTTTCCAAAATTTTTTGGAAAATTTTTTTGAAAATTTTTTTCGAAGTTTTTTTTCAAAATTTTTTTCAAAAATTTTTTTTTGAAATTTTTTTCGAAAATTTTTTATCGAAATTTTTTTCGAAAATTTCTTTTCCAAAATTTTTTCGAAAATTTGTTTGAAAATATTTTTCGAAAAATTTTTTCCCAAATATTTTCGAAAATTTTTCTGAAAATTTTTTTGGAAATTTTTTTTCAAAATTTTTTTCGAAATTTTTTTCGAAAATTTTTTTTCGAAATTTTTTTCGAAAATATTTTTTGAAAAAGTTTTTTCCCAATTATTTTCTGAAAATTTTTGAAGTTTTTTTTCAAAATTTTTTTCCAAAGTTTTTTTCAAAATTTTTTTCAAAATTTTTTTTCGAAAATTTTTTCTCGAAATTTTTTTCGAAAATATTTTTCAAAATTTTTTTCGATTTTTTTTCAAAATGTTTTTTCAAAATTTTTTTTTAAAATTTTTTTTCGAAAATTTTTTTCAAAATTTTTTTCGAAAATTTTTTTTCGAAATTTTTCTCGAAAATGTTTTTTGAAAATTTTTTTTTGAAAATTTTTTCAAAATTTTTTTCGAAAATTTTTTTTCGAAATTTTTTTCGAAAATTTTTTTAAAAATTTTTTTCGAAAAATTTTTTTCCAAAATTTTTTCGAAAATTTTTTTGAAAATTTTTTTCACAATTTTTTTTTTCAAAATTTTTTTTTTCCAATTTTTTTTTTTCAAAATTTTTTTTTTCAAATTTTTTTTTTCAAATTTTTTTTTTCAAAATTTTTTTTTTCAAAATTTTTTTTTTCAAAATTTTTTTTTTCAAATTTTTTTTTTCAAATTTTTTTTTTTCAAAATTTTTTTTTCAAAAATTTTTTTTTCAAAATTTTTTTCAAAATTTTTTTTTCAAAAATTTTTTTTTCTAAATTTTTTTTTTCAAAATTTTTTTTTTTCAAAAACTTTTTTTCCAAAATTTTTTGGAAAATTTTTTTGAAAATTTTTTTCGAAGTTTTTTTTCAAAATTTTTTTCAGAAATTTTTTTTTGAAATTTTTTTCGAAAATTTTTTATCGAAATTTTTTTCGAAAATTTCTTTTCCAAAATTTTTTCGAAAATTTGTTTGAAAATATTTTTCGAAAAATTTTTTCCCAAATATTTTCGAAAATTTTTCTGAAAATTTTTTTGGAAATTTTTTTTCAAATTTTTTTTCGAAGTTTTTTCGAAAATTTTTTTTCGAAATTTTTTTCGAAAATATTTTTTGAAAAAGTTTTTTCCCAATTATTTTCTGAAAATTTTTGAAGTTTTTTTTCAAAATTTTTTTCGAAAGTTTTTTTCAAAATTTTTTTTCGAAAATTTTTTCTCGAAATTTTTTTCGAAAATATTTTTCAAAATTTTTTTCGAAATTTTTTTTCAAAATTTTTTTTCAAAATTTTTTTTTAAAATTTTTTTTCGAAAATTTTTTTCAAAATTTTTTTCGAAAATTTTTTTTCGAAATTTTTTTCGAAAATGTTTTTTGAAAATTTTTTTTTGAAAATTTTTTTCAAAATTTTTTTCGAAAATTTTTTTTCGAAATTTCTTTCGAAAATTTTTTTAAAAATTTTTTTCGAAAAATTTTTTCGAAAATTTTTTTGAAAATTTTTTTCAAAATTTTTTTTTTCAAATTTTTTTTTTTCAAAATTTTTTTTTTTCAAAATTTTTTTTTTCAAAATTTTTTTTTTCAAATTTTTTTTTTTTCAAAATTTTTTTTTTCAAAATTTTTTTTTTTCAAAATTTTTTTTTTCAAATTTTTTTTTCAAAATTTTTTTTTTTCAAATTTTTTTTTTCAAAAATTTTTTTTTCTAAATTTTTTTTTTCAAAATTTTTTTTTTTCAAAAATTTTTTTTTCAAAAATTTTTTTTTCAATTTTTTTTTTTTCAAAATTTTTTTTTCAAAATTTTTTTTTTCAAAAATTTTTTTTTCAAAATTTTTTTTTTTCAAAATTTTTTTTTTCAAAAATTTTTTTTTCAAAAATTTTTTTTTCAAAATTTTTTTTTTCAAAAATTTTTTTTTCCAAAAAATTTTTTTTCAAAATTTTTTTTTTCAAAATTTTTTTCTTCAAAAATTTTTTTTTTCAAAAATTTTTTTTTTCAAAATTTTTTTTTTCAATTTTTTTTTTTCAAAAATTTTTTTTTTAAATTTTTTTTTTCAAAATCTTTTTTTTCAAAAATTTTTTTTTCAAATTTTTTTTTTTCAAAATTTTTTTTTTTAAATTTTTTTTTTCAAAATCTTTTTTTTCAAATTTTTTTTTTTCAAAATTTTTTTTTTCAAAATTTTTTTTTTCAAATTTTTTTTTCAAAAATTTTTTTTTCAAATTTTTTTTTTTCGAAAATTTTTTTTTTCAAAAATTTTTTTTTTCAAAATTTTTTTTTTCAAAATTTTTTTTTTTCAAAATTTTTTTTTTCAAAAATTTTTTTTTCAAAATTTTTTTAAAAATTTTTTTCAAAATTTTTTTCGAAAATTTTTTTTCAAAATTTTTTTCGAAAATTTTTTTTCGTAATTTTTTTCAAAATTTTTTGGAAAATTTTTTTCGGAAATCTTTTTCGAAAATTTTTTTTCAAAATTTTTTTTCATAATTTTTTTCAAAATTTTTTTGGAAAAATTTTTCAAAATTTTTTTTCAAAATTTTTTTCAAAATTTTTTTCGAAAATTTTTATTTCGTTATTTTTTTAAAATTTTTTTTTAAATTTTTTTTTCAAAATTTTTTTCAAAATTTTTTTCGAAAATATTTTTCAAAATATTTTTTCAAAATTTTTTTTTCAAAATTTTTTTAAAATTTTTTTTCAAAAATTTTTTCAAGATTTTTTTCGAAAATTTTTTTTGAAAATTTTTTTCAAAATTTTTTTCGAAAATTTTTTTTCAAAATTTTTTTCAAAATTTTTTTTCAAAATTTTTTTCAAAATTTTTTTTCAAAATGTTTTTCAAAATTTTTTAAAAAATTTTTTTCAGAATTTTTTTCGAAAATTTTTTTCGAAAATTTTTTTTCAAAATTTTTTTCGAAAATTTTTTTTCAAAATTTTTTTCGAAAGTTTTTTTCAAAATTTTTTTCAAAATTTTTTTTCGAAAATTTTTTCTTGAAATTTTTTTCGAAAATATTTTTCAAAATTTTTTTCGAAATTTTTTTTCAAAATTTTTTTTCGAAATTTTTTTTTAAAATTTTTTTTCGAAAATTTTTTTCAAAATTTTTTTCGAAAATTTTTTTTCGAAATTTTTCTCGAAAATGTTTTTTGAAAATTTTTTTTTGAAAATTTTTTTGAAAATTTTTTTCGAAAATTTTATTTCGAAATTTTTTTTGAAAATTTTTTTCAAAATTTTTTTCGAAAATTTTTTTTCGAAATTTCTTTCGAAAATTTTTTTAAAAATTTTTTTCGAAAAATTTTTTCGAAAATTTTTTTGAAAATTTTTTTCAAAATTTTTTTTTTCAAAATTTTTTTTTTCAAAATTTTTTTTTTCAAAATTTTTTTTTTCAAAATTTTTTTTTTCAAATTTTTTTTTTTTCAAAATTTTTTTTTTCAAAATTTTTTTTTTTCAAAATTTTTTTTTTCAAATTTTTTTTTCAAAAATTTTTTTTTTCAAATTTTTTTTTTTCAAAAATTTTTTTTTCTAAATTTTTTTTTTCAAAATTTTTTTTTTTCAAAAATGTTTTTTTCAAAAATTTTTTTTTCAAATTTTTTTTTTTCAAAATTTTTTTTTTCAAAATTTTTTTTTTCAAAAATTTTTTTTTCAAAATTTTTTTTTTTCAAAAATTTTTTTTTCAAAATTTTTTTTTCAAAATTTTTTTTTTCAAAAATTTTTTTTTCAAAAATTTTTTTTTCAAAATTTTTTTTTTCAAAAATTTTTTTTTCCAAAAAATTTTTTTTTCAAAATTTTTTTTTTCAAAATTTTTTTTTTCAAAAATTTTTTTTTTCAAAAAATTTTTTTTCAAAATTTTTTTTTTCAATTTTTTTTTTTCAAAAATTTTTTTTTTAAATTTTTTTTTTCAAAATCTTTTTTTTCAAAAATTTTTTTTTCAAATTTTTTTTTTTCAAAATTTTTTTTTTAATTTTTTTTTCAAAATCTTTTTTTTCAAATTTTTTTTTTTCAAATTTTTTTTTTTCAAAATTTTTTTTTTCAATTTTTTTTTTTCAAAAATTTTTTTTTCAAATTTTTTTTTTTCGAAAATTTTTTTTTTCAAAAATTTTTTTTTTCAAAATTTTTTTTTTCAAAAATTTTTTTTTCAAAAATTTTTTTTTTCAAAATTTTTTTTTTCAAAAATTTTTTTTTCAAAATTTTTTTAAAAATTTTTTTCAAAATTTTTTTCGAAAATTTTTTTTCAAAATTTTTTTCGAAAATTTTTTTTCGTAATTTTTTTCAAAATTTTTTGGAAAATTTTTTTCGGAAATCTTTTTCGAAAATTTTTTTTCAAAATTTTTTTAAAAATTTTTTTCGAAAATTTTTTTTCAAAATTTTTTTTCATAATTTTTTTCAAAATTTTTTTGGAAAAATTTTTCAAAATTTTTTTTCAAAATTTTTTTCAAAATTTTTTTCGAAAATTTTTATTTCGTTATTTTTTTAAAATTTTTTTTTAAATTTTTTTTTCAAAATTTTTTTCAAAATTTTTTTCGAAAATGTTTTTCAAAATTTTTTTTCAAAATTTTTTTTTCAAAATTTTTTTAAAATTTTTTTTCAAAAATTTTTTCAAGATTTTTTTCGAAAATTTTTTTTGAAAATTTTTTTCAAAATTTTTTTCGAAAATTTTTTTTCAAAATTTTTTTCAAAATTTTTTTTCAAAATTTTTTTCAAAATTTTTTTTCAAAATGTTTTTCAAAATTTTTTAAAAAATTTTTTTCAGAATTTTTTTCGAAAATTTTTTTCGAAAATTTTTTTTCAAAATTTTTTTCGAAAATTTTTTTTCAAAATTTTTTTCGAAAGTTTTTTTCAAAATTTTTTTCAAAATTTTTTTTCGAAAATTTTTTTCCAAAATTTTTTCGAAAATTTTTTTGAAAATTTTTTTCAAAATTTTTTTTTTCAAAATTTTTTTTTTCAAAATTTTTTTTTTCAAATTTTTTTTTTTCAAAATTTTTTTTTTCAAATTTTTTTTTTTCAAATTTTTTTTTTTCAAAATTTTTTTTTTCAAAATTTTTTTTTTCAAAATTTTTTTTTTCAAATTTTTTTTTTCAAATTTTTTTTTTTCAAAATTTTTTTTTCAAAAATTTTTTTTTCAAAATTTTTTTCAAAATTTTTTTTTCAAAAATTTTTTTTTCTAAATTTTTTTTTCAAAATGTTTTTTTTTCAAAAACTTTTTTTCCAAAATTTTTTGGAAAATTTTTTTGAAAATTTTTTTCGAAGTTTTTTTTCAAAATTTTTTTCAGAAATTTTTTTTTGAAATTTTTTTCGAAAATTTTTTATCGAAATTTTTTTCGAAAATTTCTTTTCCAAAATTTTTTCGAAAATTTGTTTGAAAATATTTTTCGAAAAATTTTTTCCCAAATATTTTCGAAAATTTTTCTGAAAATTTTTTTGGAAATTTTTTTTCAAATTTTTTTTCGAAGTTTTTTCGAAAATTTTTTTTCGAAATTTTTTTCGAAAATATTTTTTGAAAAAGTTTTTTCCCAATTATTTTCTGAAAATTTTTGAAGTTTTTTTTCAAAATTTTTTTCGAAAGTTTTTTTCAAAATTTTTTTTCGAAAATTTTTTCTCGAAATTTTTTTCGAAAATATTTTTCAAAATTTTTTTCGAAATTTTTTTTCAAAATTTTTTTTCAAAATTTTTTTTAAAAATTTTTTTTCGAAAATTTTTTTCAAAATTTTTTTCGAAAATTTTTTTTCGAAATTTTTTTCGAAAATGTTTTTTGAAAATTTTTTTTTGAAAATTTTTTTCAAAATTTTTTTCGAAAATTTTTTTTCGAAATTTCTTTCGAAAATTTTTTTAAAAATTTTTTTTTTCAAAATTTTTTTTTTCAAAATTTTTTTTTTCAAAATTTTTTTTTTCAAATTTTTTTTTTTTCAAAATTTTTTTTTTCAAAATTTTTTTTTTTCAAAATTTTTTTTTTCAAATTTTTTTTTCAAAATTTTTTTTTTTCAAATTTTTTTTTTCAAAAATTTTTTTTTCTAAATTTTTTTTTTCAAAATTTTTTTTGAAAGTTTTTTTCAAAATTTTTTTTCGAAAATTTTTTCTCGAAATTTTTTTCGAAAATATTTTTCAAAATTTTTTTCGAAATTTTTTTTCAAAATGTTTTTCAGAAATTTTTTTTTGAAATTTTTTTCGAAAATTTTTTATCGAAATTTTTTTCGAAAATTTCTTTTCCAAAATTTTTTCGAAAATTTGTTTGAAAATATTTTTCGAAAAATTTTTTCCCAAATATTTTCGAAAATTTTTCTGAAAATTTTTTTGGAAATTTTTTTTCAAATTTTTTTTCGAAGTTTTTTCGAAAATTTTTTTTCGAAATTTTTTTCGAAAATATTTTTTGAAAAAGTTTTTTCCCAATTATTTTCTGAAAATTTTTGAAGTTTTTTTTCAAAATTTTTTTCGAAAGTTTTTTTCAAAATTTTTTTTCGAAAATTTTTTCTCGAAATTTTTTTCGAAAATATTTTTCAAAATTTTTTTCGAAATTTTTTTTAAAAATTTTTTTTTAAAATTTTTTTTTAAAATTTTTTTTCGAAAATTTTTTTCAAAATTTTTTTCGAAAATTTTTTTTCGAAATTTTTTTCGAAAATGTTTTTTGAAAATTTTTTTTTGAAAATTTTTTTCAAAATTTTTTTCGAAAATTTTTTTTCGAAATTTCTTTCGAAAATTTTTTTAAAAATTTTTTTCGAAAAATTTTTTCGAAAATTTTTTTGAAAATTTTTTTCAAAATTTTTTTTTTCAAAATTTTTTTTTTCAAAATTTTTTTTTCAAATTTTTTTTTTTTCAAAATTTTTTTTTTCAAAATTTTTTTTTTTCGAAATTTTTTTTTTCAAATTTTTTTTTCAAAATTTTTTTTTTTCAAATTTTTTTTTTCAAAAATTTTTTTTTCTAAATTTTTTTTTTCAAAATTTTTTTTTTTCAAAAATTTTTTTTTCAAAAATTTTTTTTTCAATTTTTTTTTTTTCAAAATTTTTTTTTTCAAAATTTTTTTTTTCAAAAATTTTTTTTTTCAAAATTTTTTTTTTTCAAAAATTTTTTTTTCAAAATTTTTTTTTCAAAATTTTTTTTTTCAAAAATTTTTTTTTCAAAAATTTTTTTTTCAAAATTTTTTTTTTCAAAAATTTTTTTTTCAAAAATTTTTTTTTTCAAAAAATTTTTTTTTCAAAATTTTTTTTTTCAAAATTTTTTTTTTCAATTTTTTTTTTCAAAAATTTTTTTTTCAAATTTTTTTTTTTCAAAATTTTTTTTTTTAAATTTTTTTTTTCAAAATCTTTTTTTTCAAATTTTTTTTTTTCAAAATTTTTTTTTTCAAAATTTTTTTTTTCAATTTTTTTTTTCAAAAATTTTTTTTTCAAATTTTTTTTTTCGAAAATTTTTTTTTTCAAAATTTTTTTTTTTCAAAATTTTTTTTTTCAAAAATTTTTTTTTCAAAAATTTTTTTTTCAAAATTTTTTTTTTCAAAAATTTTTTTTTCAAAATTTTTTTAAAAATTTTTTTCAAAATTTTTTTCGAAAATTTTTTTTCAAAATTTTTTTCGAAAATTTTTTTTCGTAATATTTTTCAAAATTTTTTGGAAAATTTTTTTCGGAAATCTTTTTCGAAAATTTTTTTTCAAAATTTTTTTAAAAATTTTTTTCGAAAATTTTTTTTCAAAATTTTTTTTCATAATTTTTTTCAAAATTTTTTTGGAAAAATTTTTCAAAATTTTTTTTCAAAATTTTTTTCAAAATTTTTTTCGAAAATTTTTATTTCGTTATTTTTTTAAAATTTTTTTTTAAATTTTTTTTTCAAAATTTTTTTCAAAATTTTTTTCGAAAATGTTTTTCAAAATTTTTTTTCAAAATTTTTTTTTCAAAATTTTTTTAAAATTTTTTTTCAAAAATTTTTTCAAGATTTTTTTCGAAAATTTTTTTTGAAAATTTTTTTCAAAATTTTTTTCGAAAATTTTTTTTCAAAATTTTTTTCAAAATTTTTTTTCAAAATTTTTTTCAAAATTTTTTTTCAAAATGTTTTTCAAAATTTTTTAAAAAATTTTTTTCAGAATTTTTTTCGAAAATTTTTTTTCAAAATTTTTTTCGAAAATTTTTTTTCAAAATTTTTTTCGAAAGTTTTTTTCAAAATTTTTTTCAAAATTTTTTTTCGAAAATTTTTTCTCGAAATTTTTTTCGAAAATATTTTTCAAAATTTTTTTCGAAATTTTTTTTCAAAATTTTTTTTCGAAATTTTTTTTTAAAATTTTTTTTCGAAAATTTTTTTCAAAATTTTTTTCGAAAATTTTTTTTCGAAATTTTTCTCGAAAATGTTTTTTGAAAATTTTTTTTTGAAAATTTTTTTGAAAATTTTTTTCGAAAATTTTATTTCGAAATTTTTTTTGAAAATTTTTTTCAAAATTTTTTTCGAAAATTTTTTTTCGAAATTTCTTTCGAAAATTTTTTTAAAAATTTTTTTCGAAAAATTTTTTCGAAAATTTTTTTGAAAATTTTTTTCAAAATTTTTTTTTTCAAAATTTTTTTTTTCAAAATTTTTTTTTTCAAAATTTTTTTTTTCAAAATTTTTTTTTTCAAATTTTTTTTTTTTCAAAATTTTTTTTTTCAAAATTTTTTTTTTTCAAAATTTTTTTTTTCAAATTTTTTTTTCAAAATTTTTTTTTTTCAAATTTTTTTTTTCAAAAATTTTTTTTTCTAAATTTTTTTTTTCAAAATTTTTTTTTTTCAAAAATTTTTTTTTCAAAAATTTTTTTTTCAAATTTTTTTTTTTCAAAATTTTTTTTTTCAAAATTTTTTTTTTCAAAAATTTTTTTTTCAAAATTTTTTTTTCAAAATTTTTTTTTCAAAATTTTTTTTTTCAAAAATTTTTTTTTCAAAAATTTTTTTTTCAAAATTTTTTTTTCAAAATTTTTTTCGAAATTTTTTTTCAAAATTTTTTTCGAAATTTTTTTTCAAAATTTTTTTCGAAATTTTTTTCAAAAATTTTTTTCGAAAATTTTTTTCAAAATTTTTTTCAAAATTTTTTTTGAAATTTTTTTCGAAATTTTTTTCAAAATTTTTTCGAAATTTTTTTCGAAAATTTTTTTCGAAAATTTTTTTTCAAAATTTTTTCGAAATTTTTTTCAAAAATTTTTTTCAAAATTTTTTTCGAAATTTTTTTCGAAAATTTTTTTTCAAAATTTTTTTCGAAAATTTTTTTCAAACTTTTTTCGAAAATTTTTTTCAAAATTTTTTTTCAAAATTTTTTTGTTTTTTTCGAAAATTTTTTTTCAGAATTTTTTTCAAATTTTTTTTCGAAAATTTTTTTTCAAAATTTTTTTCGAAATTTTTTTTTTCAAAATTTTTTTCAAAATTTTTTTTTTCAAAATTTTTTTTTTCAAAATTTTTTTTTTCAAAATTTTTTTTTTCAAAATTTTTTTTTTCGAAAATTTTTTTTTCAAAATTTTTTTTTCAAAATTTTTTTTTTCAAAATTTTTTTTTTCATAATTTTTTTTTTCAAAATTTTTTTTTTCAAAAATTTTTTTTTCAAAATTTTTTTTTTCAAAATTTTTTTTTTCAAAATTTTTTTTTTCAAAATTTTTTTTTTCGAAAATTTTTCTTTTCGAAAATTTTTTTTTCAAAAATTTTTTTTTCAAAATTTTTTTTTTCAAAATTTTTTTCAAAATTTTTTTAAAAATTTTTTTCAGAATTTTTTTCGAAAATTTTATTCGAAAATTTTTTTTCAAAATTTTTTTCAAAATTTTTTGGAAATTTTTTTCGAAAATTTTTTTTCAAAATTTTTTTCAAAATTTTTTTCGAAAATTTCTTTTCAAAATTTTTTTTCAAAATTTTTTTCATAATTTTTTTGGAAAAATTTTTTTCAAAATTTTTTTCGAAAATTTTTATTTCGTTATTTTTTTCAAATTTTTTTTCAAATTTTTTTTTCAAAATTTTTTTCAAAATTTTTTTCGAAAATTTTTTTTCAAAATTTTTTTTCAAAATTTTTTTTCAAAATTTTTTTTCAAAATTTTTTGAAAATTTTTTTCAAAATTTTTTTCAAAAATTTTTTTTCAAAATTTTTTTTAAAATTTTTTTTCGAAAATTTTTTTGAAGATTTTTTTCGAAAATTTTTTTTGAAAATTTTTTTCAAAATTTTTTTCGAAAATTTTTTTTCAAAATTTTTTTCAAAATTTTTTTCGAAAATTTTTTTTCAAAATTTTTTTTCAAAATTTTTTTTCAAAATTTTTTTTCAAAATTTTTTGAAAATTTTTTTCAAAATTTTTTTCAAAAATTTTTTTTCAAAATTTTTTTTAAAATTTTTTTTCGAAAATTTTTTTGAAGATTTTTTTCGAAAATTTTTTTTGAAAATTTTTTTCAAAATTTTTTTCGAAAATTTTTTTTCAAAATTTTTTTCAAAATTTTTTTTCAAAATTTTTTTCAAAATTTTTTTTCAAAATGTTTTTCAAATTTTTTTCAAAAATTTTTTTCGAAAATTTTTTTCAAAATTTTTTTCAAAATTTTTTTTGAAATTTTTTTCCAAATTTTTTCGAAATTTTTTTCGAAAATTTTTTTTTCGTTAAAATGTTTTTCAAAAATTTTTTTTCAAAATTTTTTTCAAAATTGTTTTGGAAAAATTTTTCAAAATTTTTTTCGAAAATATTTTTTGAAAATTTTTTTCGAAATTTTTTTTTCAAAATTTTTTTCAATAATTTTTTTTCAAAATTTTTTTCAATATTTTTTTCGAAAATTTTTTTCGATTTTTTTCGAAAATTTTTTTCAAGATTTTTTTCGAAAATTTTTTTCAAAATTTTTTTCAAAATTTTTTTCGAAAATTTTTTTTCGTAATTTTTTCAAAATTTTTTGGAAAATTGTTTTCGAAAATTTTTTTTCAAAATTTTTTTCAAAATTTTTTTCGAAAATTTTTCAAAATTTTTTTTCAAAATTTTTTTCGAAATTTTTTTGGAAAAATTTTTCAAAATTTTTTTTCAAAATTTTTTTCAAAATTTTTTTCGAAAATTTTTATTTCGTTATTTTTTTCAAATTTTTTTTCAAAATTTTTTTTCAAAATTTTTTTCAATATTTTTTTCCTAAATTTTTTTTCAAAATTTTTTTTCAAAATTTTTTTCGAAAATTTTTTTTGAAATTTTTTTTTCAAAATTTTTTAAAGGTTTTTTTCAAAATTTTTTTTTCAAAATTTTTTTTTTCAAAATTTTTTTTTCAAAATTTTTTTTTCAAAATTTTTTTTTTCAAAATTTTTTTTTTTAAATTTTTTTTTTCAAAATTTTTTTTTTCAAAAATTTTTTTTTCAAAAATTTTTTTTTCAAAAATGTTTTTTTCAAAAATTTTTTTTTCAAAATTTTTTTTTTCAAAATTTTTTTGTTCAAAATATTTTTTTTCATATTTTTTTTTTTCAAATTTTTTTTTTTTCAAAATTTTTTTTTTCAAAATTTTTTTTTTTCAAAATTTTTTTTTTCAAATTTTTTTTTCAAAATTTTTTTTTTTCAAATTTTTTTTTTCAAAAATTTTTTTTTCTAAATTTTTTTTCAAAATTTTTTTCAAAATTTTTTTTCAAAATGTTTTTCAAATTTTTTTCAAAAATTTTTTTCGAAAATTTTTTTCAAAATTTTTTTCAAAATTTTTTTTGAAATTTTTTTCCAAATTTTTTCGAAATTTTTTTCGAAAATTTTTTTTTCGTTAAAATGTTTTTCAAAAATTTTTTTTCAAAATTTTTTTCAAAATTGTTTTGGAAAAATTTTTCAAAATTTTTTTCGAAAATATTTTTTGAAAATTTTTTTCGAAATTTTTTTTTCAAAATTTTTTTCAATAATTTTTTTTCAAAATTTTTTTCAATATTTTTTTCGAAAATTTTTTTCGATTTTTTTCGAAAATTTTTTTCAAGATTTTTTTCGAAAATTTTTTTCAAAATTTTTTTCAAAATTTTTTTCGAAAATTTTTTTTCGTAATTTTTTCAAAATTTTTTGGAAAATTGTTTTCGAAAATTTTTTTTCAAAATTTTTTTCAAAATTTTTTTCGAAAATTTTTCAAAATTTTTTTCAAAAATTTTTTTCAAAATTTTTTTCGAAATTTTTTTCGAAAATTTTTTTTCAAAATTTTTTTCGAAAATTTTTTTCAAACTTTTTTCGAAAATTTTTTTCAAAATTTTTTTTCAAAATTTTTTTGTTTTTTTCGAAAATTTTTTTTCAGAATTTTTTTCAAATTTTTTTTCGAAAATTTTTTTTCAAAATTTTTTTCGAAATTTTTTTTTTCAAAATTTTTTTCAAAATTTTTTTTTTCAAAATTTTTTTTTTCAAAATTTTTTTTTTCAAAATTTTTTTTTTCAAAATTTTTTTTTTCGAAAATTTTTTTTTCAAAATTTTTTTTTCAAAATTTTTTTTTTCAAAATTTTTTTTTTCATAATTTTTTTTTTCAAAATTTTTTTTTTCAAAAATTTTTTTTTCAAAATTTTTTTTTTCAAAATTTTTTTTTTCAAAATTTTTTTTTTCAAAATTTTTTTTTTCAAAATTTTTTTTTTCGAAAATTTTTCTTTTCGAAAATTTTTTTTTCAAAAATTTTTTTTTCAAAATTTTTTTTTTCAAAATTTTTTTCAAAATTTTTTTAAAAATTTTTTTCAGAATTTTTTTCGAAAATTTTATTCGAAAATTGTTTTTCAAAATTTTTTTCAAAATTTTTTGGAAATTTTTTTCGAAAATTGTTTTTCAAAATTTTTTTCAAAATTTTTTTCGAAAATTTCTTTTCAAAATTTTTTTTCAAAATTTTTTTCATAATTTTTTTGGAAAAATTTTTTTCAAAATTTTTTTCGAAAATTTTTATTTCGTTATTTTTTTCAAATTTTTTTTCAAATTTTTTTTTCAAAATTTTTTTCAAAATTTTTTTCGAAAATTTTTTTTCAAAATTTTTTTTCAAAATTTTTTTTCAAAATTTTTTTTCAAAATTTTTTGAAAATTTTTTTCAAAATTTTTTTCAAAAATTTTTTTTCAAAATTTTTTTTAAAATTTTTTTTCGAAAATTTTTTTGAAGATTTTTTTCGAAAATTTTTTTTGAAAATTTTTTTCAAAATTTTTTTCGAAAATTTTTTTTCAAAATTTTTTTCAAAATTTTTTTTCAAAATTTTTTTCAAAATTTTTTTTCAAAATGTTTTTCAAATTTTTTTCAAAAATTTTTTTCGAAAATTTTTTTCAAAATTTTTTTCAAAATTTTTTTTGAAATTTTTTTCCAAATTTTTTCGAAATTTTTTTCGAAAATTTTTTTTTCGTTAAAATGTTTTTCAAAAATTTTTTTTCAAAATTTTTTTCAAAATTGTTTTGGAAAAATTTTTCAAAATTTTTTTCGAAAATATTTTTTGAAAATTTTTTTCGAAAATTTTTTTTCAAAATTTTTTTCAATAATTTTTTTTCAAAATTTTTTTCAATATTTTTTTCGAAAATTTTTTTCGATTTTTTTCGAAAATTTTTTTCAAGATTTTTTTCGAAAATTTTTTTCAAAATTTTTTTCAAAATTTTTTTCGAAAATTTTTTTTCGTAATTTTTTCAAAATTTTTTGGAAAATTGTTTTCGAAAATTTTTTTTCAAAATTTTTTTCAAAATTTTTTTCGAAAATTTTTCAAAATTTTTTTTCAAAATTTTTTTCGAAATTTTTTTGGAAAAATTTTTCAAAATTTTTTTTCAAAATTTTTTTCAAAATTTTTTTCGAAAATTTTTATTTCGTTATTTTTTTCAAATTTTTTTTCAAAATTTTTTTTCAAAATTTTTTTCAATATTTTTTTCCTAAATTTTTTTTCAAAATTTTTTTTCAAAATTTTTTTCGAAAATTTTTTTTGAAATTTTTTTTTCAAAATTTTTTAAAGGTTTTTTTCAAATTTTTTTTTTCAAAATTTTTTTTTTCAAAATTTTTTTTTCAAAATTTTTTTTTCAAAATTTTTTTTTTCAAAATTTTTTTTTTTAAATTTTTTTTTTCAAAAATTTTTTTTTCAAAAATTTTTTTTTCAAAAATTTTTTTTTCAAAAATGTTTTTTTCAAAAATTTTTTTTTCAAAATTTTTTTTTTCAAAATTTTTTTGTTCAAAATATTTTTTTTCAAATTTTTTTTTTTCAAATTTTTTTTTTTTCAAAATTTTTTTTTTCAAAATTTTTTTTTTTCAAAATTTTTTTTTTCAAATTTTTTTTTCAAAATTTTTTTTTTCAAATTTTTTTTTTCAAAAATTTTTTTTTCAAAAATTTTTTTTTCAAAATTTTTTTTTTCAAAAATTTTTTTTTCCAAAAAATTTTTTTTTCAAAATTTTTTTTTCAAAATTTTTTTTTTCAAAAATTTTTTTTTTCAAAAAATTTTTTTTCAAAATTTTTTTTTCAATTTTTTTTTTTCAAAAATTTTTTTTTTAAATTTTTTTTTTCAAAATCTTTTTTTTTCAAAAATTTTTTTTTCAAATTTTTTTTTTTCAAAATTTTTTTTTTAATTTTTTTTTTCAAATTCTTTTTTTTCAAATTTTTTTTTTTCAAAATTTTTTTTTTCAAAATTTTTTTTTTCAATTTTTTTTTTCAAAAATTTTTTTTTCAAATTTTTTTTTTCGAAAATTTTTTTTTTCAAAAATTTTTTTTTTCAAAATTTTTTTTTTCAAAAATTTTTTTTTTCAAAAATTTTTTTTTTCAAAATTTTTTTTTTCAAAAATTTTTTTTTCAAAATTTTTTTAAAAATTTTTTTCAAAATTTTTTTCGAAAATTTTTTTTCAAAATTTTTTTCGAAAATTTTTTTTCGTAATTTTTTTCAAAATTTTTTGGAAAATTTTTTTCGGAAATCTTTTTCGAAAATTTTTTTTCAAAATTTTTTTAAAAATTTTTTTCGAAAATTTTTTTTCAAAATTTTTTTTCATAATTTTTTTCAAAATTTTTTTGGAAAAATTTTTCAAAATTTTTTTTCAAAATTTTTTTCAAAATTTTTTTCGAAAATTTTTTTTCGTTATTTTTTTAAAATTTTTTTTAAAATTTTTTTTTCAAAATTTTTTTCAAAATTTTTTTCGAAAATGTTTTTCAAAATTTTTTTTCAAAATTTTTTTTTCAAAATTTTTTTAAAATTTTTTTTCAAAAATTTTTTCAAGATTTTTTTCGAAAATTTTTTTTGAAAATTTTTTTCAAAATTTTTTTCGAAAATTTTTTTTCAAAATTTTTTCAAAATTTTTTTTCAAAATTTTTTTCAAAATTTTTTTTCAAAATGTTTTTCAAAATTTTTTAAAAAATTTTTTTCAGAATTTATTCGAAAATTTTTTTCGAAAATTTTTTTTCAAAATTTTTTTCGAAAATTTTTTTTCAAAATTTTTTTCGAAAGTTTTTTTCAAAATTTTTTTCAAAATTTTTTTTCGAAAATTTTTTCTCGAAATTTTTTTCGAAAATATTTTTCAAAATTTTTTTCGAAATTTTTTTTCAAAATTTTTTTTCGAAATTTTTTTTTAAAATTTTTTTTCGAAAATTTTTTTCATAATTTTTTTCGAAAATTTTTTTTCGAAATTTTTCTCGAAAATGTTTTTTGAAAATTTTTTTTTGAAAATTTTTTTGAAAATTTTTTTCGAAAATTTTATTTCGAAATTTTTTTCGAAAATATTTTTAAAATTTTTTTTCGAAAAATTTTTTTCCAAAATTTTTTCGAAAATTTTTTTGAAAATTTTTTTCAAAATTTTTTTTTTCAAAATTTTTTTTTTTCAAAATTTTTTTTTCAAAATTTTTTTTTCAAAATTTTTTTTTTCAAAATTTTTTTTTTAAAATTTTTTTTTCAAAAATTTTTTTTTCAAAAATTTTTTTTTCAAAAATTTTTTTTTCAAAAATGTTTTTTTCAAAAATTTTTTTTTCAAAATTTTTTTTTTCAAAATTTTTTTGTTCAAAATATTTTTTTTCAAAAATTTTTTTTTCAAAAATTTTTTTTTCAAAAATTTCTTTTTTCAAAAATTTTTTTTTCAAAATTTTTTTTTTTTCAAAAATTTTTTTTTCAAAATTTTTTTTTCAAAATTTTTTTTTTCAAAATTTTTTTTTTCAAAATTTTTTTTTCAAAATTTTTTTTTTCAAAAATTTTTTTTTCAAAATTTTTTTTTTTCAAAAAATTTTTTTTTCAAAAATTTTTTTTTCAAATTTTTTTTTTTCAAAAATTTTTTTTTTCAAAAATTTTTTTTTTCAAAAAATTTTTTTTTCAAAAATTTTTTTTTCAAATTTTTTTTTTCAAAAATTTTTTTTTCAAAATTTTTTTTTTCAGTCTTTTTTTTCAAAATTTTTTTTTTCAAAATTTTTTTTAAAAAAATTTTTTTTTTCAAATTTTTTTTTCAAAATTTTTTTTTTCAAATTTTTTTTTTCGAAAATTTTTTTTTTCAAAAATTTTTTTTTCAAAAATTTTTTTTTTCTAAATTTTTTTTTTCAAAAATTTTTTTTTCAAAAATTTTTTTTTCAAATTTTTTTTTTTCAAAAATTTTTTTTTCAAAATTTTTTTAAAAATTTTTTTCAAAATTTTTTTCGAAAATTTTTTTTCAAAATTTTTTTCGAAAATTTTTTTTCGTAATTTTTTTCAAAAGTTTTTGGAAAATTTTTTTCGAAAATTTTTTTTCAAAATTTTTTTCAAAATTTTTTTCGAAAATTTTTTTTCAAAATTTTTTTTCAAAATTTTTTTCAAAATTTTTTTGGAAAAATTTTTCAAAATTTTTTCTCAAAATTTTTTTCAAAATTTTTTTCGAAAATTTTTATTTCGTTATTTTTTTAAAATTTTTTTTCAATTTTTTTTTTCAAAATTTTTTTCAAAATTTTTTTCGAAAATTTTTTTCGAAAATTTTTTTTCAAAATTTTTTTTCAAAATTTTTTCAAAATTTTTTTCAAAATTTTTTTCAAAAATTTTTTTTCAAAATTTTTTTAAAAATTTTTTTCGAAAATTTTTTTCAAGATTTTTTTCGAAAATTTTTTTTGAAAATTTTTTTCAAAATTTTTTTCGAAAATTTTTTTTCAAAATTTTTTTCAAAATTTTTTTTCAAAATTTTTTTCAAAATTTTTTTTCAAAATGTTTTTCAAAATTTTTTAAAAAATTTTTTTCAGAATTTTTTTCTAAAATTTTTTTCGAAAATTTTTTTTCAAAATTTTTTTCAAAATTTTTTTTTCAAAATTTTTTTTTTCAAAATTTTTTTTTTCAAAATTTTTTTTTTCAAAATTTTTTTTTCAAAATTTTTTTTTTCGAAAATTTTTTTTTCAAAAATTTTTTTTTCAAAAATTTTTTTTTCAAAATTTTTTTTTTCAAAATTTTTTTCAAAATTTTTTTAAAAATTTTTTTCAGAATTTTTTTCGAAAATTTTATTCGAAAATTTTTTTTCAAAATTTTTTTCAAAATTTTTTGGAAATTTTTTTCGAAAATTTTTTTTCAAAATTTTTTTCAAAATTTTTTTCGAAAATTTCTTTTCAAAATTTTTTTTCAAAATTTTTTTCATAATTTTTTTGGAAAAATTTTTTTCAAAATTTTTTTCGAAAATTTTTATTTCGTAATTTTTTTCAAATTTTTTTTCAAAATTTTTTTTCAAAATTTTTTTCAAAATTTTTTTCGAAAATTTTTTTTCAAAATTTTTTTTCAAAATTTTTTTTCAAAATTTTTTTTCAAAATTTTTTGAAAATTTTTTTCAAAATTTTTTTCAAAACTTTTTTTTCAAAATTTTTTTTAAATTTTTTTTTCGAAAATTTTTTTGAAGATTTTTTTCGAAAATTTTTTTTGAAAATTTTTTTCAAAATTTTTTTCGAAAATTTATTTTCAAAATATTTTTCAAAATTTTTTTTCAAAATTTTTTTCAAAATTTTTTTTCAAAATGTTTTTCAAATTTTTTTCAAAAATTTTTTTCGAAAATTTTTTTCAAAATTTTTTTCAAAATTTTTTTTGAAATTTTTTTCCAAATTTTTTCGAAATTTTTTTCGAAAATTTTTTTTTCGTTAAAATGTTTTTCAAAAATTTTTTTTCAAAATTTTTTTCAAAATTGTTTTGGAAAAATTTTTCAAAATTTTTTTCGAAAATATTTTTTGAAAATTTTTTTCGAAAATTTTTTTTCAAAATTTTTTTCAATAATTTTTTTTCAAAATTTTTTTCAAAATTTTTTTCGAAAATTTTTTTCGATTTTTTTCGAAAATTTTTTTCAAGATTTTTTTCGAAAATTTTTTTCAAAATTTTTTTCAAAATTTTTTTCGAAAATTTTTTTTCGTAATTTTTTCAAAATTTTTTGGAAAATTGTTTTCGAAAATTTTTTTTCAAAATTTTTTTCAAAATTTTTTTCGAAAATTTTTTTTCAAAATTTTTTTTCAAAATTTTTTTCGAAATTTTTTTGGAAAAATTTTTCAAAATTTTTTTTCAAAATTTTTTTCATAATTTTTTTCGAAAATTTTTATTTCGTTATTTTTTTCAAATTTTTTTTCAAAATTTTTTTTCAAAATTTTTTTCAATATTTTTTTCCTAAATTTTTTTTCAAAATTTTTTTTCAAAATTTTTTTCGAAAATTTTTTTCAAATTTTTTTTTCAAAATTTTTTAAAAGTTTTTTTCAAAATTTTTTTTTCAAAATTTTTTTTTTTCAAAATTTTTTTTTCAAAATTTTTTTTTCAAAATTTTTTTTTTCAAAATTTTTTTTTTTAAATTTTTTTTTTCAAAAATTTTTTTTTCAAAAATTTTTTTTTCAAAAATGTTTTTTTCAAAAATTTTTTTTTCAAAATTTTTTTTTTCAAAATTTTTTTGTTGAAAATATTTTTTTTCAAAAATTTTTTTTTCAAAATTTTTTTTTTCAAAAATTTTTTTTTCAAAATTTTTTTTTTCAAATTTTTTTTTTCAAAATTTTTTTTTCAAAATTTTTTTTTTCAAAATTTTTTTTTTCAAAATTTTTTTTTGAAAATTTTTTTTTTCAAAAATTTTTTTTTCAAAAATTTTTTTTTTCAAAAAATTTTTTTTTCAAAAATTTTTTTTTCAAATTTTTTTTTTTCAAAAATTTTTTTTTTCAAAAATTTTTTTTTTCAAAAAATTTTTTTTTCAAAAATTTTTTTTTCAAATTTTTTTTTTTCAAAAATTTTTTTTTCAAAATTTTTTTTTTCATTCTTTTTTTTCAAAATTTTTTTTTTCAAAATTTTTTTTTTAAAAATTTTTTTTTTCAAATTTTTTTTTCAAAATTTTTTTTTTCAAATTTTTTTTTTCGAAAATTTTTTTTTTCAAAAATTTTTTTTTCAAAAATTTTTTTTTTCTAAATTTTTTTTTTCAAAAATTTTTTTTTCAAAAATTTTTTTTTCAAATTTTTTTTTTTCAAAAATTTTTTTTTCAAAATTTTTTTCGAAAATTTTTTTTCAAAATTTTTTTCGAAAATTTTTTTTCGTAATTTTTTTCAAAAGTTTTTGGAAAATTTTTTTCGAAAATTTTTTTCGAAAATTTTTTTTCAAAATTTTTTTCAAAATTTTTTTCAAAAATTTTTTTTCAAAATTTTTTTTCAAAATTTTTTTCAAAATTTTTTTGGAAAAATTTTTCAAAATTTTTTCTCAAAATTTTTTTCAAAATTTTTTTCGAAAATTTTTATTTCGTTATTTTTTTAAAATTTTTTTAAAATTTTTTTTCAATTTTTTTTTTCAAAATTTTTTTCAAAATTTTTTTCGAAAATTTTTTTCGAAAATTTTTTTTCAAAATTTTTTTTAAAAATTTTTTCAAAATTTTTTTCAAAATTTTTTTCAAAAATTTTTTTTCAAAATTTTTTTAAAAATTTTTTTCGAAATTTTTTTTGAAATTTTTTTCCAAATTTTTTCGAAATTTTTTTCGAAAATTTTTTTTTCGTTAAAATGTTTTTCAAAAATTTTTTTTCAAAATTTTTTTCAAAATTGTTTTGGAAAAATTTTTCAAAATTTTTTTCGAAAATATTTTTTGAAAATTTTTTTCGAAAATTTTTTTTCAAAATTTTTTTCAATAATTTTTTTTCAAAATTTTTTTCAAAATTTTTTTCGAAAATTTTTTTCGATTTTTTTCGAAAATTTTTTTCAAGATTTTTTTCGAAAATTTTTTTCAAAATTTTTTTCAAAATTTTTTTCGAAAATTTTTTTTCGTAATTTTTTCAAAATTTTTTGGAAAATTGTTTTCGAAAATTTTTTTTCAAAATTTTTTTCAAAATTTTTTTCGAAAATTTTTTTTCAAAATTTTTTTTCAAAATTTTTTTCGAAATTTTTTTGGAAAAATTTTTCAAAATTTTTTTTCAAAATTTTTTTCATAATTTTTTTCGAAAATTTTTATTTCGTTATTTTTTTCAAATTTTTTTTCAAAATTTTTTTTCAAAATTTTTTTCAATATTTTTTTCCTAAATTTTTTTTCAAAATTTTTTTTCAAAATTTTTTTCGAAAATTTTTTTCAAATTTTTTTTTCAAAATTTTTTAAAAGTTTTTTTCAAAATTTTTTTTTCAAAATTTTTTTTTTTCAAAATTTTTTTTTCAAAATTTTTTTTTCAAAATTTTTTTTTTCAAAATTTTTTTTTTTAAATTTTTTTTTTCAAAAATTTTTTTTTCAAAAATTTTTTTTTCAAAAATGTTTTTTTCAAAAATTTTTTTTTCAAAATTTTTTTTTTCAAAATTTTTTTGTTGAAAATATTTTTTTTCAAAAATTTTTTTTTCAAAATTTTTTTTTTCAAAAATTTTTTTTTCAAAATTTTTTTTTTTCAAATTTTTTTTTTCAAAATTTTTTTTTCAAAATTTTTTTTTTCAAAATTTTTTTTTTCAAAATTTTTTTTTGAAAATTTTTTTTTTCAAAAATTTTTTTTTCAAAAATTTTTTTTTTCAAAAAATTTTTTTTTCAAAAATTTTTTTTTCAAATTTTTTTTTTCAAAAATTTTTTTTTTCAAAAATTTTTTTTTTCAAAAAATTTTTTTTTCAAAAATTTTTTTTTCAAATTTTTTTTTTTCAAAAATTTTTTTTTCAAAATTTTTTTTTTCATTCTTTTTTTTCAAAATTTTTTTTTTCAAAATTTTTTTTTTAAAAATTTTTTTTTTCAAATTTTTTTTTCAAAATTTTTTTTTTCAAATTTTTTTTTTCGAAAATTTTTTTTTTCAAAAATTTTTTTTTCAAAAATTTTTTTTTTCTAAATTTTTTTTTTCAAAAATTTTTTTTTCAAAAATTTTTTTTTCAAATTTTTTTTTTTCAAAAATTTTTTTTTCAAAATTTTTTTCGAAAATTTTTTTTCAAAATTTTTTTCGAAAATTTTTTTTCGTAATTTTTTTCAAAAGTTTTTGGAAAATTTTTTTCGAAAATTTTTTTCGAAAATTTTTTTTCAAAATTTTTTTCAAAATTTTTTTCAAAAATTTTTTTTCAATTTTTTCAAAAATTTTTTTTTCGAAATTTTTTTTTTCAAATTTTTTTTTTCAAAATTTTTTTTTCAAAAATTTTTTTTTCAAAATTTTTTTTTTCAAAAATTTTTTTTTTAAAAATTTTTTTTTTCAAAAATTTTTTTTTCAAAAATTTTTTATTCAAAATTTTTTTTTTCAAAATTTTTTTTTTCAAAATTTTTTTTTTCAAAATTTTTTTTTTCAAATTTTTTTTTTTCAAAATTTTTTTTTTCAAAAATTTTTTTTTCAAATTTTTTTTTTTCAAAATTTTTTTTTTCAAAATTTTTTTTTTCAAAATTTTTTTTTTCAAAAATTTTTTTTTCAAAATTTTTTTTTTCAAAATTTTTTTTTTCAAAATTTTTTTTTTCAAAATTTTTTTTTTCAAAAATTTTTTTTTCAAAAATTTTTTTTTTCAAAAATTTTGTTTTCAAAAATTTTTTTTTTCAAAAATTTTTTTTTCAAAAATTTTTCTTTCAAAATTTTTTTTTTCAAAATTTTTTTTTTCAAAATTTTTTTTTTCAAAATTTTTTTTTTCAAAATTTTTTTTTTCAAAATTTTTTTTTTCAAAATTTTTTTTTCAAAATTTTTTTTTCAAAAATTTTTTTTTCAAAATTTTTCTTTTTCAATAATTTTTTTTTCAAAAATTTTTTTTTCAAAATTTTTTTTTCAAAATTTTTTTTTTCAAAATTTTTTTTTTCAAAATTTTTTTTTTTCAAAATTTTTTTTTTCAAAATTTTTTTTCAAAATTTTTTTTTCAAAATTTTTTTTCTCAAAATTTTTTTTTCTCAAAATTTTTTTTTTCAAAATTTTTTTTTCAAAATTTTTTTCAAAATTTTTTTCGAAAATTTTTTTTCAAAATTTTTTTCGAAATTTTTTTTTCAAAATTTTTTTTGAAAATTTTTTTTCAAAATTTTTTTCGAAATTTTTTTTTCAGAATTTTTTTCAAATTTTTTTTCAAAATTTTTTTCGAAATTTTTTTTTTCAAAATTTTTTTCAAAATTTTTTTTTTCAAAATTTTTTTTTTCAAAATTTTTTTTTTTTTTTTTCAAAATTTTTTTTTTCAAAATTTTTTTTTTCAAAATTTTTTTTTTCAAAATTTTTTTTTTCAAAAATTTTTTTTTCAAAAATTTTTTTTTCAAAATTTTTTTTTTCAAAATTTTTTTTTTCAAAAATTTTTTTTTTCAAAAATTTTTTATCAAATTTTTTTTTTATTTTTTTTTTCAAAAATTTTTTTTTTCAAAAAATTTTTTTTCAAAAATTTTTTTTTCAAAATTTTTTTTTTCAAAAATTTTTTTTTTCAAAAATTTTTTTTTCAAAATTTTTTTTTTCAAAAATTTTTTTTTCAAAAATTTTTTTTTTCCAAAATTTTTTTTTCAAAAATTTTTTTTTCAAATTTTTTTTTTCAAAAATTTTTTTTTCAAATTTTTTTTTTCAAAAATTTTTTTTTCAAAATTTTTTTTTTCAAAAATTTTTTTTTTCAAAATTTTTTTTTTCAAAATTTTTTTTTTCAAAAATTTTTTTTTCAAAATTTTTTTTTTTCAAAAATTTTTTTTCAAAAATTTTTTTTTCAAAATTTTTTTCGAAATTTTTTTTTTCAAAATTTTTTTCAAAATTTTTTTCGAAAATTTTTTTAAAAATTTTTTTCGAAATTTTTTTCAAAATTTTTTATAAAATTTTTTTCGAAAATTTTTTTCAAAATTTTTTTCAAAATTTTTTTTGAAATTTTTTTCGAAATTTTTTTCAAAATTTTTTCGAAATTTTTTTCGAAAATTTTTTTCGAAAATGTTTTTCAAAATTTTTTTTTCAAAATTTTTTTCAAAATTTTTTTGGAAAAATTTTTCAAAATTTTTTTTCAAAATTTTTTTCGAAAATATTTTTCGAAAATTTTTTTCGAAAATTTTTTTTCAAAATTTTTTTCAATAATTTTTTTTCAAAATTTTTTTCAAAATTTTTTTCGAAAATTTTTTTCAAGATTTTTTTCGAAAATTTTTTTCAAGATTTTTTTCGAAAATTTTTTTCGAAAATTTTTTTCGAAAATTTTTTTTCAAAATTTTTTTCGAAAATTTTTTTCAAAATTTTTTTTCAAAATTTTTTAAAAATTTTTTTCAAAAATTTTTTTTCAAAATTTTTTTCAAAAATTTTTTCGAAAATTTTTTTCAAAATTTTTTTCGAAAATTTTTTTCGGAAATTTTTTTTCAAAATTTTTTCGAAAATTTTTTTTCAAAATTTTTTTCGAAAATTTTTTTTCAAAATTTTTTTCAACTTTTTTTTCGAAAATTTTTTTTCAAAATTTTTTTCGAAATTTTTTTTCAAAATTTTTTTCGAAAATTTTTTTCAAAAGTTTTATTCGAAATTTTTTTCAAAAATTTTTTTCGAAAATTTTTTTTCAAAATTTTTTTCAACTTTTTTTTCGAAAATTTTTTTTCAAAATTTTTTTCGAAATTTTTCTTCAAAATTTTTTTCGAAAATTTTTTTCAAAAGTTTTATTCGAAATTTTTTTCAAAAATTTTTTTCGAAAATTTTTTTCAAAATTTTTTTCAAAATTTTTTTCAAAATTTTTTTTGAAATTTTATTCGAAATTTTTTTCAAAATTTTTTCGAAATTTTTTTCGAAAATTTTTTTCAAAAATGTTTTTAAAAAATTTTTTTTCAAAATTTTTTTCAAAATTTTTTTGGAAAAATTTTTCAAAATTTTTTTTCAAAATTTTTTTCGAAAATATTTTTCGAAAATTTTTTTCGAAAATTTTTTTTCAAAATTTTTTTCAATAATTTTTTTTCAAAATTTTTTTCAAAATTTTTTTCGAAAATTTTTTTCAAGATTTTTTTCGAAAATTTTTTTCAATATTTTTTTCGAAAATTTTTTTCGAAAATTTTTTTCAAAAATTTTTTTTCAAAATTTTTTTCGAAAATTTTTTTCAAAATTTTTTTTCAAAATTTTTTAAAAATTTTTTTCAAAAATTTTTTTTCAAAATTTTTTTCAAAAATTTTTCGAAAATTTTTTTCAAAATTTTTTTCGAAATTTTTCGGAAATTTTTTTTCAAAATTTTTTTTCAAAATTTTTTTATTTTTTTCGAAATTTTTTTTTCAAAATTTTTTTTAAAAATTTTTTTTCAAAATTTTTTTCAAAATTTTTTTCCAAAATTTTTTTTCAAAATTTTTTAAATTTTTTTAAAAATTTTTTCGAAAATTTTTTTTGAAATTTTTTTTCGAAAATTTTTTTCGAAAATTTTTTTTTCAAAATTTTTTTTTCAAATTTTTTTTTTCAAAATTTTTTTT